>CM045493.1:64364086-65668319 GCA_024704745.1 Rosa lucieae | reverse complement strand
TTCCAGGTAATTATGGACCTAACGCTCATTTCACCTTCATCTACTCCAATGTACCTAAAAATAGAAATTGAATTAAAAATCGATTCAGTTAAGGAATTAACTAAGCAAAATGTGAGGAATTAACTATTAAAATATCACATTAAAATGCTCCTATCAAGCAACCTCTCTAAGAGCAACTCCTCTCCTTCTCTTTCTCTTACCGGTGATCACACTCTAAGTCCTAGTCTCCTAAGGAGCCGACTATCAGTGCCACCAAACCCTCTGTCAAAGTGCTTCGGTCCTAGTCTCCTCGGGAGCCGATTGTAGTACCACGACCAAACACATTCACATTCAACAACAACATCTCTAAGATGATCTAAGTTCTCTCTAGAGCAAACCTCTCTAAGAGTAACTCCTCTCCTTTTCTTTCTCTTACCGGTGATCACACTCCTAGTCCTAGTCTTCTCAGAAGCCGACTTTCAGTGCCACCAAACCCTCTGTCAACGTACTTCGGTCCTAGTCTCCTCGGGAGCCGACGGTAGTGCCGCGACCACAACGGTTACAGAACCAGCCAAGCAAGGGTAACGCCCTAGCAGCCCAGCCAAGCTAAAATCATGCTTTAGCAAAATCTCAACACTTCCCGGTGATTTCGCTCTGCTCAATCTACAATATTGAGTATCGATTATGTGAACAAGAAGAAACTACAGCAAAGTCCTTACCACAAGGCACAAAGAATCCCGCGACGAAGTTGGTGCTCTCCTCGTCTACAATCGCTTGAAAGAAGTCAGGTCAAGGGACATCCCCGACGACCGCACCCGAACGGTGCTGGCACGCCCGCGCAAGAAAAGAGACTGTTGACTAGCTGCAACAAAACTGGAGCAAAACAGCGGCGATGGTTGATTGTGGGTCACTGGGCGGCAATGGCGGAGGATGGTTTTTACTTGGTGGGACAATTACAATTGAGGATGCACAGTGATGAGAAAGGTTGCCTGGTTTGATGGCAACATACTGGGGCTTGAAAAACAGTCTGGTGATTACGTCTCAGGGAGGGGATCGATTTGTATTTCCTTCTAAGGTTGAGGAGGAGAGCAATCGTATATTGCATGGGGGGTTTCGCATTTTGGAGGCTGCATGCTGGTGCTAGGCAAGTGCAACGGCTTGAGCGAGGTGGAAATAGTGTCGCTGCAGATGGTGGAGACTTGGAATATTAGGATCAAGGGCTTACCTTCTCATCTGAGGACGGAGGAAACTCAATCCTCATTGGGTCTTCGATGGGAAAGTTCTTGAGAAGACCTGTTGCCATTGCACCATGGTGTGGTAGAACAGCGGTACAGAGGTCAGGTGGACGTGGGTAATGGCTCTAGATAATCCAGGGGTTTACTTTCAAGGCTGGAATCTTGGAAAAGGTTCAGATTCGGTATGAGAAGTTTAAGGGGCTATGCCGGGATTCTAGATTTTTTTTTCTCATGAAGTGAAGGGCTGTGAAAGGTTTCTGCGCCACCAGGCGGAAAAACAGGTGCAGAAGGCAGCGCTGGCGGCAGCAAAGACAAGTCTAGTGGTGGTGGCGGCTTCTGTTGGGTCACAGAATAGCGGCTCTGGTTTGGGGGGGGCAAGGAGAAGCAGGGGTCTGGCCGGGGAAGGGGTCAGTCTGAAACTAAGGTTTCTAATCCTAGTTTGGAGACCCAGACAACAGTGAGGGTGACTCGGCGGCCAGAGAAGGATTTGAGTCGTCGGTTCAAACTTCAAAGCAACGGATCTGAGTGCAATCCCAAGCTGGGATGCAATGGTGCCATCTAGGGTGGTTATGGCAGTTTCACAAGTGGAGATACAAGCTCCGACTATTCTGTTCTTGAGGGTCCGTCGAGAGGCCCAAACTGCATTGGATCTGGTCGGAAAGAAGCCCAAGTTGGTGGATGGTGCTAATTCAGTCCCTTTAAATTTTGAACCTGGTTTTGATCTTTCAAACACCGATGGGTGATTTACTTGTCCCCTAAGAAACGAGGACGTCCAAAAGGTAGCAGGAATGTAGCTAAACCAATTCCTGGTGTTCCCAAACCCAAGAAGAAGTAGTTCCCTACAAAAGGAGCGGAGAAGATGACGGAGGAGGCGGTGGTGAAATCTTTTTCAAGTGAGGAAGAATAGGGGGGAAATCGATGGATTGTGCCAACCTCAGTTTAGAATTGGCACCTAATTCAATCCTAGATTGAGGGAAGTTGCCACCGACCCTTGTGGTATCTTTTTTTTTGAAAGGATTTGATATATCAAAGCCATGTACAAACAGGCCAGAATCTAACAGAATTTACATAAGAACAGCTGGAACAAACCGGATGTCCTATCTAAGTCACACTTAAACTCAGTAAAGTCTAAATGGTCACTCCTGAAACAATAAGCCAAAAACTAAGCAAGAATAAGCTCACTTCCTAAGGCAAAATCTTTCATCTAATCTAATATGCCAGCACTCAATTGTAGTACACATATCAACTAGAAACATCTTAGAAAGTATATAGAAGTCACTCCCACTTGAGAAGGCTTGAAGTTCAGAATGTCTTGAAATTTTTTACCTTAAGCAAGTACCATCTCTTTCCCCTTAGGGTTAGATCTAGTACTAGTTTTAGGCTCCTCAGCAGCTAACAACCTCGGCATCAGGTTGGTTTTTTTGCTCTTTGTCTTTTCAGGTTCACCGTCTTTCTTTTTTCCTTTTCCTGCTGTTCCATATGGCAGCTTATTCACACTTCCAATAGGGCATCCTCTTTTTCTCTTTGGTTGATCACTATTGTTGGAAGGTCCCTCCAATAAACCCATAGTCACTGCATCTAAATTTTTCTTCCCAATAGCAAGACATAAATGTAATTTTTTTGGAGAAATAACTACCTCGTCATTTTCCCTGCTTCGCCTTTGTCCTTTAATTGGATCTCCATTGAGTCTTGGCTCTCTCAGTTCTCGAATTTGCACCTGTCTTTGACGACGCATGGCCACCACGGATTGGGGAAGTAAAGCTTCCGGTATGCTATTTGGTATTTAAGCATTGAAGATCAAGGTTTGATTGTTTACCACCACCCTATTATTATTAGGGTTTTCCTGTCCCTGTAGTATTGCCAAGGTCGTGGGCTGCACCATCGCTCCAACTGGTGTATCAGTATCTTCTTCCAGATCAGGCCCTAAACAAGGAAGGCCAATGTGGGTAACTAGGCCACAGGTACAGCATCTGCCAAACAACTTATCGTACCGAAACTGCACCATGAATGGAACTTCATCTTCCACCCAGAATCGGCGACAAAACAAGAGTGGCCTTGCATAGTCTATCTCGACCCTGATGCGCAGGACTCGGGTCTGAAAAGCTGGACAATCAAACTCCTTGAAGTTTCCCAGCGTACCGATCAGGCGCATAATACGCTCAGACTTGAACGTCGGTAGTACCCCTTGCAGCGTCATCCAATAGGATGATTTCTTCAATGATATCTCGCTTGCTAGACTGACACCGTCGTACGACGCTAGTGCTACAAGAGCCCTGTTATAGCCCCACGGTCCACCTTTCCAAACCCTATCCACATCAGAGGGATCTGTGAAATTGAACAGAACTCAGTCATCTTCTCCAACTTCTTCAACGCTCAGTCTACCATTGATCCGCCATGCAGATCGGAACATGCCAAGGAAAGAGCGACGGGAGTATTCCCGCGCCGTGAGCAGCTTTCCCACCATGAAAGCTTCGGGTTGTCTCAGTCCTTTGGATGGACGCAGGTCCACCGGTTTCTTGCCATCAGCCAATGCTAGGGAGGAGGCCAAGCGGGCTGCCATTGCATCAATTGCCATTAACGTGAGAGAGAGGCTATGTAGTCAAAAACCCTAACCCTAGTTTAGAGAGAAGAGGGCGGCTACGTCTGGATCTATCCCCTTGTGGTATCTTTGCTTTTGATTTCTTCTTAGATAGAGCATGGTGTTTTCTAGATATTTTTAAGTTTCTGAGAATAAAAAGGTCGAATTAATTTGGTAGTGACTCTATCTGACAGCTACATTGAGCCCGTCATTATATGTAATTTTGCTGAACTTTAATATTAATTGACTATTCCTCTCCAAAAAAAAAAAAAACATAACCCGTAAATCATTGATAGGAGTGACCTAACAAACTATTTTGCTGACCTATCAAATTGAGAATAACAATTCAGGTGATCATATTGAAGACAGACTCAAATTATTGCTTAATTACAAACGTAACTTCTAGCTTTTTTGGGGCCGGGACAGCCAATGAAATGTACAACCTATTTAGTCATCAGAAGGACCAACAAACAACATATAACGATCCTTGCTAATTTTCAGCCGAGTCATGCATGTACGTTTTTCGGGGTGTGTAAATAACTCATCTTCCATTTGGCCTTCAATACCTTGTCTTTGGTGGGCAAGCTTACTCTTTCAAATTGTCAGCGTGATAGGTGATAGGAGCATAAAATGTGACGTTTATAATGTTTAAACCCTATATTTTGCTAAGTTATTTCCTTTATCTTGATCAATTTAACTTAGTTAGTGTTTTTACAGGTAAAATGGAGATCTACTCATACTAGGAGACCTGTGGAAGACATGTGGAAGCGGAAGACATGTGGAAGCATCTAAGAAGTCTCATGAAGATAATTACCGAATTGAACACAAATTGTGCTTTAAAAATCAAATCCATACAGATTCGGAAAACTGCCACTGCAGATCAGTCAACTTCAACGGAGTGTCAAAAATCGTTCAGAGCTCAGAAAATTATGATCTTTATATGGATGGAAAGCTACGGATGTCTAGTTTCCATAACTTTTTACAGCTCATCGATATCTATTTTCTAGAAGAAGTTATGACCGTTTTAGTGCACTGAGGTCAAGTCTGCCGGAAATCTGTTTTGTGTCAAAGGAGTTCTAACTCAATTTTGTTTCTTCATCATCTATCTTAGTTTGTTTTCAAACTTGAGTACCATTTGGACAGAACATTTAGACTGTTATAGTATAAATATATTATAGTATAAATATCTATATCTTAATAGGTACTGAGTGTATAGATAAGTACTTGAGTGTGTAAATAGGTATGAAGACTTGTGTGACATAAAGTATATGGGGAAGCAACAACATGGCAGCTCTCATATTTCAGCAACCATGTGGAGCTGCAGCTATGATCATTGAAGCCACTATAATGGACTTCTTACCATTACATTCACACTACAATGTATTCCTATAAATACCCTCTTTTGTGAGAATAAAAAGACACCTTCCTTCATCCATCTCATCTTCTTTTTCTCTCCATCTCCTCTCCATTTTCTGTCCATTCTCTAGTTTTCTTGTTCTTCATTTTCAAGCCAAGAGAAAGAGAAGCCATGCAATACATCAATTTCCTAGCCGCCATCCACCCTTGTGTCGTCCCTAGAAGATTGCTTGCTTTCAAGGATCTTCAAGTTCTTCGTCTCAAGGCTTTATCATTCATCCTTCAAGGTGTATTATATCATTTCTCTTGCTTTCTTTGTTTGATTTTGTAAGACTATGAATTCTAGTTAACAAATAATGTTAAGGGCAAAGTTTAAAGCCCGTTTATGTTTTTGAAATAAAGTTGTGATTTCTATATGTTGATTTATATGTTACTTATGTGAGCTTGATCAATTGATTTTGTTTTATGGAAAACTTTTATATGTTTTTCTTTGGTGCGCAACTTAGAATGATTGCATATAATTGGAGCTAGTAATTAGGTTCATGCTTTGTGACCTAATTCGAATAAGTAGTAAAGGCTTTGGACAAAAGTCGAAATCAATTGGTTGTGTTATTGAATAGACATGCTTTGTGTACTAGGATTAATACAATTATTGACTAAACTTTCACTTGCTCTTAATGATTGAAACTTGAGTTTGCATGGTTGCTTTGATTGTGTGAAACCTGTTTTCAAAATAATTGGTTAGGTGCTTTGCTTGATCAATTGTGTAAAGGGAAGTAAAATAAGGGACATTGGTTGCTTTGATCTTTGTTTCTTGGTTGATATATTCTCGTCTCATAGATAACCAACTATTAGAATTGTGACCGGATTTCTTGCATATGGATGTAGTTTTGATCTTTGTTCCTTACGTTCCACCCTTGTAAATGTGTTTTTACATTCTCTTTATTTTATTTAGTTTAATTTTCGAAACCATAATTCTTAAACCCCCCTTTTTTGTTTAGTTATTTGTATATATTTCTATTCTTTATTTTATTTTTGTAAATAATACTTCTTATTGTTTAATTTCTTTATTTGTTTACACAATTACAGGTGTACCCTCAATCCCCGGATAGAACGATCCATATTTACCATATACTAATGATGACATTTTAAAGGGTTAAATTGCGTGCTGCTTTACAGCGCGTCAATAGGGGGAAATTTTGGAAGGCTTGCTTCACCTAACTACTCATGTTCTTCAAAGCGATCTGCATCAATTGATGTCACCATTCATATGGCCTTGAGAGTGCTAGCTCTTTAGCCTCATTATCATCAATGCCAAGCTTCTCATTCATAATCCATTAGTGAAAGGGTTGGTGAGCAAGTACTCTCTAATCTCACAGAGTTGCTAGCAGCTGCTATGAGTCGTGGATACTTTTTGCTGAGTAACCTTGTTCAACAAGAACGCTGACTTGACGGCAGTAAGAGATTTCAATCTCATCTAAACCATCAAGTGGGGATTTTTTCAACGGTACTCCATCGATCATCATGTTTACAACCTCAGCTGACTCCTCAATAAACTTGAATCGAATTTCTCGTACCTGGCTAACAACACAATATGAGTTATAGGTTTACTACTACCATGTAGTAAACACAGAAAATGCAATAAGTATCAGCAGTACGTATGAAGTTTAAGATAACGTATATGACCTGATCAAGGCGAATCCACCTTTTCTTCGGAGAAAGTAAATCATCTCGGGAACCAATAATTTCAAGACGTCCATCATCTGTGAAAGATGAGGTCAAGCCTTTCTGTATGTAATTCGATTTCATCAAACAAGAAAATTTTGATTAATGAGTGCAAAAAACCGGAAAAACAAAATTAACCAAAACAAAATAACCTTACTCTGTGATCTTTCTTCAAATTTGCTGTTGTCCAAGGAGTTAGTCCACCAACAAAGCTAGGCAAGTTGAGACAACAATTGACCTAATGCTGTAAGTCAGAAGAATTAAGTTTGTAGTGGTCAGCAAATTAATATATTCTGATCGACCACTCATTTATTTTTGGACAATAACAAACTTAATTTCTTTTTTCGTTTTACACTGGATAAACAAATCGAAGCATGCATATGCATGATCACTACAACATAAACAATATAGTTCTCGGATATAAATGATCATGTTTTAATTAAAAAATAATTGTTAAAAAAAAACAAAAGCATTTAAATAAGGGGATGTTAATTTGACAATTTACCTACTAGGAATGCTAAGCACTTCCCACTGATCACCATGATGTTTTAAAACCTCTACTTTTGCAAGTAATCTGTTCAAGGTCCTGTAAGGGATAAATATATATATTGTGAACACTAAAAGAAGAATATATATATACTACCTACTTATAAATAATCTAACATTAAAATTCTTGCTAGAATTGAATATAAAGAAGCTTTTTGTATATTACTCAGAAAGTTATATAGTAGTTTTAAGGGTTATTATCACAAATGGTACCTGAACTTATCCTCTATTTTATCGATGGTTCCTGAACTTCAATTTTGATCACAACCAGTACCTGAACTTCGATTTCATTTTAAATGGTACCTAAGGCCACATTCGATCACTATTTCGGCCAAAGAAGCCAAATCTAAAAAACAAAAAAACTAAAAAACAAGTTCAAGGCAAGTCTATTACTAAAAAATCATCACTATATAATTGCAACCCTCGAAATCATTAAAAATCATCACTATGATCGCCTCCCATGCCGTTTTAGTCGGAATAGTGATCGGATATGGCTTTTGGTACCATTTAAAATGAAATCGAAAAGTTCGGGTACTGGTTGTGATCAAAATTGAAGTTCAGGTACCATCGATAAGATTGATGTATAGTTCAGGTACCATTTGTGATAATAACCCTAGTTTAAACTTCGGCTCGAAAGATAAATATGAGTATATCCCTTACAAAATCTACCTTGAAGTTGGCGAAAGCGAGAAGCTCCATACAGTCTTGGATCGTCAACACCTACACAAAATTAGCGATAGAGAATTTTGCTTCCAGAACTATTTAGCAGATATTTACTTTCGCTAATTTCTAACTTCCCATCTCATTGCAGAAAAACAAAAATTCGATTGGCAAGAGAGGAAGTCTTACCAATGCTGAAGTAGTTCCAAAATTCTCCACGGATTAATGGTCGATTGTCCTGATCAAGATATATGCAAATGATAACATGCCTCATTCACAAAGTACTAATTAAATAAGAATCTCATGATCATAAAGCAAGAAAGAGGAGATCTCGATCAAAGTAGTGCTTTTCAAGGAGTAGAACTGAAAAACAAAACCAAAGAACGTAGCACTTGGAACTTAATTTGTTACCACATTTTCCCCATCTGGTTCATCAACAGGAGTACATAAATGCAGACAATATGGTAATTCTTGAGGATCTGTAGGAATGGCTTTCAAGTTGATGAGGATATGCCAGCTGAAATCCATTATATGAAAATGACGAGTTTAATTTCTTAATGCCAACTAGTTTCCCATAAGAGCCAATACTAACTTTAACTTTCAGTACCTGTCAGCGTTGATCTGTTTTGTATGATTTAGAACCGTCTCCAAGATCTTGTTCACTGGTTTCATAGCATCAAACTCCTGGAATTTAGCAATCATGGTGCATTTGGCAATTAGACCGAGCTTAAAGTAAATGTTTCAATAATTAACTTGATTATACACAAACCAATAATGAATCTCCTACCCATCCAAAGGAGAATGGGATGTTACTCTTGATTCCGAGTGCTATGGGAACAATGGAGGGTGAGTCTGGCAAATTTAGATCACAGAAAACTGCCAAAAACCAGTTTATAAAAACATCCTCACCAACAATCTGAGAAGCAATATGTGTTGGAAAAATTAACCACTGCAGCCTAGATATTAATTGAAGAAAATAGATAAAAAGACAAGTTAGGAATTGTCACTCACTATAATTGTCATCTTCTTTTGAATTTCGTCAGCAAAGTTATGTCCTACACCCTTAAGCGTTGCTAGAGCACCATAAACCTCAGTCAGCGCCCTATCTGGGTTCACTGTCGATAATTTATACTTGTTATAGAAACTCTCGTGCAGAACAGCAATGACCTGAAAAAACAAACAACAAAGATTTTTTTTTTTTTTTTGGTCTGAAAACAACAGAGTTTTTTTTTTTTTAAGTTGAAGGAGGTCAGACATTTTTATTCAATGGAAGAAGCAATACACGTGACCCGCCCCTGTGGGGCCGTCAGAAAGAGACACTGCTAAACGCAATATCCACAACCTATTGAGTGAAGCTCAGGGGTGTAAACTAATAAGAAACTGATAATAAAATTTTTCTACAGAATCCATCAGTAGACTCGCTGACAACCTCAGATCAATAATCCCGTCAGTTCCTCGCGGGTACTGATCCCAATAAAAAATTAGGTATCTAGACAAAAACCGTCCTGGATCCCAAATTTTTATAAAAAAACCACCGGGATCCCAAATCCAGATCCAAAACTGAAGATGCCCACATGGACCACAAGCTGCAGCCCTAGGCATTCCATTAAGTCCCAAGCCCAAATCAGAAAACCAAAGTAAGGCCCAACAACACTTAGGGTTAGCCTTGGCAACCAAAACAACAGAACTGTTGACTTTGCCCCCCCTGACACCTGCACCCAAGCTGCGCCGACGTCGGAAACTGCCAAAATCCAGAAAGAAGCTGACTGTAATTTCAAAGCTTCGCCCCACTGTGCCTCCATCCAACCGATGACGAGGGACCAAAAGATTGAGCCCAACGTCGTCAACCTGGAAAACAGACGAGCAAACCGGAATTGGAATCGCAAGTTGACTTTGCCCCCATACCAGTAGACGCCGGTCAGCCGGAAAACAACCATGAAGGGACTTGAACAAAATCGGACCCGACCCGTGCAAGACCCAACCCATCAATCGCAGCTGCCATGCTTGAACTAGATCTGCCTGCATCGCAGATCCTTTGAGCCGCTCACGCCGTGGCCTAGACGAGCCACCAAAACTTGATGGCACCCCTGAGATTGCACAGTCCTGCACCGCACAAGGCAATCGCTCCAGAAAAGACCAGGTCCCCAGTCCTATGAGCCGCGATGGCGCAGGAGAAACCTGCGAAAGAGAAGACACGGCAAAACCCTGCCTTGATTTGGGCGATCCCAAAAGGGACGCCGTAGTTGTACTCCATACATGACGGAGAGAGGTACAGAGAGGCCAAACCCGAAGACGGCGCTCTCCCAACCCTAGCAGAGCTCTGCTAGGTCGAGACATTGTAACATATAACTCTGAAAACAACAAAGAGTTAAATACATAACAAACTTTACAAAAAAGATATGCATAAGCTCTTTTTTTTTTTACTAGTAATTATATATAGAGTTGGAAGTGCCTTTTGAATGCGTCACAATTACTCTTCAATCACGCCAGCTTTCGCGTTTCGAAAGTGAACACTCGCGAGCAATTTTTCTTTCCTTGATTACTCTGTAGCATTCTGTACTTGTCCACTGCAATTCAGTAACATTATGCAATGTCGCTGTGATTGCAGTGTCATTAAAATTTTTCGACATTTTCAAGCCTATAACATCCATATCTATACTCCCAAGAAAAAAGAAAACATGAAGTACAGAAATTTAAAGTTAAATATGAAACTTTACTTCAGACAATTGAGAGCTTTTGGTGAAGTGCTAATTTGCTATTGTATGACAAATTGACAGTGCATTAACCGCAAGGGGAAAAATGTGTTAGTTTTGGAAAAAGTCATTGTAGAATTGTACCTGCTCACGATTAAGCTGGTAGCGAAGGTCTTCAGCAAGATCTCCTACTTGGTCACTTCTTAAATCAATAAACACAAATATTGGACATTTTGATACTTCGGTTTTATCCTGAATCCATTTCGCTTTCTTGTCTTTTGTCGCAACAGTCACCCATGAACATTGAATAAGAATTTCATGAGGTATCAACATCTTCTTCAGGGCAGACCTACAATTTTGGAATGTTACCCTTTCCTTTGCTTTCTTATTGCATGCAATTATGGAATTTTAATCAATCTTCTACTTTGAAAGGAGTTCAAGAAATTGTAAGTGCAATATTGGATACATAACGACCAAAGTCAAGGGATCATAAAAGAGTTCAATATATTGTAGGAAGAACTATGGAAAGTCACTTATTCTTATAAGTCAAATAATAAATCCATCAGACAAAAGAACAATTTTTTGTTGTTGTTGTAAGAAAATAAAAACTTGGGAAGCTGAAAAATAAAATCATGTACCTATTATAATCATTTTGACCAATCTGATTTGCAATGATCAAGTCTGCCAGAGTCTTGGCAATTGATGGTAGGCCACAAACTTGATGCAGAATCTCATCATGAACCTTTTTCACAGTTTCCATGTTGGACTTACCAAAGCGTGTTCCTTCACCGCACCTGTATTTTTCATGGTGTAAAAAGCTGTTAAAGTTGGACAAGCACTCTTCTCTCTCCAATGGCAGAACAAGGAACAACTTATTTTGGCCAAAGCCCACCATATCTCGCGCTACTTCCGTCATCCTAGTAGTGACAATGACCGTACCACCAGAGTCTTTAGGCAATCCGTGTGATAAGTGATCCTGAATTTTTTCACCTTCCGGGAGTTTAAAACATAAATCCGAGTAGAACTCCATAATGTCCCAAACATCATCAAGCACAATCAAATACCTTTTACCTAGTAAAACATGGTAGAGCCTTTCCAAGAGCTCGGCAAGGCTAAGGTTCTTGTCTATGGAGACCCCCAACATTTCAAGGATACATGTCACAATGCTAATGCTGATCTCCTGATCAGTGGCAGCAGTAGCATCCGGTACTTGGTTTTTAGCTTTGATTATATCCGACAAGCATAACCAAACTATAGGATCAAATTCGAACCACACAGTTTTCAAGACCTTGTGCACGAAAGTGGACTTACCAACACCTGCCATGCCAACTATCCCAATGGCCGTAAATCCAATTCCGGCTGGATCACCAACAAGCAAGCTAGAGTCCCTAAAATCCCTCTGGTTCCTGGACCTCCCTACATTGGGAATTAGTAGCACATTTTCTGGTGAAATTTTCTTTGCCTTCTCTGTTAATGGCAAACATTCTTCTACCACATTCGTCTTCTCTTTCGGCGTAGAAATCGATGTGGGGCTGTTATCTATTGGTGGTTGATGGTCTTGCCGTTCCACTGAAGTTGTCGACCGTACTCCAGACTTCCTTTTGAGTGTGGTCAGCCGCTTATGCACAGAATTTTGGCGAAGCCCCACCATATCGAGAACTACTTCTGGTTTACTACTAATGACAATGACTACACCACCACTATCCTTTGGCAATCCATGCGATAACCGATCCCCGAATTTCTCACGCTCATTACCCAAATCCGAATAGAATTCCATAGCATTAAACACATCATCCAACGCAATCAAATACTTTTTACCTGATAAAAGACTGTAGAGCCTTTCCAAGAGCGAAGTGAGTCCTAGGCCAGAAATACCAGTTTCCTCCTCCCCCAACTTTTGAAGAATGAGTTTCACAATGCTCATGCTGACCCCATTGGCACTAGTACCGTCTACTACATTGTTTTCTTGCATTATATCAGACAAACATAACTGAATGATAGGAGAAAACTCAGAGCGTATGTCATTCCACTCCAAAATTTCTTTTAATAAGAAAGTGGACTTACCCACACCAGCCATGCCGACTATCCCAATGGACGTGAATCCATTTCCAGTTGCACCGTCACTGAGCAAGTGGAAGTCCCTAAGCGTCAGTGAACCACTATACTGTCTCCCAAATCGTACATCAGAAAACACCACAGTTTCTTCTGAGTTCTTCTTTATCACCACTATATCCTTCTCTGTAAATCCCACACATTCGACTGCGTTCCTCTCTTTTTGCTCCCTCAGGACAGAAACAGACGTTGATGGGCTGCTACGCACCAAAATGTCAAACTTACTGCTCAGTGCCGTCAGCCGCTTCTTCATCTTCAGGATGAAATAAACTGTGGAAGGATTCAAGGGCAAGATCTTCTTGTTAAGCTCCTTGAACTCCTTTGCAAAGATTCGGCACTCTGCCAATGCGTAGTTGAGCTCCAAGAGATAACGGTAAACCAGAATGTAAGTATTCCTTTCCCATGACACCATATTCAATGCCATCCCTGCAGCTGCAGCTATCTCGGAAAAAGGAATCGTCTCTGTTTCTATTAACTTCTGTTTGATTGTTTTGAAGTAAGAAATGAGATTTATGGAACCTGATAATTCAGACTCTGCCTCTAACAGAGACCTCAAGAACTTCTTCCACTGGAATTCAGCAAAATCCTTGGCAGCCATTGCTTCTCCTTCAACAGAGTAAACACACACCACTCCAATTTTGTGAATCCAGAAACAGAGTTTTTCTCTGGTTTGGGCACTTGCCAAAGTGTGAACTAAAATTCAAGAGTGGATCGTTTGATTGTTAGTTGATTCATGATGTATGAGCTCGAGAGAGAATTCAAGTTCTCCACCTAACAATTATTGACAGAAAACTCTAAATTAATCCGGTTGATCAGCTCAGCTGTCTCACTCTCACAAATACTAGTATTATTTTTCCACTTGCCACATGACTTGGGAGTTGGGATGCATAGTTGACTTCAACAAGCATTGTGGAGCCTCTATGCTCTGTTTTCACTTCCACAGCTGAAACTATCTGCAACACTTTTTTACATCTCAAAACAATGTCTACTTCATCATCAAAAGATGCAGAGAAATGCATTCCCAAGTTGCTGGGTCGTCTCAGCGAAGCCCGAACGGCGGCCAACACCGATGATCCGGCGGTTCTAAATAGCTTCCAGAGGATCCAAGAAGAGCTTGAAATCATGAAAAACATGCTACTGCTACCCAGAGCCAAACAGTGGGAGCAAACTCTGTCAGACCAGTTCAATGCCTTGGAACGCCGCCTCGACAAGTTCATCTTGGGATCCCAGGACGGCGAGTCCATGAGCAGCGTGGCAATCAACCGCGCGCTGGATCCCATTTTCGATAACGTCGAAAACATCAAACTCGCAATCCCTTTGGTGGAGTCGATGCCTTCATTTCAACACGTTCCTGAGTCATGGACGCGTTCGTCTCAGAGTCATCAAGCAGCTCAGAAAAAGTCACAGGTGTGGTCTCAACTGGACGTGGAGTATGGGCTTTACGAGAGTGCAGCCATGAGTAGTATAAAGCTGAGCTATGAGCGTTTAGAGAGCATCGAACTGAAGATGTGCTGTCTATCACTGTCGATCTTTCCAGAGACTTCTGTCATAAAGAAGAGGCCTCTAATTTACTTCTGGATTGGCCAGGGTTTCGTTACGAGCACACAAGACGAGACTGCAGAGGAGGTAGGAGAAGAAGTCTTTAGAAAACTCATGACATGCAACTTGATTCAACCACATTTAAATGCGTCCAGTACATTTGTGAATAATTGTACAATACATCCTTGGATTCATCGCATGTTGATGTTCTTGGCTCATCAAGCTGAGCTTTTTGACTTTAGTTCAAGATTGCCATTGAAGGAAACTATGAAAAATAGTATGGGTGTATGCTTAACTTTTGATAAGCCAGTCCCTGAGTTACCTCCAGCTGACTTCGACAATGTAATACCGACAGTTTTCAATGTAAGTGCCCAATATCTCATATTGAAACCAGAATGGCTAATTGGGTTGAAGACACTCACGGTTCTCCAGCTGGGACGGTGGCAGAACTCGACTTCTCATCACATTGAAGTGGATGATGAAGCGTTTTTAGATGGATTAGCAGCCCTGAAGCACTTGAAGTATTTTAGCCTCCGCGGAATGTCAACAATTGCCAAGCTCCCTGCAGCTCTCCTTAAGCTCATCAACCTTGAAATTCTAGATCTGAGAGCATGCCACAACTTGGAGAAATTGCCCTCGGATATCTCATCGTTGAGGAAGCTCACACATTTGGATGTGTCAGAGTGTTTCTTGCTTGACATTATGCCAAAAGGGATTGACAAACTCTCTTGCCTTGAAGTTCTGGAAGGTTATGTGATAGGAGGTCCGAAAAGAACTCCCTGCAGAGTTGGTGATCTTGCCAAGTTGAAGAGACTAAAGCGGCTCAGCATCATCATGGGGAATGAGGCTGAAGTTAAGGAGGGGGAATTGGAGGAGTTGGAGAAAATTGAATCTCTTTGCCGCCTAAAATTATCATGGGGAGTGGTTGCTCCAAAGTTGAGGAAGAAGGTCTCTCAACAGTCCTTAAAACTCTCATTTCCACCAGATTTAGAAAAAAGGCATCCCCCTAGGACAAGTACCTGAATGGTTGAACCCTAGCAAATTAAAGAAGTTAAAGAAGCTCTACATTAGGGGTGGGGGGCTTGATAGTTTGAATCATAAGGAGACTGAAGATTGGAAAGTTGAAGTCTTGCGTCTCAAGTACTTAAAGAAGCTGGAGATAGGATTTCAACAGTTGCAGCAGCAAGAGTTTCCTCATCTGCGGTACTTGGAGAAAATCGACTGCCATCTGAGTCAAGGGGATACATATGATAAAGACATTGTTTGGAGCAAAGTGGAAGGCGATATATCAGATAGGTATATCAATGCTACGAAAAAAGCTAGTCAAATAGCTGTACTTGCTGTGTGAATTTATAATGTGACTTAATCAAGTAAGGCTGTGTTTATATGTTCTTCTATAAACCTTTCAGGATTTCATCCCTTGTGTTATGAGTTCTCTAGCTACTTAAATTTGTATGTGAATCTAGTCTACTACATTCTGTTGTTTCTGTGGAAGATAAGTAATGTTCATATTTAACAATACATGAAAAGCATATGTTTGTAAGAACGATAGTCTCCAAATTTATTTGACGATGAGAGTCAAATCCATGGCAACCTAGATGATTATTACTCATTAGTATCCACATATATGATTGTTCTGGTTCTTCTGTTATTTTACAGAAAATGTGTACGGCTTACAGAATATCAATTATTCATCAGAAGCAGCAAACAATTAATTAGCTTGGTGTTCTTTTATGCATACAATGTAGCAGGTTTCCAACTGCATTTTTTTTCTCTTAAATGGAGTAAAAACTTACAAAAATAACAAATTAAATAAACAATGTCTCGATTCAACAAGAGAGCAAAACAGGATAGACAGCAACCGCCAATTCCGGATTAAAGAACTGAAGAGGTCTTTCTTTTATTTGTTATTAGGTCACTCCAGTGCACACTGTTTTATTTATTGTATTAGAAACAGTTTATTCATAGTAAACAGAAATATAATTTGTCCATAGTGAACGAGTAACATGCAAAACAGCTGTTCACTAACTGCCTGATTGATTAAAACAAATGCAATTTGTTTTGTTATGTTAGTAGGTGGATGTTAGTAGGTGGAGTCAATTTTTTTATTTGGTTCATTGAGTTCTCTTTGGTTATTAGGTAGATTCAATGTTTTCATTTGGCTGATCTGGCTTTAAATCAGAGTCAAATTTATGGCTTCTTAGATTATCTTCAACAGGCCAGATTCTTCTATTAGAAAATGATCATGTTTGTGAAGAGCACACTATTATTAATGTCTTCCCAATTAGTTCGCATCGATCAGTTAGCTGCAGATTTCTTGCTCTGATAGCACTTGATGCAGCCCAGATATGAATGGGGAAGTAGATAATTATTAAGGCATAAGCAGTTTGAGTAGCATAAAGAAACTTGAAATTTGTTTTCCAAAAAAAAAAAAAAAACTTGAAATTTTGCAGAAGCATCCCCCATACGAAAAGAGAAACCACAAGGCAGATACAATTAAATGAACTGAAAAGGATATATAAGTACTCAACAACAGAATGTATGCATCATCAAAGAAAAAGACTTTGTACACAACAAGTCTGGGTTTTCAAGCAGATCGCTAATATCCCCAATTCACTTAATGATAAGACTACACTTACTACATTAATTATTCAAACATAGATACGTTTACTTTCCGACAACAAGTTTTGCTCTAGCATGGCCCTCATTTATTTGGAACTGCTCCCCTATGCCAAAATGAGCCATCACTAACCAAACAAAAGTGACAAGCTCTCCACCTTTGCTCAGCAATTGGACATGGTCATTTGCTCTGCAATGCCCAGCAGCAAATGACAACAATTCCACCCACACTTCACTTATTATATCCCATTTATTTTCCTTCAATTTCTGCAGCTCTTTGGCCAAAATGCATGCATCAAACAAAACAGATTTACTTCTATCACAGTTTGACATCAGTGTTTACATCAAGGATTCTTTTACAAGCCTCTTCGATTCCAGATCTCAATTCCCTTCTGCTGAAGAACTTTTTGGCTTCTGCACACGTATCGCGGAATCTTATCTGTCCAATTCCTGCTACAGTCGACATCATAGTAGGCTGCATAACTAAGAGGTATACCATGTAATCAGACAGTGTCTTACTGTATTCTTTTCTCTTATTAAAATAATGGTCACTATCATCACTATCATCATCAGCAGCACCAGCACATTCATCATGTTGTAGATGATCCCCAGCAATTTGATGCGAAACTAGATTTTGGCAAAAATTGGCCATGGCCTCCCCAAGCCCCCATATCGCTCCTTTTAATTTCTTAATAAAATCTAGACCTATATGTAATGGTCTTGAAAGTTTTTCGAAGAAATTGTTGATTCTGCCACTATCAGCAATAGCCTCACCAGCAATACCACTATCATTATCATCACTTGCATCATGGTAATCATCCATGTTATAACAAAACTCAGTAGCAATGTGCCACAGTAGAATGCTCTGATCATATTCAACATCAACAACATAAGATAATAACTTACTGATCACCATGTTTTTGTCCACAGTACTATCCCAATAGCTATCTCGGAGAGTCCAATCGCTATCCTGGAGAACCCAATCACCTCTGGCTGAACATATCTTCTTCGCAGTTTCAGGATCATCTGCCAGCAGAGATTTACTTTTCACCTCTTTGAAAATGAAATCCCATAAATCTTTAGTTAGTGGCTTGCTGGACCTGTATTTCATCCTATCTCGAAGATCCTTAACACCCAATAAGTCAATGATTTTAATGTAGACAATGCCAAAGTAGTCCAAAATTGTAGGGGAAATTTTTGGACATTCCTTGAGGGAATAATGTATCAAGTTGAATGCAGACACAGATCCATACCATCTCCGGAACAGAACTTCTCTAGTCCACTCCAAACAGATTGTTGATCTTGCAATTGGAGTTTCATCACTTCCATTTTTTGCTTTGGTAGACCACCATGATCTCTTAAGATGGAGATACTTTCCTAGAATAGCAGTGGCTATGCAGGAGTCTTGCCAATACTTGTTCAGGGCTGCTACAGTCCAATCGGAGAATAGAACCATGAAAGCAGATAATGAATCCAGGCCAATGGCACCATAAAGCAACACATAGGTAATTCTGACATCATACCTCTGCAGATCCGTTTTCTCTAATTTATAGAAGAAAACAAGAGCTACAGAAACTGCACCAAAGGATATAGCCCGGAAGAAGTATCCTAGCTTAGAATGCACCACAACCACCTTGGTGAAGAGAGCTTCATATATAAAGTTGAGCTCAACAGCGATTAATTTGAAAGCTTCTTCTGAGTTTCGCTCATGGAAAATCACACGGCTCTCGTAGCGTTCATGAAAGCTAAAAATGAGATCTACAATAAGACCCTTGAAGATTTGGAAGAAGTGATGAGCATGTCGTACCACTGCAATGTCATTCTCCATATCGCCTTTTTCAATCACATAAGTTATTGTCCTGGATTCTTTGCTGCGCTCTGCTGTGAGTTCAATATGAGTTGGAAGTTGAGCATCTAGCTTTGAGGAGTATTCTTCCATGAGCTTCGCATAATTAGGTCCAGCATCAGGCTTCTTAAGCATGGATTCCTTGAAGTTATCCAAGCTTGCAAGATACAAAGCACGTGTTCTCTCTGCATACTTAATGATTCCAGCAACAAAGAGAAGCCCTGTTGGTAGGCACAGCTTATTCGGTAGTGACTGAAGGAAGAGATAAAAAGAAGCTATGACCTGGAATACGAGGCCAAGCAAGTGCCTTAGCCACAGGGTATTATCTTCCAGAGCAAAAGCAGTGATGGTGTCTGGACCACCAAGGTGTAACAAAAGAAAGGGAGTCCAAAATACCAAAAGATCACTGGCCTCATCGGAAACTGAATTATCACCTTGGCTGTTGGAGATTAATCCAACTGCAAAGTTAGCAGCCCAATCAGCAAGTAGGTACGCTGACCAGATGACCAAGGTTAGCCATGTGTTGGGTGTTCTCTTTCTGAATGGTGCAAAAAGAATTAAAGTGGTCTGCAATGAGAGGCTTAAGAGGACAAAGCTCCGGAGATTCCACCTTTCCCATAGATTCCTAACACTGTCGGGAATGAGAGTAACCATATCCTCCTTTGGCTCCCCTCCTAGTTTCAGACCACTAGAAAATAAGCTTCAGAGGTTAGTTTTACGTCCTACAAGTTATCATTAAAGCAGAAGGGATATACGATTGTTTGCTTAATACAATAATGAAATCAACTATTAGACTACTATTGGATCCATGATGACCTCTATTATTGGTAATGGTACCCTGGTAGGTAGATGATTAAAGACTTATTACCAGATGAGATCTATTCAATTACCATCAAAGAAATTATGTTTCGAGGTATCTTATTTTCAAGGGAATGACAACAATAATACTCAGAGAACCTCTCTCTCTCTCTCTCTCTCTCTCTCTCTCTCTGCCAATTGCTCACCTCTTTTCCCCCTTAAAACTAAAGACTAATCTATCACCTGAAAGTCTAAAGCTAAAAGAACAAAGACAAATCTAGATGATTCTAGCCATTGGAATATAGGACACATCTGAAACATTTTCCAAGTGACAGATAGCAATATTCAGAAACCATATAGCAAAAAATCAGAATTAGAACAAGAGATGATTAAATGAATACAGGCTCATAAAGATATCTAACAATGAGAGATGTTAAGTTCATGAGAATCTGACAGGGTATCTGAAATAGATCTTCCTAATTGACAAAGAATCATAACAGCCAATGAGTATATCAGTGCAATGTGTTTTCAACTGTTCAGTATCGAGTACCGGCAACACTACTAGGCAATTTGTTGCCAACAAATAAAGCCAATCCCATCAACAATTGCTCAAGCAATGAACCAATACACAGAACAAAGCAGAAAATAAAGACAGTGAACGAGAGATAAGAGAACATACACAATCCGAGCTGTACGGAAAAGACAAATGACAGTGTGCTTGATTTCCAGTTGATATATATGATACTTCTCATATCTGAGCCATACCAGGAGTCAACTGTGAAAGTCCATATCCTTGTGAGTTGTGACTATCTCCAACCGAAACTGAAACAAAACTCTGGAGAGCAACCTCAAAGTTACTACAAATTAAATGATCCAGCAAAAGAAAATGAAAATTTAGTCAATATAATATATATTTCAGCATTGACCAGTTAAAACTAATAATGATTCCAGGATGGCCTCCGTTTACTAGTAGCTAGGGACCTTATTAAACTATTCCAGGAATGGCATCTTTTGTTTTGTTTTGGTTGCATACTTGCATATGTTCAATTAGTTAGAACAAGCATTTCTGGCCCAACCTACTTTCCACCTTCTCTCGCAACTTGGGCTAGTAGCCCCAAAACCAATTACTATATCCCATTTCAAGAACATAATTTTCACCAATCTTGGTTGCATGTGGAAATTTGATTCAAGTTTAGCGGAAGTTGATTCCTCAACTGCAGACTGACACTAATATCACATAAGAAAGTTTCAACAAACACCTTCTTCTCAAAGTCATCCATATTTCATCGAATAAATCAAACCCAAATCACAGAGGAGTGCAAGAACGTCTATTGATGATAAAGCAACAGAGGAAGAAACTTGAACCCAAAAACCTGTGGAGAATACTAAACGGATAGACTGATGGACTCCTCATCATTCTTATCTCTAATGACAGACGGCAACGTCGCCGGAGTCTAGGCAGCCGGTGTCTCCCTTCCGACGTGACGAAAAACGAAAATACTTGGGATCCCAAAATATCAATACCAAATGATGGGGCATTGGGGCGTACGTCTTCAACCTAATAATTTCCGGCTTTGTATTTCTATTAAACTTTGTAACTTTAAAATAAAACATTAACTATTAAAAAATTTAGTCAAAGTCGAATAAGTTTTCCAACCCTATCACATACACACTTCTCCAGATGATTGCATTTCATAAGTAGGATACAACTCTCATTATAAACCGAGAATGATTTCTAATTTTGATTTGATGAAATCAGCCAAGATGGATTATAGAACAGTATATGAGTTTTGAAAACACAATGGCAAGTGATATATTTGGTGAAAATTATATCGATAGTTGTTCTGCACTTTTGATTGTGTTAGGGTTTAATCAAGTTTTTAAATTATTATTTTTTTGCTAAAGAATTATTTCTTCTTTAAATGAACACTTAATTTAATTTACTGGATTTTATTGAATTAAAGGTGATGATGTGGCACTTACCGTGTCAAATGTTACGTCATTTGGTATGAATATTTCATATAATTTTTTTGAACTTGTAGCACTGCTCGATTTTTTTTTTTAGGGTAAAAGAAAACTTTAATAACTAAATACGATTACAATCGTACATGAGGGCATCCAGAATAATCGCTGGAGCATTAGTAAACCATTCAAGATGAACATTTACATCAAAACCATGACTAGCTAAATGATGAGCAACCACATTTGCTTGTCTAGGAACAAAGCAAACTGTAGTCTCTCTTAACTCCAGCACCAGGCCTTGGATATCAGAAATCAAAGCTACCAATTCCAACAGATCCCCAGTCAGAGAATTAATAGCTTGAACTGCATTTAAGCAATCACTTTCAATCACAGCCTTTGAGACATTCAAGGCCTGCAGCAGCTCTAACCCATGCTTGATCGCCAACAACTCAGTATGCAGCGGGGAATTGACAAGCTCTGCCCTATAAGAAAATGCAGCAAGAAAGTGTCCAAGAGAGTTCCTTAAAACACCACCTGTACCACCGTACGGAACAGAAGGGAGAAAAGCCCCATCCACGTTTAGCTTAAAAGTATCTCCCATCGGTGCCGTCCACGTCTTCCAACAGGAAGATTGAGATCGGTCCCTATTATCAGAAGTCCTATGCACGCTGGAGTACTCCTCAAACTAGGCTATAGCATAGGCCACAAGTCCAGCCCCTGTTTGTGATCGATCCCTCCACAACTTATCATTCCTATTCTTCCAGATGCTTCACATTAAACACTCAGATGACATAGAGGTCGCTCTTTCCAGGACCTAATCCTTCCAGGACAGGGATGAAGGCTGAATGAAGAAAGGAGGAGCGCCTAGAATTTCTGTAGTCATGGGACAATGACAAAACAGGTGTTCGACAGTCTCCACAGCGTTGGAACATACCACACAATGCAGATCACCTGAGTATCCTTTACTTGTGAGGGCTGCACGAGTAGGGAGAAGGTTCAGCGCTGCTCTCCACCCAAAGATAGCCACCTTGCTGGGAACATTGGCCTTCCACAAAGCCCTCCAGACTGGGCCATAGGGGTCCCCACTCGAAGATGAAGCAAACTGATCGCCCATGACCAAATCACGAGCTACCGTATAAGCAGATTTAACCAAGAAAAAACCTCTCTTATGTAGCTTCCATGCCACCCTGTCATAATCATGATGTCTACTTAGAGGAACTGACAGAACCTTAGTGACCACCAGTGGATCAAAACACAAGTGAACGGCAGCGTCATTCCACGACCACAAATTCACATTGATCAAATCTGCGACTCTCTCAAACACTGTATCCTGAGGCCGGATTAGAAGATGATGGGAAACAGATGGTATCCAGTCCGAGTCCCATATGCCAACAGAGGCTCCGTTACCAATCCGCCAAGTCAAACTAGCTTGTAATACTGGTCTAGCCTCCATAATACTCCTCCAAGAGTAGGATGGTCGTTCGCCCATGTCAGCTGTGAGAAACGATCCATGAGGATAGTAAACCGCCTTAAAAACTTGGGCCACAAGAGAATGAGGATGGGAAAGAAGACGCCACCCTTGCTTAGCTAGCATGGCAAGATTGTGAGCATAGAGATGTTTAAAACCCATGCCTCCTTGTTCTTTAGGGAGGCACATTCGCTCCCATGATCTCCAATGGATTTTACGTTTCTCATCAGTACTGCCCCAAAATAATTGACAACAGAGTTGCTGAAGATCATCACAGAGTGACCTAGGCAAAGCATAGCAGTTCATAACATAGTCTGGCAAAGTCTGAGCAACTACCTTGAAGAGCAGCTCCTTACCTCCAACACTAAGAAGCTTAGCTCTCCAGCTGATTAACTTTTTCGTGAGTCTCTCCTTCAAGTAGGCAAAGATGGCAATATTGTTGTGTCCTACATGTATAGGGAGGCCGAGATATAGGCCGTGTTCTTTCACACATTCCACACCCAAAATTACTGCCAATTGAGTTCTCTTAGGCTGACTTACATTACCACTGAAGACCACACTTGATTTCTGTAGGTTGATATGCTGACCTGAGGCCTTTGCATACATGGTTAAGACATTCCTGAAGGCTCGACATTCTGCTACTGAGGCTTCTCCAAATAGGAAACTATCATCTGCAAACAACAAATGATGAATAATGGGAGCCTACTCGATGAAAAGAGAAGAGACCACTTTTGACATTTTCAATTTCTTTACTAGAAAATCACTTTTAGTAATTTTTTGCAAGTCATGGGCTTTTATGCCATTGTAAAGGATCCTACATAGTGATTTTTCGTTGCACCTTTGTTTTATTTTAATAGAGGATTTGACGATATTAGTCTCCTCGTAACCGTCTTTGCGCGAGACGTCAGCAAGAAAAAAAAAACCACTACACCCGAACCTCCATTCTTTTAGTGATGAAAACAAATCAACTACACCCGGTGGGCTATAGCCCACCCCAAATTTTGAAACAAAACATTAATTTGTAGCTTAATTTTAGTTTAACAAATTAAATATTAAAAATCAGCCCAACCCAAATTTTTTAAAGGGGTTTTATCCATTTACCCCATTTCTAGGGATTTTTTTCCCACTTACCCCATTAAGTTTTTTTAATTCTCTCTTACCCAATACACTCTAAGGGAGTCTTCCCTAATACTCCATTAAGATTTTTTTTTTTTTTAATTTTTTTTTATACCATTTTACCCCCCTCACCCCTTTGTTACTTAGAGAGAAGATAGAGAAAATGAAAGAGAGAGAAACCATAGGAGACTTCGCCGGAGCCCGTCACCGGCCGCCGGAATCCGGTCACCGGCCGCCGGAATCCGGCCAACTTTCACCGGAATCCGGCCAACTTTCGCCGGAATCCGGTCACCGGTCACCGGCTACCGCCCATCGGAATTTGCTGAAAATCTCACCGGAAAGTTTTTTTCTCCCTAATAGAGGGGCAATAGACGTCTATTGCCCCCCAATAGACGTCTATTGCCCCAATAGTCTATTGCCTCCTAATAGACGTCTATTGCCCCCCAATAGACGACTATCAGCCATGTATTGCCCCCCAGTAGACGTCTATTGCCCCCAATAGACGTTTAGATTACCGAAATGATAATTAATCTTCCTAAAACTGCACAAATAAAACTTTGATTAAAGAAAAAAACGAGGATATTACATCAATTCAAAATGTCTATTGCCCCCCAATAGACGTCTATTGCCCTCCAATAAATCTTTAACAGAGCTCTATTGCCCCCCAATAGCCCTTTTATACCATACATGTTCCATATTATTCAATTGCCAAAAGAAAGAAGAGAAGCCAAATTGGAGTATTATTAGATATGAAAAAAACTATACCCAAAACTGGACATGCAATAAACAAAAACTTATCACAAAAAAGAAATTATCTAATTTTCTTGCTAATGAAGAAAGACAAAAGAAGAATGAGTTAAAAAAATATTAAAAAAAAAAACAGACAAAAAGAAGAATAAATAATAGCACCCGTGTCCCATACCTAACATTTAATCACCATTCTCCCACAGGTAGTGGCTACGTCCTACCTCTCTTTTCATTATCCATTCCTTCTCTCTTTAAGCTTTTTTCCTCTTTCTTCTGCTCCATTCTTCCATTACACTATCTTTATATTCCCTAGCCCTACTGCAAACCCTAAGACAAACTCAATTCTGCAAAATGGTGAATGAGACATGGATCGTTCCCTTTTTCGGTCAAGGCCATCTATTTCCTGTAATGGAGATCTGCAAGCACTACTCTTCCAAACTCTCCTCCTCCATACCCTCATGTCTCCGCCAATACCCACTCCTCGAAATCGCTGAAATTTCTGAAGCACCACCGTCGGATTCGTCGTCTCTTCCATTGGAGCCATGTTCTGCATTCCCGGCGCCGACAGCCCAGACCAAATCGGCAACCTATCGCCGACAGCACTGACCACCAGTGCTCTTCGACCTAAAATTTCCAATCCTATTGGTAATCGGTGACCGGAACGGTAAGGGCGACTTGCTCGACGGCGAAATGTTTCTCGCCGAATTGAAAGAGATCAGAGAGGGGAGGGTGGGAGGGAGGGAGGGAGAGAGGAGAGAAGAGAGAGAGAGAGTCTGGTTTTATGAACAATTGGTAATTTTTTAATTCTTTAAAGTTAAAAGTGACATTTCGCAACTAAATGGGTTAGTAGGAATGAAAATTTGTTGCTGGGTGAGTGGGCTAATGTTATGTTATTTTTGTGCTTTGGGTCAAGACCCCTTTTTTAAACTTAGCCCATATGTGGTTTATTTTTATTTTTTGGTCAGTTATATGCTATTTCTTTTGAGAAGCAAGTTGATTATTTATGAGTCTAATGTACCTCATCATGATGTGCAATACTACTCTTTCTGAGTTATGTTGAGAATTTTTTGAAACAAAAAAATCACAGAGATATCAAATGATTGATCAATTGATCCATTTTGTTTTGACTTTGCTGGCTTCTACAACAACTATAGAAAGAGCATTTTCAATTATGAAACATATCAAAATAACATTGCGCAATAAGATGGAGAATGACTTTTTGGCAGGTAACATGATTGTCCACATTGAAAAAGAGTTGGTTGAGAATTATGATACAGATTCAATAATTAAAGATTTCGCTTCTAGTCAAGAGCGCAGTGTGTAATTTGAGTATATGTTCTTTTATCTTAGACTTTTGTTATCAAATTTTTATCTTATTAGTTAGCTATATGATTATTTGATATTTGTTTAATTTATGATGTGGTTTAACAAGTTACTTGTAAAACTTAAAAAAAAAAAAAAGAAGATTAGTGAACTTCTTTTAAAAAAAATTTTAGCCTACCCCAATCTAAAATCCTAGCTCCGCCATTGCCTATAAAACTTCAATTCGTCACTGAGTCACTGCGATTCATAAGATCACTCGGCTACATAATTTCTCTGCATGATGAATTGGAAGTTGTATGTTCATATAGTCCAACGGAATCCGCAAAGAAATCAATTCAGCTTTCACTCTTAAAGCACTACAAATTGTAGTCCAAGTACCAAATAATCATATAACTTGTCACAGTACTACAGGAATAAAGGGAAGTTGTGGCTTCTGTCGGGCGACTTACATTAGCTCATCTTTCCAAACCACAAATGGAGTATAATACGAGAAACATTCCAAGAAAAATGGATAATTTGCTTCTCTTCAAGTGAGGGTACAAATGCAAATTCATACTGAACTTCAGCTTAACAATTTATCTTTTGACAATTCTCCAAACCAGCCTCTGGTATTGGTCAATATTCCATCAATTAGGTGACATTCATTAAGGTGTTTATATACAAAGATTTGAAAAACATACATATGAAAAGGAAATAGGGCTGGATGCTCCTCTAAATTTGCAGAACCTTGTACAAGGTAGGTATATTATGCACAAACCATTCAAATTCACCAATTATACCGAATATTGATGCGTACAAAGTATAGATTGAACAAATTACAGAGACAGTAATTTGTAAAAGAGGAAATGGGCCTCTCTCTCTCTATACAAAGGATTACCACACACTGCCTAAATACATCTATTGCTATGAACATATGTGTACTGAAGTTTGAATAGAGCAGAATTTACAGTCTACGGAACGAATACTTGAAGAACAAACAATCTGAGATTCTGATCATAGTAGCCCTGACAGCTCATAGTCAAATATGCTGACCTCTTGATCAATCTGACCATAACCATTAATGTTGAAAGGATCAAAAGGCTCAATCCCCGAAAGCCATGACTCAAGATCTTGAAATGGCAAATCCACCATTTGGTCTGCTGTTGAAGGTGATGAACCTTCTAAAATATTTGTTGTTGTAGTATCATCTGAATACATCTGATAACACAGTTGGTTTAATTCTTGGTCATGTATAAACATTTCTTGGTTCCACAGCTCAGAAGAATCAAATGATGCATTAGTTGAGACATCCACACTAGTACTCCTTTCAGGCTCTACTTGATACTCCTCAACATCTACAACTGGTACTCTGTGCTGTTGCTGAGGGTGTGATGAGGAAGTAGTAATTGAGATATTTGAGCTTCCATTGCCGGTGAGGTCTTGCACTAGTGTCTTGAAGCTTGAACAGTCAGTGATGTAGACTTTAGGCCTCAAGAGTCTAATCAAACTGTTAAACTCCTTCTTCTCCTTCTTAGATATTTTCACTGATGTCTGGCTCACTTTCTTCCCCATAGTTTCTTACAATTCTACTTAGTTGTCTTAGCTGCCTGCCTAGGATTCACCTCCCAGATATTATGCTAAAGCGGATGCTTCAGAGAGCTATAAATATTAAGGCTAACAATGGAGATTAAGGTTTGAGGGTGGTGGTAACAGAATATGACACAAAAATTGCAGATGCTGAAAATGATGTTGGCTTTTAAAAATTAGAAAAGAAAGCTTGATAACAGGAATATTTCATATTGACCAAACTGAAATCATTATCTCATTTTCAGAGAATAACCCATCAAACTTCAAACAAAATGCTAGGGTTTGGATTTACATGGAACCAGATGTAGACATTGCTCAATTTAAGAGGTGGTTTTTGTGTGTAAAGATAACTGTAGAATAATATAACACTGTATGTAATGCCATATAGGGTAGAAGAGCATTCAGGGCACGCCGCCAACTATTTAGAATCAATTATATATAAATGCTGCATAATTGTTTATTCTGCTTCAAGTAATCATGAATAATAAACAAAGGTGGACACCAAATAATTACAGGGGAATTTAGTACTAATTTACTTGTTTTATGAGGCAGAAACTGGAAATAAGATGTGCCATTAGAACAGGGATGTGTGAATGCACCTAGCTAGCCTCAATGTCCACATCTCAGGTGTCACATAAGAAATCTATAATTTTGGCTTTGGCTGTCTTATACTATTTGCTAACTTCAAATAACACTGTGCCACATTGCAGTAATGAAGATAGATGAAGTGTTTAGCAAAGGAAGTCATTTTCTTAGGATCACTTAATTAAAAAAAAAAAAAAAAGGGGGTCATTTCTTTAAATGGTTGATTAGAGAACTAGTTGGTCTCCCAGGAATACTGCAGCCTCATGATCCTGACTGCTTGTGGACTTTAGCAAGTTATGTCTTGCCTCCTATATTCATGATCAATGTCTATGCAGGTCACCCTTGTGTTCGCTTAATTAGGATAATTTGGAATGAGTGATTTCAAATCCATTTTAGTTAAGGACAACCTCAAACTTTTGTAGCATTCTCAATATGTTATGTATCTTACTTTTTAAGTTTCTAGTGATCGTCAAAGTTTCATCCAAAAAAAAAACATAAAACTTCCCCCGGACATCCTTCCAAATTTATATTACCATGATTAGAGTTTCATTTTAATCTACAGGATATGGATGGTCACTGTAACCACAAGTAAAAGCAATTCCACTAGTTTGAACAGGAAACAATATGCTTTTGTTTGAATTAGCTGTAATGAATAGAAAATAATATAAGAAAACATGTATAGGCATTGTAAATTGGATGATCAACGTGGATGAAAAGTCATCACCATGACACTGGGAAACTCTGTATGCTAGTGTTTGTATGTATTAGGTTCCCAGCAAAGCAATTTCAACAATGCCGCCAAGACAAAACAGACGCTTCAATTCAATTCACTTGAGTGACAAAGAGTCGAACCTAGCTCAACACGTGGTAACTAGACTTGACTTTTGGTCATGAATGGGGTTTTGGTTTCAACTATCTAAGAAGATATGATCATCAGATGGTACAATACTAGACATAATTGCTAGAGATAAAGCAACCCTTTGAAGAAGCCAATCCCAAATAGGGTTCCAAAAGGTTGAAATTAATACCATGAAGAAGAATATCCTCACAACTAACCTGTCCCAAATGTTGCTGCTAGGTTCTTGATGGAGGTTGATTTGGAGCATTTTGATCATTTATCCGATTCAGGTATTAATACAGGGTTGAACTAATACATGGTATCATCAAGTTTATCTCTAAATCTGAAATATACTTTCCAGATTCAAAGGTCCTATATAATGTAACGTGAAGATTTCATTCAACAATATGTCAGCATCCCAACTCAGAAATCTAGGGATGGCATCTCACACATCAAACAAGTCGAAGGGAACATTGTATAGCAGTGGTTTCGAAAATGGAGGAACATATAATTGCATCATACCAGTTCAAACATTAGCCAAGCAAGCAACTGTCCCGAGTCCCGACCAACCCGTTCTTTTGGGTACCATATCTTTTGCATTTTCATGAGTTTCTTTATCAACCCATTCATTTTCAATACCAATCTTTATATAATCTTTATAGAAAATCAACCTGTTTTGAAAATCATCTACTCATATTACTATTATTAGATGAATTCATGGTAGTTTAGAACTTTAGATGATAACGGCACATTATCAACAGTTTTCTTTTATTCTCATAATGATCCGCCAATTCTCCCGAATACCATAGGTCTCTTTAAACAGTATTCCCAATCCCAAACTTGAAACAACAGATAATCAGTATGGAACGTTTGCTTACAGTAAAATCATTTGAAGTGGATACAGAAGTTTGTGGAGTAATATAATGAAGAGATAAAAAGTTCATAAAATTTGAGCACCAAAGGCAACATTACATTTTACTATGTGAATATCTAATTTACATGAAATGTAGGATAATATCACCACAAAAAGGGTGAGGAAGAGAAAGAATAGATACAAAAAAAAAAAAATATTGCAATGAATATTTAATGAAGTCCGCCTGTTGTCATGCAGAGTTCAATAGCTACTAAGCCCTCACAATTTACCTATCAACTATAGACCTAAAACCTGAAAAACTGAGTGATGATGCAGCGTAAGTAGTAAAGAACCTTGTGTACCTCACAGTTGCCGATGGAAGTGGTACAGTTCTTTGTGATGTATCCACAATTATCCCACCTTCAACATCTTTCTCAAACACCAATCTGACTAATGCCTGCTTCTCAAGTGATTACCTCACAGGAAGTACACCAGACATCAAGGCTTTTGGGTCACAGGAGCGTTTTCTGTCAACAATGACCCCAGTCGAAGCATTAGAGGATACACAGGGCTAAACTCTTTGTCTCCTCTGGCCCTTACATGTGTAGCATAGTCATCTAGTGTTGCCTTAATACCCTTCCAAACCTGGTCCTCTCCTTGAGAATCTAGCCACAAGGAGTATTGCAGAGGTGTTAGTTTGTTCCTTTGTAGAGGCGATTGCAATTCATCGGGACCTCGGGAGTATAGATGGTGAAGTATGACACTTGGTGGTAGATCTTGAAGAAGAGGAGATGCTCCAAGTTGGGATGTGTCCAAGAAAATGAGAGGCCGAAATGCTCGAAGAGCTCTATATGGTGCACCAAGTTGCTCTACTGGGAACAAATTTTGGCCAACAGCTAATTCCAGCTCAGCCATGTCCCTAGCCATCCTTAGCTTCCCTGATTCTGAAAGGGGTCTGACAAGAGAAGCATGCCTGATAAAAAATATTAAAACCCGTGCAGCCATGCTTCTAACAAGTCTGGTGCATATGGTCTCTACTCCCACAGCGGCAGTTTTTGAAGGCAACAGCCTAGATAGGAACTCACTCCGGAAGTGAAGAATGCACTTCTGCAACTCCTCCATGTAAGGTGATGCATTGTTATCCATAGCAGCATCCATGCCTAGCACACCAAACTTCTGTTCATGAATTTGCAAGATGCAAGATTCAAGACGATCAAGCATGGCTTGGAACAAGGTTGTCACTGAGTCACAAGCAACCCCATATATTGCACCTAATGCCGGGGACAGCACATCTGAGGCAATAGTGGGCAGTCCACTAATCATTGACGATATGCGTGTATGAATTTCCTGGAGATGCTGACATAGCATGAAGTTCTTGAGTTGGGCTGGAGTTGCAGGACCATTGACTTGGCGTGATTCAGGACCAGTTGATATCTGTCATTCAAATGTAGTTGTAAAATAATCAAAATTCCAACATTTCCTGAAAATCACTTGTCATACTAACTGGATCACACCATAACTTTCAAAAATATACACCTAATCTACCAATCTTTTGTTGCATTGCTGATTTTTTTATTAGCCAAAAATCTCACAGACAAAGCTTACCAAAACCTAGAACACCATACATCTTAATCTATTGTGACATCTTCCCTTCCTGTGCTTTTCTTTAAACTTACTCAATGAGAAAGTAAGCGATCACTAGTATAAACAGACCTATAGAGAATACCTCGACCATGAAATCAACTGACAGCGAACCTTAACTTATGGATTGAAGCAACAGAGCGACTACAATGGATTTCATATTTAATGTGGTCCTTAGTATAACTCTGGACATCTTACACTAGTCAGAAGAAGAATGATCATTTTCCTTTGCAGGTAATATCAGATTTTAGGGAAGATAACTATAAGAATTACCTGGTATTCAGCTCGTTCAGAAAGCAGTAGAAGAACCTTGCCGATCTCACGCAATACAAGAAGAGTCAGGCGCGCATCCAACTGAACAGATTCAATTTCTTCCTGAATCCGTGCAATGATTCTTGAGATATGGTCTTTAGAGGGAACACTCCCACGGCTTGATACAGGAAATACAGTATTCACAAGATCTGACAGACGACTAAGGCAGAGAGCCAAGAATGAATTCTGGAAAATTTCAACAGCTGCAACCAGTTGTTCTTTTCCCTGTGAAGTAATAGCAGGTAGAACCCCTTTCACATCTGTGTCACGTGAAATTCTTTCAAGAAGGTTATCTATCATAGCAAAAAGCTTTGGATACCCCATGGTGAATATCTCTTTCACAAAACTTGATGCAGAGAAAGCAGACTTCATTTGGTTGGCAAAAGCCTTCACAAGGGCCTCCCACACTCTATCTGTTATCATGGGCTCCCCTTCCTAAGAAGTAGAATACAATGTAAGCAAGTTAACGATCTTATACAGGATAAGAAGTAAAATCATCAGCAATTATCAATCATTACAAATGAAAAGCGCTTCATTAATCACCGTATGAAAATGACACTTCACACAAAGAAAACAAATGATCTCTTTGTAAACCAAAAAGCATAGTATATTGAAACAACCTGTAACAGTCACTGTACATGATTATATTGATTGGTCAAGTTAGTTAGGGAATTAATGCAGATGAGCGGAAAAAGGATGAGAAACCAACTTAGCACGAAAGACATTTAATGGTCAGATATTACCAATGCCAGAATAAAATATATCATCTTCCTAGGAGCCACATATTCTATGATCTGATGTGAACCAGTTGACATCCAACTTGAAAGTCCAATACAGTAAAAATGGTTTTCATACATCCATCAGTTACAGCAGCAAATATGCTAGTAGCAGATCTAAGCAAGTAGAAGTACAAAAACAAAATTAAAAGTAATGTCCATGCTCTTAACCAATCTTCCCTCAGTAAAGAATTACCTAGCAATGCCATATATTTATCTTCCTATGGACACGGAAGCGTTAACCCATTTAAGGAACCTCCCCTCAGCTAATTAACTATCCCGCTGTCCCAACTATTTTACACAACCCACGACACCAACAGTTCTTAGCCTCCACTCTCATTTCATATAACACATAACTAATTCTTACCTATAGTCGGTTCCAATTCATCGAAAGAGAGTAAAATACACAAGCAATCCAAGAACTGAAAAGCAACACATTATTTGCTCTCACCTTAATAACTTCATCAAGCAGCAACACATGCGTAAACGGATCCCGTTTCTTGGACAACACCTTCTGCAGGTGCCACACAGCAACCATGATGGAATGCAACTGATCCATACACGTCCCCATTCTCTGCCAAAGCCCATCCCTCGCCTTGGCCCCGCCGCCAATCTGCGGCGTCCCACTCCCTCTAATCCCTCCAGGCCCAAACCCGCTTCCCACCGACCCGGAAATGGCCTTCATATCCAGTGCCACACTGATACTCTTCACTCCCATACCCTTGTACTTGCCAATCAATTGCTCCATAGACGGCTTCAGCTCTCCAAGATTGTAAAACACCTGCAACCCGATGGCCACCTCCCCCTGATTCAACCCCTCCATCCCTAGCTCCAACGCCTTCATGGCCTCGCCGCGCAACTTGTCGCCGGTCTCTCTGACCCAGCCGAGCTCCTCCTCGACGACTTCGATGCCGGAGAGATCGTACTCGTCGTAGAGCGCCAAGATCTCGCAATGCAGCTGGGCGGCCTTGGCGAGATCGATCTTCTCGGGGTCGGCGGCGAGGTCGCGGAGCTTCTTGGAGAGGCGGAGGGCGCGGAGGGTGTGGTGGAGGAGCTCGGAGGTGGCGTGGAGGTTGGAGAGCTGGAGAGTGAGGGCGGTGATGGAGCGGAGGGGGTCGGAGAGCTCGGATCGGGTGTGGCGGAGGGAGGACTGGAGGGAGTGGACGGAGGATCGGACGGTGGAGAGGGCGTGGTCGGCGTGTTGGAGGGAGGAGAGCTGGGAGAGGAGGTCGGAGTGGCGGGAGAGGACCTCGGACCGGAGCTGGGACTCGAGGAGGCGGATGGCGTTCTGGAGCTTCTCGGCGGTGGAGGCGGGGGAGCCGGAGGAGAGGGCGGCGGAGGAGAAAGAGGTGGAGGAGAAGGAGGGGGAGAGGAAGGCGGAGAAAATGGGATCGGCGGCGAAGGTGTCTAGTGGGGAGGCGGCGCCGGCGGCGGGGGTGGCGGGGGTAGGTGGGCTTTTGAAGGTGGAGAGGCGTTGGAGTGGAGATGCGGTGGAGGCTGGAGAACTGGCCATTGTTTTTGACCCGGTTTTGGGTTTTGGGAGGGAGAGACTCCTCTTCTACTCGAGTATATTCCACTCTCCACTCCTTTATTTTTCTTATGAAACTGAACCTGTGGATTGGATTACTACTAGGCCCGAATGTCGATCAGGCCCAGGAGAGCCTGGCCCAGACACTTGAGGGTCATGACCTTTTATCTCCTACTCAAAAATGAGAAACTGGACCATATTAGGCTATTAGGTCTTCTCCAACCCAAAGGAGGGCCGAATGGCTAAATTTTGACTCAATACATGTCCAACTCAAATAGTTAAGGGTTAAAGGACTAAAATTGAAGGCTAAAGTGTAAGTTAAAGGGCTAAAGCCTTCTCTAACCACAAGGCTAAATTTCAGCCCTGATTTCTTTACTATTCATCAATATGACATCAACCGTCTTCAACCCGTTAAAGCTAAATTATAACCCTAAAATATATTTTAAAATTTTGAACGTTATATGTATGTGTGTGTGTGTGTGTTCTTATTTTGTATCAGATTCTTATTTATAGTAATTGAAATCATTTTTATGATAAAAAAATATTTTTTTCCAGTTGTACTTTTCAAATTCCATGTGTTGCTTCACAAGCAATGTTGTAGATTTCTTATACGATTTTATATATGTGGCATATGTTATTTTGATGGAATATTTTTAAATTCTCTGATATGACTTCGAGGCCATGTGAATTTATCGTGATTCGTTTGTGAAATTTTGAAATGGATATAAAGCAATTTTTGGCTTGATCGCATCTTATCAAATTTTCGGATAAGATTTCGAAACCACTTGTTTCGTCCTGATTTGTTTGTGAAATTTCAAAATGAATATAAACAATTTTTGGCTTGATCAAATCTTATCAAATTTTTGGATAAGATTCTTTAATGACACGTGTTCCATCTTCATTGGATTATCAAATTTTGGAGTGGATATGATGTCTACGTAGCACTCGTTATTTTCAGCAAAAAATAACTTTATAAATTGAGTGCTTGAACTAGCATAACTCACAAAATCATCTACTTTTCTCTACTCACCTTGATCAACTTCATACTTTTTTTTTAAATACTTATGCAATGAGTTCTAATTGGTTCGATAAGAGGTAGGAAAAATTACTCGCAGAAGAAGAAGAGGATGAAGAAGATGATGAGATGGAAATGCATGCAACACAAGTTATGACAACGGCAGCTAGTTGGTTGACTAATGAACAACTCCGTCCACAACCACAATGGGGTGGGTCGGTTCTAGGGCGCAAATACATCTATCTATTTCGTTCGCGTGTGAACAACGATCTATTGCAAAAGTATTTTTTCGAAAATCCAGTCTACCTACCAGAAATATTCAAACGCGACTACCGAATGAGACATGAAGTTTTTCTTCGCCTACCAGACGATGTCTAGTTAGCTAAACCCTATTTCAGGCAAAAACGTGACAATAAAGGGCAACTCGGCTTTTCGCCTCAGACAAAATTGACTTGCACACTCCAAATGATGCATACGAACAAGTGGCAGACTCTCTTGATGAAAATTTCATAATGGCTGAATCTACTGCTATAGAAAACTTCGGTGAATTTTGTTGTACGATCGTCACTATCTACCAGCAACGATATCTTCGAGCACCAAACAGAGAGAATCTGGAAAGGCTCTTACAGAGAGCCCAAAGACTAGGTTTTCCTGGAATGATAAGATCGCTCGACTGCATGCATTGGCATGCCAAATCCATGTATCAAAATCTGCCACAGCTTCAAGAACGATGGTTGACTTTCTTGATTTGCCACTAAAGCTTCCTTGCCATAGCCCTTAAAAAAAAAAATTGGATCATAAAGTGGGGAGGCCCACGTGAGGTAATAAATTTTGCATGCATGTGCATTGTATGTGTGAGTGTACATTCAAAGTTATAAATCAATGGTCCATATTAATGGGCTTTTTATAATCTAATGGCTACTAATGGCCATACGACGTCAGTAACGGCTAGATCTGTTGACGTCACCTAGCCGTTGGTAATTTTTTTTTAACACTATAAATACATATCACGTCAACCTTATTTTTTTCACATCTTCCTTCTACTTCCTCATATATATCCTCTATCCTCAATCTTTCATTTTCCCTATTCTTGAGCTCTCATTTATTTTTTCTTTACCGAAAATGACTAGTTCGTCGAGAAGAAGTGTGAATTAGGCACCGTTGGAAGATGAAGCACTCACCGTTGCTTTCGTGAAAGTATCCCAAAATTTTGTGAATGGTACAAGTCAATCGAAAGATGGTCTTTGGACCCAAGTCCAACAAAAATTCATGGAGATCCAAGATACTATTTTGGTAGAAAGGATGTGAGAGAGTTATAAATCTCGGTGGCAAAGATATATTTTTCCTCAAATGAACAAATGGCACTCTTGCATCAAACGTGCCAAGAGGAGGAACCAAAGTGGAGCCAATATTCATGATCAAGTGAGTATTTTTTCAAAGAAAAATTTATTTTAAAAAACAATGTGATTTTTTTTATTTTGTATAATATTGTTATGTAGATTACATTTGATTTGTGCTTATAATTTGAATTATACATTTTATAGCAACACCAAGCCAAATGTTATTTTCGGGACGACAACAAAGGAAAAAGTTTTAATTTTATCAATTGTTACAAATTGGCTAAAGAATGTAATTGGGCAACTTTTGAAGATACATCACAAGTTATTTTCAACACACCAACCACACAACAAAATTCCTCATTCTCATTAGATGATGATGTTGATCCTGTCATCACAAGTTCAACCTAGTCTTTTAGTCCAACAATTACTCAAACCCAAAATCCTAGGCCAATTGAGTGAAATGCAGCAAGAAGACTTGCCAAGAGAAAAGAAGCCGAAAGTGTCATTGGAGATGAAGTAGTGGCACACCTAAATCAACTAAGAGAATATCTCAAAGAATCAAAGGAGGAAAAGACAAGAAGAGATCAACTCAAGGAAGAGAGAAGAGAGCGTGACAGGGAAAAATTTATTTTACCAATGCAAACCATCAATTTGACTCCTTTGAGTAAGGAGTATTATGATGGAAAGAAACAGAAATAATGGAGAAAATTCGGTGATGTGGGTTGTTTCCGTCATTTGGTTCGACATCGAATGGTTACCACTTGGAAATGTCATTCAATGAATCAGATGAGTAACTAATGTCGTTGCCCAAATGAATTGTTATAATCTATTTATGCTTTTGATTGTTTTCATATAATTTTAGTTATTCAATTTTCCTTGTAACTTTTTTTTTTATCAAGAGTAAACTATGTGTCATATTTTCAATATTTATTTTATGGATTAATTTCAGTTTACCTACTCCAACTTTAGCTCAATATTCATGTTAGTCCTTGTTTTTTTAATTTCATCAAGATCACCCCTATGCTCCTAATTCTAATCAGCAGTGTCCAATTTTCCAAACTCCATCCAAATTTTCCGTTAAGTATGACGTGGCAGGAGAGAAAATGTTAAATTTCGATATTACCCCTTGAAAGTTACAATGTTGGGAAGCAGGGGTTTTTAATTGCCTTGGCGGGTTGCTATCCAGTGTGGGAAGGAAGCACAAAGCTCAGAGAGCAAGAAGAAGACGAGATCAGTACCCGACCTGAGTCTATCCGAATTAACTTGGTTTGGCTCCAAGAACACGAAAATGTTCACCTGGTCAGTTATTGACCAAGAAATTAATGCTCAACCACCCTTGGATGTAAATCCAAGGGCAGAGAAAATTATTATTAAGTTGAGGTGTTTTGTTTTCCACCCTTGGATGTAAATCTAAGGGTTGTTGAGCATAAATTCTTTGGTCAGCAACTGACCAGGTGAACACCACTGCCAAGAACAAACCTTTTGCAAGCTTCATGATGTTCGCCTTGTACACGGCAGTGACTTTCTTTCTGTTATTCAAGTATGCATATATACTCAAAAGCATAGTTGAAAAAAAATAAAATAATAATAATAATAGTTGTTCACCGAAACTATTTTTCTCAGTGAGATTCAATTTCAAGAACATATAAGAGATCATATATCTTCAAATAGTACAAGTTTGAAGATGAGAGTCCATCGAATTGCCATGATAAACACAAATTACTTGTAATTCAATTACCCAATTCTCACATGAACAAATTCAAAAATCAAACCCTTACCTTGAAATTGCAGCTAACCCATAACTTGAAATAACAAATTTAGAAAAATCTAGAATTGAGATGAACTAAATTTTCAAGAATAGAAGCCAAAAACCCCAATTAGAAACATTGCCATGAAGAGAATCGGCAATTCACTAAAATTTCATAATCCAAATGGACATGACCACACTCTAATAACAATAGATTCTACCAACTCCCATTGAGAACAGAGGAGGCAAATTTCTCTCTTTGTCTTGTAGAGCTTTCTCTCTCACCTCAACTCTCTCTCACACACATGAATCCAGAAACGTGAGGCTTGAATATTTGATTAACAGGAGAAGGGAAGAGCTCTTGACGGTTCTCTGCTAGAGCTGGATGAGCGAAGAGGAAGGTCTCGTACCCAGAGGAGATTAGGGTGTCCAAATCAAGTCTGGGTATCGGCGTGTCGACGTGTGAGTTTAACTTGGGGCGTCGTCGGATGTCATGGAGGTCAGGCTCAACTCGACGGAGGCCGTGAGCACGATGGTGATGGAGGTGAGTCACGGTGGTGCTAGAGACTAGTGGTGGAGGAGAGAGAGAATCCTAATTTACTTTCTCTCTCCTCGAATGAACTCCATATGAACAGAAACCCAGTAGCCAAAAATGGCTTGACTTTGATGTTGGTTCAAAAATATGAGATGGGAAATCCGAGAGGCATGGTGGGTTCAGAAAGACACAGTTGAGGTTAATTTTGAATAAGAATAGATAAGGCAATGCGTAGTTGAGGACCTAAGGTTGTTCCCTTATATGATCGAGGCTTTTTGGGTTTGGGGGTGAATGTGGTCAACAACAACGGAAGGAGGAAGAATTAGTGCAATTGTCCACTTTAGCCCTTCATGTGGGCCCGCTGGAAATTTTTTTGAATTATGTCTCCTGCCACGTCATTACTTGACTGTAGATTTGGATTGAATTTGAAAAATTGGACGCGGTTGATTAAAATTAGGAGTATAGGGGTAATCTTGATGAAATTAAAAGAACAAGGACTAACATGAAGATTGAGTTAAAGTTAGAATAGGTAAACTGAAATTAATCCTTATTTTATTCATTACAAAAGCATTTAAAAAGAACAAAATAAAGTAATAAAATGCAAACACTTGTCAATGACAACCATGCCAATTATTAAAATCACAAATTCAAAGCTTTGAAAACTCAATCACATAGCAAAGAACAAATTCATGGTGCTTGACCTCACATTGACCAGAGGTGTTGGACAAGATCATCTTGTAAATGTTGGTTGCCAACAAGAGAACGTATCATTCAATATCGAGACATATATTCCTACATTGTAATTCTTCCGGATCTTAGATCTCTTTCCAAATTTTCTCTCGCTTTTTCTTAGATGCGAGCTCGAGGTCTTCTGGACCTATTTGGATCTGGTTCGTCATCATCAGACTCGCCATTGTAGTAATCAGCACGTTCATCCTCAACAATCATATTATGAAGGATAATGCATGCTATCATGATATTAGACGAATTTTTCAAACTCCACCCTCTTACAGGTCATCTAATGATTGCCCATCTTGCCTGGAGAACACTAAATGCCCTTTCAACGTCTTTGTTGTAAGCCTTTTGTTTGGTAGTGAAATATGCTTCAGCTTCATTTTGAGGGCACCTGATTGATTGGACAAGTGTTGCCCATTTAGGGTATATGTCATCAGCGAGATAGTAACTCATGTCATAACGATGAGTATTGGTGTGGTAATCTAGTTGTGGTCATTGACCTTCAGTGAGCGCATCAAACAGTGGTGAACGCTTGAGGACTATTATATCATTTTATGTACCAGAAATTTCAAGAAAGGCATGTCAAATCTATGTATCAAAATCCTCCATGGCTTTAAGAATGATGATTGGCTTTCTTGATTTGCCACTAAAGCTTCCTTGCCATCCAGTTAGACAGTTCTTCCACTGCCAATGCATGCAATCGAGCGATCCTATCATTCTAGGAAAACCTCGTCTTTGGGCTCTCTGTAAGAGCCTTTCTAGATCTTCTCTGTTTGGTGCTCAAAGATATCGTTGCTGGTAGATAGTGACAATTATACAACAAAATTCACTGTAGTTTTCTATAGCAGTAGATTCAGCCATCATGAAATTTTCATCAAGAGAGTCTGCCACTTGTCCATAAGCCATCATTCCTAGTGCACAAGTCAATTTCGCATGAGGCGAAAAGCCGAGTTGTCTTTTATTATCACGTTTTTGCTTGAAGTAGGGGTTAGCTGACTGGACATCATCTAGTAGGCGAAAAAAAACTTCACGCCTCATTCGGTAGCGGTATCTGAATATTTCTGGTGGGTAGACTGGATTTTCGACAAAATACTTTTACAGTAGATCGTCCTTATTTGCACCCTGGAATTTACCCAGTACCCCATTGTGGTTGTGGACGGAGTTGTTCAATAGCCAACCAACTAGCTGCCGTCGTCATAACTTGTTTTGCATGCATTTCCATCTCATCATCTTCTTCATTGTCTTCTTCATCCTCTTCCTCTTCTGCACATAATCTTTCATGCCACTTATCAGACCAATTAGAACTCATTGCATAAGTGTTTAAAAAAAAAAAGTATGAAGCTGATCAAGGTGGGTAGAGAAAAGTAGATGATTTTGTGAGTTATGCTAGTTCAAGCACTCAGTTTATAAAGTTATTTCTTGCTAAAGATAACGAGTGTCACGTAGACATTATATCCACTCCAAAATTTGATAATCCAATGAAGACGGAACACGTGTCATTCAAGAATCTTATCCAAAAATTTGATAAGATTCGATCAAGCCAAAAATTGCTTTATATCCATTTTGAAATTTCACAAAAAAAATAAGGACGAAATAGGTTGCCTCAAAATCATATCCGAAAAGTTGATAAGATGCGATCAAGCCAAAAATTGCTTTACATCCATTTTGAAATTTCACAAACGAATCACTATGAAACACGTGACCTCGAAGTCATATCCAAGAATTTAAAAATATTCCATCAAGATAACATATGCCACAAATATAAAATCGTATAAGAAATCTACAACATTGCTTGTGAAGCAACACATAGAATTTCAAAAGTACAATGGAAAAATATTTTTTAACATAAAAATGATTTCAATTACTATAAGTAAGAATCTAATACAAAATAAGAACACACACACACACACACACACATATATATATATTATATGTATATAACATATTCAAATTTTTAAAATATATTTTAGGGCTATAATTTAGCCTTGATGGGTTTGAGATTGTTGATGTCACATCAATAAATAGTAAAGAAATCATGACTAAAATTTATCCCCATAAGTATTTTTAGCCTTGTGGGTTGGAGAATGCCTTAATTAGTGATTTTAAGAGAGTGACCTTGACACTCCCCTCTTTATCAATGATGTTGACACTTTATCAGATTATGATTTTTCCTAGTCAATATGACCATTTTTCTAGCCTCATTGTGTACCGGAAGTTTTGTTCAGGTCTTTTGGTCTGACATTTATTATGAGTGGCCTGTTAGTGGCATGGCCTGCTGATTGTATATTCATACCACTTGTAACTTCTTCTGTATGAATGCACTTATTTAATCAAAAAAAAAAAAAATGTACCACGTACACATTTCTATTTCATTTTGGGAACATCTTAAACACATTCAAGTAAACAAAACGAGAGTTTGAATTTAGTTTGTTTCAGGGAGGCTCTTTGTACTCTTGTTGTCCTTTTTTTTGTACCAAAAGAAGTACAAGTGTAAGTCCGAAAAAATGGTAAAACATGACGTGTAAAAATTATGAATTTTACTGTTATATATGGTTGGTTATCTGAAAAATCTGAATATATCATACTGCAAAATATTGTAGAAACTTTCTTAAGTTTATAATTTATTTTCACCATTTAAAGTTGTAATGTGATACATACGTACAGTATGGTTCTAGTCTTAGTTCTGCTCTATTATTATGTTTAGTTCATTTTGTTTGTTTGAAAGCATACCTATTAGTTTGGACGAAAAATTCTTCTAGTGATATTTCTCTTTAACAAGATGTTACAAGTCTAATACTAAGAAACTTGTACGCATGGATCTCTTTAGCTTAACTGATCGATAACAACTTCCCAGTTTGATACTGATCGATATAGTAATTAAGTCAAGTTGGTAGCTGGGTCACGTCTAATTTCCTTGAGCGAAAGAAAGTACTTGATGAGTTGCCATGATAATAACCTTCTCTGAACTTGAAATTTTGAATTACGAGTTTAAAAGTAAGACTCAAAGCTAGAAAAGTTAATTACATGGTAAATGATTGCAGCGCTCATCTTATTTTCAGAATGAGGAGTCTTTAATGTTACATTACATGCTTTCTATGCCCAATTTTGGCAAACAAAACCAAGAACACCATCAAAGAAACCCAAAATATATAATACCAGAAAGCCTAAAATATCATCAGCAGAACGAGGAGTCTTTAATGTTACATTACATGCTTTCTATGCCCAATTTTGGCAAACAAAACCAAAAACACCATCAAAGAAACCCAAAACATATAATACCAGAAAGCCTAAATATCATCAGCAGAACAAGCTAGGAACTAATTAATTAAGAATAAGTAATTAAGAAACAAATTAGAATGAAATGAATTTCCATAGCTGATCGACGTCAGATGTGGCAACCGCAGCAAAGGAAGAAGAAGCATAGGGTAGAGACCAGAACGACAGCCTCCACGACGGAGAGTATCTTGAAGACGACGTCGTCTATGATACGCAGCCGCAAGTCGATGCGCTTCCACCGGAACACCGACGATAATTTCCTCGGCCACAGCTCCTTGCTGATCACCTTCTTTAACGACCACGTCTTCGTCGACGTCGACGACTTGGAGCTGTTTGAGCTGCTCTTCTCCAGTCTGTCAAATACCTCTCGTAGTTCTCTGTTTTCCATGACGTCAATCCCTGTAGCTCGATCTGTGTTGTTGTTGTTTTTGGGAGAGGAATGCGTGTGTGTATTCGACGAGGTTAAGAGGGTGAGACTGAGATGGTCCGTGGTAGTATATATACAAATAAAGGAATTAAGAGGTTGGTGCCTGGCTTTGGTTTCTTCATAAAGAAGGTGATGCAGCTGAGCTGAGCTGGTGATGGGACTGCTGGCCGAAGTAGCTGGAGAGGAGGGTGTTTATGGAATTTAAGCTTTGTGCAAGAATATATATATTCTAGCTTAAAAGGGGCATTTTGATCATTTTACAGCAAGAAAGTCTTGATTTTTTTCATACTCATTGGAGTACGAAGTAGGGAAATAGCTTAGTTATTCACTATTTAATTAGTAGTGCAATTTCTTAACATTAGCAATGAAGAAGAAGAAGTCCATGCATTGATGCATATATAAAAAAAGCTTGCTAGCTACTCACCAAAGAATTAGATGCCTTCTTTAATCTTTATTAATAGAGTAACTACTTGACAGCCTAGCTCAACTGGTTAGAGATAATAGATAAGAGGAAGTATAAACTATTTAATGCATATGTAGATAAAAATCATGAAAAATTTAGCCTACGAGTATTATCATACATTTATACGCAGTTCTTTTATTCTTTTTATTTTTTCAACGGAAATAGAATTCAGAGCACGACGGTAGAATGAGAAAATAAAGTCATCTATAGGACCAATGCAAACATTCTTACAGCAGATAAATCATCACAATAAAATACAACAAATAAGTCAACTATAGAAGTCATAATTTGATATGAACAAATGAGCTTTGCATGCAAGCTATCAGCCTGATAAAAACATTCATATAGCTCTACCCCATATATATACATAATTTTCCCGACTTAAATAACCCAAGTAAAACGTTGTTCGAACTTTGAACTTTTTGTTAAAGCCCCAACATTTTTCATTAAAGAACTCATGATATAGTTACAATATTATCCCTAATCAATCAACAGTGGTTTCTTGTTGAACACACATGATTAAAAGAAACTAAATGCTTGGGCAGCACTGAATGCGTACAATATATAATAAGTTGTGGCATCTTGTTAACCAAGTCTTCTAGATCGTTATCAATCTCGTCTCTTTTTCGCAACGGCTCTCATTAAAAAAGAGATAAAAAGGACCAATTCGACATATGCTGGTCTCAAACGGTTTTGGTATAATAGCTTGTTTGAGCCCTTCGAGCTGTATATGTTCTCAAATTAATCATGGTGTCTCCAGTTGGTCAAGGTTTGCATAACGGCTAGTTTGATTTCTTAGAAGTTAGAACATGTCAAAGAAAGAATATCAAAATCTCATGCATTGTCCACTTCGCTATAAAGAAAGCTTTGAACTTTTCAGCTAGCTGATCGATGCCAGCTGATGCGTATATATGCTTGGAAAGATGACATCGAATTTCTTTGCCAGAAACTAAAGTGATAATTAAACAAGATAGTCTAGAGTCTTTTTGTTTCTGCTAAGCAGATAACTTGGAAGTTTTTACACTGGTAAAAATATATTGGTCGTCATGTAGTTCTTTCTTTGCAGCCTTTCATTATTTTAAAAACAATCATGTTTAATTTAAGGCACGAACGTACAATGGGGTTTTATTTTTGAAAGGGACGTACAATGGGGTTTTAAGAGTTAGATGGTTTGGATGAATTGTGTACATTATATTGACTATATTTTCTACCTTCCTTCATCATCACTTGGGTGTTATTAAGGATTGTAAGAAACGACGTTATCATAGTGCAAAATTTTAATAAACACATGATTTTTTTCCATTATTGATCACAACTTAATAATTTATGCTACCTTGTAAACATGCTTAATTATAATGAATAGCTGTGAGCTAGGAGACATGTTTAATATTTTCTGCTCACGTATATCATATTGACAGACACACTCACTCTAGGATTCCTGACCTATTGCAATTATCATGTCAAAGCAATATAAGTATATTGACATACATCTATGTTTTTAAGGGTGACTTTAATTATCTAATTTCAATTTTTTTTTTCTTTTTGCCTATAGTTTATTCATATATGATTCGAACTTGATTTGGATTCTTAACGTAAAGACGAAATTAGAGGCACAAATGCATCCCCAAGATCTAATTAATTTAGTAGATTTTGCATAGATCGATCAAGCTGAGCACCACAATCATGTACACTCTTTGTGTACAAGAATGATCGGTCAATATCCAGCCAGATATATAGACTACAGAAAAGAATTAATATATCACTACAAGAAAAAACATGTTTAACAACATGCAATTCACGTTGTCAATAACTTTTGACAACGTTTGATGCATGTTGTAGATGCCAGAGTCATTAAAAGTCCACGAGTCCTTAACATCGTGCTTTGCACGTTGTCGATAAGAGGCAAAGCATGTTGTTGTAATTTTTCAACAATGAGCTCTGCACGTTGTCATAAATTTTCGACAACTTTTCAAGCGCATGTTGTAAGTTTTAACAACACTCTCAGCATGTTGTCTTTAGTTTTTAAGAGCATACATGGTATGTTGTCATATTACTAGATTTGTTATAAATTTCAGAACTTACATATATATTATTGCACCCAATTTGCTGGGCTCTGCTTCCCTGTACCTCTATAAACATTCACCATTACTTAAACACATTCACATGCCAATATTAGTACACCCTAACCATGTATGAAAAATATACATTTCATTAGGAGTGCGGAGTGCCACATTCTCTTATACATATGTTCTTTACAAAACAAGCATGACAAAATACTGGATTCTTTGTTCATCAGCATTGACAAAACATGCATGGTACATCCTGACCTACAGAAATTCTCTAGTAAAGCAAAATGTATCTGCTACGTCAACTACTAAGGGAGCATTTTAATGGAGCTTTTGGGCCATGCAAGAGTGTTTCCTACAGCTTCACCAAGTTGTTTGGCATCCATGGTTGCTCTATACACTTCCATAGTCTGATACTCATCAAACACCACATCAACCCAAACCTTCCAACAATCTCATCCAAGAGGCACACAATGAACTTTGGTATTTAGATTTGTTGAAGAGATCTTCCCTTCAGCCACCGCTTCATCTTCTTCATAATTGTTCCAATTCAAAAGTGCACATCTTCTATTTTCAAGATCAATCCTTGTAGCATTGATTGGTCGACTTGATTGTTGTGACTACAAATATAAGAAATTAAGAGAATCAAATATTGGTTTAAGCATCTAACTAGAATTTTTTTCACCTAAAATTCTTAAATCTTACAAATTATAGCAGAGATTACATACCTGAGAAGTAGTTGCATGTGCATTTATCATTTTCTCTAAGTTTCTGTTCTGTTGAGAAGGTCCCTGTATAACATTTAGTTCAAGACACATTAGATTATGCTTCTTCATTCCCAATGGATTTGTTAAGCACAATGTTGAAGGACTACCACAGTGCCACTCAATTGTTATTCCTTCTGAACCAATTAATACTTTGACAAGGACAAGGACAAGTATTCTAATTGAAATACTATGTACAATAAGTTTCAGAGCAACAACCAAGTGATGACCTTCTCAAAAAACAATCCTCGTCTAATTCAAAAGCAGTTACCTTCTCTTTCAAAAGCCGCTTGTTCTCCTCGTCTAATTCAACAGCCAAACACTCCAAGTCAACTTGCTAAGCCTAAAATTGGAAAAGCATAAAATCAATCTCAGATTGAGTAGTAGCATTATACAAATCCAGAGAGAAAAAGGAAAAACAGAAAAGAAGGATGAGAAATGTTGATTCTATCATTTCACAGAGGATTCACAAAATATGCAATATCAGCTTTGTCACATTCATTCATGCAGAAATGCTGCTACTTTGGGAACAAATAACTTAGCCAAATTCCAATTTTCTTAAAGGCCACAATACATGTGCTAAGTACTTCAGAGCCAAATATGTGTACAATTTGATGCATGCTATGAATATATAATATACTGAAAGTACAGATAACAAACAAATTAGACAATATTTTGTCATGCTAATGTGACAAAAACAAATCTTCCAATTGGTTATGCTTCTATCTTACAAGCAGAAGCAATAAGTCTGAAGATGATCGAGCTTGATTTTGGCTCAACAACTCAATTAATTACTCTAGCTTCAAGTTGAGGGAGATTCGATTCCCTACTTCTCATCCAAATAATTTGCGTCAAATTCAAGTTTCATGGAGGAATTTGACTCTAATCCAAGATATTCTTCACCCAGTTGATTCCTTTACAGACGTCACTGTTGTTGTTGTTTAGTTGGCCATCCGTAGTCTATATATAGCTGCTGACTGACTCACTTTGATCTTGAAGATTCATGCCGAACTAGATTGTTTTTCAGACTTGGGTTTTTGCTTGCTCATAAAGGTGTCCTTGAATATAAGTAATTCGTTAATGACAAAGATGTAAGCGATCTTGGTCTACAGCAAGCATGCCTAGGTGTTGAACTTGATTTATTCCTTCTTTATCCTTGTGGCGGGATCTTGGATTTGGCGAGGTAATCCTTGGATGGCGTCTTTATAGGTTTACAGGAAAGGGCAAGAGCGGGATCACATTTAATAAAATGGTCCTTAACCCAAAGCACCAAAATGAGCCAAAATTATCTCACTTACCTCAACGCAGATTTTTATTCTCACTAAGAGTAACTCCAACAGCTTCCCCATATCTTGATTTTTCTCCATTTTAGGGAAAAATTTAGTTGTTTTACTCTAACAGATTTCCTATAATTATCCCTAAAATAGAGATAATGATGAGAGAGAAAACAAAATTTCCTATATTTACAGCAATCTGCAAAAGTTTAGGGAATGATTATGGAATCTGTAAAATAGAGAATCTGTTGGAGTTGGAGCATCAATTTTTTTGGAGATTTTAATTTTTGCTTCCCTATAATAGAGAAATTATAGGGAAACTGTTGGAGATGCTCTAACCCAATTAAAAGGTAATGACTATTCCTTCCTCAACCTAATTAATGAATTACATCTTATGTCACTCTCTCATCTCTCTCTCTCTCTCTCCACAGCATAACTGTCTCTCTCTCTCCAAAATTGTCTCACTTACTTCAGCAACAAATTTTTATTCTCACTAACCCAATTAAAAAGAAATGACTATTCCGTCCTCAACCTAATTAATGAATTACATTTTATGTCACTTTCTCATATCTCTCTCTCTCCACATCACGACTCTCTCTCTCTCCCCGATCTCCACCTCCGATTTCTCTCTCTCTCTGATCTCTACCTCTGGTTCAGCGTCGAAACATGATTTAGGTTGAGGAGATGAGCATGACTGGTTCCAGGTCAAGAACCACGTCGTCGGAAGTCCGATGGTGGTTGTCGTCGAAATGGGGGTAGAAGCACAGCATCTCTCACTGGAGGCTTCCAATTCCGATTCCCGCTGGTTTCATCTCCGATAGCCAAAGATCGAAAATGGAGCCACTTGCACAAGGACTTTGACGTCCAACATAACACTGGAGGCGTTCAGTTTCGATACTGAAGAAAGAGATGGATAAAAGCTTTCCGGCCTCTCTCTCTCTCTCTCCACCGTGATACCCGCAACGACTCTCACCAGAGCTCGGTCGGGTCTATTGGTGCTTGACCCAAAGCACCAAAGCTCTCATCGGAGCTCGAGCTAGGTCTGTTGGTCTCACAGTCCATAAGGGAGAAACATGTGTGGGTGCCCAGAACATTTTCTGGATGCCCAAATCTTTTTTTTTTTCCCTTTTTTTTTGTTCAAAATGGGGGCAGAAGCCCAGAAGTAGGCCTCATCATATGGCCCTTGGGCCCTAAGCCAGGCCGGCCCGGCCCTTTTTTATTTATGGTAGGGTATGGGTCACACAAATAAAGCCCGGCCCTACCCTACAGCCTGGCCCGATTGAGCCCATAAGGGCTAGGCCCGGCCCGGCCCTCAAAGCTCGACCCTAACCCGGCCCTAAAATTTATATTTTATTTTTGTTATTTTCTATTACATGTGTTATATGTATAAAACTATGGAAGTGTAGAAAATTATTTCAATCTGCCATATTAGGAAATGAGTCTTTTAAATTGAGCCATATTTTGAGAAGAAAAAAATAATTTTTTTTAAAGAATTAACCGTTAATTCGGCAAAAACGCCGCCGTTTTAATATAATCTTATGGGTATTTTAATATTTACCAATAATTACTGTTAACTAATTAACTGTAATAATTACAAAGCTATTATTTCAAATTGGACAATATATTCATGTAATACCAATTTTGAAATAAATCAAGTAATCAACATAACTAAAAATAATTAATTGGTCGAGTTGAAACCATTTTACCAATGTAATGTTAACTTCTTAATGAGCAAAATGGGGGACGAAATGGAATTTTTTAAAATGCACCGTTGGATGTTATTTGCATGTGAATATATGTTAGTGGTAGAAATTTCAACAATTTCCGCCTTCGTTTGGACCTCGATCTACCCGGTCAACTCAATACCCTAAATAGAACATAAAACAAATATGCTCTTAACCGGTCCTTGGCAATTCACTTTTGTCAATCTTTCAGCTCCCACACTCTCATGGGTAGGGGGTCTACTTATGGATGTTAAAATTCCGCAACGTTTGTCCGCGCATGGTGCCGCTCCCCTCAGGGAAGTTTGCTTGTGCAAAGCGTTGACCGCTCCGTTAGGTGCCTTATTCACGGCGGATCAGCCTAATTTCTTTACACAATACCTATCACTATTGTATAAACATATAAGAATTTTCCGATTGATCGATTTTCATTTCAAAATTTTTGGATCGCACATAATCATTATATGTCTTGTAATGTAGTATAACTAGTTTATTAGGCTTGTTACCATCCATGAGCAAAATAGGAGACGAAATGGAATTTTTTAAAATGAACCGCTGGATGTTGTTTGCATATGAATATATGTTAGTGGTAGAAATTTCAACAATTTCCGCATTCGGTTGGACCTCGATCTACCCGGTCAACTCAATACCCTAAATAGAACATAAAACAAATATGCTCTTAACCGGTCCTTGGCAATTCACTTTTTTCGATCTTTCAGTTCCCACACTCTCATGGGTAGGGGGTCTACTTACGGATGTTAAAATTCCGCAACGTTTGTCTGCGCATGGTGCCGCTCCCCTTAGGGAAGTTTGCTTGTGCAAAGCGTTGACCGCTACATTGGGCGCCTTATTCATGGCAGATCGGCCTAATTTTTTTTACACAATACCCATCAATGTTGTATAAACATATGAGAATTTTCAGATTGGTCGATTTCCATTTCAGAATTTTTGGATCACATATAATCCTTATATGCCTATTAATGTAGTATAACTCGTTTATTAGGCTTGTTATCCTCCATGAGCAAAATGGGGGACGAAATGGAATTTTTTAAAATGCACCGTTGGATGTCGTCCGTATATGAATATATGGTAGTGGTAAAAATTTCAGTGACTTCCACCTTCGGTTGGGTCTCTATCGACCCGGTCAACTCCATACCCTAAATAAAACCTAACACAAATATGCTCATAACCAAGAATTTGCAATTTTTTTTTTTGATCTATCAGCTCCCACACTCTCATGGGGAGGGGGTCTATCACCTGCTGTCAAAATACGGGGATGTTTGTCCTCAAAAGGTGCCGCTCCCCTTACGGAAGTTTGCTTATACAAAGTGTTGACCGCTCCGTTTGGTGCCTTATTTAATGCAGATCGACATAATTTTTTTACACAATACCTACTACTGTTGTATATGCATATGACCATTGTCAGATTGATCAATTTCCATTTCGAAATTTTTGGCACGCCCGAATAAGCCCTAAATTTTTTTTTTTTTTTTTCTATTTTTTAATTATGTTTCTCTTTTTTCTATAGTATGCAATTTATCTATTTCTTTGTAATTGATTTCATAAGTTTTGTTTTCTTTAATTTCTATTTTCTTTGTTACACAACAATTAATATTGAGAGATATAGATAGTTAATTGAATATAACCACCTTAACTAATATTAATAAATGTTATAAGTTACAAGTGTGTGTGTATTAAATATGTTCAATAAAAAACAATGAGTCTTTTATTACCAATATATACCATTAAGCCATATTTTGAGAAGAAAAAAATAATGTTTTTTTTTTTGTTAAACAAAATAAGGCCCTTTTTTGGCCCATTTCGGCCCTATTTGGCCCTATTTGAGGGCTGGCCCGACCCGGCCCTTTCGGCCCTAACGGATCGGGCTTTTCGGGCGGGTAAGGGTTAGCATATTTAAGCCCTGGCCCGACCCTACCCGGCCCTAAATTTTGTTGACTTTGACTAGGCCCGGCCCGACCCGACCCTAAGCCCTAAAATTTAGGGTAGGGCTGGCCCTAACCCGGCCCATGATGACCCCTACCCAGAAGGAAAGAAAAAAAAATTATTATGGGGCAATAAATGTTTTGAATTGATGTAATCTCCTCTTTTTTTTTTTCTTTAATTAAAGTTTTATTTGTCTAACCACCACAAGTGGTCGAGTTGGTAAGAGCCTCCAGGTGTGGAACCCCCATACTCGGGTTCGAATCCCGCCGACGCTTATTGAGTTAAATCCCAATATATTTTTGGTGGCCAGGGGGAAGGAAACGTTCTAACAAGATCCGCCGAGCACGGATTAGTCTCTAGGCATAGGAAACCTTTGAGGACACCGTGTGATTGAACAATAAAAAAAAGAGTTTTATTTGTCTAATTTTATGGAGATTAGTTCTCATTCTGGCGACCGAGAGGTCTATTGCGGGGCGGGGTAATACATGTCTATTGGGGGGGGGGGGGGCAACAAACCTCTCCGGGCCTATATGAGATCTCCGACAACCTCTTTGGGGACTTCCTGTGAGGACCTGTATTAGGGGGAGATAGAGGTTTACTAGAGGGCAATATAGATCTATTTGGAGGCAATAAACGTTTCTGGCGACCTATGAGACCTCCGACGACCTCTTTAGGGACTTCCGGCGAGGTTTTCAGAAAAGTCTGATGGGTGGCGGCCGGTGACCGGAATCCGGTGATCGTTGGCCGGAATCCCGCAGTTGGTGACGGGACTCCGGTAAAGCCTCCTATGGCCTCTCTCTCTCTCTCTCTCTCTCTCTCTCTCTCTATGTAACAAAGGGGTGAGGGTAAAAAAAAAAACTTAATTGGGTATTAGGAACTACCTTATTAGAGTCTTTATGGGTAAGAGAGAACTAAAAAAACTTAATGGGGTAAGTGAGATAATTGACCCTAGAATTAGGGTAGATCGACAAAAACCCTTAATAAGAAGTTTAACTGAGGTACTAAAGTATTGGACAAATTACACAATAATTTAGATACATATTTGATATTTGTAGACTTGAGTGACCAAAGTGGCTATAAATTACATAATGAGTTACTACTTTATTAGTTTGTAATCTTGAGGTACCAAAATGACGGTTCAAAATACTATCCATGATGTCTTCCCCAATAATATATACACAAATAGATAATCCGTACCCATAAAAGAGAAATGAGTATTGATTGAGACTTGTTCAATGTACTGATCGTTAGGTGGTATTTTAATGTCAAATTATGTTAAGAGTGAAGACATCAGGGTAACAAACAATAGCAATTAATAACATTCTGTTACATACACACATTGTAAACAAAGCATCTTAATCATATACCAAATATTGTCATATTTGATCGTATACGTACATACATAGAAAACAAGCATCTTTCTCTACTTGGTAAATTAGTAACTCAAATTAAAATTAGTGAGTTTCCAATCATGTAGACATAATTCAAGGGCATGGCAACATCCATCCAATCCGATCAACGTACGGGTTTATGAAGATAAGATTAGTGATAATTGAGCGATGTAATTAAATTTGACTACATCCATTTACGTAAATCAATCATGTTTCTTTCTTGATATAACGTAAAGTGGCCTGTACTTCAAGTTCGATTCAACGAAGTATTTGGCAAATGTGATTTGCTAATTTGAGAAGCCTGCGCGCGCCGTTTCTTTTGATTACTTCGTATAGAAGGAGCTAGAAGAAATTTCAAAGTAGAGCTAGGTGTTCTCTAATTTGCTTTTGCCTCAAGTTCTGGGGGCCTCGAGTCTCTCATTCATGACAAAATTAATGTACGTTGTAACAATATGTTAATGGTAGATATGATCATCCGATGTATTGCATGGTAGATTAGCTCATTACAATAATAGATTAAAGACCAATACCTTGAATCTATAAGGAATTGGTCGCATGATCTAACTGTTGAGCTATGCTCATGATTCAGCATCCTTGTCAGCATTATATATCCAGCGTGGATCTAGAAACTTCTTGGCAACTGTAGCGCATTAGCATGCCAGGCTGGTAGTTTGTTAGAGTAGTCAGTTTGTTAATCCTGAAGTTTCTTTGATGTGATTGTTTCTTAAATAGAGTAGTATAAATACCTGCAGATTGTATCTTTTCTTTTTAGAGAATATGTTAATGAAAATACAGTGTTATGCTGCCAAAATTCTCTCTCAAAGTCCTAAAGCTTCATCTTCAACCTTCAAAATAGTTTTACAGATTTACACTATGATTGCCATGGTTATCACTAACATTAATGTATTGGTTCAAAGTTGTATTAAAGACTCTTTTATTTATTTATTTATTTTTTTTATCTATAACTGTTAGATTTTCATTTCAAAATTTTGCGTTGTTATATTTTCACACACCACTAAGTTGGGAGAAAGATCATCAAATCTAAAGAGTAAATACCTAACTAGCAGCTAGGATCTCTGGTACCTTGTGGTTTATATCATATGTTTTTATTCACTCGGGAGTTCACATCACAAGAGGGAGCACAAACACAACATGGCAATGTGACAATATATACAAGGGGTCGTGACCACTTACCTAATTTCAGCATAAACATTGCCCACTTATTTCACTAAGAGTTTTTTAACCCAATCTAATATCTAGTGACAGTTTTGCCCCTATTATTTAACTCTATCTGTCAGACTCTCTCTCTCTCTCTCTCTCTCTATATATATATATATATATATGTCTCATGGCTGCTCCGGCGACCCACCTCGGGCTTCGGGCCACCACCTCCATCAAGTCTCCACCGCCATCAGAGACGATTTCAATCGTCATGGGTCCCTCAAGCCAGCCCCAAGATTGGAGCACTGCATCTGGATTCGAACTCAACCTCCGAACGCCGCCGTCACCCGAACCAGATTCTCTCTCTCTGCCATGGCTGCTCCGGCGCCCCACTTTGGGCTTCGGGCCAACATCTCGATCTATCCACCTCCGGCGTCGCCATCACCCAAACCACAGATCCACCAATCCAAGGCCCACTGCCACAACTCAGTCCTAACGTCGATCCGACTCAGATCCTAGCTCGATTCGACTCCGCTACCCTTACACAACCACCTCCCGACTGCTCTTGCATCGGCATCACACTTCGTGGGTGCCCAGAGAATTTTTTTTTTTTTTTTTAGCATACTGTGAGCTCCGAGAATGGGGAAGGAAAAAAAAGTAACGTGTACAATTGAACATATAAATTGATCAAATGCGTTTGTAGCGTGTTCATTTTGGTTTTGGGTGTTTATGCAATTCACTTGAGGGCAATAATATGATTATTGGAGGGTAATAATAAGATTATTGGGAGGCAATAATAATATTACTGGGGGCAATAAAATGTTTATTAGGGCAATAATAAGATTATTGTGGGGCAATAATAAGATTATTTATTTAGATAAACATACTAAAACATTCAAAATTAAAAACATCTTCATTTTTTAGTAATTATTGATCCCCAATGAACTTGTTACTGGGGGCAATAATATGATTATTGAGGGGTAATAAAATCAGACGCCGGAATCCGGTCACCAGTCCGGCAGTCGGATTTCGATCACCTGTCTCAAGAGACTGCGGCCGGCCACTGGTCACCGGAGCACAGCAAGGTGGATGATGACTTCTCTTTCTAAGTGAGAAAGAATGATAGGGCAAAAAAGTCCACAAAAAAATAAAAAAAGACTTAATTGAGTATTAAGGAAATAATCCCTTAGAGTGTTTTAGGTAAGTGAGGTTAAAAAACTGTTAGTAGAGCAAGTGAACAATTTTTAAACTAAAATTGAGTAAATGATCATTTCCCCTATATACAAAAACAGATATTTTGCGTGGTCCAACAAGATCATGCATACCTAGAATTGTGGCTGATATTGATCTTTCCAGTACAATGAAGTTGTCCAGTCATAATCCCTGCAAATATTTCGTATCAGTCACTAATGTTGGTATCGCATGTGCTTAGGCAATTTAGCTTACTAAATTCTAGACGCCGCGTCCATTCAAATGTCATGGTCATTAGGAAATATTAAGAATGATTGTGTTCCCTGTATGTGTGATGTATCCGCTGATATGCACCACATGAACTGAACCAACATGTCCTCCGTTTCTATAATCAGCTGGTTAATCATGGATAACGTTATGTCGTTATCTAAAATGTTAGAACATTCAATCCAAAATAGATTAGATTAGATGTCATTAAGATGTTATAAGATCAATCACCTAAACTACTCTAAATCTAATAGATTAAACAGTTTATATTATGACAAAAGTGAGATTTATAAATATTCAAACAAGTCTCATCTATATAATTATGGCCGCGGTGGAGAGACTGAGATAATACTAAAACTAAATCAACGACGTTTACATTATGATGTTTTTATTATATCAGAGAGTTCTCGAACAAGGTAATTAAGTCCCAACTCCATTACCAATCTGCTCTCACCACTTGGACTATTTTTCACACCAAAACTTCAATTTTTTTGTTTTTCTTTTTCTAATTATCACATATTTAATTTGGTAAAAAGAACAGGTATTGTTATTAAATTATAACAGGGTGTGACCGTCAGAGAAAAGAGGGAAGAGTTCTGGACTTCTGGTGATCGAGGAGATCGACAAACATAAACACAAAGCTCATTTTGTTTTTGTCTTTCTCGTCCGACTGTACTCTTTTAAGTTTTAATGATCCTTCTCTATCTCTCTCTATATATAAATACATCCAAAACTGATTTTTCCAATCTCTCCGTCTGTAAGGTTAGATAGAAAGACACTGAGTGGCAGAGTTAATAGCTGCAAAAAGTCTCTCTGTTTCTCCGCTGCTTCTGGAAAAAAAAGAAGATGATGTTGTTGGAATCAATACTGGAAAAAAGTCGTTGCTTTCGTTGCTTTCGTTTGGACTTGCCGTTGCTTATCCTCAATATAGCTCTGGCCGTTTTCAATGGCGTTCTTGCTGCGATTGCGTTTTCTCAGGTCTGTTATGATTACCCTTTTCTTTGTTCTGTATATTGGTAGTGTTTTCCAGCTCTGTTAAGCATTTTATCATCTGGGTTGGTCTCTTTTGAGGGAGTTTCTTTGTTGATTGAGGGGTTGAGTGTGGAAAAAGATAATGCATTTGTATGCCCTGAGCTTTGATTTGGAGTTGGAGGGTACCGTTGGTGTGAAGTAGAGGAAAGATTGGAAATTCCTGAGGATTTGGTATTGCGTTGATGTTGTAATTTTACCAATTTCGAAACTTTTAGTCAGACTAAGAGAGAAAATGCTGAAGTTGGTTTGTAAGTTATGTAATTTAGAGGGTTGTTAGTGTTGTGATGGGTTTGAGTTTTACAATTGCTCGACTTTTGAGACGGTACACATGTGAGAGCAGTTTTTGTTGATGAAGTTATTGTTCACAGAGTAGATGGCAGAGTCTTTTGTTACTGATGTTTGTTTGTTTGTTTGTTGAGTGAATATCCTCGAAGTACTTTTCTTGTTTAACTAGTTTCTGCAATTGCGAATTATAATAGCATTTCACCTTTTCAGCTGGTCAGGATTCACTTGCGCAATCAACAAATTGGATGGACACGCCAAAAAGTAAGGAACATAAACTGTGACTTCTGAAGTTTGTTTCTTTTTGGTCAAAAGAACATATTCTCCTAGCAATTAAAAGCAAGGATGTTCTCAACTTATGTGTTCGATGTGAAATGTAGAATTATAAGTCTGTCAATGTCTTCCTTATTTCGGGTTTTGAATAGTATATGCTCTTCTGGTTGTATGTTCTTTCACTGTTTATGAGGGCCATGTAACAGACTTGGTACTATATGCAGGTACTCCACCTCATGATTGGCTGTTCTAACTTGGGTAAGGCTGAACGTTTTTGGTTTGTACTTTGTATCATCGTATTCTATAATTTGTGGTTCTGCTCAGATTTGGGTCAAGCTTGCTTCTGCTCAGATCTCGGTTAAATTAATTTCTGTTTGAACACCTTGACTTTTCAAAATAGTTTCTGTTCAAAAGATTTTTGTTTTTCCTCTGTACCAAATTACCAATCCATAGACACTCTTTCAAAAGTTTCCAGAAAGCTTGAATGCTAACTTGTTATCATATTTCTGGTGTGTTTAAAGTCCAGAGTTAAGTGTAATACTTGGTCAGATAAGAGATGTCTTCAGAGGAAGGACTTGGATTTACTGTATGATAGAGTGAAGTTCATTGCTTCTCTTTGAGTCTCTTTATCTTAACATTTTAGAGATATTCTTTTAACTTTGTGCTGGGAGGGAGGGCTATGGATTTTATTTTAGTTTGGGTTTTAGCTTCATGATGCTAACTGGGAGTTAGTTAACTTCTCATTCGTCCTAAGTGTATCATGTTCTTTTAATAAAATGTCTGTGCTTTATGAAATTAAGATCCCAGAAAAGATTGTGTGGTCATATTATGTTCCTTATCGAGTTAAACAATCCAATTTCTATTTTGGCAGGTTACTTCCTATATTTTACATCTACACTGATTGCCACTTTTAAGCAGTGGTTTTGCTGGTCTAATGTCTGCGGGTTCATTCTAATGGGTATATTTAACTTAGTCATGAATCATGATAATTGAGAAGCAGCTTCAATGTTTGTTCCTAAAGTTTTTGCTCAGTTAGTCACTGATGATTTAATGATGAAAATATTGCTGCAGCCTACCCTAAAATTCTGTTGCTTGCAGCTTTTCTTCTAGTCCTATCCTTTTGGTAAGTTTCCCATCTGGAGGAGGTTCTTTTTTTTTTTTTTTTTTTCATGTTGGAATATTGTAATGTGGATACTTGTCCTTGTTTGGATTTACATCAGAGAAAAATGTTTTCGTCTGGTAAATTACTCAAAATATCAATTCCATTCTTAAGAAATAATAACAATATTAAGTAGAAAATAGCATCAATTATTCCTTCTTTTCTTTTAAATATGTCTAATCACAATCGCTTAAACTTGTGCAGTAGAAATCTATACAGTTACAGTGTAATTTATAAGGTATACATATGCTGTTATGGACAATGACTTTGTAGGGTGGACCTTTGCCATCAGGCAAATGATGAAGAGGATGATGATGATGATGACAGTAGCATGCAGCATGCCTTGTTGGAAAATTCGAAGAATAAACACCGTTCATCAGTCACAAATGGTCATAGGATTTGTTGCTCATTCCCAAGCATTCATGTTGGAAGTCACCAGAAATTTGTGATTGCGGTAGGAGAAATTCAATCGTTTTTCTATTTCCTTTATATGTCAATCATAAGTTGCAGATTGTTTTAAAGTAAGTATCTTTTGTCATCTCATCTGATAAGCCATTTCTCCCACTAGGTTGTTGGGTTTGTCCTTATTTTGATGATGTCATTTTCTGTGGTAATCTGGATTGGTGCGGGGAAGAATCCCATTGATTCTTCAGCAGTGGCTGAGGTATGGAGTATAGTCTATCGTGCTCTTGACTGTTTGAGACATCTAGTATGCAATCTAGTCTATTTTTTTATACTTAATGAAATGCTAGTAATTAGTTTGCCTTCTTAGTTTCTGCAACGTTTTGATTGGATCATTTCCCTCATATTACCCTAAAAGGCTGCAATTGCCCTACCAATTATAACTGTAATTATCATGCAGGTATATGAAGACCTTCTCGCCTTTGTAGTTCTTTTTTTAGGAGGAGGATTAGGTTGCTATGGTAAGCACCGACAACTTTCTGTTGTGCTTTTTCTTTTTTTTGTTTGGAAGGCCGTCTCAGAGTTTTTTTCAAGGCTGACTAATCCATGAGCACTTCCACTCCTAATCTTCTTTCCACTTTCTAGTTTCAATTAAATGTTGTCATAAATTTCTATTCTGTTCTATGATCATCATGACTATGAGTTTGCGTGGCGTCTAGTTTCACCTTATAGTTTATAGTTTGTTCTTCTTTAAGTGGTAAGAATGAAACTGTTCTTAAATGTTATGCTTAAGGATTTTGAGATTGACTTACAAAAATTCTTCATATGTTTGGTGTATTAAATTTTGGAAGAAGGTCTTTGATGTGCTGTCAAGTGACATCATGGCTTTATATAGTTTACTTGTTATCAGAATTTTAACCACACTCTTGTTTTCATTCCAGGCATTCTGCTACTTAGTAAGTTAAGGAAAGTACGGTCTGAGAAAGCTTCATCTGAAATGTGGAAGGTATTGAACTGACAGATATTTACTTCTTCCATTATTTTTGATAAATTCCTTAAATTCTTCAATATGCATTGTGTTCTCCTTTGAATATAAATTCCTATGTGCACGTGTGATGTTGCAACTACTTACACTGCTATATTTATTCAGCCGAATTGGCACAGTTCTGCTTCTATTTAATATGTTTTTTTGTTTGTAAAACATGCAGGTTGGCGGTTTAGCAGTTGCTTCTGTTGTATGTTTTACATCATGTGCATTAGTAGCTCTTCTTACAGATATTCCGGTAAGTTGTTCACTGGGAACGATCTTGCTACTGCTTTTTGCAATTTCTATTGTAGTTTACCATTTACTTCTTGTATACCTCACTTTAATTCTTTGCCAGCTATATGAACCTTGGAGGCTGAAAAAAGCATATGGTGGGAAAGCGCTAGTTTTTCTGATGCTGTACTATTTTATAGGTAATACTATCTTTCCTTCTGAGTTGCTTGCAATTTTGTTTTTCAATTTTATCATTACCTTCCCTTCTATCTTCAGGCTCTTGGGTACCCTCAGCTTTTGTATTATGGTTCATGAGAGAATTACCGCCACCAATCACCAATCGCCAACGGGAACAATCAAGAACAATTACTTTTATCAGCTATGCTGGAGTGGGCCGACAGCATCCTCGTCACTGGGCTACAGTAACAAGTTCAAATAATCAGGTCTTCTTGTTATTCTATTGCATTGTTCTGAAATTTAATTTTGTATTACATCTATTTTTTTTCTCTCCTACCCTTGAAGCGCATTCATTAAATAATGTGATTCAATCATTTGCGAAGGGGAGAGTTTCAGGTACTAATTTGATTTTCTTGTGTAATGCAGGCATCGCGAGCAAGTCCCATTTAAGAACAACTTAGGCTCTCAACGTTATCTCGTCTTTGAAGAAGAGATTTTGAGAATGCTGATGCAGAAACGCAAATGATTCTAGACTAACGCACTGCAGACGAAGTTCAAGTGAAGCTGGAGGCTTACCTGTCATCCTGTACTACCATTACTACTGCCGATATGTGGATGGTACTGACTTTTGCGTTTGGTTCATGTACAGAGTTATATTGCAGGACTGCTAGAGGCGCATTCTGCAATGAATGCTTCCATCATGTTGAACAATCATCCTTTGATTGTTCAGCAAAAGATAATCATCCTATGAATCATATTATATACACCCAGGTTACATGTAAATGCCTCTCGTGCGGATGTTTTCAATAATGTATCCATGACGAGAGGGTATATTATTGGTACATAAACCCGGAAGTAATAAAAGAATGCAAATTTTGTTGCGGTGGATTGTGATGTAAGCGGATAATTCTGTAATGTAATGTATTGTAATGCTTTAATCAATTATTGACAAGCAGTTCTCTTTTTCACCTTTTGTTGATGTGCATATCATCAGTTCTTTAACCCGGACTTTTCTTCTTCTTTTTCTCGATAGAGAAAAGAGAAATTACAACAAAAAACCCACTTACATAACCACTTCCTACTTCATCGAAGACGAAAGGGGGAGAGAATTCTTCCAGTAAGTTTGCCCTGGAATGGCTATTAGTTGCAACCGCATCAGTAAGAAAGTCTATTAATCTTAAAACATGATTTTTTTTATAATGACAGGTACTACCCTAGGTGGGTGCCTCATTATTATTAATAGGAATATAATACATTTGGGGGGACAACAAGCCTGATCCCCTAGCAAGATTACAATGATCCTCGTAGAGAACATCTTGAATGATAGCAGACGTCTCTGCTAACCATAACTCATCCATATGACTCCAACTAGCAAGATGCGCTAACCTATTAGCCACACCGTTTGCTTAAAACATGATTTTAGGAAGCTTGAGAAAAACGTCCAAGCCACAAAATGCCCTGTACTACGAATTTGATGCACCAGGGGTTTCAGTATGCCCATTTTATACTGTCAATTAGTAACTGTGAATCCATCGCTGGAAAAAAAAAATAAGGGAAAATGATCGTTTACCCCATTTCTGTGACATTTGACCCCATTTACCCAAATACTCTAAGAGATTGCCCAATTAATCATTAGTTTTCATTTTTAAACCCCAATTACCCAACTTTTTAAACGTGTGCCTGTTTTATTCATTTTTGTGGACGCTTTTGCCCTTTTATAACTGAAAGCTCTATAACTGAACGTTTTGAAAAAAGCTCAAGAATAACCGAACCATCAAAGTTGATTTTAACAAAATTATGATATTGGGGAATCATTAAAATTAACCAGTTACATGTCATCCTCAATTGGAAAAACAAAAAAGAACTCATTGGAGCCCTTAAAATTACATTGTAGATTTGTTATAATTGAAATTATCAAGCATTCTTCTTTATGAGTTCTGTTAAGTAGTATCTACTATAGTTCATTTTGCAATCTAATGTTGCTTTAGTTGTGAAACCCATTCGGAGATAGAAGTTTGATTCTGGTAGGGTACATTGCAATGTTAAAGGTATCCACATGTTTAAGGAATAAACTACAAACTTTGTTTCTTTCGGAGACAAAACCAATTTCAGATTTTAATTATCTTTATGTCATTCATTTTGGGCACATAAACAAGTTGGGCACGTACAAGAATTAGTCATTAGCTAGAGTGATGAACTAGTTGAAGGACAATTAGGTTGTATTGCCTCGGTTGCTCTCTGAATTTCATTCGAAGACAAACTCAACAACATCATAGGTATCACAAGCAAACACAGCCAAAACCAACGACGTCTGGATTTGCAACAAAAGCATTGTTGAGATATTTTGCGAACGAATGCCTTACCTCATTTCACAAATGAATTGAGACATGAGTTTTTATCGTCGAGAGTCACATAATGAAGAGAGTAAAGTATAAAGTGAGAAAATGTTTTTTTTTTTTTTTTTGTACGAATTAATTACAAAATGCTTTAGAATAAAATGATTGATTCATAAGGATAAAGACACAACGTAGACATTTTATGACCAACAATAGTAGTTTTGATAATCTTAATGACGAAGGAAAATCCCTATTGTAATTTCAAAAGACTCGAGTTCAGCAATTTCCATACTTAATTGGGTAGACTTTGGGCCTTAATTGCAATAAAAGAACTGTTCGTACATTCTAAATGAGTAGTGGAGGCCCACCGCTCTCTTTCTCCCATGCATGGTTCCCGCCCTGTAAACTTCCATAGCGAAGCAAACTCCTCCATTTTAAAACAAGAAAGAAGCGAAAAAGAAGAAAAGGACCAACACCCATAGAGAGAAAAAGCGATGGCGATGGCAGATTTGTTTATCCTCAGACTCCTCTGCGCGATGAAAAAGCAAAAGCACTCACAAAAGCTCCGAAACAAAACAAGAACCAATCACCTCCGAAACCAATTCCTTTCTTGCTTTGAGAGCAAACCCACTTTGCCCCACCCTCCTCCCAAAGTATCTTAACCCCTTCCTTCTCTGCATAAAAACCCCAAAAAAGATGATACCTCTCACTTACATCAAATCAACCCCAAAACCAAAACGAGTGAGTAGTATTGGCGGAGCTCTTCGGAAATGGCGAGCTCCAGCGGGACCAAGGCCGATGCGCGGCCGCAGAGGTCGCTGTCGAAGGGAATGACGAGAATGGCTACTAGAGTTGTGGACTTTCCGACGGAGGGCGACGATGCGTTGGACAGTGGAGTTGTGCCGTCGTGCCTTGCGTCTATTGCTCCGATTTTCCGGGTTGCCAATGAGATTGAGAAGGACAACCCTAGGGTTGCTTATCTCTGTATGTCAATTTTTGCCCTTGTGCTATCAATTTTGTCTAATTGGTTTGCGATTTCGATGATATTGACACAGTGTTTGACACTTGATTGCAATTTTTAATTGACATTTGAAAGCAAATGATAAAAGCTTAAACAATTTATTATAATGAATTTATTCATCACTTTTTATGGAAGGTGTTCCTGCTTAGTTTGGTAGTTTTAGCAAAGGGATCGGAGGAGTAGGGAAATGGTAGGTATATGGAATTGGAATCGAGTTCCTTTGAAGGAAATAAGGAAATCCCGAGAACAGTTTTGGTGGACATGATATCAAAAAGAGTAAAATAATAATAATAACAAAAACAGGGATGCCTTTAGAATGCTTTGATAAGAGGACCATAGAGAAGCTAAAAAGCTCAATACTATCCCAAAATAACTCCACATTTCTCCTCCCTGTGCTAAAAGAATCTCATATTGTAGCTGAAGATTAGGATTTAAATAGTTTACAGGGAAGTTTCAATACTCCCACCATCTGTTTCTTGTCCAAAACTTCCCAATTATATTTAAATAGTTTTCAGTGGTCAATTGACTAATGCATTGACGCTGTCTGCCTGGTACCATTAGTAATGCTAATAGTTTTCGATGGCTGCTTCCAAATGCTCTTCATAATGTTTGGTGGTTGCCTACTGTAACCTCCTTGTAAAGTTGCTTTTGGAGAGTTCGATATGCAGCTACCAATCACTAATAGAGAAGTTAATGGGGAGCTAGTGAGTGAATTGTTACTGCTTCTGGACTATAAAGAATAACTAGGAGAGGAAATATGACCAAGAACTTTTACAGTTTTACGAGCCTTATATTCCTTTTTAAAGAATATATTTATATACTTTTTAGTTTCTTCTCCCAACAAGGATAGAATCATGGAATCTTTATATTCTTTGCTTCACTATTCTTGCTTAGCTTAGTACTATCAGTTTTTGTACTATGAGTTTGTATTATGCTTTGAATATGAACAAAAGTATTTCTTTGATGGTAGTTAAAAAAATTTATTGATTCTAAAATGTAGCGAAAAGACAAGATATGTTGGGTAATCATAACAAGCTTTGTATTGCAATTTAATAAGAGTTTTATTAGTTTCTTTTGTCAATGAGGATAGAATCTTAAATTCTTAATGCTCTCGGCATCAACTATTCACATATCTTGCACTAAATTTTGATCATTATTTGTATTGTGGTATGTATTATATGTTGTGAATATGGCAGAAAGTATTTCCTTGATGGGTAGTGGAAAAAGAATTATTCTCTATATATTAATATATTTTGTTCAAACAGGCCGCTTCCATGGATTTGAAAAGGCGCATACCATGGATCCATCATCAAGTGGACGTGGAGTTCGTCAGTTTAAGACACATCTTTTGCACAGACTCGAAAGGGTACCCCTTTGAGTTGTTAATGGTTTCTCATATTCTTTTTCTTTTCTGTGAAGAGTGGTCTGATTTGCTGCCTTAATTCATATGATTAGTTCACTTGTGATGCTGTATCTCAATATCATTAAGAAAATGAAACAAGAAAATGAGATTACATTGTTATTTGCTATTACACTTCATCAGTAAAACGTTTCACTAGTGTTCCCACTGAAGAAAATACAGATCTGCTGATGTCTGTTGTACTTTTTACGTTGTTGGTCTTAGAAAGATACTGAGCTTGAAAACTTAGAACTTTTAGGGAATGGTCTAGCAATCTACATTAAAGTTGCAGCCCTGTTCACCTGTTATCCTATGACTCCTACATTCTGCATTTGGAGATGTTTACATAGAGAAACATATGTTAGAATAGCAGTCCTGGCACCATGCAAATTAAAATTAATATATATGTGGTGAAGAACCCAAGACCTCCTGGAACTACGATTCTTCTTCCATGGTAGACAACTAGTGGACCTAGAAATTTAAACTATTAGAGTTTTGGCAATGATCCAAAAATATATAAAGCTAACACTTCGTTCAATTAGTTTCAAGAAAGAGGAGAAACATTGAACTTTAGGTTGACAACAGTAACCAAATTGTGGATTGAAGTAAAAAAGATAATTTCTAGACTTATAGATATGCTTTGGTAATGATAATTCAATATCATGATTAGAAGTCATATACATCTCAGCTTCTTAAAGTAAACTAAATGTCTTTGTATTTTTGAAATTTCTCTTTGCTGCAGGACGAAGTAGATACAAAACATCAGCTTGCTAAATCTGATACAAAAGAAATCATGTTGTATTACCACCAATTCTATGAGAAAAATATCAGAGATGGAGAATATACAAAGAAACCGTAAGTCTTGTCTTTGAGTATACGGCCATACTACCTTTCTTTTGTTGTTTGCTAATTATATTATTTCACTATATCTTGTTTTTTATCTTTTTGAATGCTTGAAGGGAAGAGATGGCCAGGATTTGTCAGATTGCAACTGTACTGTATGATGTGCTCAAGACAGTGGTACCTGCTTCTCAAATAGACATACAGGTTTGAGTTATATGATTTGGGGATTGCTCGAGTTCTTAATGGTCCTGTTGGTATAGAAGGTACTGAACACATGGCTGTTCTATTGATTTTATTGTTACAGACCCAGAGAATTGCTGAAGATGTCAAGAGCAAAAGGGAGCAATATGTAAACTATAACATTCTTCCATTATATACTGTCGGGGTTAAACCGACAATTATGGAACTTCCTGAGGTTTTACTTGTCCATTATATTTTTTTTTCTTCCTCTTCAACTCTATTTTCATGAAATACTATTTTTCTCTCTTGTTCACTGCCTTATCCGCTGACATCTCCTGAAAAATATTAGATCAAAGCAGCGCTCCATGCTCTACAGAATGTGAGTAATCTTCCAATGCCAAGAATGCATTTTAAACCCACGAATCCTGATGACAAGTCGACAATGCCTACAGAGAGGATTAAACCTGTGAATGACATACTCGATTGGCTTTCGGCTATTTTTGGGTTTCAGGTAACCTGTGCTCTAAGTGCCTTTTATATTTGTGTTATCTTTTTATGTATCCCACATATGAGACTTGCACCGGTATGCTAAACCCATTTAGGATTTGAGCACTATGTTTATGTTGCTAAAAGGATTTGTCTTGATTTCAGGATATTTGCTAGTACTAGGCAGGTTACCACTAGAATTGATAATGGACTGTGGACAATCCAATGACTGTTAATGAATAGCGACTCCTGTTCTTCTGGATAGTATATAGATATACTTACAAAGACATAAAATAATGCTCTGAAAGGAATTCTACTGCAATATCCATACTTGGAATATAGAAGAAAGGCTTTCATTCCTAAGTCAATGATCTTTTGCCATGATGCCCACCTGTGTCATGCAATTTTTTTGAATTGTTACAAAATTATCAAATTACTTTCAACTTGTATGCTTACATTTGTTGATACAATCAACTCGACCAACCTCCATCTTATAGCTCTTTTTTATTTGTTCATGGATTTCATAGCTCTATGACTGGCAACTTGGTATTAGCTGTGTTTCTTTTTTTTTTTTTTTTGAAGTGTTCGCAAGGACTTTTTGCTTTAGCAGACTACTTCTAGATGTAATGTTCAATCATGTAGTATTCTCTGACAAGGTTTTGGTTTTTCTTACTACTCTGTCTTATCATTTTGGCACATGAAGAAAGGAAATGTGGCAAATCAGAGGGAACATTTAATTTTGCTGCTTGCCAACATTGACGTAAGACATAGAAGTCCTGAGAACTACAATGAGGTAATCAATGTTCCTTTGAGATGCGATATCTAAATTGCCTTGCTTTGAACTTTATATGCACTAAGTTTGCATTACTGTAGTCATAATCTGTACTGTCATGTGATCACTAAAGATTAACAGAGAGGTTCTTGCAGTTGAATAGTGCAACTGTACAGCATTTGATGGAGAAATTCTTTAAGAATTATCGTTCATGGTATAACTATCTGCATTGTAAAACAAATCTTCGGTGAGTGGTCTGGTTACTGTTTCAACTTGGTGCCTTAAAAGTTCAATTCATATTGTCTTGGTATAATTTCAGCTCAGTAATTTTTTATCTGCTGTTCTCTCTCTTCTTTCCCCCACTTTTCAGGTTCCCCGAAGGTTCTCACAGCAAACAACAATTGGAACTTATATACATTGCTCTCTATCTTCTCATATGGGGTGAAGCTTCAAATGTCCGATTCATGCCTGAATGCTTATGCTACATTTTCCATAATGTATGTATGTTTTCTTTTCATATTGGTCGACCATTATTAATGTCTGGATAATTTCATGTCATAAACTTGTGCTTGTTTCTCAAATGTCTCTATTGTTATCATTACTTTGATCGCATTAGGGAACTCATGTCCTCTTTGTTGTCATAAAGTTGTTAGAACCGTGCTTATTCTTATACCCACAATTATTCCTCAATGTTTGAATTCATATGTCCTGAAATTTATAAAACTCTGATGATAAATTTTTTTCCTAATTGTTTAAGATGGCGAACGAGGTCTATGGAATTTTAAATAGCAATGCTCATACTGTTAGTGGAGAAACATACCAAACAGTTGTACGTGATGAAGAATCTTTTTTGAGGGATGTTATAACTCCTATCTACCAGGTTTTGTACAAGGTAACGATGGTATTTTAGGTTCCATACTACTTGACACAAGCCATTTCTATTACAGTTTCGTAGTTGAAAATTTGAATTTCCCTTTGGTTACAAAGGAAGCAAAGAGAAACAAAATGGGCAAGGCAAGTCATTCAAGATGGAGAAATTATGATGATTTGAATGAATACTTCTGGTTAGTATCTTGGATGGAAAGTTTTGTCTTGGATTCCATTCAGATATAAAATAGCTGAAAGGTCTGCTTGCTCTTTCTAGGTCGGACAACTGTTTTAAGCTAGGGTGGCCAATGGATGCTAAAGCAGATTTCTTTAGGCATTCAGATGGGATACAACCAGTAAATGAGGTATTATACTGGTTTGTTTGTCTATTTAATTATCTAGGCAGGAGAGGGTCAACTAAAATGTTCCACATAATTAGAAACAATTTTTCTATTACCTACAGACTTGCCTGTGGTTTAGTACTTTTTTTTAATATTTTAATTATTACTATTTTTTTTATTATTTATAAAGTTGTTTGATCTCCTTATATTTGACAGAGGACCAATCAAGCTACTGGTGGTAGGAGGAAGCCTAAAACAAATTTTGTAGAAGTCCGAACATTTTTACACCTCTACAGAAGTTTTGATCGAATGTGGATATTCTTCATATTGGCTTTACAGGTAGTCTTAATATTTAATTATGTATTTGTTATTTGAGTAAATTGCCTAAACCCTCCCTATATTTCTCAAAATCTCAATAAGTAATCATGCATTTGCACTGATCTCCATGTCATAAAATTTTGTCAACAACAATAAGAGTCCTTTCATCTTTTTTTTTTCTTTAGTTCTTTTATTTATTTAAAGATCTTCGCTACAATTAACTTTGGCTCTAGCCAATTCTCCTATCTCTATCAATACGATTGTGCTTCTTTTACAGCACTTCCCCTTGCATTAACTTTCCAATGACCCTTGCAGCTGAAACGTTCCCAACTTTGTCTGTCAGTAATGCCATAGTGCCCAAATTAATTTCAATCAGGTCTATGAAAGGACGAAGGACAAATTAATTTGTGACTTGCCATGATTATGTTTTTCAATGTCATAGCAACTCTTCTTTGGATTTAAAGCCCTCTAGGCTCTTTAACTTTGCAACAATGTACGTATGAATACAATAATTGGTATAGAAATAAAAAAAGAAAAATGGTGATGGACTTTGAGAACGATGGAAGAGGAAGAGTTCATTTTTTCTCTTGCTTTGTTTTGTGATTTGGTGGTGGTGGCAGACTGGCTGTCACAGGCTAGGTAGTGCAGGAGCATTGCAGGTTTGAGAATGAAGCATGAAAACTGATGCTGCTAAGGGGCATTGTCGGTTAAGAATAAGTCAAAACAATAATGACATTTTCAAAATGAAAAAGAAAAATCTATATATTGAAATTTCTGCCGGCTTGGAGAAGGATGTGTTGAGGGATGCTATATTAGCTTGAGACTTGATCTCTAGGGAGCTTTCACATGTGTCAAAGTTGCAACTCCTGTAAATAAGGGGAGGTTGGAGATTTTACCTTTTATTTGATATTTCCCCTTACATTATATTCTGATTTTCAGGCTATGATTATTATTGCATGGAGTCCTTCTGGATCTATCACTTCAATATTTGATGCAGACGTCTTCAGAAGTGTTTTAAGCATCTTCATGTCATATGCTTTCCTTAATTTATTACAAGGTACTGATCGATATTGTTTTAAATTTTTTAAGTATGTTTGAAAAATAGTTTATGGTGGGAGATCTTGGCATTTCATTACATATTACGTATATCATAACTTTGTTCAATGGCATGCCATCATTTTTTGTACTTTTTTCTGTCTCTTTCCCTTTGATATCTTTTCTATTATGTTCTGCAGCCACTTTGGACATAATTCTAAGTTGGAATGCATGGAAGAGCTTGAAAGTCACTCAAATATTACGATACCTCTTGAAATTTGCAGTAGCTGTTGTCTGGGCTGTGGTTCTGCCTATTGGTTATTCTAGTTCTATGCAAAATCCTACAGGGCTTCTGAAATTCTTCAGTAGTTGGAGTCGGGATTGGCGGAATCAGTCATTTTATAATTATGCTGTTGCAATCTATATGGTTCCTAATTTATTGGCTGCTATGCTATTTTTTCTTCCACCTTTACGAAGACACATAGAGCGTTCCAACTGGCGCATTGTCACTCTTTTTATGTGGTGGGCTCAGGCAAGAATTTCTTTCTTTGGTCTAACCAAAGTTCATGTTCTCCTATAATGTCATACTCTTTTTCTTGGTGTTTTAGCTAGGCTCATATGACTCTTCTTTGTGCCCATATTGCAGCCAAAACTGTATGTCGGAAGAGGAATGCATGAGGATGTCTTCTCACTGCTGAAGTAAGGAAAAAAAAAATCTTCAGTTGTTCTTTATTCTTCATCTTTTGAGAGAGGCATAGAATGTGTGTGGTCCCTTAGGGGTTTTGCTGCTTGTCTCTGTAGTCAAATATGATATATCCTTACATTTATTGTTAAGTTGCCCAGCCATTAATCATTACTTTCGATTTGATTTCTGGTAATTTTTTCTCATATTACAGATTTTTCTCATATGACAGAGTTATCCTTTTGTTTAATCAGATATACATTGTTCTGGATCATGCTGCTAATCAGCAAGCTAGCGTTCAGCTATTATGTGGAGGTTATTTCTCTTAATTATCCTAAAGTCTTGCTTTGTTTCTACTAGAATTCATTCAGACTCGTATGGATCTTCTCGTAAATCATAGTACTTCATCCTGACAGCCTTAACTTAAAAACTTAAAAGTCAATTGCTGTTTTGAAGATCACGTAGCATATTTTCTCGTAAATTTTTCTTACTTAACCTCTCCCAACTTTGGGATTATAATCCTGTTTCATATATCAAATCCTTTCACAACAATTTATCTCTAGCCTTATCCCACGTGTAATGAAGTATGAATGGAAATAGTATTAATTCAGTGTTTCCCGGACAACATTTATAAGTTATATTTGAAAATTAATGCATCATGTGGTTTAGAGATTATGAGAAAGAAAGCAACAAATTCATTAGGGAAGATGATAGGATGGAATGATAAATAACCTAACGTTGTTCTCATTGGCCCGTGGAAAAGATCACTATGGAAAACCAGATGCAACATATGTTTAAAAAAAGGAAAGAAAAACACATGCTTTCTAATTCCTTGTCACCAGCAACATGACTCCTCAAGTCCTTTAGCCTGAACTAAAAATAAATAAATAAATAAATAAAGACCCTGGTCATTTATATAGACTTTTCTCCTAAAGTTGTTCACCTAGAGCTTTTTCAGTTTTAATTAAGACTTGAAACAGTTCTTTACCCTGTCAAAGTATTGATCACAAATACCAAAATCATGTCTACTGGATCTTTGATTTTAGACCTAGAGAATAAGCACTCCTTTTCCTGGGGGTGCGTTCTGCTAAATTTTTAGAACCGAGTTTCATTTACTGTAAACAGAAGTTTCTTTGAGGATCTGTCGAACTCAGTTATTATTTTATTCTATTTTATTTTACCTGACATTAATTTGTATAATCTGGAAATAGATATTGCCGCTTGTTGCACCAACAAAGTTGATAATGGATATGCCTATCAGTAATTACCAATGGCATGAGTTCTTTCCGAATGGTAACTTATTGAACTATGTTTTACGGTTTTTTACTTTAATTTTGTCTGCAATCTAACTATAAATTTGGAACTGATGTAGCAACTCATAATATTGGTGTTGTCATTGCAATATGGACTCCAATTATCCTGGTAAGTGAATCGATGAAAAATTTGTTCAAGTGAAAGTCCTCTGTTCTTGAACAATATTATTCAATTTACCACTTTCCCATTGATTTATCTGTACATAGGTATATTTTATGGATGCACAAATATGGTATGCAATATTTTCTACTCTGTTTGGTGGAATTCACGGAGCCTTCAGCCATTTGGGGGAGGTCAGTAGCATATTTATTCTCACTCAGCGTTACATATCTGTTTTCCTTTTTATATATTATCTTTTATGTTTACAAATATGTGTTTAAGATTGGTCTCCAGCTTGGGTTTGAGGATTATTCATTTGTTGTCTCTCAGATACGAACACTTGGGATGTTGCGGTCCAGATTTGAGTCTGTGCCTTCAGCTTTCAGTGATCGGCTTATGCCATCGTCAGAGAATAAGGATGCCAGAAAGAAGAAACACTTGGTGGTACTCTTTCATCAGTGCTTTCATACTGCGCTCTTGTAGATGAGATTCAGTTAATTTTGCTTTCTGTAATGTATTTCATACCAAATATAAATTCTTTTGCATACCAAACTCAAACGTTTTTGTATCTAACTAATTATTATGGTTCTTCCCTTCTATCTACATTACTTATAAACTTTCAGCTTCTATATCTTAAGGCTAACCATAAGCACTTACCTGGCAGGATGAAGGACTTGTTCGAAAGAACATTGCTAATTTCTCTCAGGTCTGGAATGAATTTATAAATTCTATGCGAATGGAAGACCTGATCAGCAATAGGTTAGGATTTTTTCGTGCTCTGTAATTTACTTTGTTTAATATATCTCTTCATATTTCTGACTATATTAGACTTCAAACCATTCAGGGATAGGGATCTGCTGCTTGTTCCGTATTCTTCAAGTGATGTTTCTGTTGTCCAGTGGCCTCCTTTCTTGCTTGCTAGCAAGGTATTCACTTTTCTTGGCTTGATATGTTCATTGTACACTCAATGCAAAGCCTATATGTGACTCATAGTCTGTTTTCACATGTGAAGATTCCAATAGCATTAGACATGGCAAAGGATTTTACAGGAAAGTCGGATGATGATTTATTCAGGAAGATTAGGAATGATGATTATATGTACTCGGCAGTGATTGAATGCTACGAGACACTCAGGGATATTATATTTGGCCTTCTTGATGATGATGCCGATAAGATGTAAGTCAGAAGAAACATACCAACTTGAAATATTTAGATCACCATCTGCACATATAAATCTTTTAGTCTCAACAAGAAAAGCCCTAGCAGTCTTTGATAAGAATCTTCATGAATGTTTCTTTCATTTTATATAACAGGATTGTAAGGCAGATATGTTATGAAGTAGACAGTAGTATACAGCAGCAGAGGTTTTTGATTAATTTCCGTATGAGTGGGCTGCCATTTCTTAGTGAGAGGTTGGAGAAGTTTCTCAAACTCTTGGTAATATACTTCCTTCAATGCTTTCTTAATTCTTTACTGCTGTTTTCAGCAGTGAAACTGATAGATATTGTTTAGACAGTGTCCTGTTTGAGTTATTAAATTGGTATGTTGACAGCTAGCCGAAGATGAGAATGTCGACAATTCCTTGCGTCAGATAATCAATGTCCTTCAAGATATCATGGAGATTATAACACAGGATGTAATGATCAATGGCCATGAGTAAGTACAGAGAAATCAATGCATACTGGAGGCAGCAAATATTGTTATATTTCACCACCAAATGGGCCTCATTGGCTTCCATATGTTAATAGGTTTCCTTCTTTCTTTGTAGAATCCTCGAAGCAGCTCACTACATAGAGGGTCAAAATGTCAAGAAGGAGCAAAGGTTTCAAAAAATCAACATAGATCTTGCCCAAAATCCATCTTGGAGAGAGAAGGTAATTTTGGCAGATATTCTTATGTTAAAGACATTAACAAAGATCCAAAATTTTTTGGTCTTATTATCTTCTACATTGACATAGGTCGTTAGGCTTCATTTGCTTTTGACCGTCAAGGAATCTGCCATCAATGTGCCCCAAAACTTGGATGCTCGCAGGCGCATTACTTTCTTTGCGAACTCCTTATTCATGAACATGCCAAATGCTCCCAAAGTTCGTGACATGCTCTCCTTTAGGTCAGTCATTATAAACACCCGGTTTGTCAATGGGAACTTTTAGGTTGCTAGTGAACTAGGATTAACAAAAAAATAAAAAATCACTTTACAACTAACATATTTCTGCAATTAGGTCAAAGGTGAAGGAACACTATAGTTTTTCTACCGACATTTTGGAATTGTAGTATAGTTATGTTTCTCTTTCTGTTTTCTAGGAGTACTCATATGCTTCAGGATCTATTTTTAATGAATGAATGTGTATTTTTGTCAACCATGTGTTTTGTTGTGGTCTTCTAAAATTTCACTAGTTTCCTGTATACAATCTCACTTTTTCCTGATTTATGGTTCAGTGTTCTGACTCCTTATTACAAAGAAGATGTTCTTTATTCTGATGAGGAACTTACCAAGGAAAATGAGGATGGAATCTCAATTTTGTTCTACCTGCAGAAGATATATCCTGGTGCATTTCAGTCTCATTTCTAGATTATTCTTTTTACATTATTTGGAAAGTATATAAACTGATACCTGTCAACCAACTATATGACTGCCAACTAGATGAATGGACAAATTTCCTGGACCGCATAAATGAACATAAAAGTCAGTACACTGAAAAGGACAAGTCGGAGTTAATTCGTCAGTGGGTATCTTACAGGGGACAGACACTTTCTAGAACAGGTCTGCATGATCTGTAACTTTGTCTCTTATACAAGTATCATTTCCAATTCTGAACTTCTAACATTCTATCAATATTTTTTTTCTAGTGAGAGGGATGATGTACTATAGGAAGGCTCTAGACCTTCAATGTATCCTGGAAACAGCAGGAGATGGTGGTTAGTGGTCCTTTGACAAATACTGTGTTTCAACTCCAGATTGACATTCCTGATTTTAGTTCGAAAATCTGTACAAGCTAATACTGTAGAAAACGGATATTTGCAGGTGTTTATGGAGGCGACACAGCCCATATTTTAAGTGATAAAGAAGAGAAGGATATTCTTGATCGGGCACAAGCTCTGGCAGATTTGAAGTTCACTTATGTAGTTTCTTGTCAGGTCTATGGTGAACAGAAGAATTCCACTGAAGCCCGAGACAAAAGTTGTTACACTAATATTCTCAAGCTGATGTTAACGTGAGTTATCACCATAAAATGAACACTATGTAGTTTCCTTTGTTATTTGAATAATTGATATCATCTTTACATATGAAACTGTTTTGTAGGTATCCATCTCTACGTGTTGCTTACATAGATACAAGAGAGAAGACAGTGAATGGAAAATCCCAAAAGATTCATTTCTCTGTTCTGGTCAAGGGAGGTGACAAATGGGATGAGGTAAGGAAGAAAATTACATATTAGTTCTGTGCACTTATCTGTTATCTCAGTACCATCGAGAATAGCAAGTCTCAAGGAATCTCCACTTACAATGGAATTTTACCTCCCTTTATTGAGCTTAACGTCTCATATAAGCAGCAAATGTGGCCAATAGTCAATAACTCAGTTGAGGAATCTTATTGGTTTGCTAGGAAATATACCGCATCAAGCTGCCAGGTCCTCCAACAGTAATTGGTGAAGGAAAACCCGAAAATCAAAACCATGCCATCGTATTTACTCGTGGAGAAGCCCTGCAAACCATTGACATGAATCAGGTAGCAATCATTGCACCTTTATGTCAAAATAGAAAGCGATTAATTGAGCTTTCGTATTGCTAAAAAGGAAAAAGGTGCTTAGTGTCTTTTTGAATATCTTTTTACAGGATAATTATTTTGAGGAAGCTTTCAAAATGAGAAATGTATTGGAGGAATTTCTAAAGCCTCGACGGGGGCAGCGGAAACCTACAATATTGGGTCTAAGGGAACATATATTTACCGGAAGGTCAGCCTTTTCATATATTTCTTCACAATATTTTGGACCTTCATGACTGCTACGATTGGGATTGTGTAAAATATGTTCTGCTTGTTTGCACTGTTACATGCTTATTTTTCTTATGGTCAACCTCTGATCTTCAGTGTTTCATCACTCGCTTGGTTCATGTCCAATCAAGAGACAAGTTTTGTGACTATAGGCCAACGAATTTTGGCAAATCCGCTGAGGTATGCCTTAAATTTTTCATTCAACTTGAGCTACACTTCAGTTTAAATTTAGAGTTACTAGCATCATCTTCTTTCTTTGTCATTTTCCCCGTGTTTATACTATTACCATTCAAGTATCCATCTAATGACATTCTACCTTGACAGGGTACGGTTTCATTATGGCCATCCTGATATTTTTGACAGAATCTTTCACATAACAAGAGGCGGCATAAGCAAAGCATCAAAAGTAATTAACTTAAGCGAGGATATATTTTCAGGTAAATTTTTCATTCACCAGAAGATCCCTTTCCAGTAAGTATTGCATGTTGACTAATGGTTTATATGTCTTCAGGATATAATTCTGTTCTGCGTGGGGGATTTATAACACATCATGAGTATATCCAAGTAGGCAAGGGGCGTGATGTTGGAATGAATCAAATATCGCTTTTCGAGGCTAAAGTTGCAAATGGAAATGGAGAGCAGACACTTAGCCGTGATGTTTATAGGCTTGGGCGTCGGTTTGATTTCTATAGAATGCTGTCTTTTTACTTCACAACAGTTGGGTTCTATTTTAGTAGTATGGTATGTCATCCGAACCAAACCTCCTTCTTTCATTAGTTGACTTGGTTCTTTCATAGTTTATACATTATATAAATGAGTTATAGACAATATTTAGAGTTTATAATCAACCACTTCGTTAAATCATCCTTTGTCTAAAGTACTAGGTTAGGTGATTTTGATTCATGTGAAGGGATTGGATTTTCAAATGACTGTATAACCATTATGCATGCTACCCAGTTCATATGTTGATGACAGCTCCAGGTCAACTGCTTGTTGATCTAAGTGCTTACCACTATTTATTTTGTAATACAGAATTACTTTAGTGTATTTCTTTTTTATTTTAGTGGTGCCATTGATAAAGAAGTCATCCTACTATACAATCAAATGGATTGAATCTTAGTGTTGAATAGGAAACAAGTGTAGATTTGAGGATTTTTTTTGGTTGGCTTTGGTTTTTTACTTTTCTGGGCAGATGTTCTCGGAGTGCAGTATTTTGGCACAATGTTATGTTCTCGGAGTGCAGTATTTTGGCACAATGTTATTCTGTTTGATACAGATACTATTTTGTTTCAGGTAACTGTGCTGACTGTCTATGTGTTTTTATATGGACGTCTATATATGGTTATGAGTGGATTGGAAAGTGAGATCCTGGATAGCCCAGCCATACATCAGACCAAGGCTTTTGAACAAGCTCTGGCTACACAGTCTGTCTTTCAACTGGGCTTGTTGCTGGTCCTTCCCATGGTTATGGAAATTGGTCTGGAGAAAGGATTTCGCACTGCCTTGGGTGATTTCATCATCATGCAGCTGCAGCTGGCCTCTGTTTTCTTCACTTTCCAACTAGGAACAAAAGCACATTACTACGGAAGGACAATCTTACATGGAGGATCTAAATATCGAGCAACTGGCCGTGGTTTTGTTGTTTTTCATGCAAAGTTTGCCGATAACTACAGGCTGTACTCACGAAGTCACTTTGTGAAAGGGTTGGAGCTGTTGATTCTGCTGATTGTGTATGGAGTCTATGGGACTGCATATAGGAGTTCAAATCTGTATTTTTTCATCACGTTCTCCATGTGGTTTCTGGTTGCTTCCTGGTTGTTTGCTCCTTTTATCTTTAATCCGTCCAGCTTTGACTGGCAAAAAACTGTAGATGATTGGACGGATTGGAAGAGGTGGATGGGAAATCGTGGTGGTATTGGGATCTCACCTGACAAAAGTTGGGAATCATGGTGGGATGAAGAACAGGAACACCTCAAGCACACTATTATCCGTGGAAGAATTATTGAGATAATTCTTGCATGTCGCTTCTTTTTTTACCAATATGGGATTGTTTACCACCTCGATATAGCTCATTTCAGCAAGAGTTTACTGGTACTATTTATGTTCAAATATAAACGAGTACATTGTCTCTTGTTGGCACATCAATACCCATAGCTTTCTAACGCTCGGAATTGACCACCTTTTTAATTTTGTGTGCAGGTTTATGGACTTTCTTGGGTGGTTATGGTAACGGTGCTCCTTGTCTTAAAGGTATGCAAATGAAAATCGCAAATAAAGCATCAAACATTTTTTAGAGCTTGAACCAATATTTTAAGTGTAACTTTGAATATTTTTAAAGTATAAGTTATTTAGACTTGGCTCTCAGCTGAGTTAATAAATAAAATGACAGTTTGTGCATACCCTTTTCCGCCTTTATCATTATTATTATTTTTCCTGGAAACTTTATATAGTTTGATGTTGCTTATTCATTTGATATGTTTCTGCTGTCAGATGGTGTCAATGGGTAGACGAAGATTTGGCACTGACTTTCAGCTCATGTTCAGAATTCTGAAGGCGCTTCTTTTTCTTGGCTTCATGTCAGTCATGACTGTCCTATTTGTAGTTTGTGGCCTTACTATTTCTGATCTATTTGCTGCTATTCTTGCCTTCTTGCCCACAGGGTGGGCACTACTTCTTGTAAGTCAAATCTTTTCTGTGTCTGTGGTCTCTGCACATAGTGCCTTCAGATTTCTCATTTCATATTCTAGTACACTTCTTAAGAGTATATCAACCATTGAGTACGCCTCAGCAATTAGAATGTACTAAAATAAATAGGGAGTATTTTGGTTGCTAATGGATTATATTCACTAAAACTAATTTTATTCTGTCCTTTCAAGATCGGGCAAGTGTGCAGGCCAATGGTTAAGGGAGTAGGATTCTGGGAATCAATTAAGGAGCTGGGAAGAGCCTATGATTACATAATGGGAGTGGTAGTCTTCATGCCGGTTGCCATTTTGTCATGGTTCCCATTTGTCTCAGAGTTCCAAACACGGTTGCTCTTCAACCAAGCATTCAGTCGAGGCCTACAAATTTCAATGATTCTCGCCGGGAGGAAAGATAAGACAGCTTCTAATAGATAGGGAAGGAACTTAATTAGATGCCATCTACGACGTTGTTCTTAGCATCTCAGGTTCATGTCCACGCTACAATGAAATTTATTCATGTGAAAATTCTATAGCATCATAGGAATTATTTTTTATGAGGCAGATCAATTAGTGACTTGTATCTTTTTCTTGGTCTAGGAACATGGGATATAATAATCGTATGTACATCATTCATTAGAACAGAAGCCATGAACTGCTTGATTTCAACTTTTGATATTAAATTGAAAATTTTGAATGTTTCATTTAACCTCTAGCTGACTAGCTTTGGCTTAGTGAGTCAGCTTGATTATAGACACCGTATGGTTCAAAACATACCTCATAAACCAGATTCTATACCTTTTTGAATCTCAAGATCATGAGCTCTAAATTTCTCTGGGCATAATGTGCCTTTTTAAAATTTAAAAAACCGAACATGAGTACAAAACTAGTTAATTTATGTGTAAAAACAAAAACAAAAATGCAAATTTGGGATGAAAAATACACGCATATGTATAATAGCATTACAATTTCGAATCCTGACTGTTCAACTACTTCCAACGGTGGATTTCAATGGTCCCCAAATGACCAGTTCTTTTGGTCCCGCAAAAGAGAGATGAAATCAGACCGTTGAAAACATGTATTAAATAACAGGATTTCGCCACGTGTTGACCGTTGCCTAAACAACATAGAATTGCGTTGCAAATGGAAAATTCATGTCGCAGTTACCAGGTTCGACTTTGAGCTCTCCATTTTTGGGTGTCTGAAATGAGAGCTTAAGCAGTAGCCACTAGCCAGACTACAGGAGCAGCAACAACAACAGCCCAATTGTAAGCCTGCTACTCTCTCTCTCTCTCTCTGTGTCTATTTTCTGTGCTTTGCGTTTTTATGTCTTACGTTTGATTCCCGAAAGAAGCTTCAAATTCATGCTTTTGGGATTGCCCTTTTGGAACCAAGAAATGCACTTCCAAAAAGGTCGGTGCTTTTAATGATGGGATTGGTTCTATGTGTGTGTGTGGATGCCCTCGTGTGATTCATGTGTGCGTTGCTATATGATTTTGAAATCTGCTCTAGAAAAAAGATGAAAAGATTTTGAGTTGGATGCCATAGATTGGTACATAAAGGCTAAAAACACCTTACTTTTGAATCCTTGCATTTAGAGAGTGAAGGGATTATTGGTGCTTGAGATGTTATGTTAAAAGATTAGGAGTGCAATTTGCAGCATGTTTGTAGAGAATGGAATTTCTCTGCAGAAGAATACAAGCAACTAAGTTAGATGCTGTAGATCTAACCTTTTTGGCAATCTAGTTTCGGAGAATCTTATCCTGTATTTGGTGTAGTCAAATGTGACTTCTTTTGAAAATCTGCATTTGAAAAGCAGAGCTTACGTGTGCTTGAGATGTTATTTTTAGAGATTATGGTAAGGAAGACTCTTGCTTGAAGGTTAGGAGAGCATTTTGAATCACGTTTATCTGTTGATGGTGTTGCTGAGTTGGTACACACCCGGGACTTGGGCTTCCACATGCTTGCTGATCCCCCTGACTGCATATCCTCTAGATTACTAGTTAGGCCTAGATTTACTTAGAGTTGGGTGTTTTTGGGTTATGGCTACTTAACCAAATAGAAAAGAAGATTATGGTGCACATCTAATGATATACTGAAAAAGAAATACACATGGGTAGGAAAAATTGTTGGATATTGAAAATAAATCATAGATCATTGATGAAGCAGATAGGCATCAAACCTTATAAGTTAATGTAGATTTGACTATGTATGAAGAAGAGTCTGAGAATCATAAATACTAATATAAAGCTGCTACCTGGTGGTGTTTAAACTCTTAGTTGTTTATTGTCACTCATCTTTGTGTGACATTACTTTTGATAGATTCTACTTCTTGTTTTGTACGAACCAACTTAATAGCTGTGATAGACATTTTGACCGACAGATTGGTCATTACATTAAATGTTCCTGGGGAAACTATTTTTCGTCATTGTTCTCTTTCATATTCTTCGCCCTTCATTTTTAAATGCAGTGGCTCCCCAACACCCAGTAATGCAGTCGAAACCACAAGGTGTCATGGCTTCTAATAATTTGCAGCAGCAAGGAAGCAAAAATGTTCAGACTGGACGGCCCCAAAATATTCTCACCTTAAGCTTGACTACAGGTACAACCTTGGAAGAGTTTAAATTTGGATTCCCATCTGAAGGTTTATCAACTGCATCCAATAGATGGTGGGGAAGCAATAGCCCTAATTGTGATGAGGGCGTCCATGGAGAAGCAGCTAAGAGTGATGAAGGCAACAAACATCAGTCTGTCAAATTAGCAGATGATAGTGCAAGTTCAATTACAGGGAACAAAGAGAAATGTGAAAGTGAAAAAGAAGAGAGCAGCATTGATCCACAAGGGACAGATTTATTGGTGGCCGTGAGAAAAAGAGTGGTGGAAGAAGGGAAACAGGCACTTAAGCTTGGTGCATTCCGTGGATATGGTGCAAAGAAGCTAGGGAGAAAGGAGAGGACATTACTTCTCCGAATATTCAAATCTTCAATGCCAAAAGATTGGATACCTGACTCCTCTTAAATCCGAGGTGTCGAATGCTCTCGACATTATAAATAAGTTACATTTACTCCAACGGGTAGGTTTATTCCTCAGTCGGAATTGTGTGAACTAGTAAGTTTGCTTTCTTGTCTTGGTTTGTAATATGGCTTAGCTATGCTAGAATCTCTGTTTGTTCAGGGCACTCATATATGTATTACTTGAGTTGCAATGATTATCATGTAGTTGATTAACTGTATGACCATGAGTTGCTTCTAGAATCTTTGTTGGTAACGGGCAATCTCATATAAGATGGCACACAAGTTATTATTTGAGTTCCTGTGAATCTCATGTAGTTGATTTAACAGTAAAAATGTGATGACAATGTGTTGCCTCGGTCACTATCTAAACTACACTAAATTCCAGATTGTTTAGCGATAATGTTGTTGAGACGCTTTAGCTAACTATATGCTCCAGTACAGGAAAACAAGGTTATATCATTTAGTTTACGCTCAATGAAGCCAAATGAGGTTAGGATGAAATCGATGAATATGTATGGTTTACTCTTAGGACTCGGCGCATGAGAATCGATGGCCTTGTTTCAGTTCAGTTCCCACTAAAGAACATAGAACTCCGGTATACTAGCAGTTCAACTTTAGAATCCTACTTCCCTGCATTAAAAATTCCCAGTTCAGAATCCTAGTCCAGTTGCAATCATGACATTTTGGATGTGATCTGCACCATCTATATCACAAATGATGTAAAATTCAAGGATTTTCTTTCAATAACATCAATTTCAGTGACAAATTTTGACACTTGAAATACTAACTTCCTGTTAGATTCAGTGTCACAAGTTTTCACCTGTAAATATTTCCTTGCTATCCTATAATCTTTTGGTGTCATTAGCCTCATCGGAAGGTGTACCTACCGGTTGCCTACCAAAAATCTATTGGACTGAGATCAAAGCATATGTTGAATATGCTCTCAACACCACATAAAATGTCAAGCCAACTGGAAATGAAAAAGTCATTACTTGGAAATTCTACTGGCTACAGAAGAAAGTACATAAACTCCAAAAACAGAAAATTGATATATTCTTTTAATTTTCTTTCAGATTTCCGAATTAAACTAGTGGAACATATCAAGCCAACTGGACAGGATCACAGGAAGAAATCTTGAAAATCTTTGAACTTCATTTTCACCAATGAGAAGAGAGATGAAGATATCACATAGATAATGCATAATCCCTGGCACCAGAGCTATAAATATACCCCCACCAAGGTCTCTGCCATCAGACAATCAGAGAACAAACAGTCATCAGATCCCATTGTCCAAGTCTAACCAGACTAGTTTCATTTTTCTCAAATGGCTGCTTCAACAATGGCTCTGTCCTCTCCTTCTCTGGCTGGCCAAGCTGTGCAGCTCAGTCCAGCTGCATCTAACCTCCTCGGTGAGGGCAGAATCACCATGCGCAAATCCGCAGCCAAGTCCAAGAATGTGTCGTCTGGCAGCCCTTGGTACGGCCCAGACCGTGTCAAGTACTTGGGGCCATTCTCCGGTGAGGCTCCATCTTACCTCACTGGAGAGTTTCCCGGTGACTACGGTTGGGACACAGCTGGGCTCTCAGCTGATCCCGAGACCTTTGCCAAGAACCGTGAGCTCGAGGTCATCCATTCAAGATGGGCCATGCTCGGTGCTCTAGGATGTGTCTTCCCTGAACTCCTAGCTCGTAACGGAGTCAAGTTCGGAGAAGCTGTTTGGTTCAAGGCTGGAGCCCAGATATTCAGTGAGGGGGGACTAGACTACTTGGGAAACCCAAGCTTAGTCCACGCTCAAAGCATTTTGGCAATCTGGGCAACACAAGTTATCTTGATGGGTGCAGTTGAAGGCTACAGAATTGCGGGAGGGCCTCTCGGTGAGGTAGTAGACCCATTGTACCCCGGTGGGAGCTTTGACCCCTTAGGGCTTGCAGACGATCCTGAGGCTTTTGCTGAGCTTAAGGTGAAGGAGCTCAAAAACGGAAGACTGGCCATGTTTTCCATGTTCGGATTCTTCGTACAAGCTATTGTTACCGGAAAGGGACCGATTGAGAACCTAGCTGACCACTTGGCTGACCCTGTTAACAACAATGCTTGGTCATATGCCACAAACTTTGTTCCCGGAAAGTGAGGTTTGAGAATTTAGGAGAGAAGTGATCGGTTTAATCAAGTGCGAGTCCAATTGTTGTAAATGGGATATCATTCAAGTGTGCTTTGTGTTGATGAAACTTGTTTGTCGATGGAAAGGAATATATATATCAACCGATCTGTTTTCTTAATTATATTGCTTTGTACTAAAATTTCCATGTGAAATCTTCACCCATATACTGATATACTAGCTAACTCAATCGTCTTTGTGCAGCATTAATTGCAAGAAATCATGGTAATAGATTCACTGGCATCTTGTTTTCTCCAACTTAATTAGATGCATCAAGAAAATGACGAGCAATATATATATGAAAGCCTATATTAATGCTGATTTAATGATCTTTATACATGTACACGGAATGGAAGCTGGGCAACCTGTATATCAATATATGTTATACTTTTGGCTGATGGCCTGGAATTTATATATATGTAATCAATGTACTAAATGGCGCGCCTCGGGTGCGCTTCAAAGCTTGAAAGGCATAATTTTGCCTTCAAAACGTCTCTGTTTTGGTAGCTAGGCGCATAAAGAGTATGCTTAAGGCGCAGAATGCGCAAAAAGCGTGAAAAACGTGGTGGTGAAAGGCGTACGCGCCAATGAATGCTGCTGCAATCCGAATAGTGAATCCATGGTTTTTCAGCCATGACTACTTTGAATGTTGCTGCAATATGAATAGTGAAATCCATGGTTCCCTAGCCATGGCTACTCTGAACACAGACCGGCCTCTCCGTAATTCTTTTCTAGGTTTGAAATACGTATGAATATGGTTTGAGATCGTGTTCTCTGGAAGTTATTGATAAATACTAGCTGAAGATAAACTCCTTTTATCCCTTTTTGAAAAAAGAAAGAAAGAGAACAGGATAGGGTTTAAGAATCTGCTCTTGAAGTTGGGATAGGGGTTAAAGGAAGATACGTTTAAACTAGAAAAATAAAAAGATAAGGATAAAGACCAAGTATAACTGAAAAAAGGGTTAGAGATTAGGTTGACCAATAATTATTAGTGAATAAAATTGTTTCCTTACATTATTATTGTTTTTATAATTATAATATATGTATCATTTTCATATAATGCAAGGCTTACGCCTTATCAAGGCTCTCCCGAAAACGCCTCAGTGTTTTAAAACATTGTATGTAATCCAATCTGAGTACATATTGCAGAAAGTATGATGAGAATGTCCTTCCATGTAAAACCTTGTTAGAACTAGACATCAACATTGTCTATTAGAATGGTTATGAACTTTCAAGATTTCTAACATCTCACTTATCTGTAGATTCATGCATACCCAACCCCCTGCATAAGTCCATGATATTATTTCACTTGTAGATACAGAGTTACAAAAAATTCCGACCTACTTCTACTTTCAGTTTTCGTCTTTCAAGCCATCGTGCATGGATTAAAACTAAAACTTTTCATGTTTTGTTTATATGGTAAATAATATATTAAACCTAAAACTTTTCAAGTCTTTATTCTTGTAATCCAGTTGTTTTTTTTTGTAACTAGAGTCCTTTCTTTTGTAAATTATATCATCGATGAGACATTTTACAACAAACAACCACATTGGACGTATTTAGTGATAATTATAGTTGTAATCAAAGTAATTACTGCATTTACAATATTCATTACAAGTTTTTTGAATGATTTACATATAAAACAATAAATGAGTACTTAGTATGGTAAATTTTTTTTTTAAGTACACATGTCAAATTATAAGTGGATAACATGTTGACCTGTACAACATGTTTCATCAATGTAGTTCATTATTATTAATGAAGTTCTACTTGATCAAAAATAAAATAAAATAAAATTTAATTTAATATATATTTATTAAAGAGTTGATGTATGACAAACATCAACACACCTTAGACTTACCCAATTGTAATCCAATCTGAGTACATATTGCAGAAAGTATGATGAGAACGTCCTTCCATGTAAAACCTTGTTAGAACTAGACATCAACATTGTCTATTAGAATGGTTATGAACTTTCAAGATTTCTAACATTTCACTGATCTGTAGATTCATGCATACCCAACCCTCTGCATAAGTCCATGATATTATTTCACTTGTAGATACAAAGTTACAGAAAATTCCTACTTCTACTTTCAGTTTTCGTCTTTCAGGCCCAAACCCTTATAAACTCATAGGCAATATCCCATTTTTCCCATGTGGGATGTATATATTCTCAACACGCCCCCGCACGAGTGGCGAATTTTCAAGTCATACACTTGGACAACTTTGGGTGACTTGGAGCCCTTGTGGTCGTTAGGCATGCACACATGGGTAACCTGCTCTGATACCATAATAAAGTAATGTAGGGTTCACATCCAAAACCAATTGGCAATGGATGGAGTGACCCAAACCCTTATAAACCCATAGGCAATGTCCTATTTTTTCTATGTGGGATGTATATATTCTCAACAGTTTGGAGCTCTCATAAACCACATGTTGCTTTTAACTTCAGATTTCCATTCTGAAGATGAACACTGTTACACTGAATGGAACAGATCATCTATGTAGTGCAGTTTAAAATGACATGTTGGAAACAGAATCTAATTAATTAATAGTATGAACTGTCCCTTTTTAAGTCTAGGCCCCTTCAAATGATCTTCTTGCAGAAAATTAAGCTCATACCGAAATTATGCATATTGATCAAGAACTTGTGTTCGTCCGTTTACACATGGCAGTCCCAACCAATAATATTACTAGAATGTGGTGGGGTTGATGCAGGGGTGAAAAAAGAAAAGAAAAATTAATTTAAGTGACCAATCAAAAATCACTACGAGTCACATGGGTCAATAATATCATTCCGAACCACCACGTGTCTATTCTCCATGACCATGTAATAATTTCCCGTTTACTTCATATGGTTTGATTCGAATTATTAGATGATTCCAAAATTTAATCTTTTACAAAGATGTAAGGACTCGAATTATAAAATGAACTCGGTTATGGGGTCACCTGATCGAGTTGTTATTTTGGTATTAATATTCCTTCGTATACATACGTATTCTTTGCTAATTTACAGCTGGTTGTACATTACATGGAAGTGGAACCGATACATCTTGCTCTTATCCTAGAATCTTAAGCAGCCATTACCCCTCATCCCAAAGCCGACGTGGTCATCGTCTATTGGCTGGAGATCAAAGCAAAGAATATCCACAACAGATTTCCATTTTTGTATCTGCATTTTTTTTTCTTTTTTTGGAACTAAACTTGGTAGAGCATACGAGGCCAGTTGGTGTCATGAAGAGGTTCGTAGATGGGAAAAATCTTCAAACTTCATTTTCACCCAATAAGAATAGAGATGAAGATATCAAAGAGATAAAGGACCCCCACACAAAACCCTATACAAATAGCCACTAACGGCTCTACTCAAAACACAAACACTCGGCCCTCACCGTCTTACATTGTCTAAGCAGAGAGGTCTCAACACTTTCCACAAATGGCTTCCTCAACAATGGCTCTCTCCTCCCCTTCTCTAGCTGGCCAAGCTGTGAAGCTCGGTTCCTCTACATCTAACCTCCTCGGTGAGGGCCGAGTTACCATGCGCAAAACCGCAGCCAAGTCCAAAAATGTTTCATCCGGCAGCCCATGGTACGGCCCTGACCGTGTCAAGTACTTGGGCCCATTCTCCGGCGAAGCCCCGTCTTACCTCACTGGAGAGTTTCCCGGTGACTACGGTTGGGACACAGCTGGGCTCTCAGCTGATCCCGAGACCTTTGCCAAGAACCGTGAGCTCGAGGTCATCCATTCCAGATGGGCCATGCTAGGCGCCCTAGGCTGTGTTTTCCCCGAACTCTTGGCTCGTAATGGGGTCAAATTCGGCGAAGCTGTTTGGTTCAAGGCTGGAGCTCAAATCTTCAGTGAGGGTGGATTAGACTACTTGGGAAACCCGAGCTTGGTCCATGCCCAAAGCATTCTGGCAATTTGGGCAACACAGGTTATTTTGATGGGTGCGGTAGAAGGCTACAGAATTGCCGGTGGGCCGCTCGGTGAGGTTGTAGACCCTTTGTACCCCGGCGGGAGCTTTGACCCATTAGGGCTTGCAGACGATCCCGAGGCTTTTGCTGAGCTCAAGGTGAAGGAGCTCAAGAATGGAAGACTGGCCATGTTCTCGATGTTTGGGTTTTTTGTGCAAGCTATTGTTACAGGAAAGGGACCGATTGAGAACCTAGCTGACCACTTGGCTGACCCTGTTAACAACAATGCTTGGTCATATGCCACAAACTTTGTACCCGGGAAGTGAAAAGCTGAGAACTTAGGAGCGTTGGCTGTAGCAAATTGTGTGCAATTGTTATGCATGTGCTTATGTTATGTGTACTTATGTTCATCAGTTCATCATGTCATGAAACCTGATGTAAATTTGAACTAGTATATATGCGATTTAATTTTCACCTCACTTATTATTATTTTACTTCTGCAACTTGATCAATCAGCACTATTTTCACCAACGCATCCAGAAAAAAGTTGATATATATTTAATAGAGCTTCGAAAAAAGTTGACCTTCATGAAGATTAATTAAAAAACCCCAAACAATATTAGCGTCTCAATGCTAATAGTATGAACAAACTTGAAACGTAAAAAATCAAGTGAATTTGAATGAAGGTTGCACACGAATCTACATTACTTCCCATTGCAATTTATAACTCCATACATCCAGGAGCAACAATGTGAGTGAGCCCTAGCCTGGTGGCTCTACCTCTTAATTCATTTTCTATCATAAACTTTTAATTTCACTCTAATAACTTAATTAGCGTTAAATACGTGTACGTGAATATACATTATTTGCCACATTGATCTTTCTTGATTTTCAACTAAAACATACGATATTCACAAGTTAATAACATATTTTAGGCAGTTGGCGCAATTCACAGAACCATGCTGTAAGTATGAAGAGTTTAATTGCTATTGTATTTTTCTGATCGATCACAACAACTTTCTCAATTCTTATTTGCTTCCAACTTTCCATTACTCAAAGGCCTGTCTAATAGACACTTTTAGTTTATAATCGATATTGTGAGGTCGGTTAACGCATGTGATGAACCCGATGAGTGCAAACCCAAACCCTCCAAACTGATCCACAATTAACTTCAAAGTGCAAAGCATTTAAAACTCTGGGCAAATTTTGTCGGATAGAGATCCATCAAAGTATGAACAGTATCATTTCAAAGTGATATTCTTAGGGTGTATTGGTACATTATTTTAGGCTATTTAGGCTACTTTAGAGCTATCTAAAAATGATTTAATATTATATCCTAGCCCAACTTTTGAGTAAGCTAATTTTTTCTGTTGTTACCTACATGTTATTATTAATAGATTAACACCCAGATAAACAATATCAATTCAAACTGATATTCTAGTTTGTTTTATTGTTCGAACAATTAGAGTACTGGATAAAATCTAGCCAAGAGGAAATAAAAAATCAACAAAACATACATATTCAAGGATGAGAGTCATTGTGAAAATCTTTGAATGTCATTGTCACCAATGAGATCATTTATGAAGATATCGCCTAGATAATGCTACAAAATATATATCCAATATCCGAAACTGAATATCTATCTTTCTCTTGTTGTTTTCTCATTTGCTTTTCCTATAGTTCTTGCCAACCAGAGGGGGCTGTGTGGAGAACATTAAGCCAACTGGAAATGAAATCATTACTCTCAAATTACAAATAGTATATGTATACGGGAAAATTGTATAGCCCTTAACTAAGGCTTAGACATGCGGCCTAAGGACTCTACCCTTAATACTAGTCGCCCTTTTCAATATTTTGGTAACTCTTTTCATACAGAGCCAGGTAGTAGAGGAACGATTTTGGCGGAGCTATTCCCACATTGTGGTTTAGGCTCACTTGTAAAGCATTTCTCGTATCCAATCAGCCTAGACACCCTGTGCTACTAAGGTGCGCCACATGAAAAAGAAGGGTAGATGACTAATGTTAAAGACAAACTCCTTCACCTATTCCGTTATGGTTAAAAACTCATAATAAAATTCTTACTCTCATAAACCATTATTATTCACGAAACAACAATTTACACAAGTAACATATTCACAAGTATTTCTTTTCTTTTTACAATTCATTTTCAACACTTCAGTACGGGAACAGGGAGTCTCGATGTGCAGTGGGACTGAAATAGTTACCATTTTTCAAGACTATGGTTTATCCAATATATCTTAGTGTATCACAATATTTTCTTTTGTTATAAATACCATTGATATCGAATTAAATTTCAAGCGGTAAATCAAGTGGACGTGCGGCCCAGGTATAGTCGTCTAGACACAAAATTCCTCTTACATCTTTTGGGCAACCTTACTGAAATGGCCAGGTAGGGGAGGACGACCACAAGAGGCAGAATCCATTTTGGCATTAGCTACTCCCACATAGTGGTTTAGGCCCATTTGTAAGCACTCTGGATCCAAAACCCGTTATGAACGTTGTCCCTTTTCTAGACACCATCCCACATAGGCTATACTTACGGATTAAGATGAAAAAGGTCCTAAGTGTGAAGACAGTTCAACAAGTGTTAATAAAGGCCGCCCTCAACCTTAAGGGATCTGAACTAGGTACCGATAAGGGGTTTAGGCCAATATTAACCAACACGACTTCATCTATTCCTCTCAAATTATAACTTACAACTCGTTTTCAACAATAAAAATAACAACCTAAGTAAATTAATTAATCTAAGTTTCGAACATCACATAAACAACATATATTCACAATTTAACAAGTGATTTTTCAATCCCCGACAACGGTGCCAAAAATTGATCTGCTAAAACTAGCATCATGTTCAAGTAAATCCAGAATATGTGTCTGGCCAAACTCGAGGTTACTTGCTCTAATTGAAATAGAGTTTATATTAGAGATATTCTCGGAGAATCTTAGGAGATATCCAATCAATGTACGATTATGTTTCCATGTACAACTCTATCTCTATGCTTGTAATCCTCTATATAAAAAGACCCCTATTATCAATGAAAGGACGACTCAATTCTCTCCCAATTCAGTTTTCTTTAAACACGCTATCAGCACGAAGCCCTAACACTGAAACAAATAGCCAAACCCTGATTCAAGAAACTAAAAACCTTGAATTCGAATACAAAACCTTGAAGCCTTTTCTGCCTCCACCTCACACCTTGAAGCCTTTTCTGCCTCCTCCTCACACCTTGAAGAACTCGATTCTAGGAGTCCAGAACAGGCGGCGGCACCCCAAGAACCTGCCGGAAACCTACCGAACCGGCCACCGGAAGCTCCATACAACTCACAGCAAATATTCCACTGGTTCACCATCTTCCGGACTTCCAATTTCCACCAAATTTTGGTAGCAGAAGCCCGTTGATATGAAGTTTCAGGAACCGGAAGAAAAAGTCCAAAAACCAGCCTAAAAAGACGTGAACCGGCCACCTGAGCAGCTGCACGTTGAACCGGCTGAAAAGAAAGAAGAAGAAAGGAAGGCCCAGCCCAGAAGAAAAAGGAACATGCCCAGAAGCCCACTGACCCAAGCCCAAAAGCCCGCTGACATCAGCCCTAGGACCCGCGCCATGTCAGCACTGCCACGGCAGCAACAGGACCCACTGCCACGTCAGCATCAGTGCCACGTCAGTCCTTGGGTCAACCCCCGATCAACATCAGGTCAATCCCCGGTCAACGACTTTTCCGACGACTTTTTCGGCCATTTTCCGGTAACTTTTGGGCGTCTTTTTCCAACCACTTTTTCCGGTCAAATTTTCTGGTGACCTATTTTTAGGTATTTTTTTACTAAACGTTCCCGTTTTTTTGAAGTTTTTTAATTCAATTTCTCTTCTTTTTCAGGGACTTGCAAACTCCCTTCTTCTACCCCCCTTTCTTCATCATAGGGGAGACCTAATTAAGCCGAACTGGGGGTTCGTGCTCACTCCAAACTTGGAGTTTGTTGAGATCTCCAAACTTAGAGTTTGTAGATAATTTATGATCGACCACTTACGTCATTGTTTCGATCTAATCCAATACCTCTTGGAATTGAATTTCTTGGAAGCAATTACGCTCAGAAATTTTATATGTTTTCGTGGGAGCCTTTTACGCTCCGAAACTAACCCTAATTTCTTGTTCTCTTTCAGGATGAGTAACATGAACAAATTGGACTTTGCTCTATTGGGAACAACTGGCTCTAAATATCAAATGTGGGTTCGTGATGTCTGCCAGCATCTCAAGGCCGATGGAATTCTGGACAAGATTCTCGAGCCTAGCCAGGACGTGCTAACTGTTGAGCAATCTCAAGCTTTGGAAGCAAATAGAGCAGCCTTAGAGGCAAATAAGGCGAAAGCCATCATCCTAATGACTCGTCATATGGATAATTCGGTCCAGTACGAGTGTGTGAATGAAGAAGACCCCAGAAGGCTGTGGGTCTCACTCGAAGAAAGATTTGGCAACGTCCGTGACTCCCTGCTTCCTGACCTATAAGTGAGATGGCATAGCCTCCACTTCTATGATTTCAAGTCAGTTCTTGACTACAACTCGAAGCACTTCGCATTAAATCTTTAATGGAATCTGTGATAAAGAGATCACAAATGCGATGTTGATTGAGAAGACACTCTCTACCTTCCCCGTCTCTGCATTGATGGTTGCTAAGAACTATCGAATCGATGTTACTGCAGGACGGATCACAAGGTTTCATGAGCTTATTGGAGCTATGAATGTCGCTGAAAATCATGACAACATCCTTGTGAAGAACTATAATTAGAGATCCGTGGGAACATAGCATATTCCGAAATCCAATTATAGTCGCGCCCCAAAAAGAGGGCACCAAGAGCGAAACCCTAATCTTAGGAATACATTTGGACGTTCTGGTCCATATAATCTCTCTACTTGGGAAGGTAATCGCCAAAATAGGAGAACACGAAACCTAAGAGGTCAACTTGGAAAGAGAGAGGGAGGCAACACCTTTGGCCATGTTGGTGGCGCCACCAACACTAAGAGCCATCTAAATGACGCTTTCAAAGCGCCTCAATCAATGGAGTTTGAGCAAAGAGATGTATTTTCTCGATGTGGAGTGTCTGATCATTGGGCACACATTTGTAGAGCTCGTGAAGAAATTGTCACCGCCTACAAAGCATATTGTGAAGCAAGAGAAGCTCACTATATGGAACAAGAAGATCAAGAAGATGATCTAGAGTGAAGGGTTGAAGACTACAAATCTGGCTGGGATCAATAGATGGCCAATTATGTTTAAGTCTTTTTATTTTCCAAGAGATATAATCATATATTTTTATAGTAGATGTCAATGGTTTAATCTTTTTTCAAAATAGGCTCACCCCAAAGTAAGTGTGCTGTCTAGGAAGGTTCTGAGATTAGTGGTACATAAGCGAGCCTTGCTCCACCGACATCTCTTTACTCACCTGGTCACATTCATTTTGGAATTACCAAAAGAAGTTAGACGACTACCATTGTTTTGCATTAGCTAGCATTTTGGATTAGATTTTCTTTGGTCAAAGAGACAATGATGTGACTCCATTGGCTTATGAATAAAATTTCGAGTTCTTTTCATTATGACTCAATTTTGATTCTGAGCATATTACTTTATGACTACGATGGCTAGGTCATCAGTATTAATTCAAGGACATGGAATAGCCCAATTTCCACTTGCCAAATGGCACCTTGATTATTGTCACAGAAACTCTCTACGCTTCTAGAGCGAATCGCACCTATGAATAGCAAACGGATTCCATGCGAAAACGCATGTAGAGAACGGAAATTAGTTCCTTTGCAATACCGCTAATAATTGCGAACAAAGGCGCATCTTAGAGAAGTTTATGTGTCTCTCTAGTGGACTTTATGTCACTATTCAAGCTATTAAAATCCGATAAAGTTAAGAGAGAAGATTTCTTGGATTTAGACACATATTGACTTTGTCACGACAGGATAGGTCATTCTGGTCCTGATATGATGATCCGTCTACTAAAGACTTCACATGGACATATTTTCTCTTAAGCGAAACTAAGCATGGATCAAAAGTTGATTTCTGGACTAAGTGTAACCGACGCTGATGCCTAAGGCACCGCCTCCGCTGGCACAGTCCCTATCCATGACACCATGGATAGCGTCCATCATGGTGATGGTGCCCCAAGTAATGCTGCAATCACCAACTTGCTTCAAATAGCTTTTCAGACGCTCAAGCCTAACCAAAATTCTCATTGGTTGCTTCTAAAGCCTATCGCTTGTTTTACAAAAGCCGTTCCTTAGGAAAATTAGGACTGAGACCGTCCTATGCAAAGGATATGAAAATACTCGTTATGTTCTTACATAGAATCCATGAGGATTCTATGGACTGATTCAACCAATTTGCGGACGTTTAAATATCTCATGATGTTGGTTTACACGCAAACATGTTGGTCACTTGTTGTGCCATTGTCCACTTGTAATGCTGCTTATGCTACACTCCTAGCACATACCATCTGACAAATGGCTCACTCCCCGGATCATCCTCTTCCATCAATTGGACTTGACAATGCTAGAGAGTTTACATAGAAAAATTTCGATGGTTATTGCATTGGGACTAATGTTGGACATTATATTCCCATGAACACACCCAATTGGTCTCGTGGAAATGACTAAGATGGTAGTCCGGACATTGGTAATGCGCACTAATTTCCTTTTATCTGCTTGGGGTGATGCAATATCACATGCAGCTATGCTGATTTGTCTACCACCCACCACCACTCAATGTACCTCTGCATTACAGCTAGTGACTGGGTACAAGTATCGTACTTACGCAAATTTGAGTGTGCGTTTATGTGCCAATTGCGCTGCCACAAAGCTCTATAATGGGTCCTTACAAACGAATGGGCAACTATGTTGGATTTAAGACTCCAACAATCGTCCTCCACTTAATGCCCTTGCAAGGCGATCTCATTACCGCTAGATTTGCGGGTTGTCACTTTGATGAGACAATCTTCCCTTCGTTAGGGGGAGATAAGAACACGGATGTTCAGCAAGAATGACAGGGATTGTCGTGGCCTGTCCTCACTATGTCTCATCTCGATCCCTGTTAAAGTGACGAGATCACACAAATATGCTGCAAACAAGCCTGCAAGGAAGGACGTCTCTACGAGAGGACGTAGCGCCACCCTACACGGAGGTAGGCATGGCTCCAATGCTAAAGAGAGTGGCACTCTGGCGTTACAGGCCATGGCCCCAGCTAGGATGTGTGGACGGCCTGTGGGTTCAAAGGATGCTTTGGCACACTCCAATCCTTTTATCATCGACACTCAAAATCTATCTCATAAGAATCTTCCGGGTTATGGTTATCGTTGGGGGACTCCTCAAAGTCAGAACCTGTTCCTGAGAATATAGAGCTCTATGAAAATTAGACTAGTGTACATAAGACTTGGGATAGAAACTCCATCATAATTGTTGATGTAGTTGCGCATGAGTTTGTTGAGTCCGATGATATCGAACCACACTCCGTTGATGAATGAATGCCAAAGTAGAGAGATTTGGCCTAAATGGAAAGATGCGATCAGGGTTAAGATGAATTCCCTAACGAAGAGGGAGGTTTTCGAGCTAGTGATGCCAACACCTCTTAACATAAAACCTGTTGACTAATGGGTCTTCGTTAGAAAGCATAATGAGGAAAAGAGATGGTAATCTCACCTTATGGTGCAAGGCTTCTCATAAAACGCCCTGGAATCGACTACGATGAGACATATTCTCTCGTAATGGATGTCATTGCACTCCACTACCTTGTCAGTTTGGTAGTTTCCGAATAACTGAACATGCAGCTTACAAATGTGGTCACTACGTATCCATATGGGGATCTAGATACTAAATATACATGACGGTTCATGGTGAACTTTTTCTATCCAAGTCAAGTGGCTCTCGACCACGGAGTGCGTTTACAATAAGATTGAAACGCTCACTAAAGTGACTACTTGATTGGAAAGGGATATGCCCACGCGTTTCTATAACAAGTTTCAAATTCTATCGCGGTTCATGTTGGACATGATCTTCATTGGAAGCCCTTAAAGAGTTAAGGGAAACCACTGAACATTTTGAAATCCGAGTTTGAGATGAAGGATTTTGGGAGAACACGATTATGTCTTGGTTTGGAACTTGAGCATCATGTCGATAGATGCTTAGGCATTTTGACAAGGTCAAGCCTTCAAGCACCCCCATGATCCTCCGTAGTCTTGATCCTGAAAAGGATCCTCTTCGTCGAAAGGATGATGACGAAGATGTGCTAGAGGCAGAAGTGCCTTACTTAGTACAATAGGCGCATTATTGTACTTAGCTAAATACACAAGACATGACATCTCATTTCCAATAAGCTTGTTAGCTAAGATATAGCTCTGCGCCAACGCGACGCCATTAGGATTGGTGTAAAAGATATCTTTCAGTACTTGAGATGTACGATTGATATGGGCGTGTTCTATCCCTACAGAGAGATGATGTTCGGACCCATCACACACCAGGAACACCGCCAACACTAGCCTGCGTCCTCTATCCCCATCCCAAAACGACATGTATTTTGGATGGTTTTGCTGATATTGGGTATCTCTCTGACCCATACAAAGGTCATTTCCAAACTGGTTAAGTGTTCACCATGGGTAAAGACCGTGATATCTTGGAGGTCTACAAAATAGACCATAGTCGCTATATCTTCGAACAATGCAGAGATTATTGCTCTTCACGAAGTGATTCGTGAATGTATATGGATTAGATCCATAGTTACGCATATTCGAACAATTGTGGTTTGAAGTCTACCACAGATGAGCCTACGAGCATATAGGATAATGCTGCTTGTTTTGAAGCAAGGCTACATCAAAAGCGACCACACCAAGTATAATCAGCAACAACAAACTCTCCTCAAGATCAAAGTGAACTAGATTCGATCTGAGGACAATATGGCAGACATGCTCACTAAGTCATTGCCTAAATTCCACTTTCGAGAAACATGTTAGTAGCATCGTTTGCTAAAGTTATCCGAACTCTAATGACCGTAGTCGTCAGGGGGAGATGCAGACATCAGGGGGAAGTGTCTACATATATGGTCTCGAAACGTGAATGATATGTTGTGCTCTTTTTCCCCTTCGACCGAGGTTATTTTTGTCCCACTGGGTTTTTGTTACTCGGCAAGGTTTTTAATGAGGCAAGGAGAGAAGCACCACGTTCGACCGAGGTTATTTTTGTCCCACTGGGTTTTTGTTACTCGGCAAGGTTTTTAATGAGGCAACGAGAGAAGCACCACGTTTGGGCGACACAAGGGGGAGTGTTCAAGTAAATCCAGAATATGTGTCTGGCCCAAACTCGAGATTACTTGCTCTAGTTGAAATAAAGTTTATATTAGAGATATTCTCGGAGAATCTTAGGAGATATCCAATCAATGTACGAATATGTTTCCATGTACAACTCTATCTCTATGCTTGTAATCCTCTATATAAAGAGTCCCCTATTATCAATGAAATGACGATTCAATTCTTTCCCAATTCAGTTTTCCTTAAACACATCCAACTTAACCCTATAAAATATCATTGTTAGTACGCAGTAAATAGAGATTGTTCAAATCCGGGGATTGAGGGTACACCTGTCATTTTAGAACAATTAAAGAATTAATAAAAAATACAAAGTAAAATATTTACAAAGATATCCAAAAGATATATACACAAATAACGAAAAAGGGGGGTTTTAGGTTTTAGGTTTCTGAAAATTAAAAGAAATAAAATTAAGAAAATACAAAAACACAAATACAAGAATGAAATGTAAGAAACAGAGATCAAAACCCATTCCATGTATCAAATTCGATTCAACCCTACAATTGTTCATCTAAGTCATGAGAAAGAAGTTGATCATGTCAAACATTTGAAGCAAATGATTTTTCATATTTTACTTTCCTTTACTAATTAATCTAAGTGAAAGCACCTAGATCAATCCTATCAAACATGCAATCAAAGTCTAGAAAGCTAGCTAATCAAAACATGTTCAACGCAAAACACATAGAGAAAGGTTATCAACTTAAGTGCATAACCTAGTATGAAAAAGTTCATCTATTTGCAATCCTTTTCAATTAAATTCGACTTTTGTCCAAAGCCTTTACTACTTTTGATTCAAGTTCACAAAACTATTAGGTGAATCATAAACTTAAATCTAGCATCAATTATATGCAAACCCTAAAAGTTTCGAACCAATTAAGACAAACATATAAAAGATATCAATCAAGCAAATTTAATTGAACAATCTCACAAAAGCAACTATAGAATCACAATCATAGGAATCGAAAATTTCATTCAATCATAAGAATTCGGATTTAAACTTTGTTCAAACTTTGCTGTCAACTAGAAACAATTCCAATGAAAATCAAACAAGGAAAACCTAAAAAGTTACAAAGAAAGAAGACGAATTACACCGTGAGATGGATTATGGAGATGGAGATGTTGACGTTGGAACCTTGAATCTTGGAAGCAAGTCTTCAAGGTGGACAATTGATGATGATGCTCACGGCTCCTTCTTCTCTTCTTCTTCCTTGCTTGAAAACCGTGGAGCTTGCACTAGAGGATGGAGAGAGAGAGAGAGAGAGAGAGAGAGAGAGACTTTACGTATGGAGAGAATTTTCTGAATTAAAAGGGTCTCTAACTTCAAGCATATGAGGAAGTATATATAGGGGATGGCAAAGTGCTCTCCAAGCTTCATGATTCTTCTATTATTTTCCAAGGAATTATCAGAAAATGCCACATAACTCTAACCAATCGCAAATTGCCATGCAAGCCCTATTGTGTCATCCAACCACTCATAAAGCTCCAAAATAATTCCATAATTCTTTAATATGTATTCTTGCTGAAATATCTAGGGATTTTCTCTGATTTTTCTGTTTAATTTTGGCCAAAATATCTTTAGGGAATATAGGAACGAATCTGGACTTGTTTTGAACCTTTTCTTGTTGCACACTTTTTCTTTCCTTAAAACTCTCCCTAGAATATCTCCACACGTCTTCTTGCTTGATTTTCACGTTGCTTCCTTCAATCTCTCTTGGTATTTCACGGTAAAACTTAAACACTTCTCCAAAAATATCTCTTGTGCGTCACAAACCCTGATTCCAATGGGCTCTAATCCATTTTGCTGAAAATCCAAATTAACCTAGAAGGTTCTTGGGCCTTCTTGCATCATCTTCAAGCCTTGATGCCTCCTAACTCTTCCAAGAGTCATTTCCCTTCATTATTTCGATCATACTTCTTGGACGGCTTAGAAGTCTTGCTTTGTCAAAGTTTCCTCTTCTGAGCAGGATTTCCTGGTTGAAACAGGAAACTTCATTTCTTCATTTCAGCTCATTTATACAGCCCTTTGTGTTATGTCTCAGCTCCCTCCAACGTTCTCTAGCTTCTCTTTCCACTTTTGAGCTCTTTTCAGCTCATTTATTCTAAGGACCTAAAAATAGAAACTATTACTAAAAATAGAAACTTTCTAAAAATGAGAAATGGAAACTTTCCTAAACTAAAATCGAAACTTTCTAGAAATAGGAAATATAAACTTTCCTAAACTAAAAGGATTTATTTAAGGAAATAACTAAGTAAATATGAGGAAATAACTGTTAAAACGTCGCATTAAAATGCTCCTATCAATTGCTATTGAAGGTGACACCCAGGATATACTTGCAGCTCCTAGTTCTAATGAAGAGGACCTAAAATTCATGAGGGAGCTCTGTTGGATGAGCCAAGACAACTCATAAGTAAATTTCAAGAGTTCACTTGGAGTTTTATTCCAAGAGATTGTCCCTACATGTCTCTAGTTGGTTTTTTGATACAATGCAAAAGGGAGTAAAGTTCTTCCTCGAGTTGGTTTTGAGGACGTAACTTGACTTTCGGGATTAGTAGCCCGGATTGAAAAAATGTCGATTATTGTGAATTTTAACTCTCCTTCGATCATGGTATCTGAGACATTAGTGTTATATTAGAAATATGAGTAGCTGAGAATTTATATATAGTGATTAGTCTCACTTGTGTAATCTTTTGAATTATTGGATAAGAATTCTTTCTCGTTATTCTCAAAAGAAAAAAAAATATGACAATTGTGGTGTGCCGTCAGCCCACCATCTGGGATGAAAGCTTCATATGGAAAATTCATACATGCAGGAGCGTCGATATATCATGAAGAGGCACAACTAAGGTCTAAACACTAAATAAGCCAGATTATCTTCAAAATTTGACCCCAAAAGAAAAACATTATGTTCAAAATATAAGTTCGTCTAGGATAATCCTTAATTAGAAAAATGAATTAGTTTTTATTATATAAGTTGATCACCCTCTGGCCTGGGAATAGCATTGACAATTGAGTAGCTATATATTTTCAGCAGCTCAAGATGTAGTAGTGTTCATACTGCGCAGTTATCCAGATTCACAAGTCCGAGATGGAATATGCATAAGTTGTTTGTCGTTGTATATATGATAATGCACTCGAACGTCCTTCCCTATGTCACCAAGAATATATGAAAATATTCCCTCTCCTTCGATTAACCACATTTTTAAATGAATAGCTGGGGAAGAGAGGCGTGACAGAGAAAGTACGAGAGCTTAGATTCGAGAGTACTACTGATTAGAAAGGGACACGGGGTCTTTCTAGTCTATGTTATATCAATATCAGACCAACAAAAACTGTCATGATCAGAATGTTATCATCATAAACCCTAGCTGCATACCAAAAGAAATATATAACATTGTGTAGAAGGGATCAGTTACTAGCTAATTTGCTCTGAGTTCATGGTTTAAGAAATTGAGACTATGAAAATTTAATCTTTTAATCATTTCTTATGTTTGGTAATTGGCTACAATGATAAGAATAAGATTCCTGTAAAATTGAATATGAAAATTACATACCCTATTTGTCCACTTTGTTTTTAGCATCAATTATGAATTTTTTAATTGTTTTCTCAACCTTAGGAAACACTAGCTAGGGTTTTGAATCTGGCTGCCAACAGCGGCGGAGCCACATGGGGACCCAGTGGGTCCCATGCCCCACTCAACTTTTCACATAGAAATAAAATTTTGTTAGCTACAATCATGAATTAAGAGTTTGGTGCAGTGGTTCGGCTTGACTGTGCTGTTGTACAGGTCCCCAGTTCAGTTCAATTCTCCTTCACAGCATGCTATTTTTAATTCTACTTATACTGTTTTTCTTGCTTTTATGCGATTTTAATTCTACTTATATATACTGTTTTTCTTGCTTAATATATTCATTTAAAAGAAAATCAAATATTGTTGTCATCTTTTTATGCTATTTTGAAAATCAAATAGTATTTTCAATTCTACTTGTACTCTTTTTCATGCTTAATATATTCATTTAAAAGAAAATTAAATAGTTTTGCGATCTAACAAACGATTGTTTCATTTTTTTATTGCGAAAAAATATTTTACTAATATAGACAAGAAGACTGTTTTGAAACGATTTTAAAATATGAAATTACGTTGATAACAATAAGTCAATAACCATTTTAATAGATATAAATTTTATTTAGAAATCTTGTATGTTTTATATTTTCTACTTGTGCCCCAGTAAGCTTAAAGTTCTGGCTCCGCCACTCTGGCTGCCAAAAAAAAAAAACCCTAAGTCTACAAAAGCGATCCCCAAGGACAGAGTTCGACTTGTTTCAAGGAAAATTTAATGGAGGATTAGCCAATATAGGAAGTGTGAAAGGTAGGCCCAATTTTTTACTAAATAGCTAAAATATCGAATATCGAGGAAATATCGATAATCCAAAAAATGAAAATTTTGATGGAAATATCGAGAAAATTTCTATCTAAGTAAATTTTCGAAAAAAATGATGGAAATTTAGAAAGTAACATGGAAATGACTCATGAATTTTCATGAAATGTTTACATAATCAGTTACATATAATATTTCAAAAAAAGTGTTTGATGAACTTAATTGAATAATAAGGGAAAAAAATACAAACAGTACCCAACCTATGGCCGACTCCGAATTTCTGTACCTAAGTTTTCAAAACTATCACAATGGTACCCCAAATATCTCGCCCGACCCAACATATGTACCTGCCGTCTATGACGGTGTTAACCCGTGTGCCACGTGGAGAATTTGATGGGTATTTGCGTCATTTACTTACCCAGCCCTTTTTTAGGAAATAATCTGCAGCTTGGTCCAAGTCTTGAGAATATTCTCCTTCTTCTTCTTCTCCCTCAGGCTCTTCCTCCTCTTCTCCTCCTTGTTCCTCTTAATCTCCCCCTTCAGCTCCGCCATTCTCTCCTTGTACGCCTTCTTCACCGACTTGTTCTTCTCCCTCTCCTCAAACGTCGTCCCCTTCCGGCTCACCTGAACAGCCGATGACCTCTGCTTCCGCGGCTGCTTCCACTTCCGCCCGGAGACCTTCCCGGCAATCACGACGTCGTAGCTCGGCCGGCCAAAGACTTGTTTGTCCGGATTGTCCGAGGAGGACACCACGGATCGCTTCGCCGGACGTGGGTAGGCTGAGTCGATTTCCATGGTGGCGTCTTCGTCGTCGGCGGCGGCTTCGGGGTTCCAGTTGCGCTTGTAGGTTTTGCCACCGAAGCCTTCGTCTAGGCAGCGGAAGTCAATTGTGCAGGCCATACAGTGAAATTTGCTCTCTTCTTGAGTCCCTTTGCTCTCTTCCTTTCTCTGTATCTCTGCCTCTCTTTCTCTATCTTCCCGATTTGTTCTCTCTCTCTCTCTCTCTTCCCTACTTGTTGCATATTGATCTAGTATTTGACCACTAAAATTTGTTCAGTTCTTCTTATGCCTAGTTGATTAATTAATCAAGATAAAATTTCCAATTGAATTATGAATGGATATGTGGGGATACCTCTTCTTTTCTTCTGGGGCTGTAAAGAAATTTTGATGATGACGGTGGTAGTGGCGGTGGCGGTGGTTATGGCGGAGCGGTAGGCTGCTGGTTTTAGAAGGGATAGAGAAGATGAAGGAGAAATGGATTTCTTTTGGCAAAGAAAGAGAAAGCCAACAGACAGCAGAAAGAGAGGAGGAGTGAACTAGGAAGGTCGAGATGCCTGGTGAAATCACCAGAAGAAAAGAAAGAAAGAAAAATTGAGAGAAGAAAAAAAAAGAAAAAAAAATTGAGAGAAGAAAAAAAATATTAAAAAAAGTCTGAGTGTATGAAGTGACCAAAATATCCCTTAAATTATGGCACAGTTAACGTCGTCATGAACGGCGTGTATGAATGTTGGGTCGGATTAGGAATTTCAGGTACCATTGTGATAGTTTCAGAAACTTGGGTATAGAAATTAATAGTGGGCCATAAGTTGGGTACTGTTTCTATTTTTTTCCCGAATAATAATTGTAGTAATTTGGAGTATAATAAGATACACTGGCTGACTTACATAACAACGATATGAAATTCTACATGAGAATTCTCAAAAATGATTTAAATAGGAGATTAGGAGAGTTAATTATTAATTATAATAATATTTTACAATTAAATACATATGTTAAAAAAAACCATTCTTCAAATAAACAGAAAAAGAAGTAGAAAATGGTCCATTGAAATACATAGAATTTTTTTTTTAATAGAGCCAAATGTTTACTAGTTAGCAAATTAGATAATTAGAAGATTTATAAGCATGGAGGGAAAAGACACAAAGAGCAATACATGACCCTCTAAATTTTTAAAGTTTTCCTCTTTAGATGTTATCAGTTTAGTCAGATTGGATAAGGAAAATGGCTAGTTTTCACAAGCCACATATCGTGAGAGGCGGCGATAATCTCAAAATTTCGCGAAAATTTTGAATATTTTCATGAAATATCGGGAAAATTTCAAATATTTCCATAAATATCGCGAATATCAAAAATTTCTCCAGATATTCTCTTAGTAAGTGAAAAATATATCGAGACCCTAAAACAACAGAAATATCGCGGAAATTTCGAGGATATTATCGATTTTTCAGTCCTTGATCAAGACATTGTGGAAAACAAAGTAATATAAAAGAACTTAATGGTTGAAAATCTAGAATATACTAGTAAATTGATCAGCGTGATGCTGTGGGTTTGTTTTTTTTTTTCCAAACTTCATATGTAATAGATAAATACTCGCAATCTAAAAAATATAGGCGATACTTAGAATATGATTTGTAACATTTGTTTTGTTGTTAATAATAGATTAACAATAAATGAGATACAACAACAACAAACTTTTTCCATGATTTATAGAAATTTCCAAATACAAAACAGAATTGTTCTCTCCTAAAAAAAAATTTAAAAAAAATTATTAAAAAAAAAAAGGAATATGGTAGAATTGTTAAAAAAAAAAAAGGTTATGGCTGAATTGTAATTTCAGTCAAAAGACGGGATAAAACAGTCACTTCATTTTGTAAACAGTGATGAACATTGCTAGAAGCTTTAGTATATTTAGAATGAGGGGCTTTCTAAACTGAAATCACACAACAATTAATCATTCATGAATAAAATTCGAGATCTCTCATAGCTCACATGTCACTAAAATAATTATAGAAAATTAAAAAAACTTATAATTTTTGTTTGGATATTAGTCTAACACAAGGCTGTCCCTTGGCCTTAGGCCTCAGACCTCAAACTCCAAGAGGCCTCGTATTTTTCTAATTCAACATATTAATATATAGTTAAACCCACAAAAAAAAAAAATAGAGAAGAAAACAGATGAAAAGGAATTTGGCAGTATGAATAGTCTTCCTAAACTTTGCAAACCTATGCTGCAAATTTTTCATTAATTTATGCTGCTTTAGTCTTTACCTCTCTCTATTCTCAGTCTCTCGAATGATAATTTTTTGTTGTTCTATTTAAATTCAGTGAACGAATGTTAATAAAATCTTCCTCTGAGATCTCTTTATACATCATATTCTCAAACTATATTAGAAAGACTCTTTAAAATTCGCTTTAGACCTCGTTTCATATCGGAACGACCTTGGTCTAACATTACAAACAAGAAGTTTTCTCAGTAACAAGGATGTGATTATGAGTTTATGACTAATGGAAGCATGAAATTGGTTGTTCGAGTAGACATTTGGGTTGAAAACTAGAGATCTCTCATGTGATGACGTGGGGTCTTTGAGATGAGCCTCATTGGTCACATTTTTAACAGAGCAAACCCAATTGGACAATCTTAAAGTGTCTTTTGCTGTAGTTTTTGATAAACAATATTTGGTGTAAAAGGATACGCGTCTTTAATCAAAAGTTATACTTCAAATCAACGCCTCTGTTCCTTCTCTCAATTGGGGGATTTTATACTTTATAGACCCCAAGTCCCAAGCCATGATGATAATCAAGAAAGCCACAATTGTTTATGATAAACAATAATGTCTTTGTAAAACTTTTACAGAGTTAAGTTTAGTCAATTAAATTGTATAGACAAATTTACCCTTCAGAACCGTTGCAAAAATCTTTTTAAAACCTTTTGTTGGCTTAGTCAGAACCTGTAATATTCAACTATTCACGATGAATAAAAAAAGATAAAGAAATAAGGCATAACAAATAACAGCTAGCATAACCACTACAGGTGGTCGAGTTGGTAAGAGTCTCCAGGTGTGGAACCCCCACACCGGGGTTCAAATCCCGCCGAAACTTATTGGAGTTAAGTCCCAATATATTCTTGGTGGCCAGAGGGGAGGAAGTGTTCTGACAAGATCCCCGAGTACGGATTAGTCTCTGGGCCTAGGAATTCTTTGAGGACACCGTGTGATTGACAAATAAAAAAAAATAACAGTGAGCATTGTGACAATGCCTAATTTGCCTATTAAGTATTGATTAATGATGAGTAAACTTCTAGAAATAGTTGGCAGGTAAATCGATTGAACAAAAAAAGAAGGTATTTTTCTATTTGGGAATATATATATATATATATATATATATGCCATTTGACGTTTTGCTGAAGATGGTATATATATAATTAGATGTAAATGGAATTTTACGCGCTGACCTAGCCGTCTCTCTGATAGGAGGGTTTGAGAACCTCTCCTTTGCGGCGGAGGCTTCTCTGATTCCTCTATTGCTCACCAATAGAGGCCATGGCCATTCTCTGACTGCTTCTTCTCTCCTTCGTTGTGTTGGGTGATGATGTTCCTGTGGTAGTTTCGAGTTTTAGTGGTGATGGTGGTGTTGGACTGGATGATTTTGCCTGGCGGGTGGATCGGATGCGGATTGGGTTTCCATGGAGGTCCATGTACGAGGTGTTGTCAAGGCCGAGCGACGGAGGTGTGGTTTGGGTTTTTCGATCCGATCTCATTGCAAGTTCGCTAGCGAAGGATGGCCGATGTGAAGCAAATTGCTCGACAGGGTCTGCAGCTCTTGACGGTGGTGCAATGGTTGGAGTTCCTGGTTGTTTTGGTTCTTCCCGGAATCCTATGTTCTGCTCGGGTTGTAGGCCTTAGGTGGCAGGGGTGATTGTGGATGGTTCTAGCTCGTCGGAGGAACCGGTCTCCTAGCGCCAGCACGGTGACAGTAGATGAGATTGTTCATGCTGCGGATGCTAGACGGAGAAAGCTGATGGGCTCCCATCTATGGGCTGGGCTGGCCTTATGGTATTTTGGGCTGGCTTAGGGCCTGCTGGTCCGGGGAGAGAGTGGAATGGCAGGGCCTATTGGGCCTTAAACTAGGCTCGTGACACTTTTCGTGTGATTCAAGCTTCGGTGGAGAAGGCATGCAAGAACTCTGAGACACTTATAGAGGAATTGCGTGCAAATGATGGTTTTGTGGGGGATGCAAGTGCTGCATCCTCGGATTGCATTGTTTAATTTCCCTATGGGTGGCAAGGTCTAGTCGCTTGGTTGTTACCTTTTATTTTATTTGCTTCTGAGTGTCTAGGTCTTGTTAGAATAAAGGTGCTTATTTGTCCTTAAAAGGTAGGTGTACCCGGAAGTGCCAGGCTCTGTCTTAGTATAGGTTCTTTGTATGTCCTAAAGGACGGCTTTTTCTGTCTGCCCCTATGGGGTGTGTCATTTCTGGTACTGCTTGCTGAATTATAAATCTGACTGACCTCATTTGATCCAAAAAAAGAAGATGGTATATATATAAGACTCCCATTTCATAAAATTTACTGTTATAATCAATCGAAATCAAAGACCAGTAAATTAGTAGTGTGGTAGTTGAAACAAGCCCCTGAAATAATTTTTACAAGGGAACAATTAACAAAGACCAATGGGCTTAATCATCTATCTATCCTTGTGGATGTTGATCATAATTAGGAGACTTCTCCTAATTGGGGGCATTGTGATTAACAATAAGATCACAAAATATGTTTGACTATCTAGTGTACCGTTTGGAGCCCGACTTTATCAAGATGGATCTATTCTATGAGGATTCGTTAGTTACTTACTTCCATCCTAAGTGCTACCATTTACTAAATTTAGTCTCTCAACGGATTCTCCAAGCTACTTTTAGTTTTTTTGATGTACTGCCAATTATCATAGATGATTATCTAATTGAGAAAATTGTAGTTTATTCTCCATAATGACAATTTGTAATTATTTTCTTCTAAAGAACAAAAAGAATGAAAGGAATACCAACATGCTAAAAGAAAAGAGCAAAAAGAAAAATAAATAAAGAGAGACATGTTGTGTAGACCTTGAGTTTTTTTTTTTCTTTTATTTATTATCTCGTTCTCGTTTGTTTAAATTTAAATTTGATTGACCATGGTTTCTCTCGAGAATTTTTCAAAATGTTACATTAATATTCTCTAAATTCATGAAATACTTGGTATTAATTTCTTTACATTGGCCATTCGAATTTTGAATTATCAATTCACTAATACTTAAATTAACTTCATACTTCCTTAAGAATTCTCTAAACTTGTGTGCATATGTATATTAACATAATGTTCTTCGTTTGTATATTTTGCATTACATGAATGATCACATTGTCGAATCTAATTTTACTATTTTATAACACGTCACTTCTTTATAGTAGAAAATTATCACTTTTACGCACGTAAAAAGTATAATTGTTATGTTGTTATCTATTTACACGAAGCATAGTCATCTAAGGATAGTTGATAATGTTTAACGGTAAAAACCAGGAGTAATTGCTGAAGATTATATTGTTTTGGTCAGATTGTTGGAGATTATTTACCAAAACAATGAGACAGACAAATTGTTGAAGATGTTTCCTTTATTGCTCATCCCCCAGAAAATATGGGAGGTACGAAGAATAGTGCATTTATTTTTACCAGAAAGAAAATGTAACAATTTTATGCATTGACAAAGCAATCAAGGTTGTGAATCCCATATAAATCAAAATTAAAAATATGTTAAAAAGCCTGGCCCTAGAGTATTTTGGACCTCCACACCTCCAAATTGTCTGTCAGTTGCAAAATGTGCAGTGACAGACTATTTTTCTCTTTCTGGAAATGACATATAAGATTTCAAGCAGAGAATCTCTTCAAGAAATGAGGGCAGTTTGGTAAGCAAACCCTCTCAGGGCAAAGCTAGATTTGCAACTTCGCTCCTGTGTCCCTGTGATGGTGTGTTGAGTTGACTCTCTCTCTCTCTCTCTCCTGTCTTTCTTTTTCATGTTTCCCACTTTGCTTTTGTAGCTTAATCAATATTTTTTGTTAACCAGCTATAAATGCCCCCATCTCTGTTCACCTTACATTTGCTTTTACTTTACTGTTTCTCTCTCTCTCTCTCTCTCTCTCTCTCTGGTTTCCTCCATTGCAAACCAAGCTTCTTCCTTTCCAGCTTGCTAAGGCCCCTCAAGTATTCACAGAGAGAAAACACCCACCAACCATTTAACCCACCAGCCCACCTTTTCTTTTGAGCCCCTCTTAAAATCCACCCAAACATTTTACATATATAAATTCTCTCTCACTCTCTCTCTATCAACTTCTTCCCCCCTACATTTCCCCTTGAAAGATTAGATTTTTGTCTGGCCTCACCTTCCCCCTTTTTCATTTTTTTTCCTTCTTCTTATGATTGTCTGAATTCCCTTTGGCCCACTTGAGGCCACAACCCTGCTCTACTTGCAAACTACTCTCTGCAATCTTGGCTTTTTGGACATCTGGGTTCTGGTGGGTTTTTGTTATTTCAGGTCTACATTGGCCTATCTATGCTTGTTGAGTCTCTCTTGGCTAAAAAGGAAGCCCCTTTTTCGCTTCTCTGGGTGCTCAAGGAAGAAGATCAAGGGGGTTAGCATAGATCGCTGCAAAGGTAAATGCTTTCTTCTTTGAATCACTTTTTAGATAGACTCACTCACATTTCTCTTTATGGGTCTCTTACTTGGATCATAAGTGATGCTCTTTCATGTTTTTGCTTTCACTGTTCTGATAAATTTTTGATTTTTAATTTGTCTCTTGGGTGTTTCATGGACTTGAGCTTGCTTTGTCCTTGGAACCTGGATTTTAAAGCGGTTCTTTCAGTGTGCTAATGGGGTTTTGCTTCATTTGTTTAGAGATATCCCAGAAGAATTACTGGGTTTCCTTCCTCTTGTATTCACTGTTGTCCTGTGAAACTATTAATGCCAATGTAATCAAACTGCTTAGTGTTTCTGCCAGATTCTCCTTTGTTGGGAGCTTTAGTTTTTCTTTTGCAGTATGACTAATATTTGAAACTGAAGCCAAGAATCTAGCCTACAATTTGATATCTTCAAACTGAGTTTAACAGGATTTGTTTATAATTGTGAAATTTCAAGGTTACATAAGGAAAAGGAGGCAATCAGTAAGCCACAGAAAAACTAACTAGTATTCCCAATGTCTAGCTTATTTTGCCTGCAGGGTTTTCCAGCAAAACACATCTAAGAAATTAATATTCAATCTTTGATCATTCTCAAGTGCTTTGAGTAACTGCATTTGTTTCCCCTATTCAGGTTGGAATGTCTTAAGTTTTTTTCTGGCACTGAAAGTAAGAGCACCCAAGCCGAGTTTGAGATTTAGTATCAGCAATGTCGTCTGAGAGTTCTTTGAATGTGCAATTATCAAAGAAGATATTGGGTATAAAACTATGGGTTTTGATCTGTATAAGTGTTGGTGCATTTATTATTCTGATCCTATGTTTCTTATCTATCTGGGTGACATTTCGGAGGAAATCTAGAAAATCTGTAGACAAGTTTTCAGTCAACCAAATACCAAATGTCTCTAAAGATATCAGGATTGATAGGGTGGGGACTCAGAGTACACATGATCGCCCTGATAATTTATTTCTTACAGTACATGATAAAGCAACTGATAAGAATTCAGAGAACATGTTAGCTCATTTGGGAATGAGCAAATCAAGTGATCCTGATAACATGAGTCAGTGCAGTTCAGCTTATCACCATGAGAGGGCATTTAGTTCACAGTCAGGGGACGAAGGAAGCTCCGGGACTGTGCGAAAGCAGTCGTCATTGTCACATGGAGGAGTTGTAACGGCCTCTCCTTTAATTGGTTTGCCAGAATTTTCTCATCTTGGTTGGGGCCACTGGTTTACTCTTAGGGATCTGCAATTTGCTACGAATCGATTTTCTGCTGAAAATGTACTTGGTGAGGGTGGATATGGGGTTGTTTACAGGGGCAGACTGATAAATGGAACTGAGGTGGCAGTGAAAAAGCTTCTAAATAATATGTAAGGATAGAAATCAGATGCATAATGGCTTACTTAAATCGACACATGTGGGAAAGCTTTATAATTGCTTTTTTGATTTGGTATATAGGGGGCAGGCGGAGAAAGAATTTAGGGTTGAAGTGGAGGCCATAGGCCACGTTCGGCATAAGAATCTTGTGCGGCTGCTTGGTTATTGCATTGAAGGGGTTCACAGGTTGGTGTGAACTTTTTATTTTAGCATGAAATCATTTAACCTTGTATGCTAGGACAGTATTTCATGCTAGTACAGATTATTTGTAATGTTCCCCATATCTGTCTTCCTAGAGTGCTTGGCATTTGGTTCTTAGGTTCATTCTTTATTGTACTTACCAAGTTGTTTCCTCTGCATAGGATGCTGGTGTATGAATATGTGAATAATGGAAACCTAGAACAATGGCTGCATGGGGCCATGCGCCAACAGCAGGGCACCCTTACTTGGGAGGCCCGCATGAAGGTGATTCTTGGTACTGCCAGAGCGTAAGTAATCTTTGAACTGAAAAGATTTTATTTGGCAGTTTTGTGCTTTAACTTTTGGATCTCAGTGATTCATATAATAGATCCAAATCCCGGTCGTTTGAGTGATTGAAAATCATGTGCATATTGACTTGCACAGTGCTTAGACTGTGACCAATCTTTTTTCGTGTTGCTTAATTTCAATAATTTGACAAGATTTTTTTCAACTGCTGAGAATATGGTCCATCTTATGGTTCCATTGAGACTTTAGTTAACTGTGAGACTCAATTTCAAACCAATTTGAATGATTGAAAATCATGTGCATATTGACTTGCAGGCTTTCTTATCTACACGAAGCTATAGAACCAAAAGTTATTCACAGAGATATAAAATCAAGCAACATTCTGATTGATGATGAGTTCAATTCCAAGGTTTCTGATTTTGGATTGGCCAAACTCTTGGATTCAGGAGAAAGTCACATCACCACTAGAGTAATGGGAACATTTGGGTATGTAAACGTTTTGATACCAAGTCATGATAACTTATCTGCAAAATATATTTCTTGATACGAGCATAAAAACTGGTCTGTTATGCAGTTATGTGGCACCAGAATATGCTAATACTGGCTTGTTAAATGAGAAGAGCGACATCTACAGCTTTGGTGTCCTCCTGCTTGAAGCAGTTACTGGCAGGGACCCCGTGGACTATGGTCGGCCTGCTAATGAGGTACAAAGTTCTTAGAGGCACTGTCACTATTTCTGAAATTGTCTTCGCATCCTCATGATGCAGGGTGAGTACTGGTTATCATGAGTTTTGCTAGTATGTACAGGAGATTAAGAAGGCTTTTTTAATACTTATGGCAGGTGAATCTTGTTGAGTGGTTAAAAATGATGGTAGGTGCAAGAAGAGCAGAGGAGGTTGTGGATCCAAACCTTGAAGTAAAACCCAGTACACGTTCTTTAAAACGTGCCCTTTTGGTTGCACTTAGGTGTGTTGATCATGATGCAGAGAACAGACCTAAAATGAGCCAGGTTGTACGTATGCTTGAAGCTGATGAATACCCATCTCGTGAGGTACCAAACATCATCTTCCTTGGAAATAAATTTTTGTTAGCTTTATTTTATTCTATCTGTTTACATGAGACTACTGTCTTATATTTGGAGTAGGTGCAATCACCTTTTGGAATTTGTGTTTGATTATCGGTTGTGGCAGAGAATATGACCTTAGATAGGGTGAACTAGGATTGATTTTTCTGTTCCTGATTAGTTGGGAATAGTATATACTTTGGTTGTACCATTGGTATTCTTATATGCTTCCATTTGCTCTGGATTTGTTAGTTGAGTATGATGTTTAGATTGGATAAAACTAGTGAATATGTTACCCAATTGGATAATTCAACACATGCTGCCAAATGGAGGATTCAAGTATCAGTTTTTTGTTTTTTTTTTTGGTCTCATGATTGTGGAATGCAAGGCGTTCATTTGGTGGTTTGTCAACCTGTTTATATTCAAGAAATACCAGTGCAGTACTGTAGTATCACCATGTACAACCCGGTTATCTACTCTAAGCCTTGTAGCAATCCTTCGCTTGCAAGGTTTTATTCATCTAGACTGAAAATACAGTTTTTCCTAGCTTTGTTTTGTTATTACCTTGTATACCTCCGAATTTTTTCCGTAGATTTAGTGATCAACTTGTCCTGATTGCATGCCGAAATCCTCATTATTATGTTGTGAAGAAGTTATAGGCTCACACTGGCAGTTTGGTCATCAAAATTTGGATGGTATTATGAATCTTATTTTGCTACCTTGGTATAATTCAGGATCGAAGGAACAGAAAGACTCGGACAACCAGCATGGAAATTGAATCTTTGAAGGAAAATTCTGTCTCAGGTGACACAGAAAACAAGCCAGAGGATCTGGAAAGCCAAGTAGCCGAGACGACTCATGCATAGGACTGACAAACACATAATCTTCTTCACCTGCCTGAGTTAGAGCTTTCAGTAACCCTTCAATACTACATATACATCTCAAAGTGTCTTTTCAAAAGAATTTATAAATTTAAGAGAAAATTTGGATTGGAGATAGCCTGCTTTGATCATGAAGCACTCAACCCTGATTCTTCGAGAATGAAGGGAGGTACTCCCTAGTCCCAACTCCATTAGCAGGGAATTTTCAGAGAGGGAAGAGGGAGAGAGAGAGAGAGAGGCCCTTGTTGTACAGACGTTTCTTGAGGGATCAGTGAGCTGTCCATCTCATGTATGATTGTAATTTTCTCTTTTCCTCCCTCAAATTTTTACTAGATTATTGTTCTTCATATGATGAATGGCTCCTATTACTTTATTTGTGTAGTTTCATTAATCTTATTATTATTTATCTTTTTCTATCGGCAAACAATCCATTGAATTAATGATGAAGAATTGAAGATGATTCCCCTCTGCCTTTTTACTGTTATATGTCTTGCTCTTTTATCACGGTACAATGATGGTTGCTCCGTGCTCCGTGCTCCGTGCTCCGTGTCCTTGCTTTTTTCTTTTCGCTCTCTTTACGTAGACACAGTCGGTTTAAAGTTTTAAACCATAACGCGTTGTCCGCCAGACTCTGTTTCACAACCAGGCTCTGGTTTTCATGATGAACTATGATAATGTTGGTAAATATGTATCTTGTAGTTTAACACAGTACTAATCCTTGAAAGCAATCAGAAAAGGCTACTTTAACTGGATGGCAAACTGAAAAGCAACTAGTATTTGTAGGACCTTTATTCAGAGGAGGAAGAAGAAGCAGCCATTAATTATATATACTGCTGGGTCAGATTCAGCATGAGAAAAAGGTTATGATGATGGAGTGGAATGGGGCAAAGCTGCCCGCTATATTTGAATTTGGGGTTGTCCAGCTTTTGACTTTTTGGTCGTGGACATTTTAACGGTCATTTTTTTGATATCTTTTAGCAAAGAACAATTTTGTGGTTGGAAATTTGGATGGCAACAATTTTTGGACGGCATAAAATATTTAGGGAATAGAGCTCTTCAGTTCTGCACCCTACTCTAAAAACTCTTTATTGTTTTTTTTTTTTAATTATTTTTAATTATTTTATATATATTAGTTTATATATTAGTGGTAAAATAGAAAAGACTAGTAAAGAAACGTCAAATAGATGGTGGATGAGCTTCATAGAGTCAAGACTAGTAAAGGTTTGCAATTTCGGTTTTGGTGGAAATAATGCGCTCTTTATCATCATGGTGAAGATAAGGGGGGATAGTGGTTTTGTCGACCACTTAAGAAACTGACAAAATAAAAACTTATTAAATATCAAAAATTTACTATATTAAATAGTTAAGATTGACTATCCAAACCATACTTGATTGAAGGAACCAAAAATACATTTTTAGGCACTAAAGTTAGTTAAGCTTTAGGCAAAACTCATATGACTTTTCAACTCACTGCACGAGACAAGGTGGAAGTGTTAAAGGCCACTTCTGGTCTTTGGCTTTTCAAATTTCAAAGGAGTCTAAACCTTAAAACGTTATCGTTTCACGGATCTCTATCTCACTAGTACTAACATCAACTTACATCCAACACAACTTACTCTTCGGTACCATCTTCAATACCAGCTTCAATACACTCCATCTATGCGTACCTTCGTTACCGCTCACTCCAAATGTACCTTAGGTACCACCTATGCTCTCGGCACTATGATCACTCCAAATGTAGGAGTTGGTAGGCAAAACGAGGAGGAGTTGGTCCAAGAACATTCCCAATGCCTCGATTTCACAACCAAGCCAGGCTAGGGGAGTTTATGATCCGGATTATGCAGAATACGGGGTGAGTGAAAATGATGCAAGATGGTTAGTGGTAACCATATGCATCAACATGAAAACTTACCTCAGCAATGCATCAACCCTTGTATCATGTTGCATTGCCCCGACCTCGCCCTCGGCACCAAGGGGTGGCAGCAACAGGCGTCAACAACAGACATTCCATTGATTCTTAGTTTTTGGGTTGAAAAAGCTCGTCGATCCAAATGAATCATTCTTCTGGTCTCTATTCGCCCCCCGCCCCGAAACTGACCCGCAGCACAGCCCCTGGATGGAATAGTTGGCAAGGGAAACCCTAAACTACTCCGCCAAGCCAATATGGGATTTTGATGCTCAACCAATTCCCACTAGATATAGTATTACGTACCTACGAGTTACACAAACTTATTAATGCTTTCACTATCCTTGTGTATTATTTGTTTGATTCATGAAAGGTATTTTGGTTCAGTGTCCTCCCTCTATTAACGCACACCAGAGAGAGATTGTTGTTAGCAAATATAAACATCTTGTGGGCAGACTATATATGCCCGAGTCACTTCTTTTTAAATCCCTAATACATACAGAAACAAAGTAGGGGAGAAATGAATTAAGCACAAACAAAACGACTTAAGAATCCACACACCACAAAATAGAGAAGAAAGCTTACGTTTTGGGTCGATCTCCTAATCAAGATCCTTCTCCGGATTATGAAATCTTGAGTCCCGAGCAACCATATATAATTATATATGTTGCGACATATATACATATAACTACTGCGCGCTAGGTAGGCATGTGTACGTACGTACTAATTATGACATGTATGAATTTTCAAGATTTACCTCGAGTCTCAAAATCTCGAAGCTCTCGACATGCATATCAAATTGCAGCAGAGAAAGTGAGCTGAGGCACTAGCTAGTAAATCGTTATCGAAGACAATGCATGTGAACTGGGTTACTCTGGAAGGTAGCTGGCGTGCCGACGCCATACAATTTCTCGAACAAAAATTTACTTGTGGTAGCCATACCGGGAACGGGAAATACACGCACACACACGCACACACTTACAACACCCTTATATCGATCTTTGGATTTATTATTACAAGCCCAAGGCCAGTCTCCAAGCAAAGCTCATTCCTTGTACGTCCAACCCAAGAAGTCTATAAAAACCAAACACTTGCAAAGACTATAGAAAATCTCCACATGTACATGTAAAGAGAAGAGGGGTCTTCAAAAACTCAACTACTATTATGTATACAAAAAGATGAGAAAAACACCTTGAAATCAAAACTCCTAGAAATGCTAGCTTCACGTCCTTAGCACTCCAATCAGCCCATCTCCAGATCTCCTTGCTAAGATTCCGATGTTGGCTATACATGTCAACAAGTAGCTCTAGGGTTGCCATATGCAATACTCCTCCAAAAGAGCTGCCTTAGCTCACTGTAAGAGTGAAGCTTAGGAGTGTGTCTTTTAGATCAATATGTAGGTACAGATGTACGTACTGCATGCACTTGTAGTAGTCAGGAGTAGTACTAGTACGCAATACTGAATACCATTCTTGAGCCTTGCATACTGGCCCTAATTCTTTGTCCACATATATATATATATATATATATATATATATATATATGAAATTCTAAGTACGTACTAGTACTAATATTAATTAATTACAGCGCAAGAGAGTACTGAAGCCATACTTAAGTGCATATAATTTTACTATTCATGGCTTCTCCTTGTGACTAAATGAGGAAGCTAAATTTTGCAACATATTATAGTCATGAGGAACATGTAGCTGCTGCTGCTGCTGTTGATTCTGGTGAAGAGTACTCATGAGATTTGAGTATAACATGGAACTTGCTGGATCATGATGATGATGAGCTTGCAGTTGAAGTTGGTTGTTATTGACTGGAGTAAGCAGTTGAGTTAACAATAATTCGTGTGGAAATCTCGGGGATTCGTTGTTACTAGTCCCGAATCCTCCCGATGCAGCTGATGCCAAAAAGGAAGGTGTCAACATGCCAACAGCATTGATACTGCCTCGAAGTGTGGCTGGACATTGATGGTTGTGCTGCCCTTCATATGTTGTGATCACAATCGTTGGATCTTGGAACGATCTCTCCACACGTTTCTTTACAAGGCACTTCTGAGTAGTGCATCTATAATAACTTCTGAGAATTTAGGAAGTAAAAAGTTCAATGCATGAGATCACCAATAATCCTTTTCATGAAGTTACTATAAGTTAATTAGTTTTATTCATTTTATCACAAAATTGAGATAGAAAAGAAACATATATTTATCTGCAATGAAGACCAAAAGCTATAGTTGGAGTTCATAAACGTGTGTAGTATAGCTACTTCGTTGGGAATTATTTGAAAGGCTAGGTAACATTATAAAGTGATCGATAATTGACTTCAATTACTATGATTGAAAAATTAGACAATGGTTATTGACAAATTTGAGACTAATTATTTCTTTGTAATTAAGGATATAGTTAACGAAAGAAAATTAAACCAAAAGAAATTTATTAACCTAGGATAAGGGCTATTCTTGACTGCCTTCTGTCCGTACTTTCTCCATCTGTATCCATCTTCAAGGTGATCAATTTCGCTCTTGGTCAAGAAGGCGAACCGCGGTTCCCTTTGCCGTTTCTCTTTCTTTTTTGCCTTGTTCCTGATAAATTATATCACCATAAACAACAATCTATTCTTCAGTCAATAAGCAACAAAACCCCAAAAACTATTTACTAATTTTTTTTTTTTTTTGCAGTCAGCAATCTAATTAAGAAAACTAAAGACATTATGCACTACATCTTCAAATTTGTTTATATATCTGTACCAATTTGAAATGACTGTATACGTTAGGGTTCTATTACATAGCAAATAAGAGGAAGATAGCCCAGATCTCTATGACTCATGAGAGGTAACCAAAAGTCATCTACATGAATGATATGCAAGTTGAAAACACAAGGGCAAAATGCATTAATTAAAGAGTTCATTTTCTTAGACGTTATTATATATGTAAGACTTTGAAAGTCTACCTTAGCTAGATCGAGACAAAACATATTTCAAGCTAGCCCTATTGATTATTCCATATACCAAGAGAGGAAAGGAGAGGTTCCTTAAATTTAGCTCAATATTTCATCTTTACCATGAATCTACCTACAAAGAAGTGAAGAACCAAAAGAAAACCTACACTTTCTTTGACTTGTCTTCATGATCTCCAGGAGCTTCTTCAGACTGTACTACCTTTGGATGCTTATCTTTCTTGCTGATCTTATCTGAATCTTGATCATTTCCATGCTCATGATTAGCCGCACCAGCTTCATTAGATGAACAAGATAACGATGAATTCGGTGTGGATGGGTTTTGATCTCCTACACCAGCAGCTACAGCCTTGGTATTCGAATTATCGTCCTGATCTAACAGCGGCGGAGAAATGACTTCAGATGATGAACATGAAATGTCAAAGGCTTTTGAGAGGGTGGTGTAGTCCACTGACCCATTTAAGCAGTCGGCGAAGCTCATCAAATATGAAGGATCGGATTCAAAACCATGTAGGTTTTGAGTTTGGGGGTCTGCTGGTGTTTGGGGAATATTGTATATGGAAGAATTAGAGCCATAATTGAAGAATGGAAAGCTTGACCTGTCAATTTCGTGGGGGTTGTAATCGAAAGGGTCATACTGCAGGTAAGGGCTTTTCTTTTCTTTTGACATTGAAGATGATACAGAGGAAGAAGAGAAAGAATAAAGGAGCAGGAAGAGGACTTTGAGAGCTTTGTTCTTTGAGAGAAAATGAGCTTTAGGTTAGATTTTTATCTTTCCTTTTTCTAATAGAGGAGAGAGAGAAGAGAGAGACTGATAGATAGGATGGGACGACAGTAGCTTTGGCTGTTTAGCACACACTTTTTAACTTTTACCTTTTGCTACTTTTGTTCAAAGACTCATTTATGTTGGTAAATTCACTTGGCGGCAGTCCAAACCCAATCTCATCCTCAACCTAATTTTTGCTTTTCTTAAATGGACTCCACAGTTTACACATTTGGATATGACTTTCCTTCAAACTAATAACTGGATGCAATTTTCGGTCTCTAATTGTTTTATTATTAATTCGATAGCATCATAGCGACAAGGTAAAAAAATCCACATAAGAATAGTGCTTGGTCTAAAGATACACTAAAGATTCACTAAATCAAACTAGTCTCCAGTCACATGCAGAGCATGTGTAAGAATTTTTTTTTTTTTTAAAAAGGTGGGTAGTTATTGCAGAATAAGTAGATTCACTGGTAGTTATTGCAGAGAGAAAATAGTTGGAGAGAAAAGTGGGGGTTGTGGAATCATTTCTTTTTAATTTTCTTAATAAAAATCTATTTTATAATTGTCTTATTTATCATTCTAATTTAATTTATTCTTAAAGTTTTTAATTTTTTCAGGGTTAAATCTGTCAAAATTTTTAATTTTGGCTAACAAAACCTCTTCTCTTAATAATAGTATAGATACACATCTCATAGACATAATTGTAAATTAAGGTGACCATTTCAGTGCTAGTAAAACCATTGTAGACGTACTTAGAAGGGTCTTGAACTGATGGTAATTCAATATTTAGAAATTTTAAAGCATGATAAAGCTAGGGTGATCTAGAAATTTGTTTTATCTAATATAAGTACTTTACAATTTATGAGTTATCACTTATTAATCTTTCCGATCAATTATGGAAAATGATACTGTAAGATATATGTAATTGAATACATTATGAAGAAACTATAGGTTTTGATCGAATGGCTCTGATCCAAATAGATTTAAGACTCAATTATATTTCAACATGCATTCTTAGAATTCCACTACACTCATCTATAATGTAGTTGTCTCTAAATGTTTAACTTTTAATTGTTCTTCTATTGGTAATATATTTAGTGACCAATGAAAAATCTCAGATAGAATACAGAATCATGATATGTAAAGGTTTCACAGTGGGAACAGAAAATTTGGTGAGGCGGTTTTAACGTTGGAAGAGAATCATAACGCCTTGCGATGAGACACTGCATCGGGGAGAGAGAGGGGGAGGGAGAAGGCATCCCTGGTTTTATTGAAGACAGACCAGCTGTTTTTTTTTTTTGACAAAGAAGACAGACCAACTGTTAGTGTACGGTGGTGGGTGGTCAACAAGGCCAGCACTGTCCTACTTTGCGGTGCTCCCCAAGAGCTTACACGTGTTAAGGGTTGGGCACCGCCATTTTGACCGTAGATGGCACGTGGGAGACATTCTGTTCCTTCTCCACGCCTATGTCTTGCTGACTGGGCCTTGCCGTCATCTCCGTTACGGAAATCTCCCATATTTTCTGGCTCGCTTTCTTCAAAGTCGGTCAAATGCATCAAACTGCAAAAGGTGGTCAAATACCGACTTCAGATCCTTGTCAAGTTGTCATGTTGAAAACCGATTTCTTTTTCTCTCTTTATCAATTACATTTTCTTATAAATTGATTGATGGGATTCTAAATACTGCTAATTTATTTAGAAATGGCATTCTGGCATATGCTTGAGATATTGGTATTATGAAGCTTGAATTAATTATTCTATACAATGAAATTGTCTTATTTTTCTGAGTGATTGAGTGTCATGAATCCATGCATGCATATCAATTCTAAAATTGAAGTTCATCTCTCCTATATTCTTGTTTCTTTTTTCTTTTTTCTTTTCAGTCAGAGAAACAAAAGAAGGGGGAATTGACTTCTATATTTTGCTAAAATTGATCCTGTAGGACAATACTGTTATATATAGCAATTTCATATTTCTATCGGTGACATTAATTTGAGATGTTTTTTTATATATATGGGTGCATTGCATGCATGATCTGCAATACAATCTAGTCTTCAAATTAAAACGACTGAACAGTACACGTTTTCCCCACAACGTTGTTGCCTTTTACACGTTTCTGTCTGTGTGTGTGTAAAATAATCATAACCAGCTAGTAGCCATTAAAATTCCGTATAGACTTCCCGATCAAATTGGTTGTGGATATTTTTGTTGATGCTGTCAATCATGTCAAAAAAAAAAAAAAAAATAGCCAATATTGATTTGAGTACATGTTGTTTTGCCACGCGTAAGTGATCTGTACAAGAACATGTCGTGACCAATTGATATGACAGATCTTGTTGATGTAGAAATGTCACATACGAAGCATAATCGATCTCTAAGTGTCGAAGAGGTCATGATGAGAAGGATCCAAATACTATTATAAACATCGCAAAAATTTTCATATCTAGCTTGCTGGATCTATTATTGGCTTAACAAAACTAATAGGCTCGAATCAACCCAAAAAAAAAAAAAAAACTAATAGACTCGAAGATGCAATATATGATAAAGAAGATCAGAGGTGAGGCAATCAATTAATTGTGATCGATCACCAGCTTCCAATAGGAAAAGGTGGGTTAATAATTGAGGATATATATGATATGATCGATCTTGATGGGAATATTTTGAGTGGTGTGGCTTTCGATAGGGGGAGCATAGTATGCAGCAATCCTAAAAGGAAATGATAATAATAAAATCCATGAAGAATGAAGCTAGTCAGAGGTAGCTTGAGATTGTTGACATTGCTGTGTCCTTCGTAAATGTTAAAAGAAGTAGACCATCTGTATCTGACTATATAGTGACAACGGCATCCGAGTTTTGGTCAATGGAGAACAGGTTATTTGTTCGGTACCTAGGCAGTACAGACAATCATGTATAAGTAGACATAAAGTATATATGAATATTGATCGAGTATAGCTAGCTATTTTTCATTTGTCAAGGAAATCTTGGTGAATTATAGTGTCATCATATCTGCATTCTTAAAAGTTTGAATGATGATACTCCCTGCATTTTAGACTTTTAGTGTCATGTAAAATAATAAATCATGGCATATGGAGTAATTAATTGATGCTGCAATTTTTCTTTGTTTCTTTGTTAGATTCCTCTATTGAATGAGAAGTTCTAGTTGCCAAAAAAAAATATGATGCTGCAATTTAATTGATTAGACCCTACTGGTGCACTGATTTTCCGGGATTACTTGAGCTGGCCACGAATTAAGCTACCATTGTCTTGGAGTTAATTGGTGTTTAGAGTTGGTAATTGGTGTTTAGAGTTGGTCACGAGTTCAAGCTAGCTAGCTAGCTAGGGTTTTAGACTCTTTCTTACGGTATAAATACAGCACCTGCAGGCTCATTCAATTCCTTAACTCTTGCTATTGTATGTACACATCACACTTTCCATCAATACATCATGCAACTAGGGTTCACCAAACAGTCTGACATGTTTTATTGCGAAACCATGAATTTAGACCGTTATTGTCTTATCCAACAAAACTAATAATCACAACCTAATAAATTAACATGTTCAAAAACATGATGCAAATTTGTTGTATCGTCAATGCGTTGATAATGAAATGTAGGAAATTAAGAAAAACTGCAACAAGATACTGTACAACATGAACACCTTCATATTCGACTAGCTAGCGTGTTTGACTCTAGCTCAAATATGTACAAGTGATAAGTTCACCGTTTTCGTTAATGTTAGGCAAATGATCATTTTAACTTCTAGTACTTCTTCTCACTAATTTAAATACAGATCACTAACCCTAGCTAGCTACCAAGATCAAACGTACAGCATTACTAATTATGTACTAATACTATATATATATATATATATATATATAAACTATATACAGTCTTTCTATGCTAATGACCTCATTAGATTTTAAAATCTAAGGATTTTCTTGAATAGACTCACTTATAAATTGCATATCCACATCTTGACCGTTCAGTTTTTAGGTCCTAATGTATAGATCACTTCTGCAAATTTTCAGTCAAATTGATGATTGCTAAGGTATCGAACTTGATTAAATTAATGAACGAACCGTCCACAAGGCCGGCCTTGAGGGCTGCTGCTTGAGGCAGCCGCCTCAGGCCACCACTCTCAGGTGGGCCTCCGCCAGTTTTTTTTTTTTAATCTTACATATATATGTTGTATAATTATATATAGTTCTTTCCCCATATTAACCTATGTAGTCGTGCTAGTGCAGCAGCAACATATTTTGCCCTTGAGCACCAAGGTTCGAAACACAATGGCCTCTGTTTTTTGTCTTTCTCAATTAGTTTCTTTGTAATAAAACGTTTTTTTGTTCATTCTTGTTCCAGTTTCTATGGAAAAAATATATTGGAATTGAATACTAATATATTTGCCCTTTGTTTTTCATTTGTTTCTTTTGTAGTTAAATATATTTTGTTCTTTTTTTATTTTTTCAACTTCTAACAGAAAAATTACTTTAGAATTAAACACCTTTTTTTTAAAAAAAAATTACTATTAATGTAGGGGTATAATTTATATATATATATATATATATATATTTGTTCGATTATATAATTTTTTTATGAGGCCACATTTTAATTATTCTTCTCAGGCCTCCAAAATGTCAGGACCGGCCCTAACCGTCCAACTTGATATATTCTTGTTCATAATTGTAAATCACAGTTTTAAATACCTTAATGACTATCAATTGGGCTGAAATTTTGTAGAGATGATCTACTCATATATACCTAAAAACTGAACGGTTAAGATGTGGATATGCGATCGAAAAGTTTTCGAGATTCTATTCAAGAAAATCCTTAAATTTTAAAATCTAAAGAGGTCCTTAGCATAGAAAAACTATGTGTATATATAAATATAATGTAATAAACAAAGGAAAATTCTACAATGTGTTAACGTATGACATGCATACAATTTTCTTAAAAGTGGTAAAATGAGTCATCAAAATAGTAATATTAGTTCTCAAAGTGGTAACATGAGTCCTTAAAGTGGTAAATTTTCTTAGTTACCACATGAGTCCTCAAAATAGTAATATTAGTCCTCAAAGTGGTAACATGAGTCCTTAAAGTAGTAAATTTTCTTAGTTTACCATATGAATCCTGAAAATGGTAATATTAGTCCTCAAAGTGGTAACATGAGTCCTTAGAGGGGTAAAAATAGTTTATGTATGAGAAATGTTAATTAACATACCATAGCTTTACCCATAAACAGAAGTTGTTTGTTACCTAACTAACTAAACTATGGGCATTGCCCACATGAGTTTACATGATAATATCGATGATGATGACATTCGTTTTGGAATTGGATTTTCTAGCTTCTAATTCTTTATTACTGCATTTTTTTATATATATGATCACTTGATTAGGTTAGATGAAATTGCAAATTCCAACTTCAAATGTGAAAGGAGTTCCAAACAGCTCTATGGATTCTTTCCTAAAGTCAGAAGCATTCTTGACTGCAAATCCAACCACTAAAGCGTTTAGACTGAAAGGGAATCTATTCAACCTTAAGCTTAATTTGCCACTAGATCTAATCTACTAATTAAATATGTACACACCTTATATCTTCTCAATTGTGTTCATGCGTGGTCTGTTCCACCAATGGATTAGATATAGAAGATGAAAGGGAAAGACGATGACAATTTTTTGTATATAGCAAACAAGTCTTGACATGAGAATCATCAAGAGATTAATTTTATTTCTCAAGTTGACTAGTCTATATGTATCTTTATATATGTGCTCAAAGGGTCAAAACTTACTTAAATAAAACACTGCCTTTTGTAGTGTTTAAACAAAAAGAGGAGTTGTTCGATTCCATAATGTTTACATGTATATAATGCTCAAAGGGTGAGACATAATGTTTACTAGTCTATATGTATCTTTATATATGTGCTCAAAGGGTCAAAACTTACTTAAATAAAACACTGCCTTTTGTAGTGTTTAAACAAAAAGAGGAGTTGTTCGATTCCATAATGTTTACATGTATATAATGAATACAGTTTAGATGGAGACAGATCGAAAGAGGCAGATTTTGACTTAGCGTTCCTGATAAATGTTAATTAATGCAGTGTTGGTTTGGAACAACATTCTAGAAGATCGGTTAATTATTTTTCTCCATATAGAGAAAGGTGAGACATTTTGTTTTAAGAGAAAAGAAAGACACGAGATGAAAAACATGCACAAAAGAGGGCAAAACATGGCCTATTTTTTTTTTATCTTTTGAATCTGTCGTTTATATGTTTGATCAGCAGTACTAGGCTCCTTTTCCTTCTTTTGTACAAGGATGCAAATATAGAAAGAGCATGCAATTGCTTAATCACTATAGGGTTGATCTAGAATAAGAGTTTCTTTTTTTTTTTTTTGTTGAAAAGAGAATAAGAGTTATGTACACAAGAAAAAGAAAAACAGTTGTTATAATGAACTGAAATGACATATAAGATGTCAATCTAAGGCCGGCCCTGAGGAGGCAGCCATCTCAGGCCACAGGTCTTCAGGGGCCTTCAAGGTTTAATTATGTATATTTACATATTACAGATACACATCATTTTCGAAGGGAATAGTCTTACAGCAGCGGCTCTATTACTTTGATTGCCTCACAACCTGGGTTCGAGCCTCAGCTCTGGTTTTTACTTTTCTTCTTCTTCTTTTCAATGAATCAATAATTTTCTCCTTTCCTTTTCTTTTGACACCTTGCGGCCCAGTTCACCTATTCCTTTACCATATTTTTGTAGAAGATATTCCTTTACCTTATGAATAATTTTTATATTTCAAAAATTTATGTATGAATAAAATTTTAATATTTTTGTCGTTTCAAGAAAAGAAAATAATACTTTTATTTAATTTATTTTAATCAGAACATTTTTTTTTTTTTCGATTGAGTTCAAAATACATGATTTTATATTGTCATTTGTCAGAGAAAAAAAAAATTTATATATATATATATATATATATATCTGGCAGGCCACATTTTAATTCTTCGCCTCAAGTCGTTAGAATCTCATGACCGGCCTTGTGTCAATCATAGAGGAACTCTAGCACAGGTGCATCTATTGCCACCCTACTGATTTCTTTTCTCACCCTACATTCAATATATTTAGCCTAAACTACCAATTTGGCCCCTTAAATAAAAGATAATAAATAAATAAAAAGAACTGGACAAAGCATATTAGCATAGCGTAATCCCCCGTTGTGTAATCTATTCCTGCAACATACCCCAACCTTTATCCTTTCATGTCTCTCTCTGCCTTCTCTATATGGAGATTAAGCCAAGGTGAAGGGATCAAGCTTACATATATATACTGTATACTAAAAAATATAGCAATACACCAATTAATGATACACGGTGCTCTGGGAGTTTAATGAAATATTGGTACGATATTATGACTAATCAAATCAGGAGATCAGTTAATCACCACTTTGCCATTCAAGTCCTGTTGTGGTTTCTTGGTTTCGTATATGTGGAAGTTGAAACTGAGAGCACGAAGATGGAGAAAAAGAAATGAGAGAAGAGAGAAAGAAAGCAGTTTAGCAGGAAACTGATGAAGACGACGCTGCTTGTTTTCTAGAGATTGGATTCAATTTTTTTTTTCTAGAATCTTTTTACATTTTAGCTGCGATTTTTTCCTGTTAACTATAATTGGGGGCAAATTTGAAAGTTTAGATCAAAATATTGATGTAGGGTTTTTATAGGGTGAAAATAGCATCTCACCCCTTTTTTAATATTAAAATCATTCATTCATAGATTAATTCGTAAAATTCATCTTAGAATCGTCCTCTATTACTTTTTATCAAACAAAGAAATAATTTATCATAAGAATCTAATTATTATAAGAACCTGTCATCAAATCTACTATCTTTTGTCTATATTAATGGCACTCGAGCTTGGGTTTACTTGTTTGTAAGGAACTCCTCAATCCGAAATGGCGTACAAAATGACAAGACTACCTAACTATATGTGTTTGATAATTGATATCACCTTTTGATTGGTGACAGCCACTAAATGTTACATATTAACACCTCCAAAGGTTAGCTGGTAGTTAGATAGCAATTTAATTAATGATCTGGTCAGTATATTCCCAAGTGTTGTGGCTAGGTATATATGAGAACTAATAAATACGTGGTATACATACCATGATGATCTACATGTAAAAAGTACACAGATTGGGTGCCTTGACTTAAATTAACAAAATTTACCAATAAAAATTTACCTCTTGAGGAGTGGGAACTGGGAAGGGATTTCTGTATCTGACAAACAATTTAGTGTGTTTGATACGTAAAACTAAACCTTAATAAAGTGATTATTACATGGTATCATATATTGGCCTTTGGAATCGAATACATACCTTCCTTAATTCTCATATACAGTATATAATTAAAGAGAGTAATTTACATTAGAAGTCAAACTTATCTGGTATATATAATTTGCAGACTAAGACCTCTATACATATATACACCAGCAGTAGTACGTATTAGCTCCTCGTCGTCATAGATGTGACACGTGAACATGCATCGATCAGTGCGCTTCAATCTCCCTTTTGAAAACCTCTACTTAATTGGTTATAATTTTAAACATAATAAACAGAATGAAATGGATTCAAATCTGCTCACCATTTTTATTTTGTGGTGATATCACCACCCAATTAAAACTTGTCAGGTCATGTAGAATTAATTTAATACTTAAAATTTATTTGTTTAATAAAACATCATCATTAACTATAATTATGTTTTATAACACATGACAGTTTTATATTAAGTGGTGGTATCATTCAGATTCAAGCATCGCCACCCTAACATATTTTGCGTGATGTACATACATATCAACAACATCAGTGAAGAACTTAATTTTTAAAGATATATCCAAAAGTGGCACTTGATATATATAACCCAGGCACGTAACCCTAACTAACAAAATCGACATGAATTTCATTGTAATAAGATCGAAAACCACAAATTTATTGACGCTCGTTGTACCATATGAGATAATGAATTAGGAGGCTGTCAAAATCACTTTTTTCAGCAACCGTTGAGTGTGATATGATGGGGGGTTGTACGTCATGAGTGACTGATGATAATCGATCATGATGTGGAGCGAGATGAACTATTGATGGACTCGATTGACCTACCAATCCAAAGTGCAGAGATGGATACTCGAGTGAGTCAAATCCGAAAGGAAACCAATGATAGACGGGACACCAAATATCATAACACAAAGAAAGCTTTCTTCACTACACAGGCTTCAATTAAAACTCGAGTCCGAACGATATATTACATAAGAAAGGTAATAGAAACCACAATAATTGCAGTCCAAGTACACTGAGGCCTTGATTCGGAGTTCAATATATTCATGCATCTATGTCGTACATATATGCCTCCATGCTTCAATATTTGATGTTAATTGGTGTAGTAGTTCTAGTTTCGTATCAGTTCAAGGTCAAGGTCGGTTTCGACAATTGAGGAAGCAATGACGATCGATGATTAAATGTGATTATGTGAAGTTAATCAAGGTGGTTATGGGTTAGAGACCGAATGCGACGTAGCTTGAAGTAATGCGAAATAATCGATGTTTATTATTTTTCATCACATAACAATTAAAAATACACAATAATTATTTATCTTGCCCCTGCAAACCAAAAAGATTGCGGGGCTTTTGAGTCTTTCTCATCGTTCCAAGTCCTCTCTCTTCCTACCTCCACAGCTCCACCTTCATGCTTGGCAACACCAGTCGCCATCTCGGACAGTGCATGCGAGAGTGATGTTGCTATAGATAGTGTTGAGTGTGGAGGCTAGGTGGACTTGTGCGTAAGAAGGGGGAACACTGAGAAAAAAGAATAAATGGCAAAACTAGACGTTTGATGGTAAAGTACATTTGTAGGAGATGTGAATAAATCATCTCATATATATATATATATATATATATATATATTTTTTTTTTTTGAGAAGAGTGATTCTAGTTTGACCTCTAAATTTGATATTTGGACCTCTAATTTTTTTTAATTATTAAAAGACTTTGTTATTAATTTTTTTTTTTCTTCTAAAACCACACTTTTGAGAAATATAGATATTTTCATTGATAAAGTCAAAACGACACATACATCTACTTTTCAGACTCAACACAAATTCTTGCCCCTTATATAACTACCAAACCTGACAGACACCACTCATTTTGACATAGGCGTCACTTATTTAAAGCGAGCCTACAAAAAATGACATATACCAGATAACCTAATTAACTTGATGAAGTTCCAAAAACCTATGACACTCAATTGTGATGCAGCCAAAAAATCATATAATTAAGTGACCAAACGACATATAGTCATTCTTGTAGGCTTATACAAAAATAAAATTAAAAGATCGAGCTTACTCTTACCCATGGAATTAGGGCAAGGAATTTGAACTGGGTAAGTAGGCCGTGAAGGGTCAACCACCCCATATTTCTTCACATATGTGATAAAAATATCAAATCCATGTCCAAACCGCACAACATGAGATAAATTTAGGGGTGGACGCGGTTCAGTTCGGATTGAGGCCCAAACCGTTTTTTTCAGTTGGCTTATATATCAAACCGCAACCGCATTACAAAAGGGCTAAACCGATTATTTCAGTTACACCATTTTTCGGTGAAGTGTGGTGCGAGTCGGTTTCGGTTTGGAGCGATTTATTAATTTCAACTAGAAAGAGAGTGCCAAAATCAGGCTTATTTTTACCTAACAACTTCAATAAGGCATAAATAAATTTTGAATGCATTTAGAGTCCACACAAATTGGCAAATGTCACCCAAATATCAAGCAACTTGCAAAAAGACCATAGCAACTTATTACACACACACATATATAGGATTTTTTTTCAGGAGCGGACGTCTGTACCTAAATTTCGGTACGGATTTCTTGTTTTCCACCACTTTCTGGCCACATTTACATCTGAACCGTTCAGTTTTTAGGTCCTAATGTATAGATCACCTCTGCAAAATTTCAGCCAATTTGGTGATCGTTAAGGCATCCAAACCTGCACTTTACACTAACGGACCGAATCTGTCAAACCGGAACCGTTCGTATTTATAATGATAAATTACAGTTTTGGATGCCTTAACGATCACCAAATTGGCTGAAATTTTGTAGAGATAATCTATACATTATGACCTATAAACTGAACGGTTAAGATGTGAAGATGTGGTCGAAAAGTGGGGGAAAACAGGAAATCCGTACCGTCCGCACCTAAGATGGACTGTATATATATATATATATATATATATATGTATGTATGTGATCAAGCAAATATAACAACTTATTACAAACTGAAAACCTAATCAAAAATGGATTTCTTATATATTGAAAACCAACATTTCGATCAATAGAGAAACAATATTTAAATAAAATGTAATTGAAATAAATTCAGTGTGGGTCAATTTAAATCAGACGGTTTATGAACCGAAATCGCTTTTATATGGTTCGGTGAGGTGTGATCATTAAACGACACCGTTTTAATTCGATGCGGTTACCGAACCGCATTTTCGGTACAAAATGCCCACCCCTAGATAAATCTAAGAGCAAAGATATAAAGGGACTCGCAACATGCATGATGTCACTTGGTGCACACAATAAGAAGAGTTCTTAGATGCGATCGATCGCTGATATTGGTTGCCTAAGAGCATTATAATGCGAAAGTTGCACATGAAGGTGCTGTTTGGATGATGCACATAAGGGAGCTGTTGGAGTTGAAAAAATGCTGGTACGATTGACGCACTGCGTTGTTGGATGAGAATGCACGACAGCTGAGATTTGTTTTGGAAAGAGAATTAACCATCTAACTATCTATATGAGAAAGTCAATACAAGAGTTTTCGTGTCAAAAGTTTCACCAAATATAGTTACTTATAATGTCATTAGAATAATATATAAAAAACTCATAATTAATAAATCATCTAAAAGATTATTATAGGAAGACAAACAACCAATAGCTATAAAAGTATTGAAGAAGTTGGAGAAAAAAAACGAATAACAATAACATATCCATTGCAATGATCTCTCGTTTAAGTATTAAGAGTCGCTCTCTCTCTAGAAAAACCCTACAGCCGACTTCGTATGAGAGATCAATCTCTCGTCTGGTGGCGCTTGGCGTCCGAGCTGGCTTTTCCAGCCTCGCCGACCTTTGTAGGCTGCTGCCTGACAGGATGATAGGTGGTATTGTCCGGGCTCCCGGGGATAGTTTCCGACTCGAGGTTGGCAGGGTCGTCTGGTGGACGTCGCTGCAAGGGGTGGTGGTATTGCACAGGTCCAGTAAGCTTCGTTGACGGTGTCGAAAGGTGCTATGGACAGTGACATGGGTTGTGGATGCTGTATTGAGCGTTGCAGAGTTGTGGAGGCATGGGTCGGGGGGATTCGAGGCAGTATGGTTTTCGTGGGTGCTGGATCAGCTAGGTCGGCTTTATGGTAGTTTGGGTCGAGATGGCGAGGTCCTGCGAACTTGTGGCGGTGAAGAGTCGAGCGGCGTGGCCTCATAGCAACAATCCGACATCCGGGCGGGTTGACGTTACTTGCTTGGCCTGCATTCCTTCTGGGCCTTGAGTTTGGGTCATGTCCTTTGAGCTACTGGGCTTAATTTGGGCTAGGGTTTTTAGCCTTTGGTCCAACCTATGTTTTTAGTTAGTCTAATTACAATAATTCCTTGTATTAGAAAACTAGGCATTTTTGCTCTATGTCTTTCTAGGGTCTCTAGAGTAGTACCGAATGAGGATATCCGCTATGTTTACGTATTTGATTGTATAATGAGTAGGACTATATGTAGATACCACTTGTGGGTACTACCACTAGTTTATTGTCTGTCTATGAAAGGACAGCGAAATGGTATGTAATGATCTATTCTGCTTTTAGATGAATATATTGGCGCCCGATTTGGGTGAATTCAAAAAAAGAAAGAAAGAGAGTTTATAGCGTGAAGAGAAAATTATGTTCAATTGTAACCAAAAAAAGAAAAAGAAAAAGAAAAATTATGTTCAATGAGACCGTCGAACCATCTAATTTCTTTTACGTTTGAAGCCCATTTCTTTTACTGAAAAAAATAAAATAAGGGAACACTGAAAAAACCATATTTGGGCCTATAATGGGCCGGCCGGCCTTTTCTTTAGTTCTTAGTCAGAGCGATGGGAGAAGAGAGGGAGGGACAGTAGACAGAGATGATGCTGATGAAGAGTGGTGGCGGCGCGGCCATGGCTGTCCCTTGCAGACCGCCCATGTGCTCCGCCATGGCTTCCAATATCAATTCAGAAAACCTACGTGCCCAACTGGGTCACCTCCATTCTGAGGCTGAGACCACCAGAGACAAAGGTATATATACAACCAAACTATATATATTTATGCACTCTGTTTCATACTAGTTTATTGATGAAGATCATTACAAGTTCTTGTCTTTTTTCATTAGAGTATCTGCTTATTGCAACCTTATTGTTTATGTTGAGTTAAGTTTCAGTTGTTGGTTCCTTTCTCTTTTTTGGTTCCAATGTGCTTTTGGTCTAGGCTTGACCTCACTGTTGGTTAAGTTTGACATACTATATATCATAACTATGTGAATTTATAATAGTGTAGTTGAGAGGATTTTAAGAATAGTTCATGGTTGTTGGCTTAGCTAACAATGCAAGATTGAGGCTTCTGCGACTGTCAGAGGCAGCTGAGAAGCTTAGACGGCAAGCAGCAATCAATGTCCAGTCTGGGAGGGAAGACGATGCTAGGGAAATGCTCTATCAGAAGAAGAAGGTCATGCAGGCATTGGAGAAGTCAAAGAAACGCATCGAATTGCTTGATGAGCTTTCCGTGAAGCTTAATGAGGTAAACTAGCTGTTTTGACCATGAAAGGATTTGCTTGTGCTAAGAAACGAGATAAACTTATTGTGTTCTATGTATCAGTTAAGTTAGAAATTAATACTCATGTATGTTTCCGTTGATAAGCTTGGCCGTTACCGAAATTATGGTCGTTGTTATCCAATTGAAAAAGGATATTAACGCGGGTCTGTTCTTTGCCATTTTTTAAGATCCTAGATATAATTATGATTTTTTTCAGCAAAATTGTAATCAAAACTTAATTGTCATTACCTTAGGATTTTAGGAGGCACCCATATGGATTAAGAAATATAGATGATGAAGCTGTGCATTGTGAAGTTGCTTTACTTTTATGGCAGACCACATCTGTTAAGCGTAAAGCCTTATGCTTTTGGCAAAGGAAAAAAGGCCGAAGTCCTCTAGGGTTGCAATCTGTTAGCTGTTGGGTGGTATACATGGAAAGAAATCGAAGGATCTTTGAAGTGTATAGTGGTGCACTTTATGGGTCCAGACATCTTTATGGAAGGGGTTTGGGAGAGAGCTATCTTCCTGGGAATTCTAAAGATTGCACTTTTTCATCTACTGATTTAGATTGGAAGGCGGTTGTAATTTAAGGGGTCATACTTTGGTTAGGCTGCTTAGTGGCAGTTGATCTTTCTTGTTTGCTGCTCTATCTGTCTTCTCTAGTTTCCTCTTCTGTGGACTCCTCGTCCACTTTGTCGTATATGCTAATATGCTATTTATGACTTTATCAATAAAAGCTGTTTCTTCTCAGAAAGAAGAAAAAAAGAATGATGAAGGAGTTTGGGATGATTCTTTTTCATTACCATAAGGAAACTAGTTTGCAGGCCCGTGGTGGAATAGGTAGAGAGGAGATTAGAAGGATGGGGTTAAACTTTACTATTTAAGAAATCTGTCAATTTTTGTGGTTAAAAGGATTGAAAGTGTAAGGAGGAAATTTTTGTGGGAAGAAGTGAGGGAAGAAAAGACCATTTAGTCAAGTGGGATGTTGTTTTGCAAGCCAAGGAAAAGGGGGTATAAGGTGTGGGAAGTTTGTTAAAGAAGAACAAAGCTCACTTGGAATCGGCTAGAGACGGAGTCCCTCTGGTATACTGTTGTCAAAAGCAAGTAAGAACTATAGGTGGGAATGGGTGGGGTTCCAGCATTGTGACAATTGTATTCTCTATAAGACAAACTTGAATCAATTAATGGATAACCCTTCTCTCCCTTTTTCCGATCCTTTCTTGCAATATGGAAGTCTAAGTTTCTGAGGTACCGAGTGCTAGCTTGGGTTATAGCTTATGGGAGGATGAATACTTGTGATTTGGTTCACAGGCGATGACCATCTTGGTGCCTCTCCCTGATTGGTGTGTGATCTGTAAAAAGGCAGATGAAACAGCAGACCTTATGCTCCTTTTCCCCATCACAATATGGTGGCAGTTAGTCTTAGAGGCTAATATAAGATAGGATATACCAGCTTCTTCCAGGGCCTTGTGCGAGAGTTATGAGTTCTATGAAGGAAGAAGAAAGGAATGGTGTTGGGAGGTTGTTGCATGATGACAATCTCCTGGGTAGTAGCTAAGGGGATAGATCACTTTGGGATAGAGTTTCATACAGCGATCATTCTTTCAGAACCTTACCTACATAGCCATTCTTGCAGATCCGGGCGTTGCGTGGTTGTTTTGCAAGATCTCGCTTTCGGTTCGTAGAGTGGATCAAACAAACATGTGTTCAGCTTGATTCGTTGGTGCAGTCACTTCGTCATCTTATGATTTGAAACTAGATTCCGCCTACGCAAACAACGTAGTTGTTGCTTGGTGAGTCCCTTCGTTTGCTTTGTGTGCTCCTTCGGTTTTCTAGTAGTAAGATCGGTTTCAAGATTGAATCAGTGGTCAGCGGTCAGCCTACTTAGTTTCGCTTTGGGCATGAGTTTATCCCGAGTTTAGAAATATTTCTTTGTATGCTACATTGTTGGACTGCAGGGCTGTTGTCTCTTAGTACTCTTACATAATTTTCTCATTTTAGGCGCTCTCTTTAGCTGTTGTTAATGACTGTCAGTTAATCTGCAAACACCATAGTAGCATATTTACATGTTATGCTCATCTGGGGATCTACAAAACAAGTTCTTCTGTTGTAGGTGCAAAAGGGTTTTTGAAACCTTTGGCTCACATGCAAAGAAAAATGAAATAAGTTGCCTCATAACTAATTGTATTACAATCTACCTTTTGCATTAGCTTTTTATGGTCCGAGTGGTCTCTTATATGCAACCAACTTGGATTTATTCAAAGAGCTATTAATGTTGTATTTCCTACCCACTGATGTGGTCAGGTATAGTCCAGTTGGTAGCCACACGGCCACACCTCTTCTTTATGAAGGAAGCCTTCCCAAAATGTATGATGTCATACATTATCATAAAGCATTCTAGCTACTGTTAACATGCTCTGTTATTTTATTTCTTAATATTCTCATTCCAATTTTTTGATCTTTTACTGTATTATGTTCAGTGTATTATATGATCAGAGGAAGACTAATTTGGTTTCAGGCAATTTCTGTAAAAGAGAGGCAGCTAATTGGAAATGTCGCTTTGGATCTTGAAGTTGTCAGACAAGATGCTTTCAGTCCAGTTCGAATTGTATCCCCAACACCTGAAGATGCACAAGATTTGGATGAGGTCGAAGAACTTGTCCCCAAGGGTTCGAAGCTTACTGATGACCAAGAAAACTTGTTCCTTACGGAAAATCAAGCAAGCTTACCTGTTGAGCCAGAAGGAGACGATGTTCGAAAACCTTTAAAGACAAGAGTTTGGAATGAAGATGACATAATTAGTAGCTTACAGGGAATAACCTCTTTTGAGAATTTCTTGGAGCATCTGGACAATAAACTTAACAAAATTGAAGCAGAACTTGTCACTGTATTAAGGATCTCAACCTTGGTAGTGGACAACCACGAGAAGGCAAAAAATTTCAAGGTGCAACAGATAATGGAACTTATTGAGAGTGTAGGTGGCATTAGACAGAGGTATAATTTTAACTGTCCTCTTTACTCCTATCATAGAATCTGTGCCTTTTAGTGCTTATTGTTGGCTCATCTGTACCCTGGGTAATTTCATTTGCTAAACCATGATCCTCGTCGTTCAGAATTTCAAGTATCAAGCTGGCAGATGTCGAGGTCAGATAAAGTTTCAGTTCATTCAAGCTCTATTATCTGGTATGGATTGTGTTTATTCATTAGAAGTTACCACCCGCAACTCTGTTTTCATGAGAATTGTTGAACTAGATATTAAAGATTAGATATGTTACAGCTGCATAGTTTAAATGGTACATGTCTTTTCAATCCCTGGTGTTTGGATCATACTTCTTAGAACTCTATTGGAAGTTACAGCATGAAAACTTGTGAGGACAGTTTCTATATGACATATGCTTCTTTGCTCCGTATCCATCAATTTCAGAGTTAGGGACTGCGGGTTGAGGAAGTTCAATTGCCCTCCTAAATGCTGAATTTTTAAGCCTTCTCAAGCTCTGAAACGTAAACTTGATAATTGATAGTATAATCAGGAACAGTTTATTGTTTATTGGATTCAAAAAACACTTGATAGGAAAATCTCAATGAGTTGAACAGAGAATGGCTGTTTAAAAAAAAAAAAAAAAAAAAAAAAAAAAATTACAGTCCAGCATCAATAGCGAAGACCTGAGCACCTCTACATTTTTATGAATGTATTTTGGGTGAACATCTTTAGGTTTGGCCCTACAGTTGAAAGCAACAAGATTTATTTCCGAGGCCACTTAAGCTTGAAGACTGCCAGTAAATTTTCTTTTTTCTTCTATTTTGTTAAAGTCTGTGCGCTTGAATATGCAAAATTTCTGATTAGTGATGTGTATCAAACAAAGGCAATATTGATAACCTTTTGTTACAGTAAATAAAAGTATTTATGAACGGATTATTAATTTTTATTTTTATTTGTCTGTTTTTTCTTTTCAAGCCCTATCAATTTGTGGATATAAGTAGGTTGTGTATGTGTTCCATACAATATGGCAATGCATGTTCTTTAAGGTGGAGGGAGAAAATATATAACTCTTGACGTTAGTACTGTTGTAGATTCAAAAATTGATCTACATTTTTGGAAGTCTCTTCTTCTTTTGGACTGTTTTTGGAGATCTCTTTAGCATATACATCTATGTACTTAGGTGCTAATTGAAGGATGATTACAGACGATTACAGCGAATGAGCAAGTTGCAATGAGATGAAATAAATAAAGCGCCCATTTCTTATTCAGGAGCAATAGTATGAACAAAAGAATTGAATTCTGCTCAATCAAATTCATGTTGTATGTGCCTGTAGTGAAATATATATATATATATATATATATATATATTTTCACTCTCAGATTTTGCTGCTATTAATTGGTGTAGCAAGATCTGAGATGCCTTGGTATTTCCATCGAGTACGTCATGATGGATCAGTCAGTTATCACCTTCCATTAGGTCAACAAGAGTAATCTTGCCATCATTGCTATGCCCCAAAGAATCAAATTGTTTGCAAATCAGCAGGATGTCCTTATTAGCTACCATCCCCATCTCCTTGAGCTTGTACAAGACGAACTCTGATTTGCTGAAAAACAGAGTTCATATAAGCAGAGAGTAAAGCTAGAAGATTCTCAAATGCATATCGGAATGGGAATACATATCAAAATTGGTTATATATCCATATACAGAAAGTTAAGGGTACCTGATACATCCATCGTTATCCAGGTCTGCTGCCAGTAAATCCCTTAGGGTGACCTCCTTTTGAAGAACCCATTTCGCAATTTTGCGATTTCTCTTGTCGATTCTCATCTCTGTCAGGTACAAAAACGCCCGCGCGACGGCGAATGTGCTTACTAATAACCAGACTACTGCAAAACATCTTCCTCCAATGGTCTTGAAAGCATAATCCCCATAACCTACTGTTGTCACTGATGTAACAGACAGGTAAAAACTATCAACCCAGCTGTAGCCCTCTGCATAATGAGCTACTATTGTGCCTATAGCTATACAACAAAAAACTACTGTCAAGGCCAAGCATACCTTGATCCTTATTCTCATCCTCCCCTTCTCTTTATCAATGAAATACGCCTGAACCATTGTATTGAACTTATTCTCATCCACCGTGCTCAACAAAACCGATTCTTGCCTGTCACAGATGTAGGTCACCAACCCATGTAGCAGAATATCAATGAAACCAAAACCAACCAAGATGAAGAAACAAGTGAAGAGTTTGGTAAATGTTGTGTCCGGGACAATGTCACCATATCCAATGGTGCACAGCGTGACAACAATAAAGTACATGGCGTCCACTGGCTTGTATGTGACAACATCCCCTGAGATACCACCGCTGGTCAAGTAGACCACAACGCCAATTATGATATACACAATGACACCGATGAAGGCTTGCCTAACAATGTTAGGGGTTGATTTAGGGGCAGGTCTGGGATCCAAAGAATCTGGAATCGTCTCCTTACAGTCGGTGAACACTGATGGAGCTGAGTGTGATCGACGTTTGAGCCTTCTTTTCCTGCTCTTGTTCAAGTTGGCAATGAGATTTGCATAGGAAGAAGAATTAGGTGTTATGGGAACAACAACATCACCAGCACTTGTGATTAGCTGAGTACTTGAGAGGCGGCGTGCAGGGCCAAGATCAAGGAAACTTGAGTGAAATAAGTCTCTTGATGATTTTCTTGGTGCTGCCCTGCTAGTCCCTTCTTCACCAGCTGCCTCTGCTGCAAGCTTGGAAAGAAAAGGCTGATCATCCATGGTGAGTCTGCATATATTGTATGATATTTAGGATTCAAAGTCTACCTTACTATTATTGAGCTGTTGTGTTTCTTACTTTCTTTCAAGGATAGAAAAGGAGTTCCAACTACAAGTCAATCCATGGAAGAGTAGTTTTGTTGGGTGGTAGTTTTAGGTTGTTTTAAACTGCAGCTAACTTATTTATGAAGATTTGTCAACCTGCTGTCTTATTTAAAGTGGGGTGGACTTAGAACATTACTACTTACTTAGCTAAACCCCATCCTCTGTAATTTTCGATTCCAACTTACGGCTAGAGTAGGGAAAAAAAAAAACACTTCTCATCTTCCTTTGATCCTTTCCCTTCACCCTTCAGGAGTTCAGGGTTAGGTACTGAATATAACCATAGTCCATTATCTTAAATCCTTTTAAATCTGCCATGACAACACAAACAAAACTCATGTAGTGTCAGACTCATCCCAATCAACAACTCACCATGTCTGACTGATATTCAGTATTACTATATACATGAACTTTCTGTTTCTTTTATTTGTTATCTAAGTTTCTCTTTATTATGTGTTCCTTTTGCTTTGCATATGATTCAAGTGCAGTTCAGAACTATATATATTTCTTCTGTCAGTTCTATTTGTTTAGTATTCTGATCAAAAGGCTCGTCACCCAGTTCTCATTGAGTACTGTAAGTTCTATATCTCATTTTCATAGCTAGTTACGCCAGACTGCAAGCCCTCATATCACGTCTTGTAGTTAAACTCACTATTTTTTATGATTTTGGTCGTATTGAATAATAACGTTGCTTTTTTGACCAAACAAAATCTTACAATATTAACAGACAGAAACACTTTTTTGACCATTTCATAGCTTCCTTTCACATTTTCACTATCTGCCAAAGTTTTTTGTTACTTTAGAAATGACAAGTGCCAATGACTAGAACAACACGTGGAAGTTATGGATCCGAATATAACAGACGGATGAGGATAAGTGGGGCTGGGCAAATTTTTTTTTTCTTTTTTGAATGACAAGTTCATAGCCTGGATGAATAAAACAGACATCTGCCAATTTTTTCTTGTTAGTTTAGAATGACCAGTGACTAGAAAAACACTTTGGAGGTTATGGAAACGAATATAACAGACATATGAGGAGGGTGGGGATGAATAATATATATATATATATATATATATATATATTTTTAAATGACAAGTCCATAGCCTAGTAGTCCACTTGCATGGATTAAAAATTTAAAAGGGGGTTCATCAACAATATGGGAGTAGCTAATCCCGGCCCTCAACTATTAAAAATTTAAAAGGGGTTCATAAACAATATGGGAGTACCACATTAGAAACTCGATCATCTTTGTTCAGCCAGAATTTGGTCCGGCAAATTAACCTTACAAATTAGGAGGGAGATTTTTTTTTTTTCCCTTCTTTTAATCAACACACACCCCAAAAATAAAGATGCAAGGTGAAGCAAAGTCCAAAGATGAGTACTCGAGACCAACAAAGATATCCAAAGACTAATATTCAACAAAGCCTGATGGGATGTCTCCTTTTTTCTTCCAGAAATATTGGAAGGTGGTTGGCTCTGATGTGTGTACGGCAGTTAGATCTTTCCTGTCTTCTGGTGTGCTCCCAAAGGAGATGAATTTCACACATGTGACGCTGATACCTAAGGTAACAGATCCCAAGGATATGACTGAGTTGCGCCCTATTGCATTATGTAATGTTTTGTATAGAATATGTTCCAAAGTTCTTGCAAACAGGTTGAAGAAGTTGCTTAACACTATTATATCCCCCTTACAAAGTGCATTTACGCCGGGTAGATTGATATCAGACAACACTTTGGTAGCTAATGAAGTCGCACATTTTCTGCATACAAATCGGAGGGTAGATGAACACTTCTCGTTGAAGTTGGATATTAGTAAGGCATATGAGAGGTTGGAATGGAGTTTTGTGCAGAGCATTCTTGTGAAGCTAGGTTTTGCTATGGCATGGGTGGAATTAATTATGTCAACCATCACCACAGTGAGTTATTTTTTTTTGGTGAATGGTGAAGTGAGAGGCTATGTCAAACCATCTCGGGGGATTCGACAAGGAGATCCGCTGTCACCATATATATTCATATTATGTGCAGAAGGATTATCTTCTCTTATTCAGTATTTTGTACAGCAGCAATGGATCAGAGGTATTACTATTACTCCAAATGCTCCCACTTTGCATCATTTGTTATTTGCAGACGATAGTTTCTTGTTTGGTACTGCAACGGAGGAAGAGTGCCAACAATATCGTAACATATTGTACACATATGAAATAGCTTCGGGGCAGAGAATTAATTTCCAAAAGAGTAGTGTTGCTTTTAGCAAACACATGGATATGGAGAAGCAATTGCACCTAGCAGAAATTTTGGGAGTTCAGCGTGTAGATACGCATGAGCGCTATTTGGGATTGCCTACGCACGTGGGACGCTCAAAGACTACATCATTTAGCTATTTGAAGGAGAGATTAACGAAGAAGTTGGTAAGTTGGCGCACTAAGTTATTGAGTGGCGTCGGGAAAGAAATCTTGATTAAAGCAGTGGCTCAAACGGTGCCAAATTATGTGATGAATTGCTATATGTTGCCTCTTGGTTTATGTGATGATCTGCACCAACTGTGTGCCGGATTTTGGTGGGGTGATTCTGAGGAGAAGAATAAGATTCATTGGAGATCATGGGAACGTTTATGTGTTCCAAAGCACAACGGTGGAATGGGTTTTAAAAATTTGCACTGGTTTAACCTTGCAATGTTGGCTAAACAGGGTTGGCGGTTAATACAGCATCCTGAGTCTTTAATTGCTCGGTTGTATCAGGCTCTATATTATCCTGAGGGTGATTTCATTACGGCACAGTTGGGGACAACTCCTTATTTTCCTTGGCGTAGTATCTTGGAGGCAAGAGAAGTCTTGGTACAGGGGTTGAGATGGCAGGTAGGGAATGGAGAAACAATTGCAATATGGGAGGATAGATGGATTCCAGATGTTTATCCTCGTTGCCCCTCTTCACCTCCAAGTAGGGATGCTCCTCGTTTTGTTTCTGAATTGATTGATCCTCTGACTAGAAAATGGGATCAAGAGAAATTGGAGAGGTTTTTTGCACCGGTGGATGTGGATCTTATTCTTGGTATTCCTTTAAGTAGTAGAGCTTCAATGGATCGCCGAATCTGGCATTGTCATAAAAAAGGAATTTTTACTACAAATAGTGCATACTATGTGGCTAGAGACATTGCATTGGGGTTGGTCTTAGCCCCTACACCACCACCGGATCCTTACACAAGTCTTTGGAAAGCTATCTGGAATGCTAAAGTTCCTGGGAAAGTGGCATTGCATGCTTGGAGAACATGTGCTGGTATCTTGCCTACAAGAGAAGGTTTGAGTAGGAAGGGTTATGTGGGGGACATGAACTGCTTGTTGTGTAATCATGTTCATGAAGATGGATTCCATTTATTTGTCCATTGTCCGTATGCTCAGGAAACTTGGGTGGCAGCTTCTTTAATACATGCTGCTGGAGCTACAAATGTGCAAGATCATTTGCTTGATATATCTCAAAGTGTATCAAAGGAAAAGTTTGCACAAGTGCTTATGGTCTTATGGTCTATATGGAAAAATAGGAATTCTCAGTTATGTGAGGACAAAAAACAGAGGCCTATGGAGGCAGCTATGTTAAGCTTGGGTTGGTATAACGATTTCAAGAAAGCTAATGGTAATGAGGCTACTCAACAAAGACAAGTCATGCATTGGACTAAACCGGAGCAGGGGTGGTTTAAGTGCAACAGTGATGGTGCTTACATTGCAAGCTCTCGTAGAGGAGGTTGTGGTATGGTTATACGGGATGAGAGAGGTGACTTCGTTGCTGCGGCGGTCAAACCTTGCTTGCAATTGACGTCACCATTCCATGCGGAATTGATGGCCCTCCTTGAAGGTATGAAGTTGGCAGAAACTTTGAATTATTGCAAAGTTATATTTGAGACAGATTGTTTATTACTAGTGCATGCTTTGACTCAAAGTGCAGCTGATTTATCAAGCTTGGGTCTTATACTTAATGAGGTGAAGGAGATTATGAGTAGACACCCAGAGTTTAGGTTGATTCATGCTCAACGTGAAGCTAATAGAGTTGCTCATGTACTTGCAAATCATGCTCAAACTTCTTGTGAGAGTCAGAGTTGGTTTGTATTTGCTCCCGAAATGATAAGGGTTGCCATCTTAAACGATTGTAATTGTTAATCTTTTTCAATGAATTTATATTAAAAAAAAAACAAAAATAACTCCATATTATTAGGTCAGCTTAGGGATGGCAATGGGGCGGGTTAGGGATGGGGATCACAATACCATCCCCATCCCCCGAGTAATTCTTCACCCCCATCCCCACCCCAATCCCCAATAAAAATATATTGGGGATTCCCCGTCCCCATCCCTACTGGGGATGAAGCCTCCAAACCCGCCCCAGATCCCCTATAAGAATTTAGAAAATAGAATAAATTTTTTCTCATATTGCCTTTTTTAAAATTAAAATATATAACAAGTAAAATTAAAACATGATTAAATTCATAAATCATAATTAGTGAGTGCAAAAATCAAACACCATTAAAGTAAAAATGTAGTCATTAAAGTAAAGTAGTAAATATATATATATATATATATATACACACACATTTGTGATTTATATTAAAAATATATATATATATATAAATTAAATATATGTAAATTTCATTGGGGCGGGTTTGGGGATGGAGATCATAATATCATCCCCGCCCCATCCCCGATCTTAGATAGTGGGGATTGGGGATCCCCATCCTCATTCCCCATTCGTCCCCGAATTCTCCCCCCATTAAGGGCGGGTATCCAATGGAGCTCCGTCCTGCTGGGGATTTTTGCCATCTCTAGGTCAGCTGATGACAACAAAACTCTCACCATCTGGTAGTGAAGAAATTGATTTTGATTGATTTGTGCAATTGCACTCTAGACAATATATAGCAGTATACATGGTTATATTTACAGAAAGCATTCAATTGAAAATACAACAATATCAAACTGCTCAATCCTAGCCTTGTAACAGATGCTAAACTCTAGCCATAACATATCCTTGACAGTAGCAATATCAAGCTGGAGATAAATCAATTAATGAAAGAGATTTGTTTGTGGCTTGAGTTGAGGAAGAGAGATGCAAAGAATCTGTGGTTCTAACAGGTAGTCTACCTGCATGAATGAAAAGGTTCATCAATCTCGCACAAGGTCCATCCATAAACTGTTTGCGTCATAGAGAACACTTGATTACTATTACAAACTTTAAAAGCAAACAAAAAAAGAACCATTTGTATTACCATTTGCAAATGCACTTGCTGCATAAAGAAAGCCTATCCAATAACTTGAATCTTAGTAGTTCAACTGATGAGAACATTACCTGCACCGTTGGGGAGTCGAGCTGCAGCAGTTGGGTTGGTTCTGGGAACAGTTTTTCGTACTTGTGCATGAGAGTCTGCGTCCTGCTGAAACAACTTAACCAGCTCTTGGAGCTCTAGTTTTCTAATTTCAACATCCTCTTCAACAATAGGTTTCTTTAACCCGAGGTAAACCAATCCAATTCCAATTAGTACAACCCCCAAGAAGACCAGAACAGCACAAAATAGGCCAAATGCGTATGGTGTTCCTGAAGCTCCGGGTATTCCATCAACATTGATCCCAAAAAGTCCAGTAATGATAGAAAGGACAAGGCCACAACCTCCAAAAACTCCCAAATTGTGTTGCACGGTTAGGCTTCTGTCCTGAAATTATAGTAGCATGTGAGAATCCATTAAGTCCAACAATTACATCGGGGCATCTAAAGTCCACACTAGTTGAGAAATAAACTATAAACTACTTAAAGAAAGTTAATTTGAAGCTAAACATAGAATATATCATACAGACTAAAATAAACTCCTCATACGCCTAAGAAAGGATAAATTCGCAGTTTTGCGTTTATGGCATATGCTCAAGTCCAACTCATTACAAACAATGTCAACACATAAAAAGAAGTTACTTAAGGGTTGGGACTCGCTTAACTTTGTGATACAAAGCCAAATTCATAAATAAGTACATCCAAGTACAAAGCACCATAAGAACATGTCTGTGTCCTTCACATTGGTATAAATGCAATTCACAAATGTATTTCAAGCTCATTGTATTTGGAGCTTTTATATGTCTCTACTGTTCAATTTACTATGTGTTGTCACTTGTGCCCCCCAAAATTTCTAGTGCAGTAGTTTGGGTTGTGACTTGTGAATGATTCATGTATCAATGGCACTATGCAAGGGCACTTTTGCAAGCTTTAAAAGAAAAGCACAAGTTTTTGTGATTTTCCGCTCGTGTTTGAAGCATGGGGTTGTTTTGGACTGATTGACAACTTTTGTGTCATTCTAGAGGACGGTCAGATGCCAGAACCTGTCTTATTTTTTTCTGGGAGTGATCTTAGAAGCCTAATGGTGTGAAGACTTAATATGGACTTATCAATGTTTATTGAGAGTCACAAAAGCTAAGTTGCCTTCTAACAGAATAAGCAAATATGATTCATAGTACTGATTAAAGGGTTGTTTGGCTAATGAGTAATTGAGTATCCCTACTTGCATATGGAATAAGAATAAGATTGGCCTAAATGTAATAGGATTGGGGAACTTTTATGGGAGTCACCTAATCCTCAATGCCTATATTTAGACATTGATCCCTTCTTTAGTAATCACGAACAAGCATTCAAGTTCTCTGCCTCATTATTGAGATTGCATACATCGATTGCTCAGAGGAAAAGATCAAGAATGTCACTTCCAGGTTAGTTTTCTTTATCCATATTGCATATGTTGGTGTGTTCTTATGATCGAGTACAATGTGTACATGTATGTTAATATGTATCTTATATGTGATGCTGCTGGTATTTCTATCCATTTTTACATTTATTCATTTTTGTTCTCCAGGTCAGACAATTCTAACAACCACAGCTTGTGAAGAACATTACTTATTGAAAACAGAACAATAAAATTGCCAAATACATAAGCCATTCACAAATTAATACTAGAAACTTTTCCTAGCCAAAGTAATATTCCTCAAATATGCAGTATCAAATGCATTTTCCATCAAATGATTTCAAAGACGAGACATTTGACCAAAGTAAAATTACCCATGAAGTTTAAATGAAAAAATACAGTGTTTTGAGAATTTGACTATGTATTCAAACCTGTAACCATGCACGAACAGTGCTCTGCATCACATCTTGAATAGTAAACAAGCGACCACGAACTGCTTCTTGCTCTTCTATCATCTCTCTTGTACTCTTTCTTATTCGTTCTAGCAACTGCCTTGTGGCATCCCCTCTCAAGCGCTGAAGAAGCTCAAACACAATTTCTTCTCTTGCATGTAACGACCACTTCACTCTTTTAACCTTGAGGGTGAAAATAAAGAAATCAAGTTCACATCAGATTCAAATTTTTGAAAGTTACATCGATCAAAGAAACACTTTTCTGTTGTTGACAATTTGAAAGAGGGTGTGTAAATGAAGATTGTAACCAGACTAGAGAAATTTGAGTAAGAACTAGACATCACAGTAGCAAACCAGACGTACATAAATAAAAACTCCTCTTAAAAAGGGAAAAGGTAAAACAAAGAAACACAGAAATCAACACGTCTTGACAAACCAATAAGATTGAAGCATATACCTCTTGACACACACAAATGTGTGAAAGTTTGATAATAGACAAAGATGCAACAAGAACATAGCTACAGCCTACAGTCCAACTTATGCTATGCAGTAAGATGAGGATTGGTTTAAATAATTCGAAAGAGTAAAGACTAGTTTCTCACACTACAAAAGATAAAAACTGCTGCAAAGAAAAATGAAGCCTCATACCTGGGTTGATAACCTTCGGATTTCTTGGTTCAATATTATACTGAACAGATGCATATCTTCATGGGTTCTCCTATTCATAAGTGAAAATCATTTGTTGTGTATGTAATCCATTGAAAACAGTAGACAATTCCAATGTGAAACTTTCTGTATAATGTGATGAAACAGTCCAGCGTGCATTGCAGCACCTGTTCATAAACTTCAGTTCAAGTTCATCTGCCTCCCCAAATATGGATTTGCGAAATAACCTGAAAGTAATAGAAAGTAAACATTAGATTACATAAAACACTACCATATGTGCTTGCATATTAAGATGAACTTTGCAAATAATAATAACAGAAGATGAAATGCTTGATCATCTTTTGACTACTCTCCCTCAAGTAGACTGGAAGCTAATTGGACTAATAGAAGTACTAAAGAATATGCACAAGGTAGATTATCAGGAGGAAAAATAACCTATCATCCCAACATGCAAGCCGGCAGGCTAAATGTGCTATGACTTCATGAATAGTTTGTGGCATCGTAATGCCCTCAGCAGCAAGCAGCTCCTGCAGAAAAAATTTGTGGAGTGTTTAAATTAAGCAGGCAAAAAGAAAAATCCGAAAGTTTTTGAGTAAATGGTTCCTTGAATGTAAGCAAACCTGGACTTCTGCTATTCCCAACACATTAATGTTTTGGGCAGAACTTTTAACATGCAATGCTGATACTAGAAAATTCTGTGCCTGCCATGATCGAAGAACAATGGGAATGTCATCTTCATCAGCATATGGATCACCTGCTGACTGGCTGAGGAGCTCAAATAATAGTCCACTAGCAACCCTTACAGGAACCTGGTCAAATAACAGAAAATTACTTGCATTTACAAAACGATGCAATATGTACATGTGAAACAGATGGTATAATGACATCCAAGAGACAATGTAATTACTCAAACACATACACTACAAAAAAATTTATGATATGATTTGTAAGAAGATCATAATTAAAAAATTAGAAGGAAGTCACTGAAATGATCCCTGTAGAATGAGTGCTCAGAAGAGAAAGTAGATGTTATTCAATCTTTCACATAATCAGATAACAAGCATGTGCAGAGTATGTCCTACAAGCACCTTCCAAAGTAATCAAGAATGTTAATTACAGACGTCCACATGATTGGAAATATTTATGACTGCTTTAGTGCACTATAGTGCATACTAGACATCAGTGACGAAGGTTTCAGCATGCAATGTATGTTGTGCCCAGGTGTTTCTCTTTTCCCTTTTTCCTGGGTTAACATTTAAATCAGCTTCTGATGTAACATGCAAATATATAACAATTCCTGTCATCAATTGCTCATTGAACTCCATGCAATTTCAGACTGAATAAAAATTGCTTCATTTTTTTTTTTTTTTTGGATAGATGGGGGCCAAAAGGCCTAAAAAAAACAACAACTAAAGATCACAAATTACAGTCCTAGATCTAGGACTTGCGCACAAATCATCAAGCAGGACATTGATAACTTGCGGAGGAGGTTGCTCCATGAAATGCACTCCAAGATCAGCCCCAACACCATCTTTAGAAAGCAAATCCGCAACCAAGTTTATTTCCCGATAAACATGTCAAATGTCACAATTCAAGAACTGTTCCTGCAAAAATTGACAGCTGCATAGAACTGACCTAAGAGGATGCAAGTCATTAACCCCATTGTTGATTAGCTTCACTAACACCTCAGAGTCACACTCAACAATAAGATGCTGGCAATGATTTCTACTAGCCACTTGGAGACCAAGTAAAAGCCCCCAAGCCTCTGCTTGTAAAACAGATCCAATACCAAGACTAGCAGAAAAGCCAGAAATCCAAGTACCATTGTGATCCCTTAAAACCCCTTCTGCACCAATATGTCCATTTTGTCCTCTAGCTCCATCAACATTAAGTTTAAAGTAGTGGTCAGGAGGTTTAGACCAAGATAACAATATAGTAGATTTTCTACGAGTGGCAGTAGAACTAACATTTGCATTCTTCCAATCATTAGCTGAATCTAAAATGATTTTGCTAGAAACTGAAGGAGGGTAGTAGTTACCATCAAAAACTGCCATGTTGCGCCATTTCCATATGTACCAGCATGTATAAGCAAATACACTACACCACTTAACCCATCATAGCAAGGTCTATTGCAGTGAGTGTTAGCAGCCAACCATTCATGCCATCCTAACTGCATAGTCCTTGCAATAGTATCCAGGCAGAGAACACCATTCCAAACATTCTTAGCAGAGGGACAATCTCTAAGCATGTGAACAAGAGTTTCAGGATGTTCATGACAAATAGGGCAAGAAGGATCGATAGCAATCCTTCTTTTGACTCTTTCAACATTAGTGAGAATTCTGCCATGACATAATAACCACATAGACGTCTTTAGTTTAGGAGGAATAGGGAGTTTCCAAATAAAGTACCAGGGCAACGCATCATAATTTTCTTCCTTAATCAAGGCCAAGTAAGCAGATTTCACAGAAAAACACCCATTAGAAGTCTCACACCATATAATTCTGTCAGGGCCACTTCCATCAAAACCAACAGGAATTCACATAATCATTTTAATAATGTCTTCATCAAAATAAGATCAAAGCAAATTTAGATTCCAACCATTATCTTCCCAAAAGTCGCAAACTTTCAAATTAATATCAACACTGGGAGGAACAGAAACAACATTGATTAAAGGTCCAATAGGCAACCAAGCATCAGTCCAGAAATTAATAGTAGTACCACTCCCAATCCTCCACAATAATCCTTTTTTCAAAAGTTGAAAACCCGACACAACACCTCTCCAAGTACTAGAGCTACCAGAAGGACTAGAGTATTGAGGGTGCAGAAGAGGAACATCTTTTATGTACTTCTTATGAGTTATGAAGAACCTTGATCCATAGGCCCCCATCACCTTGAGATAGTCGCCAACCTAATTTAGCAAGCATAGCCTGATTCATACATTTTGTAGCTTTAATGCCCAAACCACCATATTGCTAAATTGCTTCATTTTGAATGAACGTGATTCAACAGAAAACTAACATTTGTCCTGTCCCTTATATATATGAACCATGCAAATTTAAACCTCAGTACTAACTTTTCTGTGTCAAAGTTACAGACACAGATTGTGGCCCAATTCATGGCATTTCAGATGTGTTAGGATGCTAGTATAACCTGTTTCAGTATTAATCTAAAAGTTAACTGTCTTAAGGTAAGGAGTATCCTTTCATAACATGTCAACCAAGGCAAAAATGGTTCCTTTTAAAGGTATCCCTTGTCAGTTTTAGATTTTTCACTACACAAGTGTTTTACCTCATACAGAAGGTGCCTCATTCGATCACTTATCAGCCTACTTTCATCTCGCAAAGCAATACTGACAGCAGGATGCAGCCATTGAGCAGTACTCAGCCATGAATTGACGCATGGATGACCAGCAGCTACGTGACACCACCAAGTCGGCCCTACTGGCCGTTCCCAGTAAGGAGCTGCCGCATCTGCTACAGCAACATCATCTACGTCGCTTGCAAACTCCATTTGCTGCGAGTCCCAGCCATCATCAACTTGCACTGTCTGGACCAGTTCAGAAATCCTATCCCAGCCAATTGGTACCCAACAACTTTTGGGAAGATCTTCTCTCCCACATAAACGGAATGAGTGAGAATCCTGGTTGCAGTTACGGCCTTCTTCCTTAACATTCCGACCAACTCCTGACTCTCTTTTTGGTGAGGTTTCACATGAATTGTTTACATTCTTTCTTGCGTGGTTGGATTTATTCAGCTCACGTGATGAAACTTGCTTGTTTGCCGCATTTTTGACAACATATTGTGCTGACAGGACCTTTTTATGCCCTCGAACAAATTCGAATGCACAAATGAGTCCATCAGTCCAAAGATCACTGACTGGACTGACATCACTACTATTAGAATGGCGTTTCTGATCCTCTAGCTTATTCATCATGTTATTTCTCACAGGAGTTGTCATCACTCAAACTGCTTTTATCTATGCACATTAAAAGAAAGCCTATAAGCAAAGAACCTCAACATTCACACTCTTCTGAGAGCAAATTAAAGCAATCACAACATAAATTGACATCACAACCATTAGACATATATCAACAGATTTTCATAAACTCTGATATCAAGTTCACAAGCAACAATAACTTCTATTTTTCTGCTGAAACACAAACTGATATCCACCACCAAACCCCAAAGCTAAATTTTAGCTCTAAATCCATTGCAACTTTCCATTTTTCCTCAATGTTCAGAGCGCATGAGAAAAATCCAAATATATAATCAAGGCTAGCATAGAAGAACAACAGTCCCAGCAGAGAAACAAAACTGAGTGAGAGCATATGTCATTACAATTTCTAATTTTTCTTGCTTCAAACAAAAGTTCAAATCTTTTGCTGTTATATACTTCGGCCCCTGAAAAGAACCTTTCACGTAAAACTATACTCAAGCATGAATTCCAATAACATACTAAAGACTTAAAACAAGATTAAAACTTTAGCATAAACAGAACATATTTTGAGATCATAAACAGGCAAACTTGTCAAACCAACGTTACCAAATGTCTGCTGAGACAATAAGGTAAAAAAAACTATACCCAATACTATGAAACTCAAAAACATGCAAAACTTACCAGAGAGAAGGTTGAGGAATCTGAGAGGCCAAAGAGGAAAGAGGGAGGGTTTTCTTGTCGCGGTCGGAAATATTGGGGAAGTTGATTGTTGAGCGGTTAACATGGGCACGTGGAGAGCTTCGCAGTGAGGCTGCATGAGTATTTGGAGTTTCTGGGTTTGCCACACGGTGTGTTTGTCAGTGTGTGTGTGACTGAAGAGTTTGGGGGTACTTGTTTTCTATTCTAGTCAAAGCTGCACACTCTGGCAATTGGAATTAATTTCCTTTGTTTTATTGGCTTAATTGGTATTGAATTATTGATGCATTAGGACTCCCCACATTTTGTCTGACTCACATTAATGGCTTTCTTCCATAGAGTGATTTCAGCTTTACCTTTGACCCGTAACGATGAACTATCTTTAACTTGGGATATTTGTGGATTATTTGGACAATTTTCGCACTTTTTTTTTATAATTTTTTTTTATCAAAATAGGTCAACCCGGTCTTATAATTCAGCAAGCAGTACCAAACGACACACCTGAACAGGGTAGATAGAAAGAGCTGTCCTTGAGGACTTATAAAAATCCTATTCTAGAAATAGAACTCTATAAACTCATAGCACATCAACCTTTTAGGAAGTCCACGCACCATTATTCTAACAAATATTAGAGCTTAGAAGCTAAATAAATAAAAGTTTTCAACCAAACCCTAGTATTTGAAACCAAAACAGAATTTAAATATTACTAGTAGATGAGGATGAACTAACATCCTTTTTTTTTTTTTTTTTTATAAATAAGAGGATCAAATGATTTCACTCATACCCCTATGGTGACTCGAACCCAAGACATCGATGTTAGGTAGTGGATGCTCTAATCATTCATGCCTCCATTAACATTTGGAAGCACTTCCATGTGCCCAAAAACAGGCACATGACCTGCTTCCTCAGTTGCTTCAGTCGTTTTATGCCCTTGTCCGACATCACGTGATTTCCACTTCTTTGGCTTCATCACCTATAGCTCCTTAGTGAGAACTCGCGCGGCCACACTTAGGTTTGTTCTTACTGCCTTTCAGATGACCTAGTTTCTTCTTTCTCAGTGAGACCACCAGCTTTCCATGCTTGTGTTGGAGCACTAGTTGGATCCTTTCATCCACTTGAAGCATAGGTTCAGACATAGTCAAGTACCTCTTCCCTGAACGACCCATGTCTTCCACCATCTTTCGCTTAGACCCTAGAACTGAGGATTGCATTTGAGCAGATTCCATCACCATCATGTTAGAACTGCCTACTCCCTTGGACGACAGCACCACCACCAAAGGCAAAACACTCCTTGTAGCAGTCCTAGAATCAGCCGTACGACCCTGTTTTTGAAGGTCCCCCGCTGCCCATATCTTCAGAAATGTTGTCATATTGAACCCAGCAAAAGGCTGCTCCGAAAGAGTGGAAGCTCCCACTATCTTGGAATGCAGCGCCTCTTGAGTTTCCAACTGTGCTGCATGATGCTCCAACCTATCAGAGGATGGTTTGAACACCACAAGCGCACTGCTACTCCCTCATAACGAAGACCCTCACCCCCAGGACTAGGACCCTAAGCCCCCGTACCTAATGCCAACATGGCCATAGCAGCTTCCGGTGGTTTAGCCAAAACCTCCTCCTTCTCTTTTTCCAACCAGAGATCGCAGCCCCTAACATCATGCTCGAAAAGACCACAACCCCTACATAAGCCTTTGATCTTCTCATACATGAATGTAGGGGCTGTCAATTCTGAGTCTCTGACATGACCCGATAACACGACTCAAAACCCACACGAAATAAAGCGGGTTGAACCCGCACGATTAAAAAGCGGGTCGGCGGTGGGTCAACCCGCCATGACCCATTTAATAAATGGGTCGGCCACGGGTCAACCCTCTAACACGAAGTGAACCGGTATAACCCAATTGTGCTATGTTTCTTCTTGAAATTTTGGACGTTCTGAGTATTTTATCATAGGATTAGACAATTTGAAATATTTCACTTTTTAATTATTGGATTTAATTATTTATGAATTATATATAATTATTTATATTCTTCGTCTTGTGGAGTTTTTAGTGAATTTAATCAATTTATGCATTTTTTTAGTTAAATGGGTCTCATTGTTAACGCTTAAATGAGTCATTTTGTCTAACAAGACACGACCTATTTATTAAATGGGTTAAGCGGGTTGGAAACGGGTAACCCGTTTAATAAATGGGTTGGGTTTGGGTTTAAATTTTTGACACGATTATTAAATGGGTTGGGTTTGGGTTTATATTTTGTGACACGACAAATACCTTAACCCGACACGACCTATTGACAGCCCTACATGAATGTGAGTTCCGGAACCACCACCAGTGAGAACTCAAACAGATTCCAACTTTGAATCCGACGTCTAACATCGAAAGCTAGACGAATGCGTTGTTCTTCTTCCTTTTTGTGCAACACAGTTTGATCAAACCGTATAACGTGACCTAGAGATGATCCAACCAGTTGCAAGGCCGTCTTATTGCCTAAAATCAAAGGTAGCCCCTTGACATCAACCTAAGTCTCCAACATGTTCAGAGGCACTTCAACAGCTGATCCAATTCCGTCAACTCCCCCAGAACAAGCATGGTATTTCGATAGAACCATGGACCGCCATACAAGATTTTACTCCATACAGTTTCACGTTCAAACTGAAAAACAAAGCGATCCCCCACATCATGAATAGTGAGTCCAAATTTGATACGCCTTATGGTTGAGATTGTTCCTTTGAACCTTGGAAGCTTGGACTTAGGGCCAAGCAGATGCCCTACCATGTACCATCCATCCGCTTACAATGCCTCCAGTCCCGCTGATCCCAGAGAGACTCGTGCAGAGTCATTCAGAAGCCGCACCGCCGTAAGATCGACCCTTGCTTCGGCCATTGTAACTGTGAGTCGTGAAAATTTTATCGAAGAGTTGTCTACGAGCAAACCCTAGCAGAGTGATAGCTAGGTCTGTTGTGATCTTTTTTGTTACTCATTTAATCAACTTAATAAATAAAATATAAAATTACCATTTTGCAACCTTAACTAGTTATGTCGATTTTCCTACTATTTAGAACAAAATTATGGGACCCAAACTTATTATAACAAGTTTTTTTATTATTATACTAGAGGGGAATCGAATAGGCTTAACTCAAATAAACAACAAACTAAATATAAACCCTTAACTTTATCATACGTAAAAGCCAATTTCTTGCAAAATGAATACCATACAACTTCCTAAGGATGGTCGATCACAATGTATACTTGAATCCCTTTTCATGGCCAAAGAGATAAGATCTTAAAGATGAACTAATATTTTGAATCATATACTTCTTGAGAAAAGCCAATTAAATTTCTCATATATAGATTCAAAACTGAACATGAGACAATGACAAATCATCAACCTCACCAATACCGGGATATTATATAGCATAATTTTAATAACTTTTTTTTTCACTTTTAATAAAAGAATCATTTAACCACGGGAGACACTCTAATATAATATTAGAGCATTTAGAAAATTTAAAAGTCAAAGCAGGACTATACCATGATGCTAATTAGCATTTGATCTTGGGTGCATGCATATATTTTGAAATATACATGATCTCATTCGAACGTTTATTTCCAAAAACAATGAAAATTATTTATTTGGTTTAGAGAAGTGGTATGACTAGCTCATGAGCTACGTTGCCTTTGATTTGCAGGACATTTTAAAGTTTGGGGTCTAAGCTCGAAGTTCACCTGTTGTGTAAGTCTTCTTTACTCTTTAGACATGAAAGAAAATTTGCATATCCAACATCTCAGCTCAACTCACTTTCAAATAAAACAGAAAGGAACACAATTTTTCAACTTCATTGACAAATACACAGCATTATTTTTTAGAATGAGTTATGTTTTTCAAGTTCTTAATGTTTTGGTGAGTTTGGTTTTAGAGACTGTCTATTATATAGTGGTGTTCACCCCGTGAGTTACTGACCAAATAAAATATACTCAATCACCCTTAGATGTAAGTCCAAATGTAGAAAATAAAACAACTCGACCTAATAATAATTCTCTCCACCATTTGATTTACATCATATGATAATTAAGCATAATTTTCTTGATTAGTAACCGACAGGGTAAACATTAGTGGTATTTTATAAATTACATAATTTTTTTGAGAGTAATTATAAATTAGATTTCAATAAATAAATAAAAAACCCTTACAAACGACCCTAAAAATCTTAGGTACCTAGGGGCCTTCTAATCTCACAGCCAGTTGACAGTCTCAAATCTCCCCCAATTCTCCACAACCGCCTATTCCCTCCCATAAACGGGCCCCACAGTCCGTCGTGGCCCATACAAACCCGTCCGTGACGAATGGCCCAAATCAACACCCAGTGAAACCAGACTCTCCTCCTGACTTTGCTGTTACTAATTTGGATACTCAACCAGTGAACCAGTCCACCAAGAAAAGAAAAAAAGAAAAGAAAAAAAAAAAAAGGGGGAGGGCGTGTGTCTATAAAAGCCAAAACGATAGAGAGAGAAAAACTAACGTCGTTTCAGAGCGATAGAGAGAGAAAGTCTGAGGGTTTTTGTGATCGGAAAAAAAAATCTTGAACGCAGCGAGAGCCGCAAACGTTAATTTTCCGGCGAATATTTTCAACTTCTTCCGGCGATGGGCAGCGAGAGCAAGAATGGAGTAGGGACGCAGGTCTTGCCGGGGACGAAGAAGATGGTGCAGAGTCTCAAGGAGGTCGTCAACTGCCCGGAGGCTGAGATCTACGCCGTGCTTAAAGAATGTAACATGGACCCCAACGAAGCCGTACAGCGACTCCTCTCTTTAGGTTATTACTGCGCCACCACCTTTTGTGTTCTTCGGTTTTAATTTTGTGTTTGTGATTAGAAAAAGAAATTAGGATGCTTTGGTTTCGGAATGGAGTGAAAAGTTTTTGTTTTTATTTTTATTTTTTATTTTTTTTTGGTGGTGAAGTGTTTGGTTGATGTGAAATTGGGGAGGAGATAAGGAAGAGCGGTGCTTTGGGCTTGTGGTGTAGCAGGTTTTGACTAGGGAGGACTTTTTTTTTTTTCGTGAATAAGATAAAAATCTGTTCTGGCTTTAACATATTGCTGTGAATTTTTTTTGGTTTTTTTTTTTTTTTTTTTTTTAAATTTTAAATTTTGATTTCGTTCTTGCCGGGAAAATGATAGTATCAGGACTAAATGGTTGGAATAGTATCAGGACTAAATGGTTGGACTCGATTGACTGTGTTGATTTGACCTAATTTTTTTTTGTTTTGTTTCTCCATGTATTCTGCTTGCTAAGAAATTAAGTGGTGGAAATTTAAAGGAAAAGTATGAAAATGTTGGACTCGAGGGTTGCTTTATATTACAAATAGCAGAAAAACTTTAGTTTTCGACGTGGGTATATGACAAAAAGCCAGCTTTAGTGATAGTAATTAATTGCTATTTCAGTAACAATTGAAGTAAAAGGCCTTTCAGGTTGTGCGTCAATTTACTACGGGGACGTAGCGATTTGAACTATCAATATTATGCCCATTTCAGTTTAATATGAAAGCTTATGTCTGCTGTTTCTTATAGTATGTTGAGTTCAATTTTTATCTAATGAATGAAATTTTCTTCTACTTTTGGATTTAATTTCTCTTCAAAGTCATCATTGAATTAGTATTTTGCAATTGTGTAGATACTTTTCATGAAGTGAAGAGCAAACGTGAAAGAAGGAAAGAGGTACCCTTGTGAAAATTCCCTAATTTCAAGTTTCTGCCTTGTGTAAAATAAGTTCAATATTGACTTTTTGTCTTGTAGTGTGCAGCTTATAGGGTTTTGGTTTTTCATCTACCTGTCTTTTGCATGGGGATAAATGTGGTTTATAACAGTAAAGATTTTTAGGAATGTTCTAATTACTTAGGTATCATAGAAAATAAGTTTTGCATTTCCCAAAAGAAAAAAAAAAAAACCTATTATCTGCCTTGCAGCTTGTTTTCTTGTGTAAAGATTGAGTTTATATAGTTCAGTATGCCTGTTATGTATTTGGATTTAGATTAGATTAAGTATAGTGCAACTGACATGATTATAACGGCTGTGTCTTTTTTATTCTATGTTATGTGCTTTTCTTTATTTATATTGTATTAATAGTTCAGGCTGTTTTTGAAAATTTTCAGACAAAGGAGACACAAGAGTCCAGGCCGCGAGTTCACAATGGTGGTTTAAATCGTGGAGTTAGAGTTACTAGTGAACATATTGCTGGATCAACTCAAACGAGTTACAATGGTATATTGAACTTGTCTAGTACTTGTATGGGTGGCATAGTTATGCATTTCAGTATTGCATGTCTTAATTTCAAAGTTTTGTATTCCTCATTTTAGAGCTTGGTAAAGCTGCATACAAGGGACAAAATGGGTTTGCTGCTCCTTCACCTCATTCTTCCATTATAGGAAGAACTACAAACCAGCAACCTTCATCTCACAGGCAAGTTCTACTATGAGATTGTAGTCTGTGATTCTCCTGTTTTCTTTTACAAAACTAATTGTGGGAGGAATGAAGTATGAGATCATAAGTTAGTCTAGAATTCAGTTTTTGTTGTTGGGTTTCCCTTGGGGTACATTAATGTATAAATACATCTATATCGGTTATAGACTAGCTCTCTATAGTGGTAGATTAGCTTCCGACAGTGGTAGACAAATCCACACCATCAGCGAGCCAGTGTACAATTACATGGAGTTGGTCTACCCTTGTAGGAAGCTAGTCTACCACTATAAGGGGGTTTGTATCGATACATTAGCACATTCTCGACTTTCTATTCTTTGTTTGCATTGTATAGGAAGCAATACCTTTTATCTGGCTGATTTATGATTGCTTGATGATGGTTTTAAACAATAAATTTTATGAACTTTCATGTACAAGGGACATGTATTAGTGAGTAAAGATGGAGAACTGGGAAAAGGATAGTGGATGAGAATCCCATCCCAGTTTTCTTTACTGAAAGTTGTTTAATTGAGTGGTGTAAATGAGGCAGGATTGCATGCTACATGATCTTTAATTTGTTATTGATGCCATTGTTAAACCAGAATAGCAAACAGTCAATCTGTAAGATTAGTCGCATTCTGCTGTTTATTTGATACTCATGTCAAATTATCTGTTAATATCTGCTGCAGTGATTCTTTTAGTACTTCAATAGGGTCAGGTGATGCCATCTCTGCATCCGTGCAACCTTCTCCTGGAAATCAATCTGCTTGGTCAACCACGAGCTTAGGACATTTTTCAATGGCTGACATTGTTAAAATGGGTAGGAACCCCAGCAAGGGCTCACATATATCATCTGAGACATCATCTTTGCATCAGGATGCATTTGAAACAAATTCGTTTAATTACAATGTGGGATCTTCCCAAAATTCTGGCGATACTGCTGGACAGAATGCTTTCCGTGATGAATGGCCCGTGATTGAGCAGCCAATGGCTGCTAGTGTTTCATCACCTTTGAATGCAAATGTGGAAGCGCATACTAACAGGTCTAACTCATATAATAATGAATCCAACATGCCAAGAGATTACCAGTCAGATAAGGTTCAAGTTTCAGAGGTGGATTTTAGTAGTGAAAATCATAGTTCTGACCACAATGTGTCTGGTAGACCGAAAATTGTTGATGCTTCTGGTGGACGATCTGATCGTGTTGACAATTTGTCTTCTAATTCAAGTTCTTATGGCTCTCATAGACGCACCAATGAGAATGAGGAAGGTAATAATTTTGGTTTCACCTATGAAGTTGGCACAACTGTTTCTCCATCTGTTTTATTATAGTATAAACAGATCATTGCTGATGACTTGATGCTAGAATACGGATCAAACAATTTCTGTTTATCATTTACTTCTTCTCATATAGTTTTGTATTTTTATGACAACATGTCTTAAAAGTATGATACTTATTGTGATAGGTTTATGAGTGATGTGAATATGGATAGTTAATACAAATATTAGAATGCATGATTTATGTTGTGCTTGTCTGATTCAAGTTAGATATGTTATCCATGGCCGAGTGAAACATGTGTCTGTACCTACTGTTGTCTCATTTGTCTTTGGTTGCGCATATAGTTTCACATTTTTTGGCTTATTTTAATGAGATATTTGGGCTTTCTTGTCCTGAAAATTTGGTAACTTTTGTAGCAAGCTCATTAGGCATTATTATTTTTGTGCTGATATACTCAGTCTGTTGCCTTTTGTGAACTTTTAAGATTGTCCTGTCATGCTAAACGTTTATCATTGATAAAACTTTTTGCAACCTTTTCTTAATAGTGTTCATTGTTTTTTGTGTAATTCAGGAAAAGCATATCCAAATCATTTTATGTCTAATGATGTTGTGGCTGTATCATCAGCTACTCTGAACATGCAGCAACTGAGTTTAGGAAAGAAGGAGCCCGAGGATCAGTGTACAGTAGTCCTTCCAAATAATTTGCAAGAATTGGCTGCTGATTGTTCACATTTGAGTTTTGGCACCTACAAATCAGGCCATAATTCTGCTTCAAAGTCTCAATCCTTCCAAAATGACTTGGGAGGAGCCTATAAAGGAATGGATGCTTCATTTTCTGGACACTTGGATACCAGGCATGAGTCCCTCTCTCAGTTCCTATCATATTTCAGCTGTAATGTTTCCTAATGCTTTGATTTTTCCCTCCATTCAGAAATTCAGGGTACAATCATGACAAGCTTCTTGGATCCTTATACGACAATGGGAAAGCAACCATAGATGCTAAATATTATGATTTTCCCGTACATTCACAGCCGGAGCTAGTAAAACACGATATCCTTGAAGCTCTAGGGCATAAAGACATCACATCTCTACCTGATTTTAGTTCTGACAACATTCTAAGAGCAAGTTCTGGATTGTCTTTTGCAAGGGAAGAACCAAAATTCAGAAATATTCCACCTCTTCAAAGTGATATGGTAATCATAATAGCCATTTCTGCATGTAATATAGAGTTCGTTTTCTTAACCTACTGCATTCTGTTATTATGGAAGTTTTCTCTTCTGCATTGTCTGATTATGGATGTTGTGTCTGCTGCTGAATTATTGAAAAATTCTTATTTGATGTGAACATTGGAATTACGTTTCTAGCCCTAGGTTAACTTATTATATTAGTAGTATAAGTGTTGGACAAAGAGCTGTTTTCATGCAATGGACCCATGATTTGTATCTTATGTAAAGTCATTTGCTGTTCAAGACATTGGCTTAATGGATTGACTATACTTGTGGCTCCGAGAAGCTTTATATTGGCCTCAGTTTTCAATTCTGATCTGCTGGAAGTTGTAGCATATGATATTTGGCCTCTACCTATTTACCTATTAAAAGAGATTTCTCCATAGCACCCTACAAGTCGGTGTTTTTTCCATGCAAAAGAAATGCCATTTTACTCTTAGAAGTCAAGACGATTTTGTGGAGGTGACCTTCCTCCTCGTCCTGAACAAGACAGTTTCAAAGAAATTAAACATCTAGGCTTAATTTTCTTTTGCATTTATTTATCGTGACCATTTCTATATTAAGCAGATTCAAATATTTAGCAAGTTGTTGGTTTGGTGCGCATTGGGGTTTTCTTGTGCAATTTCATGTGCAACTGTCTGCACACTATGAAATCCATATTGAAAATATTGCTTCTGCAGTCTGCTGGTGTAATCTCTTGTTCTCATGTTTCACCTGTTAATAGAGCACCTACTATACTCAGAATAATGTCTCCATTATATGTATTTCATATTCATCGTTGTCCATATTGCATATGTCAAATAGTTCATCTTTATGCATGGATGAAATTTTTTGTATTTGCAATGTTGCTGATCTTCTTCTGCAAATTCCCCCACTCTATTTAGAACTTTAAAACTGCAATGGCATATTTAAATATCTTTCATGATTTCTTTCTCGTACAAAAAAATGCTGCAGGCATATCCAGATTCTATGCGAAGTGATCTTTTGGAGTCAACTTTTCAGTCTTTAAGAGGTTCTGATCCTCCATTCTCACAGTTGTTGGGGACACCATCAATGTCTTCAAGATACAGCAGTGCAGTTTCATCTGTAAACAGTCCAACCATTTCCATGTCTGAGGTAAGTAATGGGTGTCCCTTCTTTGCATCACACCATGTGATTTGTATGCTCCAGTGAAATAAACCCCTGTTTATTGACCCTTCCACTTGCAATGTTTTTCAAAGACTAAATTAAATGTGACCATGCTGATAACTGGGCAATTAAATTATACAGGCTCTGAGACCTGGTGCCTTGCCTTTACCTGAGGCATCCTCTGTGCTTCCTCAGCACCTTACAGCTCGGTCATACTCCCAACCTACTTACGAACAAATAGCAAATATTATTGGCTACCCCTCTCCACCCCAGAGCTTTTCGCGTACACCATCAGCATTGCAGCAGGCATATGTAGGTGGTAATGGGCTCCATCAATCTGTGGCAGGCATGGAGTACAGCTTCCCTCAGCACAGAAATAGTGCCTCAATAAGCAGAGTGCCGCCATCTGCTGCTGCTGGTGGCCATGGGAGTTTTGGGACCTCCACCAATGTTCATGGCAATTTTTTGCATAACTCATCTGTCGCGCCCATCAGCACTAGGGACTATGATGATGTTTTTCGTTCTCAGTACAAGGATGGAAACCATTTATCCTCTCTTCACCAGGTACACTTCTTTTATCTAGCTTTTACTACGTAAAATAAATCAATATTGACTCATATTACATCTTTGATCTCGCATGTACTGTTTATAAAAATGGTGTTCAAGGATTACAAATGTCACCATTATTGAACCAATAGATAATAGATACTAATGGGATTTGTGTGATTATTGGGGCATCTTATACATATCACAAATTTCCTTTCTGAAGCATTGGAAGTATAATTTCTGCACATATTTTGCATTTGCCACGTATTGCTCTCTGTGTTTCATGAATCATGTTTGATTGGTTTTACGTTGATAATCTTAATATCTCTTTTTGAAACTACTCTTTGCTGTGGCCACCAGAGTTCGAGAACATTGTCTTCTGTTCAAGACAGTGCATATAACAACCTACTTGGGCAGAATCAACAGTATGCAGGATATCAACAAGAACAGGCTGGACAGGTTCCTTCACAGTTGCAGCATTATGGATCCATGGGATACCCTGATTTCTATAATTCTCAAATGGGCATAACACAAGAACGTCAACGTCAAAGCCTCAATGAATCATCCTTTGGTGGTATTCCAGACTTGTCGCCTCAGCAGTTGCACCAAATTTGGCAGCGGACTTACTAATTTTTTTGGGTCCCCTTTTTCCTTTCCCATCGGAGTTGTAGTGAGTTTGGAGTTGTCAAAGTAGGGGTGTTACTATAGTTCAGAATCACGGTGGTTCTGGCTGGTTGTCCAAGTGTACATACTCTGAATAGAGAAGTTATTGTTTTGTGCCTTCTGCCCCAATGTTGTATCCTACGAAACTGTGTTGGGGCATAATTTTTGAATTCAATGGGACAGCTTGCCAATTTTAATTATTCTAGTGAAAAAGCCATCTGATATCTTCAAGACATTGTGTTACACACTAAACACCCTTAAACATGATGCCTCAGCTAAAATTAAATGAGGGTAAATGTTGGTAGTGAAGGCTTAAATTAACCGACTTGTAAGATTTGTAAATGATTTAAGTACAATGCGTGTTATATCTGACTATCTGTTGGGGAAGGCAATTGACATGAAGGAGAAGTCAGTTGGGAGTTAGGCAGTGATTGTGACAATGGAGTTTGATAAAACTAGTGATAATTATGAGGTTGGTATCACTTAAACATCTCCTAATCCTGGTTCATTCTTTCTGGTTTGCTCATAAAACTATTGGCACAAATGGTACTATATATACCACATTCTGAATGCAGCTCATGGTGATTCTCTGATCATTGCATACTGCGTGTATGAGAAAATGGCAGGAGGTGCGGATCTAACAGGACCTAATGTTGTGTCTAAAACTTCAGTCGACCGAAGCCAAGATGCGGATAAAGGTAATAATCACCACAGGCCTGGCATTGATGCATTGCTTATGGCACCAAAAATACCAAAGCCAGTGCAACCGGTTTCTTCAGCATCCGAGGGGGAGACAATCCGGCGACCTCGTGGCAGGCCTGCGGGTTCTAAAAACAAGCCAAAGCCACCTATCATTGTCACCCGCGATAGTGCTAATGCGCTTCGTGCGCATGCTATGGAAGTGAGTTCAGGCTGTGATGTGAGTGAAAGTTTAACCAACTTTGCAAGGAGGAAACAAAGAGGTATTTGCATACTGAGTGGAAGTGGTTGTGTAACCAATGTCACACTGCGGCAACCAGCTTCCTCCGGAGCCATTGTGACCCTCCACGGCCGTTTTGAGATTCTCTCATTGCTCGGATCAATCTTGCCTCCTCCAGCCCCTCCTGGGATTACAGGTCTAACTATCTACTTAGCTGGGGCTCAGGGGCAGGTTGTAGGTGGGGGTGTGGTAGGTGCACTCATTGCTTCGGGGCCTGTTGTGATCATGGCTGCATCGTTCATGAATGCAACGTTTGATCGTCTTCCACTGGATGAAGATGAAGTAGCTGCAGCTTTGCAAAACCAACAATACCAAAATGGTCGACACCACCACCTGGATATGTCAGATTTATATGGACTTCCACCAAATCTGCTCACTAATGGTAATGTGCCCCCTGAGGTTTACTCCTGGGCATCTGGCCGAACTATGTCAAAGACTTAAAACATGATTGCAGCAACATGTCACCATTAGTATCTGGCATTACTATTCTTCATATGTATCGTTACTTGTAATTTTAACAAGAGTTTGTATCTTCATCACATACCCCCTTTAAATGCTGGTTTTTCCTGTTAATGTTACCTTAATTAAGTATATGCATCATGTAAGGAGGACAAGAGTGGCTTCTAATAATTTCCATAATTTAATAGGCAGCAAGTTCATCATAACCTATTGCATTTCTTTGTAACATAAATCCCAATCCATTCAATAGTGAATAAATCTCTGGGGCTTTCTGATGCAGCCTTCCACCAGCTATAAACTCATGAACCTCTCCATCCACTTCGATCAAACTACATCCCGGTTCTTTCTCAATCTTCTGCTCTCTCATTGAAAGCCTTTCCTGCATTGCTTCCTCAAATTGACTAGAGGCAGCATAAACATTTGACATTAACACATAACCACAACTGTCACTTGGATCCAACTCAGTTACATGCTTTGCTGCCCGCTTAGCCATCTCAATGTCTCTGTGCTTCCTACAAGATGACAGCAAAGAACCCCAAATAATCGGGTCGGCTTTTATTGGCATACCATCTATGAGCTTCTCAGCTTCTTCAAGAAGTCCAGCTCTGCCTAACACATCAACCATGCAACTATAGTGCTTAATGGATGGTGCAATCTTATTTGTTTCTCTCATTACTGAAAAATACTTCCTTGCTTTCTCCACCATCCCCGAGTGACTACATGCAGTTAGAACACCAAGAAAACTGACATCATCGGGTACAAAACTCGAAGATTCAAGCCTTGAGAATAGCTCGATTGCTTCTTCTTCACAACCATTAGTTGCTAACCCCATAATAATGGAGTTCCAACAAGATAACCCTGTTCTAGGAGCTGCCTCAAACACCTGAACAGCTTTTTCAATGCTTCCACACTTGCAATACATATTGATGATTGCTGTTACAACAATGGGATTGAGTTGAATGTGATTTTTCCTTATATATTCATGAATCCACTCCCCTTGTCTAATTGCTCCTAACTGAGCTGAAGCATTCAACAGGCTCACCATTGTAAATTCACTAGGCTTTATCTTCTTCTTCTGCATTTCACCAAAAAGATCCAAAGCTTTGTGTACATTCCATTCCTAACATATCCACCAATCATCGAATTCCACGAAATCGAATTCCTTCGAAGCATTTTATCAAACAGCCTTCTAGATTCACTGACTTCACCACATTTGGAAAGGCCCATTACCATAGAATTCCATGCAACAATGTCAAATTCCAACTCTTCTTCAAACACTCTTTTTGCTTCACTCAAAAAGCCACAGTTTGAGTACATATGTATGATGGTGTTCCTTATGAACTGGTCCCTTTCAAGACCCAACTTCACAACTCTCCCATGAAGCTGAGCTCCATCACGGGCAAGACCCACTTGAGCATAAGCCTTGAAAACTGAAGGGTAAGTCAACCTTTGTGGCTGGATAGCTGAAGTGACCAACATGTCAATGAAAAGAGAGATGGCAGCTTCAGGGTTTGAGCTGTTAGAGAAACCTCTAATGATGGTGTTCCAGATGAAGAGGTTTGGGTTCTGGATATGTCTGAAAACCATGTAGGCATAGTTGATGTTTCCGGCTGGGGAGGCACAAAAGGCCAAGACACGGCTGGCGGCAACTGTGTCATTGGCTAGGCCAGTTTTGATGAGGTGGCCATGGATTTTCTGGAGGTCTTTCATGTTGGTGCAGTGGTTTTCTAGCATGGAGAGGTGTGGTTTGTCTGAGATGAATTTGGATATTGAGGTTGAAGAAGTGAAAGAGCAACAACATGGTGTCATCTCTCGTGGCTCTTGTTTTCTGTTATCTGAGTTCAATCCAACCTCTTCCATATGACATTTGCAGAAGTGTTATCTGGGTTTTACAGTACTGCCCCATGTGTTTCTATTTTTACTTGCAAACCACAAGACTCCCATAAAAACCAAAGGGAGACATGGTGAACGACAATTCCGAAAGTTATTGATTTTTGCCCGACGACATATTCGTTAATAAAATTTCCATAAGAATAAAAGAGACATTTTTCTATATATAAAGGATGAAAAATACTGTTTTACTGTTTCTTATAAGGGGCGGAAAAGCCCTATTTGTCCTCACTGTTCCAGGATAATATCAAGAAGGCGGAAAAGTCATTTTTGTCCTTGATCTTCCCTGTGTATCCAAATGATCGGGGACTCGGGGTTGGTATTCGGACAAAACCCAAAGAAGAGAGCAGAGAGAAAAGAGGCATAGAAGAGGAGAAAGGAGAAGATCTGTGAGCTCTGGAAATAAGAGAGAAGAAGGAAAAGACCATCAAGATCAACAAAAGCGAAAGAAGAGAGCAGAGAGAAAAGAGGAATATAAGAGGCGAAAGCAGGAGATGTGTGAGCTCTGGAAAGAAGAGAGAAGAAAGAAAAGACCGGTTGCAAGGTATTGGATTTGTGGTTTGAATCGGTCTGTGTTGTTTGTTGTTTGATTTTTTTCTTCTTTTGTTAGGTGTTTTTGAGGGGGGTGATACTTTTGTTGGTTGATTGAATTGGGGGTTTTCTTGGTTGATTGAAGTTGATTCTAAGTTGTAGGGTCTATTCTTTTCGATTTGATGTAAGGTTTTTGATTTTGATGGTAGATTGTTGGGGTAGGATAAGAAGTGGAGAGATTGAAGAATTTGGTCGCGAAGAGGTTACTGGGTTTTGGAAGAGAGTGTGTTTGATTTGGGTATATGTTTGGTAAAATCTCCTGGCAGCCACAAGTGATTATACTCTTATTGTAGTTGCAAAATAATAACTGAAGCTCTCAACTCTCTCTCTCTCTAATGCCTCATGTTCTCAACCTCGCTCCTCGCAGCCAGTTCTCTGAGTTTTTTTTTTTTTTTTGGGTGAACAATATGACAACTATTATTGTTAAAGATCGGAGCAACTAATTATTTCTGTAATCAGAGGTTCATGGGATTGCTTAGTTTTTGGGTATGTTAGTCTGTAATATATGGGATTAGATAAACTTTACGAATATATATTAGTCATTTATCTTCTGTTTTCATTCTATCAGTTGGATTTATTGTATGCAGATTAGGTAGCATTTGAGCTGTTGTCAATTGTCAAGCTGCTGTTGACATTCCAATCATCTTTCTCAGGTTGGTTGCCTATAATTCCTATCTCTTTTGTGTGCTGTACTCTTGTATAGTATTCCTTAATTCATACTCATATATACATTTAGTGATATAGATAGTGTATTATAATTTCACCAGGAGCATACATATATATAGATAGATGCCTTACATATAGTGACATATATATATATATATATATTATATATACTCCATGATACATGTATACATATAGTGGGGTGTGTGTGTGTGTGTAATATATACTATTTTATGATTTTCTGTGTACTGCAGCTTTGTAAATGAATTCTTATATGTCTTCACTGGGATTTGGACTTTGTATGATGGTAGTATGAGCCAGTGTTTTGGGTTGGTGAGGATAATAAAGATGACTCCTTCAGCCTAACTGAGATACCAAAGCCTCGATCTTTGAAAATTATATATTCTTACATCAACATATTAGATGCTATTACCCATGTAATTGCGATTTTTTTGTGCAATATGGACTTATTTCTTCCAACTGAAAACTAAAATTCAAACCAGAATGGACCCAAAAAAAAATAGAAGATTATCCAGATTGTTGAAAAAACAGTGAGTAATCCCGAAATGTAGATCTAATGAGCATGTCAACTCCAATCATTTGATACACAGAGAAGAGCAAGGACAAAAATGAAAAAGTTATCCAGATTTTTTTTTTTTTTTTTTGCTTTATTAGGAAAAAGTTCTTTGTTTTTCTTTTTATTTTTTTTTAAAGTGGATCTTCACAGACTTTTGGTCTGGTCTCCTAATTCTAAACTCCATTGGTTAGCTTCGAAGAGTACCAACAGTGAAATGAATCCAATTTGGCTGATGAACTTAGTTTTCTTCTTTTTTTTTCCTAGGTCCTTGCCATTCTATAAAAGTTCAAATAATGCAACAATGAATATTTAAAGCCTAACTATATGAGCGTGGTTGTTACGTACTTTTCAGAAAAATGGCAAGTTATGTGATCAAAACACAATTTTAGAAGACTCTCATCTCTCCCACCCTAACTAAGGTCATTGGAATATGGAAAATGGCTACCAGATTAAGTATAAAACAACAAAAAGGAGTGTAAGAGAAAAGAGAGAAAGGCAAACTGAACACATCACCACCATCATTACAATCATCACTAACCAGCCCACAGACCAATCCTAAATTCCAAACATCTCTCTCTCTTTACTTTTTTTCTTCAACCTTCTTCCCTTCCCCACTTTTCTCTCCTTTTTGCACCCTCCCTTTGGTTGCACCTCCCCCTACATAAGGCTACATTACACTAACAACCCATCTCTCTCTCTCTCTCTCTCTCTCTCACTCTCTGGTTTGCACTTTCTTTAAAACATATATATGTAATATTTTAAGTACATGAAAATTGACAAAGGGGTAAATAGGTTCTTTTAAAATCTCCTTTCTTCTTTCTTTTAAACTTTTAACAAGACTAGCTAGATTGAACACCACTATCGAAAAACCAGAAGAAGCAGAAGAAGAAGCAAAAGAAGAAGGAGGAGGAGGAGGAGGAGGAGGAAAAGCAGGAGGCATCGAAGAGAAGAAACAGAGGATGGTGATGATGATTGGTGGAAGGTTCAACTATGGTATAATAGTATTCCTGATCCTATTGGGTCATTTCTTCTGTTCAGGTGAATTTCTTTGTCCTGATATGAACTTCGGGTTGCTTCTTTACAGTTTTATATTTGGTTTTCTTTCTAATCCAATGTGACAGCATCTCTCAATTTTCTCTTGTTAAAAAATATATTGTGGCAATAATCCCATTAGCTTCTTTGTCTTTTTCCTTGTTTCTTTCTGTCTTTGACAAATGAATTTTTATTCCTTAATAATCCACTTCACATCAACTTTCGGCTACTAATAAGAATCTAGCTATGTGATAATTGAGGATCTAATTTTTGAGTCGGGCTTTGATTTGACCAATGAATATGCAATTTTCTTGCTCAAAAGGAATTTTGTCATTTCAAATGTGATTCTTGTTATGAACTCTTAATTGAACACTATAGAAACTTCATATCAAATCCTTGCAAGCATAATTCTTTCTTTTATTTTTCTTCTTCTTTTAAGGTACACATTCAATTTTTTTTGTGCATAACAAATTTAATTTTGAATCATTTTAGGTACAGTTTTCCTGAAGATGACTACTTATTCTCTCTCTCTCTCTCTCTCTCTCTCTCTCTTCCTTCCTCTTTTCAGAAGCAGGGTTTAGAGTACTAGTTCTTCAAATTTTCAATGATGCTGTTCAATTTAGATTTTCCCCCTTAGTTTTTGCTTATATATATATATTTGACTAACCTTTATAGTTTTTACTGTTTTCCCTAAAAGTTCAAGAAGAAAACTTTGCTTGAATGATTACTAATAGGGAAAAATTGTTGAGCTGGTTTTTGGTACCCATATATCACAAGCTCAACTTTCTGGTTTGAAACTGTTTATAGGGTATGATGTTGTTTTTGAATCGGGAACAATTCAAATTTGGTACCACTATTTCCATATTCAAAAGGCACTGAACAGAATAAATAAAGCTTACTTTAGTTGTCATTTCTAGTACAGGTTTGAAGGTGAGAATTAAAGAACAAAGCCATGAACAGAAACAGCTACATATTACTACTTCAATTTCCACAACCCAGAAAGACATCACAACCCCAATAACCACAGTTCCTACAATAACTCCCACCACTCCCACTTCATCAACACCAATTATGAACCCTACTTCCACCCAGATTCAACCTCTCCAATTACTACAACCCCCTTTTCTACTACCACAACATCATCCACTTCTGCAAGTTGGTGTGTTGCTAGCCCAAGTGCAACACAAATGGCATTACAAGTTGCCTTGGACTATGCTTGTGGCTATGGTGGCACTGATTGTTCAGAGATTCAGCTTGGTCGAAGCTGTTACAACCCAAATACTGTCCGAGACCATGCTTCTTTTGCATTCAATAACTTTTATCAGAAGAATCCAGTTCCAAATAGCTGCAATTTTGGTGGCACTGCTGTCATCACCAACAATGATCCAAGTAAGATACCACCTCTTGTTTTTGCATTTTCTTTTTTTGATTTGCTGTTACGAAAATGTATTATGTTAGACAGCGCGCTTCACATGTTATGTTGCGGAACCTTTGATTAGGTATATCCTCATTTTATAAACAATTTTGAAACATTACATACTAGATATCTGACCAAAGAGCATTATCTAATGCTTTAACGAAATTCAATGTGAATTCCTTTATTCTCAGTTCCTTTTATTTTTCTTTTTTCCATCATTGTGTTTAGGTACTGGGACATGTCAATATCCATCCACTAGGTAACCCTCCCATCTCTGATTACTACAGTTATCCCACCACCTATTTAGTGAGAAAGATCAACTTTCTTATTTGTATACATGCAATGGGTTTGCAGCACAAGTTCATCGGTTTTGAACACAACAAATTCAAGTGGCTCAACGGTTTTCGGTGCGGTACCTTCTGGTCCTTCTACCTCTTCAGCAGCTGCTGCTGCAAGTTCGCACAGCCTGCGAAACTTGTTCACTATGATGTCTATGACGGTGGTTCTACTCGCTTAAAAGGCTCCAGTGGACTTCCCCGACAAAAATTGGTGTTTGGTTTGGGGGTTAGAATGTAGCATACATATGGGGAGGTACACATTTACATACTAGTGGCTTGTTACATTGAGATGACTCATCTCCTGTAATGGATATATCAATGAGTTTCTTTCTTAGTGATGAGATTGAGAGACCTTAGAAAACGAGATAAAGCAATGTGGGAATGTGTTGGTTCTTGTAGAGGTAGCATTGTAGCAACTACCGAACACTAAGAAAATGTTGTAATTACCGGGAATAGAAAATTTTGACAGGAACTTATTGAAATAGTGTGTGTAGGACTAATGTACCCATTATATATGGTTGAAGTGAAATATGGGCTTGGTCAGTTTTCTGTTGGGTCTGGTTCTGGGTCTGGGTCCGTCTGCAGAAGCGGGCCTCTTGTACTCATTCCCTTCTTTTAATTTTTTGTTTTTGTTTTTTTTGTTTTTCCCTCTTTGTTAATCCCAAATTGGCGTGGTTGCCAATCAACATAAAGCAAAATTGCGTTATATAGGAGTCTTAGCTACTTGCTAGGAGAAACCCTTTGAGGAGTTTTATATTTTTTACATGTATTTTAATAATCTGAACTATTTATGCTCTAGTTACATATACAGATATGAACCTTACAAAAAACTAATCAAATTGAAGTACTTCATTGTTATTGTGGGCTTGCTTTGAGAGCTTATTTTATCAAGGGTGCCTCTTAGTATGGAGATTTTTCTATGACATTACGACATTATTAATTTGATTCAGTAAGAGAGATTTTCACCGATTTTCACAAATCTAGTCAGATTAAAACCCACTTCTAATTGACTTGTGATGAACAATTTGGTTCTAATAGCTCATTTTAGGATTCCAAGAGGGTACACAAACAATCGTAAATAGAGCTCTCATAAAAAATAAAATATTGAGTGCGGTGCTTTTACCAAAGACTTCTATGTTGCATAAGAGAAATTATTCTATGGTTTTGAATTACCACGTGGCTTTGTAATTAGACCTGTAAATGGATCAGATTTGGTTCGGATCGACCTAAATCCAAATCCGTTTACTTAAAAAAAAAATTTGATCCAAACCCGCTCCGTTAACCCAGCGGATCATTGATAGCTCAATCCAAATCCGTATCCGCCGGGTTAACGGATACCCGATCCGCTAATCCGACACGTTTATAATTTTAAATATTTTAAAATTTTAAATAGTAATATTAAATTTATATCATTATACCTCATAAGATATTAATAAAATATTAAAACAACATGAAAACTATCACCAAAAGTAGAATTATGTTATCAAATTCTTACTGCTACCCGTTCCTTAAATTTCTGCAAAAAATCTGTATTAGAAATTCTTCATATTTTAAAAAAATAAAAATATTTATTAAAAATATATATTTTATTATTACAAAAACGGGCCGGATCGACCTAAATCAGTATTTGATCCGTTAAATAAACGGGTTAACGGATTCGGATCATTAACGGATCAACGAATCAAAATTTTTGATCCAAACCAGTCCAATAGCCACTGATCTGAAGCGGGTCCGGATCAAAATCCGGTCCATTTACAAGTCTATTTGTAATGTAGTGGTTTCAAGTTAATAACATCACTCGAATTGGTGAGGACCATGTATGAGAGTGAAAAAATAAAAAATAAATTAAGAGACCAATAAAAAATAACTACAAGTCATATGAGCCAATAATGTCAAATTGGACCACCACGTGTAACATGGGTCGGGACTATATTATAAAAATCAATAAAAATGTGCATTTCTTGCTAATGAAAATTAATGCATCTTATAAATGTGTTAAAAGGAGCTTTAGATCCACATTTATGAAAGTAATCAAACGAAGCACAAAATGAAAATTTTACTCATTATATGGTAAATCACACCTTGCGATTTAGTGCTCAACCACTAAAGGAAATAATAGTATTGTTGAAGGAAAGAATTAGCAAATTTAATTGTTATAGGAAAAAATAACTTAAGCGGACTGTAAATCCTAAAAATTAATTTTCAAGAATTAAAAATAAAAGAATTGTGGCAATTAAAAATGCATTCGGCGACCTTTTCTCAAATCATGAAAAATAAAGATAAAAAATATTTTTAACTTTTAATTGAAGAAATTAAAAGTAACAATTCGATATTTTCATTTCTTCCTTCTATGAGTGTAGAAAGTATAGAGAATATAATTTCGCGTCTTTATATTAAAATTTGTCTTAAAAAAATTATTTTCAAAAACATTACCAAAGATCCCCATACAGTATTTATGATGGGAGAGGATCCTCTCCTGAGCAAATTAAACACCTGAGCAACCTGAGCTTTGAAGCAGATGACGACACGTGGATTTATCAAATCTAACGGTCTATAATTTTTCTTTTACTTTGGCCACTTCTTTCCTTCCTCTCTCTTCTGATTTCCCTTTCCTTCACTGCACGTTCTTCTTTTCCTTCCCTTTCTCTCTCTTCTGTCCTTCTTCACTCTTTATCAGATGAAATCTTCTTATGACAAAACCTCTTTCTCTTTTAAATCTCTATTTCACAGTCGGCTTGGAGAATCAAATCACAAACAAAGTAGAGAACCCAGATCACCCAGGTCTCGAAGGATGAACTTCAAAAGATTCAATTTTTATAACCCACGGCCTTAATTTGGTCTGGGTACTTGGGTAGGAAGAGAAGAGAGAATGCCAAGGGTAAAACCTGAGATTTGGTTTTCGTTTAGATTTGATTTTGTTGAGATTGAATGCCAAGGATTTCAATTTTGGATTGTTATTTTTTGGGTTTGTATGAAAGTGAAGAGAGCAAGGAAGGCAAAAAAAAAAAAAAATCAGAATGCTCATGAAGAAAGAGAGAGGTTCAGTGGAGATAATGGAGGTGGAGGACTGCAGTTGATTGAACCGCAAAATGGAATACGAAGTTGAAGAAGAAGGGAGAGAATGAGAATGTTTTGATTGTTGGATTAAGCTGCAAAAAATCAAATAAGTGCAACAAAAGATTAGAGCCGTTAGATGTGTATTTGGACATGTGGCAGCTTCTTATGAAAAGCTCAGGTTGCTCAGGTGTATAATTTGCTCAGGAGAGGATCCTCCCCCATTTATGATATCATTGCAACTGTTTTAGCAAAAACCTGGTCCAACTGTCCAAGAGTGTCATTGTACTTTCTGTTGTCATGTACGTGAGGAGGTGCAGTACAGACTACCTACTTCCACACAAGTTGCAACCAGGGTCCATATATAGTCAGCTTTAAATCAATCATCTCACCGGTCACTGAGTTTTTTTTTTTTTTTTTGAGAAGAGACACCAGTCACTGAGTTAAAATTTGATTGCAATTCTAGTCTAAACTTTGAAATTATACATAAAATAAATTTAACATTTAATTGCACTTTCTCTCTACCTGGTTTCATGTTCTTACATTGTTAAAGGAAAATAGAAATAGATATACTACTATATATGCAGTCTACTAGATTTGATGTAATTTTTTTGCGCTATTCTCCTCAAGATTTCTTTGTTCTTTTGATTCTACAGATTTGGTTGTTTGGTGAATCACCCTTTTTTTTTGCTGATTAATTAGTTTCTTAATAAAATCAACGTAATTTGTCAGAAATTATTAAATTGAATGTATTGACATGTAAGACGCCAACTTAAATGCCACATAATTTAGTATTGATTTTTGGTATAAAATTTTGGTGTCTGTAGCACTGCTCTTCAATTATTATAAAGAATAATAGCACGTTTAAAAAAAAAAAATATATATATATATATATATAAATGATAGCATATGGTATGGGGCCTAACTATTTAGAAACCAATCGTTTAGCTTTCATTTCATATAGTGCTTACATCTTCTCGGTTTCATATCCATCACCATCCCACCAAGTCCTTCGCCTATTGTGGTTATGGAGGACCATATTCAATCCCTCTTCCAACCCCTCATTCACAGAAAACGAGTCACAAACCATGAAACAACTTATGATTCCATATCAAACGCCGGAATTCTCATTTGTTTCATTTCCGTCATCTTGGTCGCAATCCTCTCATTCTGGGCAAACCACGAAGCTTCTAAAGGGTTTGACATCACCGTCCTAAACGACGTCCCTCGAGACCTCTCTGCCAGCCACCGCTTCAACCTCTTCTACGTCGCCAATGACAAAGCCACCCGCATCGTCCTCGACGCCAGCGATTTCATTGAACACCTTCTTTACCCTAGCGACGACAACTTCAAGAAGCAAGTAAACCGTGTCGTTGTGAGGTTCGTCAGCGTGAACCTAACAAACGCCGTGGGAGTTTTCGTCGTAGAAGACGACCGTAACTTTGTGGTGAACATAAGCCCTTTTGTTATGGAAGAGGCCAACGTCGACCGTGCATTAGTGTTGGCAATACGACGTGGCATGGCGCGTGTGTGGCTTTGGGATGGCATAGGGTCTGGTGCTCCGCCGGAGCTTGTGAACGGCATGGTGGAGTACCTAAGAATGGCGGCGGAAGGGTTTGCTGGCCTGAAAAGTGGTGTTTCCGACTGGAAATTGCCAGAGAGCGAGGGCTACATTTGGTGGGAGGACAAGGACCCTGTAGCCGTGGCAAAGTTGTTGCACTATTATGAGGGGTACAGGAAGGGCTTCATTAAACGACTGAATAGAGCTATGAAGGATGAGTGGCATGATTGGACGGTGGATGATGCGTTAGGCATGCCATTACAAAATTTGTGCGGTAAATATAATTTTTCCAGGTCCAGCTATTGAGGTGGGTTTTGATTCAGGTTTCTATTTTAATTGTAGCATGAATGTATTGTGCTTGCTGATCTTGCACACAAACAAGGATTAGTCGTGTGGAATCAAATGGATATATATGAATCATATGATCGATAAAACATTAAAACCTTAACCTTAAACATCAATACAAGAGTCCACGTACATAGAGTACATTCCGAATAATAATAGGAGACTCATCTAACCTTTTGTGCTCTATGTTCTTTTGCACAAAAAGTTTGTTGTACAATATGATATACAATGCCAATGCAAGTAGCTATAGGCACCATGTTCAAGTTCAACCATAATTCTCTTGTTCCTTTCTCAGTTTCTCTACTCAATTAATCAATGTGATTCGAGTCTTAATTTTTTTTTTTGGTAAATAAATGAGTATGTTAAACCAAAGAGGGGAGGGCAAAGTCCAGTACAATCAAGGCCAGAAGCAAAAAACTTACAAAAACAAAGGGAAACAAGCCATCCAAAAGAAAGCAAATCAAACCAAAACAGGAAGCAAAGCAAGGACAAAAGCTAAGTAGCAGCTAAGTTCCATTTTTCAGCAATGGTTCTATTAGTGCTTGTGGACTTAAACTCGATGGAAATGATCCTGCATCTAATCGTGGTGATAATATGCTTGAAAACCACAGAGGGAACACATCTTTCACTCCTAAAAATGCGATTATTTCTCTCTTTCCAGATGAAGTAAACAGAAACCGAAAGGCCAAGCTTCTTGATGGTAGAAGAGAGAGATTTACCGCCCCACCGAGAAGAAGCCCGATCAACAAATAAAGGCCATGGAGGGTTCAGCCAAGGTACCCCACAAGAACAAAGAACTTTCTTCCAAATATACCGAGAGAAAGAGCAGGTAAAGAAAAGATGATTGATATTCTCAGGAAACAAACCACAAAGAGGGCAGAGAGGATTGATTTGAGGAGAATAAACAATGACTATAGAATAGCTAGATTGTCATTTATTTTCATATTTATTCCTGACTATAGTTCTTTTTGTTTTTTAAGTTCTGCTCTATGGAAAGTAAATGGTAAGAGTGCCGTAACTATTCATTTGATATAAGAATGAGAGAAGGCTCAAGGCATAATAAATCCACAACGATCGAGAACTTTTAGTACATTGAGAGCATGTTTACTTACTTGGAATGGGAGGGAATGATTACGGGGTAAAAGTATTCATGCGTTTACTAACACATAAAGGGAATGATTACGGATAAAAGTATTCATGTGCAGAAAGGGTGCAAAAGCTTATGTAAGCACTATGGGGGGAGGCTCGAGTGCCAAAAGGGATGGAGGCAACTATGGGGGTTGAAACTTCCTAATAAAATCAAGGTCTTCTTATGGAGAGCATGTAGCAGTTTTCTACCTTGTGCATCTGCTTTGAAACAAAGGAAAGTGTGTGAAAGTGGGCATTGTATGGGTTGTGGGTATAGTGATGAGTAGGTGATTCCCTCTTTGTGGGATTGTCAGCTTGCCCGCAAAGTTTGGAAAGCACACCTTCTTAACTAATGTGTGCAAGGTTTGGAGTTGGGAGAGGGATTTCTTTGAGCTATTCTTACATGTAGAGTCTGTGGCCAGAGAAGATGATTTGGAGTGGTTTGGTGCGCTAGCTTGGTAGATTTTGCACGAGAGAAATAATAGAATACATGTCAATGTAGTGGTGGGGGCAATAGGGTTGCACACGGATTGGGTTGGATCGGTTTTGACTCCAAACCATCTCTATGCCAAAGTGAGCAGTTTAAGCATTTTGGAAAACCGGTCATAAAAAACAATAATCTCAATCCGACCCAATCCAATCCAATTAAAGATGTTTTGGTTTGGTCGGTTAGGCGGTTTTCACCTATATAATATTAACATGCTATTTATGAAAAAATTCATAGTAAAAATTCAATCTCTAGAATTGAAATTATGGAAAATGCTTTGGATCCCAAAGTTCCATACAAAAAACCATCTCAAATGACATGGCATTGACCACATGAGCCCTAATGAACCTCAAAATATTCAAGCTGTCATTTTATATATATATATATATATATATATATATTTAGAATATGTATTTAAATTAGTTTATTTATCTCTAAGATATTAAAAAATGGAAGAAAAAAATGCGGTGAAGTTAATCAATCCAACAAGCGCGCAAACTCATGTCTTGATAAACCCTAAAAAATGCAAAACTCATCCTCCATATATCGCAGCCAGTAAATTCTTTGTTCTATTGTAAAAAAAGAAGAAGAAGAAGAAGAAGTAAATTTGTTGTTCTCTCTTTTAATTTCTTGAACCAATCTGGTGGATTCAAATTTCAAAACAAGTTGGTTAAATTAACTTCTGTATTTATTTGTATCTTTCTTAATCTTTTATTAAGAGCTAACTCACAGTTTTTCATCATAATCCCTTGTGATTATGATATAGAAAGCCAATTTATGCCTTGTGGTTGCTATATTCATAATCATCTTAATTCTTTATTTTGGATTTTCATACGCAAGACCTTTTATTTATTCAAATCCTAGATGATTTTTCATCCCTTGAGTTCCAAATTTTGGTACAGCATGAGATGAGGATGATGATGACAAGTGGTATATGAGAATATCCCTGGTATTTGAAAATCAATTTTTGGGATTGCAGGGAAACATTATTTTTCTCATTTAATATAATATTAAGTAATTGCATATATAATGGAAACTATATAAATGAAAATTAATTGACATAATTACATGTTGGAAATAACTATGAATGAGGTGGCAATGCCACATGATTTGGGATTGAAATTTGGTATAATATTTTGGTGTCTCTAGCACCACTCTAATTAAAATCCAAAACATATAGTCCAAAACTAAAACCTAAATTAGATTCAAAGTGATTCACTTATTTAACGACTTAGCCATCTATACTAGCTTAATATGATAGTATTAAATGTCAAAGAATGAGAGATTGAGAGATCAGAGATGTGATATGAAAGGATAAAAAAAATTGTAGCCATTATATACTAACATTTTAGGCCTTTGGTCCTTGAATTCAATATGATAGTATATCATTTTAGAATAAAGTTATAACTAAAGATTTAGAACTTACTTAGAACAAACCGGACAAATGAATATATATTTATTATGTGTGTGTGTGTATAAAAATTTTCTCTTATACTTCAAACATACCGGTCGGTTCGGGTTCCACAGTTTAAGTACAAGAGAAACCAAACCAACTCAGTTCATAAATGGTTTGGTTCGGCATTGAATCGATTTTCAATTTTTAAAGTTAAAAAACCTTAACTAAACCATATTTATCTGTCGGTTTTGGCCGGTTTGTACCATGTTTTGCACACCCCTAGGGGGTAGAGAGCTTGGTGGAGAAAGCTGCTTGTTGGTGGGAGGCCTATTAAAGGTGGAAAGTGTGACTGACCATTTGGGAAAAGTGAGGTCGACGACCACCTCAAGAGTACAACGATGGGTGAAACCTGGGCATGGAATGATTAAATTGAATATTGATGGGCTTTAGGAGTGGGACAGGGCGTGTATGGGACTGGTGCAGTATGTCGGAATGAGTTTGGGGATTGTCTTAGGATGTTGGTCGTATCGGGCTTGGGATTTGTAAGTCCCCAAAATTGTGAATTCCTTGCATTGGTTATTCTGTGTGCAAGCTGGCTTCTCAAATTTTTGAAATTGAAGGATATGCCCATAACGTGTTTTTAGCGTTGGATTCTTTAGGGAACTCATTGGAATCCTCCCCAGGAACCTTTTATCAAGATCAATTCAGATGAAGCATGGGAAGCTACTTCAAAATTGGGTGGTACTGGTGCTATTTTAAGAGATCATAGAGGTTGTTTCCTTGCTGGAGCAAGTTACTCCAATCACTTCAATTTAGCTATTGAATCTGAAGCTATGGCTTTGATCGAAGATTGCTTTTTGGCAGTGAGAATTAACAAATTGCACGTTCAATGTGAGTGTGACTGTAAGGATCTCGTGAATTTTATCAACAACAAAGATTGCAGTGAAAGTTGGAGGCTCAATCCTTTTGTTGAAGATATTCAAAGGTTCAAGAATTTCTTCCAGGCTTTCTCTTGCGTCTGGATTCCCCGTGGAGCTAACCATGCAGCTGATGCTACGGCCAAGCTTGCAAAGCAGAGGTTGCTATCCCAAGAGTGGGTAGATCAATCACCAACGTCTCTCTCTACTGTTCTTCAAAGAGATGAGCTCTCTTGCCCTCTAGATTAGGGTGTTTAGAAGGACTTTTGTTGTTTGGGTTTAGTTTATTTTTACTATAATTTCTTCTTGTTCTTCCTTTGTTGTACTTTGTGACTTTTTCCTTTCTTTAATGAATTTCCAAATAAATAAATAAAAAGCGTTGGATTCTGCTCAAGAAGACTTTAGCGTGGATGGCGCTATGGTCGATGAAGCAAAGATGCTTTAAAGTTCTTTCCAGTCCTGCAGTTTGGGCTATGTCCCCAAAGATTGTAATAAGGCTGCACATTGTGTAGCAAGAGAGGCGTTATCCTTATCTTTCCCTACCTTTTGGTGGTTGATGGAGCCGGAGTGACTTTCTCTAATTTTAGCTTATGAGTCCATTACTTGAGTTTTGTAAATGAAGTGTGGTACTCTTCCTATCCGTCTATGGAAGGTTTAATGAGGCTACTATATACTCCTTGATGTAGTTCTTCGACTATGAATGAAACATTCTTTTGATGAAAAAAAATCTATATATATCTTTCTTGGCAATTGAGAACCAGAATTGAATTATGAAAAACCAATAATACAAAATCAAATCCATAATATTGATATACATATACAATAGAATTAACCATGAAGAAACTTCAAACTTCAATATCAACCAATGAAAAATAGAATAATTATCCAAAAATAATAATGTATTTTTAATATAGAGATTGAAAAGGTTGGATTTAAAACTAGGGGTTTCGTTTATAAATCTTTGGCTTTTAGTGGCAAGCGAGATGGTAGCAACATAAATCGTGAAAATTGAATTGTAGAAGAGTAATGGCTTTGCAAACAACAACTTTGTCAACATGTGTAAATTTTTCTTCGGAGATGAAATTTGTCGATGCGGATGTGTCCCTTTTTATGTTATAGGAGGATTTTGCCAACAAAAATATTAGTTGGCAAATGTGTCGGAAAGTTTGTTGCTACACATGTTCCTTTCTTCTTCTTTTTTTACAGGGGATTTTTCTGACAACTAATTGTTGGTAATTGTATCTTTTTTTTATGGCAATAAAGATTCGTTGGACCTAATGTGTTTCTTTTTAATTTTTGTTTTATGGGAGAACTCTGGTGACAAACAATCTCTTTGCCAAAATATATATATTTTTTTAGGCAAAGCACTAAAATGAGGTAAAATTATCTCACTAACCTCAGCAACAAGTTTTTATTCCCACTAACCCAATTTTAAGTAAAATAACAAGTTTTCCCTTAGATTAATTAATAAATTACAGCCATGCCATCGATCTCTCTCTCATTCCCACTGCGGACAACTTCTGGAGTTTCGGCGCCGACTGACCTCTCTCTCTCTCTCCATGACATCGGCTTTGGCGACGACACGAAGGAGGAGGAGGAGGCTACGGTGCGGTAGTTAGAAGTTGGAAGGAACGATTTGGCTACATTAGAAGTTGGGGATCCTAAAGCTCGGCCATTGATATTCCATTTTCTCTAAGGGCGTGTAATATGGGCTTGTGGACACATATATGGCATATCATCTTCTTCGTATTCGCAGTAGAAAGACCAGGAGTGTAATCGAGGTCGAAGACGACGAGAGTAGGTAATCAAGTTCTGGTGTTGTGTGAATATCTTGAAATGATTGCACAAAGTTATTGACTTTTTAAACAGTTGTTGACTACTAAAGAATTAAAATTATTAGCTTGACTTTGAATTCCAACTCCATACCCAAATCATTCCAAGATGGTCCCAATCTTCAAACTAACCAAAAGTATCCCAGAACTTAATATCAATTTGTAAATTGTAAGGGGACCCCAAAATTAAAGTTAGTAGCTATATCCCAGAATTAAAGCTAATAGCTTGCTAGCTATATCAATTTGTAAATTGTAAATGGACAATCTCATTTAGAGAAGAGCAAAAGGTTCGATGCAAAAAAAAAAAAAAAAAAAAAGTTTATTAGCCCCCAATAGATGTCTACTGGGGGGCAGTAGACGTTTTGAATTAATGTAATCTCATCATTTTTTTTATTTAATCAAAGTTTTATTTGTCTAATTTAAGGAAGATCAGTTCTCATTCTGGCGACCGAAAGTTCTATTAGGGGGCAATAGACGTCTATTGGGGGCAATAAACCTTTTCGACGACCTATGAAATCTCTGACGAGCTCCAGCGAGGTTTTCAGAAAAGTCCGGTGGGCAGTGGTCCGTGACCAGATTCCTGCGAAGTTGGTCGGAATCCGGCAACCGATGACCGGATTCCGGCGAAAGTTGGTCGGAATCCGGCAAAGTCTTCTATGGTTTCTCTCTCTCTCTCTAAGTAACAAAGGAGTGAGGATAAAATAGTCTTAAAAAAAAAAACTTAATGTGGTATTAGGGAAGACTTCCTTAAAGTGTTTTGGGTAAGGAAAAATTAAAAAAACTTAATGAGGTAAGTGGGAAAAAAACCCCTGGAAATGGGGTAAATCGACAAAAACCCATTTTTTTATACGGGGATGAAAATACGTGAGTCATCATTTGGCACGCGGGCTTAAAAACCCATGGGCACCTGCCCGACCTGACCCGCAGCAAAGGCCATCTCGGCCCTGTCAGTTGGGCATGAGGCAAGGCTAGAGCAGAGTTCAAAGCAAGCCCATTCAACTCGAAAGCCCATTCAATTCCAGTATTAATATTTTTTTAATGTAATTATTAGTTGAATATGTGAACTAATTATTGCATTAGGCCATATTGTCCTTTAATTTTGTATTTTATCTTGTTCAATCATTAACATATCATAATTTTTTATCTTCCATTTTTCTATCTTTGTAAAATAGTAAAGGCCGTGAGAAGTAAAAACCCTAAGCGTGTGTTTCTCTCTGCACGCACCTAAACCCTAGTTTTAACAGTGGCGGCAGGGCTGCTCTTCCCCTGCGCTTATATCAACACCCATGGCTTCCATTGAGAATGTCACTACCTCCTTTGATGCGTCTCTTGCTTTAGCCGGCAATGAGGTCATCGATCTGTCTCGTCGGACTGAAGGTACATAGCAGCGCCCCCAACAATCCTACCTACTAGCCAAACCCTTGGCAAAACATCCTGCTGCACTCAATGATCTCAGATGATTCTTCAGAAAAGTGTGGGTGCTTGATAAGGGCTTCAAGATCTAAGAGAGAGAGAGAGAGAGAGAGAGAGAGAGAGCATAACCATTTCATCCTGGCTTTTGACCTACAATGTGATCGAAACAAGGTTCTTGAGGGTGGTCCGTGGCAGGTTAACCATGCCCTGATAGTGCTGCAAGAATATGATGGCATAACGCCGATTAGCTCAGTGGAGATAAGCTCGCTATTCTTTTGGGTGCGGATCTCCAACATTCCACCAGCTTTTGAGGACCTAGACACCATCAAAGATATTGCGTCTGTGGCTGGAAAGTTCTTGGAGTTGGATGAAAAACTGTTTGATAACATGGGAAATGCTAGGGTTAGGGTTGCTCATGAACTGTCAAAGCCCTTCTTTCTGCAGAAAACGCTCCGCCTTGCTCCTGGGGTGGAAGCAGATATATCCTTCTTTTTTGAAAACTTGGTCGGGATGTGCAACTCATGCCATTTTCTTATGCATGACGGCGATTGATGTCCAGTCAGTATGGTGGCTGTAACACATGCTCGAGCCCGGGCTAATACTGAAAAGAGAGTGGATATTGGAACCCCATCCTTGAGTTTTAATGTAGGAACTTTCATAGAGGGCATCTTCCGCTTCCATGGTGTGCAAACACCAGTGCTTCAGCCGTCAGCAAGGCTCTCTTTGGCCCCTACATCTTTGGACGTAAGCCTGTTATACTGCAGGAGAAGCTTCTTCCTAAAGAACCTGAAAATTCTTTGGCTTTCGTCCCGGCCACTGACCTCCTTGATAACACTAAGTCTCCCCCCAAAGACAAGGCCGCTGTAGGTTTACTGTCAAAGATGATTGAGCTAGTTTTTTAATCTACATTGCCTGCTCCAACTAAGAGGGGGGAAACAATGGGGCAACCAAAGAAAGCATCTGAAACTGAAGCAAATGCTCTTGCCAAGGTGGAGCCACGAACTGAGAAGTGAGTACACCCTTCAAACTCTAAGGCCTCTCCCAAAAAAATTGAAGATTTTGCTCCCAGAATTGTTCAAGAAAGTGAAGATTCAGGATGCACCAACAAAGAAGTTGAAAACACCATGCTTCCCGAGTAAATTTTCAGCGAAGTCTCTTGGTCTCCTTGAAGTCCCTGGAAGCATTCTAGTGCCGATGGATCCAATTATGGAAGTGAAAATGGAACCAAAAAAGAAGAGAGGAAGGCAATTGGGTGCAAAAAATAAAAATCCATCCAAATCCAAGAAGATTTTTGTAGCATAGGTGGCATGTTTTACGTATCTTACCAAGCCTCCTAGCCCTAGTGAGAAGGGCACAAGGAGAAAATTTAAGTTGTTTTTTGTTTTGTGACTTAACCTATTTACTATGCTATTGTGTAGTTTATAGGCTCACTTGGAATAAGTGAGCATTGATTTGTATTAGTGAGTGGTGTTAGCATATCGCTCGTCTTACTTGCCATATGAGCAGTGACTGATATGTATTCGTGTCATTTTGGCCTTAATGAAATGAAAATCCTATTATTATTGATTCAAAAAATATTACATATAAATATAATGTGCTGGCCCTTGCCTTGCCAAAAAGCCTAGCCTGACCCAGCCCAAAAAAGCCCATAAGGCTCTAGGCCTATGAGCGGGCTTGGGCCTTAATTTTTAAGAAAAAGCCCGGCCTTACATAACCAGAAAAAAAAAAAAATTGTTATGGGCTTGCTCTATCAGCCCGGCTCGAGCCCATTGATTTCGGGCAGGGTAGGGCTAGTCCTGCCCATTGATGTCCCTTACATGGGATTGAATGTGATACTTCTAATTATTATTATTTTTTTGTACGAAAGGACTTTGCCGATGACTATTCCGTCGACAAATGTGTCTGTTTTGATAGTGATGAAAAACTCGTTAGATAAGATGTGTTCCTTTTTAATTTTTATTTTATGGGAGGTCTTTTCCGACAAATGTTCAATCGGCATTTATTTTATGACGACAAAAATTCGTCAAATGACCGGGATGTATTCCTTTTAAATTTTCGTCTTATAGGAGGACTTTGACTACAAAACATTCATTGACAAAACTTTGAATATCAATGCATTTTACATATTCTATCTTTTATTAGAAGATCGATGTCGATTGATAGTTTGATTAGATGTAGACAATCTGTAATCTCTAGTCTATAGTCAATATTTGGTATTGTCATAACTGCAAAAAAAAATAAAAAAAAATCTATATATATACAGTATGGGAATTTTCTTAAGTACGTATGTATATCCTATCTAGGGATGGCAAAAGGGTGGGTTGGGGATGGGGATTAGAATACCATCCCCATCCTCGGAGTCATTCTCCACCCCCATCCCCACCACAATCCCCAATAAAAATATATTGGGGATTCCCCTTCCCCATCCCCACTGGGGACTAAGCTTTCAAACTTGTTCCAAATTCCCAATAAGAATTTAATAAATAAAATATTTTTTTTCTCATATTAAATTTTTTAAAATCAAAATCTATAACAAATAAAATTAAAACATGATTAAGGTGAAGGATTAAGAAAGAGTGAGAACGCGCCTCACGCGGGGAGAAAGAAGGAACAAAGTCTTGCTTCACGATATCTCTCCTGGCCGAACGCCGCCGGCCCTCCTACTGCTGCATTCCGGTCCGGGAGAGGATGATGGTTTGGGCTAGTAGCGTGGGTCTATGGCAGCGGTTTGGTCCGGGGTTGGAGAATGGAGACTCGATTTCAGAGGGGGCAGATCAAACGTAAGTCTCTGCCTTGTTTCGGTAAGACACGAAGGCTTTGTGCCAGTCTGAGCACCTTATGTGCCTTATCTGCTCTAGGTAGGCGGCGAATTCTTTGTTTGGTCAAATGATCGCAGTCTCCTAGTGGCAGGATGAAACTAAATATCGTCGGGTTTATCCTCCGGCGGCAACATAGTAGGAAAGCTGTGCAATTGGTAATTATGCTACGTTGTAATCGGGTTACATATCGAGTTATCTTTCCGTTATGTTACCGCTATGTTAAAGCAAATTGAGTAACCAGTAGAGCACTCTTTGCTAGTTGGTGTTTGTTGGAATACATGCACTTTGTAGAGATTCCTGATACTATTTCGGGATTTCCTCTAGATGCTTATCGTATCAGGGGTTTCGGCTCCATGGCCCCCTCTTGTATTCGACAGTTTCATTAATCAAGGCTTGAGGGCAGCCGCACCAGTTTTTTATTAAAAAATAATAATAATAATAATAATAATAATAATAAAAAAACATGATTAAATTCATAAAATAATAATTCAGTGAGTGCAAAATTTAAAAACACCATTAAAGTAAAAGTGTAGCTATTGATGTAAAGTAGTAAATGTTTGTAATTTATATTATAAAAAATAAATTAATATATATATATATATAAATTAAATATATGTATATATTATTGGGGCGGGTTTGGGGATGGGGATCACAATACCATCCCTGCCCCATCCCCAATCTTAGATACCCATCTTCATTCCTCATTTGTCTCCGAATTCTCCTCCCATTAGAAGCGGGTATCCAATAAAACTCCGCCCCGCTAGAGATTTTTGTCATTCCTAATCCTATCAAACTCTGCGAAGATGAATTGTGGCACACCACTGCTAAGAAAGGTGGCGAACCTTGTAGATTAATCCATGTTCTCGATCACGTCTTTTGGGTGAGGATCTGTACTCAAACTTTCTTCGCCGCGAAGAGTTCAAATATTTATGACTTTGGATTTATAAGCTCATTCATTTCAAGAACAGATCCAAATCTCAACCTTTCAGAACCAACAGTCCAACACGTACCAGTGATCACGCGTATGCATGTACGGTTCTTCACATTATATGCATTATATGACTCTGAGTCTTTATCTGTAAACTGCATGTGATAAATACAGTAATAAATGCCTAAGACAGAAAATATCTGATTAAGAAAGGCAGGTTGATGCTTAGCCACAATAATTTCTAAGCCGACTACAAAACTTTATTAGATATTCATAGAGAAGCAAATTAATTAACTTCATGATTGGATAGACAAGATAGATACAGATCGAATAGGAATCGCACTCGGACTCTTTTATTAGCTTGGGCGTTCTTGAGACATATATTAATTAGTCTTTTCGTACAGAACAAAGTATAAACAAAGAAAGAGACAAAGAGGGTTAATTTGTATGTTAATGCTTCCAACTGCATGTTACTGGAGCAAGAATGCAAGATCATGATTCAATACCTTTTCAAATTTTGCAGGTTAGTTGATCAGTTGGGCCGGGCATGAAAACACAATGAAAATTTAGTAGTTTCTTCTAATTTAATAATGCATAGTTTGGAATAGTTAATCACTTCACCATGACTTGATGACATGGTTAGCTTCATGTAATATTCATGCATGCTTAAGAGTAAGGATCGGAACAAGAGAAAAAATAATGTGTATCATTCAGCAACTGAATAATAAATATAGCAAATTAAAATAGCTAGTTATAATTAACAGATATATATCTGATCGACTGATCACAACCATTAAGTGGGATCTAACAAAAAATGACCATATACGTACGTATATATGGTATCCTAGCCTTAATTTTTTTTTTTTTAAGGGAATACAGTCAATAAATAAACACAAATGTTTCCCTAATTCTTCCTCTTATTATCACTGACTATTCCTTCATTCCCAGCCAGCATCAAGTACTTGTCCTTCCTTGTAAGAGTGGTACACTCAAACCCCAAAGCATCACCCAACTTCCTCTGTATATAATTAGCAACTTCACAGCTAGATTTTCCACCAGCACAAGTCAGCTCTTTAGGTAACTTGCCTAATATTTCAACATAATACACAGGTCTAGGGTTCATCAAGAAGAAAATAGGATCCAAACATTTGAGCCCACTGGCTGTAGTCCCATAGAACATACTCACCTTTGTGTTGACAGCCACAGGCACAATCTCATCAGCCAATTCAGCAAACAGTGAACTAAACCTCAACAAATAGGGCTCTCTACATGTTGTACCCTCAGGACACACCACCAAGTCACCTTCACTAAGCAACTTGTTCATTGTTTTTCCATCTTTTTTTCTGTCCCTTGTTAACCTCACTGTCCTAATTGGGGCTATGATCTCAGACATTTTGCTTAGGCTGTATGTGACAGCTGTCAAGGGCTTGGCAAGAGCTGTGCTGAGGATAACTGGGTCAAGAAGTGTTCTGTGGGTACAAACATAGAGGACTCCTCTATTTTCATGGTTTGATTTTGTTGAAGTACTGTCTAAACCTTTGACAGATAGATTTAGACCGGTGCAAGTGGCTAAGAAGATTGCAATTTTGAAGGGGAGGAAAATACCCACTGAGATTCTGAATATGGCTATGACTATTCCAATGGGGATCCACAAGAACATGGAGAGAGTTGCTAATGGAGTAGGCAAGAAAGCTAGCCTTCCATCATGGAATATTAAGGGCTTGGGGTATCTGTGCCTTGGCAACACTGAAGTACTTGAATTGCTCTTGCTGTCTTCCTTGTTCACTACATAAGCTTCCTGTAACAGTTAATCACACAGATAGAATTAATTAACTAATTTATTTCACTGGTAAAAAAATATATATATTAAACAATTAATTGACATAATAAAAGCATGGTCTAGATTAAAAGTCTGTAATATGCATGGCATGCAGATATTTGGTGAGGACACATCATGATATTTTATATATAATTAATGTAAATAAAGAATTATATTGAATTATTCTTCACAGAAATTAATAGGCATGTCAGTGTCTGTGCAACAGAAAAAGTTTAAAGAATTAAGTATGAAAGAAGCCTGACCTTAATTAATTAAGTTTGTTAGTTGGACTATTTACTTCTGAATAAAAGGATGCCAAGAGAAGAAAGGACATATATATTGCTTTCTTTGTGAACATGGTTCTGTGATGCTATTAGTATAATTTAAATATAAAATCCCAAAAACTAGTATATAAACTCCAATTAAGTTGATAAGTAGGATTAAGGCTGTCAATTCCGACACGACCTGATAACACGACTAAAAATCCTCACGAAATAAAGCGGGTTGTACCCGCACGATTAAAAAGCGGGTCGGCAGCGGGTCAACACGTCATAACACATTTAATAAACGGGTCGGCCGCGGGTCAACCTGCCAACAAGAAGTGAACCCGTATAACCCGATTTTGCTATACTTCTTCTTGAAATTTTGGACGTTCGGAGTATTTGATCATAGAATTGGACAATTTAAAATATTTTGTTTCATTATTGTTGGATTTAATTTTTTATGAATTATATATAATTATTTATATTCTTCATCTTATGCAGTTTTTAGTGAATTTAATCAATTTATGCATTTTTTTAGTTAAATGAGTCGTAGTGTTAAGTTGTTAACCCTGAAATGGTTCATTTTGTCCAACATGACATGACTTATTTATTAAATGGGTTAAGCGGGTTGGAAACGGGTAACCCATTTAATAAATAGGTTGAGTTTTGGTTTAAATTTTCGACACGATTAATAAATGAGTTGGGTTTGGATTTGTCTCTTGTGACACGATATATACCTTGACCCGACATTACTCATTGACAGCCCTAAATAGGATCACCTGACTAATAACTAATGGGGGTCAGGTCTAGTTGCTAAACAATTAATGGAAAATAATCTTCTTCTTTTTTGTGAAAAATGGAAAACAATCTCATATGATATATTTAAGTAAAGAAATAATAATAATGAGTATGGAAGTAAAAGTTGTATATACCTTGCAAAGAGAGATGAAGAGATCATCATGGAGGCTTGAAGTTCCTAGTCCAATATCTGGTATTCTGTCACCAAAATATTCCTTTAGAGCTCTGTGCTTCATAAGCAAACCAGATTTAGACAACAAACCGGTGAAGTAGTGCCCAGAAGTGAGCAACTCAGTCCCCTTAACATCATCAACATCCAAATACTCCTGAAGGAACCCTTCCACCATGACTCTAGGGACACTAGTAAAAACCACCTTAGACCCAGTTGAAGCCAAAGCCTCATAGGCATGAAGATTAAGATTTTCAAGATAAAACTTGGGTAAGACGGCCCTTCCAACACTCTCCATGTGCTTAATCTTAAGCCCACAAAAGGTTATGAAAATCATGACCCTAAATTGGAGTTCATAGTCCAAAACCCACAAAAAAGAGCATGACAGCAACAATAGAAAGGCTCTAATAATGCTTCCACCTTCAAAAGCAACCAACATGAAGTAAGGAAATACAGAGTTTGATCTCAAAAGGCCTCCAAAAATGTCACAAACAAGTGTGTGGGACTTTCTACCATTTAACTCACACTTGGTAATATTAGGGAAAGAAGGAGGTTGAGGTAATTGGTGGGGCTTGGGAGAGCCATAGTTTCTGACTTTCCTTGCTGCTCTTTGACATGAATTTGCTAACAGCTGGTACCACACCCAGTCTGTGAGCTTGAGAAGTACCATTGGGAGGACCATGGTGACAAATTGAAGAATATCAGAGATGAGAGAAGAAGAGGGAAGGGTTTTGTGAAGAAGAGGAAAGGATCCAGTAGGTATTTATAGGAGTCTCATTAAAAGATTTTGACTAGGAAATTTCAAATTTGGTTAGCCACACAGATGGCATTAATTGCCACCTCAAAAATTTTCTAATTCGTTTCTCTTTTCTCTCTCTCTGTTCTTATTGATCACCTATGCAAGTTTCTTCTTCTGTATATCATAATACTTTGTTCTTATAAAACAAACAGTAGGGTGGATTGTTGGTGACCGCCTTAATGTGCATTTTTACCCCATCTGCAAATTCCAATGGTATGCATTGGAATGTGTGCAGATTTTTAAGGATGAATATTGATGAGGGCATTCTTGGTTATCCAAAAGGATGGTGACAAACTGGGAAGAGCTTCACCAATGGGTTTTCATTAATTTTCACACCAATATTAATCCTGGAGAACCAATCCATGATTTAGTTAGATAACCCATATACCATCTAATTTATTGACTTTTTTAACCATCTGGAGGATTGTAGAAAAGTCAAATACCATTTAGTAAATTGCAACAGCTTTATTATTTGACTTTCTTATGTTAATGAGTTCCTATTTTGGTTTTCCCAACACTAGTATTACAAAATTAATTAATGTAGGCCGGAAAGAGATAATAAAATTAGAGTCGTCAATTCCGACATGATCAGATAACATGACTCGAAACCAGCACAAAATAAAGCAAGTTGAACCTGCACGATTAAAAAGCGGGTCGACCGTAAGTCAACCCGCCATGACCCATTTAATAAATGTGTCGGCCATGGGTCAACCCACCAACACGAAGTGAACCGGTATAACCCAATTATGTTATATTTCTTCTTGAAATTTTGGACGTGGGGAGTATTTGATCATTGGATTAGACAATTTGAAATATTTTGCTTTATAATGATTGAATTTAATTATTTATGAATTATATATAATTATTTATATTCTTCGTCTTGTGGAGTTTTTAGTGAATTTAATCAATTTATGCATTTTTTAGTTAAATGAGTCGCATTGTTGACCTTTAAATGTGTCATTTTGTCTAATACGACACGACCTATTTATTAAATGGGTTAAGCGGGTTGGAAACGAGTAACCCGTTTAATAAATAGGTTGGGCATTTAAATTTTTGACACGATTATTAAATCGGTTGGGTCTGGATTTATATCTTGCGACACGACAAAAACCTTAACCCGACACGACCCATTGACAGTCCTAAATAAAAGGTCAGAAGAAATAAATATTTTTTATATTTTTTATTAAAAACTCTAATTTTATTTTTATTATAATACAAGAAAATAATAACTCAAATGACACGCACGAAGTGTGTCGGAGTGCGTTTTAAGAGGCTAGTATTAATAAATTATGAACATAATAGAAAGTTCAAAAATTTTAGAAAAGGAGTTCTCTTAATATAATAGATTTTAGCTCCTTTAACACACACACATGTGTGTGTGTAACTTGGTGAAATCTCCACAGCATTTTTATTTTTTAGGAAAATATAAAGAGACAATTTTGTGAATGTTAATCAGAGATTGCAATATGCATGACTCTGTCACAAAATCTATGAAAACGCATTGGTTCTATTTTCCTTGCTTTGGTTTTTGGGTATGCCAGTTAAGATCATGCAATTTGGATTTGGTGGTTGGTAAGGGTTTAATCATCTGTATGTTTGATTATCTTGAAGAATAAAATATTCACAAATTACTGTGAACACATGACTTTATTGTGATCTCGTTCTCTCCCTTTTTTTTTATAGATAAAATTCATTTTGAAGTCCAAAATCATGTCCTATACCAGATGCAATTCATACGATTTTTTTTTTGCTAATTGTGGTTTAATGACTCAACTTTTGTATTCCTAGTATACTCTTTTGTTTTTCGTGAGTATGCGCCAGCACATGGTCATGCACGGGCAAATATCGAGTTATCAAAATATTTAGGGATATCTTCACAAATGGTGTATGAACTTTAGACATTTTTACACTTTGGTGTACCAACTTTCATAACTATCAGAATGGTGTATCAAGTTTGCTCAAATCTTTTATTTTGGTGTACGCTGTTAAATTTTCTGTTATCTTTGCAAAAAAAAAAAAAAAAATCATTTATCTTTCCTTTAGCTTTGTCAGTTTTTTTTTTGTAAAGATAACAGAAAATTTAACGGCGTACACCAAAATAAAAGATTTGAGCAAAATTGATACACCATTATGATAATTATGAAAGTTGGTACACCAAAGTGTAGAAATGTCTAAAATTCATACACCATTTGTGATGTTTCTCTGCACTATGCATGATATTGTCACAAAATCTTTGTAAACTCGCTGGTTTTATTTTCCTTATTTTGGTTTTTGGGTGTGGTATGCAGTATTGCATATTACAAGTAACTCATGCAGTACTGCATACTACATGCAATTTGGATAGCTAGGTTGGTGAGGCCTTAATCATTTGGTATGGATGTTTGATTACCATGCATCCTGTTTGCATGGAACTAGAAGCCTAGAAGTCTTGAAGAAGAAGAAGATATTATAAGTTACACTAAACGTGACTTTCCTGTACATGTTTTCTTTTTAATTTCTTTTGTTTTTTCTAATTTCAGGAACAATGAAATAGAGAACTTATTGGATATGGATGTTACGTAGATAAGCTAGCTAGATGCCTGGATAGCACACTTCCACAAGCGTTACTTTTCAAGCAAGATAGTTTCTATTTTATAAAAGTTGATACATACATCTCACCCTAGCTAGATTCACGACCATAAACTTGTTCCCTATGTGGCTATGTATTACTAGCATATATAGGGACGTTTTGTCTTATTTTATCGGAAGAAAAAAAAAAAAATCTTAAAGAGTATGAGGGTCTCGCTAGGGTTTATTAGCGGCGACACTGGAATTTTAAATGGAAGTCCTCTGGTTATCTTGAGGTTAATGGTGCTGGGGTTCCTCTTCTTCAACCTTGTATCATTCAGAATTTGGTTCCAATTCTTTTTATGATTTTCCTTCTTGGAGGACTTAGTCCGTTATTTGGTTGGGCAGAGGCTCGCGGGCTTTGAAGAGTGCGGGTGGTGGTATGCAGGGAACGATGTCATAGGTTCGGCCAGTATGGCGTCACATGACAGAAGGATCTGGGAATCAAGTTTTGCCTGTAGCTGGTTGTGGGTGGATACGAAGATGCTGGATCAAGATCCGAAGGCTTACAGAGAACCAATGCTAGGTGGTACATATGGTAGAGTGGATATTGGGATTGAGGAATGGTGGCGAGGGCTGCGTTGGAAGGTTCTTATGGAGGCGGCTGGGTGTCAAAGTACTGATGGAATAGTTGTCGACTGCTGACTTGCATACGGTAAGCTATTCAGGTGGTGGTGGCATGTTGGTGGATCCTTGCCATGTTGGATATTGTGGTAGGATTGTGATATCGGTTTGGGGATGCTCTGGTGACAATATTGTGGTGGTTAGCGATGATAGAGACAGCGGTGCTAACCCACATGAATGTGTTAACCTAACAGCTATGTCCAGTAATGGTGGCACCTTTAAGGTGGCTGTTTGAACCCAAAATGAGCATTTTGGCCTGACAAGGCGTGTCTTGGAGAAATTAAGCCATTGTCAGTGGCTCAAGCTATATATTGTCGACAAGTTCGAAATATATCATTTAGAGGCTAAATAAAGCCTACTTGCAGAATTATGGAAGATTATGCGAGCTGCAAGAAAAGGAAATGATGGAAGCATGGAAATGAAAAGTCAACTTTAGCACATTTTCCTACTGCGGCTAGGAGAAACCGAGCTAAACAAAGAAGGAGGGGCGGCAGACTAACCAAACGAAATCCAAATGAGCTAAAATTTTTCATATTCATTCTAGACATCCCAATGATCATTTATTATGAATAGTGCAAGAGCTAGTTTGTCGTAGAAGACCTTCAAACAATCAGTCCAGTTTTTTGAAAGACAAAACTGGAAAACCGGACCTGCAAGGAGTCCAGCAGCGTTTTCGGCCCAATCACATGGAAGTAAGCTCTGAAATTTTACCAGAATGATCTACACTCATGGTGGATCATTTGATATGAAGAAGTCAAAGGCCCATTCTGAATTTTTTGTGGATATATAATTGAATGAATAAAGGAGCAGAAATTGACTCAAAACCACTCCAAAACTCATCATTTTCAACTCCATTTAGTGCTCCACTATCTCCACTTAGCGCTCCACTATCTCCATTTAGTGCTCCACTATCTCATTTAGTGCTCCACTATCTCATTTGTTTAAGGCCAACCACTATGACTTGGTAGCCTATATATAGAGGCTACAATAAGTAACAAGGTACACAATTCATCAACAACAATCTCTACGATTATCTAAGCCTCTCCAAGAGCAACTCCTCTCCTTTTCTTACCGGTGACCACACTCCAGTCCCAAAATCCTCAGGAGCCGACTGTCAGTGCCACCAACCCTCTATCAAAGTGCTTCGGTCCTAGTCTCCTCGGGAGCCGACTGTAGTACCGTGACCACTACGGTTAAGAAACCAGCCAAGCAAGGGTAACGCCCTCGCAAACCAACTAAGCTAAAGTCACGCTTCGGCAAGTTCTCTCTAATTCCCGGTGATTTCGCTCTGCTCGACCTACAACGTTGAGTATCGACTTGGTGACACAAGACAAAGTCCTCTAGCAGGAGGCACAGACGACCCCCATGACAAGGTTGGTGCTCTCTTCATCTACATTCCCTCAAAAGAAGTCAGGTCAAGGGATACTCCCGACGAACGCACCCGAACGATGCTGGCACGCCAGCACAGAAAAGAGACTGTTGACCAACTCAAGGAAAACTGGAGCCAAACAGTGGTTGTAACAGTTTCTAGGGTTTTAGATCTTAGGCTGGGCCAAGGTTTAGTAGGATCTAGGGTTGGGCTTGAAATTTTATTTTTTAAAATTTAATTATTTTAGTTGGGTTTGGAAAACTGAAATGATTGTGACTCGTCTTTTCATGGGTAAAGAGTCAAAAGATTTTTAAGGATTGTGATATGTCTGTTGAGTCACAAATTACTTATACAATTGTGTCCCATAATTGTGAAAATTGATTTGTCTTCCATGCTATTTTACCCTTTTTAATCAATTTCCTTTTACTTGTAAGAAACCTTGCATTGAGAATAAAATGACTATTTGAGGCTTGAAATGCAGAGATTTGAAGCTAGAGGAAGAAGACACAGAGATTAGAAGAAAATTGCAAATAGACTTTTCCGATGATTTTTCCGACAAACTTTTCCGGCGACTTTTTGGGAGAGCCGCCACTCATGGAGGGTCTTTTCTCCAGCAAAGGAGGACCATGGTTGTGAGAATCTCCAATCACTTGAAATTCAAATATCTCCCTACACCTTGTCCTTTTGTCACCTTGCCAATTTGGGACCATTTGTGGGACAATGGTGTAAGAGCATCTCTTGCACACTTTGGGACCAAAGAGGACACACATAGCTGATCAAAGAGAGGCCAAAGATCAATTATTCAGAATGCTTGACTCCATTCGATCATCTTCATCCTATCCAAGATTCATTTTCTCTCTAGAGAAGACACCACAATTTCCATCACTAAAACCACCATCTCCACCTCTAAAACCTCCATTTCCACCACTACAACCTCCATTTCCTCCACCACTCAACACCACAACTCACCTTAGAGAGTCCAAATTTCATCATTCTTACCAATATCAAGAGCTTGGAGCAAGGAGAAGGAGGTGACTACCACCACATCATGTTCTTGGGGACCCATCTCCACCACCTCTTCCAGCATCATCAATAGTCACCCTTGACTCCCTATCTCTTTATGTATTTGATGTTTAATAGAATGTTGAAGCTTGTGTATCTAGCTATGTGTGAGTAGTGAACTCAAACTTGCTTGTATTGATGCTTTTGTTTATAAATTGATGCAAATTCATGTTGTCATTCTCACATGCTAAGTCAATAGTTGAATGCATTACTTAGGCCTAATCAATTTGAGTTATGTGTTTGCCATGGCATGAAGTTTTTCCTAGAGATTGATTACCTTTAGGTAAAAAGGGAGCATGAAAGCACACCATGTGTGCATGTGAGGGTAGTGAGCTAAAATCACCTAGAGATAGGATTGGTTTGCTTGCTTGGTTACCTAAACTCTAAGCTTTATGCATTTAGGGGTAAAGGATTGAGACCTATCCGGTAATTGAATTTGTCTCTAGGTAGTTAGCTCTAGACTTATTCTATTAAAGTTAATAAAATCAAAAGGGTTTAAGCCTTAGTAGTCTTATCTGGATGCTAAGAGGGTAGTTGGACAATTAGCTTTGCATCATTCATATTCAACTGCTTTAATGCTTGCAAGGGAGGCAAAAGGTGAAACTCGATGCCCTAACTCCCATCCATTTAATAACAACTTGTTTTGTTTAGCTTAGTTTATATTACTTGCTTTCATCGTTTCAATTTGAATAGAAACCAATCTCAAAATCAAAATCAAATCTCTACACACCATCTTGCACATACTCACCATGAACTTTGGTTCACTTGTGAGCCTTTGTTTGTGATTGTACATTTGCATATTCTTCTAGTTTTTCCTTAGGTTTTCCCTAGCTAGGAAAGTATTTACCAATCTTCGTGGGTTCGACATCATTACTTAATCCCCTATTCTATAACTTATACCTCTTGCACTTGAGGTGGCTTTAATGCTAACAATGTCACCAAGGGCACCCGCATTTCCTGTGCCATTTGGTTTTCCTATGGGTTATGTAAGGTAGTTTTGAATGTGCTTATGTTTGAACCGCTTTTGGTTGACGGTCAACTGTCCCTTTTGGCTGCGTTGACTAGTGTAGGTTGCAAATGTGCCAACACTTGTTGGTGTAATCTTGCTGGGTCTTGATGTTTCTAGCGCTTTCATGACTTCTTATCCAAGCGATTGCATACCCGTAGTGGGATCAACTTCGGATGAAGTCTGCCGGTTGCCTTGAGAAAAAACTTTATGCTCTGACAACGGCCGTAGGGAGCGACTATTCGGTTCTTCCTTCTAGTCAACATGTGGTGGCTGACCTAATCAATACTATATCAGGGAGATATAGTAGAGCTTACAATGTAGGGTGAGGTGACTAGTTGACCCAAGTGTCCAAGGAGTAGTTGGCAGCTCCTCGCTCCGAGTGCCTAAGAAGGTGCAACTCTTTGATCCAAGTGGTGAGGATTAATGGCTCGTTGCTCCGAGTTGTCTAGGAGAGGTTTAGACTCCGCATAGTACTCCGAGTGAGATTTGGTTTAGCAGTGTGCTAAGGTTTGCAAGCATACTTTGTATGTTGATTATCTGTTTTTTGGTTCGCCCTAGCCCTCTTTATAAATAAGTTGATTCCTTGACCTCCAAGCAGATAATCTCTTTTTTCACCAAGATTCTGTTACCAAGAGATTCATTAGGATTTTGTTTCTTAGTAGGAAATCCATCATAATTTTCTTCTTAGATCCTTATCTTTAATGTTCTCCCAATCAGCTTTGAATTCTTTTCTAAACAAGGAACCTTAGGCCAACAAAACCCTAGGCTTTTCCTCACTGGGCTACGACTCATATAAGCTAGTAAAATGGGCCACAGGCCTTGGCTCGATAATGCCCAATAACACCATTAGTCATAGGCCTGTTAATTTGGGCTCAAACAGCTTCATTATCCTTTAAAATGTTGAATTGCTTAGGTAATGACTATTTTGATAGCCCATTAGGTGAAATTATTATGTATGATTTCGCTGATTAATAAAAAAATCGACATATTTAAAAAAATAATAATAATAAAGAAGTATTGGGCTTCAAAGCTACCACACTCTTAAGTATAAGAGTTTAATCAATTGAACCTCATTTATGTTGTGTACGTGTTTATGTGAAACTATTATCCATTTCAATCACCATCTTACATGTGTTTGTCAATAGATTGCTTAGTGTGGCATTTTCATCATAAATTCCATTACTTTCTTAGACACTTTATAGCATGTTTCTTCTTTTTAATATAAACCACTACTTTATCAATGTGATATGTTTTGCTTATCTTACAAATTAACCTAATGATTAACTAGAGTGAGAAGTCCAATTTGAATCAAAAGCACTTCTAATCAACCTCTCACTAAAACCTTCTATCAGTCTATATAAATATCTTTTATTATATTGAAAGGGATCTAAATCTAAGCTAACTTACTTTTAATCCATCTTTAACCACTTGGACTGATTTCAGGATCAAAGAAATAGAGAAGTCATTGGATATGCATGTTCCATAGTTTTTTTTTTTTACTTTGTCAACGGGAACCCAAAGGCTTCCTAGGATGAGAATGATTATAGGCTAAATTTGCTAAATGATCAGCTATAAAATTAGCTTCTCTATAAGTATGTCTAAAGATAATATCGTGAAACTTAGTAGCCAAGTGCTTAATGTCCTTAATGAAAGTCCTTAAAATCCAAGGAGTTATTGCAGAGCCTTTGATACAGTCTCTTTCAATAATAAGATGAGAGAACTCTTGAAGATACGCTGTAGCAAATTAGTTTCTATCCTATAAAAGTACATACCTACATTTCTAACCTAGCTAGATTGACCACACACTTGTTCCCTGCGTATTTCTCTCATACATGGACGTTTTGGTTTACATTAAGTATTGGGCTCCAAAGCTACCACGCTGGCACGCTCTCTAGTTTAAGCAATTGAACCTCATTAATGTTGTGTGTCGGTGTGAAACCATTATCCATTTCAATCACCATCTTACGGTTCTTACCTGTTTTATTTTGTCTTGTCAATAGATTTTTTTTTTTTTGAGGGAAATGAAAGACTAATTCATGATACGCTCAAAGCAAACGCGCAATTTAACCCTGCAAAATGTAGTTGTCAGTATAGAATAAGTAGGGATCGTTCTAGCCAGGGATTGAGGGTACACCTGTAGTTGCAAAAACAAGTAAAGAATTAATAAAAGTATAAATTAATTTACAAAAAGAATATATACAATTAACAAAATAAATGGGGGGTTTAAGTATTATAAAATCAAAAGTTAAAATAAATAAAATAAAGAAAACATAAAAACATATATATAAGGGTGGAACGCAAGGAATAAAGATCAAATCCACAATCATATGAATGAAGTCCAATCACAATTCCTATAGTTGATCTTCTATGTCATGAGAAAGAAGTTGACCATGTGAAACGTTAGAAAGCAAACGATTTCCCATTTTTTACTTTCCTTCAATAATTAATCCAAGTGAAAGCACCTAAATCAATCCTATTGAACATACAATCATAGTCTAGAAAGCTAGCTAATCAAGAACACATTCATTGAGTGAAGAACAAAGAAAAGTTGCAACCAAAGTGCACAACCTAGTATGAAAAAGTTCATCTATTTGCAATCCTCCTTAACTGATTTCAACTTTTGTCCAAAGCCTTCACTACTTAAATCTTGCTCCAATTACATGCATATATCCTAAGTTGGCCACCAAAGAACACATACATATAAAAGTTTTCTATAATCCAAAATCAATCAAGCAATCTCACATAAGCAACATATAAATCAACATATAAAAATTACAATTTTATTTCAAAACATATAAATGGGCTTTAAACTTTGCCCTTAACGTCATGTTAACTAGAATTCATAACTCTACGAATCAAACAAAGGAAAACAAAAGAAAGTATGAAATACACCATGAAAGATGGATGACAAGCCTTGAGACGAAGAACTTGAAGATCCTTGAAAGCAAGCAATCTTCTAGGGACGACACAGGGATGGATGGTGGCTAGGATCTTGATGTATTGCATGGCTTCTTCTCCTCCTTGTTTGAAACGCAGAGCTTCTGAAGACTAGAGAATGGAGAGAATTTTTCTGATGTTTATTTTCTGAGTGAGTGAGGTGTGTTGTGGTGTTGTCGTATAAAAACGTCTAGAGAGGAGGCTATATATAGGGGAAGGCAAGGCTTCATGAATTTAATTTCCAAATAATTTTCTGGTTGCACCACACAGCTTCGACCAATCACGTAGCGCCACGTTAACTCTATTGTGTCATCCAACCAATCAAAAAGCTCCAAAATCAATCCCATAATCTTTCCAAATATATTATTGCTGATTTTCCCAAGATTTTATCTGATTTTTCTCTTAATTTTCGGCCAAAATAATCTTGAGTGAAAATAGGAATGAATCTGGACTTGTTTTGGACCTTTTTTCCCTTAAATCTCTCCATGACATCATTATCCTTGATCCTCTCTTGATTTTTGACATTAACTCCATAATTTCCCATGTCAAAATCATATTTAATTCCCCAATAATATCTCCAACGTCATCTTCAAGCCATGTGGTTTCCTAGTGCCATCAGGACTCCTCTCTTTTCGCCATGTGTTTTCATTTCAGCTCATTTCTTCTCCATTTATTCCAATGTACCTAGAAAATAAAAACTAAATTAAAGGAAATAACTAAGTAAAATATGAGAAAATAATTATTAAAACATCGCATTAAAATGCTCCTATCAATTCATTGATGAAACATCATTACAATCATAGAGTATGAGAGCCTCCACACTTGGAGGGATGTTGGTAAAGTAATCACTGCCAAATTGACCAGCTTTGGCCTCCTGCGCTAAAGTATGCGCTACTAGATTAACATGCCTACTACCAAAAACCACTTTAGCATCTAAAGCATCGTGCAACATGTTTCGCAAGTCATCAATTAAGAACCCTAACTTCGATTGATCAAGGGATGAGCCAGAGATAGCTTGAACCAAATCCATACAATCTGTTTCCACTATCACCGGTGTGAAATGCTGATCAATAGCCAACTGCACTCCTAAAAGCAAAGCCAACAACTCCGCATGCCAGTAAGTCTCATCTATCGACATCAATTCGTTCAATCTCTATCCAATCTATAGATTATTAGGATGACATTTTCATCATAAATTCCATTATTTCTTAGACAATTGATAGCCTATTGCTTCTTTTTAATCAAGAAGTATCATTAAATGTATAACTCAATATACCAAGTTATATTTTACATCCTTCTAAAAAAAAGTTATATTTTACATTTACATAATGAAAACAAAATAAAATAAAACAGATTATAATACTTACTATTACATGAAACTTTGAGTATTCACATAATTGCATATATTTTTTTGTCTAGATTATTCACCGAACATTTAGTCTGAATAAATAGAAACACTACTGAGTTCATATATATTTACGATCTCACAAGTATAAGAAAAAGTTGAATTATAGCAATACCTCACCTACTTTAACTCTGTGATGCATTTTGCTTATCTTCACAATTAACTTAATGATTAACTAGAATGAAAAGTCTAATTTGTAATAAAAGCGCTTATAATCAACTTTTCACTAAAACCTTCTATCAATCAATAGAAATATCGTTTGTTATTTCGAACAGTGTTACCGAGATTGCTCATCTTCCAGGTGACCTGCGTTCCAGATCGAACGAACCCAATCGCAGTGCGTCTATGACCTAAATCGCCATATTTAGTGATCCCATATTAACGGCACGTTTACCCAAGATTGGTCTTCCATCTTATGGTATTCTTGAAGAAAATAGATTTCTTTTTTGCCATCAAACTACCTTCATCGTTGGCTGAGTTGACACAGGGTAGTTAATTATGCTTATCCAAATATAACAATGCTTATCAGACTCCAGATTAGTTTTTCCACATCTATATTTGTATTTTTGGTTTTATTTTTTTAATTTTAAAGGCAGCCACTCTCTCATTCATTGATCATTAATTTCTTTTTAATTATTATTTACCTATATTTACATTAATAAAAACTTCATTTACTTTGCCAATACAAAATTTAATTATTTTAATATTAATAATATTGATAAATTAAATTTAGAAATGTACCCTTTTCGTATTGTGTGCTTAAGTAACTGGCATACCGCGAACATGTACATGTACGACCCGCGATCCAGATAACACTGATTTTAAGGGATGTAACTCTAAGCTAGGTTATTTTAACCAATTTTTCAGCTTAATTCTTTCACCACTTGGAATAAGAGAGAGTAGCTAACTTATTTTAACACCTTAGTTCTTTCACCACTTGGAATAATTTGAAAAACTTAGTCAAGATAATAATGCGTTGCGGTATGGGTAAAACCTAAGAGCACATTTAGTAATACTAGTCATTTTTCAGTCAAATTTTAGCCAAAGTAGCTAAAAAGTCATTTTGGCTAGCCAATTTAAAAATATATCTGCATCAATGCTCTCTATTTAGCTCGTTTTGAATTTATATTATTTTTTAAATAAAGATTAAATAATTTAAATGTATTTATAAATTACATAAAACAACTCAAAATGAATGTTTTAAATTATAGAGAGCCTCATCTCACTCTCTATATTTAGGAGCGAGATAGCTAAAAGTTATAATGGAGAGCCGCTTAAGAGTCTAGTGCAGCTATTGAAATATATAAAAAGCTAAACATGCTCTCTAAAATAGCTAAGGATCCAAAATAGAAAGTCTTTTAAAGATGCTCTAATGGCACTTCCATATAATTCAAACCCAACACACATTATGTTGCCCTAAGAGCATCAGTAGTGGAGACTCATTTTTTAGACTTAAATTTGGATCCGAATAAGCTTGAATAGTGATTTGAGTCCAACTGAATAGTGTACAAAAGGACTTAGGCCCAGTTTGTCATTGCTGTGCTATGGGCAGAATTGCTTTTGCTTCTGCTGTGGGCAAAATCAGTTAAGTGTTTGGAAATTTTTTTTTTCAAAAGTGCTGTGAGGATGAAAAGTTGTTTTAGGTGTTTGGTAAACTGTTAGTAAAAAAATTGTGGTTGTGTATAATCACCAAAGTGGACATGAATGCTTAATATGTTGAAAATATATTTATATCAGTCTTGTGTAATCTCAACTCAAATTAAACTACCTATTAAAGTAAAATGACAATTGGAATTGGTCTACTCATTTCATTTCATAACCCCTTTATATATGGAGAGAATTACAATGGAAAGAACAATTATAATGATGACATTAACTACTGATTGGTCCGTAATCCATGTTGATTGATGTTAATTGCTAATTGCTTGATTCCCTTTCCGTCAATCACTTTGACAAAGGCACATAATGTGTTTTTCCTTTAACACTCCCCCTTGTGCCAAGTCAAAGATGAAATGGTGCATGAGTTGTTGCCTCACTAAAAACTTTGCCAAGTAACAATAAAAACCATGTGGGACAAAAATACACCTTGGTCGAAGGAAAAGAGCACAACGCACCTTTTACATTTGAGTATGACATGTGTGTGTTAGACTCCCCCTGACGTCTACACCAGCCCCTGATACTTACATTAATCTAGGGAGCTTGGAAAGTCTTTGCATTCCTATGCTTTTCACATGTTCCTCAAATGTGTCCTTAGGCAGTGATTTGGTGAACAAATCTGCCACATTCTCCTCAGACCTTACTTGATTTATTTGAATCTTGAGGAGAGTCTGTTGTTGCTGATTGTAGGACAACTTTGGCGATATGTGTTTTGTGTTATCACCCTTAATATAACCTAGCTTCATCTGTTCGATGCAAGCTACATTGTTTTCGTAAATGCAAGTAGGCTCTTCAGAGGTAGAACTCAAACCACTAGTCCCTCGAATATGTGCAATGATAGTTCTTAACCATACACACTCACGAACCGCCTCATGTAGAACAATGATCTCTGAGTGGTTCGAGGAGGTAGCCACAAGGGTTTGCTTGGTTGATCTCCAAGATATCGCCGTGCTCCCATTGGTAAATACATAACCAATTTGGGAACGATCTTTATGTGGGTCAGAGACGTATCCAGCATCAGCAAAACCGATCAAAACGTCATTTGGCGTTTCAGTGTAGTGAGTGGCGTTTTCGCCATCAACATTTCCTTTAGGGATTGCAGTTCCATCTGCGGTCCCTCTTTTCTCTCTGTAGGGAATGAACAGTACCAAGTCAATGGTTCCTTTTAGGTATCGAAAATGTTCTTGATACCATTCCAGTGACGCTGCGTTGGCGCTGAGCTAAATCTAGCTAACAAGTTCACTGAGAATGCAATGTCTGGTCGAGTACATTAGGCTAGGTACAATAATGCGACTATTGTACTTAGATAGGGAATTTCAGCTCCCAACACCTCTTCGTCATCTTTCTTTAGACGAAATGGATCTTTCCTTGCATCCAAGCTTCAACCGATCATGGGAGTGCTAGCAGGATGCGCTTTGTCCATGTTATATCACCTGACTTTTGGACATACGCAGACTGGTGGATTAGTATTCCACAAACTCGGTGTTCTAGTTCAAAGCCTAGACAGAATCAAGTTTTCCCAAGATCCTTCATCTCAAATTCGGATTTCAAGTAGCTCACGGTTTCTCTTATTTCATCAAGAGTACCTATTATGTTCATATCATCGACATATATAGCTACAATTGCAAATCCGGAACTTGTTTTCTTTATGAATACGCAGGGGCATGCTTCATCGTTCTTATATCCCTTCCCAATCAATTAGTCACTTAGACGGGTATACCACATCCGCCTGGATTGTTTTGATCCGTAAAGTGAGCGTTTCAACCTAGTTGCAAACGCACTCCGTGGTTTAGAGTCACTTGACTTGGGTAATGTAAGGTCATCAGGCACTTTCATATATATCTCTGAATCTAGATCCCCATAGAGATATGCAGTACCCACATCTATGAGCTGCATTTTTAGTCCTTTGGAAACTACTAAGCTAACTAAGTAGCGGAACGTTATAACGTCTATTACGGGAGAGTATGTCTCCTCGCAGTCAATTCCAGGGCATTGTGAGAAACCTTGCGCCACAAGGCGAGCCTTGTACCTCAGGACTTCATTCTTCTCATTACACTTTTTGACAAAGGTCCATTTATGTCCTACAGGCTTTACACTTGGTGGGGTTAGCACTACCGGACCAAATACCTGTCTCTTTGTCAGAGAATCTAATTCTGCCTGGATTGCTTCTTTCCATTTAGGCCAATTTGCTCTTTGTTGACATTTTGCAATAGAGCGTGGTTCGATATCATCGTGCTCTATGATTCCTTGAGCAACAGTATATATCATCAATTTGTATGGAAGATCTTTCTATCAACTCATACGCACTCTCATAATCCTCTGAGATTTCTTTGTTCTCTGGAATCATTTTTAACATCGGAGCGTCCACCAGTATTGATTCATGGACATAACTATAATCAGAAACAATCTTATGAGAGGGATTCTATATATTGATGATTGGTTTGTGCCTTACTCACCCTTTTCTTCCTTGGGTGAGTGTCAATCGAACCAAGTGACCTCCCCCTCTTCCTTGGGGAGCCACGGCCTCAACCACACCTCCACTAAGTGCGGTTGCAGTGCCTCTATCTGCGGCACCGTGCCCCTTATTGGGGACTTCTAACCTTGCAGGCATATTCGCAGCTGGTATATGTGATCTCGTCACTTTTACGATATCAGTAAACGCATCAGGCATCGAATCTGCTACGTTCTAAAGATTGATTATTCTTTTCACTTCACTTTCACATTGTGAAGTGCGGGGATCAAAATGAGATAGAGTGGGGACAAACCAGGACAATTCCTGTAGTTCCCTTTGGAAAATCCTTTTTCCTATCTCCCCCTAACGACGGGAAGACTATCTCATCAAAGTGACAGTCCGCAAATTTAGCGGTAAATAGATCGCCTGTCAAGGTTTCTAAATAGCGAATAATTGTTGGGGATTCGTATCCAACATAAATACTTAATCGTCTCTGAGGACCCATTGTAGTGCGCTGTGGGGGCGCAATAGGCACATATACTGCTCAACCAAATATGCGTAAGTGTGAAATGTCAGGCTCATATCCAGTTACCAACTGGTACGCAGAAAATGGTTGGCTAGTTGTGGGTCTGAAACAAATAAGTAAAGCTGCGTGCAACATTGCATAACCCCACGCAGATATAGGCAAGTTGGTGCGCATAACCAATGCCCTAGCCACCATCTGTAGCCTTTTGATGGTGGCTTCTGCGAGACCATTTTGTGTATGCACATGGGGTACAGGATGCTCTACATCGATCCAAATAGATATGCAATAATCATCAAAATGCTTTTGATGTAAACTCTCCAGCATCATGAAGCCTTATAGACTTGATAGGGTGATCAGGGTAGTGAGCCCTTAAACGAATAATTTGTGCTAGGTGTATTGCAGCATTTCTTGTGGACAATAAAATGACATGTGACCAGATTGTCGAAGCATCCACCAGAACCATAAAGTACTTGAATGGTCCGCATTTTGGATGGATAGGTCCACAGACATCTCTTTGTATCCTTTGTAAGAATGGAATGTTTTGTTTTTTTATCTTTAGCATAGGAAGGTCTCGATCCTATTTTTGCTAAAGAGCAGGCTTTGCAAAACGAGTGATGTGCCTTTGAAATAGTCAATGAGGCATAATGGGAGGGAGGTAGTGCTTCTGGTACTTCAGAAGGCAATGACTGCATTTGAGCAATACTAGAATCGACGCCTTGCAGTGTGGCGGATTTTTCTCCCATTTTTCACTCGAAAGAAGGGATGTCCGTGTGAGTTCGTTAAAAATACGGATCATCATGTCACGACCTCGGTGCCATAGGCGGTCATGCAAAAGCCTGTATGAGTCAGTGTCCCACATTTCATTGTTGGTGACAGTATAGGATTCAATGATCCGAATCGTAGTGTGGTACAGTCCACTAGATTGACTCATAAGTTTCTCTAAGATGTGTTTCCTTCCACAGTCATTAGATGTAATATCAAGGTATTCAGTTCCATTCTCATGGTGTGTTTTTACATGATAACCGTTGGCACAAATAGCTTTGAAACTTTAACAAGGTTCGATTAGCTCTTGGTGCATATAGAGCGTCTGTGACTTTAAATGTTATGCCATTAGGCAGCAAAAAATTTTGGCAGTTCCTCGCCCTTTTATTAGTTGTGATAATCCAATCATCGTAGTCACAGAGGAATTATAGGCTATTAGTTCAATGAATAATTGCCTATTTCTTAATATTGTGTGGGTAGTCCCACTATCATCTAAGCACTCAAGTTCTCCTCCATTCATTCCTACAAATAAATAGGAGGTATTTAGAAAATATAACTCATATTCTTTAGAGTATTTCTATTTGCGTAGAATGGTATTCTTTTCATTCTAATAATTTTTCTCTAGATGTATTGCTTTACATCTTTATAGTGCTATGTCGAACCATGTAAATATGTTTATAGTAAATAAATTTGAATAAATTCAGTGCTTCAGAATAAAATTCAAAATTTATTAATAAGCCAACAATAATCAAATCAAGGTCTTGTTCAGAAATCTTATTCATCAATCCATGATTGAAAATAAACTTTAAGACCAAACAATAGTCTAATTAAAAGTGAGGCATTATGCCTTCACAACTGTCTTTGGAAAATAAAAACAGATTAGTCAAGATTGAGACCATCCATTGACTTAGCAAGTTCCTCTTTGCCATTGAAGTCTGCAATTGTAAGGTTAACGTCTAGGTCATGACCTCCTTCTTCCATATAGTGAGCCTCTTGTTCTTTAGACTCTCTATACCTCTTGTAATTTGCTGCTACTCTGTTGTTTGCTTGGCAGTTCTTGTATCAATGCCCAATGAATCCACACCTATAGCATGGTTCATTGTCAACTCTTTCCTTTTGCATCTTGTTTCCATGATCCCCATGTCCCTTTCCACGTGGTGCATGGTTGCCACGTGGGTATGGATCAGCACTTCTAAACCCCCTTGCATTAGAGTTATTTCCACCTTTCATTTTTCCATAATTAGCCTCGGAAATTTTCTTTGTCCCAGTGGGCCTAACGTTGTTATTCAAGAGAATCTCATTTTGTCTCTCAGCCACGTGCAGTAAGATTATCAACTTATTGAAGGTTGTGATTCTTTTGTTGTCATAATCCAACTGATACTGGGTCGCTAGTATAAAAGTTGAATTAGGAAAGGTGGTAAGAGTCTTGTAGATCATATCATCTCCTGTGATTTCCCTTCCATAGAAATTGAGACTTGCCTTTAAGCGCAACATGTCCTTGTTGAAGTCATTGACCTTTTTATAGTCAAGCAAGCGGATTCCATTCCACTGAACAGCCAGTCCTGGGAGTAAAGTGCCATGAATGTTCCCAAAACGTCCTTTAAGGGCATCCCACAATTCTTTGGGTGTCTACAACTGAAGGTACTCCCAGCGTAGGCTAGAATCAATATGTCGCCTCAGAAACATTAAGGCATTTGCTTTCACCTTATTAGATAGTTCATCATCTTTGGGATCAGTAATGGTGGCAGTGTAGTCTTTTGCCACAAAGGCAGTTTCCATATCGGAAACCCAACGATGGTAATCAAGTCCTTCTAAGTCCAAAATGTCAAACTCAGGTCGAGTTGGATCAACCATCTACATAAAACAAGAGGGAAGATATAAATTACGCAGTCATAAAGACATCCACGTGAATTATTTTCCAAAAATATGAATTAGATTTCAAGACCAAGATTCTTAATGGTCACATTTTTTCGATGCTATGTGACAATACTTTATCACAGTAAGTGTGTATTTTTAATGCGCACGAACTTTCATTATCATGGCAAAAACGCAATTCTTTTTTGTATAGCATTCTAAACAAGTAATAATCATAGCACGTAATAAATAATAAAACATAGCACATATTAAAATAAATTACATAGCATGCTCAAATTTCACAAATGTATACCAAAATATATGTTACACATAATAATAGCAATAATATATGATGCGTAAAATAAAATATAAATAATAGCATAATATAAAGGCATGCTTAGGAATAATTATATAAGCGTAAATAAAATTCCCAAAACATGCTCAGAATTGCATAAATAATATATAACAAAATATATATGGCATGTTCAAAATAAAGTATAAACTATAGCATAATTGAATAGCATGCTTAAACATAATTATTTAAAACATAAATAACAAGGCATGCTGTAAAAGGATTAATATTATCGAACAAAACATGCTCAATAACAAAATATAATAAAAGCATAAATAATAAGGTATATATAAAGCATGCTTAAAAATAGAAAAGATAAATAAAATTCACATGCTTGATTAAAATCATAAAATAAAATAAAGAAAACATACTTGATTTCGAAAAAATAAAACAATCCTAGCACACGCGCGTGTTGATGCAGGCGTGCGTAGCGATGTTTTTGGACTTGAGAAAAATTGGGCCGCTTTCTCTTTTTTCAGCAATGGGCCACAAAGACTTTTTTTTTCTTTTTTTTTTTTTTTTGGGCCCCAAGCCTACTTCTTTTGTTTTTTTTTTTTTGTTATGCTGGGCCACAAGGCCTGCTTCTTCTTTTATTTTATTTTATTTTTGATTGGGTCGGGTCCTTTTCTTTGGGCCGGGTCACACTGTTTTTTTTTTTTCTTTTTTTCTTTTCTCTCTTTGATCGTCTTCTTCGTTCTGGCTTTCTGTCCTTCTTCTGGGCCGGTGCCGGACGTAGCAGGTTGAAGACACATGGCAGGGGAAGATGGAGGTCGGTTTGGACGAGGCCGCGCCGGTGATTGGGGCCGAGGCTGGAGGGATGAGCGAGCCACAGGGCCGAGGCTGGAGGGAGCGCGCTGCAGCGACGAGATCGGAAGCTTGCTGCTGCGATCAGTGCTGCTACAAGGCTGGGATGATGAACATGCGCAAATCTGGGCCGGACATGCAAGGCGGAGGCGCTGGGGTCGTTGCTGGAGGAAAACGAAGGTGAGCGACTGGGCTGTGCGACTGGAAACAAGGTGGGTTGCAGGTGATCGACTGGAGAAGATGAAGTCGATCTAGGACACTGGCGAGCAGGACGACGTCGCGCCAGTGAGCAGGATTGGACCTCATCAGAGCTGGGAACTGAAACCGGACCGAAATCCCGTCTGGGTCTGGTCGAGGTGAGGTCCGTGTGGGGCTTGGGTGTCCAGAGGGGAAACGTGGGTGTCCAGAAAAGAAATTCAGACTTTTGGGTTTTGTTTTCTTCTGGTTTTGATGGGAAGAAGAAAGAAATTCAGACTTTTGGGGTTTTGGTTTTTTTTTCCTTCTTGGCTTATTAGCTCTGAGCGTGCTGATAACGTGTTAAAGTAAAATGACAATTGGAATTGGTCTACTCATTTCATTTCATAACCCCTTTATATAGGGAGAGAATTACAATGGAAAGAACAATTACAATGATGACATTAACTACTGATTGGTCCGTAATCCATGTTGATTGATGTTAATTGCTAATTGCTTGATTCCTTCTCCGTCAATCACTTTGACGAAGGCACATAATGTGTTTTTCCTTTAATACTACCCTCAATTTATATTTTTACGAAGTATTTCTTCCTTTTTTTTTCTTTTTTTTTTTGGGCCCAAAAAATGTCTTGAAGTTAAACCAAACAAAGAAAAATTACATTTAGAGTATTATCTTAATTTTAGCATTACGGTGTCATGAAAATATAATGTAATTGGACTAAATTTGTTTTATATTCGTTTAAAATGATAATGAACATTAATGAAGAGTTTTCTTTCCTCCCATCTCTTTCTGGCCAATATCCATGCTCAGGATTGCCAGCACCCATTTCAATTCATGAGCTACCAAGAACAGGTAACTATTGGAATTGTACGGTGGAAAATGGCCAAAACATTTGCCAACTATAGGATTTGGCTCTATTTATTACCGGGAATCCTGAATTTGCTGGGAATTTGATTAATGGTTCCTCAGTTCTTTGGGTGAATTGAGTGGAGACATGGGATGAATTTGCAGATTTTGTAGAGAGAGGACCAATTAATTTGCAAATTGCTTAAATTGATAGAAGTATGGAAAAAAGGAAAGAGACTGGTACCCAGAAATTCAAAGAAAGTATTACTTCAATATATCGATTGAGAAAGAAAAACCAACCTGCATATCAACACATACATGTTAATACTTCTAACCGATAAGACGAAAAAGAAGTTGTAGTTGACAGGCTAGGAGAGAGAGGAAGAAGGACAACAGAGAGAGGAGAGAGAGAAGAGAGCAGGTTGGTAGTTACAGAAAAATCATTTAATTGTACCACTTCCTTGAGATGGTTTCCGTAGAAGCATAAATGAAAAGCACCCTCAATGCTGCTTCTCATTTTTCGCTGCCACCGGAAGCGCTTCCACCCCAAAAGCAATTTTTGCTACTTTACCAAACACCCCTACTAAATTGTAAAAGCACTTTTGGGCTCAAAAGCAGTCTCAAACTGGGCCTTACTTTTATTGGGTGCTGCAATAGTGCAGGACTTATTTTTGAACCCATATTTTAAATTTATTTTTTCAGACTCAAATTTGGATCCAAAACACAAATCTTTCCACTATAGAAGTGTGGAGCAGATTCATATTTGAGTTGATTAATTGATTAATTGTTAACCATTGAATTGAAGAAACAAACAAACCTGAGCCACCAATTTTAATCTCCTATAGCCGTTAGACTTGGAAAGCATAGTGGTCTGATGGTGGTCTTCAGTTCTTCACGTCAGAAGCTTCATAATAGAAAGTTAGAAACAAGTGGGATTTTGTTTGCCATGTGATGAGTCCCACAATTTTTGAGTCCAGTCCCACAATTTTTTAGTACAAATGGATTTGTGTCTCAGGGAGGAATGGATCCAATTCTTTCCGACCCACTGCAGCACAATTCCACAACTTTTAGACCCAAAATTTTGATTTTGGACCCAAAAATAAGTCCCCACTGCACATGCTCTAATGATCATATCAAGACATACTCGTCACCCACCAGTAATGACTAAACTTTATACTAAAGCATCGAGCTCGGGTGTTCTTTTTATTATATGTTCTCCTTACCTGAGTAATGCAGGGAGGAGACGGTTGGGAATTGATTCTCATCCTCTGAGAATTGTTTATAACCCATAATGTTATAATTATATAATATGTAGGTCAACCAACAGAAAACGTCTTACATGTGGCGCTCACTCAGGAAATCTGGACTTGCAGTCAACATTGTTCTTGTCATTTCCCTTTGTTGCCATTAATATTAAAGCTTGATGGAGTTATGCATCACAAGAATTTAGGTCAACCAACAGAACAGATGTTACAAATTAAAGAAGATTGAATATCGTCCTCATCGTGTATACTCGATCTTTGTATAAGACACATGTAGGGAGGAAAGGAAATGATGAACATAGATAAACAAATTTGAGGCTTGAAAAAAGAGAGAAAGATCGGACATACATGTGCATTAGTCTAACTGAAAATGTTCTCCCATTCTGTGGGCCCCGGAAAATTTATCGAGCTTAAATTGAGATCGTTCAACAAGTTATTTATTTACGGTCTCGATAAATGTCAAGATGCTCGAGAAAATTTTCAGAAATTTTCATAAAGTGAAATCCTCGATTTAAGGATTGGATGATAAAGTGCACGACACGACGAGTTTGTGGGACTTTTCGGGAGATTTTTCGGATACCCGACCTATTTGTTATGATTTTCCGAACTTTTGAGATTTTAGAAATCATTTAAGAAAATAGAAAATCAGTGGTGCAATCAAGGCCGTCCATCCAGCCACCACTTGATCGTGGTCGTCCCTTGTTAATTGGACACATTTATATAGGCCCTTGATCAGTTGGAAGGACCAGAATGATCGAGAGAGAGAGAGACTGAGAGAGAGAGAACCAGAGTTCTCCGACCCGGAATAAGACCCGCGACTGGGCCTGACCGGAAAACGTTTCCCCGACCACTTCTTCTAGGCGGACCACCGGGAAAAGCCTTGTCTCGTCGTCGCCTACATCTCTGCGGTGTCGGATTGTACATGCAACGGCCCGGAATGAAGAATTGACGACTGGAAGCCCGAGCTGCCTCCGGCGAGTTCTGCAGTTCCCGGCGACTCCGGCCACCGTTTGGGCCACCTGTGGTATGAAACCTCACCTCCTCGTCTTGCTCTACACCCCAGTATGATTAGTTTTTCGATTTAATCAAGTTTTGACGATTTTGTTTCTGGGTTGCTTCTGCCTTTTCCGGTACTTCTGGGTTCGCTTGCTACATGAAAGATGATCTGCTCTTCGTGCTCTACGTGTTAGTTGTTAGTAGGAAGAATTGACGGTGGTAATACTCTAGTAGCAGAATCAAGGGATGGGCTAGGCTGGGTTCAACTCGCTGCGTTCTTCGTCGGAAAGCAAACCTGTAATTCTGAGGTTCTGTTTTGATTTAGTTGATCACAAGGTGAGTTGTAGTTTGTTGAAGGTTCTGAGAATTTACCTATGTAGTTGGCTTCTGGAAACTTGATTGCATGTGTTTGTATGCTTACCGTGAAATCATGTTCGAGGGAGGTGAATTTGGTTTGTTGTGAATTAAAAAGGAATTGGGGTTAGTTGGAAATCTGGACGGGTTGGTAAACTGATAGTGGGTGTCTAGATTGGGTTGTTGCTTTCTGATTGGAATTAAAGGTGATCAAGCTTGATTGTTAATTGGACATGTGAGGTTGAATTGTATGTGGTGATTTCCTTTTGTTTGACTATTGGTCAAGGAAAATTTCCAGGGTATGCCATGGTATTTTCAATATGGCATAATCATGGTTTTGCTTATTATGGGATCTGTATTTAAATAGAAAGCTAATTATGGTTCAAGTTTAATGTTGGGTGCCCTTAGTAATTTTCAGAGTGCACCTAATTGAAAAGGAAATTGTGTTGATTTGATAAACATCTTGATGTGGTTATGATTGGTGAAAAATCTAAAAGTGATCAATGATAAAATGTTCGGTAATTTGGGTTAATTATCGAACCTATTACAATTGGTCAAACATGGTCAAATGGTCAAATGTGGTCAACTCCTGGTCAAACCAGGAAAAGCTGGGGATGGACGATATATTAATCGTTGAGATTTCGTTTAACTGTTCAAAAGGTATTAACTATCGAAATGTCGGAATCTAGAACTCCAGTTACCCGAGGAACAGAAGGTTCGCGACTCTCGGAGTACGTGAGATAACGCATCGGAGTCCAGGTAGGGATTCAGGACTCTCCTCGGTTGGTGATTTTCTTATATATTGTTATTAAATGATGCATGTTAGTTGGTATGGTTTGGTTATGTTCAAATGCAATGCATAGTAACCAAACCATATGAGAAATGTGATGGCTTGAGAGCGAAGGGTGGCTCTGACTTCCTTGGGTTCGATCCCCTTAACCTCCGGAGGGTTAGTTACACCGGTCGGACGGTGAGCGATCGCAATGACGACCCGATCCGTGTGTGTAGCTAGGTAACGGACGCTCTCGCTACGCTTACCTGGTGATAAATTAATTTGAGGTAAGGTCGTGTAGTGGGTCTATGGGACCGGCCATCAGGTAATACTTGGATTTGGCGCCGTATTTATTTAAGCATCATGCATCGGTTTTTCAAGTGGAAAATCATTAAAGTTTGTCGTTCTTTTAAATATTTGGTTTAAATATGTTTTCATACTGGGCAGCCCAAATATTTGTTTATTGGTTTTGAGTCTAGTTGGGGTAGAGTTCCTGTTGAGCAGCGAGGACGAAAGCTCACCCCTACAACAGTATGGATGCAGGTACTGTGCACTGGTGGCGGGACAATGGCGGACGGAGCTGGGTGTGCAGAACAAGTTTGGTAAACCACCTTCTGGGCTTTATTCTGATTTCCAGTTCTCGAACTCCGTGTTTCAGAACTTGTGGTTATTTAGCATCGTGTCAAAGTTAGTTGAATTCTCTTTCATTGAAATTCATACCTCGTGTGATCCTTATCCAAGTACTGGATGAGTGAAATAGATTTCAGCAACTCAAGTTTTTCACCTCAAAAATATTGATAGCTTCCGCCGTGTGTTGCAAAAAGTTTTCTAACAAAATGCCTAGCGGTCCTCTAGAATGTGAATCGAGCTTTCGGTTTATATTTTAGAGCCCCACGGCACTGTGACGTGCCCAAGCTGGTGAGGTGCGGTTTGGGGGCGTTACACGTTCTCTATAGCGGCTTCGGTTGGTTTTATTTGGCTTGGCTTCGTCTTGGTCTTGGGCCAAGCCCTCGTGTCTTTTATGAGTTTATCTTTTATGGTTGTAATATTCGAGTTACCCTTAGATTTATCTATTTATTATATTATTATTAAGAGAGAAAAAAAATTGTTCTTCATAGTAATTTTTTTTTTTTTTACTGATGTAGCTCTCGAATACTACTATACTTTTGAAACAAGTATTTTCACCTTGAAGACTCCAGCCGATCAATGCCTTTTTTGCGGTCGAGGAGGTGAAGCGTGCTTCCGGTTCTTATGCTATGTGCTACGTACCACACCCATTGGCATTGATTTGCATGTTGGTTTTGTGAACGACCCATACCTGGAAAGCTCGCAAAAATCCATTCGGAAACAGAATCTGATGGGGCAAAAGAAGAGAAAGCAAGCCATACCGCTTTCAGATTCTTCAACAGCGCATGTAGTTGATGTAGTGCCAATCTATTGGATCTCGATCTCATTTTCCCTTACCATTCAAGTGTACGCCATTTGCTAGGGGTGGGCACAACCGATTTGGAAACGGTTTTCTGACCGAACTGCCCCAAAAATATCTGGTCGGTCACCGAACCGAAAATAAGAAGGGAAAAAAGTGTTGGACCCGAACCGAAACAGGATGAATACGGTTCGAAAAAGGTTTTGAGTTGTTTTCCGACCGAATTTGCACCGAATCGACCGAATTTATATATATTCATTTATATATATATATATATATATATTTATTTATTTATAAATATGTGTCAATAGTTGATACGCTTAGATTTTCTTATGGTGCACCCTAGGTCACTTAATTCCTCCTCGGCCGTACTTCTTTTCTTTCAGTCTCTTAAACCACTCTCTCAACTCTCTCAACTCTCGAAGTGAAAAACTGCAAACCACTCAGCCGCTCAACCGCTCACTTAATCAATCTGCTCAGCTGCTCACTCTCTCTTCAATTTGGGTATGTTTCATTTTTCAATCTGGGTCTCTAATTTTTCAGTTTCCATTCATCTTGTTAATCTGGGTCTCTCATCTCTGGGTTCAAATGTTCAATACTTAATTTAGGTTGATGTTATGATTGTTATGATTGTTATCGTACTTTAAGTCTTTAAGAGTTCAAGTGAATGAAATTTCGATTCTAGGGTTTCAAACTTTCAATTTTAGGGTTTCAGCTTTCAATAGTGTTCTGTGTTCATTGATTTGCTTGTTCATTGAAGATACAGGCTTAGTTTCTCACTGATTTGCTTGTTCTGTGATCTGATTTGGGGTTTTATCTTTTGTGTTCACTATTTTCAAGATGCAAGGCAATTCGGAGCTTGCTGCAACACCAACTGATGTCACCAGGAGTAGCATTGGAACTACACCAGCAAGCACACCATCTGGAACTGCTGCTGCATCAGGAACTGTACCAAGTGCTGCTGAACTTCAAGGTGTTTAATCCACTGCTGCTGATACCTCAAGTCAACTTCCTCCTGCTGATGCTGGAAGCAAAAGAAAGAACAAGAGCATTGCTTGGGATCATTTCACCAAGCTTCTGAATACTGATGGTACGAAGATGGAGAAGCCTCGAGCCAAGTGCAATTACTGTCCGCAGACATACCTTGTGCACTCGAAGTCAAATGGGACTACAAGCATGAGGAACCACATGCTTTATCAATGTAAGAAGTGCCCTCTCTACCTCCCTTCAAAAAAGCAGAAGTTCCTAGCATTTGATTCTGCTGAACTTGGTGCAAACCTGAAAGCTTTTGGTTATGATATGGATGTATCTAGGATTGCATGTGCTAGGATGGTTATTAGAGATGAACTTCCGTTTAGTTTCGTGGAGGGACAAGGGTTTATAGACTTCATGAAGGTAACTCAGCCGCAGTTTAGTCCACCTTCCCGTAAGGCTATAGGGAGAGATGTATGGGATCTGTATCAATGTGAGAAGACTAGGATTAGGAATATCTTAGCTACCTATTCTCAGAGAGTGAGCCTAACCACTGATACTTGGACTTTGATCCAAATATCAATTATATGGTCTTAACTGCCCACTTTATCGATGACAGTTGGGCCTTGCATAAGCGTATCCTTAACTTTGTTGTCATCCCTAATCATAAGGGAAAGACAATTGGGAAGCTTGTAGAGTCATGCTTGATAGGATGGGGAATAGAAAAAGTGTTTACCATTGTTGTGGATAATGCTAGCCTGAACCAAGTTGCGCTTGATTATTTGCGGGATAAGATAGAAAATTGGAAAGAGCTTGTGTTGAATGGTAGCTTTTTGCACATGAGGTGCTGCTGCCATATCCTTAACTTGATAGTTAAGGATGGCATGGAGAAGTTGGACAGTTCCATCGATGCAATTAGGAACTGTGTTAAATACATCAGATCCTCTCCTTCAAGGTTGGATAAATTTCGAAAGGCTGCAGCTCAGGAAAAGGTAGAGCATAGGGTGGCATTGTTCCCTTGGATGTATGCACCAGGTGAAATACATCAGATCATCTCCTTCAAGGTTGGATAAATTTCGAAAGGCTGCAGCTCAGGAAAAGGTAGAGCATAAGGGTGTCATTGTTCCCTTGGATGTATGCACCAGGTGGAACTCAACTTACTTCATGCTTGATATTGCCGTGAAGTTTAAGAAAGCTTTTATGAGGTTAGAGGATGAGGACACACAGTTTGAGGGATATTTCAAGAAAGAGTTGGTGGGAAGAAAAGGGATGGGCTTCCTACTTCTGTTGACTGGGAGAAGGCAGCAAGACTTGTGAAGCTTTTGAAGATTTTCTATGATGCGACGATTCAATTTAGTGGCACCAAAGTTGTGACAGCCAATCTGCCCCTTCTTTGGATGTGTTCCATTATTGGGGAGTTAGATAAATGCATCAAAGGTTCAGATCCTCTCTTGGTGAACATTAGGACATCAATGAAGAAGAAGTTCGATAAGTATTGGAAAAAGTTGGAGGACATGAACAAGATCGGCCTAATTACTGTTGTGATGGATCCAAGATACAATTAGTTGCTATATCTGAGCTACTTCTTCCCCAAGTTGCAGCAAGACAAAGCAATGGTGGAGTTGATGGTGGATGAGGTCAAGGACACTTTTATAAAGCTATACGAGGAATATGCTGAGGCTGATCCAGAAGCTGCCCAAGCTTCAATTGAGGCCACTATGGCTAAAATGGATTCTGCAAATGCACTAAGTGTGGAGGAGGACAGCCATGCTCAGAATATTTCTGGTTTCATGAAGCTGAGACAAGAACAAGATGTTGTCGAGATAAAAACAAAGGTTGACAAGTACCTCCTTGAAGCTACCGAAAACCCTACAAACCTGAACTTCAACTTATTAGCTTGGTGGAAAGAAAATGCAGCTAGGTTCCCCATTCTATCGCAGATTGTACGAGACGTGTTTGTTGTTCCTGCATCCACAATTGCATCTGAAAGTGCCTTCTCTCTTGGAAAAAGGGTCATCGATCCTTTTAGAGCAAGCTTAACTCCCAAAATGGTGGAATGTCTAGTATGCTGCAGTGATTGGCTGAGGGCAAACAGTGTGTCTACACTGTACAAAGAGCCAACAAAGACTGAGCTTGATCTCTATGCAGGACTGGAAAAGCTTGAATCAGCTTTGGTAGTTGGAACTTTGCATTTCTGTTAGTTTCTGCATTTCTGTTTAATGTTGGATTGTTGTGAATTTCTGAAATTTTCTTTAACTGTTGCTTTCAATATCTGACCTTGATTTCTACATGTTTATATGTCTTTGAAGATGTGTCTGGAGTTACACAAGTCTCCGTTTCAGAGAGTAAAAAGGGAAGAAGTGAAGACTTGAGGATGTTGCCGCAGATATCTCATGAGGGTCTACAACTTTTTAGTTTTTATTATGTTAATTTTCAATTGAACTGCTGGTTTGTAATTGGTAATTTGAAATTTGAGCTATTGTTGGATGTGTGTTGGACTGCTAGTTATGACTGCTGGTTATGTACTTATGTTTATGCATTAAACTTCGAACTGTGATGGGATGAACTTGTTTACATCTGTGTTTATTTGGTGATGTTGATTATTATGTATTTATGTTGATTGTTGAGAACATAGTTCATTAGTTTGAACATTGCGGGTTGAAAACTTGAAACTTTGAATACTTTGCCACTAGCAGGTTGTTGTAGTCTTGTAGTTATGTAACAGTGTGATTATATGAATGTTGCTCAGTTTGGGCATTTTCAGTTTGCATGGTGTTGAAAACAGCCATTTAAGGCTAAAACAAATGTATTTGTAACGAAATTTGGGCTTCAGAAAGAATAAAACTTTGGGCCTGCAAATGAAGTATTTGGGCCCAAAATGGAACCGAAACCGAACCGGTCCGATCCAGAATTCGGTTGCGCCGATAAATTCGGCTTGACCCGTTACATTTCGGTTGTCGGTTTTAAATCTGGCCCAACCGACAAATGCGGTTTGGATTCAGTTTGGGCCCAGAACCGAACCGGCCTGACATATGCCCACTCCTACCATTTGCTGTGTTTAGTCCCCTTTTTCACTTTCTCCGCCAACCTTAAAATTAATTAATAAGATCAATTCACATAATAGAAAATAAAACTAAAAATAAAAAGTACTAGTACTTTGTGACGGAACTCCTCACCATGTTTTGTAAATTGTAACTTCTCATGCTGTATAGGTGACTAATTGCGGTTGCTAAAAGAAAGCCGATTTTATAATAATTTAGATACCCCATATACAGAGTTTTCACCCAATTGAAAATTGGAAATTGGAATTGGAATGACCAGGAAAAGGCCCTCTAGTCGGGTTAGGGTTGCGCATACTAATCCAAAGAAAGTAGCCAAATGAAGTCTTTTGCAAAGTCGCAACTAAAGTAATAAAAAGCCCTCTTCGCTTCTGCCTCTGTCTCTGTCTCTGTCTCTGTCTTTGTGAGTGTTTCCGGGCTCAGTTTCTCAACGGCGGCAATGGACAAGTCACAGAAGAAGCAAGTCTACTTGTTCTACTGCGCCGAATGCGAAGACCTTGCTCGCCAGGTCGCTTCTCAGTCAGACCTCATTACTCTCCAGACCATCAAATGGAGGTCCTCTCTCTCTCTCTCTCTCATGTTTGCTTTGTAAAGCTTTAATCTTTCCCTGGCTTTGTTTCATATAATCTTGAATTGAGATGGGTGCTTGTTATTTCAGCTCATTTTTTTGAAAAGAATAAATGGGTACTTTACTCTCTTTCATGTACTGCATGCATTGACTGACACAATGAATGGAAACAGATTTAAAAAAAAAAAAAACCAAAAGAGCACAGCTTTTGATCTTGTGTGAAGCTAAGAGTTGGGAAATTAAACTTGAAGTTGAAAATGATTGGTGGAGAAGGGTAGTAAGAATTGAATGGTTAAGATTTGAGACTGGAAAAGAGTAATTGAGATCATCATTCATTCTAGATTTCTAGTAGTTACTTGAAATTGGACTTGCCCCTTGAGTTTTACTTTAATTTTTGCATTATCCATTGCATTTATAATGATTACAATAATGTAATGAGAGTTATGTCACACAAGAATTTCATATGAAATGAGATGATCTATGTAGCCCATACATATATCAGTTGAGTTACAGGAGACTTGAATTTATTACGTAAGATAGGTGGGATTTTGATTGTCTGATTGGATCATATTCATACAGGAACTTTGATGATGGGTTTCCAAACATTTTCATCAACAATGCACAAGAACTTCGAGGCCAACATGTTGCCTTTCTTGCGTCCTTCAGCTCCCAAGGAGTTATCTTTGAGCAGCTGTCTGTAATATATGCACTCCCCAAGCTGTTTGTTGCATCCTTCTCTTTAGTATTGCCTTTCTTCCCAACCGGTTCCTTTGAACGAATGGAAGAAGAAGGGGATGTTGCAACTGCATTTACCATGGCGAGAATGTTGTCAAATATTCCCATATCAAAAGGTGGCCCAACCAGTTTAGTCATTTATGACATACATGCTTTACAGGTTTGTTTCGTTTTTGGTATTTCTCTTGTTCTGATTGACAGACTTCATAACATTTAATTTGTTTAGTTTTTCAAGGTTTTGGGGTGCAAATTCTTTTCTTGAGTTATTTGTGCATGAGGCTGGAGAAGTTTGCATTTGTAGTTACCCATGTACAGATCATATATATATACCATTCAATCTAGACTAGGGGGTATCATAGTAGTATAACCGAATGCAGTCAATCATCCATACAACCCGATCTCATGAAATTCCAATTTTCTGAAAATTCATGTATTAATTCTAATCTGAGCTTGCAAGAAAAACTTTCAGTTGTATTCTAGGTGTAGAGAACCTCATTTATCATCCTGTCTTGCTGTTTCTTTCCCATCTAATCATGAATGAGCTCATGAAGCATATTTCAATATTTGTCTCCCACACACTAATCCCCCTACAGGGGGCAGAAATTTCAATTTACAGTTACATTTTCTGAACAAAAGTAATTAGTAATAGGTCAGCAATAATATATGTCTATAGTACAATAACTTATAGGTCAGACTCCAATTTGTACATTAAACTAGCTCTGCTCTTTTGCAGTTGACTTATTTTTGCTATTCTCATATCTTTATCTTTAAATAGCACATAGGACTGAGACTGTAAAATGTTGGGTCTATACTTTGTTTTAATAACTGAGACTGTAGAAAGTTGCTTGTCATTACACTTTGTTGGGTGTATTTATGTTTTAATTACTTCAGTTTTGTTTTTGTGCAGGAAAGATTTTACTTTGGGGACCATGTTTTGCCTTTGTTTGAGACTGGAATCCCTCTCTTAAAGGAACGGCTCCACCAGCTTCCTGACTCTAATAAGGTGGGGGTGCAGCATCATCTTCCATGTCTCACAGTGTATCATTTCATGTTAGAATTTTTTTTTTTTTTTTTTTCAATTTCCATGTCCTGTATGTATTTCTGTAATTATGATTTCCATTCTAATTATAGTTGCATTCCAGATTGTTGTGGCATTTCCTGACGATGGAGCTTGGAAGCGATTTCACAAGCAGTTGGATCATTTTCCCATGGTTAGTCTGATATTTTGATTAAGAGGGAATTGTGTCTGTTATAGTGTTATCTATCCAAATCTCACCTCTTGCAACTGGGTACTGTTTGATGGCAGGTTGTCTGTAATAAGGTTCGTGAAGGAGATAAGAGGATAGTTCGAATCAAGGAGGGAAATCCTGCAGGGTTTCATGTAGTCATTGTTGATGACTTGGTTCAATCTGGAGGCACCTTAATCGAGTGCCAGGTATGACTTACCAACATTTTTCCCTGTTTGGACTTTTCATACTCTTGAGCTTGTTGCTTGAGTATTGCAGATTGTTTATTTCTTTCAAGAGTGTTATTCACCTTCAAAAAGAAAAGATTGCAATTCCTCAGTTAGAATATGACTCTGTTAAAGATATGCTGTAGTGTATTCTGGATGTAATAGAGGCTTCTAATGGAAAGGCCTAGATTTTGGACCTCTAATCCAGGATGAGGCAAAGTTTATCCAACTGTTGACTTCCATTACAAGTCTTTGATTCTTTATCTAGAAAGTAGAAAGATTAAAAAAAAGAATATGGTATCATTCAATTCAAATTTTATATGAAGTTCCAACCTAATTTTTTTCCTTGCACGTGACTCATTTAATGCCTGGTACTCTTGCATAAATACAAATTCTTTATGGAGTTATCGAAGCAAGACACAACATGATACCGGGATAATTAACATAGTGAATATGAGATAGCAGGGCATTATAATTAACATTATAATCCAATTGCACCCTTATATCTGAGGTTCACTTTATGCAAAATTCCATATCAAGGGAACCGGTTTTTAATTTCATACAGTGGACATTATAAAATTACAGGATATACATTGTGAAGGCCATGACTCATGTGGTGTGTTACAAAATATAGATGGTTTCTTAAAATCATCAAGACACACTTTCTTTCTTGCAATGGCTTTGCTTTGCTTTGCTTATTAAAATCACTCTTCAGTTGGAATTTTATGGTCAGGTGACTCGGATCCCATAGCCATAATTGTTAAGCGTACATCAGAAATCTAAATTCTTGAAGTTAAATTAGGCTTTGTTGAAGTTCAAATTTGCCTTAAACTTCCTTCTGTATTGTTCCATTGCGCAGAAAGTTTTCGCTCATTGGTGGAAGGTTGTCTTATCACCTGGAGACAAGCGCTCTGTTTCCTCACAGTGGTAAGTACTTCATGTATTTTTTTAATTTGTTTTGAAGTACTGTGATGACAGAACCATCTTGTTCAGAGAGTGAAATCAGTTCCTACTTTTAATCAGATTTGATGGGTTTGGTCATAACATGATCTGATGAAGGGTTTGCAGACCATTGAGCACACCTAAAGACAAAAACACTTTCAGAATGGGGACCATCTGAAAGACTTTATTCCCCTCGAGGCATTTATTATTGCATCAGAATTTTAGAATGTTACTAATAAGATGAAATTTCCAATTCCAATTCAGCAACATGTATGGAACAAAGCTGATACTGTGCACATCTTCAAGAATATAACATAAATTCTGTACAACTATATATTTATACAATTTTTCTTCAGTACATGACAAGACCAGATACAATATGAACAAGATGATTGTCTCCCTTCTATACAACCTTCTTTTTTTTCTTTTCCTCTTTGAAACAGCCCCCGAAGCCTAATATCCAACAGGGCATTTTACCATATAAACAAGTCATTGTATTTGCAAATGGGATTTAAAAGACCCATAACATAAAATTAAAAAGAAAAAGAAAAGAAACCAAAGGAGAAATTCTGCACAGACGTTGAGCGAAGCATATGGCAGCAGAGACTTCACAGTTCAGCAATACGCTTTGCCTTATTCTACTCCCTTGGTTGAATAACAATTTGCACTCTCTACAAATTAACAAAATGCTCTCGGCCGCTTTCCCTTGATACCTTCTTAAGAAATATCAGAAGTATCCGTTACTCAAAAGCGGACGCTAGCCATAATGAGTTATTACATGCCCCATGCCCCATGCCCCATACCCCGATCTCTCTCTCTCCCTACTTTGTACAGTTAACTGTGCAGAAGTTAGCAGCCCAATCCTTGCTCAGGCAAGTGAGATTATGAATCCATTGCTAATCGTTCTCTGGATTCTCATCCAGATTCCCCTTTGGGCTGTCCAATGAATCACCCAAATAAGAGCCATCTGGCTGCCGTATGCATATGTTCAAATTTCTGGAGAGGAAAGTTTCCTGATGATCCACAAAAACATGGATATCAATTAAACAAAACAGGGAGCTACAAGAGGACTTCAAGACAGAGAAGCTCCTAATGATACTAAACAATTTTACACAGCGATGCTACAATACCAATCAGGATTTCAAACATGGGAAAAAAAAAAAGCCATGGTAAGATCATATTTGACAATTAGGGAACAAAGGTGAATATCATTATCCATAAAACATAGATGACTCAAACATATTACCTCGTCACCAGTCTCCTGGCCCTCCGAGTGGAAGAGGATAGGCCGGCAACGCTTGTCCTCATTCATAAGGCTTGAATTCTGAAAATGAGTCACAAGGGCAGCTTTACCCTGGATACGTGCATAAGCCAGTGAAGCAACCTTTTCACTGTTAAACTTCTCCCACTTCTTGCCATTAAATGCCTGCACCAATTTTTATGGTATAAGTACTTGGTAAAAGTTATAGATGTTTATCCCTACTTTTCAGTCTGATTCAAACATTTTTAGATTGCCAATTAAATATCAGTATTAAGTTCTTCCTTTCTTCCTGGAAAATAAACCACACAAAAAACAGATAGACCAGCAGTAAACGAAACGATTGAAATTCTGGAATCAACCTCATAAAAGGCTATAATGTGGGAAGGAGACACCATATTGATGAAGGCATAACCCACATTGCACTTATTCTGCAAAAAAAACAAGGGCATCCATCAGTCCTAGATCAGTAAGAGGAAATCCTAGAGCACTCACAATCAAACAGCAGTGGAAAGAATCACCTTAAAGTCGATTGGCAAGTACAGGAAATCGTATGTACCCCGGTGATTTTCATCTATAGCAGCCAGCAGCATTTTAGAAGTGTACCTGAAAGGAAAAAGATTATATGCAACTTTATAAATGTGCTACTAAAAACCAAAACACAACCAAAAACGTAAGCAAGCAGCGAAATCCTGGGATGACTACAAATTGTTTCTTACTTATTGGGGATGTTTTTGATCATTAAAGTAGTCCTACTGTCTTCCCCGCGGAGAATTTTATCTAAATCAAGTTGATACTGCTTTTTGCTATCTACTTGATTCCCACTATTCTCAACCCGCCGACTCCTACCACGATCAGCAAATAGCTCACTGATGGTTGCTGCAGGTCCAGTGTAAGAACCATTCCCAAGGTACACAGGACTATGCTTTGGCATTGACATCATTCTAAAACTAGGAGAGCCATTTTCACTAATGTTTCCTGGAAGACCAACACCAGCATTCATAGTTGCACGACCACCCATGTTCATCATGTAATTACTATTGTTGCGGCTTAAACCCATGCCCCCAAACATTGGATTCATGAAGGATGTTTCAGGTGATTCGGGGAAGTAGCCAAAATGCCTATCCAGAGGAACACCAGATGGAGCAGATCCCACATGATGGTTGTGTGAACTGAGGAAAGAGCTCTGCCGGCTAGTGAATGGAAAACCCTGTCCCTGTCCACCAGATGAAAACGGATGTCCCACAGATGATGTTGGCCAGGCAGAAGACTTGGGCTCGGAATAAGGAGTTGGGCTTCCCCAGAGAAACTGAGGACCTGACAAAGTTCCAATACCTGATGAATTTGAATTTGACTCACCATATGAGATGGGACCTGGACTAGTGCTTAATTTCTGCTCAGGAAAGGAATAGGCTGCTCCTGGCGTTGAAACGGAGCTACTAAATATCTGACTCGTATTGTTCAACCTTCCTTGGTCTTTACCAATAGGTGCAATCTTTGGGGAGTTAGGAACATGAGTTGGAAGAATTGAAGCTAACCCAGGTAAATTGTTGCTGTCTACAGGACTCAGGCTTCCCAGACCTGGGGACTTACTAAAACCAAGCTGATTATGTTCAATGGGGCTTCCAATTTGTGCCCAGGTACCTGCATAGTATGAAAGCCATTGACTTAGCTTATAGCAGACCATGCATTCCCAGCAAGTGTAATCCAGGAATTCAAGAGAACAGAAAAAACCAAGTTATCAGCTCAATACAGAAACAGAGAGATCTACCTGGAGGAGAGTTGGTCATTGGTGAACCCACTTGATGTCGGAAACTCCGAGTTTCATCTTGGTCAAGCTCTTGACTTAGTTGCTGCATCAAGCTAAAACAGAAAGTACAAAGAATTCATTTAGGCCAGGTTTAAATGTAAAATCAGCAAGATATCTATATTTACAGGATTCATCAAAAGCAATTTTCTTTTATTGGAATTCAAGAAAGGTTATATAGCATGAAAGTAGCTAAATCCATATGACATATGGAATGGAGGCCAGGAAAACATTGATATAAAGTAAAAGAAACAAAAGATGGATTAAACTAAAGTTCACAAATGCATGTTTTTCAAATTCTCCATGGAATAGAAGCCAGCCTCTACAGAGTGTAGACATAGCACAGCATGTACATGCAACATAGTTCAGTTAAATAAGCTCCCAAAGAACAACAAGGTAAATGATTCCGAAACGTCAAAAGTAATCAGAAGTGTGACTATTGACATTTTTGTTTATTTCCTTCATTTGGAGATCCTCAACTTAGGTTTGAAGTTGTAACTGCTATTACTCTCAAATCAATGCATTTGTTTCATACTTATATAGCATGAAAGTAGCTAAATCCATATGACATGTGGAATTTGTATCTTGACAAGTTGACAACATATTTATAATTTTTGAAGTCCAGCAAACAGCCATGACTTCACAATATATATAAATATGTCCATTGATAAATTAATGTAGCACCATTAACCAAGCAGGCAACATGACACTTACAAGATCCAATTAGCCTTCACAACAGTGTTTGCTAGATTCTTATAACATTAATAAGATGATAAAAATCCAGATAATGCAAATGACTTGAGCACAAATGTCAAATTGGTTCAAAAACCACAAGTAACTTACTTTCTTCGAGCTCCACCAGGGCGGCTGGGTTCAAGCTTTATACGTTTCCCAGCTATGTCGCTCCTATTTAGTGCTCTTAAAGCTACCTCTGCAGCTCTAACGTCATAAAACTCTATGAATTTATGGTGTCTCTTGTGTGGTGTTTCTCGGATCTGCATTTCAATCGAGGAAAAATAATCAAGATAGTGAAAAGGTGCACAAGGCACCCAGAGGGAGAGACAAAAAAAAAAATTAACAATAGACTCCTAAAAAATTTATACCTCCTTGACTTCTCCATAAGCCCCAAATATCTGTCGAAGGTCATCATTTGACACTGATGCATCCAAATTGAAAACCACAAGAGTTCCTTGGTTGATATCCTTTTCTGAAGGGTTATCCTGAATTTCAGTAAAAAAAAAAGATGCATTATGAAGATGTAAATTTAAAAACTAGTAAAAACCAAATTATAATATCGGACAACTTATTGATTTATTCAAACCTTGGGAATTGAAAAATGAATGTCAAGTTTTCTTCGTCTCAAGGGCTTGTTCTGTAATGCACGCATTGCAGTGCGAGCAGATCGGATATCATAGTATGATATCATCACAAATCCCCTATGCTTGCACGCAGTATATAAAGTTCTGATATCTCCATATTGCTGAGAAAAAAGGGAGAGCACCAGAACTCAATAAGCATAAGAGTATCGAAATAAAAGATGAAAAATTGTATACACAACAGTTGTACAGAAGAAAGATTAAAAACATCTTAAAAAGCAATAACAATAACCAATTACAAAATTTATCGCACACAAATGCGCCGATTCTCAAAAGAGAGAAAATAAAATGTGTGACTCTAGATTCCTAGCAAGTGTGGGAGAATCAGGGATCCAAATAGAAAGCAAGAAAAATCAACCATGCCAGACTCCAAGGTGCACCACCGAAATGAGTTAAATATCTACCAGAACATTGTGGTAGGAAAAGAACTTCACAACATCAAGAAGAAAGCTGGCACAGCCTTAAGGGTATAGTACTAAGAATTCATTGCAAAATAGGATCTCTAACTTTAACAGTATAGTTCTTAAAATTACTAAACCTGGAAGCTACGAATGTCATTCACACAGTAGCAAAAGCAGGTTGCAACAATGAAAATACTAATCAACTCAAGAAAGGGAGCATGATGAAATCCAATCCCATATTAACCAAGTTAGCACTCCAAAGTACCCCAGGTGAAATGAGTTTTGTAACAAGTTATTGCAGAATGTTACCTTGCAATGGTTAAGTCAAAAAGGAGGGAAGGCCATTTCCATGATATAAAAAGTTATATGCTTCTTATCCTCTACCACATGGATTTTGATGGATCTATTCACTTGGAAGGCTTGAGGAGTCTTAATTACTAATACGGGAATTTGGAGGACCTACGACATTGAATAAGGCAGCTAGAACTCATTTGATGTTGTATCATGAAGGAATCATCTATAACAGTGTGTTCTTAGTTGCAGTTCTCCGCCAAGCAACAGCCCCGACCCACCCGAATACATAGAAAAGAGGACATAAAAGAAACCAAGCCAGGCAAAGAAGCCAAGTCAACCAAAAAGTAAATGAAATAGCAACGCAGAATACCTCAAATAGAGATCTCAATTCGGAATCCTCAACATTACTATTGATATTTCTAACGAACAAGGTCCTTGAAGGATGCTCCCCATAAGGATGTTCTCCAGCCACAGTTCCCGCTCCATTTGGAAGAGCATAATGACCAATACCATTTGGACTAACCCCATCAGATATGCTTAGCTTTGACAAACCAATACCAAGGCTATCTTGCAATTCAAAATCCAATTCCATTCCGCCACCACTGCCAAAGAGATCATACTCTTCCATCTCCTCCAGATGACTAGGCAGCCGACTTAGATCAAAATCATCTGTTAAGCCAGCTAACAGCTCGTCTTCATCATCGGGAAGTGTAATTCTGAACGAATTTGATTCAGCATTCTCAAGTGGATTTTTAATCTCAATGTCCTGGTCAACTTTAACTAGATTGGGCAAGCTATCATCAACAGACTGACGCAAATGCTCCGAATCGGCAAAATTCACTGCATATTAAGGAAATAGAGTCTCAACTCCCAATAAGCATTCTACAGATACAGATAACCTCTTACATTATAAAAGAACTCAGACGTACACTTTTCATGTGGAAGGACGGGCAATGAGCTCGAAAACAAGCTAGTATCACTTGATGCATGATATGCCTCAGTTGTACGAAGGATGCCCCATGCAGTATTCTCTAATTTTCTAGGAATATTGACCGATGGAATCTTAAAGGCCCCTACAGAACAGTTACAAATGACCCATCAAAAGAAAGATTGTGCATGCGTAAGGACATTTATAGAGCATATGTATGTAGCCGTGTGCCTTGTAAATTGTAATGCTTCCATCAGTTAAAGAAAAAAGAATAAAACCTTCAGAACGACCCATTTTAATATCTTCTAAATGTTTCTCCATTGAATCACTTTCTGCAAACACAAGGACAGTAAAAGAGAAAGTTCAGCTATCAGAAAACTCTCAAACGCGTGATTGTCTCAGGAAACATGCATATGTAACTACAGATACATTGTATGCATCGGCAAACATAAACAATAGATAAAATCATACAAGAATCAGTATGGTGCAGAGAAATGAAAAGAAAAATACAAGGGATGTGATCAATTGATTCATCCAGAGTTCAAGTGCTTGCTTAAAATGTAGTTTGGATGACTAGCAAGGTAAAGGTCGTCTCGAACCCCAATCATGGTGTGCTCTGTACATTTAGAGGTTCATTTATAACTAATTTTAGAACCCCAACAGTAAAAGACAATTATCTAACCTCCAAACAGTTTCCTACTTTTGACTTAGCACACAACTGCTCTCTTCATATAACCAAGAAAAACCATCAATATTGTTAAAGATAGCATCAAAACATGCAACACAATTTGCCAGGAGTATCAAAACCGGGTAGGCACATTTGATCTCCCAAGACTAGATAAAGCTGAGCGATTTTCGCCTAATCACAACGTACACACAAATCCAAAGGGGGGGCCCTACCACACAACACAAGTTTGGTTGGTAATTGATCAGCTAAAACTAAAACCAGCTTGAAGAAACTGGCATAGCCCCAACCCAGTAGCTCCACAAAAAATCCAACTAGGTAACCAAGTCAACAAAGGCTCTGAACTCAAACTCAAAGTTACAGTTCACCTACCTACTTCCAAACCCAAATAAGCCTCAAATCAATCAACTTTCCCCACAATACCAAAACCAATTCCACCAAAACAGAAAAAGAAAAAAGCAAAAACCCACATGCAGAATCATCCAATCACATGCAAAGACCGAACCTTTGACACAAATAAACCCAATCACACGAAAGCCAACCAGACCCAGAAATCCAACACTTGAATTACCACAACAATTATGAAGAAGAAGATCTTTCCTTTAAAAGAGTACCTTAGGGAGTAGAGAGAGAAAGGTAGGAGTCAGGGAGTGAAATTGAAATTCATGATGAAATGGGAATTGTGGACTCAGTGTGTGAGAGTTTCGTAGAAGCAGAGATATTTGTTTCTTCTACTCCTCTACTTCCTCCTCTCTCGCCGAGAAACCAGACACAAAATGTAAGAAAATTTCCCAACCAAAAAAAAAAATGGAAGGGAAGGGAAGGGAAGGCCAATAAAATATATAATAATAATAACAATAATGAAATAAAAATGATGAGGGGCAAATGATTGGAGGCAAGGAACAGTACCAGAAATATACGAAACTAAAGGCAAAAAAGAATTATTATTTATTATTTAATTCTCAGACTCAGGCACAATTCCTATTCAAAAAAAAAAAAAAACAAACACAGAAAACAGCTTAATTTTGTTTCTCTCTACTGCAAACTAGAAATTCAACTGGATTTGAATCTCATTTGGCGTCCGTTGACGCGAACCCAAAAAACATATATGAGAGATATGACGCACTCGGATAATTTCGCGGCCTCGTGCTTGGGGGCAATTACGCTAATGCCATTGCTTTCTTTCTTTTTCTCTGCTACGTGGCGGGGCGTGAATGGCGGGGAAGGTGTGGTGGGGCCGAGGGGATAAGGGATTTGTCTGGTGGTTGTTCCAGGGGATTATTGCGATACTTTATTGTGGTGGGGTTTGATGACGTGCTGGTGCATCGGCCGGAGAGTTGGGTTCCACTGTTTTTGTACGTGGGGATGTAGAAGTCCCGAGGAATAACCGGAGCAAATGGGTTCGTGCCGCGTGGCTGTAATTATGGGTCGAGTTTGACCGGACCCGCAAGGATAAGGATTTGTGGCCCAACCCACTCAGACTTTCGGACTGGACTTTGGAGTTAGGTTTTTCTTACTTTTACATAGGGCTGGGCACGGCCCAGTTACTGACTAATACCGAGCCCGGTACTGAAAATTTTATTCATGACGGAACAATGTTTTTTTCAAGTTGGCACCGAAACTGATCGGGATCGGGTCGGGCCCGAGCCCAATTCGGGATACCCGATTCATTTTTCTTTTATTTTGTCCCGCATTTAAGTACTTTAACAGCTATCCAAAATTTCCAGATTTCAATCATTCTATGATGCAGCTGTCCTCTTAGCACTGCAACTTATAAATCTACACAATCAATTTTGCCTTAAACAGTTAAACCAAATTAAACAATGTAAAATGCTAAAATGAATTGAAGAATTCTTGAAAAGAAGAAATGAACTAGTGAAGATGGACAATAATACAATATGTGCAAAACTGCAAATTGCAGATTGCAGATTATGACAGAATGCAAGTCCAACTGTCCAAGAGTGACATGCTCCTCCTTCGGCTCTCTGACCTTCCTCTTCGACTATAAACACAATCCAATCAACGGATACATAAGCAAGGGTAATTTACGCAGCACCCAAAAGATTAAAATACTGAATATATAAGCAGTAAATTCCTTTCAAATTCGGCAAAAGAACATATAAACTACCAAAGCTTATTACACTACCAGTTGGCGAAGAATCTAAGAGTGTATAAATTTGGAAGCAACAACCATCGCTCCTACCATTTATATGATATAATAGTAACAACCATCGCTCCTACCATATGATTCAAAATAAAATTCGACAGAAACAGATGATTAAGAACAAGAAATTTCCGATCTTTTTTTGTGAATTTCAATTTCCAGTAAACCCAACAAGAAACACAACAAAAAAAGGTTGAGGCTACTTACTAAGAGAGTTAGGGTCTTGGCTGGTGCATGAACAAGCTTAACCTGAAAATCAAATCCTCACAATAAACTGAATAAAGTAAGGTTGAGGGCTTGAGGCTACTTCTACTCTCATCTCATCATGCTTGCTGTATGAAGGGAAATTGGAAAGAAATTCGGGATCGGGGATTTAGATGAAGAACAGAAGAAGATCTGGAGAGTGGAGAAGACTCGAAGAGAGCTTAGAACTAGGGTTAGTGAATTGAGATCGACTGATCGAGGGGGATCGGGGATTTAGATGATCGAGAAGAACTGAAGAAGATCTAGAGAGTGGAGAAGACTCGAAGACAGCTTGGGGATCGACTGATCGAGGGAGATCGGGGATTTAGATGATCGAGAAGAATTGAAGAAGATTTGGAGAGTGGAGAAGGAAAAGACTCGAAGAGAGCTTGGGGGTCTTCGACTCTTCGTTAGTTCGTTTAGCGGCTTAGGGCCTTAGGCCTTTTAGGACTTTAGGTCAAAATGTTTTGATCAGTTGTGGTCATAAATATGCGTTCTCACATATTTGACTAAACTACCCAATCAAAATCAACCAAGTAATATAAAAAATTAAAGATTTAATTTAATTAATTTAAACGGGACGGGATCAATTGGGCTAGTACCGGTACCGGGCCCGTTTCTATGAGACGAGACTGGCCCAAATAGTAATTTTCAGATTTTGATCCCGGCCCGTAGCGGTGGATTTCGGGACGGTTTCAGAACGGTACCGGAATTTCGGTTTTGGATGCCCGGCCCTACCTTTACACTTCATAATGCAAGTGTTTTAGGCCTTAAGATCTTTGATTTACTCGGTAATCGAGTAAGGAAAAAATGTAAAGTGATCAATAATTTTTTCACTCAATTAGAGTAGGTGAACACCATTGTCTTGGAGCGGTGATTGTAAACGAGAATTTGGGAGCATAACCTTGGAGTTGGAGGTGATGAAGTTAGTTTATCTGTAATGGGCCTGACCTGATGCAACCATTTATGGAGTTGGAAATGATTTTAAAAATCAACCCAATTAATTGAAGCCCATTTTAGAAGATCCTTTCATGAAACCCCCGTTAGCTAAATAAAAAATTAATTTTTGTCAATTGGAACGTGTTGACAAATCCAATAACATGTTTTGGCATATCTAATTTAACACATGAAAAAGGAGCTTAGCCGAAGCGTATAATATTATACAAGTATTAATCAGCGCTGGTTAAGTTGTCAAATAATGTTGCTTAATTGGGCCCTCTAGGTGTTCACACTTTGCTTTGTCACCTTAACTAACCTCTTAAAAGCACGAAACCCACTTGACATCACTCGACCCTCAATTCCATCGGCTCCCGCAGATTCTGATGTCCAAGCAACGAAAAAAGTATGTAATTCATCGCGACAATGAGCATGTAAAGACTAAAGAGGCTTCATTAGTCAAACACTAACACGAGATAGCAATAAGCTACTCATGATCTTATTTTGTTTGACATAACACGTACCGTACGTTATGTGAAATTGCTCATCTAAATTATTACACTAGATGAAAAATCTTCACCGAACCATCACTCTTATCAGAACGTCGTTGACATTCCGAGGATCGGACTCCGAATAGAGAGAGAGAGAGAGAGAGAGGGGACATGAGGGTAGGGGGTTGGCATGGTTTGCCCAAAAACGAACACTTGGGGGTGAGAGACGAGGCATAGGTGGTGGTAGCAGGGCTTAGCCACGAAATAAGCGTGTGGCCATATCTGGGCTTTGAGTTGGCATCACCAAACACTGGGATTCAATTTGAGTCATTCAAATTCTGTTTGGTACCAGCAAATCACCTCTCTCTCTCTGTAGCTCCCAGCAATCATGCGACCGACAGAAGCGGGGGCCCACACCAGATCAGCATAGCTCCACACTGTGGGCATGGGGCCCACGCACCTTTTTTTTTCTGACGGTCGGTAGTAGCCTGATCAAAGGAAAGCTCACGTGGCCATGTGGGGGTGGGTGATGAGGAGGATGCGTAATACGGATACGTAATACGCATACGCGTATGTCTGTGCGTATAGGATTCGGGGGTAAAATAGTTGAATACCAGGGGCTTGGGCCCCTGTTTTGACTTTGGAGGACACGTGTAGCACGTGAGGAGGATGACCTCAGTCACACGCAAGCATTTAGGGTTAGGGTTGCTTTGTCTGCGTGCAACGTTTGCATGGGTTGGCAGGTCGTCGTCTTCCTTCCGCTCCCCCCCCCCCATTAAAATTAGGGTTATAACTTATAAGCTATGTGGTCGATACCAGTCATGTCATGTAAATATATATTGGGTGCCATCATATTCATTATACATGTTCCAAGTGCATATTATAATATTATATATACGTTTCTTCATCTTTTTGGCCAGGGAAAGCTTGCTTGCAAGTAGGTTTTTCAAGTGGTGATTATTAGTTTTTCTTCTTCTTTCTTTCCTCCTTTCTATCAAGATAAAAGTTAACGATCAAAGGGAGGAGTACTTGAGATGGAACCATTGCCTTTAGGTGCTTTTACACTAGCTATAGTGTGTGGTAATGGGTTTTGCTTTATGTTGAGGTCTGGCCGCGCCGGTGAGTGTTTATACACATGCCACATCCTCGAGAGAGTTTTGTGGACCTTGTTAAGCACAAGATAAAAAGGTCTTTCTCACTTGATTCATGCACTATCACCATTTTCTAGCTAGCTAAGACTATATATCATAATTGTTGGTGGCCATTTGGAAATTTCTCGTAGTGGGATGAGAGAGTATTCATACAGAAAATTGATCTACTTAGCCGATTGTTATATTTTAATCCCTATTGCCTAGTTCATCGAATATCTTACATAAGCTCTTTGTGAATTTTTGACGCCTCCTTATTATTTTTTCTTGGACAACTAAATACCCGACATTTTAATTGTTCGACAGATATTTGAATTAACGATAGCTGTCCAACCATTATTTTTACTGATACCTAAACATATAGTCCAGTTCAAGCGACATGTGACACAATAACTTTGAAAGTAATGTTGAGTCTTCAGTTAAAATATATAACAATGCAATGAACCTCTCTATCAACCAAAGGGGAGTGTATTCCGTGCACCGTTAGTGCATGGCAATATGAATGAATATAATTTTTTGATATTAAAATATATAAATGAGTTGATTAAATGAGTGGCTGTTATTTTTTTAGAGATTAAGTCGTTGCATACAATCCTCTCCACAACCAAAGTAATTAAATCTTTTCAACTTATCCCAAACTTAACAGGAATGGAAGTGCACTACCATTATTGAAACGCATTATCTATGAAAGTGTGAGATCTTGAGAGATATCCACATAAACAAACTCTTCTCACCTCATGATACGGTAGCTATGAATGTTCCCAATTCCCTACCATGCGTGTATACTAGATAATGCACAACCATGTACTATTCTTTCTACGTAGATACGACACTTTACAAGCCTATCAGGTAATAACATATGTAATTAAAATCAGAAGCTTTCCAGCTTTGGACTATCAAACCAATAAATTACCAAAATGATTGAATGAAAACGACCACTTAATTAAAATTGGTGGGGGGAAACTTCAACCTCCTTTGTATATTGTTCATGCGTGATTGTGAAAGCAAGATCGACCGAGTAGGACCAAATCTATTTTGTTAATCCGTGGATCCTTTAACTTTTGTAGCAAATCATCTTTCTTAAATCAGTGTCATGTGGAGAATTCACGGCAAGCTATTAGAGAAATGCAATTTACACTTTTATAATCTCCTATTACTTTGTATTCTAATGCTTCTTTCAGCTACATATATGTCGTCTTCTGTTATGTGAACCACAAGGAAATAAAACTAGGGCAATGGCAACCGACTTTTAGGAAATATATGATTCTACTATTTGATAGAGACCACCAAACATCCATGAGAAAAAGTAAGGGCAGGAGATAAGAAAACTGAGACAAAATACTTTTCTTTTGCTTTGGGAGATTTAAAAGAAGATAAATGTTGTGTTTTATTAGTTAGGCTTAGTTTGGGATTGATGTGCTGTGAGAATAAGCACTTTCCAACTTGCTGTGAGAAGAAGCATTTTCGAACTTGCTGTGAGAAGAAGTAGCTGAGGTGTTTGGTAGACTGTTTTTAAAAGTGTTGTGAGAACAAAAAACAATTTATAAGTGTTTGGTAAGTTACGAGGCAAAAGTGTTTTGGCTGAGTATAATTACTAAAATGGTCATACATGTTATAACATGCTACTAAAATACATAATTTTATTTATTTTTTATTATGTAACCATACCAAATAAAAAACTTTCTCATGTATTATCCTTGTGCCCTTGCTTGAACCGAATAAGAGATTTACTTTAAGGGGAAATGATCATTTACCCAATTTCAACAACAAAATTGCCCACTTGCTCCACCAACAGTTTTTTAACCCCATTTACCCAAAAGACTCTAAGAGATTATTTCCCTAATACCCAATTAATTTTTATTTTTATTTTTTTTGGGGACTTTTTTGCCCTCTCCTTCTTACTCACATAGAGAGAGAAGTCATCCTCCACCTTGCTGTGCTCCGGTGACCAGTGGCCGACCGCGGTCTCCTGCGACCAGTGACCGGTGACCGGAATCTCAAATCTGACTGCCGGACTGGTGACCGGATTCCGGCGTCTGATTTAATTACCCCCCCCCCGCCCCCCGCCCCCCAATAATCATATTATTGCCCCCCAGTAACAAGTTTATTAGGGATTGATAATTACTGAAAAATGAAGATGTTTTTAATTTTGAATGTTTTAGTAGGTTTATCCAAATAAATAATCTTATTATTGCCCCCCAATAATCTTATTATTGCCCTAATAAACATTTTATTGCCCCCCAGTAAAATTATTATTGCCTCCCAGTAATAAACCAAAATGAACACACTATAAACGCATTTGATCAATTTATATGTTCAATTGTACACGTTACTTTTTTTTCTTTTTTTTCCTTCCCCATTCTCGGAGCTCACAATATACCAAAAAAAAACACAAATAACAGTATACCAAAAAAAAAAAAAAAAATCTATGGGCACCCACCGGAGTGTGAGGCCGGTAATTCGGGTCTCTTCTGATCGAGGCTCTGGGTTCTCTGAGGCAAAGGCTTGGAAGTTGACGAGGACTTTGAGGTGGAAATGGGGTTGGCAGGGCTTCGATTGGGGAGGCTTCGAGGTGCGGCGGACTCCTCCTCCTTCACTGCCGCCCCAGAATTTGCTTTGGACACCAGATCTGATATACCGGAGATGAAATTGCTATGGGAACTTCGTCAACAGCCGTCAGGTGGGTGGATAAAGATGGTCGACAATGGCAGAGCGGCGATCGGAGTGGAGGTCGGAGAGGTCGATGGTAGGGATTGGTTGGGCGTCGGGTCGGGTCGGGTCGTCGGTGAGGGGGATAGAGGAGAGACCCGAGTCGATGATGAGAGAGAAATTGGTGAGAGGGATGGAAGAGAGACCTGAGTCTGGAGAGAGAAATCGGTGAGAGGGATGGAGGGGGGGGGGCGAGAGAGAGAGAGAGAGAGATGTGTAATTTATTAATTAAAATGAGGGTAATAATATCAATAGATGTTAGATTGGGTAAGTGGGGTTAAAAAACTCTTAGTGCAGTAAGCGGACAATTTTGTAGCTGAAATTGGGTAAGTGGTCACAGCCTCTTACTTTAAACCCTTCAATATGCATATTATGTATTACTATTACACAAAATAAGTCTAGAATATTTGGATTAATTTCCCAACTATAGTTCAACGTGAACCATTACACAAACTGGGCCTTACCCCCAGTGATTATACAACAAAGAGTATTTACTTATGAATCAAGTTTTACATATCAAATTACTCAGATGCTAGAAAATGCAAAATGGGACAATTGAGTTCGTAATATGGACCATACAAAATCAATGATACCTCAACTATCACTAGCTATTTCAAATCATCAAGCCAATTTAAATAAGGTGTGGCTGACTTAGATCATCACCAACTGTAGATCAGATAACACTTGATACATACCAGTCAAATTATCTCTCCTTTGTTTTAACGAGGACATCTATGTACAATTTCACTTGTTCCTTCAAAGCATCTTGCCAGGGTTGACCCACTTTGTTGTTAGGATAAAAAAAGAAGCACTTCATCAAATGCATTCAGGGCGGACTTAAAGTCTTTCTTCTGTTCATAGGCATCACCAAGCTTCCTATCACGGACATAATTGACCCCAAGGGCATTGTAAACCTATTCATACATATGAAAGGTGGACAATAATATCAGCATAAACCATGCTTCACAACATGATGTAAATAAAGGTAATACAATCTTGTTCAAATGATGTTCTTAATTTTTTCCCCCATCTTTCCCTCTATGGTTTGCCTTAATGAACTTAAGAACAGGGCGGAAAGAGATTAAAGGTAAAAAATTAAACCATTGCTACACAGACTACCAAATCATGAGAACTTTTATTTATACGGAGTTGGTGCTTATTTATATGGAGTTGGTGCTTTTGAAAGCATTTACATATACAAAACGCACTAAGCGCAAGTTACATTGACAATTTAGTGGCGATGGAAACCATTAGCAGATGCAATGGAACGAGTACCAAGTATGCATGTGCAATCGCAGGTTTTATGAGCTTCAGAGTTGGAAACACAAAAACAAATAAAAATAAAAATATAATACTACAACCAAGTAGGGGTATACACAAATGACTAGATGAACAAATTTCTCCAATTGATATTTCTTTTTTCCTTTAGTAGCTAACTGCTATGTCATAAATAGAACAGCATACAAAAACTGTCAAATAGGCACAACTAGGTCAATAAAGCAATTGGATGCCACAAATGATAGTCTTTGTTTGTTGGATCCTGTAGAGTGTGTTTACTTGAAGATAAAGTGAGAACTGTGTATTCAACATTGAAAATTTATCACACCTGAGCAAGATCTTGGTCATCCCCATCCCATTTCTCAATTGCCTAAACTAAGTACTTAGTAGCAGCTGGATAAATTTTTCTCCTCAGCATCACTACTCCAAGTTCAAAAAGCTCCATTGCACTAGCATCGCCACTTCGTACATGCTCCTGATATTCAGAAACAAAACAAAATACAAAAAAGGCCACATCTTCAAACACATATTTTTCATATACAGCAAGACAATAATAGACATGTAATTGCAGCAAGTCTTAGGCTTGTAATTTGTTAGCAACCAACAAGAATATCAACACAATAGAATGGCTTCTGTGTCCATTGTATTCAATGTTGCCATTTGTCATACCCAAGCACAATTGCAGGCTTGCAGTACAGTAGCCAAATAAGTTTTATCAAAACAAAAGAAAAAGCTTGGAGACATGATATCTCCTTTTAACTAGTTTCTCTCCTATCGTCTCTATCTTTCTTCATTTACTCTTCTAGATTTCTTTTCATCTACACCTTGAACATACATGTACCTTACTAAACACACCAAAAACCTAAGACCCAACTGTGTAACTGATTATGACATAATATATTATACAATATAAATACCAAGAACTCAAGAAGTATGGGATTGCTCTATGTTAGAACAGAATATGAGGACAAACTCATAATAGTTAATTCTCAACCCATCTTTATTAAAATAAATAGGGACAAATTGATAATGACATAAATTATACAAGCAATTGGAAAACACACACAGCTCCAAGAGCCATTTGTCGTCCCCAGTTTGCAATGGTCAGTCAAGAGCCATACAAACTTTTCATAAGTAATAGACATAAACATGAAACTGATTTGAGAGCAATCACACTAATGAGAATGACGATTTTTGAGAGATAATAGTATACCCAACAAAAGTGAAATGAAAAAGAGATCATGTAGATGGGCAGAGAAGAACGCATTGAAGAACCTATGCAGGTAATTCTGCAAAAATTCCAATAAACACCAAAACTTCAAAAGAGAAATTGTCAAAATAAAAATTGCAAATACATAGAATTAAACGCATTGCCCAACCACCTTTCTATCTAAATCCGCCCCTGAACTAAAATAATCACCATCTGGCTCATCTTGTTTATCGTTACTTGAAACTTGGATTTGGGGGATGAGGGGTGTGTCCGTGATGACACGGTGATTCAAGAAAAGACTGAAACTTTGGGATCAATTGAGATATGGAGTCATTACAATCCATGTCAAATCTCGAACAAAATTGCCCCTTTTCAGTGAGATAGAAGAATCGGTGAGACAGAGAGAACGGAACAACATCGAAGCTCCGAGATGGGAATAAAGGACTTTCTAATGTAAATTTCAGAAAAGCTAGAGGACAGTTGAGGTAGTTCATTAATTTTCATTAAAGCCTCCGTATCCAGACTTGATTCCTGCAAAAACGGAAACTAAAAGCTACAAATTGTAGCTTCGTTTTTTTTCCGGTGGAGAGAAGTGCTTCGGCCAAAAGCTACTATCAAAATGGTTTACCAAACAGCCCAGGTAACTTTAAAAAGCGCTTTTGGGTGCAGAAGTAGTTTCAAAAGCTGTCCCAACCTAAGCCTTAATATGATTAATGGATGCTTACATGTCCCACATTTTAGTAAAGAAGATTGATGCTATTGCCCCTCCCAACAGTCCCAACTTTTGTGGTCTGCCTCCACGCCCACTTCAATATGATGATTTGAACGTTGAAGTGATCAAAGATTCAAGAATTTAAGCTATTCTGTGGCAAGCTAATTGGAGCCAATAATATGATACTTTTGTCCTTTGTTCTATATATAATAGCTTCAATCTTTCTCGTTCGGTTCCTATATGCTTCATAATTCAAACTTTGCAAATCAATGACAATTTAAAGGCTTAATTGGGTAATATATATGATCGAATATCTCTTATTTAATATGAAATTTATGTTCGGCTCTAATTTTTGGGGGTTCTCTCTAGCTAGGTTGGATGAAACGTCTGTGTTGGAAGGTATGGTGCTTGCTTTCAAGTACGTAAAGGACCTATACTATACACAATATCAGGGTTTTCAGTATAAGGCTGATTATAAGTTACACATATATTGCAAGTGGATGTGGTATCGTTTATATATACCACCTAAATACACATATGCACTTTGCCAGAAAAAGAAACAGACCATTACGTGTTTAAAGACCGTTTTGCAGTGTGGTTGTCTAATTATCAAAACAACTCCATATGTTTTTGCTTTCAGGTCTGAGATCCATAAAATTACAATCGGTTCTCAACTATAAATATATATATGTGTGTGTGTGTTGAGTTAACTAAGTAACTGATACACTTATCGTGATTAAATAAATAATAATTTTCAAACATAGGATATATGATATTTGGGTTCTCTTATAATTTTTTTCGACTAGGTATGAGTTCTCTTATATTTGCTCTTCCATGCTACACAAGCAACTATAGCATAGGATACAAGATTTGTCGGTGCCAAAGTTGATAATTTGGGAAAATACATGGGCTGCATATAGATATATGTGCTATTATATATAAATATGTTCTAATAATTTAGGCTGGGGGTCCTATAACCATATCCAAAATATTATGTCTAATTGATAAATAAAATTCATTTCAAGTATAATGCTTAATATTATAAATAGGTGTGGGGGAATCCCTATCAACCATATTAAATATAACTGTACAAGCGACCGTCCACAAAACATTGGCATGGAAAAAAATGATTCATGTCAAGATCCAGCTCCCAAATAGCTAATTGATGCGGACTATTATAAATTCATCAAATTAGTGTGGTGATCATCAACGAAAATTTCCTAATCAGTATGTTTAATGCATTAGATATTTCTTGGACCGTGTCTCTTGAAATGACAAGTCTCATTTGGGTCATGTTTCTTACACTAATGTGTGATGTTATACTTAATGAAGTAATAATTTGGGATTGTAATTGCACAATCATTGTTTTCATTCTTTAAAAAATGTAATGAAAATCAATATTGAGATCCAATCCCATCCTCCCACTTATTTCATGATAATGTCATCACGATGGTCAATCAAATTAAACAAAAATCAATTTAGTTTCTCTAGCTATGTGGCACATTGTAGACCTAGCCTACTCCCTTAAACCACCAACCTGCCCCTCCTCTCCTTCTCAAATCCCGCCACACAGAGTGCATACAACGTTTTTGTGCTCGATAATTGACATTGAGTAGTCTATCAAACACTCGAATTTTGGATCCGTTAAGAGCGTAATTTATTTAAGAATAATCGAGCAACTTAATTTTTAAATTTAAGAATAAAATCAACACTAATTTTATTTACGTACAACAACAACAATGGAATGAAACGGTACGTTGCAAAAGATTAATTAGAATCGCAAAACGAAGAATCTGCCATTCTGGCACCACGTACACGAGTAATCCGAAACCACCCTTTACAGTTGCTCGTAATTAATTATACTGCCCTTTTTCCCGTTGATCCTTATCCGTATCTATACGCTTTGTATCTGCAAATATATACGATTACGAAAGCGCACCACACCATCCATTTTAGCTTTCCTCTCCCTAGATTTGTTCCGCTCTATAATCTCTCTCTCTCTGAGGACTGAGGAGTCTCTACCCATTTTGTCGGTGTAAAAATCAGATCTTGCAGCGTACATACAGACTCTGTTGCTTCCATCACTGCTTCTTCTTCTTCTTCTTCTTGTTCTGTTTTTTTCTCTTGTGGTTCTCGGGAAACCCAAGTCAAGTTGGGAAGAGGGTGTGGTTTTTAAGTTGTGGGTTTCGGGTCTGTGTTGCGAAATGTTTAAGCTTTATGCGCTGGATGCTAATTTATGGTGGTAGTTGGTGGGTGGTCTAATTATTGTTCAGTGATTGGGATTTTGGGGTTGGAGTTGGAATTGGAGGTCTTCAAGTGCATGAGGGATTTGGTTTTCTGGGTTCTATGCTGGGTCAGGGATTTGGGTTTGAGAATAAGGCGGGATTCCGGGCTTTTGATCAGGAGCAGAGGTAGGTGGGGCAAATGTGGCTGAGTGTTTGTGACGAGTGACTACTGGGTTTGGTTTTGCTGTGCTTGATCTCAACTGGGTGTGAGTTTTTTTGGCTCAGTTTTTCGAGATTTTGAGGTCTGGTTTTGGCACAATAATGCAGCAGGATCACAGCAAGAAGGTGAATTTTTTTTTTTTTATTTGGTTGCTTTTGATTGTCTCTTGATTTCGTATGTGATCCCAGTGCTGGTGATTGTAGGCGGTAGTTTTCGGTTTCTATGTGTTCTTTCTAATTATGTTTTGATCACTGGAACGTGTCATGATTCATTTTATGTGTGAAATTTGCATAATTGGATTTGTAGGTGTTTGTTTTCCTGGTAAAGTTTTGATTTTTCGGACCATTGAGGATTGAAACGGTAGATCGTTGAGTTTTGATTTTTCTGAACTCTTTGCTTTGCTGATCAAGTGATGCATCTTCTGAGTTTTAAGAATTTATAAGTGCTATTAGATTTCAACTCCCTTTTGATTAGGCTAAAAAAAAAAAAAAAGGGTGCTGTTGGCTCTGAGATATGAATGTAACAGTCATATAATGGATAACGGTTTCCATTCTTATTCTGGAATGGTTGTTATTCCTGGAATTTTATGCTTATGCTTTTCTTTCCAGCGCATTATATGCCAATTACATTGATCCCTCTTCTCTCTCTGTTGTTTGACTAGATTCGTGTCTACTAAAGTGACATTTCTCTCCTGTCTTGATTTTCTCCCTCATTCTATTTGACATTGATTTTAGTTTTCCTTTTGGCTATCTTTTAGTTTGTTCAACAAAGAATGAATGAGTTGGTAATTCCAAAACTGCAATTAGTTATAGGAATTTGACGTTTTTGTTCATCTTTTACCCTTTTCGTTTTCATTCTATTTCTATCTATTTAAAGTTGATTTCAAGGACTTTTGAAAATTATCCTTTAAAGTCTCTGATTAATAACATGAATTGTGGTTTTTCGGAAGGGATGGTAATGCACGGTCAAACTAGCTAATTAGGATTTTAGTATATTTATGGATTGTATTGATTGCATGCTATCTGAGGATATATATAAATTGTATTATTGTTTGTGCATCAGTTAATACTGTATACTGATCTGGGATTCAATGCTACAGAATTCAACAGAGATGGAGTTCTTCTCTGATTATGGTGATGCCAATCGATACAAAATTCAGGAAGTTATTGGAAAAGGAAGCTATGGTGTTGTTTGCTCAGCAATAGACACTCATACACATGAAAAAGTGGCAATAAAAAAAATACATGATATATTTGAACATATATCTGATGCTGCTCGTATTCTTCGCGAAATAAAGCTTCTCAGGCTTCTACGACATCCTGACATTGTGGAAATTAAACACATTATGCTGCCACCTTCTAGAAGAGACTTTAAAGATATATATGTTGTTTTTGAGCTCATGGAATCAGATCTTCATCAAGTTATCAAAGCTAATGATGATCTGACACGAGAGCACTATCAGTTCTTTCTTTATCAACTGCTTCGTGCACTTAAGTATATTCACACTGGTAATTGTTGCTCGCTAATTTATTTGTTGTTTCAACTGGATAGGTTTTGTGCTCTTTGTGTTTCTAGTGGTTGATTGACTCTCTGCTGCATTTAGCTTTTCTTTTTTTATTGTTGTTGTACCTTGTGTTTGAAAACCTCTCTTCTATCCTCCCTTGGCCTCTCATTTGTCTTGATGTCTTCCTTTTGTAGCCTCTCACATTTTCTATTTTTATGGGATATCATTGATTTTGGGGCATGACTAATACTTAGCTACTTGCTGCAGCAAATGTCTACCATCGTGATCTGAAACCGAAGAACATATTGGCAAATGCAAATTGCAAGCTAAAAATTTGTGATTTTGGGTTAGCGAGAGTTGCATTCAATGATACACCTACAACAATATTTTGGACGGTATTTAATTTGTGATGTTATTTAGTCTTTTTTTTTTATAGAGCAATGTTTATATAGCATTTGGTAAGATTTTTTAACATCTTAGTTATATGCTAATACTTCTTCACCTTTAATGGGGCATCTGCAGGACTATGTTGCAACTAGATGGTATAGAGCTCCAGAGCTTTGCGGATCATTTTTCTCTAAGGTAGAACTTCACACACACTTTCGTACTTTTTAGCTTCAGCAAGGCGTGGGTTTATGAGTAGGTTGATTTAAATCTAGTAACCAGGTGTATCTTTGCTATCATCATATTCCTTTTCCCATGGTTGTATTTCAGCTTGTATTTCCTATGGTAATGACATGCTGATATGGTGATAATATCCTCTTCTTTTAAAGAAAGATGACTGAGTTTTATTTCCCCTCATATTGAGATGGAAGAGTGAATAAGGAAATCAATACATTGTTATTGCACTTTTAAATTTACTTTCTAGTATGATCTAAATCTTGAGTAGTTGTGAGGTATTTTTTTGCAGTGCTGTTGATCAATTCCGGAAGCAGTTTGCACATCTGGAGGAAAATAGTGGTAAAAGTGCCCCAGTTATTCCACTTGAACGAAAGCATGTATCTCTTCCTAGGTAAAGTATCATCCTTTGGGTTTATGTCTTCAAATGTTAACAAGCTTCTAACCAAGTTATGTATGTCAAGTACTGATACATAGTAACCATGGTGATAGTACAACGTAGTAACCATGGTGATAGTACAAGGCTGGCCTATAATTAGCTAAGTTAAGTTTTTTTGTGAGGGCTCCATCACAGGATATCTGATTACTGCCCCATTTTCAGAGACACCTCCTTATTAGGTAGTGTGAGGGTTCACTAATTAGCCTAATAAGTCTGTCCCTCTAGCCTTTTTTGCAATTCTAGGATGTCTTCAGCTCTGAAATAGCTGCATAGTAACCATGGTGATAGTACAAGGCTGGCCTATAATTAGCTGAGTTAAGTTTTTTTGGGAGGGCTCCATCACAGGATATCCGATTACTGCCCCATTTTCAGAGACACCTCCTTATTAGGTAGTGTGAGGGTTCACTAATTAGCCTAATAAGTCTGTCCCTCTAGCCTTTTTTGCAATTCTAGGATGTCTTCAGCTCTGAAATGGCTGCATGTTTGATTTATATTAGACTGTTGAGGGCTATAATGACAAGTCACAATTCATTATATGATGACAGGTCTACAATTGTACATTCAAATACGGTTCCCCCTAAGGAACAACAAAATTATGCATACTTGAAAGATCAGAAACACGCTGAGGAGGCATACAAGAATTCAAGGGATGCAGAAGGAATACATGTAAATCTATCACGAACCATGCAAGCACCACAAAGAATTCCCTTAGGTACTCAATAACTTTCTTTAAGAATCTGTAGCTGTTCCATTTACTTGTGCTTCGATGTAGTTTTTAACTGGATTTGGTTTTACTTATCCAGCTAAACCCGGTAGAGTTGTTGGGCCTGTTGTACCATACGAGAATGGAAATATTGTCAAAGATGCTTATGACCGAAGGACGCTTATTAGAAGTACAGTACTGCCCCCTCAGGCTGTTCCTCCGTCTTATTGTTACCGGAAACCCAGTGGTGGAAGTCAAGAAAGGTCTGCAGTGGAAGTGAATAGAGACTTTTCCTCGCAGTCCAAGCAAGCTGCACAGTGTGGCATGGCAACAAAAGTAGCACCGGATGTAGCAATCAACATTGACACAAACCCATTTTTTATGACACGGGTGGGAGTCAACAAGGTGGAACATGATGACCGAATTACTATTGACACAAACTTCTTGCAGTCAAAGGTTCCATATGGTGGGATTGGTTCTGCTGCTGCCACTGCAGCTGCCCACCGCAAGGTTGGAACTGTTCAGTTTGGCATGTCAAGGATGTACTAGGGAAGCATTTAGACACAGTTGGGTGATCAATCGTAGAAATGTTTCCCTAATGAAGCAGTAGATCATGCAGAGGAAGAAGATGGAGCCAGTCGTGTAGGAAACTGGATGGATAAGCACTCGAAGGGAGGTCAAAAGCAGTTGATGGAGTGCTTTACTTAAAAGAGCCGGCTTTCTTTTGTTGTGTTGGATACAAGTACATTTATGTTGCCACAAGAGACTATGTCAGTGAAATTATACATTCAAATTCAAAAATGAAACACTCTGCCCGTACGTGAAATATAGCTACGTGCAAAACTGTACCTCAGTCTGCAACAGTGTCATAAAAGTGGGCTCTATATCCATGAGGCTTATCATTGTGTAGAACGAGGTGTATTGAAGGAAAAAGAGCTTAAATCCCACTGTTGTCCTGTGAAGGAAGTAAATGGATCAGTTATGAGGAGTTAATTTTTGTGGGGATCAGAAATGATCTGTTTCTTTCATCATTCATCATATCCATCCTCTTTCTTCGACTTCGCACAAAAGTTAGTTAGCCTCTTATATATTCTTACTTCAATCTAGTGATTGCATGCTAATCTTCCGCTGCCGACGGAACCCCAACGTACGTGATTTGACATATAACTGGATTTGAACCAGCCGATCTAATCTTCCGCTGCCGACGGAACCCCAACGTACGTGATTTGACATATAACTGGATTTGAACCCTAAACATAATGGAAAGAGAAGTGTCAAGACTCGACTCAAGACACATAACAGAAGTCATAAGACTCAAAGCAGCGTAGGCAAGGCATTATGGGTGCCTCTGCTGTTCTGTGAATAAAGTTTTAGGGAAGATAAGATTGTTTTGGTGTTCCTCTTTGTTCCCTCGTAGGAAGCTCAACTCTTAGGTTGTTTGTTGGAAGATACATGCATGGAATGGAAATGAATGCTATAGGGTACAGGTGGATCTCATCTCAGAGACCCATGCTTCTTGGATCAAGTAAAAATAGTTATTTTAATTCCCGCAAAAATATATTTCTTTGAATTTATTTAAATACAAAAGGGTTAATTACAAACTCGTACACTACCCTACCAGGGTAGTGACCAAGGGCAGCTAATTTATCGCCGGACATAAGATTTTTTCATGATTTTTGTTATTGCAAGAGATCACTGTCACAGGGGTTAGTTAATTGAGATATGAGATTATTTCCTGATTGGTCAAACGGCCTGACACAAGGTATTCCCCTAAATCATATTAATTAAGGGTTAATAGGAATCATTATGTTCATAATTTGCTACCATTGGTTAGAACTCCTTTTGAGATTGGCTTCCTGACCAAATGACCACTTAATTGGTCAGGCAGCCTGACACAAGATACGTCCCTAAATTATACTAACCAAGGGTTAATACGAATCATTATGTTCATAATTTGCTCCCATCAGTTAGAAGTCCTTTTGAGATTGCCTTCCTGACCAAATGACCACTTAATTGGTCAGGCGATCTGACACAAGATATTCTCCTAAATCATACCAATGGAGGGTTAATAGGAACCACCACGTCCACAATTTGCTCCCATGTAGTTCAAAGTCTGAACAGTCTCACAATATCTATTTAGCCATTTGCTAAACGGCTAAACCCTACCAAACCCGAGTCCCAAGGCAGATTTTACGGATTTTAGGGCACCGAATAGCAAGTATCAAAAACATCCCATCATGTTAACTGTTGGGAGATGCCCGGAGCACTAAGCCAAGTTGAAAGAAACACCAGGGATGGACATGTATATCAGTATTTGTACAGTTGTTGATGGAGGAAAGGTGGGAAGTAAATGAGTTGGAGCGATGGGCATCCAGCAATAGTTTTCCCTGACTCTCGCACACAAGAATTAACTACACTTCGCTGATGCACATTACAGTAGCTTCAGCGAGCATGTCCATGATGCTAAAATCCTCTTCGATAGATAGATAGAAATATCACTTTTCTCTTGTGATTATAATTATTAAGGGGGGAATGGGTGCACATAGTTCCATGCCATATCATTATTCAATACTCCCCTACTTTGCTGTACATATGGACCCTCTTTGCACGTATGCCTTGTCCCCATAACCACCCATCATAAGGGTCCCTTCTCCACACCACATGCATCCCTCTTCTCCTCTTCCCTTCTTAACACACTCATTTGATCCTCATTTACTCTTTGATATGCAATATCTCTTGATGATTTTCCTTTCATGCATGGTTGTTCCTTTTTAATTCTCTTTAAGCTTTGTTTATTCAGAGAGATAGAGACGGGGATAAAATGTTCAACAATATGCCTATATTATAATATGATATTGTATAATAATTTTTTGATATTTCACTACAAAAATTATATTAAACTAGTTGTCGTTATCTACTATTTAACTAACTCGTTGTTCATTTTCCATAAGTAAAAGCAAGACTCTATTGTGACGAAAATAAGTTGCCAGGAAAAGGGGCAATTGGTCTAATCTAGCATTAATGTTTTGGTTTTGGTGTTTCACATCACGATCGAAGATGAGAAGTATGTAGGTTTTCGAAAAATGATTTTTGGCCTACTTGGTTTAAACTATATGAAAAATGATGATTCTTGCTCTGGTACTTGGGGAATCTGTTTTACCGCAGTCCGCCATGGCTTTCTCAACAATCCCAGACATCAATGCTGCCAATTTGGTGCGAATATGCACATCAACATACGCGACTCGATTCATTTTTGAAAAAAAAAAATAATAATAATACAATTGTAAGTATGTTAAGACAACTTATCAATATCAGTTTAAGTGATGATACATTTACTTTACATGATCGCACAAAGCCCTTGTGTTGTACTAAATTATGTCAAAGATGATGTCTTTGTTCTTATTAAAACTGATTCAAGAAAATCCTGAACTAGGTCACAACTCTTTTTGGATCTGAGATTAGGTCACAACTCACAGCCTGACCTGCAAACATTGTACTTGGATGAAGTACGGCTCCCCCCTAATTTATTTTATTTTATAAGACAAAAAAGAAGGGAGTAAACTATTAAAAAAAAACTCAAAGCTAGATGCGGGAAGAGATCCGATTGTGACTGATTGTGATCCAAGAAATGCTTTGAGGTAGGAATTCATAAATAGAATATTATAATAAAAGAAAAGAAAAAGAGCAAAAAAAAAAAAAAGAAGCAGAAGAAGGAGGAACAGGCTGTAGTGTGGTGTAGGATGTAGTGTGTGAATGTGACAGCAAAGAAGAAACAAGGAGATCGAAACAAGGGAGTAAGGAGGGCTCTGATCACATGGAGCCCCATATGCCCAACAAAACCAAATCTCTCTCTCTCTCTCTCTCTCTCTCTCTCTAACACTAACACTAACACTACCAATCCCGATGATGACGATGATCTAATTCAAGATCACAATCAACCTCCGTTGGTTTCCTCCTTGGAAACACCACCACTACTTCTCCATTTACACCCTCACCCGTCGCTTCACTTAACACCTCACTTCACTTCCAGTAATTATTACGCGGTCCTAGAATATCATATCACGTTCTCGTAGAGTCGTAGTGGTGATCCAATTCAAATAGAACGACTATATTTTAGATAAATAAATAAAAAGATGATTTTAGTGAACCAATTAACCTTAAATTATTGATACAACATGTGGACTCTAAGTTTGAATTGCAAATTCGTGATAATACAGGATTTATCAACTCACCTCATTTTTTTTTTATCCAATAAAATTTCATTTGATAAATTACAACTACAATCTCTCTGCAATCGCAACATCTAATAAGACATTCGCGATAAGAGATCATGAAACTAAAACTACTCATTCCTTACCTGAAATAGAAGAGATTGACGTGTTAATTGATTCAATGACACGAACCAAAGTTTCTGAAGATATAGTAATAATTGATACAAGTGACCACAATTAATATTAAACTGTTGAGTGGACCATCTGATAATCTTCCGATGAGTTAAGAACAGAACATGGCGGTACTTAGACCTGTGATGCCTTAAACCGGCAAAGGCACTCTCACCTCGTTTTTTTCTAATTAGTAACTGGTGAAAAATTGAAAATTGGAAACGGGATTCGTGTTTTGTGGGGTTCAAGGGGTGGGGTCCTGGTGGGAGACACGTGGCGACCATGCCAAGGGTAGTGATGTAGATCACAGGAAGAAGGAGGAGCACATGGGGGGTGTTAGGTTCAAGAAAATCATGTGATCACATGTGCTCGCTCTTGCCTTTGTTTTGTACCGTGGGCCCCCACCCCGTTCCTCTCTATCCGCACCCTGATTCTCTCACTCGCCTCTCCCTCTCTCCCACCGCTGCGCGTTTCACTGCTCCCCCACCACCTTCTTTTTCTCTTTTCGGTAATTACTTTTACAGTGGGATTGTGTTGAAAAAGAAATTAAAGTAATATTCAAATATTATTATTTTTATTTATAAAAGTCATATTTCGTTGATTGTTATTTATAGTCGTCAATTTTTGAACGATGGAGAGACTTTGTTAAAATAATTATTTTTTCGGTTTGTCGTTTGTTTGGTTGTTGATGGTCTTGTAATCATAAGTGACTTTATTGAACTGGTCATAATTGATTTTCATGTGTGCTAACTTTGATGATGGTAATAGCGATGCTCACAGTTTTTTTTTTTTAGAAGTAGATTTACGTGTGAAGATATTGTGAACTATTCTTTTCGTTTAATGTAATTACATTTGTTCAGTGAGCAATTATTCCGGTTGTGCAACTCCACCATTGTAGATACTAATATCCACAACTACTTTTTTAGAGGCAATATTATTGTTGAAATATATTCACAACTCCTATTTTTTTTAGTAGAAGGAGATCAACTATTTTTATTTAATATGAAAAAATCAATATTACACAGTGACCTGCCCCTGTGGGGCCGTTAGAAAGAGACTTAAATGTTTAGAAAATACTTGGTTATTAGAGTTATTTTGATTTTATGAACAGTAAGGTTAATGAGAGGGTTAAATTTCGTTTTGTCGTTAGTTTTTAATCTTTTGCTAGAGCGAGCAAGACGACGCGCTTGAGTAGACTTGAGCAGCACAGCGCTAGAGTCCAAAACCCATACCAGGGCTTGGGAAGCCAAAACTAAGCGGGCCATGCTTCGTTGGCATTGACATTTCTAGAGCTCAACAATAATTTAACGCCAACCTCATACTCACTCCCTCACACTCACACCCTTCGTTTCATTCACAAAGTCATAACCCCTCCTCCTCCAAATCTCTTTTTCCAGACTAGACATCCATGGAGATCGAGAATAAATCTCAGACCCAGATACCCAAACCCACATGAAGAGAAAGCAAAGAAAAACCCACATGGGCAGTAATGCACTGCATGAATCCCACGCAGCAGCAAGATCAAGCAGCAGCAGAAGAATCAAAGCAAGAAGAGACAGTCAGTGCATGAAGACTAGTACTACTACTTCTCAGAAAAACCCAAAAGATGTAAAGGCTCATGGTGGTGAGGAGGAAGCTGCTGATGATAGGGAGGAGGTAGAGAGGAAGATAGAGGCATTGCAGAGGATTGTACCCGGAGGTGAGTCACTTGGTGTGGACAAGCTATTTGAAGAGACTGCTGGGTACATTATGACCTTGCAGGTTCAGCTCAAAGCCATGAAAGCCCTTGCAAGCTTTTTTGAGGGTTTGGAGAAGGAGAAGAAAAAGTTTGGAGCTTGAGTAAGGAGGGAGGGAGGTTCTTAATTGGTTTCATGAGAGACCAACGAATCAATCTTTTTTCTTCTTCAATTTTTAATTTTTCTTCGTTGGGTAAGTAGTGGGTTAATGGGTACCTTCTTCTTCTTCTTCTTCTCTTTCTACTCTCATAATGTTTTTTTTTTTTTTTTGATATATGTAATGAGCTAATGAATAGGAAATTAAAGATGGAGGTTCTCTGCTAGCTAGTACTAAAGAAATTAATGTAATCACTACCTTTTGATGTTATGGTGTAGGGAGTTAAGACTGTTGGGATTTTGGATGAATGAGCTGCATAATATGTTCATCACATAATTATGTGCCTTTTCAAATTTTCTGGTCAAGAAAAGGACCCTGTCTCAGAAATGATCTGATTGATTATCTCAAGGCCTATGGAGCTGTGATTAGACAATGATAATCTCTTCTTTGTATTTGGCAGTCTTAGGTTGCATGCATTTTTGGTGTCTCCAAGTGTGATTACATGTGTCTTATTTGGTGGTGATGCATATCAGATTCTTTTGTGAATTTTACAAACCCTATGAGACTCCAAATGAGCTCTTAAACACCCTTCTTTGTTCCTTCAATTTAGTCAAGGTAAGCAAGTGGAATTTGTCATTTGGGTGTTTGGCAAAGATTTGATAAAATCCACAAGTGTGATTACATGCGTCTTATTTGGTGATGCATATCAGATTCTTGTGTGAATTTTATAAACCCTATAAGACTCCAAATTAGCTCTTAAACACCCTTCTTTGATCCTTCAATTTAGTCAAGGTAAGCAAGTGGAATTTGTCATTTGGGTGTTTGGCAAAGATTTGATAAAATCCACAAGTGTGATTACATGTGTCTTATTTGGTGATGCATATCAGATTCTTGTGTGAATTTTATAAACCCTATAAGACTCCAAATTAGCTCTTAAACACCCTTCTTTGATCCTTCAATTTAGTCAAGGTAAGCAAGTGGAATTTGTCATTTGGGTGTTTGGCAAAGATTTGATAAAATCCAAGCCAGATAATTCAACATGTTCCTAAATAGATTTGACTATTGCGATTAGATTGAAGAATAGTCTAATACCATATTATACCAAACACACAGGGACAACACTAATGCAATCTACTGAATCTCGTCCAATCCAATCCCATCCCATCCCATCCATTTCAAAAAACAATGTGAGTAGAGCCAATACAAGATCCAAATGAGAGAAGGTTTAGAAACATTTCTTTAGCACCACTTGACACTTCATATGAGGAAGTTAACTTTATGGGGTAGTTGGGTAGCACTGAGGAGTGAGTTGGGTGCATTTTGGTGCTTTTTAAAGCTGTGTAAGGTTTTGGGCACTAGAACAGAGAGAGAGAGACTCAAAGTGGTGAGAGAGATGGATGTTGTAGAAGAAACAAAGGAAAAGTGTTGTTGTCTAACAGAAAAGCAGCACTGCCATGGCAGGTGGTCCTCATGGAACATTCATGGTATTAAGGCTATATACTGAAAACTGATAAGAAGCCCAGACAAATGTTGGCCTTGGACAACCTGTAAACTCTGGCAAGAGGCTGTAAAATTCAAACTTACTTCCAATTTTGAAAAGAAAATTTTCCAATGAATCATAGACACTCTCTTCACTTCATCTCAATTTTCAATCAATACGATGGGAGAGGTAAAACAAGGCCCAAGCTTGGTTTTTGGTCCAATATTTTTGGTGTGTCCTTGTGGGTGTATTGTATATGGAATTAGTGGAACTTTTAAAAAAATCTATAGAATTTAAAAGTCTGGGTGTATTTAAGGGGGTGTATTGTATTTGGATTTGTGCATGCTTTTTTTAAATGACAAACTTTTGAAAAGTCTACAGATTCTTTAAAAAGTTGATAGACTATTATGAATTTCTTAAAACCATTTATTTTAGCAACAAACTTTTATTGATTCATGAAAATCTATATACTTTATTATGAATGACTTCTACAGATTTCCTAGCATGTAGAAAATATAAAAACAAAAAACAAAAAAACAAAACAAATACAACCCTAACACAAAACAAGATAATAACTCGTTGTCTCTTTAATGCTCAAATATCTTCTAATAGAAATTGACTCAAATGAATGATTGTAGTCTGTCTAGCGAGTTTGTTCTCATTCTTAATCTCCCAACAACATAAATATGCAATATACATTACTTGCTGTTTATGATTAATTATTCTCATCAATTTTGTTTTCGCCGATTAACATATATTGTAGCAATATTGGTCAATGTCTTGATCTATAATCAATCAATTGAAATTCAATTGTTCAACCTTTCTTTGAACCATAATATAAATACAAATTAATGAGAATAATTAATTAATAAGATAAAATTTAGTATGCCATAGCAACACTATTCAAGGTCTTAGGGATAGACCACAATATTTGGGTTTTTGGGTTTCATAAATCATTTTTATTGCTATTAGGGTTCGAAGTATCACAATTGAAAAAAAAAGAAAACAAAAAAAGAAAACAAAAATCACATTCAAGAACTACAATGAACATGTTGGGTATCAAAAAAAGTTGATATCATAAAAGATTAGAGAAAAAAAACAAAAAATTAAGAAAGAGAGATGATGAAGGACCAATTTCTTCGTGCGTATAGAGAAAAACTTTGATAGACCTTTTTTTTTTTTAAAAAAAAAGAGGAAACTTTGATAGACTTTTTCAAATCTTTGGTTTGGGGGTTGGAAAATTATTGGAGTTTGGTATGTATAGTTAACACTACAAAGTCCATGATTATCCTTGATTTTCTAATTCCATAAATATGAATGATATTTTGAATACCGCTGTACTTTTATTTATTTTTAAAAGTCCTAATTGAATAATGAATACCCCTAGATTTTGGTGGAATTCATGAAGTCTTTAAAAATCCTAATTGAATACCTCAAGACTTTTATGGACCGTTAAAAGTCTATATTGAATACACCCAGACTTTTAAATTCAATAGATTTCTTTAAAAGTTCCACTAATTCCATATGCAATACACCCCCCTTAATATAGACTTTTAATAGTCCATGAAAGTCTTGAGGTATTCAATTAGGATTTGAGTTTTTCTATTGGAACCTCCAAATTTACTCACTTGACCTCTATACTTTTTACACCTCTTATCAAATTTTCAAATACTAAATTTACTCACTAAACCTCACTAAAGTTCCTCAAATAACCTCACTCATGTAATTTGCAAACAAATTATTATCTTTAAATTAAAAAATTTAGTCATTTCAATGATTTAATCACTTTATAAATCTTAACTAATATACATTTCTTAATCAAACTTGAGTTTTAAAAATTAATGTCTAATCAATAAGAAAATGCCATGAACTATTATGTTTTTTTTTTCTCTATTTTAGCTGTGCAAAAAAAAATGAAGAAATCATTTTTTTTTATTCTCAAAAAAAAAATCATTCATTTTTTAATGTTTTTTTTTTTGGAATTTTTTGTACCACATGATTAATTATTTAAATATTATTATTATTATTATTATTATTATTATTATTTTTTGCAAATATAATGGATTGACTTAGATTTAGGTCATAAATCATAAGAGGGTTTATTTTGTTTTCCCTCATCAGTATGCGTTCAACATATATATCATACATTTTTATGTCACATGATCTTAATCATATTTTTAATTCTTATTAAATATACATGAATGCTTTAATGAGTATGTAGTGAAATTGGAAAATGAAAATAGAAAAGGAAAATAATAACGAATACAATCTAATATTATTGAATTGGAAAGTCTACATAAAATAAATATAATATTTTTTGGGTATAATTATTGTCCTTAATAGTCATTTTATAGTAGGTTATATATGTCATTTAATAATTTATAATAGAGTGAGGTCAAGTGAGCAAATTTGGAGGTCCCAATAGAAACTCTCTTAGGATTTTTAAAGACTTCATGAATTCTACCAAAATCTGGGGGTATTCAATTAGGACTTTTAAAAATGAATAAAAGTATAGAGGTATTCAAAATATCATTCATACTTATGGAATTAGAAAATCATGGACTTTGTAGTGTTAATTATACATACCAATCTCCAATAATTTTCCAGCCTCCAGACCAAATATTTGAAAAAGTTTATCAAAGTTTCCTCTTAAAAAAAAGGGAAAAATTCACCAACGGTGTCTGGACACTTAGGGGACTTTCAGAATGATACTTGAACTTACAAAGTTATCAATGTGATACTTGGACTCATTTTTTCGTATCAACATCGTACCTATGACCAATTTCCGTAACGGCTCCGTGACGGAAATTGGCCGTAGGTATCACATTGATACGAAAAAATGAGTCCAGGTATCACATTGATAACTTTGTAAGTTCAGGTATCATTCTGAAAGTCCCTAAGTGTCCAGACACCGTTGGTGAATTTTTCCCAATTTTGCAAGTGAGTCACTTAATGAAGACAAAATGACCGATTTACCCTCAAATTCTTTCTTTCTTTTCTTTCTTTTTTTTTTTCTTTTTTTTCTTTCTTTCTTTCTTTCTTTCTTCTTCTTCTTTTCTGGTTTCTTCTTCCCCTGATTTGAATCATCAAGATTCAAATCATCTTGCTCGTCCGATTCCCACCGCCGCTGCGTCTTAATCCACCTTCATGCACCACAGATGTTTCTGGTTCCCCCAACTTCAAATCCTATAGCAAATTGAAATTGTGGATTGAGGCTTCACCCTTCACTCCGAGTTCATCCCCGCCGCCGCCGCCAATGACTTGACCACCACCACTCTCGTTCTCTCCTCCGACCCCTTTTTATACACCATTGATCAGAAACTCAGCCCTGCACTCTCAAATCACAGCTCCAATCACACCCTTCCATCCTCTCCTTCTTCCCGACATGCAACACCACCTCCACACCATCCTCACCTGCAACTTCATCGGTTTAGCCGACAACTTCGGCCTCTAGCCCAACTTCGATCAGAGACAATTTTCGGCAGACAAAGATTAACAACTTCGGCCTCAACACCATCCTCACCTGCAGAAAATTCGAGTTGTTCTTATTCACCAGCTTCGCCACTCCGCTGCTACCCACCATTGTGCCTCGCCGATTAGTAAACAAAGGACTCGGAACCTCCACCATCGAGAAATTGAGGCTCACGTTCTGTGTGTCCTGTGCGGCCAATTGACGACCTTGCTAGGCTGGTAGTATCCAAGCCGGTCCTGCATGTCGTAGAATTGAATGGCGGTGTGGGCGGCGAGCCTGATACTGCGATCCCTGGGGCCTTTGGTGGTGCAAACCTTGCTGTGGCTGTCCTTCCGGCCGGTGGCCCTTAGAATGTGGCCTTGAGTCTCCACGATTTCGCTAGCGGTGGAGGAAGAAGCAGTCCTTATCCCTAAACCCAATCGAGAAGCAGCAGAGGATGACGTTGTTGTGCGGTGGTGGAGGTTGTTGTGGTCAAGTCATTGGCGACGGCGGCGGGGATGAACTCGGAGTGTGCGGTGAAGCCTCAATGCACAATTTCAATTTGCTATAGGATTTGAAGTTGGGGGAACTAGAAACATCTGTGGTGCATAAAGGTGGATTAAGACGCAGCGGCGGTGGGAATCGGACGAGCAAGATGATTTGAATCTTGATGATTCAAATCAGGGGAAGAAGAAACCAAAAAAGAAGAAGAAGAAAGAAAGAAAGAAAGAAAGAAAGAAGAATTAAGAAAAGAAAGAAAGAATTTGAGGGTAAATCGGTCATTTTGTCTTCATTAAGTGACTCACGTGCAAAATTGGGAAAAATTCACCAACGGTGTCTGGACACTTAGGGACTTTCATAATGATACCTGAACTTACAAAGTTATCAATGTGATACCTGGACTCATTTTTTCGTATCAATGTGATACTTACGGCCAATTTCCGTCAGGGAGCCGTTACGGAAATTGGTCATAGGTACGACATTGATACGAAAAAATGAGTCCAGGTATCACATTGATAACTTTGTAAGTTCAGGTATTATTCTGAAAGTCCCTTAAGTGTCCAGACACCGTTGGTGAATTTTTCCCTAAAAAAAAAAACAAAAAAAATCTATCAAAGTTCTTCTCTCTACGTACAAAGAAGTTGGTCCTTCATCGTCTCTCTTTCTTAATTTTTTGTTTTTTCTCTAATCTTTTATGATATCAACGTTTTTTGATACCCAACATGTTCATTATAGTTCTTGAATGTGATTTTTGTTTTTTTTTTGTTTTTTTTCAATTGTGATACTTCGAACCCTGATAGCAATAAAAATGATTTATGAAACTCTAAAACCCAAATATTGTGGTCTACACCTAAGACCTTGAATAGTGTTGCTATGTCATACTAAATTTTATCTTATTAATTAATTATTCTCATTAATTTGTATTTATACTATGGTTCAAAGAAAGGTTGAACAATTGAATTTCAATTGATTGATTATAGATCAAGACATTGACCAATATTTGCTACATTATATGTTAATCGGCGAAAACAAAATTGATGAGAATAATTAACCTTAAATATCAAGTGATCTATATTGCATATTTATGTTGTTGGGAGATTAGAAATGAGAACAAACTCACTAGACAGACTAACGATTATTCATTTGAGTCAATTTCTATTAGAAGATACTTGAGCATTGAAAAAACAACGAGTTATTATCTTGTTTTGTGTTTGGGCTGCATTTGTTTTGTTTTGTTTTTTGTTTTTTTTATTTTATATTTTGTACATGCTAGGAAATCTGTAGAAGTCATTCATAATAAAGTATATAGATTTTCATGAATCAATAAAAGTCTGTTGCTAAAATCAATGGTTTTGAGAAATCCATAACAGTCTATCAACTTTTTAAAGAGTTTGTGGACTTTTCAAAAAGTGTGTCATTTAAAAAAAGTCTGCCCAAATCCAAATACAATACACCCCCCGTAGTCTTATACCAAAAGAGAACTAAAATAATAGAATGAAAACCCTAATACTTCTTCCTTGCTCCTTGACTACCTTCGATCACCCACCCCAACCCTACACCGCTAGTCTCAGCTGATTATGTACGGTTGAGGTGTAAAAAGGTAGCCAGAGAGATTGGAGACGAGGGTTTTTGAGTTTTTTTTTTTTTTTTCTAATTTTTCTAGTCATGTTAATCGTAAGATATATCATGAAAATTTGGACAAAAAAGTTTGAGAATTATGCACAAGGCCGACTAAAAGACACTTCAGTATTGCATAACAAGGTTTCCTAATTTGTTGCAACCCGAAACTCATTTGAACTTAAAAACTGAACCCTTATGGCCTTATGGATGGAAATATGAGTTCCCTTATTCTAAACCAATAAAAGTTAGAAAAACCTTAAACAATATGGTCGAGTACACTAGAACTTGGTTATATGTCCTTAAGACGAAATTGCCTCCTCATCGGTGCTTGAAGGTTTTAATGGTAAACGTTTCCTAGAATACAACTACCTTCTTCTTGTGGTAGTAGCACTCCAAACCTCAAGAATAGCGAACTTAATTAGATTGTGTATGAACTATCTCTTGAAAAGACTCAATTGGTTCTCAAGACACTAGGAAAAACGCAAATGTAAAAGAAGAAGAGGAAAGATGAATTCAAGAAGTGATTTTCAGAACATGGTGTAACAACAATAAGGTAACTTTTGGATGAGAGATGGTTTTTCACCAAAAGTTCTCTTTTGCGAATAATCATGACTTCTCATTGCATAGTCATTTACATTTATTCAACTTTACACATTTTCACTAAATTATTCATCCACAATTATTGAAATTTAATAATTCAATATTAAATTTTCCAGCATTAATCACCTTGGTCCATTCAGTATTTCAATGTGATCGATTTGTCAAATCTTTTAAGCTCATGCAAGTACGTAGAAGAACTTATTGTTTCCCTAGCCTATTCCAAAACTAGCTTGCCATTTTCCCATCAATTTTGAACAATGATATATAGTCTCGTCACTACTACAAAAATTGAATCAGACGACGGCTAAAAACCGTCGTCTGATATGGAGCTAAACCGTCGTATATCGAGGCGCCGTCTGATGAAGGTTGATTGTAGGGAACCGTCGTGTGAAGGGATCGGCAGCTTGTCGACAGCATGTAGGCAGCATGGCAGCAGCCTATCGACAGTATTAGTTGTTGTGTGAATGTTCTTCAGACAACGGGCGACTTTAGAAACTGTTGTGTGATTGTGATTCAGAGGTCGCTTTATTTTATGGCCGTTGAGTGACTTCTATTCAGACGACAGTTTTTATTCTGTAGCCGTCATGACTATTGTATACACTCAACAGTTCTTTTGACAAAAAGTGTGGTGTGAAGACTAAAATTAAATGTATTTGTGCTTGAAGACGACATATTGAGCTTTTACAATTGTGTTATAACATGTTGGACAAAATATATAACAATCAAATTAATTCAAATCCCACCAAATGTAAAATGAATTCAATAAATTGATATCAAATAGGTAGTATTTCCCAAGTATTCATACACAAATTTCATTTGCACATTTGTCTTCTTTCTCTGTTTCTATCAACTTTTGCTATTTTCTACATCATGCAATGGCCGAGTACCTTGCAGCTCCATGTCTACTAGTCAAGCTACTGTCTGTGATCCTTGGCACACATCCCTGATACTTGCCATGTTGCTTAGCTTGGTGTTGGCACCAGTAAGAATGGGCAATCATTCTCTGAGTTCCAAGTGATATCCCAATAACCATTCCAACAACAATTGAATAGGTGCAGAAGTTTCCAATTGATGTTAAAAGCTGCAACCATTAAACAAACATTACTTTTTGTTAACATTTAGCATCAGTGAAATTGGTCATTAATACAATGTATAGAAATTGTTCCCATCTATTAACCCATAAGATTAGCTCATCTATGATTAATACAAGGTGGAAAATATGAAATAAACCTGCTGGAAATGGCTAACATGTATCGTTTGTCTAGACAAACAAGGCCCAACAGATGAAATATACTTGCAACACTACCAAAATCTGCCAGCTTTTCTGGCCCAGCCAGAAATCTCAGTACACAACTGAAGTAACCAACCTATCATATAAAGCATCACAAACTGGATTGATCACAAAACAATCAATAACGCACCCAGATCAGATACAGTTTAAGCCCCACATGTGAGATAATTGCAGACATTTTATGACTCATACTTGTTCACATGAGTATACAAATATAAAATAGGTTTCAGAAAGTAACAGTTTTCATCTAGCATAAAAATCCAGTACTATCTGAAGCAAGCATGTACAAGTTAATATATGAAGTCGAGACATATACTTCAAAAACAATAAGGATAAAGATACAGAATAATTCACCTTTTTGTCATCAGCACATTATCAATTAAGTTCTTGATCGATAATAGCAAGTAGTGCTATATATGTTGTTAGCTAATTAAGGGAAAACAAGAAAGAATGATAACATTCATTCCCAGTATTCAATCAACTACCATAAGAAGAGAAATAAGTTATATATACTGACCCCTCATAGCACAGATCATAATTTTCTAAAAATAGATGTAAAAGGAAGAAGATGGAGGGGAAAAGAACTAGCCCTCATACCATGTTTACTGCAAGGCATGTAGCTTCAATGGTACGATAGCTCATTTTGTGAGCTTTGCACTTGCTTTCATTTTCTTTGTTGAAATTTGCCATGAGAATTTGTAATATCAACATAGAAAAACCAATGTTAGCTTAATAAGTTAATATCCAGAATGCAAGAGAGATAAGAAATTGCACATATAGTCATAAGAACATGCAAGATAGACAACAATAAGGCATTGAACCTCAACCAATAGTAATAGATAGTTACACATAATACATATATCAGTTCTATACGTTTTTTAGAGAGCAGAGAACTAATAAAGAGTAGTAAACCCAATAAATGTTCAAGCAACTAGTGGCAAGAAATCTAGTGCTATCAGCATGCATAAACCTATGGTGCTCTGTAAACTTAGACAGGTGGTGGAATAAGATATCCTACAATTGATTTAAGGCAGTGCAGGAACCGATGTCATGTGGGATGGGACCTTCCAAATCATTGTTGGCAAGATTCCTGACACATATCACGCAAATTATAAATGTGAAGGTATTCTTAAACAAATACAAAGGAATAGGAATAGTGGCATAATATTACTCACAATTCAAACAACTGGTACAACTTCCCAAGCTCACTAGGAATTCTACCAACCAGATTGTTGTCATTTAATTGCCCGCAAAGATAATAAGCAAAGAGACTTCTTACATAGAGCATAAAGCATGGCACCAATGAGTTTGTATCAGTAAAACATTGCATCAATGGGTTTATAACAGATAAGGCAACTCACAAATAGCTAAGCTTTGACATATTGCCAAGCTTAGGAGGAATTGTCTCAGTCAACTTGTTACCATGCAGGTATCTGGAATAACAAACAATTGTGTTCTGATATAAAACTGAAGCATTACTGATGAAACTTTCACACAAAGGAAGCAAACTTACAGTTTCCCAGTGTATGATAAATTGCCTAGTATCGGTGGAATTGCCCCTACAAGTTCATTCTCACTTAAATCCAGGAAAACAAGAATGAAATTATAAACTCCTTTAACTCTTGCAAAAATGTACTGGAGTTAAAATATTCAAAATTAAAACAAATCACTTACAAAACAGCAAGGGCCTTCATTAAACCAATAACCTCAGGAATCTTTCCAGTCAATCTATTGCCTTGTAGCGACCTAGCAAAATGCACCGTAAACATGCTTCAACATCTGAACTCCACAAACACTACACTAACAGTCCAAAGAAATTGAACTTACAGGGTAGCCACTTGTAAAAATCCAATGTCATATAGAATCCCACCAGTGATCTGATTGTATGATATGTCCCTACAATTTCCAACATAAACAAATATTAAGCAACCAACAGCTAAAAGCTTCTTTTAAGTTCATGGGAGAGATTTGGATAATTTCAAACCTTTTCAATTTAACAAATTTTCTTCAGGATCTCAAAGCTTGTACAATTGCTAATGTTGTCGGGGATCGGGCCAGTCAGGTAATTGCCTCTAACATCACTGAGCATAAAACGAAACTTCAATACCAACAGAAACACAAAAAGGAACACAAAGAAACCAAAACTGGTTGAAATACAGGAGGAAAATACTTACAAGTACCATAGACCAGTTAGTTGACACGTATCAGGGGACAGTGCTCCAGTCAAAGAGTTGCCTTGCAATCCACTGTAAACTCAAATTCCAACCAAGAGACTCAGAAATATAGAGGACTTTTAACAAATACAGTAAAGCAGCTACAAAACCAAGGATTGTAAATAATCTACTGAATCAAAAACACACATGAAAGCACGAACAATAGCAATACACATAAATTCATGGAATAATTGTTTCAAGTACTCACAGAGATATAACAGTTACAGACCATCAGTTACAGTTCATGATTTGACAAAAACAATGAAGCAAATGAAAGAGTAGACAAGTGAGAAATGAGAACCCAGAAGAGAGAGAGAGAGAGAGAGAGAGAGAGAGAGTATTAATACCTAGTAGTGGGGCAACGGAAGGGGAGGTTGAAGTGACAAAAAGAGGGAGTCCGATTAACTGAGAAACTGAGAAAGCCATAATAAGGCCGGAAATTCATCTCTATTTCGGTATCACTCACACTATCCCTTTTGCTTCGAATAGATTTGATTCACTACCGACCTTTGTCTTTCTTTTCAGTAATCACATGAGTGCCTCCGCTGCTCTCGACCAAAGCAGATTTCACCTCTGTCGTCGACCAAAACTCCGATTCTGATCTTCGGACCCTCCACTTTGATCCCGATGACCTCCCTCTTGGTCCTCTTATTGCAACAAAGAAAATAATCGCATCAGAAATCAAAATCCCCAAAATTCAGAAAATTAGGTCAAAATCGAAAAGAAGAGAAATTGGATACCCGTTGGTGCTGGAAAGTGAAGGCTCAATTTAAGCCAGGGGAGTTTGGCTACCGGTGGCGACGTCATCTTTGAGGCCGGAGAGGCTCCTCTCAGATTAAGTTGATGTGGAAACTGGTTTGGTTATCGGAGAGATGGATTTGGGGTATAGGTGTAGAAGATAAGAGGGAGAGAGGAGAGAGGTCTAGGTTTTCGATCCGATGAATTTGGTGTCGGTGTAGAACAAAGATTTTGGTTTTGGGGAGAAGCTGTCGGGAGAGTGAGGTGATTTGGGTTTTGGTTTTAGGTCTATGTCGAGAGAGAGTGAGGAGGTTTGAGTTTTTCTTTATTTTGTTTTTCTGAAGTGTTTCATGCCGGCCTACATTAATTTGGACAAGCCCTGTCAATTTGGACAATGACTCACACAACAGAATTTTATAAAAATGTGGTATGTATGCAGCTATTTGAAATTTGGGGTTTGTCTCCTATCAATTGACTTCCCTCTTTGGGAAGTTGAAGAAAAATGGTGGTGGGAAATCTCCCTCCTTTCTGTCAAACATATTAATTAGACCACAGTTTTATTATTTTTCGTCGTATGATCAATACATGATAGGGGGAAATTCGGGGTTCGAGATGTGGTTTGGCACCACTTACATGGTGGGAAACTTGCCATTCAAATTTTTTAGGGTCATACAACGGTTCTGTCATTAAACGTCTTCTGAACTAATTCATAATTCCATATCAGACGACGAATTTTATAAAAACGACGTCTAAAAAAATAAAAATCAATCAGACGGCGGAAAACTGTAATGCGTCGTCTGATTCAATTTTTGTAGTAGTACTCTTGATAAAGATTGCTCTATTGGAGCCTTTGGTCGTCTTCATATATAGGACTTGGGGATATCTTGTACCTTTTGGGAGCTGGTATCGTGCCATGCACTTTGAAAGCAGAGGATTTTTTATAAACTAGTTTGTTTACATTTCTAACCATCCAATCATTATCTGAAATCAGAATCTTAAAAATTAAGAATGAAAAACGATCCAATATATACCATATCTATATGCATCATAATTATATTTTTTCTTAATCAAACCTCGACAAAGCAGGACAAACTTTATTGTAGAAGAAGAAACAAGCACGAGGGAGGACATACCCTTACCTCTTAAAGAAAAAGACTGACGGATGAGAAAGACGGACAACAACACCCCACCGTTCAACGATAATAATCAATGGAGAATATATAAGACGCGGGACTGCAGAACAAGCTCTCACATCTGGTTTAGTATCCAAGCCAAGATGTCTGTCCTTCTCTACTATCAATGACAAGTATGCTTTTGTCAAATAAACTCACATAGCATGAAAAAATGAACGGGTCAAGCTAGGTAATTTCTGTTTTAAGTCCAGCCTAGCTTGGGATATTGAAGAAATCGACTGCATGTTCTACTGGTGGTTTCGTAATTAAGCCCCTCCATGCATTTGTTGTTTACTATGATTCTTTTCTGGAGGAATACGATTTTCTTGTTGGTGAGCACTCGCTTTTACTTTAGGATACACTCATTAATAATTAAGAAGCAAAATAAGCTTCCATGTTGATCAAGCTGATAATGCATAAGAGAAATTCGAAGACGACGATTCCCAGCGACGGAACACAAGTATTAACCACACTTAAACATACGGCTTGTTTATAAAGCAAAAGACAAAGACAGAGAGCTCAAGTTAAAGTTGAAAACCAAGATCGAAGAACTGATTCTTCTGCTTTATTGATATATGGATGGGAAAAAGAAACAAAAAAAGGAAGAAAGATTGATTTGGTGACTAATAATTCCCCTTACGAAGGGCAGAAGAAAGCTACATAATGACTAATATCCCACATGGAAAATAAAGAGAATGTACGTTATAAATGTTAATAAGAAGATACATATATAGAAGGTAAGGGCAACCTTTTCACTATTCTCACTATGGGTATGTAGCAAATTACTTTTAATACTTAGAAGAACGATGCAGCTAATGAGGTTCTAACTTAGGCGCGTCTATGGGCATCCCTCTCCACCGGGCAATGACACAGCTGATGAGGTTCTAAAGTTCTATATGAGGCGCGCGTTTATTGGCACTCGCTACTCACGATGGGTAGATAATATTTTACCTAAATTGACTAATATCCCACATGAAAAATAAGGAGAATGGTATAAATAAATACTTATTAGAAAATATATCGAAAGTTAGTGCTTCTACTCAATATGAATATGTAACATATTTGTGGTTAGGCAGCGGATTGTCCCAGTTTGTGGCGGTTAGCAACTGCTCATCAAGTTTTGATATGCCCTAGGTTGTTAGGCGAGCAAGGTTGATGCTTGTTTTTGTCTTCCTGGTTTCAATTAACTAATTAAGTCTACTTAATGTGATTGTAACGTTTTGCAAACCCTTGATTTTAGTATAATCCTAATCCAATTCCTAACACCTGATTACCACTTGGATATGATGTTGTTACAAAACAGTTCGGAAGATCGACAATCTTTCAAGGCTCAATATCGTATTTTTTTAATTGGGCCAATGTAAAATGTTAGTGACATTTTCCCTTGAAAAAAGATTTCATATTCCTTCCAATAAAAAGCATCCGAATCTACAATTAAATTAAACTAATTTCGAAAAAAAAAAAATTAAATTAAACTAATTACATGTCAATTTACAATTAAAATTAAATTAAACGGTCGACACGCTCTGATCAGAACGATGCGCGTAGTACCATAAAATTACGCTACTATCCACAAACATGAGAAAAAATCACAAAAAGGGAGAACCTTTTAGCACGTGCTCCGCACACCCACGTTTCTTAACCGTCCGTTTCTCCGATTCGATCCCTATTCTCAAATGCTTGAAAAAGAGAAGGACGAAAGGGATAATCGGTCTGCGTCAGAATCAGAAACCCTAGAAGTTCTTCTTTCACTCTCAACATCGATACAACACTCACAGCTCCCGATCGCCGGTTTCCGGTAGCCGATTGCCTTCAGGTTTGCTCTCCCTTACTCTTCTCTGCTTTCTTTGAACTCGTATTAGTGAATTCATGGAAGAAATTTTGCTGTTAGTTGTGGTTTTACTTGGCAATTGAACAAGGATTTTCGTTTTGGTTTCTGCGGTTTGGATTTTGATTAGGTTTGGTGTGTGTGTGCGTGTGCGGTTTTAGGGTTAGGAATGGCAGAGCCGAGGGAGGTGAAGATCGTTAATGATGGCGGCGATGGCGGCGATGATTTCTACGACGCTGATCAGACGGCGTCGCTGAGCCGGAAGGTGTCGTCGTTAGAGTGGGAGAAGGGGGAACTGGAGAAAGAGAACAGAGAAACCAAGGAGAAGATAGGCCAACTGACGAAGGAGATTGAGACTTTGAAGAGCGGCGAGAGGGAGATGAAGGACAAGCTCAGGGAGATGGAGTTGCAGGTGGAGCGGAACGAGGAGGGCAAGAATTTGCTGGAGACTGTTGCCAACCGAGCCATGGAGCTTGAGACTGAGGTCGGTAGGCTTCAACAGGATTTGATCACTGCAATCACTGAAGGCGAGGAGGCCAATACCGAGCTTGCGGAGATGAAGCGAGTGCTGGTTGAGAAGGGGGAGAAAATTGATGGCTTGGAGAAGGAGCTTGAGACTCTGAAGAAATTGAAAGCTGAGAGCGAGAAGAGGGTTAGGGAATTGGAGAGGAATATTGGGGTTCTGGAGGTGAAGGAAATAGAGGAGAGGAGCAAGAGGGTTAGGGCGGAGGAGGAAATGAGAGAGAGGCTTGAAGCGAAAGATGGTGAAGTTTGTTTGTTCAAAAAGAAAATTGAGGAGTTGGAATCGGTGATTGGGAAGAATGGTGTTGAACTGCAGAAGTGGATGCAGGGAAAGAGCAATGTTGAGGTAGCGTTGAGGGAATCCGAGGAGAAGTCAAAAGCTATGGAGTTGAAGATGGGACAACTGCAGAAGGATGTGGTGGACGCCGGAAGGGTTATTAATGAATTGAAGGAGAAGACTGTTGGGGTCATTAATGGGACTGTGAATGAAATGAAGGAGATTTTGGAAGGCGGAAATGAGACGGGATCAAAGGGATTGAGCTTGCCTGTGGTTGCAGGGTCTGCTGGAGCCATTGTTGCTGTGGCGGCTGTTGTCTTCGTGTTGTATGGAAGGCGGAGGTGATTGGATTACTATGCAGGAATTGAGAAAAAAAAATGCAAGGAGAAAGCTTGAGGTTAGGGCTTATTGCTTGAGAGCATGTTACAGTTTTGTCAAAAATACTGGAGGCTTTTTTGTTGGCTTTGTTTTTTTTTCACTAGCCTATGGATGTCTTATTAGCTCTAATTTTTGATGCTTTCTTGTTTGGTTAACTTGCTTTGGTTGGGCAAATTACATAATATATATTTTTGAAGGATTATAGTGTCTGTCATCGCTATGGTATTTGCTATGACTGTATGCTTCAATCCACTTTGCATTGCTTGACCTTTAACACAATACTTTTTCTTCGATGAATCACATTTGTGGATTTGATATCCTGTACCTCTTACGTTGAAGTTGGTTCTATTGCCTTGTTTGTCATATAGGGTTTTAGTAACACTCGTTCAGTAATCAGAAAGAATCCAGCATAAATCCATCAGTAATTACAAGCTGCGGCTACTTTTGGTTTTAATGGGTTTCTGAATGTTATATTACTATATTAGGGATTCATCTCTCATAAGGTGAAAATATGATTCTGGGTAAATTAGAACACTATATTGGCTACACCATCTTAGTACAGACTGCGGATTTGTACATGGGAAACCATTAATAGGAAACCTGTTTCAACTTTGGACATTGCTGTTGAACATGCTTTTGTTGTGTTATAGTGCAATTAGTTGCCCAAACTTATTTGGGTATTTGGTTTCATGTTTTAGATGCAAACTCCAGCAATAATCATATCGATAGGGTAGATCAAATCCCTTATCCAGGTGCAGCAGTTGTATTACTCACATTGTTCTGTCTCTGCATTATAATATGTGTACTGATCGTCTTTTGTACTACTGTATATTAGTCTTGATGGTGTATTATTGAACATCTCATGCAGTCATGCCCCGACTTCTTTCATTAAATTTAGACTTATGGCAATAAATCTTGTATTCTTCTACTCTAACAATGAAACAGTCTGCCGCTTTTACCACGTTTTCTATGGATGTGCCATATATTTGTTGGACTTTTTTAAAGTAGTGCTAGGTATGCTCTGAAATCCAGTACAGTGTTGGTGAACTTTTACCATGCTCCGGATATTTCAATCGTTATGGTAGAACTTTTGCAAGCCTAGGTTGAAAACTTGTTACATTTCGTCATAAACTCATTCGGAGTGACCTCTGTCTACTTCCGTTGTAAATAGATAAAATCGTATACATTTGCCAATAAACTATCCGGTACAATATGTACCAACAAACAAAGGGAGATGAAACTATTCAGCACAAATATAGAAGGAAAAAAACCCCTTAAGCACATACAATCATCAAAGTAATAGAGGATAAACCACTGAGAAAGAATGTTTCTCAAGCAATATGCAGGATATGAAGACATGGCCACCGGTATAAGTAAATTTCACTCTACACGCAAAACCAAATATGCGAAACTCTGAAACCCCAACTCCCTATATAGACTTGTTGTGCTAGCTCCATCATGAACTGAACCATTCCACTCATCGCTGCACCATTACAATAAAAGCAAAGTCAGGTCAGAGATTTGCAGAAACAGGCTGTTCATCACTATCTGTATGATGATGGTGTGACAGTGAGTTATATGGACTGGACCCATTCATATATATGATGCTGGAGTAGCTGCAAAGCCAACTTTGAAGCCATGCTGAGCATTATTCCAATATAGAACCGAAAGAGTGCTATGACAGCACATTACAGCACATTGCAGACTTTAATTTGGTCAGTTCACCCAGACTTTAATTTGGTCAGTTCACCCAAAATTAAGAAAAAGTCAATGTCGATTAGTAGCGAAAGCAAAAATGATCTACTCTCAATCCTTAAAGTTGATCGTGAGAGATTGGTAAAGGCTTAGAAGGCAGTGCCCTTCTGAGTTCTAACAGCTCCCTTGGTTTCCTTTTCGTGTTTAACTACCACTGAAACCACATTGAATGTGTGTTGTTCTTCCTATTAATATCACTATAGGGACCTTTCATCTACAAGTCCTTGGTATTTAAAGTTCACCAGTATAATGCCATTGGTATCAGACACTTGATCCAAAATAGTTTATGATTCATATAACAAACCAAGTAATGATAACTAGATACAAAACAAACAGGAAGTTTTATATCACAAATCTAATTCTGCCAGGGAAATGAAGTGCACAGTTTCTAGATTCAAACAGCAGTTGCCAGATTTTATTTGTAAATTAGCATAAATTTCTTCGGAACAGGTATTATTTTTTGGGTAATTACCTTGAATCATCTATCTGATCGGCGCAGAACTTCAAAAAGTCCACAGCAACTCCTCCATGAAGTTGGTTGCAGGGGAGCTCTAGTCACAGATACAATAGACTGAAACCAGAACAAATATAAATGTTAGAAAGTTATCAAATTAGGAAACACAATAGGAAAAAAGTTTTTTCTTGAATCAACATTACCGGATTTTCTGCGGTTTCAGATATCTCAGGCTTGCCATACTCTTCTCCGGCATCAATTGATTCAACTGGAGGAGAAACTGGAACATCAGGCGACTGTTTCGACTGTTTCGATGAATCGTCATCAACACTTTCACTAGTTACCATGTAATCAGCACCTGATGACTCCCCAGTACTAGTCTCTTCAACAACCGGCAATTTTACTTCTACAGTTGGAACAACCTCCTCCTCCTTCTCATCTGAACAAGGCACTTCGGTTTCTTCAATTCCTTTCGACAGCGCATTCGTCATGTCCTCACTCAAAGATGGCAATGTTGATTCCTCAACCCCATTAGAGACCAAATCTGTTGATGTCTTTTCCTCAATCTCCTCTGGCACAACATCTTCCACAACTGGAGAAGGTCCATCTGTCTCATCCACAGATGGCACATATTGCTTCTCCTCCTCCTTTTCCTTCTCTTCTGGTTCAACAACATCATCAACAACAGAAGTTTCTGTCTCCACAACCGAGACTGGAACAACATCCTCTTCTTTATTTTCGACTACTTCTCCCAATCCCACCACTACAGTACTCTCCTCAGCAGCTTCAGCCGGCTCTTCATGGGCCTTTTTCGCATGCTCTACCGAAGAGTCATCAATAGCTATATCCCTTACAGATTCAACTACTTCACCCTCTTGAACTTTCCGAGTCTCCTCTAACTTTCCGTTTGATGAATCTGCCATTTGGTGATGATCTACAGAAAGTTTCCGCGTCTCTTGTTCCTCTTCAGCTAAGTATTGATGCGAAGAATGGTCTTGACAAGTCACAGAAGCAGTCTCACAACCACTTAATTCTTTCTCATAACAAAACTTCACTTCTGAATTAGTTTCCACAAAACTTTCTGATTAAGAAAAGAAAAGCAAACTTTTAGACAGATGGATCGCAGATAAGTCAAACAATGTGCAACCCAATTGGCCAACTAAGCGAATGACAACGAAATTAGAATGTATGCAAAATTAGAGAAGGGAAATGCGTAATTTACCTTGCACTTGGATTTGAATGGTAGGTAGAGAGTGGTGGATGATGGGTTGTGCTGTGGAATGCTTCAGTTTCTTCTTTGATGCTTTTTTCTTTGGACGTGAAGGCATTATTATTGACTGGTTGTTATGACATACGAGTATTTATTACAATGAAGAAGAAGAAGATGTAGAAGTAGAAGAAGAATGGTGGATGGAGTAAGTAAGATGGTTTTCGGTTTCGAAATTCAAGTTTGTCACACACTATTATATGAGTTTGTTACCTGTGGGATTCACTTTCTTTACGTTTTTGAAATTGAAACGGTCAGGAGGGAAATGTTAAACGTGACATTGCAGAGAATGGTTATAGGGGATGGGCCCTTTGGAAGTTAAAAGGGCGGGAATTTGGTAAAGGGCTTAATGCTACAACCAAGAGTCTCATCATTTCATAACTGTAAAATTGTGTTTGAGAGTGAGTGAGTGCTTTTGTTAAAGGAGAAAAGGGAAGGATTTTTGTTTTTGGAACAAGACCATTACATTCGTCCTGAAGCTTTTGATGCAATCTAAATATTTCTTTCACAAGGAAACTTGGTCGGAAAAGATTTATGAAGAAGTAATTTTGTAATTTTTGACTTGCAAGGATATACGCACACACACACTTTAGGCTCTAGAATGATCTTGAGATTAATTTCTTTAATTTGAGATTATAACTTTTTTTGTAATATGCATAGAAGTATCTTGAGAATTTACATATAAATGCATTGGATTATGTTAAAGGATATATTTATTAAGTCATCTTTTGTCAATAACTTATATGTAATTTGTTATTTTTTTTTATTGGGTTTGCATTCTAGGCTTATAGCCATTTCCATACGATTTTAGCTGCACGATGAGTATGAAAAATTCGATGGGCCAAAAAAATAGAATCATTTTTTGTACTTAGGTTTCTATTTAATGGAAAATGAGTAAAAATAAATAGTATAAGGCCGGAGTATGTTAACATTTCTTATACATGTCGAATTTTATGTTATATCTAGGACTAATTTCAGTTTACCCCCTGAGGTTTGGGGTCGACATTATGTTCGTCCTTGTAGTTTCAATTTAATTAGTAACACCCTCATACTTTTTAATTTCATCACCCGTGTCCAATTTCTTGAGTTATGTCCAAATTGGACGTTATATCTGACGTTGGGGGCCCACTATAAGGGCTAAAATGGTCATTTCAAGACACAAAAAATCAAACAAAAAATACTCATTTTAAGGACTAATCCGACGTCGTTTGGCCTCTGCTCCACCATCGCCATCCTCCTCTTCTAAGCCCCTACTTTCTCCACCATCGCCATCCTCCTTTTCTTAGCCTCCACTCCACAAAAAAAGCCCTGGCCCCGCTTCTTTAGGCCCAGAACATCGACACCTTGAAAAGGTTGCCTTCCAAAGGCCAATGTTTGATAAGATGATTTCTGAAGGTTTATAGCAGATGCAGGTTTTGGGACTTTCGATGCAAGCAGCCGCTCTTTGAGGTCATCCATCTTCTATGAGCTCCAAAATGCTGCAACACATACAAAAGTTATTCACAAACACCTATAAACGCCGCTTAAAGAATCCATCCTAAAGCATAAGCTATCAGGTGCAGAAACACAAGAACCCAACCAATGCGAGGCGAGTGCGAAAAACTCTTCTACTTCTACATAAACAGCTACTGGAAGCTTAAGGTTTACCTATTAATTAAGTGGAGATACAGATGAGTATATATGGCTTTAATAGACACTTCGCCTAACCAATGTAGGACCAGTGCTTAACCTGTTAAGCAAAATTACACAAGCAATGCAACTTACACTAACGCAGTCTGAAACGCAATCATAAGTTGCAATTCTAGAGCAAATTCACATAAACAAACATAAAATCGAAGCATTCAACTCAAGAATTACATCTAGCTCAAATCCAGTTTCCAAACCATACAAACATACATATCCAGATACGCATATAACCATTTGAACACATACAAGGAGCAGAAGATGAAGATTAATTACCTAAAGAATGATAAAGAACACCAGAGTAGCTCACAACTGGTGCGACTAATCTTCTACCCAAACTAAAATTGAAGGATTATAAAAAAGAGAATCGACAATCAATTTTGTGGGGATAAGAAACCCTAAATTTCAGAATCAGAGAGTCAGATATAGGAGGAAGAGTGGGCCGAGAAGGATGAGGGGAAGAGGTCGATTTCAGGGAGAGGAGTGAACAAGCGGGGGACGACGTCTTTTTTCGGGAGGAGATTTGATTGCTCGGATTGGACGATCGGGGGTGCCTGCGGTGGGCCAGTTCATGGTTATGGAGGTGGTGGTGGTGGAAGATGTCTTCCTCTGTTTTCTGGGGATTCATTAGATTGAGGAAGAAGAAGGTGTGTGATTTCTCTTTTGTCTTATCCTATTCAAATTCGGAAGATAGTGCAATGCTCCAACTGGGGCCGAGAATGCTATGCTATTCTCCTTTGGAAACGACTCGTCGTCCGCTATGCTCCGATTCCTTTGGTCTGTAATTGTTCAGAGGAGGATGGCAATGGTGGAACAGAGGCCAAACGATGTCGGATTAACACTTAAAATGGGTATTTTTTGTTCTGATTTTTTTGGTCTTGAAATGACCATTTTAGCCCTTATAGTGGGCCCCCAACGTCAGATATAACGTCCGATTTGGATGGAACTCAAGAAATTGGACACGGGTGATGAAATTGAAAAGTATGAAGGTGTTACTAATTAAATTGAAATTGCAGGGACTAACATGATGTCGGCTCTAAACCTCAGAGAGGTAAACTGAAATTAGTCCTTATATCTATCACTTTGAGAATTCATGTTACAATTTTGAACAAAAATCATTTTGAATTTGAACATCTTTCTTTGTGCTTAATTATGAAGAACTATTTGGTTAGACGATATTAAGAGAGCCCTATGACATTCGACATACTTGATTAATGGTTGCTTTGGTGTATAAGTTGTTCTGATTGTACCAGTTTCATTTTATGATAAAGAATGATTAAGGTGATCATTCCGAGTAATGTACAGGTTCAAAAATAGATGATAAATCTCATGTTATGCATTATGGACTATGAGGCGAGTTTTACATGAGTACTGAAGCCTTTTTTTTTGCAACTCTGCAGAGACATACTTAAAGATAAGCTCTTGTATGTAACATTAGTTCTATCTACTCTAACAATACAATTGTATAAGCCTCTTATGAACTGAGACTGTCTAATTCTGTGAGCCTAGTATGTAAGTCTTATGCTGCAAAATTACAGGAAAGAGCGCTATTAGAGCATCTCTAACAATGGAGTCCAAAGTCAAAATCATTTGCAAAATTTGGCTCCCCTAGTGTCATTCCTATTCATTAGACGTGGCGAACGGGCCGCTAAGCACAAACACGGCACGGGCCTGGCAAGCTTAAAAGAGGCTCGGCACAGCCCAAGCCCATTAGTGGCCCGGCACAACCTGAGCACGTTAGAATAACGGGTCGGGTTGGGCCTAGGAATATTGGCCCATTGGCCCGGCTCGGCCCGAGCAAGACATATTGTGGGCCGGTCTGTTACAAACACAAAATTTCATTTGTTTTTAAAAATATTAAAAAACCACAATGATGAGATTTGAATATTAGATTTCTTTATTTAAAATCTCATGACAATTTCACCAATGCTATTTCTTTTATTTGTTTGAATCAATAATAATAGGGTTTTGATTCACTAAAGCCAGAACGGCATGGATACATATCAGTCACTGCTCATAGGCAAGTAAGATGAGCGATATGCTAGCACCACTCACTACTACAGATCTATGCTCACTTATTCCAAGTGAGCCTATAAACTACACAAAGGTATAGTAAATAGGCTAACTCACAAAACAAAGAAACTTAAATTTTCTCCTTGCCCTTCTTACTAAGGCTAGGAGGCTTAGTAAGGTACTAAAAAAAAGTGGCTTGTGCAGCAGCAATTTTCTTTGATTTAGGTGGATTTTTATTTTTTGATCCCAGTGGCTTGCCTCTCTTCTTTGTTGGCTCCATAGTAACTGCCACGATCGGCTCCTTTGGCACCAGAATACTGCCCAGGGCTTCCAGGAGTCCTAGAGACCTGGCTGAAAATTTAGTCGGGAAACATGGGGTCTTCAACTTCTTTGTTGGAGCATCATGCATATCCACTTGTTTGAACAAGTCTGGGAGCAAAATCTTCAGCTTTTTGGGAGAGGCCTTCGAGGTGGGAGGGCATACCCTATTCTCAATTCTTGGCTCCACCTTGGCAGGAACATCTGTGTCACTATCCAACTTCTCAGCAGACTGCCCCGTATCTTTATCATCTTCAATGAGAACCGGCACAATAGGTTCAATCCCAGCATTATCATAAGGATCAGAGACTGGGACTAAGGCCAGTGAATTATCCCTTTTTTTGGGAAGCAACTTCTCCTGCAGTATGATAGGTTTACGACCAGGAGTGTCATGACTAAATAGAGCCCTGCTAACTGGTGGAAGAAAACACCCCCTGGAATCGAAACATGCAGTCCATGAATGTACCTACATTAAAACTCAGCGATGGAGCAGTGATCTCCACTCTCTTATCAATATTGGCTCGAACCCCAATATGTAAAGTATCCACCCCACTAACCGAACACTGATTCCCATCATGCATTAGAAAATGGCAGGAGTTGCACATACCTACCAAGTCTTCGAAGAAGAATGAGATATCCGCTTCTATCCCCGGAGCAAGGCGGAGCGTTTTCTGCGTACAGAAGGGTTTGGACAATTCATGAGCAACTTGAACCCTAACTTTACCCATAGTGTTGAAAAGTTTGTCATCCATCTCTAAAAACTTTCCTGCCACAGAAGCAATAGCTTGGATCATATCTAGGTCCTTAAATGCAGGTGGGATGTTGGAGATCCTCACCCAGAAGAATAAAGAGTTCATCTTCACCGAACTGACCGGCGACATGCCATCATATTCATTCATCATAATCGGGGCATGATTAAAGCGCCATGGACCACCACGCAACACCTTGTTTCAATCACGTTGGAGGTCAAAAGCGAGCACAAAATGGTTCTGCTCTCTCTCTTGGATCTTAAATCCTTTATCGAGCACCCATACTCGTCTGAAGAATCGCCTGATGTTGTTGAGGGCAGCATGCTGCTTTGCCAAAGGTTGGCCAGTAGGTGGGATTGCCGAGGACGGCGTTGTGCACCCGCAGTTCGATGAGACAGATCGATAACTTCATTGCTTGCTAAAGTAAGAGTTGCCGCAAAGGAGGCAGTGACATCCTCAATAGACGCCATGGAGGTGAGGAGATCACAGGAAAAGCAGCCGGTGGCCGCCGTTATCACTCTTAGGGTTTGGATGTGTGTAGAGAGAGAAACACACGCTTAGGGTTTTTTTTTTGAAACGTTTAGCATATGCTATTTCTTTTATGTTGTCAAAATAGTGAAATAAAACATTATATCCTTGTTTTGACATAAAGTATTTTTTCTAAATATTAAATATATGTTTATTAATAAAGACTAATCTCATAATAATACAACTATAGAATGAAGGAAAGAATAATATGATATTAAATCTTACAATGGAGTAGGGCTGGATTCGGCCCAAAACCGACCACAAATGGGCCAAACCGCCACTACGGAACCGAAGTGGGTCGGTAAGCCCAAACTGTAGCCGAAACTGGGCTGAGGAAGGCCCAAACCGAATTTTCGGTATGCCGATTATTCGGTTGGTTTGATTAGGTAATGGGCTTCCATCTAACTATTGGGCCATCTAAATTTTTTGGGTTTCAAAAGTCCCATTTCAATTTTCCAGCTTTTTACTTTTAGCAGCCTAATTTTTCATACTTATTGACTAATCAGTTTTCCAGTTTTTGGGCTTTTACAACACAGTTTTAGCCTATTTATGGTTTCCATATTTACTGCTGCTGCAGCCTACTACATCATATCATCCACACATTAATCATTCAGCTACAACTACAAGTTATAGAACCTAAAAGAGTAAAAGTACATCATATGACATATTGCACAAGTCCACAACAAAGTACAAAGCTGCAACTCATCCAAAAGTAAAAAAAAAAAAGAGAATAACACAGCAATTATAAAGAAATTACATGACCAACAATTAACTGAAAAATATGCATTGTCCCATTACACATAAAACTGAAAAAAAAAACACTAGTTAGGTTGCTTTAATGTTCCGATCAGCCATCACCTCATCTTCTCCGTTATGGGGATGCCGCTGCACAGTTTCAGTGTGTCAATATTAGAGACTAAAACAAAATGCAGCAGCTTGATGCAGCAGCCCAGAATTGATGAACTTAAAGAAAACATGATGAAAATAAATTGAAGAGGTAAGTGACAAGACTGATTGCATACCAAAACCTTTGCATCGGTATAAAACTGAACTGTGCATCTTCTTTATGTTGCAGCAATGGTCGTAGAAGAGCTTGGTTCATCCAATCTAAGTCCAGCAGTTTCTACAAATTAAAACAAAAAATTGATAGTGAGTAAAAGTTCAAGAAAATTGTAGAAATCGCATAAACGAGTAAATTCAATCAAAAATTTGCAGAATTATGCCTCTTTCCATTGCTTCTAGCTCACGATACTTCTCCAGCTCAGCCACAGTTGGTTCCTTGGAGAAGTTAGGTGTTGTAGCCCTCAACCAATCACTTGAGCAGACCAAACACTCCACCATTTTAGGTGTTAGGGAACTCCTATAAGGATCTACCACCCTTTTCCCCAAATTGAAGGCATTTTCACTTGTAACGGTGCTGCAAGGGATGCCAAATACATCCTTTGCAAGCTTTGAAAGTATCGGATATGCATTTGCATTAACTTTCCACCAAGCTGTCGCATCGAAACCCGGTGTCAATGGATGAACATATTGATCAGCCAAGTATTTGTCAACCTCATTCAATATCATCTCATTTTGTTCATGCATTCTTTCTTGCATTAAATCAGCCAAAATTTCAGCTTGTCCACCATCAACATCGTCAAACTCAACCCCCTCCATTGGCTGACTTCCTTCAAGCGGTGTGGTTTGGGAAGAGGTAGCATCACAGCGCCTATATTCGTTGTACATCATCATTAAAATCCCCTTTAACTTGCTGGTTATTGCTACAACTCTTATCGGTGAGGAACTAACTTTGGCAAATGCCTTTTTTTGGTATTGCAGCTTCCACCTAGGATCTAACACATTGGCTATGACGATGATTTTGTTCATTTGTTCAAATGAACCCCAATACTTATCGAACTTGGCTTTCATCCCACAAGCCACCCTTTGCAAAATAGGGTCTCTATCATCCTTCATCTTGCTATCAATCTCAGTTTGCAGCCCTATCAACTCAGAAAACAGTAGATGTGCTGTCACTTTCTTCCAAGCGCTCAACTTCATGGTTGCTTCGTACAACTTCCCAAGAAAATGCACAAAAGCTTGTGCATTCCTCCAATCTTGTGCTCTGGCAGTTGGGAGCCGAGAGAGTGTGGATTGTAAAATATATATGGAGTGTAAATTTCACTTCCTTTAATTGCCAGCAAACTGACAAATTAACCAAATATTATGTTTAGATTTAACAAACCAACTCAAGCTGGACGAGTCGTCTATCATCACAGAATTGGAGTTTTCAACAAAAATATTAAGTTCAATAGGCAACCATAAAGGAAGCAGATGATACTTATTGCGTTGTAGATTACAAAAATACGAGTCGTCAAATGATGTATCTACTTGTTAGAAAATAATCAGTAAATGCATGTTGAAACTCTTGGCAAAAAAAGTGAGGTAGTGAAATTAAGAAAACAATACCATAAGCAGGAACATGATCGATCAGCATAATATCTAGAACCTCGCCAATTCTAGGATCCTGCCTTCTTGTGCGAATAACAGTATTGTTCCGAAGAATATACAGCATAAATGTTGACAACTAATGACTCAATGATCAAACCTGAAGTGTCTGTGAAAGCCGGCCTATCAATTGAGTAACCATACCGCGGAAGCAGATGAGGACTTAATTATATGATCCAAGATACTGCAGATCTTTAAGTATCTAGGTATGCAATGAAACTAGAGAAGCTAATTAATTACCATGCATTTAGCTAATGGTTGCAGTATGAATCAGTAAAATACTTAAATACAACAAGAGAAGACTACGGTGTTGCAAGATTTATGTAGAAGCATTATGGGAGGTGAATCAATTTCTGAAGAAAATAATGGAAGCAACCATTGAACACAATCTCCAAAGAATCAATTAATCTAGGTGATTTGAAGTAGTTCACCGCGTCAGTCTTTAATCAAATATGAGTCCAAGCAAAGTAATATAAGTATCCAAGATCTTTTCAAGTTGAAGGACTTTTCTTCGTGTACAGTATAAACTCAAATATATTAGTGTTGATGAGGCTTATTTTTTGCCGCAATGCTACTACATAAAATGCCCAATTTTACTAAATTCAACAATTCATTAACATTACAATGACGACCCACATAACTTAGCTCCTCTATTGTTTTTTGGCAAGGGGCATTCCACTGCCCCCGCATTTGTGAAGAACACTTGAGCAGCCACGTTTATAAGGGTTCGTTGGAGGTGGCATACCGTTGTTTTTGAGAAAATGACAACCGAGAAGTGGTCTTCCAGCTTTTCTGCATGGATTAATGACTCTACCCGGAGAAAAATGTCTTCCGGCTGCTGCGACACCTTGGTTCAACATCACCAAGCTAATGAAGAACAAGCCGATGATCAGTGACTTCATGTTTGGAACTCCCATGTTTTTGTTTGGCTCAGATAGCTGTTGTCTCTTGTTCTCTGTTGGTATATATGAAATTACAAAATCAAATTAATTGGCCATTTATATAAGTTTTGCGTATAGTTTTTTTGTTTGAAATTTGAGGTTTACAAGGTTTGGATTTGTTTTTACAGTTTTGTTTGTTGCTTCCCTCTCTCAGCCCATGTTGTATGATATTTCCACTATACATGCGTGTATAGCATATACGATGATCCAGCGGTGTAAGAGCCCTACAATCAACAATGAAAAGACTATTTATGATTTAATACCATTAAATCATGCATGTATAGTAAAAGTTATCGACAAAAAAAAAAAGTTAATTTGGCAATTTTGCAGTTATAACCCCAATCCAAAATAGATGGGTTAGTACAAGTTACTGTCCAGGCCCAAACCATCAAGCCCAAATCCTTATCATTCCATTTTCAACTCTTCACTCTCTCCCGAAAACCCTAAACCCCCAAAAGGGCAAACCTCCGCTCTTTTCTAACATCTCTCTCTCTCTCTCTCGCTTTCTTCCCCTTAAACCCTACCTCAACCCTCTTTCTCCGCCTCCATGGCCGCCGCAATCACCCCAGCTCCTTCGTCCTCCACCGCAACACCCACCAAAGTGTCCCCCAAGACGGCCCGAAATGCCGTGAATGCCCTTCTGAAATGGCGAAATTCCAAGTCGGAGGCCCAGAAACCCGATATCCTCTCCTCCGACGAACTAGTCTACCTCGTCGTGAGCCTCAAGAAAATCCCACCCAAGGGCCGCGTCAACGCCTACAAAATCCCCCTCCCGACTCCCCTCCACTCCCAGCTCACCGAGTTCTGCCTCATCTACGACGACCGGCCCAAGTCCAAGCTCACCAAGGCCCAAATTCAGGCCAAGATCAAGGCCGACAACTTGCCCGTAGTTAAAATCTTGAAGTACACCAAGCTGAAATCAGATTACAAGGCTTTCGAGTCGAAAAGGAAGCTGCTCAACTCGTATGATGTGTTTCTTGCTGATAAGCAGATCGTGCCATTGCTCCCGAGGCTCATCGGGAAGCAGTTCTTCAAGAAGAAGAAGATTCCGGTGCCGGTGGACTTGTTGCACAAGAATTGGAAGGAGCAGATTGATCGGATATGCGGCTCGGCGTTGTTGTTCTTGAGTACGGGGACTTGCAGCGTGGTGAGGGTGGCCAGGACTTCGATGAGGGAGGAGGAGATTGTGGAGAATGTGGTTTCCGCGATTAGTGGGATTGTGGACATTGTGCCCGGGAATTGGGGCGGTGTGAGGTCGTTGCATTTGAAGCTATTGGAGTCGATTCCGCTGCCGCTTTATCAGACTCTGCCAGATGAGGCGGTGAAGGTGGAGGGGGGTGAGAAAGTTGTGGAGGAAGTTAAGGAGGCTGGCAAGGGTGAGAGTAAGGAATTGAAGAAGGAGAAGGTGGGGAAGAAGAAGGGGATGATTCATGAAGTGAGGTATTTGGATAGCAGTGCTGGTGAGGTGGTTGATGAGGTGAAATCGGGTAAGGATAGTGTTGGGGAAGGTAAGGTTGATGTGGATGAGCAACTGGGTGGTGGTGAGTTGAAGACAGCGAAGAGGAAGAAGGAGAAGGTTGTTGGTGAGTCCAATGGTAAAGCTAGTGAGAATGATGGTGAGTTGAGGAAGTCGAAGAGGAACAAGGAGAAGGTTGTTGGTGAGTTGAAGAGGTCAGAGGAACAGATGGAGAAGTTAGCTAAGGTGGTAGATGAAGATTGTGATTTTGATGTGGAAGTTGCTGAGAAGCGTACGAAGAAGGTGGTTAATCCTAAGTCGGGTAAGGTGAAAGGTGAAGATGTTGAGAAACAGTTGAAAAAGTCGGCTAAGGCGAAAGATGTTGCTTTGAATGGGGAGAAACCATTGAAGAAGTCGGGTAAGGTGAAAGATGATGCTGGCACCATTGTCAAGCATAAAAATGATGAGTTGTCTGCAAAAGACAAGAAAAAAGATGTTATAAAGAAGAAAGGAGATGAGTTGTCTGGCAAAGGCGGACAGGCTGTAGGAAAGAAGGAGAAGAGGAAGAGTGAGCCTGTTAAGTTGAAGAGTGAAGAGGCAAAGCTCAAGAAAGCCAAGAGAAGTAAGTAAGGAGCCAAGTAGTTCAGCATAGCAGGCCACAGGTGGTGGATGCTCTTTGCAGGGATATTCAATATATCGCAGCAAGTATGGCTGTCCATTTGAGTCTGTCTGGCATAAATTTTGATTGTTCAGTTTTTCATGATGGTATGTGTTGTTAGTTGAATTGACATTGCCTATTTATATCTTAACTATGGAGATCATACAAATGGTTGGGTATCATTGTGGTTTTCTGCATTTCTATAACTTTGAATTTGAATTTACATTCTGTCACATGGACTTGCATCTTGGATGAATTTCATCTCCAATCCTTTCTGGATAATTTTTTAGCAAAATGGTGTAAACTACTAAATGGAATTTAGTTTGGATTGTCAAGTCAAATCCATTCCTTCATACGGTGGCCACTTTGTTATGGACGTATAGCTTGTTATTAGAAGTTTAGCCAGAAACTTAATCTGTAACTACTGATATGATATGCAATGGTTCAGATTAGTGGATCACCAATCATTTCTTTCTATGTACTGTGCCATCCTTTTATCCGATTACAAGTAGCTTCATATTGTCTAACCCTTTTAGCCTTTCAATTTGATTGAATTGGCATGCCTTATGCATGACTTGTCTCCCTAGATTTGAGTAATTGCCGAAGTGTTCATTGGAGCTTTTCAGTCATCAGACCTTGTTCATGAGTCGGGTGTTTCTAGGTCAGCCTTCTGTTTGTTGTAAAAACCTACTGATTTAGCAATGTACTTAATTTTAGCAAGCAGAAGTTTGAGTTTAAGTTGTGATTGATAACATTGTGCATTCACTTTTCTTGTGACAACTTTAATTCCTTGCATCCTCTGTTTACTTTGAAGTAGTTGGATGGCACAGTTTTTGCAACTTATGCAGGAGAGAACAAAAGGTCCTGTAATGTATTCCATTCATGTACATGGGTTTCATTCTGGTTTCAAAATAAATTTCATTTAGATTATCTCTTTTTCTGATAAAAGAACTTGGAAAAGGGAGATTTCAAGACTCACATTTCTTGAGGTCCTTCAGAAAATTACATTTTTACCAAGTTTCTCCATTTTTTCTATAATAATTTAGCCAAGTGTTCTTCAATATCTTGAATCTTTTTGGTGTGTTCATATGCAAGAGTGAAAGGTAAATAGGCTCTGAGTTCAGATCAAACTGTTCATTGACTTCGTTTGTTGGGTCTGAGAGGTGGGAAAAATAGGGACATCGAAAAACAATCCAAAAGTAAAATCCAACCACGCCCAATATCATGTCTTGTTTCAATTACAAATAGAACAGTGAAAGTCAGTTAACCAACTTCATCATCCCAATTTGGGAAATCAACTGATATCAGTTCCAACCAGGCCGTACCTCAAATGGCCGGTTCCGGACCGAGGCCATCCCTACTAGCCTGTTCTGGTGGTTTTAGTTCTTAGTTGTTGGTTCTGTACATGTTAAAAATAGCATAAAAAAGAAGAGAACAAAAAGGCGATGTGAGCTGGGACAGGTAGCGAGCTCATAACTGCGGACTGGACTGGACTGGACTGAAAGCAAACCGACAAGAACAGAAAATTGGCGGGAGGGGCAGAACAGGAACAGTCAAAGTTCACGCCTTCTCGTGATGCGTGCAAATCCTAAAGCCCTTCTTAAACCCAAAGACACGGCATAGAATCAGAGAAAGTGAGAAAGAGTTTAACCTTTAAACCCAGGAAAAGCGAAAAGGGAAACAACATTAGGTTCTTAATGGTTCCTGCAACTCCAACCCAATCTCCTTCTCATGGCTTGTTTTCCAGCCCCATCATCTTATCGGAAAATTGTTCCCACTGCTCCAGGTAACCCTTTTCTTTTCATTTTCAGTGCTTCATTTCCTTGGGTTTCTGTTTTTCCATTTAAAGGAGCAATCTTTGGTTTGATTTTGTTACTGTTTCAACTTTTGGGTTGCGATTTACCATCCCAGTTGAAAATTACGGAACCTGAATCTCTCAACATTGGTAATCATGGTCTCAGATTGAGTAATGGGTTTCATTCTTAGGTCCCAAATGATGATTTCCTTTTGTCTCTTTTGCCATTTACACATGTTGGACAGGGAGAATCAAAGATTCATGTTTTCTTGTGGTGTTAAAATTTACATGTCCAGCAAGTTTCTCTCTTGTTCCATATGGGTATGTGCTCAAGTAATTTTGATTATAATGCTGAAGAATGTGCAATGAAATCTGAATTCTTCGTGCTTGATGGCTTCTGTTAGTATTCTTTTATAGTTGAGGGGGCATACATACACTTCAAATACTACTATTAATTAATAATATGCTACATGGAACCATACTTGAATATTGTATTCTAATGAATTTAACAAAGGAAATGCTCCTTTGTATCTAATTCAGAAACTTTAGGCAACCTATCCTTGGTGTATGAATTTCTTGACAACACCGAGGATCTTTTTCATTACTTGTTTTAAAGCATGTATTTGGGGCCTTCTACAAACCTTGTCTGTAATGTTTCATTACTTGTATTAAAGCCTGTATTTGGAGCCTTCTACAAACCTTGCCTGTAATGATCGTTAGAGAACTGATTTGCAAAGGAGATGAGAAGGAAAGAGATGTATGCAATGGAACTCGAGGCTACCTTCTGGGTGTCCTTGTCAGATTAGAGAACTTCCCTACTGTTTTTTGGGTGGTTCGTGGTAGTTGGTTGAGTAATAGTATAGGATCAGGAACTTAATAACAGGCTGAAGATCTGTGGGAGGTTTTGAAGCAAAATACAAAGTTGAAGCTCCCAATCTGGAGAGGTTTGTTTGCTTGATGGGGTCCTTGAATAATCTGATTAAATTTGTCAGGCTAATTGCATCTGGACTAGGACTATCATCACTGTTACCTCGATTAATTAGTGAGACAGTTTTGAACCAGTCATCCATATGCTGGTAGAGATAAAAGGGTAAGAGATTAAAACCACAGGCTGCACCTGATTGCCAAAAATTTCCAGTGTGACTTTCGCATGTTAGCCTCTATACTGTAAAATGAGCTAAGGAAGTTAAGAAGAAAACGAGAGAATATGAGTCTGAAAAGCCTCTGTTTAAGTCTTCTAAATACATACATATATATATATATATATTTATAATATTGTTGAAGATTTCTATATTACTCTTGATCTGTAAACTTTGTGAGCACATATGGTCAATGGGAAGTTTCCTGCTTTCATCTACCTCTATTGTAAGAGCTGACAATCGAACTTTATCTAGAACAATGTTCCTCCCATATTATGTGAATGTGAGAAAAGTATGGCATAGCATACATGCATAGCTTTATCAGATGACCACAAATCTGATATTTATAGATCACTTTGGTTCTTCTGTTTGAGTGCATGGTGCTTTGTGAAAGGAATGGTCCAGAGTGTTTTTGGGTTAGAAATTTGGTGTTATCCAATGTTCCTCTGATATTTACTGGTGAATGCAAAAATATAGATGGCGACAAATCTGATATATATTTCCGGTACCTGATAAAGAACTTTGCTTATGTTTAGAGGCGCACGGTGTCTTGTGAAACGAATGATCCCTAGTGTTTTTTGGTTGATTTCAGTACTGGAAAAGTGTCATTTGTTCCCCTCTTAATTGTTGAGAAGTTTTATTTGAGAGCATATGGCTTTTCAGTGTTAGATGGGGTACAGTGCAGGTGGTTCTTTGTTAAATTTGAGTGGTAATGTGTTCCATTGGCGGTGATTGAAACTTTTCTATTGTTTTGTGTTCAATGCCAGAGATAGCAGTGCTGTTTGTTTCATGGACTTGGAGTGGTTCAATTGTCATACAAGAATGAAGTCGATATGCTCTACATCACTGCTGTAGTGCATAAAACGTTAAGTAGTATGCGGAGAAGGGAATGAAGCTATTGGTCCGTTGAGCATTTCAACATTGTTTTAGTCGGATGTTTCTTGCAGTAGGATTGACTGATCTTGAAATATATTGTTGGACGGTAACTCTTGTACTGAAACTCTAGTGTAGAACTCTAGTCATTCTGTTGGCTGATTATGTAATTGTTTCTACTGCAATGCATCCGAAGCGCATTTTGGTTTCCTTTTGGCTTATATTTGGAATTTAGAATAGTAACTGCTTCAAACCAACAGAAAAGGAAAATGCCATTTTTATTTCTTTTTGTTGTGAGATGTTGTGTAGATAAAGTAGAATTCTCTTCCCCTCAAGTTTCAGCTTGTTCAAAAAGAGTACCTGGGGATTGTTGCAGGTCAAGCTTGATGTTAAAGACTGGAGTCCAAAGGAAAAAAAAAAATTGATGTTAAAGACTAGTCAGTGACTGTAGCTGATTAAGATAAAACAGAAAGGAAGGAAGGAAATTATACAGACTGGATTTGTCAGGCATTTATATTAAAGCTACAGGAAGAATAACCTGTTCAGGCAATTAAAATGTCAGGGAGCCTACAACACTTGACCAAAGGTAATGTGAGTGTTAGAGAAGAGAGACCATAAGATTCTCTAAAGGTCCCTTATTAAAGTGGGTCCTCCTCCTCCTCTTCTGTTCCCTTACTGTTTGCAGGTCTGATAGGAAACAGTTCTTAGAAAATGCAGAAGCAAAGGATAAGTGAAGGGTTCATTAGAGGAGGGTGATACGGTTTGTTTTCTGATACACGAGCTAGAAAGACGAGTGTGGGTTTGGAAGAGAAGTTGCGGTTTGAAGCTTTCATGAAGACCTTGGAAAGTTAGCTGTTGACTGTGCAGGTAAAGCCTGAATCATCAAAAGCTGGCATTACTTGGACTTGTTTCAGAGCTTTATTTGTTAGTGGTGTATGTGGTCATCCATCTCCCTAATGCAAAGTAACCTACTGACCTAGGTACATCTTCCTGGTTGGACTTCCAACCCGTGAGTTTAGTTAATGTTTTGAGAATATTGTTTATGTCATTATGATTCAAATCTGGGTGCCTATTGCTAGTTTGCTACCAGTCATTGAGTCTGTTTCAATGAATGCATGGGATGCTATACTTTCAAGATTCAAATGCTAAAAGCTTTCTTCAGGAGAATTGTTCTCTACTATTTTAGTGATACCAAGTAACACTTGTGTTTTTGATTACAAGGCATAAACGAGAAAATAAAAAGGAGTGACTATAAGTGATGATACAAGGAGTATTTTAATTCGAGGGGAAATGTTGTCTGGCGAGATCTGGAGGGCTTCGATTTCGAACCCCAATCAACTTCTTGCTAATAAATCGGGTTACGCTTCAGATGCTACTGGCGGTCGAGTCAAAGTGCAGCTTGATTCTATTGACATGCATGGTTTGGCTTCAGATGCTAATAAATCGAGTTTGGCTTCGGCGCATTATTTTGTGTGGAATATGCATGGTTGATTTCTCTCTGTTCAACACATATATTTACGTGAAATTTATACGATCGATCATATCATTAGTAACTTTTTATATATCCCGGTTTACTTCCAGACACTACTAAAATAAGCCTCATAGGATACATATTTTTTTTCTGTATCTTTTGCTTTAAAGGATATGGATAACTGTATCAAAAACTCATTAGATACGGTGCAGCCACGGAATGAAAAAAGGTATTTTCTACTGGGGGCTCTAGTAATCAATGGATACAGATCATTTCCGTATCTCTCTAATAATATAGGTCCCATCATATTTATTTTTATTCTTATTAATTCTTTTTTATCGGAATAATAATTCTGTTTTTTTTCTTGAAAATTAATATTAATTATTTTCTATTTTCAGAATATTGTTATTTCTTTTTTTTCTCTTTGTCATCTTATTATTTGTTCACCACCGTAATTATTTGTATTTGTAGTCTGAACCGTATTTTTTTTTTAACTATACGTAGAATAGCAAATGGGAGATCCCAGATCTTGTTGCCAATCTCGTTGCTGGCTCCGGCAACCAAATACTCCCCTAATCCCCACCATATATACCTTCTCTCTCTCTCTCTCTCTCTGTTTTCTCTTCATCTTTGTGCAAATCAGATCAAGCAACCGAGTCGTGGAAGTGCCCTACACATCGCCACCAAGATCGACTCAAAAATTACAAACCCTCCACTGCTTCACACCTTCACCGCCTTAAGAAAATGGTCAAATCCCAAAACATGCCGATCCACCGAGATGACGTTGATTGCCGATTTGATATCCCCATAGACATAAATACAACCTGAAGTGAATAAACATGTCAGAGATATATGATATATAGGAAGTGTGTCAAACATGTAAAATTGAGATTTGAGTGCAATCGGTTTTAATACCAGTTTTTGAGGAGATTGCAGCCCAGTTGTCACTTTGCCAGATCAGATTGAAGAATATAGCCATATCTTCATCATTTTTGTTTAGAGAGAACGAAGCCAGATCTGAAAGTGGTAGACGAAAAACAATTTTGATACTAGACGAAATCTATCCCAGCAAACGCAAGCCATCCTTATACGGTTATACAGCACTAGATGGCCACTATGATTTCCTGATTTTGTTTGTTTGTTTTCTTGTTTGCTTTTTATATGGCATATATATAAAGTGAATTTATTATCTTGTATGGCAGAAATAGTCAAATCGATTTTGCTTTGCCTACATACAGAAATCCATGGCTAGTGAACAATAAATACGGATAGCAGTGTGCAAAAAATGGCAGTGTATTGAGTACGGATCTATATAAATATGGCTAATGAACAATGAAAACGGATACACGTAGTTAATTTTGCGAGTATGCATATTAACTATTGATAGGAAAAGCTTTAATAAAATTTTAAATAGAAAAGAAGTTAAAGAATATATATTAATTGAGGTATTTTGCAATACTGCTGCAAAGACGGGATAATTAATTTGTTGATTTGGATAAATTAATGTAAAAAAGTGGTTTGTTAATATTACTTCACACTTAACCATATATAAATATAAGATGTTTATCTGAATATTAAATGATAATACATTAATTTGGTTTTTTTCTTTAACAATGAATACGGATCTTTTTGTTTATCTAAATATGTATTTTTGATAAAGTATTTTGTTAATTATATCTTTTATTTCGTCACAATTATCAGTACCCATAAAACAAACAATACAAAAATTATAAAAGAGTGTCATTTGCTCTATCAAATGACACGGTTAGTAAAGTGTATCCAAAAGGGGGGTGACTATTGGCCATTTTTCTAGTAGTGAGAGCTTCTCATTAGAGAGCGTATCTAGTTATGTTCTTGTAAGGGTTATTTTCCAGTGCCTTGTTGCATTTTATATTATTTATCATTATTTTTCCTCTTGATGTACCTTCTACATTTCTTAGTTGTAATCATCAATATTTCTAATAAAAACTCAAAGTGAATAGATAAATTGAAAACTGATGAGATAAGAAAATTATAAGCCCTAAAACAACACCTTTTTTGAGATGCAATTTAAGAACAAATGCAAGACTTTGTAAGAAACAAAGTAAAAAAAAAAAAAAAAAAGATAGTCATACATACCAATTTAATATTGATGCTACAACATACAGGAATACCTCGTTGACCTAGCAATGACAAATTACTAAATGAATGATGATAAAGAAATGAGAGTGAAATCTGCACTTCTTAAATTGTAATTTTCACTCCCACCATCGATATTTAATATATTTTATGCTTCATACAAACTCAGTTTCTATTTTACTTTTTTATTTTTGTACCAAAAGTTAAATAAATTTTCAGTTTACTAGTGAAATTAAAAGAAAAATGAACATCAACTACAATATTGCTCAAAAACTCCACTAAGTAGATCAAGTCTGCATCTGTCTGAAAAGATGATCAAAACTTTAGTCAGCAAAGCAAACATTGACTTGATAAATCAAAGCTAACTTAGTGCTCCAACAATGGTGGTCTCCTCGGCTACAATTTTTTTCAGCTAGTCTATCTTTTTCATATCAACATCCTTTTTTTCTCATTAACCTTCATCAACTTGCTAAGATCAAATTTGGGAGCTTTCAAGATCTTGACTTTTCGAATGAAAACATTATGCTGTGGATAGATGTTGGATGATGCCTTTTCAATCTCTCTAGCCAATCATCACATGAATGAATTTTTACACTAATGAAGAGTCTATATTTCATTTCTGAAGCACCATTTTCTTCAGGTCCCATAGCCACTATCACCCTAACAGATCTAACTCCTCCATCCTAGCCACCACCTCTGCAACTGCTGCCTCCACCTCCACTTCCACACCTATAGCCAACACCACTTCCACCTTCACAACGGCCACTACCACTTCACACCACATACATTTGAGCAACGAAACTTGATCTCAGCGGAGGCTATAGCGAGAAATGAAAACCGTAGAAAAAATAAAGACTCAACTTTGAGGAAGAGATTGAGAAACATATTTAAGAAACTAGGAGTTGGGTTTATGGATTAGGTGATAGGATTGCGGTTGAAGTTCTTTCTTTACCTTTCTGGGGTAAATATCATAGCTGGGGTTGAAGACGAAGAGGGTGGGTGGGTACATGGGTGAGAGCAATTTGGTGTTTCGTATAAGGGCAAAAGAGAAAGTGCAACACATAAAATCATAATATATATTAAATTTAGATACTGGAAGTACAGATTACAATATGGGGAGTACAAATTTCACTCCCCTAAACAAAATGGAGACTTGGAGAGTATTGTAGATGGATTCATATTATAAAAAGTTTTGAATAATTGCATTTGAATATAGCCGTGTCATTTGGCTACGCCTTGTAAGGCAAGAAGCAGTGTTTGACACCAAGCCAAGGGTCGCGCTTGGCACTGACCCTTGGGGGTGGTTTTCTTGCGTTGAACCAAGCGTGGGAGACGAGGTTGTCGGTAGAGGCAGGTGTGGACTTGCTTTGGTAGTTCGACGACATAGGTTGGAGGTTATAGTGGTGATCGGGCACATGTGATTGTAGACGATGCGCCTGATGGTGGCTACACATCTGATGGTGGCGACACTTTTGTTGGAGGCGACTCTTTTGCTGGTGGCAGCTTGCTTGGCGCGGAGTTACAGATATGGCCGGGTATGATCAGCGGTGCCTGGGTGCCCAACCTCTGGGTGTCCAGATCAGAAAGTTGGGGTGTATGGCTAGGCTTCCTTTGGGCCTAAAGTATATCTTAGTTGGGCTTAACCATTTGGATTTAGGACAGCTTTTACTCTTCGGGATGTGTTGTGTTTACTTATGGGTAGATTAATTCTTTTTACATTCTATAGAGAATCTCAATGTAATCACATTGTAGTATACCTCAATGTTTTCCTGCTAGTGTAGTATACCTTTGGTTTGTTCTTGTGTCTACTCCTAAATTTATTCGGGATGTCATTCTAAATAATTGTAATAGTTAAAAGTTTCAATGAATTTATCTTTTCATAAAAAGCAAAAAACAAAAAATTGCATTTGAATATGGAGAACGATTTCAATGCTTTAGGTGCTTTCTTGAACGATTTCAATGCCTACGGCCCCGTTTGGGATTGCTTTGTTTTTAAAAAAAATCAGCTTTTGTTCAAAATTATAGATTATTTTGTGTTTGGTAAATAAATAAAAAGTAGCTTTAATTGAAAGTTATAGGTCACTAGCAGCAGATTTTAAAAGCAACCTCTGGGTTGCTTTTAGAAGTTGTTGTTGATCAAAACACACTCTGCAGTTATTTTATGTACTGACAGCACTTTTAAAAATATTATTTACCAAACATGAAACTGTTTTAATTCACAACTGATTATTCTCACAGCAAAACAATATCAGTTTTTATTAAAAGTCACAGCAATCTCAAACTAGCCCGTACAACTTCAAACTAAATGTAAGTAAATAATAGAAAAAAATCATGAAAAAGAGAGAAGACAACGGGTTGTATTTTTGAGTTTTGTCAATTGGATACCATTTTGAAAATCATGCTCTATCAACAATGAGTTCTTGGCATGGAATAAGTTTTCTCTTCTTCTAAAAAAAACGAAAAAAATAAAAAAGAGTTCTTCGTTGAAATAAAAATAGGAATTGACATGACACAATGACAAATAAAGCGTTTTAAATTTATTTTAGTTTATTTTGTAAATTTCATTTACACAAAGAATACAATGATATAATTCGTCTTAAAAATGAGATCCAGGTGATCAACATGGAATGTGAAATTATATATATCCAGGTGAACAAGACCATTTACTAGTATTTGGGTTTGTTGCCGGGATTTTTAAGGTCGGGAATGTTGGGAGCGCGGGGAGTTGCAGGGTTGGGATTTGGGGGGCTCTGAAACTCGGAGTGCATACACTCGCGTGGGGGGACACCTTGGGGAGATTTACTGGGGTCACAGTAGTTGCTGACCCGGTACTTCTCTTGTACCCATCGAAGCCTATCATGACCTAAACGACCAAGATCAATATTCTGCCATGAATTGCCGGCTGTGTTCGAAGCACAGCCCTGATCCCAAGGAAGACAAGCATTGATCTTGTGGTCTTTGTAAGAGACTGTTTTAGAACCTTGAGACCAGTCGGCCTTTACTTTTCCACCTTGTGTAGCCCAGTCATCGGCATTCCAGAAGCTGCAGTAAATCCTCATCGGTTTGCTATGAGGATATGGAACACCAATTGATGCTTCGACGTTGTTGAAAATCCTGATGGGACTGTTATCCACCATCCATCTGAAACACTCAGATATAGATATATATGCTTGTCAGTTAAAAAATTATCGTTAATGTTTAATCTGACAAAGTGACTTGATTTGGTCTTACTTCATTCACAAAATACATTTAAATGTTATTTCAGCCTCAAACTAATTAATAGTATTATCTTTTTTATGCCCTTTTATTGGTTTGTTTTTGTTTCGAGAGGAAATCATTAAATGTAATCAAGTTATTAATCCTAAATCCATCGGCTATTAATATAACATATATTATCTCTCACTCGAGATAAAATATGTAATGAAAATGTGAGTCGTTATACGTATATTCTAATAGACTGAAATTTATTCTTTACTAGTAGCTTAATTTGAACATATTTACTACAACTAGTCTTTCGTGAGTTGAACTTACAACTGACTATTTATGAATGAGAGACTATGCCATTAGACCAAATGGTATTGGACACATATTTACTAGTTTTGATTGATTAGGAACTTCAATAGATCGAACAATAAAACATATAGTACCATTTTCAACTGGTTAAAAACCAAAAATTGTGACATACTGATGGTAAAGTTCAGAATCCCTTTAAGTAAACCCTAGATGTGGATCATCCCTATGTTGGCCTATAATGTTCTGTACAAATTAACATGAAAATGAAAAATAGATGAACATGTTGATCGAATTCCTAATAGACGACTTTGATTAATTGAAAACTAACTGGTGATTGCCAAAACAATGGAAAGGATTCAAATTCCTTTTCAATATATAAAAGGACCAGGTAGAAATGTGAACAGAAAGAATGATCCATTGATCTAAGTAAGTGGTACTTACATAATACGATGGGGGTTCCAGATAATTGTATAGTTGTGAAAATCTTGTGTGGGATCAAACCAAAGATGAAATTGTTGTTCTTTATTTCCTTTACCCTTACTGAACACATTGGTATGGAGAGTGTACGGACTCCCAGAAGAGTTGCCCAAAAACTCTATGTCTATCTCATCGTGTTCGTGCCCTTGAGGAGAAGATAACTGCATGCATGCATGTAGGTACATGTGTCACAAATAATTAGCATGTTAATATATAAAAGAAAAATTAAAGTGCAAGACATAATCAATCATTTTGATGGAAGAGCTAGGGATTGAGAGTAATTACATAAAATGTGGTGACAGTACCAGCTGAGTTCCCAGGCGCGAGCTTCATATCCATGTCGAAACGTCCAAATAGGTATTCGTTCTTGGATTTGAATCCCGCCCCAGAATTCGCGTCCTGGCTGAGCGTGAAATGTTTCCCTCCATCAAGTAATTGAAGACGCTGGTCGCCGTATGTTTGTTCAAAGTCTTCCCAGAAATTAGCTGAGGCAGCTATGCCGGCCATCATGAACAACGTGAGAAAAAGCACCGTTATTGAGAGCTTACAAGAAGACATTGTGATTTTCTATATACTAAATTGTATTCAAATGTATCTTTTGCAAAGTATAAGTGGTTTTCAATGGAATGGTTTGTAGAAACAAAACAATAATTAATCTAAAATTTCAAATTGCAGAAGCTCTCATGATCTTTCAGACTTTATAGATGGTATCCTAGTTTTGGAACATTTTCTAGGCTTAAATGTCGTGATTTTGAGGTTTAATTTGAAAGCGCTATTTGTGTTTTTTTTTTTTTTGGGCAATTTCGAGTTGTGGCGAAGCGACAAAGCAGCTATACTTTTACGGATCGTGCATGGACACGGATTCTCTGCTATGATTTTGATTGCTAGATCTGCTATAATTTGGTTCATACACTGACAGGTCAGCTTCATTCAGTCGATCTAATGGCTAAAGATGAATTATTTGTAAAAATTTAAAATGCACCTTGAAACAACGATGGTAACGACTAACAACCAATTGAAACAACGATCGATTTCCTTACTAATTTCAATTCATACCGGATTACTGGGGATACTGGAATAGCCCATCTTTGATAATTAAGAAAGAAGTATAGCAATTAAGCATATGAAGAATAAGACAAAAATTATAGAGAAGAAGGGGTACTTATTAAGCTAACTTGGCCTTCAGAAAGAGCTGCAAGAGCCTCAATATTTAAGCTTATCTATCACCGATTTTCTCTTTATGTATTCCACTTCTAATAAACACTTAAATAACTTCATGTGGGTACGTTTTGTTTAATTTCATCTGGGTTGTGTGATTATATAACTCTTAGTTGGATTTTAAATATGAGCTTTCAGCCATGGCCCATGGCTGTGTTTTTGAAAGAAGAGGGAAGGAGAGAGGGGTACGTACTAATTTGGTGCTTACATGTGAATGCTGGACTCTTGCAAAAATTTAATTTTAGCGGTTGGATTGGCTTAGGATGACGTGTCACCCTCTTATACAATGCTATTTGCTACCAGCACCACTCAAAAAAAAAAAAAAAAAAAAAAATATATATATATATATATATATATATTCATGTCTGTAGGATGACCACTACTTTTCAATTGTATGCTAAGATCGAAATAATTTCTCCACATGAAATTTTCTTATGAGGGTAAAAGGTGTGCCTTGTGTTTCAAGAAAGGCCGGCCAACATGTTTAGATGATAAGTTTAAGTTTAATTGGTATATCACCCCCACCTCAATCTATATAAACAAGGGTGCCAGACTGCCAGCTAGGAAGATTTTTATTTTTTATTTTTTATTTTTTTAATAGACAATTTATTAATTTAAGAAAATACAACAACGTTTTATCCCAACTACTCCATTATAGAAGAAGACTCACTCATACCCCTAAAATTAAACCAGCGATTACAGACACCATGAACCGATAGGGGCTCAACTGCAACCTACAAACAAACAACCTACTATAAGAGTGTCGATACATCCTTACAGCTAACCTCAGGAAGAGCCTGCCATGAAGTTTAGCTTGAACACGCCTATTCAAATCCAACTCCAGTATCGACTATATATGGTGAATTGGTGAGCTGGCTAGTAATATCAGGGAGTAGGGATTGAGCATAGCTTTGAATATAAGTATCCAAATATCTGTTTGTACCCACATTTGCATGGCCAATCGGACACAGCTAATGTGCATATAGTTATTGAGTGATTTCTAATTACAATGAGCCGCTCTACAAGTAATTTGGGCCGGCAACTAGAAATGGTGGCCGGTGAATAAGTGGACACTTCAGTTGGTCCAAGATGAGTCAGACGAAGCTAGGCCTTTGATTATCGGCCGGCCCGTAGTCATTGGTTTATTGTGTAAAAGCCCATTGGCCAATACTCTAATTGGTTTCCAACCTGAACTCAACTTAGAAAGATAATGGCCGATTGTCAGAGAGGTCGATAAGAGATAAAGATGAAATTTGATCAAGTAGTATTTCAGTCGACTTGAAGTTCATGTCAGCCAATAAGGAGAGTTCAATCCAAGATAGCCTACTTCAAGATTAATTACAGCCGTTGATGACGACCATTAGAGCCGATCCAGATAGAGTCCAGCGTCAAGTTAGCCGACGATAAGTATTGAAGCCGAAACAAGATAGAGTCACTGAGCCAAGAGGAAGCTGAATTCCACTCAACTTCAAAGAGTCAAGAGATCACATCAAGTCGCAAAACAACCAATATAAATAGAAGCATCGACAGAAGACATCACACACACAACTCCAGAAACTCAAGCCATCAAGCTTTTCTTGTTTTCGTCTTACCTTTTGCTTAGGTAGAATTTCCGCTTGTTACTTAATTAGTTTGCTCTGCTAGTTACAATTTCAGTTGCTTTAGTTTCCTTGTAGCCTAGTATCGATTTTGAATTGTTCTCTTTGTTTTCTTTCAAACAATAGTTAATAATTTTCAGCCACTCTAGTTTTCAGTTTCGTTGTTGTCTTTTATTTGCTCCTTGTTGTCTTTATGCTTTACTTGTTTGATCATGCTATTTACTGTTCGTAGTCGCATAGTAGCTATTACTCTTAAAGATTTCATTCTTACGAATTCACTTTTATTGTTACTTATTTGGATCCAATTGACCTAAGCCTTGTGACCAGACAATTCATATTTACTCACTCTCACGACCACACCTAACTTACCCGACCTTCAGCCACCAAGTCCTTAATCTAGAGGCATCTAACCATAGCCGAGAATAAGTTCCTTCCTCAGCTAACAATTGCTTGGTAAGTCAGATCTACATCCACTACACCTATAATTGCACACTTGGCCTTCTGGCCGTGTGCTTGCACGCTCCGCATTCTATTCATTGAGAAGGACATTTGTTCCTTGATCCCTCGGCTGTATAGGTAGAGGTGATTTTCAGAGGCAACAATATCTCCATGCACAAATGAACCAGTAGGTGATTTATTAGTTTAGACTTCAGACTAGTATTCAAAATCATGACATAATTATGCCTCCATGTTCAATGAATGCTCTTCATATTCAATCTCTCGACTCATTTTCTGATAACATGCATGTGAAAGTTTTGAATTTGGTTAGTAAGGACTAAGGAAAGAAGAAAAAGCAAGTCGTTTAAAAAAAACTATGATGCACGGATATGGCAAAATGGCTTCGTATCCCGTATCGATCCGGGATACTGGTATGATGCGAGCGGATACGCACGGATACGCGGATCCGGATTTGGGTATGGCCTGGATACGTGCGTATCCTATGCAGATACGTACATAGGTAAATAAACTGGATATGCAGGGGTAATCTAGACTTTTTACCATTAAAAAAAAAACAAAACAAAAATACAAAACACTACAGATCGAGACCTACTCTCAGCGCCGCTTCGATCAGTTGGTCGTTCACTCGCTCTTCTCTTCTCCTCTTCTTCTCAAGTTGCAGCTAAGATCAATCAGGCTTCTCCTTAGTTCTTAGTTCTTAGTTGCTTCTTACCCATATGAACTTGATTGCTTCTCTGAATGGTAGAAGTTCTTCAATTCGTTTGGGTGTGATGCTTTCAATCGTTGTACTGATCCAGGGTTTGATGGTTTCTGATGCTTTCAATTGTTGTACCGATCAGTAACGGTCTTATGGAGTTATCGGTTAATCTTTCTGTTTCTTTTTTTTTTTTTCGACTAGAAGGGTCTGATGGTTTTATGGGTTTGATGATAAAAGGATAAGGATATGGGATTTATGGTTTGATTGTTTTATAGCTTGATTGTTCTGTTTAATTGTAGATAATGTTGTCGGCAACTTTAAATGATACTTAAAGAAGTGTTTTGTGGATTGTGAAATATGTATGAGAAACATTCATTAGTTGTTGAGTTGTTGCCACTTGCCACTCATTCCGTAACATCACTAACATGTTTAGGAAGAGGATAAGTACAAAATGATAGTTGCAATGGTCAGTAAAACCTCACCCAAAAAAACATATTACTTGCTGCCTCTAAATGCCATAACATTTAAGTAAACAAGATTGCAACATTTACGATGATAGTTGAATTAAGTTGTGTAAACCTTTTGTTTGAACCTTTGGATTGATAATGTTTGATTGTGATAAACTAGTACTTTGTTTATGTTTCATAATTTTTTTTTTCTAATTATACATACATACATACATATATATATATATATATATATATAATTCACGTATCCTTCGCGTACCCGGATTCAATTACATTTAAGATTTGCCGTACCCACGGATCCGACCATATCGTATCCGGATACTCATACCCGTATCAGTGCTTCTTAGAAAAAAACCTTATAGTATATGTGATACGGTGCATCACTATTTCAATTTGAGGGAGATATATGTTTCTTTGTCCTATCAGAGCACACAACATGTTATGATGTTATTATGAAACATAGATAATTTAAAGGGCAAAATACTGTTTAGTCCCTGAAGTATGCCTTCGTCCTCGTTTCAGTCCCTGCATTTCTAATTAAATCTCAAAAGTCCCTGAACTCAAAATTTATAGTCCAACTGGTCCATTCCCTCGATTTCATCCGGTTTCTCGCTAACGTGTCAGTTTTGTACTTGCCAGCTTAGCGCCACGTAAGACACTGATTTGTAAAGTGACGAAAATGCCCCTGCTTCGGTTTCTTCCAAAATTTCCTCCGAAATGGTAGTCTCCTGAGAGAACTTGAGGAGAGAGAAAGTAGATCTAGATTTCTCTCTCTCCTCCACCAGTGAATATCTCGGCACCACCGTGCCTTACCTCTACCACCATAGTGTCCACCAGTCTCTGGCTACTTAAACCCAGCTCCCACATTGTCCGGAGCCACCGGAAAATGACTCAAGCGCCGACGAAGCAATACCCAGAATTGCTTTGGACACCTAACCTTTCAGGGTGTCTTGACTTCTCTCTCTTCTAGCACTTCAGGCGAACCCAAATCACCACCAACGACTCATCTCTTCTCCAAGTTGTCACCACCACCATCTCCCATTACCGTGAATTTCTTCAACCTGCAACTTTCAGGGTATTGGGTTCATAGAAGAGAGGAGGATGGGAGAGAATCCCAAAAGCTAACTATACAAGGCAAATCCTAGAAGTTAACTATACAAGGCAAATCCCAGAACTTTCAAATAGAATCTAGCTTACCTCGTGATCAAATGAGATCAAGATCAGAACCCAATTTGCAGGTTCACGTTCGACGAAGAACACGGCAAACCCAAATTCCTCAACTCGGCCAATTTCCATAAATATCCAGAATTAACTCCGACTCAAGGTCACAAACAACACTGCAAAGCCGAAACCAGCCCAAAATCGCAACTTTTCCAAAACTTGATCGAACTCGAAAATCACTTACACCAGCTTGTAGAGTACGGAGAGCAGATCGTCTTTCATATATCAAGCAAGCCTAATAACCACCGTAGATGTCGGAAAATGTCCCGAAATGGCCGAAGCAACCCAGAAACGAAAATCATCAAAACATGATCAAATTCAAAATCTAATTACACAGGCTTGTAGAGCATGACAAGAAGTTGAATTTTGATGCCCCCGACGGAGTCAGGGAGGCCCGGAGTCAGGGGTTTTTGGTTTCTAAATCTTTTAGTTGTGTTGGTGCCAATTTCGGCATCAACGAGTGAACGGAAGTTCCATTGAAATCCAAGTGTAAAGTGGTAGGGTTGTTTTCTTCAAGTGGGCCTATCTTTTCCTTCGATTAGTTTGACTACATGAGTAGCCTTGATCGTCTACTTGTGACTGAAGGTATGCCCTGGTGGCCGATCCTGTGTCTAGTCTTGGTCGTCCACCTCTTGTAACTGAACTACTGAAGTAAGACCTCGATGATCCTCTTCCTTCGAGCTCCTTGTGTAAGATTGGAAACTTAGCCTTGGACACCGCTCTTTTCTTCTTGAGTGAGGCGGGAAGGCCTTGATCATTCCTTCTTGAGAATAGATGGAAGTATGACCGTTTGTTGTCTACTCCCTTGTAGGATGAAACTGTTAAACTCGCCTTGGGCTTCCCCCACTTGATGTTGGGCGTCCAGCTCCCTTGTTGGGTAAATTTAGTAGTCTGGCATCGGGTTTCCTTCACCTGGCGTTGGGCGTCTAGCCCCATTGTCAGATGAAACTGATAGTCTGGCTCGGGCTTATATCGTCTTCTTCTTGACGTTGGACGTCCACCACTTAAAGTTGGAGGAGGTTCATCATAACAGCTCTCTTGTTGGGTGAAGCTGATAGTTTAGTCTCAGACTCCCTTCACCTGACGTCACGGGATTCCTTCACCTTATGTTGGGCATCCACGTTCCTTGGTTGGGTGAAACTGATAGCCTCGCCTTGGGGGCTTTCTTCACTTGATGTTGGGCTTCTAGGCTCCTTGGTTGGGTGAAACTGGTAGCCTCGCCTCAGACTTCCTTCACCTGGTGTTGGGCGTCCACGCTCCTTAGTTAGGTGAAACTGACAGTCTCGCCTCGGACTTCCTTCACCTGATGTTGGGCTTCCACGCTTTTTGGTTGGGTGAAACTGGTAGCCTTACCTCAGACTTCCCTCACCTGGTGTTGGGCCTCCACGCTCCTTGGTTGGGTGAAACTGGTAGCCTCGCCTCAGACTTCCTTTACCTGGTGTTGGGCGTCCATGCTCCTTGGTTGAGTGAAACTGATAGCCTCGCCTCGAACTTCCTTCACCTGATGTTGGGCCTCCAAGCCCCTTGTTGGGCATCCACAGCCTCAACCTCAGCCTCTAGTTGGAAGAGCTTAATAGCATAGATATTTTAGCATAGTATTGGGAGAAAAGAGAGAGCTGAAGTCCCCTTCAGCCTTGTGAAGGTTGGGTATTTATAGGAGAAGAGGGTTGAGGTGGAAAGGGAAAGGCATGGACTCAATCACATAAAATCGGGGTGTCAGCCCCCACTCTCTCCTTACTGACACTCCAGGATGGGTTTGACAGAGTTGGTGATAGGTGTTGCCACGTAAACCACCCTCTGTCCTCAAATTACTGTTGACATGACAAGAGAGCCATACTGGGTGTCGGAGCTTGACACATGGAAAAGTTGGTGAGAAGTGGTCCTTGATTGTGTCCAGGTATGAGCCTCAAGGCTTTGGGCTTGGAAGTTGTGGTCACGATCCTTAGAGGTCGAGGCTTCTAAGCCTTGGGAGTCGAATTCTTTGGCCTTGGGGTTTGAGGCTCCTGATTCCTTTAGTAGACTATGCTATTCTAAAGCTAGCTAGGTCACAATATGCTTTGACCTTGCTGTCCAAGACGACAAGTCAATAACATGGTGACTGTCCAAGACCTAAGACGTGGAGGTCCAAGGTTAAAGACTTGGCATACAATTGTTAGGCATCTCATTAGTCATGGTTATTTATGTCTAAGGATTCCTTTTCTTTCTAGATGAAAGGTTTAAGTGCGTTGAAATGTCAGAATCCTACGTGGACTCTTTGACATTTCAACGCATCCTACATGGAATGGATTAAAAAGTCAAAAGTATTTGTAAAACCAAATTATAACATCAACAAGTTGACAGCGCACAGTGAGGTTGCAGAGAGAGACATTTTCAGAATGACCATTTGGGAATGCCGAATTTTCTTTTTCGTTAGTTGTTTTTTTCTATAGCTTATTCCTGTTTTGTATGGGAGGTTTTGGTTTTGTGGCCCCCCTCCTCTTGTATTTTCCCTTCTTCTTCAATATAACCTCAAAGGTTAAGGTGACTCTTTGCCTCTCTTAACCTTAATTTGACTTCAGCCAAAAAAAAAAAAAAAACACCAAAGAAAATAAAAAAAACAAAAATGCGCGCGAGGCTATGCTCAACATGGATTCTAGAACTTGGAATGCTGGCATTCCCGTGGCAGACCACCGGGAAACTTATTACGGTCAGTGCAGTAGTTGTAGATCATGAACTTCGTTTGAACCCATCGAAGCCTGTTTCGACCTGCAGCATTAAGCCCTAGATTCCTCCATGAGTTGTCGACATTTGAGGAATTGGTAGATGTGGGAACACAGTCTGTGTATGAGTATGGATATGATGATGATGATGAACCTTGCTGCTGTGATCCTAGACAAGCATTGATGTTGTATCTTCCATAAGAGGCGGTGAAAGGAGCTTGAGACCAGTCAGTCTTCACACGGCCACCTTGTGTAGCCCAGCTATCACCATCCCAGAAACTGGCGTAAATCGCCATGGGTTGGCTTTTAGGAAACGGAACATGAAGTAGTTCCAAGTTGTTGAAAACCCTAATGGGACTGTTATCCACAAAGATTCTGCAGAACAAATGAGAACCTACGTCAAACCGAATACTTAAAATGACTTCTGCTCTTATGTGTATATCTGATATTTCTGTACTAGCAGTAGTGGCTTTGCCGTTTGTCAACAGCCTGTTTTTCCTTATTGTTAAGCTTTAATAAAATTGAATGATAGATACACTACGTGACAATGGTTTAGTGGAGTATATCTGTAACGAACAATTGTCTATTTATTTATTTATTTATTTTTTTTGTTACAAGGAATCCTAAAAAGATCCAGCAAAAGCACAATGCAAAACAAACTAAACTAATCTATTGGTGTAGCGAACAATTGTTTGCATTGGAGTATAGGAATTTCTTTCCCATTCCTCACCTAGGGTTTACGGTCCCAAGTTTTGATCTCCGCCTTAAACTAAATAGCAAGTAGTTAAACTCGAAACCCATTCTCTAGCAACTCTATATACCATAATATCCAATATCAATTTCAGACACCAAGCACATGTCAAGCAATAATCCGTGTGATATGCAATTCAACAATCACTCTTGGACTCCTCATATAGACGACTAACGACTTGGCCTAGCTACGTACTAACTCATAAATGATTGCCTGGACAACAATAAGAGGATTAAAGTTCCTCTAATATATCGTAATGGATCACATAGGATGCATGCAATCATGCACATCCCTATACAAAATTTGATCTGAAACTTTGGTCCCGACGGCTCACCTCCAAGTAATTAAGTATTACTTACATAATGCGATGAACATTCCAAACAACGGAGTAAGTGTGGAAGTCTTTGGAGGGATCAAACCAAAGATGGAATTGTTGTTCTCTACCCCCTATTCCCTGCGTGTAGATATTAGTACTGAGAGTGTAGGGATTCCCGGATGTGTTTCCAAGAAACTCCAAGTCAATCTCATCATGATGGTACCCTGAAGATGATAACTGCATATATGCATGTTAAAAATTAGCAATAAATGTTAAGGGAAAAGAAAATAGTACTAGGAATCGAGTCACTGTTGTAAATAATGAGAAGAGTTATTGGGATTGATAGTTACATAAAATGTGGTGACGGTACCAGCAGTGTTCCCGGGCGCCAGCTTCATTTGCATGTCGAACCGTCCAAATAGGTATTGGTTCTGAGAAATGAAGCCGGACCCGGAAGTCTGGTCCTGGGAGAGGGTGAGAAGTTGTCCTCCATCAAGTATTTGAGCACGTTGGTCACCGAATAAAATGTGAAAGTCCTGATAGAAATTACTAGCAGAGGCCATAATGACCATGACACAAGTTATGAACAAGGAGAGAGAAAGGATGATATTACAAGAAGACATTTGATCTGAAAATTGAGGGATATGGTTTGCAAAATTAAATTGGTCTTTTCTTTTGAAAGTAAGTGATATGTGTTGCAAAAAGTATAGAAATGGCATTTGATATTGAGTATTATATAGCTTTCTAAAAACGCGAATCTGAGATTTCAGAGTTGGAGAAGAAAAAGTATCTGCTATCCAAATTGGGAAAGTATTGTGCAAGTGAAAGTTGAAATTCCAACTTCCAAGTTGGAGTAGTGGCAAAGCGACAAACTAGCTACATTTTTAAGGATTTGACCAGCAAAAATAAGAGCTAGCTGGTTAATAACATATATCATTACAAAAGCAAAATTCATATCTAAATATCTAATGATAAATATAGTAGTATATAAATATAAATATAAGCACACGTGCATGGAATTACAAAAATTAAAAAAAAAAATTATATTATGTATGCACGGGATTATGGCTTCATCAAAAAAAAAAAAATTGCATGGAATTATGGTTGCTTCTTTCAAACTTGCACTGCAAGTTTCTCTTCTTTATAAATAATTGAGGATCTTATTTATCTTATTAAACGATAATTTTTTTTGTTAGCTATTGTTTTGAGAACATATATATATGAAGAATCTCTTGGACATAGGCTCTATGCTCAATTTGAAATCAGTTTTGAATCTTGGTTTGATGAAGGTGAACCAATTTTCGATGATAATCTTGTTGCACTCTCCCAAAGCCTCAACACAAAAATTTGAAATCTAAACAATGCCAAACAAGTTCGCAGTACCCTGCAAGCAATTGGACGCTTACAGTGCTTACCTTAAATTGTTTTGACATTGGTTAATCTTGTAACATATTCATGGTTTATTTTTATATATCATAAGGGGTTTGGTCTCATATTCCCCTTTATATGTTCACTTTTCCCTTTAATAAATTTTTCTCCCTTGCTCCCCTATCTACTGTTAGAAGGCTTTGTTTTGTTTGAGACCTTTGCTCTGTTTTTTTTTTTTTTTTGGTCAATGATTGTATTAGGAGATTCAAAGGATCAAGCAAAATACAAGAGGTACATAAGACCCCAGCTAAAGAGGCACATAGGCCCAGATAATGAGGCACATAGGCCCAGAAAATGAGGCACACAGGCCCAGCAAACATTGAAATAAGAAAACCCTACAAAATTAGCTATCAGACCCCAAGAGGAATACATCTCCCTTCTCAGAACCTTACTGCCGCCGATTCCATATCCTTGCTGGAAGAGAAATAGCCACCATAGCACAAACTTGCCTCCTTCGACACCGGTTGGGACACACATAGGGCTCAAGAACGCCCATGAAACACCGAGTAACTTAGCAGTGTGTGTTTGCCGGAGCAATCGAGCCACACGCTTTTGAGGAACGAATAAACCGCCAACGGGCGTTAGATCGTTTAGGGGTGGTGTAGAACGAAGCAAATCTGGAATCCATAGTGGCCAATTCCATCCAAAAGGATATAGACATGTTAACAATAAAACAACGAGCACAAAGAAATTACTAAATACTAAGCAACTAGGAACAACAAACCACCGGCAAGGCCCAGAAAAGGATGCACGGCCTAACCACCACTCTTTCCAAGGCGCTGTGGCACACCAAACCGGTTGGCAACGCACGCCGCCGACACCACGCCGCTGTGCCATAGCCCCACATCGCCGTGTCGTAGCCCAGCGCCGCCCCACCACCGCACCACATCGCCGACCACCCTGGAACCCGGAAGAAGGGAACAGATCCTTTCCCGGATCGACTCTGCCATGAGAGCTAGCTTCCATCCACCTCCCCGATCCCAGAAACAGTGGAGACGCCAGAACCCGCCACTGGATATGACCACGCGGACTCCCCCCTTCTCTCGCTCCCGATCCCAAAAGAGCAAAGCGAGATCGATCTGCCCGGTTTAAGATCGAGCACGAATCCACCAACCCTGGGCCGCATCCCTGCCTTAGAGCCACGCCACTAGCCTGAGCCACCATCCCCTCCCGGACCGCCACTAGCCTGAGAAGAGGTGGGATGGGAAAACAAGCCGCTAACAAAAACACCAAAGGAACTGGGACTAGAAGCCCGAACAAGAGTGTGCTCCCCCGACTCTCAAGCCGGAGATCAGGATCCGGTTGGATCTAGATCTCGGCAAGAGAGAAGGGGGAGGAGGTTTTGCAGATCTACTTTCTCTCTCTAGTTTCTAGAGAGAAGGCAGAGCCCGACCTTTGCTCTGTTTATTGAAGTATTTTCCAGACAAAAAAAAAAGTTTCTTTATTTCCAAAAAAGAAAAATAAAAACATATAATAACAATTTCATTCCAACTCGAGTTGGGATGGAATTGGGTTTGGTTCCTGAATTCACAATAAATGTATAGAAATCTCATGATCATCATTACATATCTAGAACCTTGACCGCTTGCATTCCAGTGGAAAACCTTGCGGGAATCGTTTACGATCAGAACAGTAGTTGTAAACCATGAACTTCTTTTGCACCCATCGAAGCCTCTTTCTACCTGCAGCATCAAGCGCTTGGTTCTGCCATGATTTGTCCTCTGCCGTAGTGGAGACACAACTAGATGATGACGATGATGAGCCAGCAAGACAAGCATTGGCCTTTAAGTTCCTGTAAGAGGCAGTGAAAGGAGCTTGTGCCCAGTCTGTCTTCACAAGACCACCTTGTGTTGCCCAGTCGTCAGCATTCCACAAACTTGAGTAAATCCTCATTGGTTGCTTTTTGGGGAATGGAACCCCAATTGATTCCAAATTGTCGAACACCCTAATTGGAATGTTGTCCACGAAAAATCTGTACAATTGCGAGTGTTAATAATGATAAAAAATAATCTTTAGACAATCAATATTGGAAAATAAGTATCTAACAATCACAAATCTTCCCTCATGTTGAGGGGTGCGTGGTTCAAAGTATTAGGCTAGTAGTTCAAATTTCTAAGAACACTCGAGCTATAGGCTGAGATTCACTTCCATGCATCATGCATGCAAAGGGAAACAAATGCGATTCAAATAGTCGATTAAGATAGAGGAAAAAGATATGATTAAAAGCTTGGATTGATGTCGGATCGGAATAGCCAAAGTATTGGCCAGAACATAGGCTCGTTTTTTCTTTTTGAAAAATTGAACGAATTAAGGATTTGGACAAAGACTTGTAATGATGCTGATAACAAGGGTGTTGTTTAGTATTTCATATATATATGGCCACTGTGAATGGCAAATATTGTGAATGGCAAATATTCTTCACCACAAGGATGATCATTTCAAGGTTGATCGATGACTAATGCATATGAGTGTTGATAACTTACATAATGCGGTTGGTGTTCCAAAGAATGGAGTAAGTGTGGAAGGCTTTTGTGGGATCAAACCAAAGATGGAATTGTTGCTCTCTTCCCCCTTTGCCCTGACTGAACACATTGGTGTGGACAGTGTAAGGATTTCCAGTTGAGTTGCCCAGAAACTCAAAATCAATCTCATCGTGAGTTAGACCTTCAGAAGATAACTGCATGTATATATGTGTTAGCTAGTTTCTTACTTTAGCAAAGAAATTAAGTGGCACAATCAAAACTAGCTAATGCAAGAGAGCTAGAGATTGAGAGTAGTTACATAGTATGTGGTGACAGTGCCAGCTGCGTTACCAGGCACGAGCTTTATTTGCATGTCGATCCTACCAAACAAGTACTCATTCCTAGACTTGAAGCCAGACCCAGAAATCTTGTCAAGGCTGAGCGTGAGTAGTTGTCCTCCATCGATTATCTTAGCACGTTGATCGCCAAAAGTAACATCAATGTCTCGGAAGAAATCACCAGCTGATGAGGTAGCCATTAACAGATAACTACTTGAGGCCAGAGAAAGCATTAGAAGCATCATGGAGACCTTAGAAGAAGACATTTTACTGTACGTGAAATTAAGTTGACCATCATTTAGTCGGGAGACCCTTTATATATGCGTGTATTAGCTTGAGTAGCTGGAGACAGGTTTGCAAAACTAGATAAGGCTATCCTGGCTATGCAAGCTAATTAGCTTAGCTTTCCAGATCAAGAAACTAGCTTAGCTTTATTTGGGTGAGGTACTGGGGCATTGCGCCCCAAGGATCAGACCCGCTTAATTGCAATGCACAACTTGTGTTTAAAGCTGGAGACAGGTTTGCAATTCAGATTATATATGGTGGATAAAAATAGAATATTCAGGGAACAGCATTGGAAACCCAAGAGTTTTAGCTTAGCTTATTGTGAAGCATTCAAGTTGATTGGTGATAAACTAATCATGTGTGCCAGAAAGGCAGAAACCAATAGAAGTATATGCATGCGCTGATGCGCATTGGGTGGTAAGGTGTGTACTGGTACTGTGGTTTTTTGATCAACCTAAATTAGTTTGCACAAGCCCAGGTTGCACCTAGCTAACGCCTAGCTAGTTTATTATATTTATTTAAATCGTAATCAAATCATTCTGTGCATCCATTGTGTTGGGTTAACCCAATGGAAGAAACCCAAGGGAGGCTACGGCCAATAAACAGATACCAAATATGGAAAGGCATCACCAACAGAGAGTTACCCACTGTGTTAGCCTGATGGGCCTAACATCGCTAGCGTTTCACCAGGTCCAACTAGCGACAAGAGTACGATTTGCGATAATTTTCACCGTACTCGATCGGATTTACTTCTTCTTGCCGGGACTACTATAAAGCACAAAGTGAAGCAATATGATCGAGTCGGAATCGGAGAAAGTTATCATAAAGGGTGTGACAGGAGTAGTTGTGCATCTGGTCAAACACCAACAATGTTAAGGCACGTCAGGTACTGGCATATAACAGTGCTCAACTTGGTGGAAGACATAGTTCAATAACAACTTAACAAGAGACACTGCATGGATTTGTAACTCAAGACGTACGATCTTCTTTATCCTCATTTAACTGTGACGGGAACCCTAGTTTTCACAGCTCTGCTTGCCAAATACTCTCACCAAAGCACAGAAAGCTTCATGAGCTAAAGCAGTACGTGGTAACTCGACTCGAATGGAACCTATGAATCTACCAGATCCATAATTCCTTTCAACCCTCGATCACAGACCCGACACTGCTACAGAAATTGAATCAGACGACAACTAAAAACTGTCGTCTCACTACTACAAAACTATTAATAGACATCACTTAAGACACATCAGATTAGTATAGAACTGATGTCGTAAGTTCTTTAACATCATATTCTCGTAATTCCGATGTCTTACAATATTATAAACATCATGCCTTATAGGGACTAATGTAAAAAAAAATAAAAAATTTAAAAATTGTGGGAAATTTTAGAAATGCGGAGAGCTCGCTTAAAATTCCCGCATATCACGACCACAAATGAAAAGAAAAAAAAACTGCTCCACCGCACGATGCTTCTCTCCCCATTCCTTTGCAAGACACCCGTAATCTCTCCCTCCATGGCTCCATCTACTTCCTTTCCATCTTCCACTCTCAAACCATAGAAAATCTGGACGTAATCCAACCCATCGCTGGTTATTGGTTCAATCTGGCACCCTCTTGACATCTCTCTCTCTCTCGAATCTCTTTGCCCAGACTCTCCGACTCCATCTTGTAAAATGGACACTTCCTGTGGGTTGTTTCACTCTTCGCTATTGGTCGACAACAAGGTTTGTATTTGCGGTAAAGGCCATCAGGGTCGGCTTGGTTTTGGGCATGAGAACTCTGCGTTTCTGCCCAACTTGAATCCCTATTTGTCTTCGATACAGTGCGTTTCACTTGGTGGGTTGCATTCTTCTATTTCACTCACCTACTTCACATGTCTAGCTATTCTTTTGATAAATTAAAGCTCGCACTAGCATTTCATCAATTGATTTCCCTTATTTGCTTTTAGTTTGATAAGATGATGTATCACATTAACTTCATATTGCATGAAGATGGTTGCATTGTGCAGAAGCTGCAAATGTATGATGGTCTATTAGGGCTCAAGCTTCAACCTATTACCTCGAACTTGATTGCCCAGACATAATGGGTCACCATCACTCCAATTTAGAGTTTGCATCTCAGGTAGTTTTTAATCTTTTTCTCAAATTTTGCTCATTTAATAGGCGTTGATGTATATTAGGCCTTGACCTCTTAATTGTTAGGCCGGTAACGGTTTATCTGTTCCTCTCAAATGCCATTTTCAATTGGAACCTAAGCTATGATTTCTCTTTGATTATCGATTACAAGTAATTTCTTTCTCTATGAGTTCAAATTTACATTATTTTTTGAATATGTGACTGTAATTGTTTAGTTTATGGTGAACTTATATCCTTAATTAATCTTGCAATTTGCTCAAGTAGTATGATAAATTGAAAAACGGAAATATGTTTGTTTCCAATCTGCAAATGCTTCACACTTTTTAACTTTTTGTCTCAATAAATTGGCCAATGTGCTAGATTTCATATTTTTGTTTTGTTTTATATTTTGTGTTGCTTGGATTATGCTATTTCTGCAACAAACTAATACTGTCTTTTTGTTTTATATATGGTTAGATTGGTAAGAGGGCATTCATATTCTCATTTGTTTACTTTTTGTAGGTTCAAATCGTGACCATATCGAACAAGATGTATACTATCCATCCTCACAACTGCGAACTCTTAGATAATCTGAATTATTTCTATTACAGAGGCATTGAACTGTTTGGTAATGTTATACTTTACTCAGTAGTTGTGCTCTTATGACTAGTTCTTCATTGACTCTAACAAGCTAGATTGGTTGGAAGACAATAAGATGATGACGTTGGGGTGCTATTTATCCCTTAGTTTTCACAGTGAAGAATATTGTCAAGGGTTAATTGTAGACACTTTATTGGGTAGTTAGTTAACCATATTTGGTACGTATGGGCTTAACTGATTTGCTTTTGGTATGCACATAATCTTATTGATCAGCAGCATATATTAAGGATACTACAGATTATTAACATATTGCATAACCAGCAGCAAGTAGCAATAAAATTGAGGAGAGATTGTTACAAGTGATGGCAATTAAAAGTTCTATAGAGGACAAGATGGATTTGACTTTTGAACCCAAACAAAGTGAAACTGCAATAAGTTGGTGAGTTTTATAATGTCCTATCTAACTTGCTGAAGGATCTTTATTTCTTCCAGTTCAAGTTTCTTTTTGTACATGTAATTTGCTTGGGCTCTTTGATTCAGTGTTAGTGCAATGCTCTGGAGTTGGAGATTTTCTGTGCTTCTTTGCTTCATTTTCTGTATTTTTATTTAATCAATAGAGACTAATGTTTCTTCATAATATATGATTTTTTTCTTGCAGGTGGCTTGATCAATATCTATGAACTTACGACTCCAGGTACTAATTATTATAAACATCTACTCTGAAGTATGTTCTAAATTTCAAGCTAATCTTTGGAGTTGCAAGGCCAAACTAGATTGATACTAAAGTAATTAATATTTGTCTGTCTTAGAGCTTTTTCAGTTCCATCCACTGTATATGTTAAAAATGATATTTATAACATTTACTATGAGCTCAGTTGTCATCATTGGCATGCTCAATGGTCTTTTTTTGTTTTGTCAGAATTCAGTTTTGCCTATTTTCGTTTTTTACCTCTTTACTGACCATTCATGTCCATTTTCATATGTTACACACATTGATGAACTACTTTTGAATAGTTGCAGAATTAGAAAGACGACATCTTTGTGCAATCCCCAAAAGATCAGCAGATTTGATGGAAAGAGCTACTGTTTCATTGTAGGTGCTTATGTGTTTAGCTTTTGGCAGATCAAGTATCATAGAATTAGTCAATAAATATTCAGTGATTTCCATTATGCTTGTTCTTGTAGTTGTAGTTGTGGTTCTTGTTTATATATTGTTGTACTAGGAGGTCAGGCCTTACGCCCCCCTCTATTGTATTTTTTATATTTGGTGTTAATAAAGTACATTGCTTTTCAATTTTCAGGTACTTTTAATGTTCTTTTGTTAGTCTCTTATGTTATATGAGCAATAACAATAATATGTAAAACCATACCGCATCACATTTCAAGTCATTTTGTGATGTGTACATTTGGATTCATAAACATGAACTAACAAAAAACTGATGTTGAATTCATCTCAAAGATCATATGTAGCTTTGAAACTGATCTTGTTTTTACTTTTTACATTAAGTCTACACAAAGCACTGATGTTAAAGTTGTGTTTAGACATCGAAATAACATATATGCGACATCGGTTTCTCTAAAAATTTTGGTGTCTAAGTATGCTAGTGACATCAGTTTTCCACCGATGTCTAATATTATTATATTAGACATCACTTAACGAGACATCGGTTGCTAACTGAAATAGATATCAGTATTCAACTGATGTCTATCAACTTTTATGGACTAGTGTCTGATAAGGAGGCTGACTGTCGTCTATCTCGGTGACGTCTGATGAAGACACATTTAGAGAACTGTCGTGTGAAGAACTCGGCATCCATGTCGACAGCATGTCGACAAGCTCTCGACAGCATTAACTGTTGTGTGAAGTTTACTCATACAACGGGTAACTTGAGCATCTGTTGTATGATTGTGATTAAGAAGTTGTTTTTTTCTTATAACTGTTGTGTGACTTTTATTCACACAACTGTTTTTTTTTTAAACATCCATGATCTATTTTGAATTCGGACGACAGTTTTTATTTGGCGGTCGTTATGAATATTGTTTTATGCTTTGAGACGACACATTGAGATTTTATCGTTGTGCCATAACATGTTGCACAATGCTTTTCACTTATTCTTGTTGTCTTCGTTACAAAATATATACTAATCAAATTAATTCAAATCCCATCATATATAAAATGAATTTAGTAAATTGATATCAAACATGGAGTATCTCCCAAAATATTCATAAATTTGTACATTTGTCTTCTTCCGATGCTATGTAAGCTCATGTAAATGGTGTTCTTCCTACCAACACTTCTTCAGCACCTAGGAAGAGTTTTTCAAAACCCACTTCACCAGGAATAGCAAACCCTGTAGCAGCACGTTCTTATCACTCCAAACAGGCCTAGCCATGTCAAATATGCATCCACTGAACCTTTTCATCAACAAACAGCAAAACCATAGTTTAAGTTAAATTCTATTGAAGATTTCTATTATATGCAAGACTTTTTCATTCGGAAGCCAGAAACCATAACACAAGCATGATGAATTATGCAACTTTGTTGGTAATACACCCCATGTATATGTCAATGCCATAGTCCAGATGTAGACATAATTATATAAGAGTAGAAACAAACAGAGAAGCATAAATACTTCTTGCTGTTTAAGTCGATAAAGAAATAAGCACAAAAGAAACCAAGAGAATAGAACAATAAGATCATATACATGTTTCAAGAAGAGAGTTGCACTAATAGCACCACCTTGACGACCACCAGTTTTGACCATATCAGCTACTCCTGATTTCATTGATTCCCAATAACTCCTCCATTGGCAGTCTCCAAATTTTCTCCTCGAAGCTGCAAATATGAGCTTATTGTATACTGAACATAGTATCAATGAAAAAGGGCAAGCCAACTATTTCTACGTTGAACTGAAGTTTGACTACTATTTTATTTTAGCAACAAAAGTTAGCAACAAGAAAAACCATTCATATATATGATCAAAAATGCCTATTTGTAACAAGACTTGGAAGAAGAATCTTGCTTTTTAAGTGAGAGAATCACCCATGATTTCTAATACTGTTTCAAGATCTAGTGAATTCAAGTTAGCAATAAGGAGAATTCTACAAACAGCTATACCCAAAAAGTCCACACCTTTTCCCTCGAGGTCAAAACTACAACCTAGAAACTAATATACACACCAATCCAATTAGAAAAGTATCATAAGCAGTAGTATTTATGATGGCCTTTGTCTCTCAGCATAGTGTAAAAACTTACGATTTGCTCTATATAACAAACAGTATAGCAGCTAATTACCGTGGAAAAATTTAAGACTTACAAACATAAAATATCAGCTTAAAGAACGAAAAACAAAGTAAGGTCTAGATTTGGCCACTGAACTGTACATACATTGTCCTCTTCTTAGTGTGGAAGACAATGTGGAATAGGGGTTTCACACTACTCGCTCTTTCTTAATAAATCATAATGCTAGTTTGACTTTCTCAACCGTAAGTCGCAATTATTTGAAGAATTACATCATCTAGTCAAATATGATAAAGAAATTAATGAAGACCAGATTCTTGTTGACCTCACCTTGAATTTGTCATTTGTCATCTCATAAAGCTTACTCTTAAAAGTCTTGAGAAATTCCTCCACTCTCAAATCAATATGTCCTGGACCCTGTTAAGATCAATATGACATACTTGGTATAAATGAGCAATTAAGGAAATAATGAATTCATAATGTAAAAGCATGCCATATACCTTCACTACAGATTGTATAATAAACTGCAGTCCTCAAATACCACAATCATTCCTACATCAAGAGAAAACAAAGCTAAATAAAAGAAGAAGAAAAAAAGAAAGAAAAAAAAGCAGATGGCATGAACTTGGATTAGTAATTTGAATGTGTCAAACCTCTGTAAAAGTGCAGTTATGTAACCAAGTTGCTCAATTGATCTAAGCTGGTGGAAGGCTGGTTGCTTTGCAATAAGAACAAATAGCCAAAGTTTCACATTCAGCATTAAATCATCTCGATGAACCTACACATGTAAAACACATATATCATAACCTATCAAAATAATTGAGTGGTAGATTGGTGTTTTATCTATTTTAATAGGAACAATGAGTAATCCATAATGGCAAGATAGGTTACGGAACTGCTATGTTTTGTAAAGAAGACTGGTTGCCCCTTCAAGAACCACCATAGTTTTACTCAATAAAGAAGATTCATGCAGTAAACAATGAAGTGAGGATAACCTTTGTTGTCAGAATAAAAGCCTGAAAGTCCAATTGCTGTAACCTTCACACATACTACTCGAAGAAACATACCTTATTTTAATCAAATCAACATCCCACTAATGAGTTATCATTCACCAAGAGAAGAAAATAAAACACCATAATCAATTGTAGAAGAGAAATCCCACCACAATTGTAGAAGAAATCTCACCACTAATGATTTACAAACAACCAGTGCAATACTCAATGGAAACAATTAAATCGGTATAGAATAGAACAATACCACTATTTCTGGAATTAGGAAGAGACAAAGGTTGAAATCGTGACCAGACATTGCCATCAGTGCCTACACATTAACATATAGAAAACTTCAAACACATTTCTTATTCCACCACTTAATTAATAACAATCTAAATCAAAAGTTGAAAGCTTTTCAAGATTGAAATGCAAACCTTGACCAAAATACAAGCAACATGCAATTTGAGTGCCAATATGCTTTGGCTCAAATGACACCCAAAAATTACAAGAACAAACCATCACAACAAAGTACAGAATCCAAACAGAAACTAGTCAAAACCAGAAACTCTATTCCTAAACCCTAAATCACTTGATAGAGATGAAGATGGCAGATATTCGCATTGAGACTGTAGGTTTGTGACGAAACCTAAACATCGAAAATAGAATTCACTTAATTAAATCAATTAAAACGGATTAATCAATGAATCAAATCAAATAGAAACAAAACCTACTCAATGATGTAGCCTCAAATGGATCACTACTGTGGTCTCCTCCGCCTGTTTTGAAATTTGGGTCAACCTAAAACAAACAGAGTGAATATCAATTGAAGGACCCAGACCGAATCGACGGAGAGGATCAGCAGTATATATAAATCATAACCTTGGACTAGAGATTGGGCTCCCAGACCTGATGACAACCACTTGGATTATGGTCGGTGATGGCCTTGAGGGGCTCGTACCGGAGATGATGGGGGAGAACATCTTCTTCTGTGACGCCTTCCGCTTCAACATTTCGTGAGATTGAAAATTGAAACCCTAGAAAACTGGGGATTTCGAATTCAGCAGAGTGTGATGGGGATCTGAAAGGGACATCGGAGGACGACTCGTTTTGGATTTAGGGCATCAAGCCGTTAAGCTGTCAAACTCCGGGGATATTGCTGCAATCCACATAGACCAAGTAGAGATGAATGTCTTTTTCTTTCTTGACCCGCGAGCGGGTAGAAGTGAACGAGTGTGAGGGAAAGAGAGTGCTTCAATTTCACCAAAAGAGTATTGAGAAAATTGGGGTTGTTGGCTTATGGAGGTTTGAGGAAGAGAGACTGATTTTGGTTTTAAGGTGAGGCGCGAGCGAAGATTGATTTTGGCTGTAAGTTTTTGGTCGAGAGAGTGAGGAGCTATCAAGAGTGAGGAGTGAGGATTTTGGTTTTGGGTCGATCTATTTTGTTTTGTTTTTTTGCTTTAAGTGTAGGGTTTCAAGTCCGGCCATATCAATTTGGACAAGCCCTACAAGGACTCACACAATAGAAATTAAAAACAATGTGGTCTCAATGCATGAGTTTTAAATTTTGGATTTGTCTCGTATTAACTTGACTTCCCCATTTGGGGAGTTGGAGAAAAATGGTGGTGGGAAATCTCCCTCATTTTTGTCAAACTATTTGATCAGATCACAGTTATATTATTTCTCATCGTCTGATCAATACATGTTGGAGAAAATTTTGAGTTTCATATGGGATATGGCACGACTAACAGAATGGGAAACTTGCCGCTCAATTTTTTTGAGCGTCACACAGCAGTTTTTATCTTAAACGTCTTCTGAACTAATTTCTAAGTCCTTATCACACAACAGCTCTTATAAAAATGACGTCTAAAAAAAATTTCAATCACACGACATAAAATTGCATACTGTCGTCTCTAAGGTGTCGTCTGATTCAATTTCTGTAGTAGTGCGAAGTAGCTATTTCCCATTGTTTATAATCAGTCATGTTGGACCAACTTAGCTATTGAGAAAAACAAAAAGAGTACGCGCTACGTACTTTTGAAGAAATTAACAGAAGAAAAGGAGTGTTTGGCGTTTGGTGAATGGTGAACGGTGGGAAATTTATGTTGGAGCTATATCTACGTACCTTGGCTAGTAATCTTGAGGACCCCACCTAATGTAAAGTTCAAAAGAACCCAACACTTACATGAAGGTGTCTTAAAATCTTAAATAGAACAAGATCATTTATTAAGCAATGAGGGTTGTTATTGGTAAAAAGAAACTGTTTTACAAGAAATATAAAGGGTATTTTTAGATTATTGTAGAAAAAAAAAATGAGGGTAGTTTTGTTCTAAAATGTCGATTCCTTCAGGAAATCAGGAGTGAGAGTCACTACCTAGTACCTACTCCTCAACTGGAATGAAAATGAAGGTTCATGCATGTCTCTCCAAATTTTCTTGTGAGCCCCAACATAAATTCATTCTCCTTGGTTTTAATAATACAGAATTAAAGAGTTATGGAAATGAAATTCTCTACTTTCGTTCTCATGACTGTCTAATTAGTAAAGGATCTCCGAAATCACTGTATGTTCTTGGAGTTTGATGAATGAGAATGAGTGAATGACTGATATTAGTGTTATTCCTTGTATCATAAACCTTTGTTAGTACTGGATGAGTCGGGTTTAGTTTTTTGTTTTGATGGATTATTCATTTTCTCTTACTAATATATAAACGAATCAGGGAATCGTGACTGGTATAAAATGTGGTGATTGAGATTTCAGCTCAACTTTACTTGATTATGAAATCTGAATTGAATTCAGTATACAACAAATGAATAGGAAATCATAGGAGATTATTGTGATGTATGTCACAAACTGTATATTTGAAACAAAATGAAAGAGTATTTATGAAAGATGAAGTAACAGTAAAACGAAGGGTAGCGAGCTGCACATGAGAACAAGGGAATATGTCATCTGATCATATCTTGCATCTGGTATGTCATCTAGAAGACTAGAACCTTGATCGTGTACATTCTACCGGAAGACCTTGGGGAAATCGTTTTAGGTCAGAACAGTAGTTGTAGACCATGAACTTCTGCTGCACCCACCGAATCCTGTTTCGGCCTGCGGCATCTAGACCTTGATTCTGCCATGCACTCTGTTCATCAGTTAAGGAATTAGTTGAAGCAGTAGTGGAGACACCGCATGATGATGACGATGAGCCAGCGACGCAAGCATTGGCCTTGAAGTTTCTGTAAGAGGCAGTGAAAGGAGCATGAGTCCAATCAGTCTTCACACGCCCACCTTGTGTAGCCCAGTCATCAGCATTCCATAGACTCGAGTAAATCCTCATTGGTTGGTTTTTGGGGAATGGAACACCAACTGACTCCAAGTTGTTGAACACTCTAATTGGAATATTATCCACCAAAAATCTGCAGAAATGAACGAAGTATTAGGAAGTTTTCGAAAGGAGCATGCGATATATAAAGAAATTGGTTTAAAATGAGTAGTACTGTTGATGACTAGCTACTTACATAATGCGTTGGCTGTTCCAGACAAGCGAGTAGGTGTGGAAGGCGTTTGTAGGATCAAACCAAAGATGGAATTGTTGTTCTCTGTTCCCTTTCCCCTGGCTGAACACATTGGTGTGGAGAGTGTAGGGTTCACCAGAAGAGTTCCCCAAAAACTCGAAGTCGATTTCATCATGAGTTGGACCTTGAGAAGACAACTGCACATATATGTATGTCTCCAAAATTATTATTGATGCAAATATATGTATGTATGTGTGTGTGTGTGTGTGTGTGTGTGTGTGTGTAAGTTTAAAGTGGAAATATTAGTAGCACAATGTGCTAGCTGACTTACATAATATGCAGTGACAGTGCCAGCCGAGTTGCCAGCAACAAGTTTGATTTGCATGTCGATCCTTCCAAACAAGTACTCATTCTTGGACTTGAAACCAGATCCGGAATACTGGTCGAGGTCGAGTGTGAGAAGTTGTCCTCCGTTGAGAATCTTAGCACGTTGTTCGCCGAATGTGATGTCAAAGTCTTCATAGAAATTACCGGCTGCAGCCATGACCATGAAAGAATTTAACAACACTGCAGAAAGGCAAAGCATCACTGAGACCTTAGAGGAAGACATAATGTTGAGAGAAGTTGTAGGTTTAGAGAAAGAAAGATGAAGCTGTTGTTGTGTTTGATGCTAATTTGGGAATTGAGGCCCTTTATATACATGTTTCCGTGCTCAAGCTTAATTAAGAGCAGTATCAAGTATGCCGCGTTAATTAGAATAGAGCTGTCACTGTTTGATATTGAAAACTGGTGACAGGTTTGCCGAGTTAGACAAGACTAGCTATGATGAAAGGTAACAAGCTTTGTTTTTGAGTGCGGCGGTGCCAATTCAATCAAATGAATGGACTCTTGCTCAGGTTCTTACATTATTTATTCAAGTTGGTGATGTTGGAAGTTTGGACTTTGGAGCCATGCATGTATATGATATGGACAAAATCAAAGAACTGGTGTATGCGCGTTTTGGTGGCCAAGTATATATGTGACGTTTTCATACATATAATTGGATCTACCTACCTAGCTAAGGTGAACCTACCACCAAGTTCACATTTATAATAGTTAACAACTCTAATACTGTATATATATTTATATACGTGTATGCATGCAGAAGTCTGAAAATATAATTGAGATTAGTTTAAGAACGTAATTAAGGTTGATATTAAGGTTGGCATGTTTTAGTGAGGTTAACGGTGTTCGTGTCCATTAATATGCAAGTGAGACTAATGGTGCCTCCTCGAGTGAGGCTAAGAACACCAAAAGATGTGGTATGCTCTTCTAAATCCGTGAGAACCAACTATGAAATTTTATCCCCAAAAAAAAAAAAAAATTGTCCTAGAGCCTGATTTCTCACCAAAAATTGTGGAGATATTGTGGAGATTAAGACACACGATTTTTTGGCCAAAATCGCATGTTTTAATTTTTTACCAAAATCTTCTCACCTAAACCCTTTTTAAAACTGATAAAACTCAAATCTTGACCCAATTTTTTTTTTCTATAATTTTTTTAAGTTGGAATATTGAGAAATTCATAAAAAATCAATAATTTTTAGTGCTGTCACTTGGAATAGATCGTTTTTTTTCTTTTTACTGATGGTGAAATTATGCCACAGGAAAATTTAAATAAAAAGTGGTTTTAACATGATCCACTACTCAAGACATACCAGAGTAGGTCAAAACATTCCAAACCTTGTCAACATCTTTTTTATTGAAATTCTTTTTTATTCCAAACATTCCATAGCAGGTTCGATCAACCGTTTGTGAAAAACACCTCTTTGTTCATGCATGATTATTTGTTCTCGATCGTGACTATTCATTGTGATACCAGACACAGATACACAAGCACATTTACTATTCATCTTGCAATTTATTTTGTTCTCTTCAATAAATTTCCGCATATTGTTGAAATTCTCTAAGGAAAGAAATAAAGTTGATGAATATAACCGCAATCTATAACTCTATATGATCACTCATTTGTGATGCAAAACAAGGACATACGAATGAATTGGAAATTTATCCATGTCATAGTGATCATCATGTGCAGAGCTTAGCTTACGAAATGGTTAGTTTGAATAACATGACATAGCCATGTCCTTAAGGTACCAATGCGCGCATTCCACTACAACGAATTTCATACCACGTTAACAGGTTAGGGAAAGATTCTACATAGATAGCCAGCTGGTTCGTATATATCTTCCATACGCGTGCACGTTTTCCTTTTGGTCCAGATCATATCCATGTTGTGCTTCAAACACCTACTTGAATGCTTCACAAGCCCAAACGGTTTGCCTTCACACCCATATTTTCCATTTTCCTAAGCAGCTTCCTCACCACCTCATTCAAATAAAAGCTACCTCAACTAATCATTTTTTTTTTCTAGCTAGTATGCAAACCTGTCGCCAGTTTTCAAGTTTAATTATTAGATCAAATAGTATACTACCAGCTCTATTTTGTACATTCAACGCGCTTCACTACTAATATACTTTATATAAAGGCCTTCAGAACTCAACCTATAGCATCAAACATAATAGCCTCATCTCATCACCACTCACCTGATCTCTCTCTTCTAGTACTATCACCATGTCTTCTTGTAAGGTTTCCATGGTGCTTCTTCTTTCTTTGTTCATAGCTTCTATTCTAGCCATGACTGCCTTAGCTGGCAATTTCTTTCAAGATTTTGACATCACTTTTGGAGATCAACGCGTTAAAATACTCGAAGGAGGAAAGTTTCTCACGCTCAACCTCGACCAGTATTCTGGCTCTGGTTTCAAATCCAAGAACGAGTACTTATTCGGAAGGATCGACATGCAAATCAAACTTGTGCCTGGAAACTCAGCTGGCACTGTCACTACATACTATGTAAGTTGTACTCTAGCTTCCATTTGTGATACTTGTGCGCTTCCATTAACTTATAGATACATGCAGCTGCATAAATGCATTGGTTATTAACTTAGTAAACGTACATGTATATGTGCAGTTATCTTCTGAAGGTCCAACTCATGATGAAATCGACTTCGAGTTTTTGGGCAACTCATCTGGAGATCCCTACACTCTCCACACCAATGTATTCAGTCAGGGAAAAGGGGACAGAGAACAACAATTCCATCTTTGGTTTGATCCCACAAAGGCCTTCCACACCTACTCATTTGTCTGGAACTCCAAACGCATTATGTAAGTGACCATTAAAACTAGCTCATCTTCAATTACCAATTTTTTTGCACCATATATTAGCCTATTCATTTGTCGAAAACTTATTCTGATGCAAATTCATTTCCAATTGATCTGCAGATTCTTTGTCGACAACATTCCAATCCGAGTGTTCAACAACTTGGAATCATTTGGTGTTCCATTCCCCAAAAACCAACCAATGAGGATTTACTCGAGTCTGTGGAATGCCGATGACTGGGCTACACAAGGCACCTTTCACTGCTTCTTACAGAAATTTCAAGGCCAATGCTTGTGCTGCTGGCTCATCATCCTCTTGCATTGTCTCCACCACTGCATCAACTAATTCCCTAACAGATCAACAGAGTGGATGGCAGACTCAAACGCTTGATGCTGCAGGCCGAAACAGGCTTCGATGGGTGCAACACAAGTTCATGGTGTACAACTACTGCTCTGACCTCAAACGATTCCCTCAAGGCGTACCAGCCGAGTGCAGGCGATCAAGGTTCTAGAAATACCAGCAGAGACCAATTGATCACATGTATATTCCTTGTTCTTTTGCATTTATAATTCATATTCTTTCATTCTTTGTGCAGATATAATGTATGTAAGTTGTAACATCTGTTAATTAACCCTCTTCATTATTTTTCTATTCTTTCATTGTAAACTGATTCAAAATTCAGAATCAAACACGTGATTAATATATGAATAATAGTTTCTTCAACATTATGCTTAATGTTCTCTTGCTTAATAATTAGCAGGCATGAGTAGCATTTTGTGAGTGCAACTTTGTTCATCGTCATAATGGCATACAGTTATAACACCACTCACTCAGTATTCTTGAATCTTGATAAGTACTATGTTTCTGCAATTAAGCTTCTCCGCTGCAACTAGCAATAACAATACTAGGGGAAATTCTAGTGTAGTGGTGGGTATCTCATACCCACATTTACAAAAGTGAACAAATTTTGTTGTCAAAGTTGTAATTTGAGTCATACTTTGTGTAATCTTAGTTCTAATAATGGTAATTACACCTCTTACAACGTTTTACAAGTTTTTAAACAAATTCTTTGTCAATGTTGTAATCTTAGTTCTAATAATGGTAATTACACCTCTTATGACATTTTTGCAACCTTTTGAACAAATTCGTTGTCAATGTTGTAATTTTTGTTTAACTATATGTAAATAGTGTAAATGAATATGGTAACTTTTGTTCTCAATGTTGTAATTTTGGTTCAAATACTTGTAAATTTTTGTTCAAATAGTTGTAAATGAGGGTATCTCATACCCACCAATACACTAGCTTATCTCAAAATACTAGATATTTTACATTCCTAGAGTGTTGTTCCTATCAGATATTGATGACATGAAAGACAGTGATAGGAACAGCACTCGACGAATGTAAAATATAAATAAACTTCAAATTCACATAAATAGAAGTGTAACTTAAAAATAACAGAGTTTTGGAAATTAGAAGGAAGAAAAAGAACGAAAAGTGTTTTACGAAAGTTTTAAAAAAGTTTGAGAAAATATATATTTTTGGGTGATACTTGCCAGAATTTACAAAGAGAAATATGTTGTTGCCAACTCAATACCACATGTCGAAGAAGATTGTGTGTCAAAATGACAAGAAACTTATGACTAGTGACATTGTTAGCCCGTCTTGGGGAAAAACTTGTCTACTGAGAGTTTCAAATTTATCGGGTCTGTACGAATAAGAAAGAACTTGTGAACCGGGCTAACTAATTATGTCAGAGTAACAGGAAAGAAAGACTAAAAGAGCATATATATATATATATGGGTTTTTTACTTTAATAGTGTCTGAACTCTTCGAGAACTTTTGAAATGATACCTGAACTTTCAAAGTTATCAATGTGATACCTAAACTCATTTTTTCGTATCAACGTCGTACCTGCCGTCGATTTCCGTCACAAAACTGTTAATTATGGCCACGTGCCCAGCACGTGAGGCACTTAATTAATGAGGTTAAAAGACTAATTTACCCTCAAAAGTATATACTTCAACAGTATCTGAACTCTTCGAGGACTTTTGAAATGATACCTGAACTTTCAAAGTTATCAATATGATACCTGGACTCATTTTTTCGTATCAACGTCGTACCTGTTGTCGATTTCTGTCACAGAACCGTTAACTATGACCACGTGTCCAGCACGTGAGCCACAAAATAAGGGTAAAAATGACCTTTCCTTCCTTTAGTTCTTCACGTGTCCCGTCGTACCTTCAGTTATTCTTCTCCATTTCTATTTCCTTTTTCATCTGCAAAATGCAATCAGATGGGATGGTGACATTTCCTAGCAAAATGAAAACCCAAAGCAAAACTTGAATCCAATTCTCTGATGGACGGACACTGCCGGGGACTCCATCTCGTCGGAGTTCTCCAAGCAGAACTTGCTCGACGGCTTTGCTTCTCTGAATTTATTGTAGGCCGGAGCGGTGTAGATGGTTTCACGACTCTTGGCCTCCAGATCTCAGACTTGGAATTTACCTGAGATTTCAGACAGAGGGATCAGAGAGAGAGAGAGAGAGAGAGAGAGAGAGAATATGGCCGGCGACAATCCAGACCTTCTTGTGCAGCTTGCCGGAGATATGACTGAGGCGGGCCATGCCATAGTGGCACTCGGCTTCCTCTCCGCAACTAACATCACAACATAAGTTCATGAATTTCAAAAATAGTCTGTGTCTTTGTAATTAATTGAATCAAAATCTGCAAAAGTGAAGGAGACTGAGAGTCTCTCTCTGCAACTCTCTTTCTCTCTCTCAACAGCGGCGAAAAGGCGAAGGATGATGATGATGGGAGAAAACCCAAAACTGATTTTTCCGCAACTGCGTGTATGTGTCTAACTACGTCTATCTGTATATGATATCAAACAATGGGGCAATAATCATTTCACTGATTCCAGCTTCTAATCAATTTGTCCAAAAAAGAACCGGCCTTTGGTTATTGGTGGCTGTAATATCAATACTTAGTGGGAGCATCGGACGAGGTACTGGTGGATGACGGGGCTGGCGGATGGGCTGTGCTTGGGGCTATAGGCGACGACGGGGCACTGAGTGGCGAGGAGCTTGAATTTTTGCAAGGTAGCCATATCGATCTAGCTGAGTTCAATGTGTTTGTAGTTAGGTAGTGCTTGGAAAGGGTTGGGCGGTTGAGATAGAAGGTGAGATCTGATTTGTGGCCATGGCTTCCAATCGGAGGGGACAAATCAGAGGGAAGAAGACGTCGAAAAAGAAAAACAAGAAAGAAAAAAAGAATGAACGAAAGCAAAAAAAATAAAAAACAATACTTTTGAGGGTAAATTAGTCTTTTAACCTCATTAAGTGCCTCACGTGTTGGTTACGTGGTCATAGTTAACGGTTCTGTGACGGAAATCAACCGCAGATACGACGTTGATACGAAAAAATGAGTCCAGGTATTACATTGATAACTTTGAAAGTTCAGGTATCATTTCAAAAGTTCCCGAAGAGTTCAGACACTGTTGAAGTAAAAAACCCCATGAAGAACTAAAGGAAGTGGGAAAGGTCATTTTTACCCTTATTTTGTGCCTCACGTGTTGGGCACGTGGTCATAGTTAACGGTTCTGTGACGGAAATCGACCGCAGGTACGACGTTGATACGAAAAAATGAGTTCAGGTATCATATAATTGATAACTTTGAAAGTTCAAGTATTATTTAAAAAGTCATCGAAGAGTTCAAACACTGTTGAAGTAAAAAAAAAACCCTATATATATACCAGCACTAATGTAGCCTTTATGTCTTTAAGCAACACGAATGCCAGCTCATGTGTAGTCTACAACTTTGCCAATCTGTAATAATTGAACCCAACTCAATCATTCCACTACTTTTTTTTTTTTTTTTTGGCAATCAAGAGGAACTGATATATTAAAAAGAAACTGTTATACAAGAAGGACAACTAGACCTTTCATAAAGAAACACAAGTAAACAACATAGGCCCAAAAGGTCCAAACGAAAAAAAAGAAAGAAACAAATATAGTGGGCCTAAACCAGGCAAGCCCACAGTCTTGGTTAGCCAACACAGTTGCCGTCAACGAAGAAGAACTAGCAGCGCCCGCCACATTGTAGAAAAAAACTACCAGTAACAACATTCAACCGGAGCGAGAGATCGTTGAGGGGATTGAAGGCGATTCCGGAGTACCCATCCACCAAATTTCCATAAACAAAAGTCATAACCACATAACTCAAACCATCTTCAACAAGAAAACCTTCATCTGCTAAGAAATATTCAACAAATAGCCTAGTTGAAAAGAGAGATAGGTGAGATCCAGTAAGGGATCGAAGGGACAAGAACCTAAAGGGTGTTCAGTTCCTTGTAGCATCACCGGGTGCACTAACGGGCAAACCACATTTTTAGACGAGCTCGATCAGAGGAGCATATTTACAAGCCATGGCAGAAGGAATAGGATAAGCATCACTAGAGATAGTGATGCACATGTATAACAATGGGTTGAGAAGAAACAAGGTAGATCTAGAAAAGATTGGATCAAGAACAGGAGGAACAAACCAAGAAAACCAACAAGAAGGGAAAAACAAAGGAGACACAACGGAAGGGGTAAAACAGAGAAAAGCAAAGAGAGGTATAGAGCCTCAGAGTGGAGAGAACCTCCCGGCAGAAGTACCCATGGTGGGTGGCATGGGGTTGTGCGCCACTGACTCTCAAGGTGGGTAGAGAGAAAACCTAAGGCGAAGGGTTTATTGACATTTGTAGGGGTTTAGAGCGCCATCATTCCACTATGCCGGAACAAATTCATTTCACTAAATTCGAGAAATTAGAAAATGTTACATTCATTTTTATTTAATATGTATTTGGTTACACTTACAAATGTCTGTATGTAAATCCGAGTGAAATTTATAGTGCGTCCATAGTTAAACAAATGAAGCTTAACCACATCAGTCGATGAGCTGGTTGTGAACCAAAGTTGGGAATAAGTGTACGCTATAAAATTACTTATAAATTTATTAAACCATGTTTGGGCTTGCATAATTTATGCATTCAGTATATTTCTTTAGTTTGTTCAGTTTGAGTTTGTTTGTTTTTTGTTTCAAGTCTGTAATATTAGACCCTTTGTTGGACCCATAATTTTATCATTTATTAAATTATGCTTTGTTTGGCAAAAAAAGAAAAAGAAAATGTTACGTGGAGACTTAAACCTGGGTGTCTAGCGGCAATTTATGATTCACCTCACCCCACTCTGGGGGTGCAAATATAAGGTGCATATCGCCCATACTTGTGCGCGTTGTCTCTTCTTCCAGCATGTACAGGTTGTTCTCGTTCCATCACGGCATCACCATCGACCACCCCAAACTAGCTACCTAAACTGGGCCTCACACGGATTTGCTCGCTTTCCTATGCAGCTTCCTCAGCATATAGGGCCTAATTTGCAAACCTGTGTCCAGCTCTAAAACTAGTTGTACTTTCCCAGCAGTCAATATATTCCTGGGCATATTTGCACCACCTCGCCCAGATAAAGCTATCTTCACTTTCATTCTTTATTCTATTTTGCAAACCTGTCGCCAGGTTTCAACTTTATTAAATCAAATACCACCACCTCCATGGCTCCATCTCTATAATGTAATAATTCAACGCGTCTCACTACTCACTTTATGACATATATAAAGGGCTTCAGAGCTCAAACTCAACCATCAAACACAACGGCCTCATCTTCGCACTCACTACTCTTCATATCATTGCTCTTTCTCAACTTGCTAGTCAAAATTGTATTCTTGTAACATCTCCAGGATGCTGCTTCTTTCTTTATTCATCACCTCTCTTCTAGCCATCACTGCCTCAGCTGGTAATTTTTTTCAAGACTTTGACATTACATTTGGCGATCAACGCGCTAAGATACTCGAAGGAGGACAGTTTCTCACTCTCAACCTCGACAAGTATTCTGGGTCTGGTTTCAAATCCAAGAACGAGTACTTATTCGGAAGGATCGACATGCAAATCAAGCTCGTGCCTGGTAACTCGGCTGGCACTGTCACTACATACTATGTAAGTAGTACTCTAGCTTCCATTGTGATACTTGTGTGCTTCAATTAACTTTATAGATACATGCAGCTGCATAAACGCATTATTGGTTATTAACTTTGTAAACACATGGATATGTGCAGTTATCCTCTGAAGGTCCAACTCATGATGAAATCGACTTCGAGTTTTTGGGCAACTCATCTGGAGATCCCTACACTCTCCACACCAATGTGTTCAGTCAGGGCAAAGGGGACAGAGAACAACAATTCCATCTTTGGTTTGATCCCACAACGGCCTTCCACACCTACTCATTTGTCTGGAACTCCCAACGCATTATGTAAGTGACCATATTAACACTAGCTCATCTTCAATTACAAATTCTCTTGAACCATATATTAGCCTAATAATTTGTCGAAAACTTATTCTGATGCAAATTCACTTCCATTTGATCTGCAGATTCTTTGTCGACAACATTCCAATCCGAGTGTTCAACAACATGGAATCATTTGGTGTTCCATTCCCTAAAAACCAGCCAATGAGGATTTACTCGAGTCTGTGGAATGCCGACGACTGGGCTACACAAGGCGGGCGTGTGAAGACTGACTGGACGCAAGCTCCTTTCACTGCTTCGTATCGAAACTTCAAGGCCAATGCTTGTGTTGCTGGATCCTCCTCCTCCTCCTGCGGTGTCGCCACCGTTGCATCGACTGATAAGACACAGCAGAGTGCATGGCAGACTCAAACGCTTGATGCTGCAGGGCGAAATAGGCTTCGATGGGTGCAACAAAAGTTCATGGTGTACAACTACTGCTCTGACCTCAAAAGATTCCCCCAAGGCCTTCCGGTCGAATGCAAGCGATCAAGGTTCTAGAGATATCAGAAGTCCAGAACACAGATGATCACATATTCCTTTGTTCTCTTCATTTATGATCAAAATTCTTTCGTTCTTTGTGCAAATATAGGTCTGTAACAGCACATTAATCCGTCGACCCACGATTTTTTTAATTCTTTTAGTAATTGTAAGCTGATTAGAGATTCAGAATCAAACACTTGATTAATAAATAAATATAGAGTTCATACTTTCATATTGGGTACGTTGATATAAAATCAAATACGTACTAGATTTGCATTTGGAGAATGCAATTTGTTTAACATCAATAACTAGGTATAGCGTGCCTGACTTTAATATTTTGATATATACTCATCTCACAGAAGTAGACAAACATAAATGCTCCTCTACTAACATTAGCACTGCCAATAATCAGATCCCAGATGCCTCAACCCAATAAAGACAAGATCATGAGATTGCATAACCAATTATTTGAAGGGACTTTTCACAAATAATAACAAGTACTCAATTTTTTTTTTTTTTTTGTAGATCTTTAAAAATCGAAATTGTGGAGAGAAATATCATTAGTCTCGGTAAATATTCAACCTTTTATGCATAAGGTATATATATATATATATATATATATATATTAGGTTTACAATAAATTATAAGGAAAATATCAGGAATGGTCACTGAGTTTTGACATATTCGACACTTAACTCACTGTATTTTCAACAATATCACATAACTCACTCAATTTTGAAACCGTCTACCACATAACTCATTATCTTCTAACAGCGTTTATTATCCGTTAAATTACTGTTTGGGTGTTGTGTTCTCAGTTTTTTTTTTTGGGTTAATTTTCCGTTAAATCACTATTTGTTTTTTTTTTCTTCCTTCCTTTGGGTGTTGTGTCCTCAGATCTTCTTCTTTCTTTTTTCCCTCCTTCCTTATTCATGCTTTCTGGGTTTGGTTGCTGTGCACCAAATTACAACAGATTCATTAGACAAGTATTGTTGTGGGTGTGGGGCGAGACGGAGATTGAGCAGCTGGGGGAGGTAGGGTGGTCGTGGAGAGAGAGCCGGAAGGATTGCGCCGACGGGGAGAATTTGGCGAGGCTCACGTGCGGGGGAGAGGCGACGTGTGTGAAGAAACCGCCGGCGGAGGGGGTGGAGAAGCTGGAAGTGGAGAAGGCGAAGCCGGTGGAGGAGGAGTGGGAGGTGTAGAACCTTCCGGAGAGTGAGGATGAGTTTTAGAGAGAGAAAGTGAAGGAGTTTCAGAGAGAGAAAAGGTGGGAGGAAGAAAAAAATGTTTAAAGAAAAAAATAAGATAAAGGTTTAAGATAGTGAAGAGACGAAAATACCCTTTAAAATATGACCATGTAGACGGTAGTGAGTTATGTGATGGACGGTTTCAAAATTGAGTGAGTTATGTGATATTGTTGAAAATACAGTGAGTTAAGTGTCGAATATGTCAAAACTCAGTGACCATTCTTGACTTTTTCCCTAAATTATATTAGGCTAGAGTATTGGGACTCGAACTAAACAATCGACCTAGCATGCTCTACTAGGGTTTGGTAGACGGCTCAACCCTTCTACTATACCTAGTCGTCGTCTGATGGTTGCTTTGAAGTCAGTCTGCCTGGCTTTGTTTCTTGCCATCTCCTTCTGGGCAGTGCTCTCTGTCGTTGGGGAGGCTCTGGGGGTGGAGTTTGTTTAATCTGAAGGTGTAATGGGAGTCTCAGATTTCTTATGGGAGAGGAAGATGGCTGGCTGGGTGCGGGTAGGAGATATGGAGACGGTGTCGATGACGCCAGGATCTCCATCGTTGAAGGCTCGACTCAGAGGGATTGGATTGGGCGAACTCGATCCTTGGATGATCCATTATTCGGTAATGGCGGCTCTTGAAGGTTGCATGGGATTTGATTTTGACAATCGGGGTGGAGCTAGTGTTCGCTTGCCCCTACCGGAGTTGGAATCGATTTTGCTTTACTATGGTTACTTGCGCGCTGGTTATACCAGGTGTGGCGACAACAATGGCAATTGGGGTGGATTTGGTTGTGACAACAATGGTTTTTTGACGGCGGCGGCGACGAGGGACGCTTATGGTGCAGGTGTCAGCGGTGACAAAGTTGATGGCTCTGTTGGGTTGGCTGCAATGGCAAACCCTAATTGGGGTTGGGCTTTGCTTTGGCTTTCTGTTTTGGGCTTGGGGCCTAAGAGTAGTTGGGCCTCGAACTAGATGAGTTGGCTGCTTCATGGGCTTTTGTTTTGCTCTACCCCTTTGGTGTGGGGTTGGTTGGATTGGGGCTCTAGGGCCCTTAGTTCCATTTAATTTCCCCTTGGGTCGCAAGATTTAGTTGCTCGGTTGTACTTTTATTTACTCTGCTTCTGAATTTCTAGGTTTTGTTAGAATACATCGATAAAAAATCAATGACATATTTAGTTTGCCTCGATTGCTTTCTCTTAAGCTTAGTTTGACTTGACTCATTTGCGGAATGAACTCCACTGCAGACTTTACTTAGGGGGGTGTATTCAATTAAGAGTCTACAAGATTTTTTTGTATTTTAGAAGTCTATAGGTATTCAACTGAGATTTTAAACAGTCTTTTAAAATCTTGATGTATTCAATTAAGATTTAAAATTATCCATTCAAATCTGCTGATATTCAAAAGTATACGGATTTTTAAGGATTTCATTAAATGCTGGATTTTGGAGGATTTTATAGTGCTTTTTATACATATCAACAATCCAACCACTTCCCAAAAGATTTTGATGGATTCTTTCTCACTCAAAAAATGAAGAACCTCTTCACCCAAAAAAATAAAAAATAAAAAGTAGGTCTCAATAGGTGACAATCATTCATTTTGTCTTAGACTTATTTTCCCACTATCTTCCTCTGCCTCTGCTCTCATCTAATAATTTTTTATTTTATTTTTATCACTATAGCTCTAGAAGCCTTAATCATTCTAGCTATAATGAAGCTCACTTGCAATGGTATTATTAAGATGATACATACACACATGATTCTTTTGTAAATTAGATATGAAATAAATTATGTCATTAGTTTACTACTTTATTTTTTGTGTAACATTTTGGTTCGTTAGTTTTCTCTTATTGTTCATATATCATCATACACAACATAAAGAATGGTAGATTGTCATACTGCTTTCTTGTCATTGATAAAGCATTATAGTTGAATCCATACATCCATTGCTTAATTAAAGAAGAAGAAGAAATTAACCTACCAAAAGTATCATAAGGATTTGTAAAATCTAAACAAATACTAGTAAATCAATCCATTAAAATCAATCAGAGTCCATATAGAATTTAAAAAATCCGTGGATTAGGTAAATCCATGGATTATAAAAACTCAAACAAATTCTTTTAAAATCTGAATTGAATACACCCCCTTTAGTCAATTTCATAATCAAATATGCGAAATTCTATTGAAAAATGTTATCAAAGAAATACTTAAAAAATAGATATAAAATATAATTGTGTATACAATTTCAAGCATCGACTCATGTAATCTTAATATGTGTCGACTATTCAATAAATTGAACTTGTAATAAACTCAAATCAGTCACTCATATAATACAATATTACAAAACTTAAGCTTGACTTATTAGTTCTATGAACGTAGCAATTTATTTGAGCAATTCAGTTCGAGAATCAAGCTTCACGAGTTTTATCGGGCCGACTCACCTATTCATCCACTAATTAGTTATATCAAGGAAAAATACAAAATAAAGATGTGGCCCTGGGTTCCCCTAGACTCTTGGGCTTTATCGCTAACCAAATCACAACGTTGAAGATCCATAAGAATGCACATCCCTAAAATAACAAGACTTAAAATAGGAAGAGCAACTTGGAAATGCAGTCAACCTCATCACCTCCGCTGCCCAAATGCCCTTACGCTCTCCCCAACCCTTCTCATCACTTCTTCCACCACCCCCACCACCCTTCCAAAAACCCTAACACCCTCTCCCTTCCCCAAAAGCCCCAAACCCACTTCACCGCCCACTGTGCCCTTTCCATATCCCACACCAACAGTTGCAGCAGAGACCACCCAGTAAACCAGAACCACAAACGCAGCCACCGGAGCACCGATTCCGATTCCGATTCCGATTCCGACCCATATCACTACGACGCACTCTTCCTCCAATTCAACTCCCCCGGCGACACCAGCACCAGCAACGACGAAGGCCCGGAAAGCCCATTCGAAGATCAAAGCGAAGTTCACAGGGGAGTTTCGTCGAACATGTGGTGGGCAGACTTGAAAGCCGCATTGGGGCAGAGACTGAACTTTGGGGCCATAGTGTTTTCGGCTAGGGTGCTCGCCAAAGACCAGCACCTGGCTCTGCCTCACGTTTCGGTGCCTGATATAAGGCACATTGATTGGGTTGAGCTTCACAGGAGGGGTTTCAAGGGCGTTGTGTTTGATAAGGACAACACTCTCACTGTGCCTTACTCTTTGACGCTTTGGGGTCCTCTTGGGTCGTCATTGGAGCAATGTAAATCAGTTTTCGGGCCAGATATTGCGGTCTTCAGTAACTCTGCTGGTAAATTTTGGCAGCATTTGATAAAGTTTTTGTTTTTACTGCTGGGTTTGTTTGTTTTTTTTTGTTTTGTTGATGTGGTATTGGTTTGATTGTTAGGGCTGAATGAATATGACCATGATGGTTCGAAAGCTAGGGAGCTTGAAGGGGCTATCGGAATTAAAGTCATAAGGCATAGTAAGTGCTTGTTTGTCCAATTTGAGCATAAGTTTTACTCCAAAGTTTCTAACTTGTCACATTATGTATGCGAAGCACTGTGTTATAGACACTAGGTTTTGCTTAGTTGCGAATTTTATTAGGGGTTGCAGAGTTTATATGGTGATTGATAGTGGGTTATGCTGTAGGATTGAAGAAACCAGCTGGGACAGCTGAAGAGATCGAGAAGCATTTTGGTTGTCAGTCGTCGCATCTTATTATGGTAAGACAAGAATTCATAGACCTGGTGAATTGTTTGTTTTGATCGTTGTCTGGATTACTGAATGCTGATGGCCCATTTTTATTTTTGGGTAGGTGGGTGATCGACCCTTGACTGATATTGTCTATGGGAATCAAAATGGCTTTCTAACTATCTTAACTGGACCTTTGAGTCTTGCTGAGGAGCCATTCATTGTTAGGCAGGTTGGTTTTCTTTCATATACTGATTTTCTTTCATGCACTATTAGAGATTGCTAGGCCATTTTCTTCCAAATAACATGCAAAATCTTGTAAGAATCTGATTAGGCTGTTAGTGCTAATGGTTCATCTTTACCCAAATTGGTGAAAATCAATCCAAAAAAACTTCATTCGCCAAATGCCTAGTTTTTTGTGTCAATAATTGTAGCTGTCCCATGTTTTCATGGTTTTATCCTTGTGGTTTAGGAAAGTTCAGATTCTTCTCATACTGTCTTGTAGAGCAAAGGTGGAAAAACCAAAGTTTTGGCAAACTGAGAATAAAGGAGAGAAGGAGGGGAAACCAAACTAAGAATCAAAAGAAAAACCCCGAATGAAAGAGTAAAGAGGAAGTAGAGTAGGCTTTGAGCTTATAGAATGATTCCCCCTTTTACACATATGACCATTTTGAGTGTTCAGCTCCGCATAAGTACACCCAAAGAATCTAAGTAGAGGGATTTAAACTGATATCTTTGTTTCCCGAGATGCATTCCATCCTTCTGCCCCTTCCATTTCAAGCTCTTAATCAACTACAAACTTAAAATGCAACCAAACAAGTTTTAACTCTCAATCATGTGCAACCCCTCGCAAAATGATTTAAAATTTCAAACAATGAGCACCATCTTAGTAAAAGAGTTATGCTCTTGAGCTTCTTGCATTAGGTATTGGCAACCTGGGAAAGGATGTTAGAAAAGAATGAATGGATTGTTAGTAGTTACACATCGTTATGAAGATATTCTGGGAGTTACCTGTAATATATGCCTTTTATTTTGTAGTTAAAGTTCCAGATTTGCTCTATTTCTCTCTAATACTTTACTGGCGGTAATTGCAGGTGAGGAAACTAGAAACAGCCCTTGTGAATAGTTGGTCTAGGAAGGGGTTAAAACCCATGAGTCATAGGTTGTTGCCAGATGGCATGCAGTGTGTGAAACATCCACCACCTCTGTAAGAACTACTGTTGAATGTTAATTTATTCAGGAACAAAAATTCTTGTAGGTAGCTGTGCCAATGGTTTTATTGGTTTTGCATTTTATAGTTCAAAGCGATGAGAGAAATTTTACTTTGTTCCTTGGTAATCAAGTAAATTCACACAATTTGGCTTCTTAGAAGGTGGAGAAAAAAAAAAGACAAAAAGAAATAGAGGGAAGACAAAACAATAGAGGTTATACATAGTGCATGCAGCCCATTTCAAACTTTACTAGATGATTATCATCTTTGTTATAGAAATATAGAGTTTGATTCATGACATGTTAACTGACATGTATATGTTTAAAGGCCAAACCATTTACATTAGCTATGGAGCCATGCCAAAGAAATGACAACTGCATGGAATCAGTTTAGTAGAGGGATTCCATCAAAAACCTGTACTGCTGAGATACATTTCAACATGGAATTTTTTTATGGCAGAGGGAATCGCATTATACTAGTAAAAAAGAATAATGTTACTATCGGCCCAAATTATTTTTTTGTTGATCATGTGGATTCTTATGATGACTGGTAGACGAAGACAACAAAAATGACCCTTTAAACTTGATTATGACGTGAGAATTAGCGTTCTTCAACCTCTTAAGCAGTGATAAGGCACATAACAAGTAATTGATATTGATGGACAAGGACCCTTAAGAAAATGGTTACGTTAGAGAAGATAAGGTGCAATTGTGGCACGGATAGGGATTTGCACAGTATCATCCATTGAGTAAAGCTTCACGTAGAGCAGAAACGGTTACCGAAGACCGATGGATGAGTGGCAATAGGGTCATTCCTCAAATATATATGGCGTCAGTATGAATGGTTAATATTGAAAATTTTCCTCTACTTAAATCCGTACTGTGAGTCTTTACATCCATCCTCTAGTGTATCCATCTTTTCGTTGCAGCTAAAGATCCTCAGAGCTTTAAATCATGGTGTATTTGGGAGATAAACTACTCTATCATAATATTGTTCCATGTCGAGGGTTATTCATCCTTGTTGTCATGTCCCTTGTCTCAATTTTTTGTTTCAAAGTTGCAATTTCTGTATCTTTTACAGCTCCATCATCAGTATCAACAGAGGGACTAGAAGCAGAGGGTATCCTTAAATGGAGGCATAGCCTTGACAACCAAAACCAAACTCTTATGTCTTCATGGGTTGGAAATAGTCCTTGCAACTGGACTGGAATTGCTTGCAATGAATGCAGAAGCATCACTAACATTAGCCTTTCTCGCACTGGCTTAAGAGGTACTCTCTATGCTTTCAGCTTTTCATCCTTCCCTTCTCTCCTAAGCCTTAATCTCAGCCAAAACTTGTTATTCCTTCAAGCTTAAGTAACCTTTCTAAGCTCATCTACCTTGATTTGGCTACAAATCAACTCTTTGGAAGAATCCCATCAGAGATAGGGCTTCTGACAAGTCTTAACATACTAAATCTGGATGAGAATCACATGAATGAATCAATTCCGAATGAAATAGGATCACTGAGGTCACTCAAAGTGCTGCGTTTGGGTGAAAGCAGCCTGACAGGTCCAATCCCTGCCTCCATATGGAGCTTGGGCAACTTGACCTTCCTATTTCTGGGGAGTAATCAACTTTCTGGAACCGTCCCTCAAGAAGTCCTTGATCAGCTCCACTTGCAATTTAACAACCTAACTGGTCCAATTCCGGCATCCATAGGAAACCTGGCCAATTTGACTGTTTTGGCACTTCTGAATAATACATTTTATGGATCCATCCCTTCATCTTTAGGAAACTTGACCAAGCTCACCTGGTTAGATATCCAGCAAAATCAATTGAGTGGCCTCATCCCACCAGAATTAGGCAAGCTCACATTGCTATTCAAGTTAGGGCTGTTTTTAAACAATCTCAATGGCTCTATTCCTGGAGAGCTAAACAACCTTACAAACTTGCAAAATTTAGGGGTATCTAGCAACAGGTTATCAGGCTATCTTCCTCAGGAAATTTGCAATGGTGGAGTACTTGTAAATTTTACAGCAAATGACAATTATTTCATTGGCTCCATCCTGAAAAGTTTCAGGAACTGTTCCAGCTTATACAGAGTGAGGCTTGATAGAAATAGGTTAACAGGAAATATATCAAAAGATCTTGGAGTTTATCCACACGAACTATATTGATTTGACTATTTGAGCTATAACAATTTCTATGGGGAAATTTCTCATAAGCGGGTGCAGTGCCAAAGTCTGCCAAGCTTGAAAATCTCTGATAACAGGATTTCCGGAGGAATTCCTCCACAGCTTGGGGAACTTATTCCTCTTCGAGTACTTGACCTCTCCTCGAATTATGTAGTTGGGAATGTTCCAAAAGAACTGGGGTGATTAGTATCACTGTTCACTTTCAATCTGGGTGGCAATAAACTTTCAGTAAGTACTCCTATGGAAATTGGCAGACTTTCCAATGTTGAACATCTCAACTTAGCAGCAAACAATCTCACAGGATCAACTCCTGAGCAATTCAATGGGTGCTCAAAGTTATTGAACTTGAATTTGAGCACCAATGGATTCACAGAGAATTTGCCTTCAGAGATGGCCAGCTTACAGTATCTTCAGGTTCTCGATCTTAGTCATAATCTACTGAGAGGAGAGATACAACCACAGTTTGCACAAATGGAAAACTTGGAAGCATGCATGGAATCTCTCTCACAATGAGCTCTCTGGTTCCTTGCCATCCACTTTTCCTGATATGCTGAGTTTAACCGCTGTTGCCATTTCCTACAATCAATTGGAGGGTCCTCTTCCCAATAACAAAGCATTCACTGAGGCTCCGGTTGAAGCTTTAGAGAATAACAAAGGCTTGTGTGGTAATGCTACAGGTCTGAAGACATGCTCATCTACAATAAGGAAGGGGGAAAAGCATAATGTTTAACATCATTTTGATCACAGTCCCCATTTTTGGAACACTGTTTCTTCTATTCATGGTAGTTGGCATTCTCTACACTCGTTGCCGTCACCGGACTGTAAGCGAAAAACAGAAAATGCCAGAAGAAGTAAAAACTGAGAATCTCTTTTCGATATGGAGCTATGATGGGAAATTGGTATATGAGGACATCATTGAATCTACAGAGGAATTTGACTCTCAACATTGTGTAGGTGCAGGGGGGCATGCAAGTGTATATAAAGCTGAGCTGCAAACAGGGCAGATTGTTGCAGTGAAGAAAATTCACACGGTAAAAATTGGTAGTGGGGTAGCAAATCTCAAGGCGTTCGAGAGTGAGATCCATGCACTCTCAGAATCATTGAAATATTGTGAAACTCTATGGTTTTCGCACACATCCACGCCACTCATTCTTGGTTTACCAGTTTCTCGAAGGGGGAAGCTTAGAAAAGCTACTACACAATGGCAGAGAAATAGTTATGTTTGAATGGATTGCAAGGGTAAACCTTGTCAAGAGTGTGGCAGATGCTTTAACCTATATGCACCATGATTGCTCGCCTCCCATTGTTCATCGAGACATATCAAGCAAGAACATCTTGCTGGATTTAGAATACAAGCTTACATATCTGATTTTGGCACAGCTAGAATTTTGAACCCCAACTCTTCCAATTGGACTTCATTTGCAGGCACATTTGGATACACTGCTCCAGTTAACTATGTACAATTCGTTTCTTAATTTTCTCATTCCATATTACTGATAGAACATATGAAACTACCTTCCTACACAAAGTGATATGTTATATTGTAGACCATCAATCTAATCTATACCATTAATAGTGTTCTTGCTCAATATGTGATCAAAATTCACAGTCTAGCAAACTAAACGAGGAACCACTTTGACCTTGCAGAGTTTGCATACACAATGGAAGTGAATGAGAAATGTGATGTCTATAGTTTTGGAGTGTTAACTCTAGAAGTGATCATGGAAAAGCATCCGGGGGACCTCATGATCTCAGTTCTCTCATCCTCATTATCGACATCAAGTACTGTGCTTGATACACCGCTGAGGGACATTTTGGATCAACGCCTTCAGCTCCTGGAGGTCAAATTGCAGAGAAACTGGTGTTTATTGTGAAGCTTGCATTTTCATGCTTGCAAACCAATCCGCATTTTCATGCTTGCAAACCAACCATGAAGCAGGTTTCCCAGGAGCTATCAAATCAAAGGCCATCTTTACTACCTTTCGGCATTGACAAGATTACCTTGTCACAGCTGCTTGACAATGCTTGTGTTCCTGGACATCAATCTGCATCCGTCTTTCCCTCTGAAATTGTGTGAGAATCATTCCTTATTTCATCTTATTACTGTTTTTGTTTGGTTTATAGACCAAACTTGACCTAGCTAATGTACTAAAGAAAATCTGTGTGGATGAAGTTGGGTTTCAGGTCTGTTTCTTGCTCTTAGTGTATAAAAAATTTTCAATTTTCAATTTCGCTCCTAAAATTTCAGAACTTCGAAATACCATTCCGAAATTGGAACTTTTAAATTTTCAACGATCATTGGAAAATTTCTGAAATTTATTCCAGTATAGATTCGGATTTCCAGTACTTTAATCATATAATGTCAAAAATGCATAAAAAACATCATCAAGTCACTGAAACTAGAGGAAGACATCTCTCAGGAAGGTATACAAAGATATGAAGCAATAGTTTGCAAGAATGACCTTGGGTATTCTTGCTTGACCATCTAATCGACCAAGAAAGCTTAGGTATATAGGAATAGATAAATTTTAAAGAAGGATGAACTTGTTTGTCTAATTGTTCGGCTTAAAGGATCTTCCGGGATACCAGGGCCTCCATTTCCACTAAGAAAATTGGATCATAATGCTAGGAAGAGATGGTACGCAAGAATAGGAAACACCGAGGTTGTTATTTGTTGCAAACAGATCTGTAATACAGATGACACATGAAAGTTAATGAAAAACTGTAGCCTGTAGGGTTCTCACAGTAGTTGCATATGTGAAGCACAGTAGTAGTCTCAACATGATCACCCTTGTTTACATAATCCAAATAGCCATTTCAGTAAATCCCTAGCCTTGATATATCAAACTGGCTACTTAGTACCGCTGTAAGAAACCCTCTTATCAAGCAAAGTCTACTCAAATCAGATGAACAGCTTGCTTCAGTGTATATTTCCTGCCCTTCATAAGGAACTTGAGCAACAATCCACTCGAGAATTAATTAGCATCCAAACTACGTACTCAGGTGGATGAGATGTACCATCAATCATAAACAAACAATCCCTCCATGACCGAGACCCACTTGGAAAGCTGCACAAGGATTCACACCAGCAGCCACAAAACAATGGATAATGCTTAAAATGAGTCGATGACAGCACCCTCATCTCCAAAACATTCAAATGCCCATCCTCAGAACCATTGAGTTTAGGAGCGTCGAAGCAAATAATACAGACACGACAAAGCTTCATGAATACTACTAGGAAAATCAGGTCTTTGTTGTTCACTTCAATTCCAGGCCACAAATAGAGAAAACAAAACTTCTCGAATGAAAAATTGTATCCAACAAATCGCCATAAGCCAAAATCAGAATAATCATATAGTTCCTTGCTAAACTTCATAGATATACATATTGAAGAAGAGTATAAGGCATAAGGTCAAAATCTGCACTGTAGATGAGAACAGAAACATCTTACAGAAGAACGACTTTGAGAACTGATCAAGGCACAAGGACTCCTTTAGAAAAACAAAACTTAAATAGAATAATTTGAGGGGATTTTATTGGGAAATCACCCCTCCATATATCCAATACAGAATCAGTTAACCTCTCAAATAAATCAGTATTATTCATGAACCACAAACAACTATATTACTTATTTATAAATAGAATCCTGCTACAAGTGATGATTAGCCAACATACATATATCAATACTGATTTTACTTCATAGATAAAAAAGGCTGCATAAGTTTGTGTTCCAAATGATAATTAGCTGACACACACATGTTTGTGCTAGAAATTATGATTCAACAAATCAAGCAGCTTGACATTTTTTGGTAGCCAACCACGACCGATATTCAGCAGCACACTCCAACAGACTCTTTTGCTTTTGTAATAAGTGTTTTTTTGGGCACTCTGCAGACCAGTGGCGTACGCCCTCACAAATACCACAGACCTTGACAATAGCACGTCCTTTCCACCTCCTATCAGGGTGGTCACCCCACACTTTACATTGTGTACCAACTATATCAGAGTGGCCACCCCTCAGATTACAGTGCACACAAACCATATAATAACCTTTGCCAAGAGTTACTTCCATTGGGTTTGGGATACGAACCAGGTATGGGCATTCATCTGTCCAGTGTTCCTTGTCCTTCAAACAAACTTCACACATCTCAAATTCTTCTTCTTCTTCTTCTTCTGCTTCTTCTTCATCATCATCATCATCATCTTCTTCTTCCTCTTCCTCTTCCTCCTCCTCCTCTACTTCAAGTTGAGACAGAGAGTCTTCAGCAGCTTTGTTTTTTCCTGTTTGTCAGTTTACCAACAAGAAAAAACATAAGAAACAAGTACTGTGGCAACAAATTTAAATTCGCATTATAATAGTTCTGCCAGTAATAACATATTAGCAGCGAAAAGGCCGTTTTTCATATATCATTAAAATACTGCAAACAGAAAAGTAGTTCAAGTTATGGTATGCCATCTTTCTACAAACTATACAATTCAACCACAGCTTATACCAAACAAAACAGAAAAAGGGATCTTTAGCAGAAATTGAGTTTCAACTTTCACAGACGGTACATGTATACCAAAAAATAAGAAAGATTGCCAAGACTTTTAGTTGATTACAAAACTTTAACCTTGATATTTCTGAGAAAATATTTTCAAATCAAACAAAATAACAAACACAAACAAATTTCTATTACATAAACAGATGCAATGTAATGGAAGGCGCATCTCAAGGTTCAGCTAATTAAGCATGTCTTGCTATACAAGATACAGAGTTAACCTTGAGCTAATTACGTAACAAATTTCCAAAAGCAAAAGCATACCATGAGTCTGGATCTTGTCGTCCGCCTCCGGCGGGACCTGGTTCGGGTTCGGGTTCGGATCCTTGGAGAATTCTGATTCGACAAGAGTCATGGCGTCCTCTGGGTGTGGATGAAAGAGTAAAACAGAATTGCAGAGATGGCCGTTAATTAGGGTCTCCTCTCTTTTATATGCGTGTCGCACCATGTACGATTATTTTTCTTTTTTTCTTTTCTTTTCGTCCCAATATACGTGGCATTCCTCTAATGGTTGTAATTTTATCTTTTATCTTTCTTTCGCAAATTATCTCTCCCCACTTCCTTTTACTAAATTGTAATTTAGGGCTTGGGCTGGGCTTCGGCTTTGGGCCCAAACTAATTAACGTAATGGCATTAGGCCAGCAATAAGTCTCTATCAATATGTGACAGGGGGTATCCCTAATGAGATGGCGAGTTCATTACTTCGTCAAATTGTCGCAACTTCCTAGCGGTAAGATGAAATAAAGTGTTGCTGGATTTGTTTCGGTGCGGTAACATAGTAGGATAATCTGTGCTATTTATAATGATGCTTCTTCGTAGTAAAGTAATATTTCTGTTATGTCACCGCTTTGTTAAAGCAAATGGAGTAGCCAGTTGTGCACTATTTGCTAATTAGTGCTTGTTAGAATACATAGATTTAGTGGAGACTCCTGTTATTATTTCATAATGTTCTCTTGATGCTTATTGTAATCTAGGCTTCAAGCTCTACGTTCTCCTTTGTACTCTGCAGTTTCATTAATTAAGACTTGAGGGCAGCCGCAACAGCATCATTTAAAAAAAAAATTAATAAAATAATAATAATAAAATAAAAAAGAAACACTTTTTTTTAAAGGATATTGATTTCATTAGATTCAATAGCCATTATCAATGAGTAGATTCTACTATGTACTTGAATAGGAACAAACAAGAATCTCGAACTCTATCAAGCAAATGCAAACTCCTTGCAAGTCTATTTTGGAGTTGATAGGAATTTTCCATTGTTTCAGAAATTTTGTATTTCGATTAGTAACGATCCGACCGTTGGATAATCAGTGATCTTTTCGTAAATTGTTCAAATTATTAAATCGACGAAACTATTGAAGTTCGAGCCAACTCCTACATGAGATCAGATTTTCGGGAATTTACGACGAACAAATAAAAAGGGGTTTGAAGGTTATAGTTTATTCCCAAATGTTAGTTAAGTGTTAGTTTTTTGAGAGAAATGGATAATTTCATTAATTTATCCATGGTTAGAAGGCACGTACATCATTTGCTGTCTCATACCAAATAAATCTAGATGGTCTAAGCTACCAAATACATGACAGGTAACCCTCACTGTTGAACAAAATAAGCACAACTTTTGACCTAGCCAATAAAGACAGATCAAACACTACCTAAATCCTTGCTAGAGTAGCTCTAATCGCCTAAAGACCTCAATTGGTGTACAATTAGAGCACCTAAACTTAAATAGTGACAGACTTGAAGCTTCAACTGCTAGGTACCGAATAAAGGAAGCCTAGAGCTTACCTTTTCCCTTCTCTATAGGGCTAAACTCTTGAACAATTTCAATAGTAGGGTAAGTAAGACACAGAGAAGTCCTACTCACCATCTTTTAAGGACGAGGCTTCTTATTCTTACTCCCCAGAGGCCTGCCAACCTTCTTCTTCAGGATGCCTTGCTCACTGTCTTTGTCTGTTTCCACCAAACCCAAAGCATCTGCTTGAAGAGTAAGCTTCCCAAGATAGTTTTAAACTTCTTTGGGGAGGGGGTACAGCCTCCATTCCTACTTCTCTTCTTGTAAACCTTAGGTTCCATATGCACATCTTCAGTAGGAGGAATGGATTTCAGACCACCCTCCATGGAGGCCGATCCGAGGCCATCACCTCATCCATATTCGTCATTGACTGTAGTGTTTGTTAATTATCATGATTTATGATTTATTTGAATGTTACTTTATTTTCGACAGGAGTGTCGGATATGAGTATCTATTTCGAGTTACGATATTTTGATAACTACCCAAATTGTGAATTTAGATTAAGATAGAGAGATATTAAATATGTGAAGTTATTATAATTACGATCCTCCCCTTGAGACGTAAGAGATTAGCTGTGCAGAGTTGATAGTTTAGGCTTGTGAATGGACATTGGATTATAAATAAATTATGCATGCAATAATTTTTTTCGAGTATCGATTTACTATGAGATTTAAGTAGGATTAATTTATTGAGATTTTATGATTTTATAGTTTATCGAGATATTGATAATGTAATTGGAAAGATGATTGATTGAGTTTTGTGAGCACTGTGAATATGAGATTGTGGATGAGTTAAGAAAATCATTTGAGAAGTAATGAGTTTGAATTTATGAATTAAAGGAGGTTAATTCAAGAGGTTAATTATATTATTAAATGCATGCATGTCTTATCCAGTCGGCAGTACTCTCCAGATAATATTTTGGCCGGCAGTAACATCCAGAATATATTTCTACATGGCAGTACCACCCAATGCATCATCTGGTCGGCAGTACCCTCCAGATAGCAGGAAACGGTTAGTCGGCAGTATCTTTTAACCATTACCTCCTAATAATCCAGTCGACAGTACTATCCTGATGGCATGAGATCTTTAACCGGCAGTACCCTCTAGATGACAGCAAACAGTTAGTTGGCAGTACCCTCTAACCATTACCTCTTAGTAATCTGGTTGGCAGTACCCTACAACTGGCATGAGATGGTTAGTTAGCAGTACCCTGTAGCCATCGCCTCCGCATATTCCGAATGGCAGTTCCCTCCAATGCGTCATTTAGCCTGCAGTACCATCCAGATGACCTGAGATAGTTAGTCATGTGTTATTCAGATACTTCAGATAGAGTGAGAAGAGTATTCAGGACAGCGGTACCCTCTGATGCGTCATCTGGGCTATAGTATCCTCCAGATGGCATAAGATGATTAGTCATGAGATGGCAGTAAACCTATAGATATTTAAGTTAAAATGAGTAGTTATATAGTGTAATAAGTCTTTCCGGCATCTTCCATTTAGTGGCCGCCTAGTGAGTACTACTGCCAAACTAATCTTAGTAGCCGTCTGGCTTGTGCTACTGGTGACATGATCCTAGTGACTGTATGATGAGTGTTGCTGGTGATATGATCCTAGTGACCGTCGGTTGAGTGCTACTGTTGACATGATTTTAGTGGACGTCTGATGAGTATTAATGGTGACATGATCCTAGTGGTCATCTGGTGAATGTAGCGAGTAAGGTAATTTAGCTAGTAATTTTTGGTAAGAGATACGGGAGCAGTGCTGGATATCTATTTTGTATTATCGATTTCTAATTTATAATAAACTATTTTAATTAGTATTACTCATTTCGTATCGTAGTGTGATGATCGAGATTTAAGGACAGTTAACCACATATTTTTTGGTTGAAGTTGGTTGTTATCATGGGAGCAGGTAGACTCCAAGAAGATTGAGGTTGGATTGTGATATTAGAAAGAGTTGAGTTTGTATTTGTAGGTTCTGGGTGGTCCACTTTTAGGGGAAGTTCAGCTCAATTTTTTATATAATTTCTCCTAAGGTGGGTCTAACAGGGCCACTTCAGATTTCAGGATGAAATCCTGGAAAGGTTCTATCAACCAGCATCGCCGCCAGTTTGTAGATCCAGACTTAGTCCAAAGTCAAGCCCATATGAAGCCCTTTGGTAGCCATGAAACTCGAAATCGACTAGTGACGCTTGCAAAGGTAAATCTAGCCGCAATCGAGCCAGAACATGATTGCCACCACGAATCTCTCTCCACCCATCTTCGGGCCCAATAGCCCAAATATCACAATGAATTATTTCAAAAGGTCTTGTAGAAGAAATAGAATTATGACTGAAAGGTAATCGACTCTGCTTAGCCAAGGGACATACATGACAAGCATTATTTGGCTGAATGGAAAAATGTAGGAAATTCTTTGCTATGTGACCTAAACATGGAGAGGAAACATGGCCCAAGCGATTATGCCAAAGATTGGTAGGGGAAATGGCGAGGTTGCAAGATGATCCGGAAGGACTGGTTGTATCCGTTGCTAGTGCCACCAAATAGTATAGCCCATCACATTCTTTACCCAAACCAATCGTCCTCTTCGTAGCCAGATCCTACAAAACGCACCAATAAGGATAGAATGTCACTGAACAATTCAGAGCTCTTGTCAAACGGCTAACCGACATTAAATTAACCTTAAACTTTGGCACAAACAACACATCATGTAAATAACTGGTTCGTATCCCAACGCATTATAATTCCTTCAATCTTAAGTAACCTTTCTAAGCTCATCTACCTTGATTTGGCTACAAATCAACTCTTTGGAAGAATCCCATCAGAGATAGGGCTTCTGACAAGTCTTAACATACTAAATCTGGATGAGAATCACATGAATGAATCAATTCCGAATGAAATAGGATCACTGAGGTCACTCAAAGAGCTGCGTTTGGGTGAAAACAGCCTGACAGGTCCAATCCCTGCCTCCATATGGAGCTTGGGCAACTTGACCTTCCTATATCTGGGGAGTAATCAACTTTCTGGAACCGTCCCTCAAGAAGTAGGGAACCTTAAATCCCTTAATCAGCTCCACTTGCAATTCAACAACCTAAATGGTCCAATTCCGGCATCCATAGGAAACCTGGCCAATTTGACTGTTTTTGCACTTCTGAGTAATACATTTTATGGATCCATCCCTTCATCTTTAGGAAACATGACCAAACTCACCTGGTTAGATATCCAGCAAAATCAATTGAGTGGCCTCATCCCACCAGAATTAGGCAAGCTCACATTGCTATTCAAGTTAGGGCTGTTTTTAAACAATCTCAATGGCTCTATTCCTCGAGAGCTAAACAACCTTACAAACTTGCAAAATTTAGGGGTATCTAGCAACATGTTATCAGGCTATCTTCCTCAGGAAATTTGCAATGGTGGAGTACTTGTAAATTTTTCAGCAAATGACAAGTACTTCATTGGCTCCATCCCGAAAAGTTTCAGGAACTGTTCCAGCTTATACAGAGTGAGGCTTGATAGAAACAGGTTAACAGGAACTATATCCGAAGATCTTGGAGTTTATCCACACTTGAACTATATTGATTTGAGCTATAACAATTTCTATGGGGAAAATTCTCATAAGTGGGTGCAGTGCCAGAGTCTGCAAAGCTTGAAAATCTCTCACAGTAGTTGCATAGGTGAAGCACAGTAGTAGTCTCAACATGATCGCCCTTGTTTACATGATCCAAATAGCCATTTCAGTAAATCCCTAGCCTTGATATATCAAACTGGATACTTAGAACCTCTGTAAGAAACCCTCTTATCCAGCAAAGTCTACTCAAATCAGATGAACAGCTTGTTTCAGTATATATTTCATGCCCTTCATAAGGAACTTCAGCAATAATCCACTCAAGATTTAGCATCCAAACTACGTACTCAGGTGGGTGAGATGTACCTTAAATCATAAACAAACAATCCCTTCAGGACTGAGACCCACTTGAAAAGCTGCACAAGAATTCGCACTAGCAGCCACAAAACAATGGATAATGCTTACAATGAGTCGATGACAGCACCCTCATCTCCAAAATATTCAAATGACCATCCTCAGAACCACTGAATTGAGTTTAATTAGGAGGAAGCGTTGAAGCAAATAATACAAACACGACAAAGCTTCATGAATATTAATAGGAAAATCAGGTCTTTGTTGTTCACTTCAATTGCAGGCCACAAATAGAGAAAACAAGCACTCCATAATTTTTCCCGAATAAAAAATTGCATCCAATGAATCACCATATAAGCCAAAATCACAATAATCATATAGTTCTTTCGTAGACTTCATAGATGTACATATTGAAGAAGACATAAGATCGAAATATGGACCGTAGATGAGAATAGAAACATCTTACAGAAGAACAACTTTGAGAACTGATCAAGGCGCCAGGGCTCCTCCAGAAAAACAAAACTCCCATGGAAGAATAGGAGAAATAGAATAATTTGAGTGGATTTTACTTCAAATGTCCAATACGGAATCAGTTAACATCTACAATAAATCAGTATTATTCATGAACCATAAATAATCAGTATCACCAAAGTGCTGTGAATGAGAGATTACTAACCGACTATATTACTTATTTATAAATAGAATCCTTATACAAGTGATGATTAGCCAACATACATATATTAATACTGATTTTACTTCATAGATAAAAACGCTGCATAAGTTTGTCTTCCAAATGATGATTAGCCGACATACATATATTAATACTGATTTTTGAGAAAAACTCGGTGCATATATTGTGCTAGAAGTTATGATTCAACAAATCAAGGTTATCAAGCAGCTTGACATTTTTTGGTAGCCAACCAAGAGCGATACTCAGCAGCACACTCCAACAGACTCTTTGGCTTTGGTAATAAGTCCTTCTTTGGGCACTCTGCAGACCAGTGGAATACGCCCTCACAAATACCACAAACCTTGATAATAGCACGTCCTTCCCACCTCCTATTAGGGTTGCCACCCCACCAATTACATTGTGTACCGACTATATCAGAGTGGCCACCCTTCACATTACAGTGCGCACAAACTAACTCATAGCCTTTGCCAAGAGTTACTTCCATTGGGTTTGGGATACGAACCAAGTACGGGCATTCATCTGTCCAGTGTTCCTTGTCCTTCAAACAAACAGCACACATCTCAAATTCTTCTTCTGCTTCTTCTTCTTCTTCTCCTCCTTCTCCTTCTTCATCTTCATCTTCATCTTCTTCCTCTTCTTCCTCTACTTCAAGTTGAGATAGAGAGTCTTCAGCAACCTTGTGCTTTCCTTTTTGGCAGTTTACCAAAAGAAAAAAGCATAAGAAACCAACAAATTGTGTGGCAGCAAACTTAAATTCCAAATATAATAGGTCTGCCGGTAAGTAATAACATACTAGCAATGAAAAGGTCCTTTTACTTTTTCTTGTATCATTCAAGTACCGCAAACAGAAAAGTAGTTCAAGTTACAGTATACCAACTTTCTACAAACTATAAAATTCATAGCTTGGTACCAAACAAAACAAAACAGAAAAAGGGATCTTCAGCAGAAATTGAGTTTCAAGTTTTACAGACGGTACATGTATACCAAAAAATAAGAAAGATTGCCAAGACTTGTAGTTGATTACAAAACTTTAACCTTGATATTTCTGAGAAAATATTTTCAAATCAAACAAGGTAACCAACACAAACAAATTTTTGTTACATAAACATGTGCAATAGATCTATCACGTCATCAACAAATTAATAGTTAGATGTGGTCCGCTATGCATAATCATAAACGAACCAATGGAATATGAATTTATTGGCCAAAAGTGAATTGATTGATGGATCGAATAAGTGTTGGTACGCTAATTCCTCCCAGACACTATCTATGAATTATATATTAGGCCTCTGAAACATACAAACCATACAAACTCTATGCAATATTGAAGGCGCATCTCAAGGTACAGCTAATTAAGCTCTATGCAATACAAACTCTATGCAATATCTATGGATTAATCCGCTCAAATAATGAAGGCGCATCTCAAGGTACAGCTAATTAAGCTTGTCCCGCTACACAAGATGTAGAGTTATCCTTGTGCTAATTACACAACAAATAAATAAGGCCCTTTTGCCTACTCAGATAATGCAAAGCGAAACCAGCAAACCAAGAGAATGACTAACACCAGCAAACATTTGTCGTTTCGAATCAAACATAAATTAAGATACGAAATTCTACATAACGAAAACAATTAGGTGAAAATTTGATTTCTCACGAAACATAAAACAGAAAATCAAAAGCATACCATCAGTCTGGATCTTGTCGTCCTCCTCCGGCGGGACCTGGTTCAGGTTCCGATGCTGATTCGACAAGAGACATGGCGTCCTGATGAAAGAGTAAAACAGAATTGCAGAGATGGCCGTAAATTGTGTGTAAATAAGGGTCTCGGCTCTTTTATATGCTCGTCGCATCAGGTAGGATTTTGTTCCTTTTGTTTTTTCTTTTCGTGCCCATATACGTATCTTTTCATCTTGAGAGCTTCTATACTTTCAAATCTTTTTTTTTTTTTTTTTCTAAATAATAATTGACTTTGTCAACTCATGTCAAATTACTAATAAAGACATAAATAAGGAAAAGAAAATATCTCTTCTTATCTCTATGAACAACTAGTCTATAATCACATGCTCTGCATGTGTAAGAAAAATTTTAATTGTAAAAAAACTTTGTGCAAAAGAAAATAGATTTAGTGAGTAGTTATTGCAGAGAGAAAATAGTGGGAGAGGTTGTGGGATAATTTCTTTTCAATTTTCTTAATAAAATCTATTTTATAATTGTCCTATTTACCCATGTGATTTAATTTGTTGTCAAAGTTTTTTAATCTTTCAGGGTTAAATCTGTCAAAATTTTCAGTTTTTGCTAACAAAGCCTCTTCTCTTAATAATAGTATAGATAATTGCACTATAAAAAAAATAAAAAATAAAATGAGAGAAAATAGGAAATACAAAGACAACTCAGTCGATAAAGCCCTACTCATTCTAAATGCAAACAAACATGTGAACGAGCGGCGACAAAAAACAGTACTCCAGCATGTTTCAGTTTAGCGACAATGACACCTAAATGCAATGAAAATAATACTTAATTGGAAAATATATTTGTACGGGATGATGAGCAAACATGGTATTGTTGCCTATGTTAACCAAGAGTTGACAATTCATTGAAAAAGTGCTAGCACCTCCGTAACTCATATCTGAAGGATGAACTTCAAAAAAAAAAAAATTATAATAATTGCTGCAATTCCAAATCTTCAAAAACTGAAGGAGATCCAACTAATGATTTTTGAAAGTATGAATAGCATCTTAAAAAAAAGGCTTTATTGATTTTATTGGACGATGGGTATTATAGGAAGATTAGAGAGGTGTAGATAGCTAAATGGTTATTTGTAAAAATAAGTTGGAGGTCTATTAAGTGAGGAGGTCCAAATGCCAAATTTGGAGATATGAATAGAAGCTTCCTTTCCTCTTTCTCTTGCAAAAATATCTCGCCTAAATACCTAGTTATTTTTTAGTAGTTTTAAGGTCTGCTCCCAGTTTTTAGGATTCTTAACCCACCCTCCACCTTTACATATGTCAGTGAGAATCGAACCCATGACCTTTACAATGTTGGAATTATAACTTAATAATAGCTCACAGCGCACTGATAGTTTGTGAACGGCTCTTGCTTCCATATCTTGTTTGGTGACGCGTCCTCATGAAGTCATTGTCGGACATGTAGGTTTGGTTACTCAGTCCAGTAATGAAGGTTGGAGGAAGAGTCCAGGCTAGGATAGGGAGGAGCGAGGGTGGAGCATTGTTATTCTGCGGAGACATCTGCAACCACCAATTTGGGCCACCCAAGCATGTACCCTCCTTTTGCCAGGATCATGGAAGCTTGGTGGAGGAAGCGTTACTCAATCCGGGCCGCGAACTAGATCCGGGTAGAATCTGGGTGCCATGGCTGTCCGGGCATCGTTACCCAGAGTGCTTTGACTTTGGCGTGTTTGGACGGGCGTGGTTCGATATTGGTATTGTTCGACGATGAGGGATTCGCCGGTTGCCTGGTCCGGCCACTGATGTTGGCCTTGGTTCAACGACGGCGTGCATAACTGATGAGAAAAGACGAAGTGCTGGCTGTTGGGAAACCTAGGCCATGAGCCTGTTCTATGTTCATGGGCCAATGCTGGCGGGCTTATGATGTTATTTATTTTCAATGGTTTGTTTATTATTTTAGTGAATTTTACTTACAATAAAATCCCTCTAGAGTTTTTATAGGCAATCAGCTGAATGTCTGTGTCTGCACTCAAAGTGCCTTATTTGTCGTAGAAAGGAGTCAAGTCGTTATCAAATAAACGCAACCTCCTTCTGGCAAATTTAATGTAGTGTCGCTAGTTATAATTTTAGTCGGCAGCATAGTGGGAAAGCAGTTAGGTTAAGTGCTTCCATGACTTTGTATGAGCTTTGTCTTTTTCAGTATGTTACCATTGTGAAGCCAATGGTGTTGCCAAGATATTTGGTATGTCAACCCTTACTAGTTGGTGCATGTTTGAATACATAAACTTAGTGGAAGTTCTTGTTATTATTCAGGATGTCTTTTTGGTACTTATTTTAATTCAGGATTTAATTAGACTTTACGTCCCCCTCATTGTATGCAGCAGTATCATGAATGAAGGTTTCAGGACAGCTGCACCGGCCCTTGTTTTAAATAAACATTAAATTAAAACCTCCGTTAAGTAGTTGACGTGGCAATTTTTCGGGGGACATTTTACTTAGAAATTGTGTGAGAATCATTCCTTATTTCATCTTATTAGACCGTTTGTGTTTTGTTTATAGACCAAAGTTGTCCTATGTACTAAAGAAAATCTGTGTGGATGAAGTTGGGTTTCAGGTCTGTTTCTTGCTCTTTAGGATATAAAAAATTTTCAATTTCGCTCCTAAAATTTCAGAACTTCGAAATACCATTCCGAAATTGGAACTTTTAAATTTTCAACAATCATTGGAAAGTTTCTGAAATTTATTCCAGTTTTATTCAAAACAAGGATAGTGACTTGATACACATTTATGCAAGCGTACGTATCATTGTCAAGATAGGGAAATATTATGCCCAAAGTTTATCGTACCACGGGGATTAGTGGCTAACCCACAATCCTTGGGTAATCGGAAATAAAGACACTTAGCAAACAACGAAAAAAAAAGAAAAAGAATAAAAATGCTAATCTAAGGCACCAAGCCCTAGCAATGCTCGGCTTTAGTTTTCACCAAAGCCTAATCAAAACTAAGAGCCTAGTGGTGGATATGCACAAATGAGTGGAAGAGTTTAATGTTTGGGGGTTGATTTTAACTTAACAAATAATAATGAAATGTAAAGCAATAAAAAATAAAAATGAAATGTAAACAATAAAAATGAGAATATAATGTTGGGTGTTAGGGAGGTTCCTTCACCAAATCTCATGTGTCGGAAGCTAATCTAATGTAGGTGCATATTTCCTATTTTGGCGGTAGTCGTATCCAAGGCGGTTCAAGGCTCAAGGACCGAAACTCCCTTTCATTGTATTCCTACTCCGGTTCAAGGGCCATAGGGACTCACTTGGCATGAATTAGAGCCGGTTCAAGGGTCACTAATTCACATCAAGAGGCGTAGAGATCGAGGAATTAGACTACTAAGCAACCCGCCCGCGCAATCACGCAACGGGTGTAAATCACCATGCTTATAACCCCTCGAATACGAAATTGAAGGTTTCTAGCTTAGGAATTAGAGGGGGTCAAGCCTCTAACTCCATCCTAGACATGCTTAAAATACACACCCTAGAGTTGACTAGGCTCCTAGACATGCATTTTAACCCAACAAAAATAGATATAAGCATCCATCATATGAAAATTGCATCATTGTATTAAATTAAACATCTTTTACACAAAATTTGGGTTAGGGACACAACCCTAACCACCAACAAAGAAATTACTCACAACCCATAATTATAAACATCAAAGATACAAAATTCAAAGGGAAAAGAGTATAGAAATATAGGAGAAAACAAGGGTAGCCACAATTAGCTAGAAAGCTAACATGACTATTCTTGAAGTATAACTCTCACAATTACCCAAGTCTTGAATCTTGTAGAGGAGAAGCCTTTGATGAATTCTTAAAGATTTGGGTGATTAAATCCTTGAAATCCCTAAAATAAAACTAAAGAAAAGAGAAAAAAATGGAGGAGAATGAGGAGAAGGAGAGAGCAGCCCAAAAGGGCTGCCTCTGTTTTTAGTGTGGTACGGCTACTGTGAGAGCGAAGGAAGGAATGGATGGAAGGGGTCTGATGGGAAAGGGCAGAGCCCTTCCCTTTGCTTTGCGGCGTTGGTGATGATCTCTCTCTCTCGAGGAGAATGGGTGGTTATATAATTGTGGTGGCTGGTGAGAAGTGGGATATGATGGATGGCTAGGATCAGAGCAAGGGATAATCATACGGCTAGAGAAAGATGAAAGGGTTTGGTTGCTTAATTGAATGAAGCCACGTGCTGACAAGTTTTGGAAAGAGCATGAAATGGAAAAAAAAATTGCCACGTGTCAAGTGACCAATGGTCAATGGGTAATTACCCCACTCTTTGCATGTTGCACGTCATGTTGAGATTAATTAGCCAATTAAGCTTAATTGCATAATTAATCAATTAAACTTAATTATTTAATTAAGATTTCCACAATTTCGTCCTTTTGCTAAAAACTCCGAATTTCTCCATTTTCGCGTCATTTGCTTTTGATTTTCGTGACTCCGCTTATTTCCTACAAATAAATAAAAAGAGATTAATTACATTATAATTGACTTGAGAATTAGCTTATTTATAGTGTTTTAGATTTAATTACACACATATAAATGAGTATAATCAGATAGATTCGGATTCCAGTAATTTAATTATATAATGTCAAAAATTCAAAAAAAAAAAGTTAATAAAAATAATAAAAAATAAGAAGAAGAATAAGATATACACTAGTCATTAGATTTCCAGTAACTGCTTCCTTTAACATCATGATTTGTGAATGGAGAGGGAAACCAGCTGTGTGGGGAATTTGGGATTCAAGAAAAGAGACTCTGCAGCATCCACACTTATGTAATGACTCATCAACAATATATATATTGCATTGGTAATTTGGTACCAATGGCCACGAGATACCTTCATGAGCAAACAACATACACATGCAATCTCAAACATCATCAAGTCACTGAAACTAAAGGAAGACATCTCTCAGGAAGGACCCATACGAAGATCTGAAGCAATAATTTGCAAGAATGACCTTGGTTATTCTTGCTTGACCATCTAATCGACCAAGAAAGGTTAGATATATACGAAGAGAAAACTTATAAAAAAAGGATGAACTTGTTTGTCCAACTGTTCGATTAAAAGGATCTTCCGGATACAATATTCTCAATATCAGGCCTCCATTTCTACTAAGATTGGATCACAATGCTAGGAAGGGCTGGTACGTAAGAATAGCAAACACTGAGGTTATTTGTTGCAAACAGATCCGTGATACAGATGACACATGGAAGTTAATGAAAAACTGTAGCCTGTAGGGTTCTCACAGTAGTTGCATAGGTGAAGCACAGTAGTAGTCTCAACATGATCGCCCTTGTTTACATGATCCAAATAGCCATTTCAGTAAATTCCTAGCCTTGATATATCAAATTGGATACTTAGAACCGCTGTAAGAAACCCTCTTATCGAGCAAAGTCTGCTCAAATCAGATGAACAGCTTGTTTCAGTGTATATTTCATGCCCTTCATAAGGAACTTAAGCAATAATCCACTCAAGAATTAGCATCCAAACTACGTACTCAGGTGGGTAAGATGTACCTTAAATCATAAACAAACAATCCCTTCAGGACTGAGACCCACTTGAAAAGCTGCACAAGAATTCGCACTAGCAGCCACAAAACAATGGATATATAATGCTTACAATGAGTCGATGACAGCACCCTTGTCTCCAAAATATTCAAATGACCATCCTCAGAACCACTGAATTGAGTTTAATTAGGAGGAAGCGTTGAAGCAAATAATACAAACACGACAAAGCTTCATGAATATTAATAGGAAAATCAGGTCTTTGTTGTTCACTTCAATTGCAGGCCACAAATAGAGAAAACAAGCTCTCCATAATTTTTCCCGAATGAAAAATTGTATCCAATGAATCACCATAAGCCAAAATCACAATAATCATATAGTTCTTTCGTAGGCTTCATAGATGTACATATTGAAGAAGACATAAGATCGAAATATGGAACGTAGATGAGAAAAGAAACATCTTACAGAAGAACAACTTTGAGAACTGATCAAGGCGCAAGGGCTCCTCTAGAAAAACAAAACTCCCATGGAAGAATAGGAGAAATAGAATAATTTGAGTGGATTTTATTGGGAAATCACCATCTTCAAATGTCCAATACAGAATCAGTTAACATCAAAAATAAATCAGTATTATTCATGAACTATAAATAATCAGTATCACCAAAGTGCTGTGCATGAGAGATTACTAACCGACTATATTACTTATTTATAAATAGAATCCTTAATACAAGTGATGATTAGCCAATATACATATATTAATACTGATTTTACTTCATAGATAAAAACGCTGCATAAGTTTGTGTTCCAAATGATGATTAGCCGACATACATATATTAATACTGATTTTAGAGAAAAAATCAGTGCATATATTGTGCTAGAAGTTATGATTCAACAAATCAAGGTTATCAAGCAGCTTGACATTTTTTGGTAGCCAACCAAGACCGATATTCAGTAGCACACTCCAACAGACTCTTTTGCTTTTGTAATAAGTGCTTATTTGGGCACTCTGCAGACCAGTGGCGTACGCCCTCACAAATACCACAGACCTTGACAATAGCACATCCTTTCCACCTCCGATCAGGGTGGCCACCCCACACATTACATATTACAGTGCGCACAAACCATATAAAAACCTTTGCCAAGAGTTACTTCCGTTGGGTTTGGGATACGAACCAAGTACGGGCATTCATCCATCCAGTGTTCCTTGTCCTTCAAACAAACATTACACATCTCATATTCTTCTTCTTCTTCTTCTTCTTCTGCTTCTTCATCTTCATCCTCATCTTCTTCCTCTTCTTCCCCTACTTCAAGTTGAGAGTGTTTACCAACAGGAAAATTCAAAAGCATACCATGAGTCTGGATCTTGTCGTCCTCCTCCGACGGAACCTGGTTCTGGTTCGGATCCTTGGAGAATTCTGATTCGACAAGAGACATTGGCGTCGTCTAGGTCTGGATGAAAGAGTAAAACAGAATTGCAGAGATGGCCGTAAATTGTGTGTAAATTAGGGTCTCGGCTCTTTTATATGCTCGTCGCATCTTTTTTTTCCTTTTTCTTTTCTTTTCGTGCGAATATACGTGGCATAACTCTAATGGTTGTATAATTTTAGGAACTAAAATCAACAAACCATAATGGCCTATATTTAAGAAGACGATCACTTTGCCTAAAATGTTAACCGTCACCTTTATCAAAGAACTCATTCTATACATTTACTAGCCTTCCTGCACGCGCGATGTGCGTGCGGAAGGGCCGCGCTCGCGCGTGCGTATTGTCCTTCCTCTTTTGCTACGCATATTTGAAATGTTACTCATGAGTGCAATTTAATTTCTGCGTTACTTATTACCTAACTCTTACCTCATACAGATATTATAAAATATTGTATATGTCTTTCGCAATCCATCAGTATAAAACATAAATGGTTGGAACAAATATGTCTTTAGCAATCCATTGTACAAAATTATGCGTTGGTATATACAAATATATATAATTTTAATGGTTGGAACCCAGTCTACTTATTATTGAAATTGGTTAACTACCACAAAATAAAAACATATTTAAAGGAAAAGAAGCAGAGCTTAAGAGTTCTTTTTGTTCCACTCTTTCAAAATAAGCTGACTGAGATAATAATGTTCATTTTTACTGATTTTCCCATGCACCAACCACATGAAAAATACGGAAACATGCCTCCTATGGCCCTTGTCTCTTTAGAACTTTTTCTTTTGTTGAGGGCGACGATCTGGTACCATTCCTACAAATAGAAAGAATTACACAAAGTTACAGGGTTATAATCCAAAAAATTCAATCAAATATGTACATTTCTAATCTATAAAAATGTCAAAATACCTATGAAGACGATCTATCATTTGTGTTTGAATGAAGCAAAACTTCTTTAAATACGACATTTTTGTAAATACGCCATCTTCACCAGCTATGGATCCTTTTTTAACCAAAACTTTTGTGGTTGACTCCGACACTCCTCTCGACAATGCCACGTATAATTGTCCATGACTAAAAACATGATCTGGGAGGTAAACACCTACATGTGGGATAGTCTGGCCTTGAGATTTGTTTATGGTCAAACAGAAGCTCAGTTTCACTGGAAATTGCTTTCTTGTTAGTTGAAATGGGAGCCCAGCATTTTCTGCACTTTTCAAAGGAATTCTAGGTAGAAAAACTCTAGTCCCAGCAAACTGTCCTGTTAGTATCTCAGCATCAATCAGATTTTGGTACGAACCACGACACAACAATCTAGTACCGTTACACAATCCCAATTTTAAAAAATGGACTAACCAATGATAATTAAGACAAAAAATGAGCATTGAACTAAGAAGTCTTTTTTTTTTTTTTTTGAGGGAAAGATAGAAATACATTCAATCAATCGAAAACAAACATTGGGGGGGGGGGGGGGGGGGGGGTTATAGACCGAAACCCCAAGAAACCGCGGTTACAGCCTCAAGAATTCTTTTACTTTATTAAGAACAACTTCTCTAAACGTCTGTATATTATATTTATACAATTCATTTATATCTCAATGATCTAACTACAATGCAACAACATGAGAATGAGAAACAATATGAAGAACACATACCTCAATTGAAGGTTGTTGATCATCATCTTGAAAATTCATGTCAATGGTTAAAATTGAGGAGAAGTGTAGAGAAGAAAAGATGCTTCGCAATGTTTAAGATTTAGAAGAAGAGACCAAATGCACGTTCAAATTTTTTTCTTCTTCTAATAAATAAATGTCTATTTTAGTCATTTAACCTATCTATACGCTAATAGAATGAAAATACCTACAGGGCTTGCTTTGCTAGGGTTGGGAGAGGGTCGTCCTTGGCCTCTTTGTATCTCCTTCCATCCTTGATGGAAAATTATTCCGATATCGTCTTCAGTATTAGCTCCCTTGTGCTCGGCTTCTGTTGTGCCTGGTATCAGATCGTGGTTTGCACCATGGCATGTGGTAACCTCTTCTTCTCAGATTCTATCTGACTGTGTATCTGGTCAATGGGGAGTAGTAGATGTGACGCCGCCTTCCCAGATAGGGACGACACCAAGAATCCGGAGCCTTAGGCCCATCCGAGCATTGCTGAAGACGGCGTGCGACATTGGGTTAGTGGACGGATGGCTGAGTGAGCAGACCGAGAGGGGCCGTTGTTTCACCATGTTTTTTGGTACGTTGGTGAGGCAATTGTCGGGAATTTCTGGGTTTCGTTGTGCCCTAGATCGAGGGGGTGATCCAGCAGCGAAGGGTGAGCGGCACAGTGCTTGGGATCTGGGCGGGATCTTCGTCACGGCTGGTGGCTTTGGTGGAGGCAGATGGTGTCGAGTTGGTGGGGGCAAAGATGATCCTTTTCTGATCAAAGGATCGAGGTGGAGAAATAGTCGGAGCTGAGGTCAGGGATGATCTGGGTGCCCAAAGAATTTTTTGGGTGCGCAAAGGAGAATTCTGTGGGCCTGGGCCTCAGTTTTGTTGGACTGTTGTAGGGTTTTTGGTTGGGCCTTCCTACTTGGGGCTTTGCAACTGGTGTATGAGCCTGATGCTGTTAGGGTTCACATTTAGGATCCGAGAGACTTTTTATGGGCTCGGAATTTTTCTGCATTTTGGATATGCTTCTTTGGTTACTTAGGCAGAAGATTGCTCTCTATTCGGCGTATTTTTTTGCATAGAGTAGGCAATATCGGTCATACTACCGCTGGTCACTTTGATAGAAGATTACTCGATCTCTATTCGGCGTATATCTTTGTGTGGAAGTATGGTCGACTATACTATTTGTACTATTTTTTTTTTTTTTTTTTGAGGAGAAACATGAACACTTTCATTACTTCGGCCAACAAAGTTACAAAGGAACCCGCCACGTGTGTGGCCCCTTTAAAATGAGATCCTAAATATAACTCTGTACTGACAAACACAACAGACTCTAACGGTAGGGAAAAGAGAAGGGAAATACTCAAAAAGCCTGCCTCATATGGGCGCTAAACCTTCCCTACCGAGCTCCATTCCATTATTAAAATAAACACCAAAAAAAACACAAAAACAACCAAACAACACAAAGCTAAACAAAACAATGAAAGGAACAATCAGCAAGACAATCGTCAAGGAGTAGAGGCCTCCTCCTCAAGCCTAGAGAGCAGTGCACAATGCTTTCCAGCTGAGATAATCTTTGGTTTATGTTTCTTCTCATCCCCAACCTTACCAATAGTAGGAGAGGAAGACTTCCCCACCTAAAAGTGCAAGCCTTTGGTAGGAGAGCCCTCCATCCCAAAACTGAAAGTGGAAGCAGAGATCCTACGTTTCCGATGACCCAAGGAATCCGGGCTAATAAGAGTCGATGACACACCTCCCACAGAAACTTGAGATGAGTCATTAAGTCCTCGATCAACACCAGATCCAGATCCCAACCTCCATTTCTTCAATGGAGATGTAACTTCATCATCACCATGCACCCATTTTCCCAAGCATTGACCCAGCCATAACCTGCACCTCATCAACACTCTCCTCCAACACCAGCGGCCGAGAGTCCATCTGCCCTTCCAACAGCAAAGGCCCAATCCCAGGATGGTCACCCACCCCCTTACATAGCCCAGATTTTGTCTGGTGCTTCATTAAATGCTTAATTGCATCCCTTATTCGGTTTTATTTCCTATGCTTTATTGTATCTAGTACTATTGTTCTTGTTATTTCATATGTTGGTGTACTTTCTACATCTATAAGTTGTAATTTTTCTTATGATTATTATTAATAAAGTGGTTGACTATTACTCTCACAAACACAAAAAAAAAAACTATCTATGAAATCTGATTTAAAATGTGAAATAGTTGGGATGTGTATTAAGTAGTTAAGGGATATATAAAATTTCTCTTAAATCCCACCAATCAATAAATTACCCAAACAACTTAAACCTCTTGATTCAAACTCACATCATCTTAAACTCCCATCACTTTACAATTCCTTGGCACCTTGAACTCCCTCACCCAAACACTCTCTAAGAGCATAAATGTATAACTAGAAATCCACAAAATAGATTATTTCGTCTCTCATCATCATCTTTTCTATAATCACCATTCTCCTGCCTATGCATATTCAAATTTCAGATCATCATACCAACTCTGCCTTCAACTGTCACTATGTGTATAGAGTTGCTAATGTTTGTGTATGTAGAGAAATGAAATTGCACACTTTGTCTTGACTGAAGACACTTTGAATCACAAACATCAACAACTGAAAAGTCTAAGAACGTACTTTATGGATTGGCAAGTTTCAGTGAGTTTTCAAAAGTTTTTCTGATTGTCTTGCAACAAACACTTTCTTGCGCTTCCAATTGTAATGAGCGTTAACGTACGTTGTTGGTGAATCAGTAAACTTGGGCCATTTCGACTTAGGAGTACGATTTTCTCCTAGATGTGTGGAAGCTACATCGTCCTTGAATAAAATGTGGTGCATATAAGAACGGCTGCAAAATAATGTTAATGGATGACTAATTTCCGCTATTGTTCCTGATTGCCTGTAAAAATTATAATAATATATATACAGGATGATGTCTGTTCTAACTAAAAATTCTATTAACATATATAGAAAGAAGAAAAGTACACCAAAGCCATTGATGCAGAACATTTTTCTTAATACTCGGAATGTAAAATAGAAAAAATGATTTATTCTCCAACCTTCTAAAGCGATCATAGAATTGTAGATAAAGTTCAATAACAGTTTCGTTGGACTCTATCTCTATTCCAGTTGAGTATAGCGGTATCATTGTTAACATAGAAATAGACAATTAATAAGTTACTTCATGACTATATTAACATAAATAAAGACCTTTGTACGTGGGGGATATTACCCTGCAATATTCCACCAATATCAGAACTGTACAATGTTGCTTTAAGTAGTTCAAACGAGTCCATTTCAAATGCTTCACCTAGGTGAGAGCTACATCCCTCTAATTTTTATTCCATGCACTGAGAGCAATTCTACTCCCAGATCCTAGTGCAGCAAAAGTATCTGAAACCTTCTTCAAGTCCTTTACACGCTCTTTTAATTTTTCATCACATATGTCTATAAGATGATATGCGATTGGCTTATACATTAAATATTAAAAGTTGAATTAGTATACTATAGCGTGCTGCGTTTGGATGAAAAAGAAAAGTTATTGTTAATCAAAGAGTAGAGTAAATGTAAGTAAAAAAAAGAGGAAGGACATCGATGAATATTCAATGCAAAACATATCGCTTTGTTGAGCAAAAGTTCGTACCTTGCAGCGTTAGTGCCTAGCAGTGCTGTTGCACACTCCGCCGCAGCTCTGCAGGAGGCTTCCGGCAAAGATGCCAGGAGTTTCACCTGAGGCAAGAGCTCTTCAGTATCTCTATGAGTAATGAAGCTCGCTCCAGCCGACTCGAAATCTCTCCGAGATGTGAGAGTTTCAGAGGTCATCATCATTGACTACTTTTAAACCAACATTTTCTAGATTAATGGAAGAATATTGTGACTCAAAGAGCTCCATATGGGCTTCGAATCACTGTTTTTCCTTTAGATTTATTGCAACAATAGCCCTAGTTTCACCAATTATTTCAACATTTCACCATCAATTTCAACATTTTCTTTCAAGTCGAAACCCCCAGATTTCACAATGCATCACATAGTTTTAGATCAGAAAACCAAAACATTTGGCTTTTGTTTACAAGCTTGAAAACCATCGTCAACCAACATATTTGTCATGTGTCTATCTATGTTAGCAAGTCTAACATCCAAAAGTGATATGTTATGCACCTCATGAGTCAAAAAACAGCTCCAGCCAAACTCGATCATTTGAACTTCCTTTGTACTTCACATACTTTTGCAGTGAACCAACCTTCTCATTGGCTTGTGAAGCGTCACCAACAAGCTTCTGAAAACACTTAACCATCAGTGTCAAAGGAACATCAGCAAACCTATGATCCAAGAGATACGTTGCCATTTCTCATTAACCCCTCCTCCAACCTCCACCACTTTATTCAGATCATCCGGTAGCACACTCTTTCCCATAGGGTTATTTATTACCTATAGGTGGTAGGTTTCATCCATAAAATATTTTTGTTCGATATCTAATGATTTGATGTAGTTAAGAGTGTCCGAGGAATAAGGTTGCTAAGCTTGAGGCTAGTAAAGTCAATCAAATGTGCAATCAAACTTCTTACCTACACCACCCATTCCAACATGTTTTCTCATATGTAACTAGCATTTTTCCACACATGCTCTGCATGTGCAAGCTATTAATTTTTTTTTTTTTCAGAAAAAAAGAAGAAGAAAATTGGTTATTGCAGAGAAAAGAAAGTGGGAGAGAGAAAAGTGGGTTGTGGATAATTTTTTTCAAAATTTTTAAAGAAAAATACATTTTGTAAATGTCTTAATTATCCTTGTGATTTAATTAATTCTCAAAGTTTATTAATATTCTAGGGTCAATTCTGTCAAAATTTTAGATTTTGGCTAACAAACCCTCTTCTCTTAATAATAGTATAGATTACAATAAGACGAGATGGAAGTCCATCGATCATCTGATTCAGCGCCATCTCTACTGCCTCTCTTATTCTCTAGATATGCTTCGACCAAAAAATAAAAAAAAAACTAATTCAACTTCTTTGGGACAAAACTAAAGGTACTACCAACGTTGTAGCGAGTTTAGATAATGAAAAGATAATCATCCTTGGAAGTGACTCTTGATTGACCTACGAAGGAACTATACGTTGCTAGTATATCTTCTTTTCTCAATCTTGCATATTTTATATTTTCATAAACAGATGTGCAAAAAAAATATGAACGGATAACTTTAAAATAATAGCCATAATGATTGGAAGTGCGGGTGGATGTGGAAAGATTTGGAAACACATGCGAGAATATTGTAGTTCGCAAAGAGCTAAGCCAAAAACGATTTCTTCCATCGAAATTTGGTAGCAAGCTACTTAAGACTTAAGAGCGTTGATGATGTTGTGTCATCTGAATGTTTTGTTGTCTGGTTGAAAATGATATAACTCATCATCTGTTCTATAATATCCTACAGTATACTAATTCAACTTTTAATTTTAATGCATAAGCCAACCGTATGTCATCTTATAGACATATATGATGAAAGATTAAAAGAGTGTGTAAAAGATTCAAAAAACGTTTCTGATACTTTTTCTACACTAGGATCTAGGAGTAGAATTACTCTCAATGTATGGAATGAAAAATTGGAAGGATGTAGCCCTCACCTAGATGAAGCCTTTGAAGCTGTCTCATTCAAACTACTTAAAACAACATTGTACAATTCTAATATTGGTGTAGTATTACAGGGTAATGTCTGTCCCCTCAAAAAGTACAATTCTAACATTGTACAATTCTAATATTTATGTTTATATAGCCATGAAATAACCTATTAAGTGTCAATTTCTATGTTAACAGTGGAATTGAGATAGAGTCCAACAAAATTGTTGTTGAACTTTATCGATATTTCTTTAGAAGGTTGGAGAATAAGTTATTTTTTATATTTTACATTTTGAGTATTAAGAAAAATGATCAATTCCGTAAACTTTTCTTCTTTCTATATATGTTAATACAATTTTAATTTAGAATAGACATTATCCTATATATATTATTATCATGATTTTTGCAGGCAATCAGGAACAATAGCTGAAATTGGTCATCCATTGACAGAACTTTGTGGCCGTTCTTATATATGTGCCGTGTATTATTTAAGGATGATGTCGCTTCCATGCATCTAGGAGCAAATTGTATTCCTAAGTCGAAATGGCCCGAGTTTACTGATTCACCAACAACGTTAAGGCTCATTACAGTTGCAAGTAAGAAAGTGTTTGTTGCAAGACAATCAGAAAAACTTTTGAAAACTCACTGAAACTTGCAAATCCATAGAGTACGTTATTAGCCTTTTTAGTTGTCAATGTTCGTGATTCAAAGTGTCTTTAATCATGACAAAAGTGTTCAATTTCTTTTCTCTTTATACACAAATAGTAGCAAACTCTATACACGCAGACAACAGAAGGCATAGTTGGTATGATGATCTGAAATTTGAATATGCATGGGCAGTATGTTTTCGGTTGTCAATGAGTCTATTTTTCATTGTGATGTCTGTGAACTGCTAAGAGCCATCGTATTTCATATTTTCCAAGTATTAATAAAAGTCTCATTTTGTTTATGAGTTTGCGGTCTACCAAGGTTCCTTCTCTTTCTGGAACTTGTTATTATGTGACTTTTATTGATGATTGTACTCGGATGACTTAAGGTTTCATTGTTAAAGAGCAAGAGTGATATCACTTGATGTTTATGATTAATTATTCTCATCAATTTTATATTCGCCGATTAACATATATCATAACAAAATTGGTCAATGTCTTGATCTATAATCAATCAATTGAAATTCCATTGTTCAAATTTTCTTTGAACCGTAATATCATTTCGATGAGAATAATTAATAAGAAAAAATTCAATATTTCATAGCAACATTGTTCAAGATTTTGGGGGTAGACCACAATATTTGGGTTTTAGGGTTTCATAAATCATTTTTATTGCTATTAGGGTTTCAAATATCAAATTGAAAAAGAAAAAAAATCACACATTCAACAACTACAATGAACATGTTAGGTATCAAAAAATGTTGATATCATTAAAGATTAAAGAAAAGACAAAAACCAAGAAAGAGAGATGATGAAGGACCAACCTCTTCGCCGATAGAGAAAAGAACTTTGATAGACTTTTTCAAATCTTTGGTTTGGTGGCTGGAAAATTATTGGAGTTGTGTAAGTTTAGTTAACCCTACAAAGTCCATAATTATCCATGATTTTCTAATTCCATAAGCATGAATGATATTTTGAATACCCCCATTAGCTTAAGTATTATCATAGACTCGAGCTACAGTTTTCTTTACTTGCAGATTTCTTCAACCACTCAGCTGCTTTTTCAACCTACAAAAGCATAATAAAAATCATGTCATCACTATATACTCACATAGGTAAGAAACTCTTAACAAAACTTTAGGTTACCTGAGCATTCCAATTTGTTCTGGTAGTGAGGACAACTAGAGCTACTGTTTGTAAGAAAACTCTGATTATCTTCCCCCACCAAATACCCTTAAAAAGGTAAAAGATGCATCATGATCTACCATTCACAATCACAAAGCAATAACTCGATTGAGGAGAATGGTGAGAAATTCAACTCACTACTACTCCCATTCTAAGTTTGAAGCCAAGAACACACCCAATTGGAAGACCAATGAAATAGTAACAGAACAAGTTAACATAAGCCACAACACCTTGCCATCCACTTCTAATTGCCACACCTGAGATTGCACATACCCAAAATTAGAATCGATACCATTAGTGTTTTCAGACCTGGTTTATTCATATCATAAATGAATATCTGAGAGTATAGGTTGAATGCCGTTCAAGAAAATAGAGATGGCGAGCAGTGGAGTTAAATCAAACACTACCTTGATAACCTCGGAATCGCTTGTAAATAGCTCGCTTAACTGAACTCGGAGGATCAATACAATCACAATGAAGATTACGCTAATCAGGATGCTGGTCACGTTCACCACAAAAATTGAGAATCTAGCCACCTTTGGATGACCAGCCCCGAGTTCATTACCAACTTGAACATTGCATGAGCCGAGTTTTAATCATCATCAAAGAGTTTCCCAACCTTGTTTGCCAATGAATAATTGATTACTCTTAAGATTAGTCAAAACCTGGCAGCTACATTTAGGCCTAACATAAATGTCATGTCCCAGTTCAAGTAGTTTATTCTACAATTGTACATATCAGCACATGTAAAGTTGGATAACAGTTTCATATCATAATAGAGATTTAAGTTAAAATAGATTGTTCAAACAATAGGAATACCATAGAAATGGAGTCTAGGTAGATTGTAGGGTTGGGGAGGAGCTCTAACATAAGCTCTAGCCCTTGGCTGTACCATATCACTAAGCTACATTAACCCATGATCTGATCAGCCCCAACAGTTATTTGAAAGAAACCAAGGGGAGTAGAAGTAAAAAGTTAAGATTTTAGACCTACCACAACATGAAAGCAGAGGCAACAGTGAACTTAAAATAAGGCCAATTCCCCTAAAGGCTTTGCTAGAGAAGCCAATCCAAGTTTCCTTGCACTTGGCCTCAAAACAATGTAAACCCCAGATGCAATTACAAGCAGCCACCAAGAGAAGCTGAGAGTAAGAGCAGCTCCCAATAGCCCAAAATTAACAACATCAACTACCAACCAAGTGAGGAAAATGTGAAGAAGGAAAATTCCAACATACATGAATGCCAAATGATTCACTATGTTCTATGCTTGAAGAAACCTTTGCTGGGGGCAGTTTATGGCAAATGCGTAGAGTTGAGGGAGTAAGCCCCTGGAAAAGATTTGGCCCTTCTCTACTATCATATGTGATTGTCCAATTGCTATGAGCATTAGTTATGACCACCAATATAGAGGTGTAAGGAGGACCGCTGCTCCCAAGTGTAAAATGAATGCTCTTTGGCATATAATCCCCATTGCTCCCAATTGTTTAGATCCATATGCTTGTCCACATACCGTTTGCACAGCACTTGCCATCCCCAACTTCAGATTCAAATCAAGCAACAAGAGTTCAACTTTAGTACTTAGACCATATAGAATGAATAACGTTTTATTGTCGCGTCACACTGAATGTGGACCATACTCTCAACAATCTATTGTTACATATCCATAGTCGGACAACTTAACATGTCAAGTGCTGGACTTGTGTAGCTAGTTATTGGAATTATTAGGTACACTATCTTCCTTGAAGGATCTTTAGTCTTGATAAAAAGCATGACCACTTAGATGACCAAAGGAGTCATGTTCAAAAGAGTTAGCGGACTGGGCTTCCCGGAGCTCTTTTCAAAAGAATTTGGCAGGCCCAAGGCCATCCTTATGTCTATTTTCAAACATGAGAAAACAATTAAAGTTCCATTAATAAAACGTCTCAAGTCCGCGCCTTCCTCTTCTTCATCCCTCATAACAGACCCCACCTTTTTCTATGCACTATCAGAGCTCTTAGTCATTTTCTTTATGGGCGAAGAAATAAAGTAACAAAGCCGTCACTGAAATTGTAAAACTGAAGGCAAACTAATTTCAATTGATCATGACTATTGCTTGTCGTAATTCAGTCGCATAAATTGTTCTATCATTATCGAGGAAACATGAGACTTCCGCGAGAAAACTTTTCATCGCCAAAGCTATAATTAGCGAGGAAAGTGAGAAAATATGAATTTCCTCGCTATAGTTTCGGCGGAAAATTTTGTAAGACTTGCCAAATTTAGTGGCGACGAAACTTTTGGTTCCTCGCTAATTGTTAGTGTTAAATGAGAAAACGTCTGGTAGCCAAAAGATACAATCTGCGAGGAAATAATTAACCCGTTTCTATAGTTTTGGTGGGAAGTTTTCTCAAACTCGCCAAATTATATGGCGTAAAGTATGTTTCCTCGCTAAAAGATAACTTTTCGCGATGAATTGATTTCATCTGTAAAGCTTCTCTTTCAGCGAGGAACAATTTCCTCGCCTGTCATACATTTAGTGAGAAAATAATAATTTTGTTATGGTAGATTTTGAGATGAAAATTTTCAAATCCACACAAAAATCTTAGCAATAAAACTTAATTTCATAGCCAATAGTAATTTTGGCCATAAATAACTTTCAATTTAGATTGAATCAGTTTTAGAACCCTTACTTGGGGCTTTAGGTCGACTGGTTTTGAAATCCGGTTGAGCCAAACTATTCGTCTTCTCCTCTAAGCCGGTATTTGGCCTTATTAGAACAAAGATCAAATTTCGTCCCAATTTTATGGGCCACTACTTGCCTTTGAAAATAGGTTGGCTAACATTGTTTAGGGATCTGACCGAGAAAAAAAAAAAAAAACATTGTTTAGGGATGGACATTTTGGTACTCGAGAATTGAACAACGGTCAAGTTCAGGAACAAATTTTCATGCCATATGGCTTTGCGTACAACTCTACCAGGAGTGTCGGCCAAGCTCTAGATTCAAAGGCTGTTTGCAGATATGGGGCCAAATGGGAGGCTCTTGACTCGTGCATGTTGAGCGTGGAAAGATTTAAGTGCAAGTAATAGCAATATTCAACTCTTATGAAAAACTTCTAGTGAAAAAGATCGACACCATCACTTTCCACACACTGAGAATAACTTGGATGGTGCAAGCGATCCCAACTTTAAGATTTTAAAAGACAAAAGTCACAAAATGGTCCAACTTGGCTTCCTAATTTGACATAAAGTCTAGCGTGGACCAATGACGAATGCAATTCCCAGACGGCTGAAATTTGACTTGGCTACGGGAAGAAGCTGCTCCGTCATTTAATTTGAATAGCTTGGGCTACTTGGACCTCTCTGTTCAAACTTTTACATATAGTAAAACACAAGGTCTATTCCCATTTGGCCTCTAGCTCAGTGTACAGTGCACAGGTCATAATTTTGCTTGCATACAAAACCTGTTACCTTTTTCCAGCCACACCTGTTGCCTTTTCCATATGGGCTTCTGGTAACAAAGACGTTCTTTCAACATACTTGATGGCAACCCAGAAACAGAAACCACTAAATTGTAGTCCTGATTTACAGTTTCTACTTATAGTTTTCATGGTGGTTTCTTCTTCCTTGGCAACTTCATCTTCAGCAGCAACAGAAGCAGAAGCAGAAGCTCTTTTGAATTGGAAGTCAAGCCTTGACAATACAAGCCTGTCTCTCTTGTCCTCATGGGTTGGAGACAACAGCAACACTTGCAATTGGGTTGGGATTTCCTGCAACAACTTTGGAAGCATCAACCATATAAACCTCACTGGTTCTGGTTTGAGAGGTACACTCCATACTTTGAGTTTCTCGACTTTCCCAAATCTCATAAGCCTTAACTTGAGCCATAACGCCTTTTTTGGAACCATTCCCCCAAGTTTAGGTAACTTGTCTAGTCTTGAAATCCTTGATCTTTCTCAAAATAACATTAATGGGTCCATTCCTGATGAGTTTGCAATGCTAGGCAACTTATCCACTTTTTCATTTCAGAAAAATCAAATTTCTGGTCAAATTCCTCAAGAAATGTACAAGCTAAGTTCACTTAGTGTGATTGACATATCAGTCAACAATATCACTGGTTCAATCCCAGCATCTATAGGAAACCTGTCCAACTTAATTGTTCTAGCTCTTCATCAAAACGCTTTGTCAGGATCGATTCCTTCCAGTATTGGAAACCTGACTAGGTTGAAAATGTTGTACTTGATGGGTAATCAATTATCTGGAGCCATCCCAAATGAAGTAGGAAAGCTCAAGTTTCTTACCGATCTAGGATTGGTAAATAACAAACTAAATGGTACCATTCCTCTGGAGATAAACAACCTTGTATATTTGAAGAATTTTTTTTTGAGCAACAACAGCTTGTCTGGTTCTATTCCCGGAGATGTATGCAGTGGTGGATTGCTTGAAATTTTTACAGCACATAATAATCAGTTGACAGGTCCCATACCTAGAAGCTTGAGAAACTGCACTAGCTTAACTAGGTTGAGACTTGAAAGAAACCAACTATCAGGAAACATAAGTGAAGAGCTTGGTATTTATCCGAAATTGAATTACATTGATCTGAGTTATAACAGACTGTATGGAGAGCTTTCTGAGAACTGGGGGAAGTGCCAAAACTTGCAAAGCTTAAGACTCAGCAGCAACAGAATTTCAGGGAGAATTCCTCATCTTGAGGGATCTGAGCTACATGTACTTGACCTTTCTTCAAACGGTCTCATTGGGTCAATTCCAAAGGAACTAGGAAAGTTGTCATCCTTGTTCAACCTCAGCCTTGCGGACAACAGACTTTCGGGCAGTGTCCCATTAGAGATTGGAATGTTGTCCAATCTGCAGTATCTTAACTTAGGAGCAAACAATTTGACTGGATTGATTCCAGAGCAATTAGACGGGTGCAGAAAGTTGTTGAGCTTGAATTTGAGCAGAAATAGATTTCGTGAGAGCATTCCTCTTGAGATGGGAAGCATACAATCTCTACAAATTCTTGATCTGAGTCATAATTTGCTAATGAATAGAATACCAGCACAGCTTGGAGGATTGCAAAAGCTAGAAGCATTGAATCTCTCCCACAATGAGCTCTTGGGTTCAATCCCATCCTCTTTTGATAACATGTTGAGCTTGACAGTTGTTGACATATCTTACAATCAATTGGAGGGTCCTCTTCCCAACAATAAAGCATTCCAAGAGGCTCCAGTTGAAGCTTTGGGGAATAACAAAGGGTTGTGTGGTAATGCCACCGGTTTGAATGCTTGCCCATCTATAACAAGGGGTGGGAAAAAGAGTAACAAATCTACTATTTTCATCATAGTCCTTGTTTTAGGTATTGTAGTTTTCGTATTTGTAGTAGTTGGAGTTCTGTATATGATATGCCATACCCGAGAGCTGCAAAATGAAAACCAGTTTGAAGTTTGGAGCTTGGATGGATTACTTGTGTATGAAGACATCGTTGAAGCTACAGAGTCATTCAACTCCAAACATTGTGTAGGAGTAGGAGGGACTGCAAGTGTTTATAAAGCTCAACTGCAAACAGGTCGGATTGTTGCAGTAAAGAAACTTCACACGCTGCAGGATAGTGGTGGAGAAGCAATTCTGAAGGCTTTTGTGAGTGAGATTCGTACTCTTGCAGAAATCCGTCACCGCAACATATTGAAGCTTTATGGTTTCTGTGCACATCCGCGGCACCCTCTTTTGCTTTACGAGTTCATAGAAGGAGGAAGCTTGGAAAACATATTGACTGATGAAAACTATGCAAGTAATTTTGGATGGATGGAGAGGGTGAATGTTGTCAAAGATGTTGCAAATGCATTATCTTATATGCACCATGATTGCTCGCCTCCAATAGTTCATCGAGACATATCAAGCAAGAACATCCTGCTGGATTTAGAGTATGGAGCTTATGTGTCTGATTTTGGTACAGCAAGGCTTTTGAAGCCTAATGCTTCTAATTGGACAACATTTGCAGGCACATTTGGATATAGTGCTCCAGGTACTTATTCCTGCTTATTTTATGTCTAATTATCATAGCACAACAATACACTACAGCTAGACGTTTCATTGCATAAATGTAATTTTCAAATTCAATGAATGGAATCTTTGTTTTTACAGAGTTGGCATACACAGTGGAACCAAATGAGAAATGTGATGTTTATAGCTTTGGAGTGGTAGCATTGGAAGTGATCATGGGAAAGCATCCTGGAGATCTCATCTCCTACTTTTTGTCACTTTCATCAACATCAACAGCACAAGGTGTGCAACTGAAGGATGTCTTGGACCAACGCCTCTTGCCTCCTAACAATCAAGCTGCTGAGAAAGTGATCGCAGTTGCAAATCTTGCATTTGCATGCTTGCGAACGAGTCCACAATCTCGACCAACCATGCATCAAGTTTCCCAGGAGTTGTTGTTTTGAACGACACAATTTTGTTAGACGGTGCTTAAATATTAGAAACCTGTCCTTGCTTCTTGTAATGTGAATCTATGTCAACTCTTCAATGCTGTAAAGTTTTCTCCGCAATATATACAATCTTGACTGATGTTCGGGTGGCAAGAAAAGTTGGTTGTGAACTTCAAAACAACTTTGGAGTAATTTTTATAGGCATTCCATATGAAGGAAATGGAAGAGGATCCATGGATATAGGCTCATCAGGATATAGCAAAGACCAGTCATAACGAGTCACGATGAAATGCACGAAAATGAGGACGTTCAGCTTAGCAAGTTGGTACCCTGCACAAACTCTTGGCCCTCCTCCGAATGCCAGAAAGGCATATGGTGGAACATGCTCCTCAAACCGGCTTGGATTGAAACTCGAAGGATCTTCAAAATATTCTGAATTGTAATGTGTTCCATATATTGTCCACAACACCTTCACAAAATTAACCACCAAAACTGTGAGTAAAGCATCTAACTAAAATAGTATTGTCTATAGCAGAAAACATATGTACCTTCCATCCTTGTGGAATAGTGAATCCTTCATATTCAATATCAGCAATGGCTTTCCTGAAAGAGCCGAAGATAGGAGGGAAGAGACGCATGCTTTCGCGATCAACCTGCCAGGTGTACTTCATGTTCTTCGTATCATCCAATGTCAGATTTTGATCACCAGGTTTTTTGCTTCTCATTATCTCAGCATGTTCTGACTTCTGACATAAATGAAATGCAACTCGATGATATTAATTACTGTTCTGAATAAGTGAAACTGATGACCTTGGACTGAATTGAAGAGCATACAATCCTTTAAGTAAGAAACTGTGGCAATATGGATGCTGAGCCAACATTTTGAATGTCATGGCAATGGCAAAAGTAGTATCATGAGCTGCGAACACCAGCAAGACCACATTATCAACAACCTCCTCTTCGGTAATTTCTCCTCGAATCATCCCAGCCACTAATCGAGACACCAACATCCCTCCTTGCTCTTCTTCTTCTTTCTTGCTTTCTTCCATGTGCTTCTTCTTCTCTCTTACTACTTTAACCAGTATTTTCTCAATCTCATTCCTCGCTTTCTTTGCTCGCCAAAACCTGGACCCCGGAAAATTAATTGGTGCTGCAAAAACCCCTTCCAAAACCCTCTCAAATGTTCCCAACATATCTGCCTTCACATTGATCCCCAACAAGCACTCAAACACTATCGAAAAAGTCAAGACTTTCGTTGCATGATACAGGCGGATCTCATCCTGGCCTTTACATTTTGTGTCCAAGTGCAACTTCATTAAGTTACATATTTTAGGCACTAAAGTCTCAAGCCCTGCCTGGCCAAGGCTTGAGCCTATAAGCCCGCGAAGGCAGCGGTGGCTCTCCCCTTGCTTTTCCATATGGAGTCCTTCCCCATAAGCTGAACCGATGCTGAAGGCCACGAACTTATCACCAGCTTGAACTCATTGGACAACAGGAATCTGTTAGCATTGGTTCCATTCACAATCACAGTTGGTGATCCCATTAAATGTGTTGTGAAGATTTTGCCATGTTTTGCAATCCGGGGCTGAACAAAGTCATCGAACAAACTGATTTTCTGTTGAGCTCTGTAGAACTCCATTGTTTGGCCTATCCAGGGAAGCCCCATTTCCCCAGGAGGTAGTTTTCTCTTGCTTGTGCCAAAGTGTTTCTTGTGCTTCAAGTAAATCACGATGAGGACTAATGTTGCAGCTAATATACAGAACAAACAGAGTGGAGTGTACCTCATTTCAGTAGCCATTGATGTTGTTTGCTATTATTGTCACAGATATTGACAGAAAAGAATTTAGAACTTGTAGTTTTGATGGATGAGGTATCAGGTGAGCAATTGTTGTTGCTTTTATAGAAGGCAAAACCTTCATAGTCAAACACCCTGATGACATTTCAAAAAGTCAACCATTTAATAATGAATTCCTGACCGTCCCAGAATCTCTATTATTTACAAATCAACCGCCAAGACGTCCTATATACTTTGATTCAACGATATTCTTATCAAAACATTGGCCGCAGAAACCCTGCACGTGCTCTGGTGCTGAGGATCATAACCAAAGAATGACCCAGAGGAGATTGATTGCATGATTAGTACAGAATCTCATGCCCTGCCGACCAATCAATCTTGTTGAATTTATAATCACTAAAAGTATCCCAGAAAATCTGGTAAGGCTGCTGATAATCTCATAGAGGAGATTAGCACATGATGGAAATTTCCATAATCTTAGCATGATTGCTGATTTCAACAACATTGATATTTGATAAGATAGGACCTTGGAACTACGGCGTATGCATGGTTGTATTCTACTATTACTACATGATGAAAGCAATAAGGATTCATTGGTAAGAATATGAGTTTCTACCACAGCCATGTTAGGAAGAAAAATTTGTGGATCTATGTGAAACATTCATCATTCATCATTCATGAAGATAAGGTTCATATATGATAGGATGATGTGTTAGATGTTTGCCAAGATAGTCAATTAGTCCCTTTATGAGGTGATTACAAATGACAGATTCAAGGCATGTTTGACATTCCATTGTTATCAAAATATTTATATGATTTACTATTTACTTTGAGGTCAGGGAGAGTAATTTGTTTGTTAAAATGCTTGAAAGAGTTTAGATAGGAACAAGAGATGTTGAAAGAGTAAGGAGCGCGCAAAAACACTCAAACAAAGTGTTTGATAGATAACTTTCTAAAACTAAGGTAAAAAATAATTATGCAAGTAAAATCAGTGTGGACCGAATGCCATAAGTGACCACATTATCTTTCCAGCAAACAAATTTAACAAATGCAACCGCCAAAAATAAACTAAGAGAAGCAAGCACCCATATATATATGCATGGTGTGATGGTATCGAATATCATTTCCCCAATTTCAATATATCCTAGTTTATGCAAAATGCAGATTGAGGCATACATTTGTAATTTGTTTTCTGGAAAAGAGATGAAAGCCAAGCATTCTGTTCGAGGGGTATCATCAGTAGTAGCAGTAAATGTTGCAGGTTATTATTAACTACGATTATTTAAGGGGGTTTCAGCCTTTTGGACTTTTGCACACAAAATTATCTGCAAAATTACACATCTCTATGACAAAAAAGATGGAATTATAGGGACATGTATTGTAGCATTTATATGATCTGCAGCTAGCCAGACTCTCTGTTGCAGAATTCTAGCACTAGTCATACTACAGAACTACAAAGAGCTTCAGTTGAGTATGAATTTTTTTTTTCTCTTATTATTTTTCTATAGGGAGATATGAGTTGTTAGATTACTTTTAAATGTATTACATACAAAAACTAGTGACTAATCTAATGACTCACGTCTGTGCAGTTTTAATGCTACAGAGTACTATATATACAATTTTGGCAACTTCCCTGAAAGATCAAATTTGATCGATTAATGCTTTCAACTGCCACCAAAATTTGATTTCAATGGAAATGAAAGCTCTCACATGGATGGCAATGCTAGCTCATAGAGGCTTACTAAGCTACTGCATATGATAGGCTTCACCATCCATCACTGCAAAATTGCAACTCTTTAGGCCTAATTCCTTAACTGTGACAACTCAGAATGGCATTGTGGAAATGTCAATAGCCAAGCTGTCTCTTGCAGAGAGCCATAAACTTGGGTTGGAATTAGATATAGTCAAAGAAAGGTTTGAATTGAAGGGACTCCAATCACTCCATTACAACTTTTCTAAAACAATAGCCATCTTTGCTGTCTTTCTTTACTTCTTCCCAACATTTTTTGTGCAGTCTCCACCTACTTCTCTGTCAAACTCATTCAAGTTTGAGACAGAAACCCAATTCATGTATTAGAAACTGTTTGGCCCATCTCTCTCTCTCTCTTTCTATCAGGGGTTGGGGTCTAGTTAATTTATTTGTACGTGACAGCTTTATATATATGCTCATAAATTCATATCAATTGTAAACATCGGTACTAATAGTCATTGGCTTAACATACTTTCCTAGCCTTGGGGTATACCCTATGGTTTTCAGGGAATGGGTGAACTGAAAGGCAGAAGGGGTGTATTTGATATGGTTTCCATGCGACATAGATTCATAGACACCAAATTGGTGAATTCCCATGATGAAAGTTGCAAAGTGTGAGACCATGTACTACAGTGTGTTTTGATTTTCCTATCTAAACAAGAACATCAAGAATCTTGGGGCTGAGAGAAGATGAGAACCATATTTTGATGATATGGGTCCATTAAAAATTACTCAACTTTAAGAGTTAGGCTCCACTAAGATCTGAGGTCAAGATCTGGCATCCATATCTTGGAAAAGGATCGAAACAATTTCATGTACCACATCATGCATTGATACATCCAACATTTTAGGTTACAGTAACTAATATATAATCAAGTACTCTAATAAAGTCATATCGTAAGACCAGCTAATCCAAGTTTAAAGTGTATACCAAAAGACAAGGACATCGGAAATTGTTATGGGATAACCTGAAATGGGGTTGAGGGTAAGATTGAATTGGTTAAGTACGTAATCCCTTCCCAGCTTCAGTTAGTGAAATTAAAGTTTAATATTATGTGATTTAGCTTAGCATCCTAGAGAAAATACAATTTATATTATTGCTGACACTGACCCTGCTAAGAGAATCATACATTGCCACATTGGTTACAGAACTGGGGAGAGGAAGGTTGTCTTTGGATGCTGCATATTATTATATCATGCTTTCTGAAAAATTTAAATGGCATTTCTTTTGAAGAACGGCTTCATCAAGAAAGAGGAAAACAATTACTATTATATTTCATATGATGAAATTAAATTAGTCCCTAATTCCACTAATACAATTTATCCAGATCCAACCAAAAACCAGCAAATATATATTATATGCCAAGAGCCCCATGATTATCCCCATGCATGCCACATGAAACAATCAACTTCTTAAGGAATTCAAAACATATATGATATGGCATATTTGTGTGTGCGTGTGTGTGTGTGTGTGTGTGTGAGAGAGAGAGAGAGAGAGAGAGAGAGAGAGAGAGGGAGATTTCTGACTTGTGTTTATGGTATGTACGTGTTTCTAGCTAAGCGACTCCAAAACTTGACCAGAGAGAGCACAGGGAGTAAATAGGAAAAATAAATGCACCTGCAACACATCAACTACCTACATTACTCATTCACCTGCTAATATTTACTCCTCTCTCTATCTAGTATCTACCCTGTATATATTCACCCTTCTTCCTCCTGCCAAACTCACACTTCATCCTTCAGTTCTGTTCCCAACCTTTATTGAAGCAGAACAAAAATGGGTGCTGTGATGATGAACAAAGCATCTTCTTCTTTGTTCATATGGGCTTTGGTTGCTGGTATGCTCTCCCACAACCTGGTCATCCCTGTCATGTCCACCACCCTTGGGGACCAGAAGAACTACTACACTCCGGACCCCGGCGCTGGAACTCCCCCTTCAGGCCACGGTGGAAGCCCTCCCGGAGGTCTCTCCTCACACATACACATTGTATCTGTTCCTTTGTTTTTTTTTTTTTTTTTTAGTTCATGCTATATCTTCTCACTTTCTTCATGCTCATCTCCAAAAACTTTTGCTTCATGAAATGCAGGTTCATATACAAGTCCTCCTTCCCATACACCATCTCATCATAACCCTCCCTCTCATGGAAGCTACAACCCTCCCTCTCATGGAAGCTACAACCCTACACCATCACCACCTTCCAACTGTGGTACCCCACCATCAAGACCATCTACTCCTTCAACCCCATCAACTCCAACCTACGGAACTCCACCCTCAAGCGGTAGCCCCCCTATCATTGTTACTCCTCCAACACCAGTCACCGTAAGCCCCCCAATCCCATTCATCGGAACTCCACCAATCGACCCCGGTACTCCAGGTGTTCCTACACCTCCCTATCTTCCTGATCCCAACTCCCCTCCCTTCACATGCACGTAAGTACTCATCAACTACATCACTCCCGCACAAGAATTATAACATCTCTAAGTTTCAGAAATTAACAGCTATGTTTTTGTTGCAGCTACTGGAGGAACCACCCCACAGTGATATGGGGTCTTGTGGGCTGGTTTGGAACTTTGGGCCATGCTTTTGGTCTGACTAGCCTTCCAGGGTTCGGATCAAGCACCGTGAATTTGCAGCAAGCACTTTCCAACACTCGCACCGATGGACTTGGGGAACTCTACAGAGAAGGAACTGCTTCCTTGCTCAACTCTATGGTGGACAACAGGTTCCATTTTACTACCAAGCAAGTCAGGGATGGTTTCGTCAGAGCTCTGGGTTCGAACAAGGCAGCAACAAATCAAGCTCGTCTCTTCAGGCTGGCCAACGAGGGAAAACTCAAGCCCAGAGCTTGATTCACCATCACATTTGCTTTTAGTTCATAGTTTATGAGTACTACGTACTACCTTATTTCTCAAGACTACTTCAGAGTGTGGTTCATCCTAGAATTTGTTGTGTCCTTAGTGTCTAATTCTATTTGCTGTCTTTAACAGCATGTTAAGATGGATACGCAGTTTACATTTTAATGAATATGCCAAGTTTATGTTCGTCTTAGTTAATTTTGAATTAAAATTGAGGTTCATTTTGGTTCCATATCTCATGCATGCATATGCCAAGCATAATAGTAGCAATAATACTAGACACCAACATGACTAGCAACTTTAAGACATCAATTAATGTCAAGATGACATTTATCATTTTTATAGATAGTGCATAAGTAGCCAAAACAAATGAGAGACACTGTAAACAAATAAAAAATGTTAATGACATAGATCATGACTAATAAATGAAATCACATGCTTTAAGCTATCCTGATTCAAATGAGTATGCTCAAAGAATTAAATGTTCTCACTAGTACTAAAGGTATAAATAATAGTGAATGCATACCTACCAAGGGCAAGAAAAGAAAGAAATTAAATAGATCAAGAGAGGGACATGGTGTTATTATTACTCTCCAAATGCTCATATATCCATTAGTTCTTTCCACCCAAAAAAAATTAATACACACCTGTATTTTTATAAGAATCTTACCTTTTTAGAGCAAGTTCAACTGTGCACTTCTTGCGAGTTGACCCGCCTTAATGCAAGGGTCGGGTCGAGCTTTGGTCATGGCCCAGTTCAGGGTCGTGACCCAGACGAGTCAGTCTCCAGCGTGGAATAAAATTCAGATGCGAATAACACAATTTGCATATATAGCGTGTATAGCGCGAGTTCTTGTCTTGTGTAGTTGGGTTTATGTCTAGCACTACTTGTTTCGCTTGAAAGCTTTTCATATTGATCTAGAAGAAAACTCATCTGTACGGCTGATGGTTTGTTTGTTTGTTTTTTTTATTTATTTATTTTTTTGTTGGGAAAATGGTTTGTTATTTATAAAAGGAGAATTGTATGATTTCTACATATCTGGGGGGACATGAACCAAAACCCCAATAAATTGTAGTTACAGATACCATTAGGCCAATCGGCCCAAACTCTAACCACAATACGCCCATTTCCAAGGCTACATTGATCATATAACCCCGAAAGTTCTAATAATACCTAATAATTAATCAACCGCCAAGAAGACTGCGTCCTCTTCAACACTGTGTCCAAAAGTACCAGACCACGTGTAAAGGATCGCTTGTCAGCAACTCGACATCAAAAGTAAACCAGAATCGAACCAAATAGTCCTCGTCCTCAGGGATAACACTATTCACATGGCATGGCATGTAGACCCAATCCTAACTCAAAAGAGTATGGACTTATTGACACTAACCTAATCAAAAAAGAAAGGGAAAATTCTCATACACCCCAAATCTAGCAATATACTTCCCATACACCCCACCAATTTATTTTTATTTCCACTCACACAAATCTTTTCACTTTTTCTCCCTACTTTTCAAAATCACTCACTATTCATCTCACTAATACCCCTCTCCATCATCCTTTTCTTTTCTTAATTACTTCTTTTGATAAAGCGTGGTGGGCCCATCATGAATTATTTGTTTAGACTATATTTGCAGGTAAAGATCATCCTCTATTCAAAGGAAGGTAGACAGTTAATTTTACTATTCATAATTTCAATCGTTGACAGACTTGAGTTAGTTGCTATCTGTAACAGTACTACCAAAGATTTGAACAAAGAAAAAGAAAAGCTGAGAAAGTTGAAAAACTTTAGAAAGAATCTTAGCAGAGAAACTCCCAACTACTGGGATATCATCTATAGATTGCAAACAAGAATCTATAAAATTGAACAACATATTGAAGATATCTTATTTACTCTTAAATATGAACAAAACCTCTTGCTTATTTGAGCATTGGTTAGATCCACAAATCACTAGTATCAGAGCTTGTAAAATAGCTCAAAAGGGGGAATCTCCAATGGGGAAAATATATGATTTAATATTAGAGAAGTTGAATTCTCTACTGAAATCCTCTGATGAGAAACATTAGATCTTGCTGAAAGAATTATCTAGATGTCAAAATCATCTAGAAAAACTACCTGCTATAATCTACCAATTAAAAAAATTGGAAAACAAAATAGATTATATCAAGGAACTTCCAAAAACAGAAGAAGAAAGGTTAACAAATGTTAGTAGAAAAATCAATGAACCGCAAAAAATGCTGGATTCTATGAAAATATATTGAAGGACAAGAAAGTGCCTACAATAAAACCAAAGAAGGCTAATGGATTTAAACCATTAGAAAAACCTAAGAAGAATCTTGTTCCAAACATGATTTTTCTTGGACTATCTACTAGTCAAACTAGTATTCAGTATGAAAACCCGAAAAATACTAGAGATGTCAAAATGATGAGCATCTTCGAGAAAAAGAAAGGAGTACAACTCCTAAATGCTGAAGAATTCGAATACAATGAAATCGAACATGAGGTAAAAAAAACTCCTCAATTCCAAAGTTAGATTTCAAACAAATCTACAAAAAGGGAACGTTTGATCTGATGGATAGCCATTACTTCAAATTCCTAGAATTTACAACCCCCTCCACAACAGGAGAAACTGATCTGCTGATGATCACTCCTGCAAGAACAAAAAATTATCAATTTATGCATATTGGAGCAGTCCAAGTAGGCATAAAACTTCTTACCCGAGAAGGAATAAACTGTTCAGTCCTATATGTCTTACAAGACAATAGGCTAATAGATTTTCAAGCTAGTCTGTTCGGAACCCTTGAGACATCTTTATGCAATCAAGTGGCTTATTTCAATTGCTTCCCAAATTTCTCAACCAGCTTGAAAGATGCAGCTCACTGTCTAAGACTGAGAGTCAAGACAGATGGCATATCTATGAAAAAGGATAGGCAAGAACTGGCTATAGTATACAGAATATACTATAAACTGATGAGTACCACAGTAGAGCCTAAAACTCGAATATCAAATATCTCAGGTCTTACTACTGGATTTCTCACCAGTCAGAAGAACCATTCACAACAGATTCACAAGGTTACTTGGAATGAAGTAACTTTTCCTATTGAATGAAAATTGTCTGGTCCGAAAAAAACCAGCAGAAAATGTCAAAGCGGCAATTTATGAAAGCAGAAAGACTGGAGATATCAGTCTAAAATTTGACGATCATAGAAAAAGTGACGTCTATCCTGAAAATATCAGAATAAACAACAATCTTCTCAGAAGAAGCTACAGCACTAGAGAAGCTAGTGTTGGTGGTACTAAATACTCTGAAGAACCCTCAGAGTCCATCACTGAAGAAGAATTAGAAGCTGATCTGAACAGACCAGTAAATATGCTTAGAGCACAAAAGCTCTATGATCTCTATGATGAAGCAGATTCCTGCGAAGATCCTGAACGATTAGAAAAACTAATCGAAGAAATGAAAAATTTCAAACCTGGAAAGGAAAGAAAACTCCTTCCCTATCAGGATATTGAAATGGAAGAAGGAGAAAACTCCAAAACAGTCATCATAAGAGAAAAGGGAAAAGTAAAACTCCCTTTGTAGAAGGCCCCTAAGGGCAAAAATAGAGAAATAAATTCTCAAAGATTTGTCCCAGAGGACAACATACCCAGAATACCAATTTCTACTCATGGTATCTGGCTAAATCTAGACAAAGCTCTAGACAAGAGAAAAACTCTTTACCAATGGGTTGATAGCCTGATGATGGCTTCTGCTCTAACCCTTGGAAAATTTGAAGCACCAGATCTTCAGGTGTATTATGAAACTACTCTCATTGGAGTAGCAAAAAAGTATTATTTATCTTTTAAAGAGACTGCCAAAGGGAAAAACTGGCTTAAAGAAATCAAAAATGCAAAATCTCTGTATGATTTTGCAGTACCCCTGTATGATCAGTTCTGTGGAGATCTCTCAAATCTAAGTGAGAAGGCTAAAGAAACGGCCAAATCAAATATCTATGCTCTCAAAATCTATGACATGAGATATTTTGAAGAATACTTGAATGAATTTCAAGAATATTACTGTGCAATTGGTGAACTAGAAAATACTGATCTAGTCAACCTGTTGCACAGGAAACTCCCTGAACCATGGAGAACAGCTGTGAGAGAAAGCATAGTTGAAAAACCAATTGAAAGATTTTCAGTTGGAGGAATTACCGACAGAATCAGACAATTACTAAAAAAGCAATGCAAAGCCAATTTTAGAGCTAAGATGGCCAAGAAACAACTCAAAGGAGTTGAAAATTTCTGTTAAGGAATACTAGATATGCCAACCAACTGGGGATGTCATGAATCTAAGTTCCACAGAAAAAGAAAAGAAAAATATTAATCGAGAAAATTCAAAAAGAGTAATAAGAAAAAAGATTGGAAATTCAAGAAAAGTTCCAATTACAAGAAACAACAGGATGAAGATCCTAAAAAGAAATTCTTCAAGAAAAAGAAGAATAACAGAGTCAACCATCAGAATACTAAACCAAGCAAGAAAACTTGCAGATGCTGGTTATGTAAAGCTGAAGGGCACTATGCTAATGAATGCCTGGAAAAGGATAGAGGATCTACTAAAGCTCTCTTTGAAGAATATTAGCTTATAGTAGAAACAGCAAACATGAAAGGCTACGAAATAGCCTATTCTGATGATGAAGATGATGACAGGTCAGTTTACTCTGCCTGGTCTGACGAAGAAGAATCATCTGATTCTGAAATAGATTCTGAAGTAGAATACTTAGAATCTAGACAGATGAATGTTCTACATGTCAAAAGCTGGGAAGAAAGTAAGACGGAGGCAATAACGTCTTCTTATCAGGTGAACCCTGGTACATTCGTCTGTGACTATTGCTTATGTCACGAAAAGAATGGACTTCCTATGTTCTGTGAAAAGTCTAAAAAGACTCATCACAAAGAATGCTTCATAGCAGACGCAAGAAAAAAGACCAAAAATGGCCTTGTCAACCAATTGGTAGAACAAGAATATGCAGAATATTTCTCTGACCAAAAAGAGAAAGAAATAGTAACAATGTTCCAAGAAACTATGGAACTCTTCCTCAAAAATAAAGGAAGAAAAACTCGATGCAACTATTGAACTGGTTGAAATACCAGAAAATATTCCAGAAGAATGTAAACCATTCACACGTCAGGAACAAGCTCAAGAAAATGAGCTACAACAATCGAAAGTCGTCTCTACTAGTAGATACAGCAACTACATAGATATTGGACGCAAATTCCCTTATCATAAAAAAAATCATCTACATGCATTTGTAGATAATGGATCAGGATTTACTGTTGCAAAGAGATTTGCAATTTTAGAAGAACTCTGGAAAGAAGATAAGAAAAGAACAGCTACTGGTGTAACGTTTGATGGAAGCCATCTTACAATGAATAAAGTAGCAAAAAATGTTCATATCACCATTGGTGGAGGAACATTTAGCATCCATAATGTTTGGCAATCTGAAAGCCAAGGATCAGATTTCTTGTTGGGAAATGATTTTATTCTCCAACAGAGATTCATCCAGGATGAAGAAGCGATATGCTTCAGAAAATGAGAAAGGGTGTTCTGGGTAGATAGGCTTACTCAAGTCAAAAGTGTAGTAGGTCCAAATTTTACTACACAATATCAGAGATCGCAACAGAATAGTGGTGATCTTACCCCTACAAACCCAAATTTGAAACCATCCTCCAAATCAAACAACAACAAGAACTACTTGTTGAAGAATCATATTCTGAAGATGAAGAAGAAGAAACAACTAGCACATATGAAAAAGCTAGTTTCATTCATGAGCATAACCTCAAGCACTTTCAGAACAAGCTTAAGACTCAGAAAATTCCCACTCTTGATAAAATCAAGAAACTACTCGAGCAGAATATCGATGTAGACCCTCAGAAGTTTTGGGAAAAAGACCTAGTGGTCTGTGAATTAAGATTACATGATATGAATCATGAATGTCATCTGTCATGTCAAAGCTATTCCTCAGTACAAAGAGGAAGATCAAAAAGAATTCAGAAAAAGATATTGAAGATCTCCTGAACAAGAGATTAATCCAACCTTCCACTAGCCCTCATCATGCTCCAGCATTGTACGTGAGAAATCATGCAGAAAACCTCAGAGGAAAAGCTAGAATGGTGATTGACTATAGAGATGTCAACAAGAAGACTGTCAAAAACGGTTATCAAAATGCTCAAGTAAGAGTACTGATCAACTAGCTCAGAGGAGCTAAAGTCTTTTCAAAATTCGATGTAAAGTTGGGTTTTTGGCAAGTCAAAATGCATTCTGAGAGTGTTCCTCTCACTACATTCGGAACACCACAAGGCCATTACGAATGGTTAGTAATGCCTTTTGGTCTAAAACAAGCCCCCTCAATATTCTAAAGAAAGATGGACAACATCTTTAAACATGTGGCTGAATTCTGTGTCGTCTATATTGATGACGTCCTTGTCTTCTCCAAAAACAGAGAAGAACACATGAAACACCTCCACGAGGTTGTAAAGCTGATAGTTCAGTATGGAATTATACTAGGAGAAAAGAAAATCTTCTTTATCCTCGATGAAGTTGACTTCCTAGGAATAAATATCAAGAATGGAGTAATAAAACTCCAACCTCGCATCCTTGAGAAGATCTGGAAATTCCCAGATAAAATTCCTGATGCCAAGAGTCTAGAGAGATTCTCAGGAGTCATAAATTATGGGAGAGATTTCATTCCCAAAATCTCGGGACTAACAGCAATGTTATCTCCTAAAACAAGTTCCAAGAGAAAATGAAACTTCACTGCAGATGATGAGAAAAGTGTGAAGCAGATAAAAAATCTCTGCAAAAACTTTCCTCCTCTACAACAACCAGAGGAAAATGATGAAATTATCCTCCAGACAGATGCAAGTGATAATTATTGGTCCGGTGTTGTGCTGGCAAAAACGCCTGGAACAAACATTGAAAAAATTTGTAAATTTTGTAGTGGCAAGTTCAGCCCTGTAGAACTGAATTATCCCACAGGGGAAAAAGAAATTTTGGCTGTCAAGAAAACAATTTTAAATTCTCCATCTTTTCTTGGAAAACCCTTTACTGTCCGCACCTATTGTGCTAGAGTAAAGGACTTCAAAAATTTTAAACTTGATAAAGCTGCTGATAGAGGAAGATTAGCCAACTGGCAATTATTTCTTAACCAATATGATTATATTGTTGAGTTGATTGCAGGAAACAAGAACTATCTTCCAGACGCCTTAACCAAAGAAATGGCAATGTTCAACTGAAAAGATGACGACAAAGGTCGAAACCCCAGAAGCAGAAGAACGGGGAAAGAACATGAAATTGCTAAGGATCCTAAAGAAAAAATCCTCAAAAGATTTCTGCTAAGCCCGAAAGGTTTGGCCCCAACTGATCAATCCCAGGGTCAAGGATTAGCTAGTCCGTCTCAAACGGCAGACAGTAAAGGCTCATCAAGACAGTTGACGGCTGTTGCTTTGCCAAAAAACAAACCAAATCCAACTGGAGTTATTAAGGTTTTTAATTATGAATTAAGGACATTTGTTGATCCTGTGTTCAGAACTGGCAGGAGGCTAGCTTGCCACCAAAAGACAATCCTAGATAATCTCTTATTTACCTTTCAGGAAAGAAACAGTGGTTTTATGTTCCCAGCTTTGTTCACATTAGCTGAAGAACTCCATAAAAATGCTAGACCACAGCATGAAGAAGTTCAGATACAGCAGAGTGCTGTTAGAAGTGAAAAAATTCACTATCTTGAAGATCCAGAAAGTACTAGAGTTCCTATCATAGCACTAAAAGAATCAGATTGGTTTGAATTCCATAATTTAATTGGAAGCCATAATTCTGAAAACTGTATTCCTCCAACCCTCTTCATTGTTGCAGGACCTTACATTGGAAGGTATGGTGTTAATGTTCAGAGTGAACATCGTCAAGAACACAAGTTTTGGCTTGTTGAAAATGGTTTTGTCCATAATTTATGGACCAAAACAAATGATGATCTTAAAGGCCTACCTCCTATCATCGTCAACACAGTCAAAAATGTCAGAAAAAATGACTGTACTCTTCGACTGAAGTTCAGATCTACTCCACCAGAATGGATTCAAAGAACAAATGGTGAAGTTGAATACATTTCTCCATATCATTATGTGATAATTATTCAAAGGAGATATCTTCAGCCCGCATGTGTTGGATACAACGGCCCGCCAAATTCAAGTATTCCATGGATGAAGGCCATGTCTCTCGAATACATCAAGAAGATCATCCAAGAAGATACAAGAAATACTTTCCTAGCAGCAGGAGAAAAAATAATTATCACTGCTTATGATCATCTTGAAGCAATCAACAGTGACCTCTTCATATCTCTCACAAGAAAAGAGATAGACTCGACACTGGCATGCTTACAGTGTGGGTTGAAAAGCTTGAAACAGACAACCACTACAAGATGTATGTTGATATAGATGTCGAAGACCATACAACAACTGCTCGAATGGCCCAGGCAGATAACGACTCGTTTGTCCTTGGTCACAATTCAGAAACAGATGAGAAAATGTGAAGCAACAGGTGTAAAAAGCACCGAAAGTACTTTTGGATCTTTCCCAAAAGCTACTTTCGCTTTTCAGAAAAGAAATGTGAAAAACATTTCACCTAGAGGAATCTGCTTTTCCCCGTCCAACCTCCACCAGCAGGAGCACTCAGGAAAGCAGGAAATCAAGGAGTCGTTCTGTAGATATAGTTAATTTGAATTCCATTTTGGAGTCCGCTCCCTATATAAGGAGCTTTAGGTTTCATTGTAATTCATTCGAAAATTTCGATATCAGTTCTAGATCAAAAAATTGAGAAGAATCATATTCTCTCAAGAAGTAAGAAAGTCATAGTAGCAGTGTGCTCTTTCCTTCCTGTCTAGTGTGAAGTAGTGTGCTTTCATTACAAGTATCGGTAATCATTCTTATGGATAGCTAAACAGCTTCTTAGTTGTTTATCTGAGAATGAGGCTCTGAATTCTAGTCTGTAATTTATGTTTGAATAAATAATTTCATATTGCTCATCCACCTTGTCAATTATGTTTTAAATTTTAGTTTGATATTTTAAATGTTTATAAAAGTTTCTGCCTTATTCTTGTACTATTTTTAGGCTTAGACTTTCTTTTTCCTAAGAAAAAATGGACTCAGCTTAAGATCGAAGCAAGCAGTAGTGATTCCGCCTGTTAAAATAACCACTAGGCAAGGAGCCGTTAGGTAAAAATTGGGCATGTTGAAGGCTAGTTTTGTTTTGCTCAAAAGTATAAACAGTTTTTCTAAGAAATAGCAAAGGTTAAACCTAAAAATCAGCATAAGACATATTAGGCACTAGTTTAGAAAAGACTACCCCTATAGGTCTTTTCACCTAAGATTTGTATAAATGGGCACAATACAAACTTATTCGTGCAAGTGGGCACAATACTTGTGATTTCTAGGTAAACAGGAATTAACCCAAAAAGAAACCCTACTAAAAACCAACAGACCACTGTTACAAACCCTGTCCTGTCACCGAAGAAACGATCCCAACCTTTTGGAAATCCCCGTTGCCGGAATAGTGAGGTCGGTGACTACCTTCTCCCTCCCAAATCTAAACCTCGATGGGCCCTGAATAGCAAAACCACCGCATGGAGCCTCTCCCAACCCGAACTCGCCTCTACAGATCCAGCCTTGCTGGACGGAGACCCGCCCCCACCCATGAACATTTCTCCACCCCAAAATTTCAAACCACCACCAAGCTCCCATGAAACCCACCGCAATCCCCCATAATCCACCACAGCCTAGATCTGGCACACAGAGACCACCCCATCGGGTTAAGTCACAAAACCAACTATCCGGCCATCGAGAGCCACTCCACCATTGATTAAAACCCGGCGCAGCTCAAGTAGAGAAAGCTAGCCATGACTGCCGACCTAGCCGTAACCAAAGCATGAAGCCAATCTAAAGAATCATCACCGCCACCCAAACGAAAGAGACACCAAATGCAACCACCCAAACTACATACCACCAGGAAACAAACATAGCCCGTCTGGCAACAACCACACCACACCAGGCACCAGCGCGGCCAAAGACCAGCTCTAGAATGAGGGTGCCGCCAAACAAGAACCGCAGAAAACCAGAAACTCAAGTTTTTTCCAAAGCGTGTGGAGCGCGTACCAACCCTAACCCTATAGTTATAACCTACATCATATATTTCTCATTTACACTAAATAAATTAATAGAATATTCAATAAACAGTAAGTAACTGACCTAGTGACCTAAACATAACGGGTGAAAACAGATGTCCAGCAATAGTGAACAGTGTACTGACTCAGTGACCCTGACCTATTGACCAAACGGGTGAACTTGCTCTTACTTACAATATTTTTATCTTTTAGTTTTGATTGTTATTAGCCCTATTGTTTGGAAAATCTCTTGCTTCACGATATGAAGATGGCCACAATGAACTCAATGTTGCACGCATATGCCTTCATTACAATCAACATGTAACAAAGTTGTGTCTCAATATATCTTAAAAGTAATAAAATAGAAAAGCAACACAAATGATAAATAGTAAATATCACCTAAACATTGTAAAAAAATAAAATAAAAAAAGAATGTACCTATTCTACTGATGAATTTAGCATCCGATCAAGTGAGCATTAAAAGAGAATTTGGAAAGTCGAGTACAATTGCACTTTATTCCAAGCATGTATCATTTTGGTTTCCTCCATTATCTCAATAAAGTATAGAAAAAGAAAATTGGAAATTTTTAAAATGGGTGGTTAAAATAAGGGCTAAATAATGTTTAGTACCCTGTGGTTTAAACCCAACATCGATTAAGTCCCTCGACTTTCAATTTCATCAAAAATACCCCCACAATATCATCTTCTCGTCCAATAGATCCCTCCGTCAGGATTCCTGAAAATTCAGATATTAAGCTGCTAACATGGCGTTCCAACTCAGCAAAAGTGAGGTCCTCATGAAAGTGAAATTCCTAAAATGACCCTGTCTCTATTCTAACTCAAATTACAACCCCAAATCCATGGTTTCCCACTTCTCTCTCTCTAACAAAGATAAGAACTCCATGCAAAAAAGACCTTGTCTCTATTCTAACTCAGATTACAACCCCAAATCCATGGCTTCCCACCTCAAATCAACAAAGATAAGGACTCCATGCAAAAATGAAACCAATAATTCTCGTCATTCACAAAAGTCACAATCAAACCCAAATTCAACAAAACCAAAAAATGGCCAAAATTCCATGATCAGATTCGACCTCAATCACAATCATAATTGCTCAAAACTGCAGACAAATATCAAAAACAAACTAAAACCCTTTCAATCAATAGACCCATCTATCATTGATCGAAACAACGCGGAATTCCCAACAATTCAAACCCAAATTGCATCACAACATACAAACAGAAAACCAAAATTCAGCTGAGTCTTGAATCACTCACCTCCAGCATAAAAATCTTTCTTCTGGGCTAGAACTAAATCAATCAATCTATCTATCTACAATTTTCACCATTTCTCGGCAATTGGATTAAAGCTTTGGTTAGTGAACCCAAACCCAAAGAGTGTTGATTAGCCGACGGTGGCGATGGTGCTTGAGCACGATTCCGAGTGTCTCCGAAAGATGTGGTGGCTGGCCTTGACTTGTCGCAGGCCAAGTTCAATGAACAAACGAACCCAACTGGATTCGTTATAATTCGATTCCCCAAATACATGGCTTCCCACTTCTCTCTCTCCATTGTCTTTCTTCTCACCCTCCTCACCGCAACTACCTCGTCAGACACCGCCGCAACCTACCCCACCCTGCAGACCCCAGAGAGCGTGGCCTCCGTCGTCGCCTCCCTTGGCTCTCCTCGCTCCACCTCAACTTCTCCGACCCCAATTTACTACAGTCTAGCTCCGGTGCCATCCCGGCAAGCCATCACAGTCAGAGTCACCGGCTTCGCAATGAGGGAGACGTAATGGGGTTTGGGGCTGTTGTTTGGGTTAGAATAGAGTGAGGGTCACTTTGGGAAATTGGCTTTCATGTAGGCCCCACTTTGCTGAGTTGGAAATGTCATATCAACAGGTTAACGACTAAATTTGTCGGAATAATGACGGATGGACCTACTAAACAATAAATATTAGTGTGAGGGCGTTTTTGACGAAATTGAAAGTCAAGGATATGAATCGATGTTGGACTCAAACCACATGGTACCAAACAATATTTAGCCCTTAAAATAACATTTTTTACTTCCTAATTTTCGGTATCTATATTTTTAAGAAAAGAGGTCTTGTATAAAGAAATCAAAGTTGACTAAAATTCATGATAAGATAGAGTCGTGAGATTACTTGAAGCCCACATCACTCCAGGCAATGTACATAAATAAATATATATATATATATATATATATATATATATAAACTGGAAATTCTATTACGATGTCACACCATTTTCATTCGAGTAAGAAAAACATGTAAAAGATGCCGCACTATACGACTCAACTTACACTTTTGATTAAGATTTAAATCCAACCTTCCACCATCTAGCTCTGATCGACCCAAAAACAACACCAAGTACACCGCCATTATCAAACAATGACCACGGTATACACTGTACAACAAACGATATAGCCCATCCTCAAAAAGAGCAGCCCAAGCAAGGGGTCAATAGCCCCGACTTGAGGCTAAAAAGATGACGGAAAAAGACCCCTTGTCTAAGGCCAGAGCTCCAAGATGCCTGAAGGCAGGGATAAGGAGAAAACCTAGCTTCAGGTGTTGGAAGGTGATAGGAGAGAACAACTCTGTTAGCTTTTATAAACAAAATTGTGAAGGATCAAGTAATGAAGCTAGTCTCAGGGCTGAAATATGCTTCATATTACTCTCAGATGAATAAACAACAAACAGAATGAATAATTTTAAGTGGGATGCAATTACATCATGCTCAGTCACAAGTATCCAAACACGATATAGAAGTGTAGAATAAGTATTTAGTTTTGATGTCATTACTTTTCCACTGGTCATATGTTTGAGATACGAGGACAAGACGTTGGGTATGAAGCTGCCATATTCATTATGATTCAGCGCAGGATTACCATAACCGTAAGTTGAAAAATACTATGTTGGCATTCTTACAAAGCAAAAGACCAAGATCATATTGAACAGGAAACCACTTTTTTTTACATCTTTCTTCCTTCCACAAAATGTAAAGAGAGGAGAAAAATTCATTTGCACATGATATTGTTCTTCTTTTCATGGACAGTCAAATTTACCTAAACCAGATGTATATCCATGGCATAGTCTTCAGTATGTGACCTTTCAAGCTTGATGAGCTACATCAGCTGCTGCAAGACACCTTTTTCTTCAAGCCAGAATTCATTGCTAATTGATCCAATAGAAAACTTAAATGAGTTGTTGTTTCAAGTCCCTTCCCACCTTGAACGAAGAGTTAGAAATAAGTCGTACATGTCATTTACTGCAGATTCTGGCCAATCCACAAAACTGGTCAAGGCAGAGGACAAGAAAATTTGACAATCAGTCACCTCATATGAGATTCAAACCATTTGAAGATCCTGTCAGAGTGTAAGCTTGTCATTTCATGGACCGCGAATGCAAGATTTAACTCCTCCTGAATGTAATGGGCTAGCTGCTTGTCTGGAAAAATGATATTACTCTTTCTCACAGCCTCTTTCCAATGTGTTCTGCGGCCATCATTCTTCATATATCCATTCTCATCAATAAACCCCTCATGGCGGAAGAGATCAAAGAGCTTAGCAGAAACAGACTGATCAAGACCTGGGATTCTATTGGCTAAGAGATGTGGTGACAAGGGAAACTCCATGCACTCAATCTCTTCAACATCAACACCATTATTTTTCAAAACATCCATATACTCAGCTATCTTTTTCTGCCTAAATAGATCTTTAGGCATGTGCACAAATAGGGTAGGCGGATAGTTCTCCTTTATATCTATATGATCAAACATCCCTTCAGCTATCATAAGTGTAATACTACTGAACTTCAACTCAGTGGCAAGCAGGGAGACAAAGTATCCCCCAGAAGAGGCACCCAAAGCCACAAGAGGAAGTTTTTCAAGCTTGTTTCTCTTAACCCACCATGTTATAATATCCTTAACAATAACTATTTCCTTCCCAAAAGTCCAGCATCTCTCTTTACTTGATATGGTAAGAACAGCAAACTTTCGAGCAAGAGCGTGAAGAGCAATTAGTCTTTCTTCTGGCAAACCAACGCAGTTTGGGCAGGTAGAGGACTTGTCCCAAAAGTTAGCAGCTCTACCATCACAACCATGAGCCAGAAAGAGGACTGCTTTAGGTGAATCTGGTATTTGCCATATTACATCTGTTCCATTCCGGAAATCTACGGTCGGAGATAATTGCACCAATGACTCAAAGCTATTCCACTTTTCCATCCGAAGTCCCAGTACTGAACTTGGCTTTTGATCAGTGTTGTGAAACAACATTATGAAAACAAGAGTAACTAATGTCACAGACACAACCAGAAATGCAACGAAACGGTTCTGAGGCCCATTATATGCCTTCGATTTGTTTCCACGCTTCCACATTACTGAACACCAAAGTGAAAATATCAAATATCTTTCGATTAGTTCTCTCTAAAGTACAGAAACTGGACAATGTGCAAAGTGAAACTGCAGTTGTACAATATATGTTGAACATGAACCAAGTGTGTTTCAAAAAGGTTCTCCACATGCCACATTCAGTTGCTCAGAATACTAGGTTCAAAAGTTCCAGTTCTGTTACCTTAAAACCTTAAATTTACATCTCCATTATCAGATAATACAAAAATTGCAACCAGCTGACCCAAACTCAATGGCATAGCATCAAAAAAATATAAAATATAAAAATGGAGAACATACATTTAACCACAGATAAACGTCCACTGATACAAGCCATTAAAGAGTAAATTTTTAAGTAAATCAAATTGTTACTGATACAAAATTTACGCTTCTAATTCCAGAATCCCGGTCTCAACTGAATAAAAATGGATAAGAGGAAATTTTACATTTTCAACATAATCTACTAAACACTTAGCTAAACGTGTACCGTTGATGTATAAAGATTCAAACTTTAATAACAAAATGAGCCCTTTAACCAAATGGAGGGGATAACAGGCATCATTAATTTGATTCGAACCCAGAAATCCAAAACAGCTTAGTTCTATGTTTAATTTGATTTCCTCTGTTTTCTTTCTCAGAAATTCAAAATCCAAACAATTTATGAAGGAATTATCAAATTCAGAATAGGAAGAGCTAAAACTTACTTGTAATAGCTTTAGATCCAGTTCTGGAACGAAGCTTTCAGATTTCTGAGCTCTCAGAACTTGCTGTGGCCTTTTCAGTTGTAGCGTAGAAGTACGCGCCGTTGAGTTTTTCTATTTTTCTTGGAAAAAGAAAAAATTGAAAATTTTAATAAAATAACCGTCCGATTTGCATAACCGTTTTTCTTTTCTCTGTGTTGAGTTGAATTATCAATTTGAGTTACTATTTTTAATTTTTTAACGATACATTAAGTAAATTTTTTTGAGTGTATCGATACATTAAGTAAATTATATCTGATATGGAGGTAGACTGACTCCATGCATTAGTAGACTAATTTACTTGATCTCGAATTAGTCTAAATTTATATTGAGCTAATCTACCTCTATATCAAGCTAGTATGCTTGATGCATGGATACATTAATTTACTCATTATAAGCGAATCATTTCACTTCGTTGCATAAACTAAAATACTGAATGTTTTTTTTTTTGATAAATAAATACTGAATGTTATGAAATTGTAAAGAATGAATGACACATCGAATTTTGAGCATCTCATCATCTCATGTTTATTTAGCCTAACCTCTTGAATACAAAACAATAATCGTGATAGGTTCAAATCATGCTTGTGATGCTACCCATTTCAAAATTTGATGAATCTTTTGATACCAAAAGTTGCTTGACTTTATTATATGATGATAAGAAAACAATATATCTCTCAAGTCGAGAGCCTCTTGTTTACGACTTACTACTAGTTTTTATAACATCCCACTAGGTTCTAAAATTTGAGACCCTAAATTAGTGTTTCCGATGCTCCTTCTTTCACCCTCATACCAACCCTTACGGGGTACACATTTCTTCGTCAAGTGTGCAGACAGTGCAGTGGTGGATCCACATAGAGCCCAACTTGGGCACTTGCCTAAACTAGATTTTTTATTTTACATTGATTTGGTGTAGACAAGGGATGTGAAAATGGCAAAAATAAGGCAAAACAAGGTGAATTGAGGAAGAAAATGACAGAAATTAGGCAAAATCAAGGCAAAAACATGCCAAAACCAAGGCAAAAACATGCCAAAACCAAGGCAAAATCTTCACAATTGCCTCCAAAATCTGCAGTTTCTCTCTAATTTTTCTCACTTCCCCTCCTGCCATTGACTTGCCTTACCTGAAAAAAAAAAATTATGGATCCGCCCCTGCAAGTGTGGACTCTGGAGAATAACCTTATTAGTAATACGGAAAAAGAAAATTGATTATCACAATCAAAAGCACTCCCAATGTGGAAGAATAGAAGATATAGAAAGCAAACATCTCATCAAAAGAGACATTAAGTTCAAAAATTATTTGTTGATGTGTTTTCAAGAGCATTATAAATAGGTCATCTGTTCCAGTAGCTGTACAAGGTATTGTGAGTATACACTTGGGATGTGGTGTCTTAGAATATTAACACATTTCAAAACAGGATTTAATTTGTAAATTAGTTAATTATTTTTATAATACAAAGTCATGTCACTTTTTCTTTTTTTTTTTGCATATGTACCACGTAATTTCACAAACCATTCCGAAAACTATTAGCTCTATCACAGTATAAAAGGCTGTATACTTTCAATATAGAGAAGGTCTTAGGTAGGGCACCCGCACCACGTGGCAGTGGGGCGGGCCAATCATACCCCAAGCAGGGGGGTATTTTGGGTATTGCATATCACAAATCAGGGACAGTTTCGGAAAAGAGAGAAAAATTTGAGAATTTTAATTGGAGGGCCGCACGGCCCCACCACGTGGCAGCCCCTACCCAAGACTTTTTCTTCAATATAATGTATATATCATGAAATTTATGTCAAAGTATATAGATAGGTGGACTATTTATGATTTTCTTTTGCAAATTCAACAAGCAGGATCAGCTCATCACACCTTTTTCCTAGACAACTATCTTGAATGTGCATCAAGAAAGTGTTCTTTTTCTCTTTTCGATCGGATCGATCATTTTGTGTCAACATATTATTGGTGAATCAAAAGGCTATATATTCGTCCTCTATCTTTTTCTTGTTGTGGATTTATGTGATATCACGTACGTGTGTGAGTACTATGGGGTCTTCTCTTGATGTCGAGCCTTTCAGGCTCTATTCCCCCCCCCCCCCTCTTCCTCTTATCCTCACCAACTCATTTGCTTCAACATATATATTTACTTTTAGGGACCGGTGGACCTTACTCTGTTTGGTCTATTTATGTTTCTCTTTAAGTCCATGATGAAATCAGGAGCAAATTGAGCATCGATCACATATAACAATTACAGAAAATGAATCATGTGGACCTGGGTCTTTTTTGCCGTTTAATTCCTTTCTTTCTCTCCAGCCAAAAGAAAATGACAGCATTCATGAGCAGAACAAAGACATCCCTGCATATTCCATGTGATCGACTCGAACCGGTCATTATATGAATCACACAAGAAAAATGCAACCCAGTTGATGCAGGAGGATCTTGATTGATTTAATCAGCGAAAGGAAATGCACAGCATATAATAGATGCTCTTGTTAGGTGTGTTAATGGCTTCGATGTGTAGAGAACGTGCAGTACTATATTGGTACCCAACAGAAAATAAGGTTGAAGGTGAAAGAGTACTCCCCCAAATTCCCAATTCTTTAAAGTCTAGCTATTACTAGAGGAAACAGTTTGTCCTAAAAAGGAATAATTATAGTTTGTGTTATTTGCATATGACGCATAACCATCATTGGTATCGCAAGGAACATACACGTCCCAATTTTAGTTCTTCCTAGTAAGCTACACTCCCGCTTTACTACTCAAAAATACTCTCTGTCAAAAGAGAAATTTTTTTTTTATTTCTTCCTATGTTTTGATAAGGCCTTGTTTAAGATCCCATTGGAATCTGGTTAGTTTCATGTACAAATACTAATTAAACTAAAGACATGCTTATGCATAAGTTAATATCATTTAAATTCTTTGGGATTAACAAAAGTAGTGAGGAATGATAAAATAAAAAAACAAAAATACTTGAGATCCCAAATAATTATACCAAATATCAATACAAAATGATGTGGCAGGTGTCATATCATCAAACTATTTTTAACATGTATTCTTATATTTTATTTTTATTCTTTAAAATGGAAAGATCAATAATTAAAAGTTATTGTTGTTTAATTAGAAAAAATTGTATATGATAAACAACAACAAAAGAAATGAAGAACCTAAACCAACCCCTTAAATCATAGAGACTTTCACACGCAACTGTAGGAGAAGGCGATCAACCAAAACAGAGTAAATAGAATACAAAGTTGTGTATGGCTTAATTCATTAGTTCATTGGTAATTGAATAATGATCTATTATACACTGTTAGTGGTGGTGGATTTCATCCTGCTGGAAATAGAGATATGTAGTGATGGAGTAAATGAGAAATGATGATTTTCAATTGATGGCAAGATCCATCTCTACTGGGTTTTAAATGAATTTAATATGAAGTCTGATATTGTTAGAGGGAGAAATAAATAGTTGTACTATTATATATACAGTCTTCTAGATTTGATGTAATTTCTTTGCGCTATTCTTTAGATTTCTTTCCTCTTTTGATTTTGCAGATATGGTTGTTTTGTTTGAGGAAGAGCGGTAGCAGATTTAGTTGTTTGATGAACCACGTTCTTCTTTTTTGCTGATTAATTAGTTTTTTAGATAAAATCAATTAAATTTGCTGTAAATTATTAAATTGAATGTCATGACAAGTAAGACGCCAATTCAAACGCCATGTCATTTGGTATTGTTTTTTAGTGTCTATAGCACTGCTCAAAAAAAAATTAATAGAATTATACGAGTCAGGAATTCGATCTCATCCAATATAAGTATGTAACAAAAAAAAAATATTGACCACATTTGACTTTAATGACATTTGTAAACATCAGTACATCACCACCATCATTTATAAAATTAATATAGAACATAGTAACCAATCTCCAACCTAATTTTCTTCCCAACAAGAACTGTGGAGCATTCCAATTAATCCCTTAAATATCATCATCATGCTTTCGATAGTATCTAGAAGCTAGTGAAACAATTTCAAGATTCCACCTAACCTAATTCCTGACCGGCACATTATTTTTCTTACAATTTAATTTGAGTCTTTCTAAATGTACCCAGCAAATATCTAAATACACCCAGCATTCTAAATATTATTCTATATTTCCCATTTTATCCTGATTTAAACAAACCCAGCAAACACAACACAACAGCCAAAGTCAGATCAGCTTGAGTAGCTGAAAATGTTCAAGACAATGCTGGAGCGCCTGATAACAGTCTTATAAATTTCCAAACCTAACATATCACCTGGTTTGAAGGAGAAGTTGGGTTACAGATTATCAAATAGCTTAATGAATAGTTGCTAATGGATTAGAATTTGGGGTAGAAGATGAGGTTAGTTGTGTGGAGTTGATGGTAGAACCATATCCTGAAGACTCACTTTGACCTCCAGTAGTGTCACCACTATACGACATCGAGAGTGATAATGGAAGAGCAAAGGCCATTGGCATCGCCAGTGGGAGATTGGGCAATGGAACTTCGAAGTTAAGCACTTGGATTGCTTGTTGTATCAAAGGCCTACAGTTGTAATCTGGATGAGCACACCATAGCCCAACCATCATTAAGCACTCTATTTGCTTCTTATCAAAATCCCCGCACAATTTTGGGTCTGCTGCTTCGATAATTTTCCCTTCTCCATAGAGCTCCCAAACCCACTCCCCCAAATTGATGTGCTTTTCTTCATACCTCGAATCAATGGGTTTTCTCCCACAAGCTATTTCCAAAGCAACAACTCCAAAACTAAAGACATTTGATTCCTTGCTAGCCTTTTCCGTTGTAACATATTCCATAGCCATGTAGCCCATGGTTCCGGCCACAGTTGTTGTTTTCGATAGCTTTCCGTGGTCTACAAGTTTGGCTAACCCAAAATCTCCAAGTTTCGTGTAACAATTGCAATCCTTGAACTTGCAAAGTTCAGTGCCAACAATGCAGCAGAACAATATGACGAGCTTGCAGCAAAATTCTATATCTTCTTTATCTCGGTGGAAGCCATTTTCAGTTTAAGGGCAATAGGAACCACCTTGATCTCAGTTATTTCTTTTGTTCCGGATTGTCGTCGATAAACAATAACAACCGCTACACTTGTGGGTTTGTATATGCTCGGTGTATTATAATGAGGGCAAAATTGAAAAATTAGGGACAATTTTTTAGCTGCGGGGTCTATTTAGAAATTTGCTGGGTTCAAATAGAAACACCCTTTAGTTTCTTTTGAAAGAAATGTGAGATCATTTACTACTAATAAATTTATAACCGAAAATATTACATTTTTTCCACAGCTGCCCTACACGATACTTCACGTTAGGATTTTCTAATCACCTTATTACCGGCGGTTTTCCATTTTATTACCCCTAAATTCTAGCCAAAACATGTGGATTCAATATTTACCATGGTAGACGTAGATTGTCACTCCCTATTGTAACAACTGCTAATGAAAATTACTAGTCCCATGATTAGATCTGTGTTCCCCTTAATCTAATCGCGTGAGGCAGGGGTGGTCACTTTCACACATTGAACAGAAACCCACAATTTGTACGCGGCCAAATCTGAGTGGTACAGCCGTCCAATCACTGCTAGCCCAAACCCCATCAAATATTCCCAAGCATTTTTATAAACCCAAATTCCAATTCTCTCTGATATTTATAAATACCCAACTCCAACCACCTTCCCTCCTCACACTCGAATCCCTTCTTTTCTAGTCTCCTCCTCTTCTTCTTCATTGTCCTAAAATTTTTACCACCATAAAAACCAAAAAGGCTGCAACCAATTTGGGCACCAAGATCCTCTCCCCACCCAGAACTTGTAACTGGTAAAGTTTCTGTCTTTCTGTGATTTTTGGAGTTTAAAGTGTGTAATTTCTTTGATCTCAGTTGTTGATCAAGGAATTGCTCCCTCATTGTAGACCCAGATCTCCTGCTTGCCCATTAAGGCTTTTAGTTTTATGGTCAATGTGGGTTTTGCTGCTTATGCATAATGGTTTTACTTCTGTGCAAAGTTTGAACCTTTTTTCAATTTTTGGGTAGAGGGAGTAAGATCTGGGTCCGTTCTGTGCTGCATTTTTCATAGATCCGGTAGATTTGGGTGCTTTGCATTTTGGGTTCTTGTTGTTTTTGAAAATTTTGAAGTTGAAGAAAATGTGAACTGTTTGGTTTCCATGTGAAAATGGAGTCAGGACAAGCAATGTGAAAGGAGTAAAAACTGGTCTGGCTGTATTTTCATAAAGTTGCGTATTGCGTAATCTCTGCCGTTATCTTAATTAATTAGGTGGTCTGTCAATTTTCGCTTTTTATCATGATTAGATATCTCTTTTACAGCTTCTTCTGTGTCACATTGTACATGAAGACATGAATAATTGAATATCAGGTGGGATAGATTTTGTTTCTTCAAATTCGATAATTCTGATTTAGCTAAACTCTTTAGATTAAAGTTTAGATTGACATTTACAAAGAAACCAGCTTTACTCATCTCGTGGGAATATGTCTTTTTAGCTTTGATTAGAAAATGAAATGTCTTGATAAAGGTCTCCTAAATCTTTACCATTGGTTACAACGCTTGAAACTCCTAGTAAGAGGTTTGTTTATCCAATGGATTTTTGTTTTTTATTTTGAATTTCAGTTCTTTCTGTTGACCGTGTGTATGGTTTAATCATTTAATGAGTTACATATCACCTATTAGTTACATTTTAGTTCCTTCTAAATCTTAACCATTAGTTACAACTTACAACGGATTAAACTCTGGGTAAGAGGTTTATTATTTTTTCCATGAATTTCAGTTTTTTATTTATTTATTTTGAATTTCAGTTCCTTCTGTTTATTATTTCTATTGTTTGATGATTTAATGAGCTACATATTACCTACTACTTATATGTCAGTTCCCTAAATTTTATCTATTAGTTAGAAACTTGGAATGCATGAAACTCATAGTAACAGGTTTACTTTTCCGATGAATTTCTGTTTTTTATTTTATTTCAGTTCCTTTGTGTTGATCATTTGTATCGTTAAATCCTATTATGAGGTACATATTTCCTTTATCCTGCATATTTACCATTCTTCCTTGTAGTTGAAATTTGGAGACTCATTGTTAAAATTTATATGCTGGATTCTGCAGAGCTCTTTCAGATATGGGCACCGCCTATAAACCGAAGAACATCCTCATTACTGGAGCTGCTGGCTTCATCGCATCCCATGTTTGCAATCGGCTTATCAGGAACTACCCTGAATACAAGATTGTCGTCCTTGACAAGCTTGATTACTGTTCAAATTTGAAGAACCTTCATCCTTCAAGGTCATCCCCAAACTTCAAATTTATCAAGGGAGACATTGGAAGCGCTGACCTTGTCAACTTCATCCTTCTCACCGAGTCCATTGATACAATAATGCACTTCGCTGCCCAGACCCATGTTGACAACTCATTTGGTAACAGCTTTGAGTTCACTAAAAACAACATATATGGCACGCATGTTCTTCTAGAAGCATGCAAAGTCACTGGCCAAATCAAAAGGTTCATCCATGTTAGCACAGATGAAGTTTATGGAGAGACAGATGAGGATGCTGTGGTGGGAAATCATGAGGCTTCTCAGCTTCTTCCCACAAACCCCTACTCTGCGACTAAAGCTGGAGCAGAGATGCTTGTTATGGCATATGGACGTTCATATGGGCTGCCTGTGATAACTACCAGGGGAAACAATGTTTATGGCCCCAATCAGTTCCCTGAAAAGATGATTCCAAAGTTCATGCTCTTGGCTATGAAAGGGAAGAATCTTCCCATTCACGGTGATGGATCAAATGTCAGGAGTTATCTCTATTGTGAGGATGTAGCCGAGGCATTTGAGGTCATTCTCCATAAGGGTGAGGTAGGCCATGTCTACAACATTGGGACAAAGAAAGAGAGGAGGGTAGTTGATGTCGCTAGGGAAATTTGCCAACTGTTCTCGTTGAACCCAGATACATATATTAACTTTGTTGAGAATAGACCTTTTAATGATCAGAGGTATTTTCTGGATGACCAAAAGCTTAAAAACTTGGGATGGTCTGAAAGTACTTCATGGGACGAAGGTTTGAGGAAGACAATGGAATGGTACGTCAAGAATCCTCATTGGTGGGGAGATGTTTCTGGAGCACTGCTCCCTCATCCAAGAATGCTCATGGTTCCTGGAATTGAAAGAAACTTTGATGGGCCTGATACAAGCAATTCCGATTCCCCTGTGCCAGCAACTGATTCTAGTCAAAGCCAAGTGGTTGTTCCAGCTCCTAGGGCCATTCCATCTACTCAGAAGCCATCTCTGAAGTTCCTGATTTATGGGAGCACAGGGTGGATTGGAGGCCTTCTTGGGAAGATTTGTGAGAAACAAGGGATATCGTTTGAGTATGGACGAGGGCGGCTCCAGGAACGTTCTCAGCTCTTGGCTGATATTCAGAGAGTTAAGCCAACCCATGTTTTCAATGCTGCTGGAGTGACTGGCAGACCCAATGTGGATTGGTGTGAATCTCATAAACCAGAAACAATTCGGACCAATGTTGTGGGTACATTGACCTTGGCTGATGTCTGCAGAGAGCACAACCTCCTAATGATGAATTATGCTACTGGTTGTATCTTCGAGTACGATGCAGCTCATCCATCAAGATCAGGAATTGGGTTCAAGGAGGAAGATACACCAAATTTCACTGGTTCATTTTACTCCAAAACCAAAGCCATGGTATGTGTCTATCTATTGTTATCTTTTGAGAAGGTTTCAGCATAGCCGCCAACTAATATCTGACTTTCCATTTTTTTTGTTGCAGGTGGAAGAGCTTTTGAAAGAATATGACAATGTCTGCACTCTTAGAGTTCGAATGCCTATATCATCTGATCTCAGCAATCCACGCAACTTCATCACAAAGATCTCCAAGTACAACAAAGTGGTTGATATTCCAAACAGCATGACTATCTTGGATGAACTTCTACCGATTTCAGTTGAGATGGCCAAGAGGAACTTGAAGGGCATTTGGAACTTCACAAACCCTGGTGTTGTTAGTCACAATGAGATCCTGGAGATGTACAAGAAGTACATAGACCCCAGTTTCAAGTGGGTTAATTTTACATTGGAAGAACAAGCCAAGGTTATTGTGGCCCCAAGAAGTAACAATGAGATGGATGCATCCAAGTTGAAGAAAGAGTTCCCTGAACTATTGCCAATCAAGGAGTCGCTGATTAAATACGTCTTTGAGCCCAACAAGAAAACATTTGCTGGTGGAGCAGCAAATTAAGTGTTTGATGAACCTCTACACCTCATTACCATTTCATAATTATTTCATAATTTATGCATATCTTTATTCTTTTCCCTGGTTATTAGGGCATGAATTACTGCATGTTGTCATTTTAGTCACCGTCCTCGTGTCATTTTAGTCATTTCCCTTGTGTCATCCTATTAGTGCAATTCATTTCTATGATATGATAACTAGGATAATTTCATGGGTTGGGAATATTGGTTTTAGTCTGGCTATTGTGAGATAAGGAGCTTTGAAATTGCTTCATATATCTAGAAGGTCACATCAAGTATTGTAATTTTTTATATGCAATAAAAAAAATCATGTAATTTTGGATATCTATTATACAAGTTGTTCTTTTTTCCCTACTCTTTGGCTGGCATATAATACAAGTCATCTTTTAATAACCATTGTGTTGTCTATGAGTTGTTTTGAGCCTTTCAGCGTGTTTTTCCTAACCAGATATTTGTTTCCTGGCTGTATTAAGAAATTAGAATGTGCTAATTTTTGTTTATGACAAAGGAACCGTCTAATGTTTGAATTTATGATTAGTTGGTTGATTCCTCCACTCTGACCTCTATATCGAAACAAATGACTATCGATCGAAACAAGTGTGTATATATAATTACTCATTAGAAAAAGAAAAAATTACTCTTTCAAACATTGTCCAATACGGCAATACATATGCTCTCTGCAATCAGTTCTTTTCCCCAAGTTTCTACATCTGCCATGAGTCGTTGTGATACTACTGCCACAAGAAGATTAGTCTCAGTCTAACTAAAAAAAAAAATAAAAAAGATCACCAGAAACAACATGGTCAAGCAAGACGAACGCTAATATCTCTCCGACTTTATATTGGTTGAAATCCCTTGTCGACTAATTCCTCACACTAAATTTGTTTTTCAGTGCAAGTGTGTGGATAAGTTGGTTATCTCTCATATAAGAGTTTCACTGCCGTTTTCTATGGCTCTAAAATCATAACGCAAATTGAATTATAATTTCAGTCACTGTCCCACTGTCATCCTAGTATTTCACGAATAATGCTAATTAGACATGCTATTAGGTCAAATAATAATAATAAACAAATAAATAATAGGGAATGAAAATTTCAGCTTATCAATCGTTGAGGAATTTATCCCGCCCCAGCTTTCATGGCTGCATCCATGGCTCCTCGACTAATTTTAAGGCATTTTGCTCAGTTCCCACAGACGGCACCAACTGTTAGTGCTCAAAAATTTGGGAGGAAGATTACCCAACAAAAATCTCCCTCCTTCAATCTTCGAGAAGCCCTAGACACATCCATCTTGTAATCAATACGGACCTGCAGAAAATCCTAGGGTTCTAATTAAACATATTATTTACTGGTGCTTTTGATTCTTTATTTCCATGAATTGTCATTTTGATCTGGGTATTTTAGTTGTAGCTATTCCTGAGATTCTGTGTTGTTAGTATTTGGGTTTTTTTTTTTCTTCTTTCAATCCTTCGTTGTCATTTTTTATTTTATTTCTTTGGCAAATTTGTTGGATTCTGTAAGACTTCTTTAATTGGATAGGAACTCTTTTCTTAATGAGTTTTTCTATTGGAACTTCTAAATTTACTCACTTGACCTCTATGCTTTTTACACCTCTTATCAAATTTTCAAATACTAAATTTACTCACTAAACCTCACTAAAGTTCCTCAAATAACCTCACTCTTGTAATTTGCAAATAAATTATTATCTTTAAAATAAAAAATTTAGTCATTTCAATGATTTAATCACTTTATAAATCTTAACTAATATACATTTCTTAATCAAACTTGAGTTTCAAAAATTAATGTCTAATCAATAAGAAAATGTCATGAACTATTATGTTTTTTTCTCTCTCTATTTTAGCTGTGCAAACAAAAAAATGAAGAAATCATTTGTTTTTATTCTCAAAAGAAAAAAATCATTCATTTTTTAATGTTTTTTTTTTGTATTTTTTGTACCACATGATTAATTATTTAAATATTTTTATTTTTATTATTTTTTGTTGCAAATATAATGGATTGACTTATATTTAGGTCATAAATCATAAGAGGGTTTATTTTGTTTTTCCTCATCAATATGCGTTCAACATATATATCATACATTTTTATGTCACATGATCTTAATCATATTTTTAATTCTTATTAAATATATATGAATGCTTTAATGAGTATGTAGTGAAATTAGAAAATGAAAATAGAAAAGGAAAATAATAATGAATACAATCTAATATTATTGAATTGGAAAGTCTACATAAAATAAATATAATATTTTTTTGGTATAATTATTGTCCTTAATAGTCATTTTATAGTAGGTTATATATGTCATTTAATAATTCATAATAGAGTGAGGTCAAGTAAGCAAATTTGGAGGTCCCAATAGAAACTCTATTTCTTAATTTCTTAAAATGTTTTTATTTTAATCATCTATCTATGTATTTCTTTCCTGTTTTTGTTTTGAGGTACCTATGTTTTGAATCTGCATATCTTTGTTTTTCTTTTTTGAAACAGGGTTTGGAACCCAGCCTAACTGGGAGGCTCAGCCCCACGCCCGGAATTATTATTAATAATAGATGGATAATTGTACAGCGAGGGGGACATATTACCTAAACCTCGAGTACTAGTACAACCATCCTCATAGAGAACATCCTGGATAATCACATGTGTCTCATCTAACCAATAATCATCTAAGTAATCAACACTAGCAACATGGGCCAATCTATGTGCCACACCATTTGCTTCACGATAAATAGAGTAGAGTGATGAAGAAGGAATTGAACGCAAATAAGCTTTACAATCCTCTACAATACATCCTACCTCAGATAAATCTTCTGTGTCTCTATCAAGTGCATCAATCACCATGGTACAGTCCGTTTCTTTTATTACTCTATATATGTTGCATCTTATTGAAGTTTGTAAATGCAATATCAGAAACTTTGGAAGAATGGAGCATCCGTTTCCTGTAGATGTATACTATCAGAGTGGGATGACATTCTCAGTTGTAGGGGTAAGTTTATTTGGATAAGAAATAAAGAATCAATAGCAGCACTAGAGGATTAATTAACTAAGACCCAAAAAACCTGTTCTTTTGAGTAAAACAAAATTATAAGAAAATCATTTGAAAACAACAAGAATGCTTTCTCCTACAGAGAAAAGATGAAAGCCACAGATGAAAATATTAAACAAATATATATCCAAAAACCTTTTTTGTTTTTTTTGTTTTAGGTGAAAAGGTCAATCTCATTCAGCATTTCAGCAAGCAGTAAATAATGACTTGCCCAGAGGGCCGTCAGTAGAAGTCATTACATAGAGCACACAACCCTAACACACCCCTCACACGAGTATACTACTTAGCATACCCCTAGCACACCCACCTTTTTTGATTAAGCGCAAAAACAAGAAAACTAAGTAACCCCGAAATCAATAAACTACCTACGAGGCTACTTGTTACTTGTCGACCTTCTCCACTCAAATAAAGAAAAAGATAGGGCCATCATCATTTCGTAAAAAATGATAATAACCCAAAGCTAAAATAAAACACATAAACCTAAAAATGCTATGAACCCAATGTACTCCAGCCCACACAAACGGCCCAATGATGCGAAACCCTAGTCCAAAGCCCCCAAGCCCAATTGCAACTCTGGTGGCCTCCAAATCATTGTCACCGCTGTAGCCAGCAAGGCCTCCGCCGACAATAACACCATAGCCACCACCATCCTTGTACTGTAAAATGCAAAATCGGAGCAGATCAAAGGAGAACCCAAACCCCATCCCCGGCGCTGTCACCCATGCATCAATTGACGTAGCCCCGTTGTCTTCCTCAGCACTAGGGTCACAAACACTGGCGACATCATGGATAGGGAAGCCTAGTCCAAAGCTTCCTTCCACAACACCGCTCCACAACTCCGATCTTGACCCGAAGGCACAAGATCTACCATCACCACCATCGACGTTACCAAACCAGCCGCCGCGGAGAAGAGAAAGCGCCGCCCCCCTTCCAATTCCTAGATACAAGACCACCACCAACTAAAGTCGATCGCTGTCGAGAGTTCTCCCTTGCAAGAGTCGGGCCGAGAAGGTGAGGAATCACTCCCACACTGCCATCGTCAATGAAACTAGAAGGGACGGGCTGCCCGCCCATGCTGGTTGGTGTTGCAAAGCCGCCATGGGTTACCACGGCAAGAAACCCTAGAATAACCCAGAGGAGAGAAAACGACATCCTTTTTCCTCCACTTTGACTATCCCTAAAAATATTATAAATTTCCAAAAAACTTATTCTAGTAAGATGAAGTGGATGTTGCTATTTATGGATGAAACTAGAAGAAAAGGATAAAGCAGGCAGAGAAGAAAAAGATGCTACAAGAAATTAGAAAATGGATGAAACTGAACAATATTGAAAACAAAAAATCAAGAACCTTCACCAATGTGAAAATTAAAGATTGAAGCAATGGAAGATTGGTTTTCTGGAGGATTATCTTTAGGCAGTGAGCACAAGATGACCACAGAACCCAGAAGAAAAAATCCAATGTGATGAAAGGTGAAAGCCCTCTGAGAAAGAAACACGATTGAATGAGAACCCATTCGTAAACTCATACCATACCAGAGACCATTCTGTGAAAAAAGATTGAAGCAATGGAAGATTGGTTTTCTTGAGGATTACCTTTAAATAGTGAGCACAAGATGGCCAGAGAACCCAGAAGAAAAAAGCCAAAGTGATGAAAGGTGAAAGCCCTCTGAGGAAGATACGCAGTTGAATGAGAAGTATACAAGACTGCAGCAAATGTAAATGAAAATCAAAAAGAAAAAAAATGTAGGAGAACCCAAGCTTCAATCAAAAAATGGAATTCTTACCCAGAAATGATCTTTAACCCAGAACACAGAACACTACCCAGAAAGAAATTTTTAACCAGAAATGGAGAGTTTGATCGGGGAGAGAGAGAGAGAGAGTGGTTTGTAATCTTGATTGAGCGGGAGAGTTTGTTTCAATAGTATATATATAAAAATTATAATAAAAAAGTTTATTTACAAGAATTAGGAAAAGAAAAGGGGTTAAAAAAAATCTAGGGTAAAATGTAAATTTACACAAGTCAACAAACTTACTACCGGACGACCCCGTTTCGCACAGATGAGTGAAGTAAAATTGGGAATTTGGCACGTGTGGTGGATCTGAGTCATCTGACGGTTGAAAATCGTCGCTAGGTCGGGGATCGAAGGAACTACGGTAGTCCGATGGCTGTTTGGTGGAGGGTGTTTGGCTGCCATTTTAGGGTTTTGGGTGTTTGGTGAATGTAGTAGTGGACTATGCTTGAAGGATTGAACAATTGAACCGGACAGTCGTGGTTTGGCTGCCATGGCCGGAATTGAATTTGGGGAGTTAGGACTTGGAGGAATGGAATTGGAGATTCGAAGGAGGGAGACTAGCGAGTAAACGATTGAACTGGATAGTCGTGGTTTCGCTGCCATGGCCGGAATTGAATCTGTGGACTCAGGTCTTCGAGGAATGGAATTGGGGATTAGAAACCGATGTCTACAACAACAACAAACATCACTTTTGAAACACAAATCGACGTATGATCGTTTTAATCATCATAATTTTGTATGTGAACTCTATTTAATTTTTCATATTTTCACACTTTATGCTTAATAAAATATATGCCGAATAATACATAAGTGAACATTTGTATTGATTTCTATTTCAGAAGTGATGTCTCATACACTTTTAGACATCAGTTCCCATAAACTATTGTTTGGTCTTGGTCATTTTTACTTGTATCTTGCCACATTATTTTCCTAGAAACGATGTCTGTATCTTTACCCGTCATCGGTTTTTTTTTAGGAATGATGTGTTCTTTCACACAGAACATCGTTTCATTTTAGTAAAACGATGTTCGCTGGGTTTATGTACATCGCTTAATTATTTTAACATAAACTGATGTGTTGTTTCATTGTAGACATCTCTTTAGTTTTTGAAAACCGATGTTCTCTGTTTAATGATACATCGATTTACGTTGTGGTAGGTGATTTGTACTTGGACAATAGATTACGTTTTGGAGTTTAAAAATCGATATACACTGGTTATGGATACATCGGTTGTGTGAGCATGTTTTGATATTTTGATAATCATAAAACATCATGTCCATTGCTGCCAACACACTTTTTACTACAACTGATTTACTAGATCTATTTGGCCTGGATTTAAACCTTTACTTGCATATATATGTTTGGTCGCAGTGGCGGAGCTAGAAGCTTAGGGTTATTGGGGCACAAAAATAAAGTAATAATATCAAAACGTAAAAAATCTTGAAAAATAACAAGAAATTTTTGATTGAGTTGAGAGTTGCAACTATACTTTTCTATTTTACAAGAGTTTTCCAAATCACTAAAAAATAACAACGAGTGATGGAAGTAGAACTTCATCCTAGATGACGAAGTTTAGAAACTGAAAAGAAAAAATTTAGAACTCAAGTTATACATCAAAATTTTAATGAAGATTCTGATACAAAAATTTGATATATAGAAATATTATAATTTAGAAATACGATTAATTTAAAATAAGAATATTGTTAAAATTATCTCAAGTTTATAATAGTCAGCAACATGAAAAAAAATAGTACGCATTAATAATATTTAGTGCTGCAAGCAAGCTAGAATTAAACTTTAAACTTTGGAAAAAAAACGTAAACAAAAATGACTGTAGTTTGCCAGATTCGAACACTGGACCTATAATGTAACAATAACGTGGGAACTTTAAAGTTTGGAAAAAACGTAAACAAAAATTATTGTAGTTTGCCAGATTCGAACACTGGACCTATAATGTAACAATAACATGGGAGACCACTGCACTATAACCATAACAGATGGAACGTATTGCCATCACCATAAGCAATATCTTTCGCATAACCTAAGCAGAACACTATAATAATAAGAGCACAAAATGTGACAGCCATGAACAGTAGTATTGTAACAACAAGTAACTTTCTGTAGCTGATTACATGAATAAATCTAGTCAAACAAAGTGTCTCGTATAAATCTTTCAAGTCAGCAGCACAAACTGTACCTGAAAATGAAAGACGATTTTTAATCCTTATCGGTAACAGAAAGTAATGGGAACCTAAGACAAAGGTTCAAGAGACATTCCACAAGATAAATATAAACAGCTGCAGCACATATCTTACCCAGATTAACCAGCTGTAGCTTTCCAGAATGATCTACTGAGCTATCAGGGCTTTCTAGTGAGCTTGCCCAGCAGACCGCAAGTGGAATAGGATCTCGTTGTTTGTGGGATCAAGGCGCAGAGCTCTAGAAAATGAAAGCATGCTGGGCAAGAATCCCTACAAGAATGGAGCATATATCACTACACCATAAACTTCTATTAATAGCATTTGAAAAACGCTATAGTAGGATGCCATAGCGTTTTAGTAAACGCAACATCTGCCCAGGAAACAAATACACAGATAGATGATTAAAATAAAAACATTTTAAGAAATTAAGAAAAGAGTTCCTATCCAATTAAAGAAGTCTTACAGAATCCAACAAATTTGCCAAAGAAATAATAAAAAAAATGACAACAAAGAATTGAAAGAAGAAAAAAAGAAAAAAAAAAACCCAAATAGTAACAACACAGAATCTCAGGAATAGCTACAACTAAAATACCCAGATCAAAATGACAATTCATGGAAATAAAGAATCAAAAGCACTAGAGGATCATTAACTAAAACCCAAAACCCTATTCTTTGAGTAATTGGTACAACTAAAATACCCAGATCAAAATGACAATTCATGGAAATAAAGAATCAAAAGCACCAGAGGATCATTAACTAAAACCCAAAACCCTATTCTTTGAGTCGCTGGACTTTAATGTTTTGAGAATTGTCATTGTAGTGGTTAACCCCTTCTTTCCTTCACAGGACTCTTCGTCTGCTTTGACAGCGTTTGGTCGAGGAATCAGTTACTATCCAAACAACTCAAGACTACAGTATTTGTATCGGTTGGCTTTCCAGTGTTTGCCTGGGACGAGAAGAGCTGCACAGATGGGAGTCCATGGTTATAGAGGTAGGAGAGCCAGAAAGTATGATGGAATCGATTCTCCCGCGAACCTGGATGCTATGTGACATTACTATATATAATGTAGTTTCAAGCTTCTGCCGGAAAGTAATTGTGCTACACATTCCTGTTATCCATACTTTATGTTTCTATATACTGGAACACAGATTTTTTACAAATGTTTATTTGTAGGATTACTCAAAAGCAATGACATACCATGCTACTAAGGCCTTGAAGTTGGACAGGGATAACAAGCATCTCCTAAATGATTACCGCGAGTCTATCGTACGTTGGTACAAGGATTGTGTTGCATTTCACTCCTATGAAAGGGCTTAAGATTTTTCATCTTGAAATCATGGCAAACCTGGATTATGTAGGTTCTGGAAGTCCTTAGTTCTACTAGTCAGTGGAGGTTGAAATGTGCTTGAAAGAGTAGTGTTCTTATATTTGCTGAATGCCTAACTAATTGCATCAGCACGTACTGCTGTTTGTCAAAAGAGTTTTTGGATCTAATGTATGTGTGTATATGGATTTAGTATGATATGAATATGAGTTTGAAAATACAAGGACAGAATATGATTTTCTGGAAAACGGGGATTGCAGTGCACTAATCAATCCTTACTGGGCAGCAGAAACCAAAATAACAAACTAAACACCAGATTTTGGTTACGCAGTGAAAACCTCAATTATGAGATTAAAAACACTGCGGGGCTCTTACTCTTGAGAACCCAAAATAAAGATCATCATATTGAAAATGATATGTTATTTTACAAACTTTGAATAGCACTAGCTCGGCTATAAGATTCACACAAAATCTAATACAAAGTTTGTCTTCCTTCTAGAACTCCTTCACTTGAACGATCTTCAAATCTTGTTCTTCTTTCTTCACAGTCTCCCTACTGATCTTGAGAGAGTATTATGCATATGAAACTATGATCACAAACACTTATACATGGACCAAGTGTTTTGACTCTTTGTGAAAACACAAACTAAAAAAAACATGCAAGACACCTACACTTATTCTTGCGTTTCTCCACCCACTTTTTGCCGTGCATATTTCTGCAATATATATTCAACCAGTGACAACCACTCAAACAAACCAGAAACAACCCTAATTAGACTTCTATTAGGAAAGAGCTTTTATTCCAAGATATCCATAAAATCCTAAAAACCCTAGGGAATCAAATACACAATTTCATAAACAGAAAAATATCTTTAAATAAAGAAAGTTAAACCTCAAAGATATTTTCCCGTTTTGTATGGAATGCCAACACACCAATTTAATCAAAACTTGTACCTACAGAGTTCCCTTGACCTAACTCACCTAAGTACCCTTCTTATAATGACTATCTTTTTACTAGTCAATGCTTAATTTTTTTATAGTAGCACATAATATGTTTTTAACTCCTAGGATTTTTTACTTTCCTAGTTTCCTTAACTTTGATCCCATATTGCTCTGCTTTTTTTTTTTTTTTTGAGAAGATATATTGCTTTGCTTGAGATGGTATTGATGTGTTGGATGATGACACAGTAGGATAAAAATATTCTTTTGGAAACATTGTCCACGGGGTCTTGATTATTTACTTTACACCTTTGGTTACGAGCTGCATATGGTGATTTCATAATTCTAGTAAAATTATTTGACCATTAATAAAAATTAAAATTAAAATTAAAAAAAAACCTAAATTGTTGGATTATGATGTCAAATGATCCCTCAGAGAAGTGTAAGCTTCATCCCCATCAACTAGAATAGTTGCATTTAGATAGTTTCGGCCTTGTTCGTTACTAAGACTAGAATTATAGCGAAACTTACCAATGCAACTACATTGTACTTCACATACATGAAGGAACCAATTGAAAAATGATGTCGATGATGAAAGTTTAGTTTCGTTTGTTTTCTCTACATTTTGAGCTTCCTGATCACACCAGGAAAAAGTCACCCCGAAATAAATTCCTAGATGAACTAGGAGAACTTATGAAACGATGACAATGATGATGTCCAACATGACATAGAAAACAAAGGACGGTGATGTGAGGCTTTGATTGGTCCTTTTTTTGACTGGGCTTTTTAAGATTCCCGCTATTTTTTCAAACGGTTAAGTTGACAAACCCGAAGCCCCATGTAACCGACCCGAACCAAAATGACACTCTCTCTTACTAGTTCTCACACCAACTGCGTCACCCACTCCACTCTCACAAGCTTTTCACCGGACTGAGGAGCTGGGCCGTGAAGGACAACATCTGTATGGCGGAGATGCCTTCCACGGCGGGCTGTAGGTTTTGAAATGTCACCGCCGTCAGGAAGATCAAGGAGTTGGGTGGGATTGTGGTGGGCAAGACCAATTTGGTTTGGACTTTGGGATGGGTAGCACCGCCGAAGCCGACGGCTCCGCCTTTCAGGTTTTGGATGTTCTGGGTCACCTTTGTTTTATCAATTTACTTGTGAAATTTTCGTTATTTTAATTGAATTCAAATTAAATCTTGATGGAAATGGAAATGTAGTTGAATAATGAACAAGCTAGTTTTAGTATTTCATGGACATTTTGAATGTTAGGCGCCCCTTCTCTTTTGAATATTGACAGGCTTTTGTGGGTTGTGTACGTAGTTTACATTCTTTTTGTTAAGCATCCAATGTAGGTTTCCTTCTTGGAATAAGAACCGAAAATGTAGTTCAATAGAGGAGAAGTTGGTCTAGTATTGTATGTGCAATGTAGAGTGTGAGTGGTCCCTTTTCTTGTGGGTACTGAAAAAGCTTGCTTTCATTGAGACTCGAAGAAAATGGGGTAGGGGAAGTTTGTTCTTTGTGTCTGCCACTGGTAACTGGAGTTGGTTTACTCAGGTCGTGCATCTGTTGCTTCATTAGATGACTGCAAGCCTATGGGACACGACACGGGTGCCGGAGGGTCATCAGGAGAGGCATAGTATGGTATCGTTTGGAAGTAACACTGGCGGAAGTGTGAGGCTGCCAGCGTTTGTGGTGTTGTTGGGTTGAAGCCAACGTATCGGCGTGTATCGAGGTTTGGCATCATCACTTGATGTTATTGGTTGCTTTGGAACATCTGTTCCTGATGCTGGGATTCTTCTTCATGCAATTTCTGGTCATCATAGACTTGATGCCACCAGCAGCAAGCGTACGTGCAAGTGTTTTTCTAAGTACAGTACCATGTTTACCAATTCTTGACCCCACCATACGTAATCTTAGCAGTATAAGCCAACCTTATATTGTCTTTGTTCATCCAGAGGGTGAACTCTGCAAAATTTATATAATCAAAATTGTTGGTTTGTATTTTTAATTTAGAGACTAAAGACCACTTTTCTATATATGTTTGCCTGACATGTAGTCATTTTAATTCCTCTTTCAGGAGGTTACCGACCTTGCATCTCAATTTGTTTCCATTAGTTTGCTAGAGTCTAAAGCTCTGAAAGGACTAAAAATTGGTCTGAGCCGTGAAACTCTCGATGATGGTGTTGATATTGGAGTAACTTCTGCAATTTGTTTCCTTAGCCCTCCGTAACGGAGGTCTACCTTCTATTATTAGTTTTTCATTTTAACAGCTTTACTTCTCTGTTCCTTCCCCAAAGTTTCATGTTTACCTCTTAGATGTATTGATTAGTATCTTCTTGAACCATTAACATGCAGGTCTCTTTACCATCTTTCTCACTTGGATTGCCAGCCTACTATGTTATCGCGTCATCCGAGTCATCTTCAAACTTATCGCGTTATGACGGTCTCAGGTAAAATGCCAAAATTTGTGTCTGTAGTATATTTTTGCCTCTGCAAAGGTTGTGTGTAAAAGGACTTGTTAATAGTTTTCATCTGGGAATTTAAAAGATTGATTTTATTTCTACATTATTTTGATTTAACACAAGTCTACTTCATTTCAAGTAAAAGACTTTATCGACCAAAAGAAAAAAAGTAGTTGACGTTTTGATTTATGATGCCCATGTGATATTCAGCTACTAATCAACTAGTTGAATGGACCCAAGTGTCTGTGAGAGACAGTTGTTTGTATAGAAGCTTGTTTAGATTTGGGAGAACAAAGATTTACATGTTCTGAAACCTCCCCCATTAGATGGTATATTAGCATGATCCATTAGCTTTGTATCAATATCCAGGTACGGAAACCAAGTTGCTGCTGATGAGCTGAACTCGCAATACATGGACTCCCGAGTCAACGACTTGTTAAGAAAGGAAATTCTTAATAATAGTATAGATAAGAGAGGAAATTCAAATTAATTTTCTGTTATTTGATTAATTTCATTGGCATTTTTTTTCAAATTTCCTCATCCAATCATGTTGTTATCTGCTTCAAAGGGTAGATAGGAATAGGAATTCCTAATCCCAATCCAATCCAATCTCGTCTACTCATCCAACGTGTTTGTTTCCTACTCTACCTGATTATCATATAAGGGTCGAATAAGGATTTATGGTTTGATTCCTTTTCTAATACTAATTGGACGTGCAAGTTTCGATAAACACGTTATATGTAAGGTTGTAGTCCGTCAGATATCTCTCTGCAATTAATCAGTTTCTTTTCCGAAGTTACAGCTGCCATGAGATCTTGTCATACTGCTTCTACAACCAGATTACGCCCCCCCCCCCCCCCCCCCCCCCCCCTCTGAGTCTCAGTCCCACTTAAAAAGATCAAAAAGATCACCAGATTCACCATGGCCAAGCAAGCCGAAGACTGATATTGATGATCTCCCCGACTTTGTATTGGTTGAAATTCTTTGTCGACTTCCTCACGATAAATTTATTTTTCAGTGCAACTGTGCAAGAGCGTGTGCAAGCGTTGGTCCACTCTCATCTCTGATGAAAAGTTTCAGTGTCGTTTTCTATGGCTCCAAAGTCATAACCGAAAGCAGGCGCCAGTGGAAAGTACTCTCATCTTCAAGGATGGTTATGATAAGTGGGCATTTTTTATCTTACCGGAGCTTGAGCCTCCGATATTCAAAACCCCCAACTTCTCTTTGCCTCTTTTGGGAGCTACAGACTACATAGCAACAAGTGATGATGGGCCGATAGTGTTAGGGACGTGCCATGACTTGGTTTTGTGCTGCCAAGAGATACATTATCAGAGGGACTACTACATCTGCAATCCATACACCAAGCAATCTGTTCGTCTTCCTCCCACTCCTGGATGCTACTGGGAAGTAAGAGTGGGATTCCTCTGCTATCCCTATTACAAGGAAGATGTTGATGATCAGAAAGAAGAAAGTATTACTAGTAGTGGTATGGTCCAGGTTGATGCTGATTATAGATATGCCATTGTGCGAATATGTCCTAATGAACTTCCACACTATTCGTCCAATTTCAAAGTCGAGATCTTCTCTTCAGAGACACGTAAATGGACAGAATCATTTATACGGAGCCCAAGGAACTTTTGTTTGGATAAAATGAGTCGCAGTGGAGGCATTGCTTATAATGGAATTTTGTATTGGTTGAGTTCTGGTGATGGCTTTATTGTTGGGTTGGATGCCTTCTATTACTCAAACAATAATAACAAGGCCGAATGTCCTTATTTTCGTCTAATAGACGCGCCATATGGAAACTGGGAGCTATATAATTACGATAGTATCTTAAGTGTGTGCCAAGGAAGACGACTGCGACTCTGCCTTTTCTGTTATGCAATGGATGATGGGAATTATGCAATGGATGATGCCATTCCCAGCATGAGCGTTTTTGAGTTGAAAGATGATGATGATCAGCAAGGTGGCAAATGGTGCAACTTGACAGGCGACCTTGACCTGAACACGATGGTTTTTGAAAATCCAGTAATTGATGGATGGAGATTCAGCCCGACTGAGCCAACGGCACTAGCTTTCGACCCAAACAATGAAAATGTTTTGTATTTGGAATTATTTGACCGCATTGTCGCGTGCAACATTCGTAAAAGAAAGCTAAAAGAGACGACATTAACCACTATGTGTAGAAGTGGAACACGCGTCTTCCCATTTGTGCTCCCAAGGTGGCCAACACCCTTTCCTAGACTAGAATTAGACAAGACAAAACGTATATGTATGCAAATCACTTCAAAAACTCTGAAGTGTTGCATCAAGTAAAATTCCCTCCTGCATTTTTATTACTTTGTCAATCTATTTTCGCAGGACATTAGGGCATGAATGATTAACTATATATCATTTAGTCCTTTCCCTCATTTTCATGGTATTTTATTCAAAGAAATTCATAATAAGTACTTTTTGTTTTTCAGGGAAAACTTGACATTGGTTTACAAATTGTTTTTCCCAAACAATGACTTGCTGCATGTTGTTTACAAACATTTGTGGAGCAGCAAATTAAGAGTGTTTGATGAACCTCTACACCTCATTACCATTTCATAATTTATGCATATCTTTATTCTTTTCCCCGGTCATTAGGGCATGAATTACTGCATGTTGTCATATTAGCCGTTGTCCTCGTGTCATTCTAGTCATTGCCCTTGTGTCATCCTATTAGTACTATTCATTTCTATGATATGATAACTAGGACAATTTCATGGGTTGGGAATATTGGTTTTAGTCTGGCTATTGTGAGATAAGGAGCTTTGAAATTGCTTCATATATCTAGAAGGTCACATTAAGTATTTGTTGTAGACAATTGGATAATTGTTGTAATTGTATTTATCTCATCATGAGGTTTATATAGGGTTACATCATGTATACAAAGGGCAATACATAATAGCAATACTAATCAATCGCACATTACAAGTATGTCAATCGCATATCACGAGTCTGTCAATTGCATACATCAAGTATGTCAATCGCATACATCAAGTATATCAATCGCATACATCAAGCAATACCTATTGCATGAATATTCATTATCATTTACAACACTCCCCCTTAGATATTCCATGTCAATAGTGTTGCTTCTGTTATGCGTTTCTAAGTTGCCTCGTCAAAAACTTTGCCAAGTAATAAAAACCCTGTGGGAAAAAACAACTTTGGTCGAAGGAGAAAAGGAGCACAACGCGCGTGAATATAGAGTAGTCGACATCCTTCAACACCCCCCCTTGTGCCGCTCAAACTCGGTGATGACACTTTGATCGTTGCCTCACTAAAAACCTTGTCGTAACAAAAACCCTGTGGTACAAAAATAACCCTGGTCGAAGGGCAAAAAGAGCACAACACGTCATTCACTCTTCGAGATCGAACATGTAGACATCATACCTCCCCCTGATGTCAATGTCTCCCCCTGATTTCTAAAATTATGGGAGTACGGATAACTTTCTTAATCCGATGCTCTTCACATGTTTCTTGAAGGTGGATTTAGGTAACGACTTGGTAAACAAGTCCTTTACATTATCCTCTGAACGAATTTGATTCACTTCAATATTTAGAAATGTTTGTTGTTGCTGATTGTAAAAGAACTTAGGCGATATATGCTTGGTGTTGTCGCTCTTGATGAAACCTAACTTCATTTGCTCAATACAAGTTGTATTATCTTCATAAATGCATGTAGGTTCATCTGTGGTAGACTTCAAACCACCAGTTCCTCGAATGTGTCTAACTACAGACCTTAGCTATATGCATTCTCGCACAGCTTCATGTAGAGCGATAATCTCTGCATGATTTGAGGAAGTAGCAACAAGGGTCTGCTTTGTAGACCTCCAAGATATCGCAGTGTTTTCCATGGTAAAGACATAACCCGCTTGGGAGAGACCTTTGTGAGGGTCAGAGATATACCCTGCATCAGCAAAACCCATCAAGACATCGTTGTCATTTTGATGGAAGGGAGGAGGAGCAAGGAAGGTGGTGTTTTGCCTTGTGGAGTCCGATCCCACACTTTCGTTATTTCTTTTCTCTCTGTAGGGATAAAACAAGCCCTTATCAATCGTACCTCTCAAGTATCGAACGATTGTCTTTATGCCAATCCAATGGCGGCGTGTTGGCGCAGAACTGTGTCGAGCTAACAAGTTCACTATGAATGAGATATCCGGTCTTGTGCATTGAGCTAGGTACAATAATGTGCCTATTGCACTTAGATAGGGCACTTTAGCCTCTAATAAGTCTTCATCCTCATCCCTTGGACAAAATAGATCTTTTTCAGGCTCAAGACTATGACCGATCATGGGAGTACTCACAAGCTTTGCTTTATCTTCATTAAAGCGCCTTAATAATTTTTGAGTATATGCTGACAGATGGATCATAATCCCATCACTACGGTGCTTGAGTTCTACCCCGAGGTAAAACTGTGTTTTCCCAAGATATTTCATCTCAAATTCTGATTTCAAGTACTTAGCAGTTTCCTTTAACTCATCTAGAGTTCCAATTAGGTTCATGTCATCGACATAAACTGCTGCAATTGCAAATCCAGAACTTGTCTTCTTTATAAACACGCATGGGCATATTTCATTGTTGACATATCCCTTCCCAATCAAGTAGTCACTTAGACAGTTATACCATATCCGTCCGGATTGTTTCAATCCATATAGTGAGCGTCTCAATCTTATTGAAAACGCACTCCGTGGTTTAGAGCCACTTGACTTGGGTAATTGAAGTCCATCTGGAACCTTCATATATATCTCTGAATCTAGATCCCTATAGAGATATGCTATAACCACATCCATAAACTGCATGTCAAGTTTTTTCGGAAACTACCAAACTGACAAGGTAGAGGAATGTTATAACGTCCACTACGGGAGAATATGTTTCCTCGTAGTCGATTCCAGGGCGTTGTGAGAAACCTTGCGCCACAAGGCAGGCTTTGTATCTAAAAACCTCATTTTTCTCATTACGCTTTCTAAGAAAGTCCCATTTATGGCCAACAGGCTTTATACTTGGGAGTGTCAGCGTTATAGGTCTAAATACCTATCTCTTTGTTAGTGAATCCAATTCAACCTGGATCGCATCTTTCCATTTAGGCCAGTCTGCTCTTCGTTGACATTCTTCAATGGAGCGAGGTTCGTTATCATCGTGTTCTATAATTCCTTGAGCAATAGAATATGCAAACACATCATCAAGGATAATAGAATCTCGATTCAACGTCTCATGTACACTAGTGTAATTCATGGAGATCTCCCTATTCCCTGGAATTGGTTCTAACATTGGAGTGTCCCCTAATGATGTCTCTTGGACATAACCATAATCTGGAATATCTTCATGAGACGGGTTATTTATGTCTATGATTAATGGATCTTTCTGTACCAAACTCGCTTTCTTTCACAGGCGAGAATCCATCAAACCTTTGGGCCTCTCATGTTTCCTTGCTGGGAGCCCGACCTGAGCTACATTGCCATCATTATTAGTGGTGGAGGCGCCATGCCCAATACCCCTAGGGGTGGAGCCAAGTCCATGATTTTTAGAGACATCAATCATTGCACGCACGTTTGCAGCAGGTATATGTTATCTTGTCACTTTAGCGATATCAGAAAATGCATCAGGCATAGAGTCTACTGCGTTTTGAAGATCGAGAATTCTCCGCACTTCAATTTCGGACTGTGCTGTTCGGGGTTCAAGATGAGACAAAGTCGGGACAGACCACGACAATTCCTGTCGTTCATGTTGAACATTATTGTGCCTATCTCCCCCTAACGACGGGAAGACTGTCTCATCAAAGTGACAATCCACAAATCTAGCGGTAAATAGATCGACTGTCAAGGGTTCTAAGTAGTGGATAATGGTTGGAGAGTCGTATCCAACATAAATGCCTAATCGTCTTTGAGGACCTATTTTGGTGCGCTGTGGTGGCGCAATTGGCACATAAACTGTACACCCAAATATGCGTAAGTGTGAGACATCAGGCTCATATCTAGTAACCATCTGGGACGCAGAAAAGGGTTGAGTGGCGGTAGGCCTTAAACAAATGAGCACAGCTGCATGCAATATTGCATAGCCCCAAGCAGAAACAGGGAGATTGGTGCGCATAACCAATGCTCTAGCAACCATTTGAAGTCTTTTAATGGCAGCTTCTGCGAGACCATTTTGGGTGTGAACATGAGGAACAGGGTGTTCAACCTCAATCCCAATAGACATGCAATAGTCATCAAACGTTTTTGATGTAAACTCTCTATCATTGTCAAGACGAATTGACTTAATGGGATGATCAAGGTGGTGAGCCCTTAATTTAATGATTTGTGTTAGAGCAAATGCACCCATGAACCAAGGGCAATTGCTGATTTGCTAACCAAATTGGTACTACCAATCCACTATTCATCTCAAATTGGCAATTGCCTTCAGCTTATACAATGCACCAATGAAAGGCAATTTGCCTGCCAATCCACTATTCACACTTCAAATTTGAATAATTCATTAAACTTATAATTTAATTACTAAACAATTAACAATTAGAATAATCATACAATGTTAATTTAATAAAAAATTAATGCATATGTTAATCAAGTAGTCATGTAACTGGTCATGTAACTGACCATGTAACTGACCAAGTAACTGTAACTGGTCACGTAACTGACCATGTAACTGACCATGTCACTGACCATGTAACTGACCATGTCACTGACCATGTCTGACCAAGTAACTGTAACTGGTCATGTAACTGGTCACGTAACTGACCATGTAACTGGTCACGTAACTGACCATGTAACTAGTCACGTAACTGACCATGTAACTGACCATGTCACTGACCAAGTAACTGTAACTGGTCATGTAACTGGTCACGTAACTGACCATGTAACTGGTCACGTAACTGATCATGTAACTGACCATGTCACTGACCAATCCATTTGAGATTTTTTTTAAAACTTTTGAATTAATTTTTAGGTGAAAAAAGAAACATTACCATTGGTATTTAATTACAGCCATCTGATTGAGATCCAACGACTGTGAATAAAGAACCATTTCCCAAATTTGTGTCTACAAGCAATGACATTTGTGCAAGATGTGGAGCCCACCCCAATCAGTCGGGCAAACTGATGGGCAAGAATTGGTCATCCAATTGCCCAGGCAGCTGGTCCCCACGTGGGCCCCAGCAATTAGTCAGGCAATTTTTCGTTGGTGCATTGCCCATTTGCTAACAATTGCCCAATTAGTCACCCAATCAGTGCATGGGTGCATCTGCTCTTAGGAGTTTAGCAAATGCAGCATTTTTTGTGGACAATAGCATGACATGTGACCATCGTGTCGATGCATCAACCAACACCATAAAATATCTAAATGGTCCGCAAGTTGGTTGAATAGGTCCACAAATATCACCTTGGATTCTTTGTAAGAATGAAATATTTTCTTTAGTGTCCTTTGCATAGGATGGTCTCGATCCTAATTTTGCTAAAGAGCAGGCTTTGCAAAACGAAAGATGGGTTTTAGAAGCAACCAGGGAAGTATCTGGTTTGAGCCACGAAATCACAATTGATTTTAGAAATAGAAAAAAGAACCAATGAGGTATTGGTGGAGTCAATACCACTTTTGGGCCTCAGGGGGTAGGTGGCGCCAGCCGTACCTTGGATCGAATTTTGGTTTTGACTTCTTTTCGTTTTGAAAAATGGATGTCTGTGTGAAGTCTTTAATATACAGATCATCATATCACTACCTGGGTGTCCTAAACGGTCATGCCAAAGCCTATATGTGTCAGAATCCCATAAGTCATGTCTCATGACATGGTTAGATTCAATAATTCAAATAGTGGTTGCATACAACCCACTAGATCGACACATAAGTTTCTCTAATACTCGTTTATGTCCGTAGTCATTAGAGGTGATGCAAAGGAACTCTTGTCCATTATCATAATGTGTTTCCACATGAAAACCATTGGCTCTTATATCTTTAAAACTCAATAGGGTCCTTCTAGCCCTAGGAGCATATAGAGCTTCAGTGACATTAATACTTGTGCCATTTGGCAACATAAATTGAGCTGGTCCTCGAAAATGAATCAATTGTGATGGTCCAGCCACAGAAGATCGACTAGGCGTCATCCATAGAAATAGTTGCCTATGTCGCAATATAGTATGTGTGGTGCCACTATCAACAAGACATTCCAACTCTCCAGGAAACGTACTGAAAAATAATAAAGTTCGGAATTAAAACATGTCCATGACATCGAATATTAATACGATACTTTATTAATAAAGATAGCCAATGATTATATCAAAGGTTCCAAAAAGTCTAATCCAAAATAAAATCAAACTAAGACACATTGTAGTCACTCTATCCGTTTGGTAACTCTAATCAAATATGACCATGAAAGTAGAGAGAGATGTTGGTGGAGCGAGGCTCTCTTAAGTACCATTAATCTCAATTACTTTCCTAGACATCATATTTCATTGGGTGCACCACATAAGAAAGAGTTTAATACAATTGTCACTTATTGACTAAGGCATATTGTCATTACAAAAATTCTTGGAAAATAAAAGGACTAATCTAATCAAAGTCTGCGGCATCCTTATGCACTTCATTGTCAGCTTTAAAGTCCTCTATGGTGAGATGGACGTCTCCACCATTTTCTTCTTCTTCTGCAAGCTACACTTCTTGCTCCCTCAGGTTCCTGTATGCCCTGTATCTTGAAGCTAGTTGCTCTCTTGTCTTGTATTGATTGAACCAATACTCACTTGATCCACATCGATGACACATGTCATTGTGGTTGCCTCCCTTTAATTGAGTTGCACGTTGTGGGCGTTCCCTAGGAGGGTTGGCGCCACCACCACGACCAAGGATACCACGATCACCTCTCCCACGTGTGGCAATGCCACACGTGTATCCGCTCCAAACCTGAGGTTCCCTTCCTTGTTAGGGCGGTTATATGGACCTATACGTTCCTCATACCCTTATTCTTAGAGTTCCGCTCCTTGCGCCCTCTTTTGGGTGCATTATAATTCGCCTCATGAACGCTATTAGTTCCAATGGGCCTTGAATTATAATTCTTCACGAGTATATTATCATGTTTCTCAGTTACAGATATAAGATTGATAAGCTGATGAAACCTCGTGATCCATCCAGCATTGACTTCAGTACGGTATTGCTTTGATACCACAATGGCTGAAACGGGAAGGTGGAGAGAGTTTTCTCAATTAGCTCTTGCTCTGTGACAAGTTGTCCACAAAACCTCAACATGGACTGTAGGTGCAAAGCTTCTGAATTATATTCAGCAACAGACTTGAAATCAGTAAAGCGCAGATTGTTCCATTGAACCTTCAAGTCAGGGATGAGAGAATCTTGGACATTGCCAAAGCGCTTTTCTAGCGCTACCCATAGCTCTCTTGCATCCTTGAACTACATATACTCTAATATGAGTGTCTTGTCCATATGGCGTCGCATCAAGATAATTGTTTGAGCATGCTTTGTAGGTGTTCGCACGAACACGATCCGGGTTAGGTGCCTGGATTATGGGTAACATTCCCTTTGAAGTGAGGTGGTTCTCAACATCGGTTACCCAACTGTTGTAATCCGAGCCTGTTGAGTCAAGCATGGGAAAGTTGAGTCTAGGTTCATTCGAGATCCTGAAAATAAGAAGAGAAGACATATTAGTTTCGGAGCTAAACTTTCTCGAAAACTAAAATAATAAGACTTTCAAGCTATGCTACCAAGAAAACAATTTCCAATAATCTCTTTTGGATTAGACCAACCAATAATGTTTTAATATGGTCACAATTTGATGCTTACGGACGCTCTTAGTCCGAGCATTATGAACACTCTTAGTTCATACGAACACTCTTAGTTCTTTAAGCGTAAATCCCCACAATTCCACTTTATTAAATAATCAAACCCATGTTCGTATATTGAGAATGCTGCAGAAAAAAAAGGAATTTAAAAGACAAGAAAGCAAGAACTTTAATCTTTAAAACTTACTTATTGAAATTCGGAGCAGATTCGCTTCTGAACAGCTCTCACTTCGAATGGTGTACAGATCTCAATATGACTCCAATAGGGCTGTAATTTGGCGGTTAGATAGAAGAGGCAAAGGCGAACAACTTTGATGAAGGAAGGATTTTGATCTGAGTTCTCGATCAAGACGTTTAGGGGCGTGAAAACAGGCTAATTTGCACAGGAACTAGCGTGCTGCTGTGTTGCAGGGGCAGCAGGCATGCGACGATGCTGCAGGGGCAGTTGGAGGCACACAGGTGCTCAAGGGCTGCAAGAGCAGCACATGGTATGGCTAGCAAGGGCTAGGAGCTTGCGGCAGTTTTTGCCAAGGTTCTAAAAATAGGCCTAGGCGACGCATAGGCGTTGGGCATCGAGTCACCGTTCCGATTATAGGCTAGGCGTTTTACTCCTTGGCGGCAGCTTAGGCGGAGCTGCTCGGCACTGGAATATATATATATATATATATATATAATTTTTTTTCAATTCCTCAAGTTGCATTTGTCGGTGGAGGCGAGGGAGGTGAGGGTTTTGAAGCGAAGGGCGTCGCGGTAAAGGCAGAGGTGGAGTTGAAGTGAGAGAGAGTCCAGGTCGGGTTCGGAGGCTTAAGAGATGGATTCGGGTTGGGACTTGAGAGAGGAAGGGGACAGAGGTGGGGAAGAGGAGGAGGGTTGGGACTTGAGAAAGGAAGGGGGCTGAGATGGGGAAGAGGAGGAGAGTGAAGGTGAGGAAAAATGAGGTAGCTTTCTTTCTTGTTCTCCATTTTTTGGTAGCATGAAGAGAGAGACAGAGAGTTCGGGGAAGAAGAAGCAAGGGAGAGAGACAGAGAGGAAGTGAGCAGTTTTTTTCACTTTTTGTTGTCTGACATGATAAGTTTTGAATTGAGATAAGGTCATAAGGGCACGTGAACGTAGTTGTAGTGTTTGAATATAACTACTCAATCAATTTTAGTATTTGAATATAATTATTCAATTAATTATCAAGAGTTATGTGAAAAAATTAATTCATTTGTATTTATTATTAAAATAAAATAAAATAAAATAAAAACCGCCTAGGCGGGCTGGGTGCTAGGCCTCGGGTTACCGCCCGACTAGCGCCTAGCATTTTTTAGAACCTTGATTTTTGGTGAAAGAAATTTCGAGTATTAGGGTTTTTTTTCTGGCTAGGGCTTGGGTTAGAGTATCATCCTGATAACGTGTTGTAGTGAATTGGATAATTGTTGTAATTGTATTCATCTCACCATGAGGTTTATATAGGGTTGCATCATGTATACAAAGGGCAATACATAATAGCTATACTAATCAATCGTACATTACAAGTATGTCAATCGCATATCACGAGTCTGTCAATCGCATACATCAAGTATGTCAATCGCATACATCAAGTATATCAATCGCATACATCAAGCAATACCTATTGCATGAATATTCAGTATCATTTACAACAGTATTGTAATTTTTTTATATGCAATAAAAAAAATCATGTAATTTTGGATATCTATTATACAAGTTGTTCTCTCTCTCTCTCTCTCTCTCTCTCTATTGTTTGACTGGCTTATAATTCAAGTAACCTTTTTGGCTAGCTTATAATACAAGTTACCTTTTAATAACCATTATGTTATCTATGAGTTCAGATTTCCTAATTAGATACTAGATAGTTGTTTCCTGTTTGTATTAAGAAATTAGAATTTGCTAATGACAAAGGAACAGACTAATGTTTTGATTTGTGATTAGTTGGTTGATTGCTCTCTTTATCTAAACAAATGACTATATCTAAACAAGTGTATGTATATAATTACTCACTAGGGAAAAAAATTACTCTTTCAATCATTTATCATTGTCCAATACTAGGGCTGTCACTTGGTTTGGTAATTACCAAACCGACCGAATACCAACAGATACTTTAAGTTTGGTAAACCGACTTTTTTGTAACCGAGACTGATAAAACCGAAATAAAAAATTTATGAAAAAGTTGGTTTGGTTTTGGTAAATAACGAAATACTGAATCTACCGATTATCTAAATATTAGCTTTATATACTATGGTTTTCAATACACATACATGTATATTAAGAAATAAACATAAAAGTTTTCATAATAGTATGAACAGTACTCAATATACTACATAATTAATAGTACATGTATTTTGAGTAACCTAATCCAAGATGGTTAAATAACTTAGTTTTATTGAAAATGGCTAAATTTGATGTCATATATACAAAAGAAAGCTATGATTAGTATATGCATGAATACGAAGTTTACTGTTATAAAATTGAAAAACCTAATTTTGTTCATTCTAATTTATATTACAAAGAATTAGTTGTTCTAAAGTTGGTAATACCTAAAACCGAAATACCAAATTTGGTAGATATGATTAAAACCCGAAAATTTTGGTTGGTAATTGGTATCTCAATTTTGAAACCGAAAGCTTTAGTTTTAAAAATAGGTATTACCAAAACCGATTTGAACCGACTGAGTGACAGCCCTATCCAATACATATGCTTTCTGCAATCAGTTCTTTGCCCCAAGTTTCTGCATCTGCCATGAGTCGTTGTGATACGACTGCTACAAGAATATTAGTTCCGTCCTTTAAAGTCTCAGTCTCACTTAAAAATAAATAAAAAAGACCACGAGAAACAACATGGCCAAGCAAGACGAACACTAATCCTTTGTCGACTTTGTATTGGTTGAAATCCTTTGTCGACTTCCTCACAGTAACGGCTAAGCAAAACGACATGCCATCTCCAAAATCAGTCTTTGGGAGTTGAAAGATGATGGCAATGATGATGATAAGGAGAGATCAGAAAGGATTGTCATTATGTGAACGCCAATTAGTAATGTGATGTTTAAAATAAAGTTAGTAAATGGGGAGTGAAATCCACGTACGCTCTCTATTTTATAATTCATACTTATTTTTTATTTTTTGGTAACTTAACTTTTGTCTTTACTAACTTAAATTTTGTCTTTTATATAAATTTCAACACAAAAAAAAAAAGAGTGAGTGTGAAATGTAAAATGAGGGGTGTGGATAAATTGAAAATAACCCTAAAAATCTTAAACCGAGCCTAAATCGAAGAATACAACAAATTGGAGACACGGGCATTAAGGTTGGGCCTCGACTCTACACAAATCAGATTAGATCAGGAAGAAACAACAAAGCCCAATCAAATGAAGGATCCGTAATTGGGCCAAGCGGTTGAGGAGTCTAATTAAAACAAGTAAACCAAGATAGACGGACAGTAATTATATCTAATCAAAACTGAATATTTGTTCTAAATTTTTTAACATTTGTATAAAATGTCTCCTTCCCCTTTCTTATCATTCCCCCCGTCGCTTTTTAGGGTTTTCAATCCCCTTCACTCTTCTCTCTCAGTCAGTCTCTCCAGTCTCCAATCCAAACAGAACTTGAACTCGAAGCGCAATTCACTCTGTAGTTTATTCAGCTCTGCATTCAATTGGGGTTTGTAGGGTTTGAAATTGATAAGAGTGGAAAAATCTAGGGTTTCAGGTTGGGGGTTTCTGGTTAATTTCAGGTCCTAGGGTTTGAAATTTTTGTATGGAAACTGGGAGCTGGAAGCGGGCGGAGGCCACCTTAGCAGCCCCTCCATCATCAACTTCGTCTGGTCGCACAGCTCGTTCCACCAAGTGCTCTCGTCTCTTCCCCTCTTCTTCTGTTAACCCCTCACCAATCTCCACTCAGGCCTTTCGGGCCAGGACACCACGGCCATGGACTCGACCAACGAATCGTCCGGCTCGCGCAGTAGGAATTCCGTTAAGGATGATAAAGGAAAGGAGAAGGAGCACGAGGTTAGAGTCAGGGATAGGGAGAGAGGGAGGGTGTTGAATAGAGAAACAGAGAGGAACCTAGGGTTGAACATGGACGGCGGTTGAGGGAATGGTGATGACGATGATAATGATGGCGAAGGCCTGGGTTTGGGATGGGTCCCAAAACGGCATCGTTCGGGACCGGGGACACGCCAAAACGATAAGAGTTGGTAAGTTCTTTTTTGGTTATTACTTTTTACTTTCCTGATAACCGGTGGTAATTTTTTATTTTTATTTTTTACTTTCCTAATAAACGTTGGTAAGTTTTTTTTTATGTTTTACTTTTTACTTTTTTACTTTACTTTTTTACCTTCTCATATTTATATGTAAATACAAATGACATTTACCATTTATAATTTTCATACTCCATCTTTCCCTCCAAGAACCCAAAGAGTTCTCTCTTGCTTCTTCTCTCCGATCACCACCAAATATTTCTCGTTCTTCTCCGATCACCACCCCCACAACTTCTCTTTCTCTGGTCACAACATTCATTCTGGTATGTGAATATGTGATTATGTTTCTTCAAGATTGTCTTGTGTTGTGATTTTTGGGCTTCCTTTCAATTCCTTGTGTTGTGATTTTGGGCTTCCTTTCAATTCCTTGTGATTATTGTCATTCTAATTGGATTAATGAATCTTTTGTGTCACCTTTGCTTCCAATCCTATGTGATAGTTAATTTTGTGAATTTTAGAAGGTATTCAATTCCTTGTTCTAAAATTTTCAGTTATTGTCATTCTAAAATTTTCAGTTTTGTGAATTTTGCTTTCAATTCCTTGTTCTAAAATTTTCAGTTATTGTCATTCTAATTGGATTAATGAATCTTTTGTGTCACCTTTGCTTCCAATCCTATGTGATAGTTAATTTTGTGAATTTTAAAAGGTATTCAATTTGTTCTTCTATATACTTTTCCATGAGCAGAAAGTATCACATTGGCTTTTGTCTTCTGTGTTCTGGGTAAGAATTGCTTGGGTTCTGGGTTTAAGATCATTTCTATCAAGTTTCTTTTTCTTTTTCTTTTTTTTTTTCTTTCAGTTTTCTCTGGGTTAGTAATGTGCTATCATCGTGTCTTCCAATAGTGTTAAGTTTCATCTTTTACTAGAATAAGTTTCATCTGTGGCTTTCATCTTTTCAGCATTTTGGATTTGGAAAAATGGAATGGTTAAGCGCAGCCCAATGTTTGCAATTAGGGAAGCAACACTTTGATGCTGAGGTTAGATAGTCTTTTGGCTGATGTTTTATCTACGTTCTTATTGCTTGGTTTACATTTTGTAATGGTTATTAATCTTCGTACAGAGCTATATACTAGCAATGAGGTTCTTTGCCCTGGGCCACATCATGGATCGTAATAATGAGCAACTTCTCAATGGTTTTCGGGCCTCAGCATCCAGTTATACTCATCAATTATGGATTGGTAACTTGGCACAGCAATATCCAGTGTATCATGGAGTTCAACGTGTGGTAAACCAGAATGCCAGAGTTTTCTACCATCCTGGAATGTCAGCTTTCATGAATAAGGTAGTAATTATTTCTGTTTTGTTTTTGTTAGCTGAGTAGATTGTTTTCAAAGTATAATTCTTGTTTTTTGGGCAGGAATTTGAAGTTGCTCGGCTATATTTCGCTGAAGCATTGACTTGGGATGCAACAAACGCTCACTTGTTGGAGTGTTTTCGAGAGTCAGTTGAGTTAGAATACCAAAGGACACAAAGAATGATGGGGCAAGGGGAACAAAGAGCAATCTGAGGTAAGTTGCAATTAGTGTTGCTTGGTTTCCATAATTTTCTTACTGAGGTTCAACAAAATTTTACATTATTTGATTGTTGATTGACTTTTTTGTTGTTGTTCAGCTCATTTGAAAATCATAAATGGCCGACTGATGTAGATACACACTCAATTTTCAAGATTTGCTGGAAGGGCTTGGTCAAACTTCAGAGAAGAAAGATGATCCAAGTCAAATATTAGCTTTTATGAAATTCATTAGTTGTTTCAATATTACATATGAGGGTTTTGATGAAAATGCGTCTCTGAGAAAATTTGTATATGAGAGAACATAGGAGGAGGTTGAATCATTGTTCTTTTTAATTTTACAGCTTGAATGTGTTGTTGGGATGGTGACTTTTAATTAGAATGATGTTTAGAGTAACCCTGTCTAAAATGTTGCCGCGGGCCAGTGACGTTTAATTTTTGTTTTTGATGTGTCAGACCGCCAGTGGGGTACAGTTTTTTTTTTTTTTTTTTTTTTTTAAGAATAATTTCAATTGCTATTTTAATTGTGCTGCAAAGTTTGAAACAGTGATAGACCGACAGATGTAACTTTTTCTCAAGGTGATTCTAGCCCTGCGTACCTAATTGATATCGCATATCGGACCTCCGTTGATTTTTTTTACCCCCAACTTCCGATTTTGTCCCTTTTTATTTCTATCTGCGCCACATTTTATTCTTTTTCGTTGATCCGTATCTTCTTCTATTACTTCTTGAAAGACTCTCTTAACTGGGACAGAGAGAAACCCTTATAAAATTCACTTGTTCTGGACCTAGATGAAATAGAAATAAAATGAAATTTTCAATTGCATTTGTTAATGACTCATTGAAACATTAAAATATTAAAACAACTTTGGCATTTGTGTTTGAAGAAAAATTAGAACCAGATTAAACATGGCACACATATCAGGCTGAGTTCGGTATCGCAGTGGGAAAACTTAACTGTCAAAATAACACACGTAATTATTTGGTAAATTGTGTAATACAAAAAGCATTTTAAATGTGTTTGGTAAATTCATTGTGTAAAAATGTATAATGACTAAACTAGCCTTCTTGCACGTGCATACGTCCGTGCAGAAGTACCGCGCTCACGCGTGCTAATTATGATTTTGACCGTGGTATGATTCCATTGTGCATCACATCATTCATTTCTAATAAAAGCCAAGTACCTAAGATTGACAAATCAAGATTTGATAACTTGGCCTCTACATTCTCTTCGGTTTTGTTCCTTATTTTTCATGCTTCTTCAACTGTTTCTCCTCGGCTTCATTTGTTTTCTCTTCTAATCTCTTTGGTTTTCTTCTCCCCCTTTTTTTTTCCCCTATTTTCTGCAATGACCCAAATGATCTCACTATGAGAGGGATTTTTCTAAAGGAGGATCAGAAAAAATGTGTTCAAATCAGCATTAATTACTTAGGTAGTGTATAATCATATTAAAAACAAAAACAAAAAGACATTACAGACCTGGTTAAGTCAAAGGATTATTTGTCCATAGGAAAAAAGTCCAGGCAGGCCCTGATTATCATATATGCAGTTTATCCTTGTACCAATGAAGAGGCTACCAAGGCAGCAACTCCAAACCTCATAAGGCAATAACATAGTTAAGGCAGAAACATAATACCTCTAACCCCTTCCCACTACACTTAATTAAGGCTCACGAACTGAAATTTCGCCATAATGAAAGTCTGAAACCATCATTTGAAGAACACTAATTATATTGGAGTTTCCTGTAATCAAATTGATAACTTTCGTCAATAGAGTCACTCTTTGCTTTAACACTACCACAATATCTGAAGCACAAATCAAAGCCAAAGTTTAAAAATATCATTGTTTGAGATGAAATTTGAAACTGTTGGCACCATTCCTTTGCCAGTCACTACTTAGTTTTTTCATTTTTAATATACTAAACAAAAAAAGAAAAATCAGCAAAACGAACCTTATATGAACAATCTTCCTCTCCCAGAACCCTTGTGAATTCCACCTATCAAGACAAAAAATAAAAAAAATTGTGCAAGATCAGTTCAAGGATGATTAATCATCCCAACATAACAAACAGTTGCAGTACCGTAGAGAGATCACACAACCAAAATTGATGACGCAAAAGGAAACCAAAAGGGAACAAATTTCTTATCTTAAAGTACGTAGTTGCCATCAATCATTTCACGGGGAATTTGCTAAACACAATTGTGATGGAAGAGGTTAAAAGTACAGATTTATACAATACAATTGTTACATGTAAATTAGACGAAAGAACCTAGAGCTTTGCATAATCTATAGTAACACATCCCCTGTGGCAATGTTTACATCAAGAGGACAAAGTTCTATTTGATTAATTTTCTCGTTGGGGACTTATTCTATCGATTGAAATCTACGATCTTGAGCGAAGATTGCTTGGGAAAGAAAAAGAAATTTTTTTCTGCTCGCCAATAACAAATCTTGAAAGGAAGAGAGAACGTAAGAGAAGAAAACTGCAAATCAGTTTTTATTCCTCCAACTGTTTGTGGGAGAGAAGAAAACTGCCTGAAAGTGGTTTCTGTTTGTTATCTTTTTACTCTTTTATCCTCTTTGAATAAATTTCTCTATATTAAGCAACTAACAAATCTTTCACAGAAAAGACTCATCAAACCGAACTGCCTGCTTTTGATACTTACTGCCATAGCAGAGCCCAATTCCTAAATCAGTCGCATATGCAAAAAGAGGGTAAAAACTACATCAATAACAATTCTGAAATTGAAGAGAAATAATGAGAAAAAGAAACCCAAAGAGAAAATTACAATGATTGAAATCTGAAGAAAAAGAAGTATTCCAATTGATAGTTCACATCTGTGAAGGAGAATTATTGCACACTTCTTTCTTTTTGTTTGTGCAATGTGAGAGAGAAGAGGAAAAGAAACGTAAGAGGGGGTCTCAAGACGGTTTTTGTTAGTGGATAGCACTGTACGGTTTTTGGTTTTCATTCGTGACTGTTTTTTCCTTTAATATAGTGTTGATTGTTTACTACTTTGCCCATGAACTATGAATTTTTTTTGTTAAAACATTTTAATAAATCAGGGGTAATATTCGGATTTTTGAAAATTTAACCTTAAGGGTTGTTTGCTTAATTAATACTGATGAGCATAAAAAAAAAAATCCTTTATTCAACTCTAGATTGAGAAAACATACCTAAGGAAAAAATTGGATGACAAAAGGAAATTGATGAAACAAAATTAAGGGAGACTGAAAAAAATGTCAAAACACAGGCTGAAAATTTAATCGGTGCCAAAAACACCACCGCTGATCATGTCGTCAGCATGTTGTCTATTGTCCACAAAAAAAAATCAGAGACGTTGAGCTTGCTATCTTCACTTAACAAGTTCTCCACCAAATTTTAATTGGGAGGTCATCCAATGCATAACGAAATTGAAATCAGTGGCGGAGCTGAAGTCTTAAAGGCGCAAATGCGTCCATTCATATTGTGTTCTAGATAGAACAATAGTTTTAGTGAACAAATCGATCAGCCAATGCTTGAAAAAGCTCAAGCGGGTCTTTCACCGTAAGGTACTCATCTTTGAGGCTCTTGTCAAGATGATGACGCAAGAAAATCATTGTTACGTCCCAAATCCAAGTTACTGTTTTACTAGTCTTTCGGACGGTAAACAAGAGTTATATTTATTTTCGGCTCCGTTTTGACCTTATAAGGGGGCCCTAAAAGTTCACTTTTTGTTCGGTTCAAAATTTGAGAAAATTTTATTCATGAAAGTCGTAGAGGACGTTAAACCAAACGTGTGCATATATTGTACGTAAAAATCGGAGTTCGTGTGTGAAAGTTATAAGCGAAAACGTAAAGTTACTGTTTATGGTAAATTAGTATATATTCAAAAATTTACTATGGTAGATCAGTTCTACCACTATCTCTCTCCTCTCCGTTTCTCTCTCCCCGACCCCGTCAGCTTTGGCCGGCGGTTTCTCCCATGTCGGAACCATCATAAAACTAGTGAAGGTCGGTGGATTGGAAACCCAATATGGTATTGATTTTTGCTTTCCCATGTCGAGATGTACTCGGTCCAATGGAGTAAAAGGAATTTTGGGTGGAAGAAACCCAGATTGCCGTTCGCGATTACAAGAAGCAGATCGCTAAGAGTTAGGAAGAACACGGCAAGGGATGGAGTTAAAGTGACTTGTTGATGTGGTATCATCTTGGCCTTACAATCATATTTGACGGTTATGAGTAAAATCCAAGCACATTATAGCATTTCATATTCTAGTAGAGAACTCAGGTCGTTGCTGGTGAAATTCGGTAGCCAGATATGGTGGTTGACAGGCGGCGCATGGGGCCCAAGAGCAGCCGCCTGTGGCAGAGCGTCTAGTCGTCCCTAGTGGGTTGTTTTGGTCTGTTGGATAGTACTTGTTGTTACGAATTTATAGATAGGTATTTGGTGGAAATTGGAGGAGGTTTGGATATTAATCAGAATGTTTGAAATTTTAGAAAGTTCGGATTTTGATTTGGGAAGATCCGACCGTTGGATCGATCCTATTTTCGATATGTTGTTATAATTATTGATTGGAGATAACGTATGAAGTTTGGGCTCGTTCCGTATTGATTTCGAGCATCCAATGATTTATTGGTTTTAGGGTATTGAATTTATTATCGTAAATTAAGTCTCGGTTCTTGAGAAACAATTATTTACTATATTGATTGTTCAGGACGACAGATATGCGAGTTTGAGGAAGGGATAGTTGGACGGTCGTTGTAGCTGCAAACTTTGAGTGGACATTTATTTTAAACTAATTGTGCTTGCAGTTTATTATTATTATTTTTCAGTTGAGATTTAATTTATGATTTGACTTTTGAGTTGTTATGATTTTATGAGCTTAATTTCTTGAGATTTATTTATGCTCTATGAATTACGAGATTATTAGTGGATTTTCTTCCCGGGGGCTTTTAGTAGATTTTCGATCTATTTATTTATGAGTTATTGAGGAATGGTTTTCGAAAGTGGTTGATTTAGAAAATAGTATATTATTGTAGCTTTTTGAGTATTTGATTTATCGAGATTTATTGAAATAAGCTTCCGGTGATTTATTGAGGGTTTACGGAATTATTATTGAGTTCTCTTTTCAGAAGGACTTAGTGATTTTTGTGTCTTGAGAATTATTGGGAAGTGATTTGCGAAAAGTGATTGATTGATTAAATACCCATGATTTTCGAGTATGAGACTGGTTGGTGACATGACTTATTTCGAAGGGGAAGAAGGTTTTAAAAAGGAATAAATTGGTAAGGAGGCTATTATCGATGCATGCGCACATTAGTAGGTCGGCAGTCCCCTCCAGGTAATAGTCTGGTCGGCAGTCCCCTCCAGACAATATTCTGGTCAGCAGTCCCCTCCAGAATATCCCGGTCGGCAGTTCCCTCCGGTGCATCATCTGGTCGACAGTCCCCTCCAGATGACATGAGGTAGTTAGTCGGCAGTTCCCTTTAACTATCCGTGGTTAGTCGGCAGTCCCCTCTAACCACCACCTCCTGGGTTCCGGTCGGTAGTCCCCCTCGATGCGTCATCTGGTCGGCAGACTCCTCAAGGTGCCATGAGATGACTGGTCAGCAGCCCTCTCTAGTCATCGAAGGTTTTACATGGAAAGGTGGATATTGAAAAGAAGTGGGTTTGAGACAATTCATTAGGAAAGTCTGATGTTAAAGGAATTGAATTTAGAATGTTTTATATATTGCACTGCGTGCCAGATTTAAAGAATAAGGAAGTGGGAAAAGCATTCTGTTAGTTATTTTGTAAATTACTTTATTTTTGTCCACTCACTCTAACAGTTTTTAAATATTTTTCCCCTGGGCCCTTCGGTTTCAAATGCCCAATTTGCAGGATATATTAGCCTGAGGTCGAGCGTACATGGGGTTGAGGCATAGCTGTCATAGATTCCGCATTATAAAAAGTATCGGTTATTTATCTTGTATTCTATTCTCTTGTATATCCGGTGCATTAGATTGCTTTGATAACCCATGAGATTAATGTTTTTAAGTTCAGAATTGTTTTGTAAAATGGGAGATGTTTGATTTAGGGAGCATGGTGGCTCCAGAAGAACGTGGTTGGATTGTTTGGAAGTGTTTTGTCTTTCTACAGGTTTTGGGTAGTCCATTTTCAGAGGAAGTTCCATCAAATTTTTGGTAGAATTTCTTCTAAGGTGGGCCCCGCAGGGCCACTTCAGTTTTCAAGGTGAAATCCGGGGCGGGTCCTGTCAATCATAACCTTTGCGCGATCTTGCACAGATGACTTATTGTAAACTTTGTTGGCATTTTCAAGATTGTTAGTCATAAGGTGAATTTCTGCATCAAGAACACAGCTCAAATAATTCTTGCCAGAAATTTCAAGAGGATCAAAGTCCAATTTTATCAAATGCGTCATCTTTCTACAAAAGGAAAAGACGCAACATTTCAGGATCCATAAGTATTAAAACAGTATGTTCTATGAAAAATGATAGAAAAATCATATATGAAACAAAGGTTTCGAAGTGTTCATAACTATGAACAATAGATCTTATAGGGAAAACACGAGAAAAACATTCGTGTGATGTCTAAAAAATCATAGGTTCTAAGACTACTTGATCAGCGGACTCGAGTCTTGACTATTAAAACATGTAGTTCTCAAAGCCGCATATGAAATATAAATTTTCAATAATTATGCATAAAATATCTACAAATTATATGATCGCATAAAAAAACATTTATGTTCATATGTAATAAGAACAAAGATGATAAACATGAAATACATATACTTGTTATGCAATAATCTAAGATATCTATGTTATATATGAAGCAATTCGTTGAGAATGAGAGAAAAACTCATAGATCATTAGCATTGGTCATAAGCAACTATATTGCACCATAAGACTTGCGGATCATCATGGAGTTCAATGAAGAAGAAGAAAAATAAGAGCAAAAGTGTGCTGATAACGTGTCTTAAACTAGAGAATAAGGGAGATAGGATACAAAGATAGAATATATGAGGAGGTAGAAGAGTCTGTTTCATTTTCATTAGACCCCTTTATATAGGAGTAGTGTTTACATCATAAGGGCATAACTAATGAGTATTTACAATGGACAGCCACATATATATAATATTTACAACATATCACAAATTTTTATTGCCACAAAAAATGATATAATTACCATCTTTCTTGACTTTTCTTGTGTTGCTTTTCAGTGGTAGCAGATGAAAGAATCGAGCGACAATGGAGATTATTGAAAGAATCAAAGAAATTGAGGCTGAAATGGCTCCGAATTCAGGTCGTTGATGTAGATGAAGGTCGGGTTCTGATCAAGTATGGGTCTGAGCACGGCTGCTGCATGTTCTTGGAATGACAGCGGCTGTTGGCGGTGGTCTGGGATTGTTTGCCGATCTTCTTGAGTTCTTCTGGATACATGTATATGGGTATTTGAATCTAGGTATACGGTGGGTCTATGGTATGGGTTTTGTATCTCGTATTGGGTATGTTAGGTATTGGTATACTTTTCTGGTACTGGTATGAGAACAAACAAAGTTGTTCTTGGTACAGTATAGGTATGAAGAACTCCAAAAAAAAAAAAATTGTTTCAAAAATACCGGATTTATCCCTCAAAAGTTAACGGGGTAAACATTTTTACTGTTGCTAGGTATGAAAATTGGGACGGGCTTAAATCTTTAGGTACCATTCTGATATTTTCCAAAACATATGTATGAAAGTTAATAATCTAAAAAAGTTTAGACGCTGTTTGAATGATTTTCTCATAAAATTAAGTTATTTATGTGGTTGCAGGAGGTGAAAAAAAAAATTATGCTAAAAGACCAATCTCCCTTCACTTTACATGTGGATTTATAATATTGGCCTAGAACAAAGTACATATAGTGGTTTAGGACTATATAGGGTTTAGGGCATTGAATCTTAGGCCATGTTTGTTTCGCGGAAAGTGGGCATTGGGAAAGGAAATACTTTCCTTTCCTGCGTTTGGGGACAGCCAAGGAAGGGAAACATTTTCCCAAAAGAAAGGAAAAAGTTGAGGAATTTGGTTCCCTCCCCCTTCCTCCGGAAACACTTTCCCAAAGGAAAGGAAAGTGATTCCTTTCCTTTCCAGTCAACCAAACATGGCCTTAATGTCTCCTGACGCTAATCTCATAGAATAATTTAAGTCTCATTAATGATGGTATTGGAATTAGTGGCAAAGCCACCTTGGGTCCCAAGCCTCATCTCATTTTTTTTTTAAATGTTTTTTTTTTAAATGTTCACTTAGTCAATAACTAACTAAAAAAATTATGTTTAACCACTGGTGTTCTAAATCTTTACTACTATAAATGGAGGCCATCTTTAGGTGTCAAAGGGTTTCACCAAATTTTGAAGTACCTATAAATACCATTCAACAACATAATTATCAAATTAAGTTAATAGAATATAAATAGATAAAAGTGTAATTATCCTACTACTATAAATGGAGGCCCTCGTTTTGTGTCAAAGGGCTTCACCAAATTTTGAAATACCTATAATACACTTCAATAACATAATTATCAAATTAAGTTAATAGAATATAAATAAATAAAAGTGTAAAAGTGTAATTAGCCAAACTACCATTATTTTATGTCTAAAAAATAAATAACAATTATTCTTTTTAGTCGATCTATTTTCTATTAATATCATAATATTACCCGCGAGAAACGCAGACACGTTGCTAGTGGTCATTAATGATTGGCTTCATTGGTACTCTTTTGGTATGGTAAAAACAAAACAACTCAACATACAAATAATTATTTCCATCATTGGATTTACATTCAAAAGTGATTGAGCATAATTTTATTAGTCAGTTACTGAGGTGAATACCACTGGTACATTAGTCGTACATGAAATTTCTACATACCCTATGTATGTGGGAGAATTTTTTTTATTTTATGCTATTTTTGGTTTTACTTGTTTTCCCTATCTAATTAATTTGGTTTTCATAGTATTTTTATACATAAGAAGTATTTACGCAAGAAAAAAAAATTGCTTTGGCTGACAAATTGTTTCTCATAAATACAGTATATAGTACCTTAGCTTACTACCCCTAAACCCCATTCAGAGCCGGCCCTGGGGTAGTTCAACCGGTGCAGCCGCACAAGGCCTCCCAGTTTTGGAAGCCTCCAATCTTATAAATAATTAGTGGATATATAATAAAAGGTCCACTGATGCGATTATCATGCTTAGTGGAATTCGCATTGCAATATTGAAATGGCTCTTAATTGTGGGTTCGATTCCATACCCGAACACTCTCTCAACATTGCTTACTGTTTTTTTTTTCTCTCTCCTTTTTTCATCTCAACATTGTTTACTGTTTTTTTTTTCATCTCTCATTTAGTGGGCATTTATTTATTATTATTATTTTTTTCCCTTTTATCATCTCTCAGTTTCAACTCAATAAAAAAAACTTTATATTCAATTTTTTTTTTGGGTTACAAACTTTATATTCAATACTTTAAGGTCACTTAATAAGTTATGAAATTATTTTACTTTTCCTGGGGCACCGAAGTTGTCATAGGGTTTTGATGGATACACAATTAGTAAGCCTCGTTATAATTTTCGCTCCAGGCCTCCGAAATCTCAAGACCGGCCCTGACCCCATTCCTCCCTTAAACCACCCCTCTATTCCTTATCCTCACAGCCCATCACTGAATCCACCTCAACAGACCAATCCCAATCCCAGCAGCATGCACGCTCTCAAATCGTTCTCCCCCGCCAAATCTGTGCTAGCCAACTTGCCAAGTCCTCCCTCTTCTATCTCCACGTGTCCCGGTCCAATCCCGAAGCTCGACGCGCGAGAATGTCATACCACAGCCATCAAATCCCCTTAATTAATTTGTTTCCTTACTTGCATCGATCATTGCCTAACAGATGGTCAGATTTAGTATTCCATATTGTACTATGAGTTTAGGATTTCCGTATACAACAAAAACTCGACTTTATAGGGGTGATTCCTTTCCGGGTACTATTTGACATTTACTATTCCTTTCTATATATACCAATCTTATTCTCGTTACTATTACTGAGTTCTTTGCCTTCTGCAGCTGCCGCCATGGGAAGACATTGTGGTACTGATGCTACAAAAAGATTACTTAACGTGCCATCTGGGTCTCAGTCCCACGTAAAAAAATCAAAATCATCGCCGGAAACACCATGGCAAAGCAAGTTGAAGACTAGTATTGATCATCTCCCTGACATGTTATTAGTTGAAATCCTTTGTCGGCTTCCTCACAATAAATTTGTCTTCCAATGCAAGTGCGTATGCAAACGGTGGTCTTCTCTCATCTCTGATGAAAAGTTTCAGTGCCGTTTTCTATGGCTCCAAAGTCGTCAGGACCAAAAGCCAACGCCGGTGGGACGTACTATCATCTTCAGGGATGCCAAGGACATGAGGAAGTTTTTTATATTGCCGGAGCTCGAGCTTCCGATGTTCAAAACACACAACTTCTCTTTGAGTTTCCTCCGCTGTTTTGAACCTCCAGAGTTCATAGAAACAGATGATGATATTGATGATGGGCCAATTGTGGTCGGGACGTGCAATGACTTGGTTTTGTGCTGCGAAACCACAACTTTTCAAAGTTGTTACTACATTTGCAATCCATGCACCAAGCAATTTGTTCATCTTCCGCCCACCCCTCGACGCTACAAGGAAGTAAGAGTGGGATTCATCTGTGATCCCTATTATAAGGAAGATGGTGATGATCAGAAAGAAGAAAGTGATATCATCCAGGTTGATGCTGATTTCAGGTACGCTGTTGTGCGAATAGGTCCTTGCTCATCCCCATTTAAATTCAACCTTGAGATCTTCTCTTCAGAAACAGGTAAATGGACAGAATCGACTATAATGAGCACATGTAACTTTCGTTTGGACAATCTGAATCGCAGCGGAGGCGTTCCTTATAATGGAATGTTATATTGGTTGAATGCTGATTATCAAGATGCCTTCATTGTTGGGTTGGATCCCTACTATTACTCGAACAAAAACAACAATGATGAATGTCCTGGTTTTCATTTTATTGAATTGCCAGAAAGGTATGGACAATTTCCCTTCTTAGCTGTCTGCGGAGGAGGACGTCTGCGAATTTGCCATTTCTTTACTAATCAATTACGTGTCCCGATTCCCTTCTCTCATGAAACTATTGACGTCCCTATGCCGTGTATGAGTGTGTGGGAATTGAAAGATGATGTTGATGACGATGTAAATGATTGGTATAACTTGACAGGCATCATTGACCTGAGCACAATGGTTTTCGGAAATCCATTAACTCGCGAATGGGGATTCTACTCGAAGACCCCTTTGCTTGACTCAATCATGGTGCTGGCTTTCGATCCAAATAATGAAGATATACTTTATCTAGAATTGTTTGACCACATTGTAGCATGCAATATTTCTGAAAGAGCGATAAAGGGAACTACATTAACCATTCCATATAGAAGTACGGTTCGTTTTGGGAGAGGCGTCTTCCCATTTGTGATCCCAAAGTGGCCAACACCCCCTCCCAGACTATGATTAGAATAAACTACTGATAAGTGTAATTGTGTATCCAGATCGATCATTAGCTCAAAATAACCTAGTTCTGCTGGGGGAGTCTTTTTATGCAAAATAAATTCTTCCTTAGCCTGGACTATTAGTTACTGTGATTTTAGTCATTGTCCAATTTTATGCAATTTGATTTTAGTCATTAGCCTGAACACTAGTTACTGTGTCAGTTTAGCTATTCTGAGATGAGAACTTTGGAACTTAGCAACAAACAAGCATTGTTGATAAAAAAAATTACACCTGAATTCTCAGCAACTAAATTTACAATTTGTTAGCCATTTGACACCTCTGCATCCGTATATGTTATAAATCACGGGACTTTTGATTTTACAGCTTCAAAGCATGGGATAAAAAATTAGACATACGTACAATAAACTGATATGAAATTTTATCTATATCTATAGATATCATATATATAGCTCGTACATACCGAGTGGCTGAACTATGTACATTTTCCGTGGTGTATGTCAAGAGACTCTCCATACACCAAGCAATATGTTCGTCTTCCTCCCACCCCGTTGTCCCCATTCCCATGCACCCTTCTGAAATGCCTGATACCTCCCTTCCCGGTATGAGTGTTTGGGAGTTGAAAGATGATGGTGATAATGATGCGGAGGGAGTGAGGTGGCGAATGGTGCAATGGTTTCCCTCAGCACAATGGTTTTCGAAAGTCCCGGATGTCACATACTGACTCCAATTACAATGCTAGCTTTCGATCCAAATAATGATGATATTTTGTATCTAGAATTATTTGGTCGCATTATTGTCACGTGTAACATTCGTGATAAAAGGTTAAAGGAGGCTACATTAATCAGTCCATATGAAAACCTCGTTGATTTTGGGCGAGGCGCCTTCTCATTTGTACTCCCAAGGTGGCCAACACCCCTTCCTAAATCTAGAAGTTATCCACGGACTATTGGTTGAACTTATATGTATACAAATCGTTATCTCAAACTAACAAGAAAATATTTGCTATTGGTTGTGTTTCAACAAGTGAACCTCATGTTGCATTGATGTCGTTAGTAATTGTCTCATTGTATCTGTTTCGAACTTTCGATTTGATATACTAGCTTTAATCTTGCTATTTTGTGATCTTTCTATCTCTCTCTCTCTCTCTTTTTCCGTGGGAGTGGAGAAATTTGGAGAGGGAGTGGAGTTTATATGGGGAATGAAACCCGCAATTTTTTTTTTTGAAATAGGGCTAGTACAGTTGGGTAGACACCAAAATTTAATGAAAATAAAATTTATTAAATTAATTCGCTCAACACTTGAAATGTGACTGAGCAAACTTAATTACCGCATGGGTCTCACAAAATGTACGTACACATGTCTCCTGAGTCACCAAAATCAAATAGGCTTCGTGAATAACACATGAAGGCGCTACTAGAAATTAGAAAATATAGCCAATAGAGGCAGAAAAGAATTTGGGTGAATTACTATTATTGCATACAAAATCTAGGTGGTGCCTTCAAGCTGGATGGTGATGGGTGTGCGCGAGGTACTGATGGAGAGTTCCTGGGTGCGCTATATATCATGTATGTTCACTTTGAGCCTTCCTCTAAGTGGACAAACCCACTTTGCATGATTTAGAGAAAAAGAGATAAGGGAAAAAGAGGAGAACGTTACCTTGATTATTGATTATGTCAGTTACACTGAAAGTTGTTGGTTGGTTGAGTTGAACTAAATTGAAATTGATAATTTGATTTAGATAAATTATTAATTTATCGGTGCCACTTTGGCCGCCCCTATAATCATTAATGAATGTAGAAGAGAGATTCAAAATTGAAATTTCGAATATAGCAATAAATACTTGACAATTATTGGCTCAAAAGAAAAATAAACTCAACAACTAAAACTCCAAGAAAAAGCTTCCCAAAAATGGAAACAAATGTTCTTCTGAAGTTCGGGTAATAAAACTTGACCCAGATAGAAAACCCGTCCAAGTCTTTGCAATAAAAAGCCCACAGGGTGCCCGACCCAATCCTTACCACTCATCACCTCCGACCTCCGCCTCTGTAATCCCCCACCTCTAGTGGAACTCTGCAAGGTAAACCCTCTCTCTCTCTCTCTCTCTCCCTCCCCAAATTCTTAACATTTTTATTTTGTTTGTCTGAGTTAAAAGTTTAATTCTTGAGTTGAATAGTTTTCTCTTTGCCCCTTATTTTCTTAAAGAATTGTGCTTGGTGTTCAACAATTTGGCAATAGGTTATTACATTGATGGGTGGTGTTTGGAAGGAGAAAGGGTCCCCAATTGTAGTTGAGAAATGTGAGAATCAGCTCTGAAAGCTGTTTTAACAGGACTTTGAATTTGCCAAATTTGATTTTGGCCCAGTAAAATTTTCCTGGATGGTATGGAAATAAGTTAAAGGAGAGAAATCATTAGGTTCAAATTTGATTGGAAAATTTCTCGCCGATAGTAATAAATTGGATAAATGATGCTGTTTTGGATGATGATGGGTAGAGTGGAAATGATTATTATGTGTGCCTTGGAGTGACTATCATGCTTGAATGATAAATTCTGCCTTCGTTTTTTTGTATGAATTGGATTCGGCTGCTTCAATGTATTGAGGCTTATGCGTTCCCTGATTGCCTTAGACTTTGAAAGCATTGGTTTTAGTCTGTACCTGTTATCCTATAGCTGTTTATGAATCAGTTCGCTGCAAATTTATGATATTCTTGGATCATGTTTTATTTGTGTCCTGCTTTGAGATGGTATTTGTGAGTAATCTAATGGTGATGACAGTATTGGCAAAACAGGTTTTGTGTGTCGCCTATTTTTAGCCAGTGTATGCTTTTCTTCATTTCTTGTTCTTTTTGGGATCTCCAAGAGGATTTATTTGCCTATACATCTTAATGGATGAAGAGGACAATGCTGCTGGTGATAATGAAGAGGCTTCACAGTATGCTCTCGCTGTGGGTCTTGAGGATGACATGATGGAAGATGATAACGAAGAGGATGAAGAAGACAATGAGGATGATGAACAAGATGGGGAAGTGGAAGAGGACGACAATGAGGATGAGGAAGAGAGTACTCTCACTTTCAAAGATGGGGTTAATCCTTTGGATCTCGTGGAAGATGGTGCTTTTACTGACCAACTTTATCAGAAATTTGTGGGAATGGATTATGAGGCTCTAGCTGAGAAAAAACGAAAAGCACTTGTTGATAACCGGCCTGGAGGTTCGGTAAAGAAGGTCAGGCAGGATGATCTTTCTGGAGCAAGCATGGAGGAAATTATGGAGGCCATGAATTATGGTATGCAAAGGAGATCAAGGAAGCGTAAGAAAAAAGGGAGGCGGAAAGGATCAAGAAACAAGCTTACCCCTGAAATTACTCGAATGCTTGGTGATGCTACTTATCATTATGCTCTAGGCAGTTATGAAGAGGCCATACCCATCTTGTCTGAAGTTATTATGAAAGCACCACATTTGCCTGATGCATATCACACGCTGGGACTTGTCCATCATGCTCTTGGTAATGAAATGAAAGCCTTGAATTTCTACACAATTGCTGCACATTTAGCACCAAGAGATTCATCTCTATGGGAACTGCTTTTTGACTGGTTCAATACACGAGGTAAAACTCCTAGAGCTATTTATTGCCTTTCAAGAGCAATAACAGCGGATCCTAAGAATATAAATCTGAAATATTGCCGTGCTTCTCTCTATGTTAAGGTTGGAGATTACCGAAGAGCTGCTACATCGTATGAACAAATAGTACAAACTTGTCCTGATGATGTTGAAGCACTCAAGACCGGGGCAAATATGTACAAACTATGTGGTCAGCTTGAGCGTTCTGTTCATATTCTGGGGGAATATCTCAAAGGTCATCCAACTGAGCCTGATTTGAGCGTCATTGATCTGTTAGCTTCCATGCTTATGCAAAATAATGCACACAGTGATGCTCTTCAGCATATTGAGCGTGCACGGTTAGTATCTTGTTCTCAAAAAGAGCTGCCCTTGGAAATGAAAGTTAAAGAAGGAATCTGCCATGCTTACCTTGGAAATATGGATAAGGCAGAAATGCTCTTTAATGTTCTTGAACAGAAAAGTGCAGATCATGCTGAGTTAATTACTAAAGTTGCAGATTCATTCATGAGTCTTGAGCAGTATAGTTCTGCATTGAAGTATTATTTGATGCTGAAAGGAACCGCAGAATCTAATAATGGCTTTTTGCATATAAAAATGGCTCGATGCTATTTGTCCTTAAATGATAGAGCACAAGCAATTTTGTGCTTCTACAAAGCTCTGAAGGCACTCGAAAACAATATTGATGCCCGATTGACATTGGCTTCTCTTCTTCTTGAAGAAGCCAGAGAAGAGGATGCCATTTCGCTGCTATCTCCTCCCAACAATCTTGATTGTTCTGACCTCCAAACTGATAAATCAGAACCATGGTGGTGCAATGGAAAGGTGAAACTGAAGCTTTGCCATATTTACAGAGCTAAAGGGATGCCTAAGGAATTTGTGGATACAATCTATCCTCTTGTGCGTGAGGCATTATGTATCGAATCACTTCAGCAAAAGGTGAAAGTGAAAAAGAGGCTCACTAAAAGTGTGCTGCTAGAAAGAGTTAAAGTTCTGAATAACCACCAAACGGATAACCTACTTTGTGGATCTATATCAGTAACTCCGGCATCAGATATGAGCAGAGCTAACAGAGCGAAGAAGCTGCTCGAGAAGAAGGCAAAAGTTAAGGAAGAAAAGAGAGCAAAGGCAATGGCTGCTGGAGCTGACTGGCAAAGTGATGATTCAGATGAAGATCCTCCAGAGGAAATACATAAAGAATCTCCCCTCCCTGATCTTCTCAAGGATAAAGAGAATTATGACCTCATAATAGATTTGTGCAAATCACTGGCTTCCTTGCATAGATATTGCGAAGCATTGGAGATTATAAATCTTGCTTTGAAGGTGACTCGCAACATATCTTCTGTTGCTGAGGAACTCCGGTCTCTTGGAGCGCAAATAGCATACAACACTCCCGATCCTGAGCATGGGCTTGACTGTGTAAAATACATTGCAGACCAGCATCCATACAGCTATGCTGCCTGGAATTGCTATTACAAAGTCATTACCAGATTTGATGACTGGTATGCAAGGCATTTTAAGTTTCTACGTGGTAAGCGGGACAAACTCAAAGACTGTGCAGCTCCCATGATCATTTCAGGGCATCACTTGACAAGAAAAAGCCGTCATCAAGATGCTGCCAGAGAATACCTTGAAGCTTATAAGTTGTTGCCTGAGAATGCCTTGATTAATCTATGTGTTGGTACCGCCTTAATCAACTTAGCACTTGGACTCAGACTTCAGAACAGGCACCAGTCTGTTGCACAGGGTTTAGCATTCCTCTACAACAACCTGCGTCTTTGTGAAAACAGCCAGGAGGCTTTGTACAACCTAGCCAGGGCCTTCCACCACATTGGCCTTGTGACTCTGGCAGCTGTGTATTATCAACATGTTCTAGCAATTCATCAGAAGGATTCCCCGCTCCCTAAGCTTCCTCATGAGAACCCCGAATCTGCTGAGAATCTATTACCGGGTTACTGTGACCTTCGGAGAGAAGCAGCTTTCAATTTGCATCTTATCTACAAAAAGAGTGGAGCAGTGGATCTTGCTCGAATGGTCCTTAGAGATCACTGCACCTTTTGAGTATGCAACTTCAAGAAATTATAATCCAGTTACCTTTTTTGAAATCTTTATATCAAGATGCATGATTTTTTAAATTTAAGACTGAAGAATCCGTTGGTTTGTTGCAGAAGATAATGATCCTCTTCTCAGATAGTGCAACTTTATTGAATGAGAGGTGGCTTCCCGCTCCATTCTCTGGTTGGCGTGAAAATACTGATTACCATTCCATGAGAATATAGGTTGGTGATTTGTCAAAAGTTCACCAACATAGCCTAAACCAGCTGAAGAAAGCGAGGAAAATGCTACAGGGGAAGGTATGTGATTGTAGCAACTTTCCCATTGGATGATTGGAAGTGCAATGCAGAATTTATCAGTTTGACCACAGGGTGTGTTGGATGAACTATTCCATAACCGATCACTGCAATTATTCATGTGCAAAGCCACATCAACTGCTATCTGTGGTTAAAAATTGGTAATCTGTGTATAATTTTCCCTATTGAAACAGTACCACTGTAAGGGCTGTGATTTTAGTAAAATTATATCCATTTGAAATGTCACCTCTCTTCCTGTACATGTAGTATTAGTTTCTGGGAAGAATAAGCAATCACTCTCTTCTTTAGCAGAAGAACAGAGATAAAGCCACAATCACTCCCTAGCTCATTAAACTCAACTTTTCCTTTAATTTGTAGTCCTAGAAATCCTTCTAACCAAGATGTTATGATATAACAAATTAAATAACAGAAAAATCCTTGTGACATTAGATTTTACATGCTTTTGGAGTTTTGGTGGTGAGCAAGTAAACTAGCTAGTTACTCCCACAACCCTTCTGTGCGCTGATCACATGTTACTTCCTCGAACTGCTCAAGATCCAAATTGATAGATGCAGCTCTTTCAATCCTGAGCAATCTCTCATGTCGACATTTCTTAAACTGCTCATCTCACTGATGTGTACTCAGGCAGCTCCTCAATGCTGATGCAATAAGATATGTGAAGGAAGTTTAACTTTTTGAGGTTTCCAATTGAGCCCGGCAACTCGAACAAGCTTCTACAGAACCTTAACTTCAATACTTCTAGATTCGCCAAATTTCGGATCCCTTGAGTAAAAAACAGAAGCAAGTCACAATTGGTGATACGAGCACTGTTAGATGAGTCAAATCAGAGAGCTCAGCAGGCAATTCCCACAAATTTGGGCAATTGTCAATGTTCATTTCCTCTAGATTAGGAAACACATCCGATATTTTGATGGAACCATTGCTGAATGCTTGACCAATGTCGCACATGAGTAGAGAGATTCGGTTCCTCTAAAGTGAGGGTGTGAATTTACTTCAATTTCATAAAATTTAGACTCTCAGTCTAATATAAGGGTCTTGATAAATGACACATCACTATTCCATCAATTTTTATTTTTTTTTGTGTAACTCTCAGTTAACTTGTCGTTAACCGTACAAAAAACAAACAAAAAAAGTTGGAGATTTCTCCTCTGCGGTGAGTTCCTTCTTTGTTCGTGATTTATAGAATTTCTCTTTGTTTCTATGGCTGACCACTAACCATGGAATGACTCCTTGCACTTGTTTTAATGGCCTTCTCATTTCTATTTCTCCCCATCCCCCTTTCTCTATTCCCCAACTCTATTTATTTACCGTTTAGGCTTCATTCCTGAAATTCCAGGCCCTTATACCCCCCTTCTCGTTTTCTCTGAATTTAACGAACCCTAGGGTTTCCGTGAGCAGAGTGAGTGAGCCAGTTGTACTGTACCTTTTGATTTCATGGAGGCTACGGCCGCCGCGCGAGGTGGTTTGATGTCGTTGATGACGCAAGCTCAGACGCACAAGTAGTGGCGCGCTGTGTGGAAACAAACTTACTGACTTGTGATTCAATTTCGCATAAATTGCAGCAATGGATTGAATGGTTAAACAATAGCTTTATCAATCGAAGTTCTGTATTCTGTTAAACAATAGCAACGATGAAGACTCTTGAAACTTCTTGGCTTCCCAGTACAACAATCGGAGGCCTCATTTTTGTCCCTTTCACAATTAAACATGATAGAATATGACAAAATCGATTATGTATTTCTCCATTTCTTGGTTAAGACTTCAGAGGAGAGAGTACCAAAGAAACAATCATTGCAAAATATTGTGGAATAAAGAATGAGGCCAGGCAAATTGGCAAAAGACTTGCGATTCCAATAACAGAGCATGTAAACAACCACCATATATACATATACTAAAGGGTTTTTATCATAGGTGGGGTCTGAACTATGTCTGACCGGACTGAATGGTACCTGGACTTTTAAAATGATCAAATAGGTACCTGAACTTCCAAAACCACATCATTAAGGTACTTCCGTCTATATTCCGTTAATCCTCCGTTAATTGCAGGGATAAATCAGACATTTCACCCAAATTGACCACTAAAATGACTGTTATAACCTCATATGACATTTTGTCCATTTCCCTCCTTTCTATCTTAATTTCCCTAAAAAAAATTGACTCTTCCCCCCAACACTATTCATGTAAAACTTTTCATCAAATTTTACCTCCAATTATTGTCTTTCGATAAATAATAATCAACATCTCAACATCAAGTTTTCTTGAATAATTTTTATTATTCTTCAAAAATTAGCCTAACATAATGAAATACCAAAATAATTCAAGTTTTACCTCCAATTATTGTCTTTCGATAATAAAATTATCCTAACATAATGAAATACCAAAATTAGCCTAACATAATAAAACTTTTCATCAAATTTTACCTCCAATTATTGTCTTTCGATAAATAATAATCAACATCTCAACATCAAGTTTTCTTGAATAATTTTTATTGTTCTTCAAAAATTGGCCTAACATAATGAAATACCAAAATAATTTTATTGTCTTTCGATAAATAATAATCAACATCTTAACATCAAGTTTTCTTGAATAATTTTTATTGTTCTTCAAAAATTAGCCTAACATAAAAATTATTTTGGTATTTCATTATGTTAGGCTAATTTTTGAAGAACAATAAAAATTATTCAAGAAAACTTGATGTTGAGATGTTGATTATTATTTATTGAAAGACAATAATTGGAGGTAAAATTTGATGAAAAGTTTTACATGAATAGTGTTGGGGGGAAGAGTCAATTTTTTTTTAGGGAAATTAAGATAGAAAGGAGGGAAATGGACAAAATGTCAGATGAGGTTATAATAGTCATTTTAGTGGTCAATTTGGGTGAAATGTCTGATTTATCCCTGCAATTAACGGAGGATTAACGGAATATAGACGGAAGTACCTTAATGATATGGTTTTGGAAGTTCAGGTACCTATTTGATCGTTTTAAAAGTCCAGGTACCATTCAGTCCGGTCAGACATAGTTTAGACCCTACCTATGATAAAAACCCTATACTAAACCTTCACACATATATATACATGTATACCTGCATAACATACATACCTTTTGACGTGGTTAAATATAAGAACCGCACTTTGACCTTTGAGGAGAAGTGCCATCATTTCAATTTGCATCTTGTCTAAAGAGAGAGGAGCTAGCTAGCAGCGAATCTTGCCCGAAATGCCCTAGAGAAGCTCTGAGGATGCAATGACTAGTTTTTTATAAAGTAGATGAGTGATTTCTTGAATTAGTACAAAGAATGCTTAATTTATTGTTTTGGTTTGTTGCAGAAGATCGACTGCATGTGATCCTTTTCTCAGATAATGTAACTGTACTGACTGAGAGTGGCTTCACTGTCAATTAATCTCTCAGCGGATTGGCTTGAAAATGCTGAGTAATATTGCATGTGTAATGTGTCTAAGGTTCATCACCCTAGCCTAAACCAGCTGAAGAACGAAAGGGAAGTTATAAAGAGGAAAGCAGGGAATGCATTAATTGTGTGTTAATATCAAAACATTAATTGTGTCACTGAGCTGTAGTCTGTTGGTAAGTTATAATTCCAACATTGTAAGAGCATCTTTAGCAGACTCTCTATTTTGACTCCTTAGCTATTTTTGGAGAGCATGTATAGCTTTTTATCTATTTTAGCGGCTGCACCAGACTCCTAAGTGGCTCTCTATTATAACTTTTAGCTATCTCGCTCCTAAATTTAGAGAGCGGGATGAGGCTCTCTATAATTTAAAGCATTCCTTTTAAGTTATTTTATGTAATTTATAAATACATTTAAACTATTTAATCTTCATTTAAAAAATAATATAAATTCAAAACTAGCTAAAATAGAGAGCATTGATGCAGATGTAATTCTAAAGTGGCTAGCTAAAATAACTTTTTAGCTACTTTAGCTAAAATTTGACTCAAAAATGGCTAGCATTGCTAAAGATGCTCTAAAGGTCATAGATTCAATTCTCACTGATATATGTAAGGGTGGGTTGGGCTAAGGATTTAAAATATATATATATATATATACACACACACACACACACACAGTATATACAGGCCTAATCATAGGCGGACGTTCGCACTGTCGCTAAAGTGCGGACGTCGACGCAGCAGCAGCTTCCAGGGGGCGCGCGGCTTGGAGGAGGGAGGCCAGAGGCATCCCGGACCTTTCTGGGCAACGATCGAGGTCAAAGGAGATTGAGGTTGTACGTTCTAGGCAGCGGCCGGACCTGCAACTGCAAGGTTCTCGACAGCTCTGCAACCTCGTCGCCAGGGACTCCACCCGACTGCAGACCAGCTCCTCAGACCGGTAGCCCCCCTCCGGCAAGCCCCGCTGGGCCGTCAAAGCTTGATCGAGGCCGAAGGAGCGATGTTCGCCCTTTTTTTGGGTTGCGTACGTCCACTCTCAAACAGCTCTGTGTGTGTGTGTGTGTATATATATATATATATTCTCAAACATTGTGTTTTAATCACTTTGACGTACAGTTTGACTCAGATCAACTATTGATTACAAGTCACTGTAATAATTAATGTGGGCGGTCCATATAATATCTCGGATCATCAATGTAAGAACAAGATAATCATAATCTTTATAGTTTGTAACATTTTCGTGAATGAAATAGTTTCTTGTGTTTTAATTTGAGCAAAACTGTAATCATTTGGATATTCGAATAAAACTTTGGCTTTTCCATAAAAAAGGGATCATGGTCTCCCTTTTTTCGTTAAACTGCTTACTCTTTGGTATGGTATAGTAGTACCTATCACGGATTATATTTTAAAATTTGAAATATTTTTTAGAGAAATATTACTAATTTAACAATTGGTTTGATTTTTTTTTAGGTAAACATGAAATTGTATTAATGATTTATACGATTACAATCGTATTGTAGGGCATCCAGAACACATTGTGGAGCTTGAGCAAACCATACATTCCATTTGAAAGTCAGAATCAAAACCAAATCACGCTAGTCTATGAGCAACATGGTTAGTAGTCCTATAAGTATGATGAATACCTATAGAAAGCAAATCACCTAGCAAGTCTTTAATTTCTTCAACAATGATTTCCAAAGTAGAGAAGTCATGGTCTTGTACTGTCACAGCTTGAACAGCCTTAACAATTGGCTTGATAGTGCGAGAGTTTGATTTTTTATTTTGTTTAAAAAAAAAAAAACTCCACCCCATTCCCACCCTTGATGGGGCTCGAACTCCTGACCTCTTATATATGAGACCAAACCCTTAACAATTGGCTTGATAGTGCGAGAGTTTGATTGAATATTGAAGAAATTATTATTGGGTTTTTGTCCATTTACACCATTTTTAGAAATTTTTTTCCCACTTACCCCACTAAGTTTTTTTAATTCCCTCTTACCCAAAACACTCTAAGGAGGTCTTCCCTAATACCCCATTAAGATTTTTTTTTTTGTTTTTATTATTTTTTTAATACCATTTTACCCTCACCTTTGTTACTTAGAGAGAGAGAGAGAGAGAGAATGGAAGAGAGAGAAACCATAGGGGACTTCGCCGGAGTCCGATCACCGGCAGCCGGATTCCGGTCACCGGCAGCCGGATTCCGGCCAACTTCGCCGGAATTCGGCCAATTTTAGCCGGAATCCGGTCACCGGCCGCCGGATTCCGATCACCGGCTACCACCCACCGGAAAGTTTTTTTGCCCCCAATAGACCTCTATTGCCCTCTAATAGACGTCTATTGCCTCCCAATAGACGTCTATCAACCATGTATTGCCCCCCAATAGACGACTATCAGCCATGTATTGCCCCCCAATAGACGTCTATTGCCCCCCAATAAAGGGGCAATAGACGTCTATCAACCATGTATTGCCTCCCAATAGACGTCTATTAACCATGTATTGCCCTCCCAATAGACGACTATCAGCCATGTATTGCCCCCCAATAGACATCTATTGCCCCCTAATAGAGGGGCAATAGACCTCTATTGCCATGTATTGCCTCCCAATAGACGTCTATTGCCCCCCAATAGACGTTTCGATTACAGAAATGAGAACTAATTTTTCTAAAATTACACAAATATAACTTTAATTAAAGAAAAAAAAGAGGAGATTACATTAATTCAAAACGTCTATTGCCCCCCAATAGACATCTATTGCCCCCCAATATAATCTTTTTTTCCTTTCTTTTTTCTTTCCTTCTGGGCCTTCTGCCCTCATTTTATAAGAAACAAAAGAAAGGATAATGAAAAACAGTATAATCAAAAGCATAAGCGACCTTCTAAATCCAATTCCATCTTTTCCAATAAGGATGAGGCGAAACGGTTACTCTAAACAGTAAACATGATGAATGAGTTCAAAGGCCAAATGGCAGCATCATATTCATCTATAGCTATAACACGTTCCTTTGAAAAAGCACACAAAATTCAATACTAAAATAGAAAAAGAAGCCAAAACGAGTACAGCATATGATATCAACAAACAAATGGCCTAGTCTTATCACTCACAACTGAAGCCAATAAATTGGTCAGAACTTGCAGAGGGATCACAACCATCAACAAAACCGACCAACCGGTTCCGATCAAAACAATCACCGCGAACAACAAAACGCTCAAATCAAATTCAAGGCTTTCATGAGGAACAGCCCGCCCATGAGGATGTGGGTCAATATCTGACCCAAAATTCAGAGCGAAGAGCCTGGCGACGGAGAGAGTCTCGACGGAGCATCGAAGCCGGACGGGCCTCCGATTGGGCGAAGAGCCTGGCGACGGAAGGATTACGTTACAGTTTCAGATGACCGGCGACCACGCCGACGACAATCTGGCTGAGATCGTGACAGGCTCGAGAGAAGAGAAGAGAGAGAGAGAAGAGAGATGGAGTGTGATCGGGGAGAGAGAGTGTGTGGCGTTTGGTTGTAAATCTTTAAATGGGTTGAGGACAAAATGGTCTTTTGACGTCAAATTGTGTCTGCTGGAATAAAAATCTCTTGCTGGGGTAAGTGGGATAACTTTGGCTAATTTTGGGGCTTTAGGTCAAGGACCCATTATTATTTTAATAGAGACTGTTTTCTGTTCTATTATAATTTGTGATATATGATGTTAAATCATGAATGAAGACCATTCTCTCAAAAAAAAAAAATCATGAACGAAGACAATAACATAAAGAGATGGATTCTATTCTTCAGCTTCCATCTCTATCCGAGAGACTTTCTTCTTACTTTTTGCCAAAAAAAAAAAAAAAAATCTCTCTAACTCAAATCTGCAAGCAAATTAGAATCGTGCCACTTGGATTTCTGGATGTGACTTGGATATAGCAGGGGACCCAAATTGCATGTTACCAGACGTAAACTTAGGTCGACAAAATGTGATGGAAACTAGCTATATATAACTTTGTGGGTGGCAAACCAATGACAGGCCAACATAGCACCATCTTTACTTTAATTTCGTGGTATCTCTCACAAATTGGCTCCAAGATTTTAGCAGAAGAATCGAGCTAAGCCAAAATTACGATCACATCACCTAGCTAGCTTGCCCAATAAAACTAAGGATGGGGGGCGGGTTGGAGATGGGGATGGTATCCCCATTCTCGAGGAAATTCTTCACCTCCATCTCTGTCTCAATCCCCAATAAAAATATATTGGAGATTCCCCGTCCTCATCCCCACTGGGGACGAAGTCTCCAAACCAGCCCTAAATCTCCAATAAGAATTAAAAAAAATAGAATACATTTTTTCTCATATTGTCTTTTTTTAAATCAAAAAGTAGAATTAAAACATGATTAAATTCATAAATCATAATTTAGTGAATGCAAAAGTCAAACACCATTAAAGTAAAAGTGTAGTCATTAAAATAGTATATATATATATATATATATATATATAAATTAAATATATGAATATATCATTTGGGCGAGTTTGGGGATGGAGAGCATAATACTAGCCCCGCCCTATCCCCGATCTTAGATAGTGGGGATTGGGGATCCCCATCCCCGTTCTCCATTTATTCCCAAATTCTCCCCCCATTAGGGGCGGGTATCCAATAGAACTCCGCCCCGTTGGGGATTTTTGCCATCCCTAAATAAAACTTTGCCTTAAATCTTATGTGCTAGCCTTTTATCTTATTCATATGGTTAGCTGGTTACAATTAGATCTTGTTAACTTATTTAGAACTGCATAGTCCTCTTTCGTCCATCTTTGATTCTTTGGTTCACAAAAGTCACAATCAATTTGAGCTTTTGGCGGTAATACGTGTCTACGTACATATATTGATTTCAGCGATGTCTCTTTCTCACATACTATGCAATCTTTTCATTCGTACTACTATTTATAAGAGAAAGAGTAGGAGAGTCGAAATGTAATAATTACAGATTTATTAATAAGTAAACTTATTAGGTCTCTTTACCAACAACTTTATTATATAGAGTAATAGTAATACGAACAAAGTTTTTTGTCATCGTAAATTGTATGTTTAATTGATTTCCTTTTAATATTTTGAGCTACCTTCAAAATGTTTAAGTTTTATAAGCCATGGCCTTTAGGAATAGATAGAATTCAAAAAAGAGAGTGTTTCATTCAATCAGTTGAGCTTTTGCCGGTTTCACTTTTTATGGTAAACGATGGAACCTCCATCGATTGTTCAAAGCTAGCCACTGTCAAAACTTTAGCACTAACTCACAAAAACCCGCATAGGAGTGAAAAGTATAAGCATATACAAACACACACACACACATGGTAAAATCGTTGTCGAGGCCACAGTAGAAAGTTAATGGGAAGAAAAGAAAGCGCAAGTTGTTTCTTTTTGACCTAATACCGTGATTCATGAGGATTCGGAGATCTAACTTTAGTATGAAGTGTGTTGGATTTACCCTTCTAATTAGAATTCTATATTGTAATCGAAAACCACTGGGGCCTTTATTAGTTTGTCTGGTTGAAAAAAAGAGAGACCTGGTCTGAAGTCTGAACTGATCTGATATCATCCATAGGTTAAAAGTTAAAACTAATATTCGTGCAGATATGTATGCGTACGTGGTGCTATTGGGAGAGATTGGCATTTTATTATCCTCAGGTTTAAGCTAGCAGGACCCTTATATATAAATTAAACGGATTGATCTGCAACTTTGATCGATGTTTTTGTCCATCAATGAATTGCAAGCTTAATTATCCTTTAAGTTACCGGTGCTGCATGGGGACTAATAGTTTAATGGACCGACTAACAAGGGTTTGCCGGAAAGCCAAAACAATGCATGTGCATGGAGATCGACATTGGACGATCGTAGACCAAACCATCACTTCAACCTCTAATTAATGGAAGAATATGATACCACTAACTTATTAAAGCATAACTAATCTCTCGTACTTGTGTGTGTATATATATACCTATAATTAACTACATCATGAGTGCATAAAATAATTTCCAGCATAATAAATACATCATTAAGGGTTCTTCTTCTACTAATATTGTATGGATAATAATTCTTCCACTAGCTATATATGAATTAAATACATTTGTTTCATCTAACACTAAATTATTCATGAAAACTTATTCCGACAAAAATGTTGATACATACATACATACATACATACATATATATATATATATATATATCAGATCTTATCTAGAGCGGAGCTCCACTTTGAAATTAAAGTGAGTATTTAGAGTTTAGGGTCACTCTTCGGTCTCATATCCACATCTCGACCATTCAGTTTTTAGGTACTAATGTATAGATCATCTCTGCAAATTTTCAGCTAAATTGATGATCGTTAATGTAGTGATGACTGCCTTAAAGCTAGTACGGTTTAGGTTGGACATATTCAGTTCGTCCATTAGTTTAAGCGAGTTAGATACCTTAACGATCATCAATTTGGCTGAAAATTTGCAGAGATGATTTATACATTAGTACCTAAAAACTAAACAGTTGAGATGTGAATATGCGACCGAAAAGTGACCTTTAACTTTAAATGCGCACTTTAATTTCAAAGCGAAGCTTTGCTCTGGATATGATCTAATATATACATATACAGATCCTATCCAAAGCGGAGCTCCGCTTTGAAATTACCTTGTGAAATTCGAGTTTTTGGTCACTTATCTGTCGCATATCCACATCTCAACCGTTCAATTTTTAGGTACTAGTGTATAGATCATCTCTGCAAATTTTCAGCCAAATTGATCATCATTAAGGCATTGATAATTGCCTTAAAGCTATTACGATTCAGGTTGGACAAATTCAGTTCATCCATAGGTTTAAGTAAGTTAGATACCTTAACGATGATCAATTTGGCTGAAAATTTGCAAAAATGATCTATACACTAGGACCTAAAAACTGAACGGTCGAGATGTGGATATGCGACTGAAAAGTGACTCAAAACTCAAACTTCACACGGTAATTTCAAAGCGGAGCTCCTCTCTAGATAGGATCTGTATACATACATATATATATATATATATATTAGATCTAGTCCGCGCATATTTTCTTGTTAATTGCTGTCCATTTACGTTTTTTAATAGTCCATTTTGCCCTTAGAACCAAATAAGGTAAATAATTTCAAATTCACTAATTAGATCACAATTTTAGCTCAATTTTAAATTCAAATTCCAAAATTTACAATTCATCAATAAATAATTTTCAGACAAAGAAGACTAAATGCATTCATATAAACTCAATATACCTAAGATGTAGGTCTAATACTTATATACCTACATTGTAGGATGGAAAACATTAGAACAAAAATTCAAACATTATTGCTTCATTTGTATCTATATAGTAGGTATTTAAAGTTGTATCGTAGAGATTAAATCTACCTAGACATACGAAGCAGGAAAAAAAACAAAGAATATATTCTCAATCTAATCAAAAGGTACAAATATATAGAACTTATGCCTAATTAAAAGATAAAATGTACGAAAGAGAAAATGTGAGATAATGAGAGAAAAAACATCGAATATATTTCCAATCTAATCAAAAGGTACAAATATGTATATATAGAACTTATACCTAATTAAAAGATAAAATGTATAAATAAGGCATGTAAATGTGAAATAAAAATGTCTAATCAAATTCTATGACAAATCTTACCTATAACACCATAATCGATTCTATATTAAAAGACAGGAAAAAAAACATAGAATATATTCTCAATCTAATCAAAAGGTACAAATATGTATATATAGAACTTATACCTACTCTGCCAGTCAATTGACAACAGAAGTTACTCAGCAAATTGGGACGATTGGGGGCAGTTCCCTTCTGATCCTTGTTCTTCTGTTTGGCAACACCTTGTGCCTTGTTCGCTTTTTGTCCATTCCTGCTCTTCTTCATCTTTTCATCATGGATATCGATCCTTCACTACTTTTCTCATTGTGCGTCCAATTTTGATATTGAGACTACAAGTTTTGTTGGCAACAAGGTTATCATAAGCATTGCTTGGTGAGACTAGGCTGTCCACATAGCCGACACGACGAGGATAATAAACTCTAAATTCTAACTTCATCCTCTGTTGCAAAATATCATCCTGAATCTTTGTTTGGATTTTAGGAAGCCAGTTTCCCACGTACGTTCAATAAAATTTATCCATTTTCCACGAACCAACATGACAATTCTATAATGAATGTGTTAAAATAAGAAGAAAGAGTGATGAGAATAAAGAAGAAGAAAAGAGACAAGATATATATAGGGTGTAGAAAAATGATGGTAAGGTGTGATCATTTTATTTAAGTCATAATTTTTTTTTTAATGACGATGCATCAATTAAGGGCTTTGTTGTGCTGATGACATAATATAATTGGTATGGTTTTTATGAATACCAAATTAATTGAAAAACAACATTAACTCTCAATTAATTGACTCATAAATTATTGATTGTTTTGAGTAATATTGTTATGGGTAAATTCGGTATGTGGAAAAGTAGAAGTTGACTCATCATGCTAATATAGGAAAGTAAGCTGATGTGGATGCTTAGTCACTGGATCGCAATTAACAAAAAAATTTGCCTGGATTACATTCAAAATAGGTCATGATTTTTGGACTTAAAACTAATTAACTCTATAATTAACTTAATTTTTGATCAAATACATTCAAGGACTTATCTACAGGGTATTAATTAGTACGTGTATCAATAGATAAATTCGATATAAATGTCGACCACCTTCATGCATTGAGACTAATTCGACTTAATTAGTATAAAGAAACTGATCTACTACTATAAATAGATAGTCTATATTTAATGCATTAATACACTGTACATCCTTTTTAACACTACAACATGACTAATCTACTACTATAAATATCATATGAAAAATATATCTGAAGTTTTATCCTCTTGCTGTATAACCTCATGCATCCGAATGTGGTCGTCAATTTACTAGTTAGTGGCCAACCTAATGAATTAAGAAAGAGGCTAGGCTTGCTTGAATTTATAAAATGCATGATTTCATCTTGCACCGGCCAACTGTGTGAAGAACAAAGAAGTAATTGAAGAATGACGAACACATCCCAGTTTTTGACGGCAAGTCAGATATTGGATTTTATAATATTTGTCAGCTGTCACGATTGAGATTGAAAGCCTGCATTTACATCATGAATGCAAAATCCAAATCTTGTAGAAACTGAACAATCAATGGCATTTTGTCACTTTACTTTAATTGTTGGTGACTATGAATCTGAATTATTTTGAATAATTATCTATTTGCCCGGTTCATGTACACATCATCAGGGTGAAAGTTACAAAAGAAAATTGAACAGATTGTTGCAACATATATTCTAAACCAGATAGTAAGCATGTACCTTTCTTAGTTTCTCATCACTAACCCATTCAGATTATGCCATTTTAAGCTAGCTAACTAAGAGTTTTGTGCAAATGTTCAATTGATTTCTGAGTTTTGCTCAACTGTTAAATTTTAAAGGTGGAAAGTAATCAATAAGTAAATTAATAAACTCATTTTAACTGCATTATTATTTTTCACATTTGAATTTAGACAGACAAATCGTTTTTGAACAATGAATATTAGAACAAGACTAATTAGACCAGCCAACCAGGTCATTAATTAAGAACAATCGGTTTATATATGGAGCTTTCAGTGCCATGTTCGTGGAATTGCATATGTGGAGAGAGGATACGTTCAACAATCACACCAGATCACAGTTAGAATTAATACTACCTACGTACAGTCCTACACCAATGCCTTGTACGACCCGTGTCAACAAAGCGTGTTCATAATATGAGGAGATTTTAATTATGTGGACTAATTTAGAGCGTAAATATTCAAAATAAAGCAAAAGTAGAAGTAAAATCCACTAAAAATCAATCCAATGTCAGTTAATAGCCCCTTCACCAGTGCAAAACCAATTTCGCTAAAACAAGCGCGCAATTGTAGTACGAGTCAGTACTTAGAGATTCAAGAAAGCTTGCCCTCCCAAAATCTTCATCTTCATCCATTGATGAAACATAAACCCTAACCCTAGTCGTCATCTCAGGCCAACAAGCATGTCCTCATCATATATACAATGTAAAGCTGGGTTTTACGTATATACTGATCTCTCCCGAACATGCACTAGCTGATCGATACATATTATCTGTGCTGTGAGCGATTCTCAGAGAAGAAATCAATAATAGAGATGCACTAATCTGATCATAGCTTCACAACTGGGTCTGAAGCTACGACGAACTCGTCTTTTTAGTTTCACGTATAATTTCTATGTACGGTCATGGATAATAATTTCATAGGTTGGATTAGTTGGAGCAGACCTGGCTAACCAATGCAGTCAAAATTGTCTACTCACTTCTTGTCTTGCCCTTTTAAGCAGAGAAAAACAACGACTGAAAGTGATCGATGTAACCTCACTACTTTTATTGTCATAAAAAAAAAAAAAAAAATCACTGCCTTTACCTACAGTATTGAGTACCCATCATCAACAGTAGTGGTGATTTAGTGTCACAAGTACATATCAAGATTTTAACAAGAATTGATATCGGTGGGCATCTTAATTAATGACGATGACTTTATCGAGCAACATTCTCAATCAATATGTCAAGAATTTTGTAGTTAACTAGGGTCTAAGAGGAGAAAATGAGAGAGACTTATGTAAGACACCCCCGCTTCACGTGACAGTGGGGCTGCCCAATTACTGTCTCAATAGGGGGGTATTTTGATTATTTCGCATTAAAAATTAAGGACAGTTTCAGAAAAGAGAAAAAATTTATTTTTTCTGATTGAAGGGTTACACTGCCACATGGTGCGATAGCTCCTATGTAAGAATTATGATGTGCTGCAATTAATAGTACATGATTGTTTTTTAAGCAATGTAATTTAGCGAATGATTGAGTATCCTCACAATTTCATTTACTTGTACGTGATTGATTGATAGATCAGACATATCTGAATACATCATCGACTATATAACATTTTACGATAATAAACTATAAACCCTAAATGCACTTGTCAACACTTTTAAATGGTATGCACGGTAGGAAAAAAATACAACTTTACCACAGTAAGTAACCACTATACGTAAAAAAACTGGAGCTAAAAGAAAACCAGTAGTTGTCGGCACAGATAGAAAATTATTACTTACTAGCGACAGATCACCTACAGTGGCCCACCAAGAAAGATAGAAAGAAAGCGAGGGAAAAGAAAGAAAAAAAAAAAAATACGTGTGACTCTTCCTCCAAATTGTCGGTGAGATTAGTCTAATCCCAGGGCCAAATCCGTTATTTAGCCCCTAAACCAAGGGCAATTACCTTTTTCACCTTCTTTATTTTATTACGTCACCACTCCCGAAAAGGACAATATAAATTCCCCAATCTATTTCCCGCGGCTTTCAACGCGGCTTTGCTTTTGGCAATTGATTGGCCTTTTCCCCAATCCCCTCTATTTATTATTTTATTCTCCACATTATTTAATCCAAAAATAAATAAATAAAATTAGTTAGAGCCAAATAAAAAAGAGAGAGAGAGAGAGTTGAACCTACTACTACTACTACAACTAAGCTCTGTTCTCTCTTCTTCTTCTTCTTCTTCTTCTTCAATCGAGCCCGTGACCTCCCCAATCCAAAAACCCCAACGAACCTTATCCCCCTTCGCATTTTCGATCTCGCTCTTTCTTTCTGCGCGGTCGGATCTCGGAGGCGATTACTACTCTCATCTCCGATCGTCGTCGATCACCGGAATATTGATCACATTGATGAAGCTGCGGAGGAGTTGGATGCGTTTTGGCTGCGGTGGAAGATGAGGTTCTACATATCCACGACGGGGATAAAGAGATTAACGATAGCCAGCGCCGGCGCCGGTAACGGCAAGGGATCTCCGGCGCCGGCGTCCGTGAGGAGGTTTTCCGGCAGGACGCTGTTCCCTATAGTGCTCGTGCTCGCGCTCCTTTTGCCGTTTCTTTTTGTCAGGATCGCCTTCATTGTTCTTGATTCTGCCGCTGCCTGTTCTTCCTCGCCTGGTAAATTGCACTCTCTCTCTCTCTCTCTCTCTCTCTTTAATTAACTTACTCGATTTTGTTAATATTTTTTTGGTAAATTTTGAGTATCATTGAAATTGAATGAAAAGATTTGGAAATGCCGTGATTGACGGAGCTGTTAATTTCGATTTCTTGTTGCTTCGTCTCTAATCTTAGTTTTACCTTGATTTCTGGAACAACCGGAATTTGAAATCGGTGCTCATAATTAGCTTCACAAATTCATCTGAAAACTTTGAATTCTAATTATTTCGTTCTTGTTTTTTTGGGACTGCAGGTTGTATAGGATGGAGGTTTTTCAGCGGGAGTGACGCATCAGTTGTAAGTATTCCTCTTACTCTATTCACGAAAACTAATACCATTTCAGATTGACCTAGTTTTTTTTTTCTCGAAAAAGCATATTGCGCTGAGAAAAATCACCATTTTTGACCTACTTCATTTGAAACTATAAATAGCATAATTATCTTTCCAAAAAAAAAAGCATATTTATGAACTATAACAGCAAATTATGTTAATTTTCTTTTTCTGGCAAAAATTATAGAAAATTATATTTAAGTAGGATTATATTTCCTTCTTCTCAAAAAAAAAAAAACAAAAAAACAAAGAGTAGGATTATAGTTGTGATGGCGTTTTCATATTACGAGGAAAAATACGTAGTAGAGTCAATGGATAAGCGCATTTGGGGGGACTGTCGGTTTGTATTTGTAGTGTATATCACTATCACTACTCCCTCCCGTTGCATTCGTGGACACGTGGCCAGTTGCACTGCAATCATATTATTCTCGTCCACTTGATCCTCGACTATATAGAAAAACGGGAAATAATAATTATAATAATTTGGCCCAAAGACTCTATTTCCAGACACCTATTTGACTATTTCCACACCTCTATGTCTAGAAAAGCTTCATTTTACTGGGAGTGGAAGAAGCACTCAAAATATAAACTTTTATTAGTCATTATCAAGTGTTGTGTTGTGATGAACCATCCTAATGTCTTTTGTGTTTTTTTACGTGGGTGATGCAAATACCTGAATAAAGCTCAGAGAGGAATTGACAAGAGCGCTACTAGAAGCAAAGGATGGTAACATGGATGATAATGAGGGAGGTGGGATAGAGTCATTCAACCAGCTTGTCCAGGAAATGACACTGAAACAGCAAGACGTCAAGGCATTCGCATTCAGAACAAAAGCTATGGTACAATGCACTCACTCCTCACTAGTCACTTGCTCTGTATACACTTCATTTTCCTTCGTAGCGGTTTGTTTTGTTTCCTTTTCCATTATTATTGCTTGCTAGCTGATGCCATGGTCTAGTCCAACCACATGCAGTTGGCAAGGTTGGTCCTAGACCTCAATTAATTCCACCTACCCATTTTGGTTTATTGCGGCTGCTCAACTCTCCTGACTGTTATGATCCTCATCTAATTATGTTAACAAGTATTTGAAATTCTAATCTTAAAAACAGCCAAATGGCCATAGTTATCTTATAGAATTATTAATATTACCCTCCATGTCACTACCTCCCATTGCCAACTGGCCCAATTATCTATACCTACAACTGTTGTTTAACTTGATATGCATTTGTAGTTATACTAGGCATTTCCCCCCCAAAGGGGTCGTTTTCTGAAGGCAGTGCAGAGTGCTGTGCCATCATTAGCATGTCCATTTTTCTTCAGTGTGAGATTGTTTTTATTCCAGAATCTGGAAATTACTTGAGCAAACCTTAATTATGAATAACTTCAAGTCCTATCTCCTGATATGAAGCTACCTTTTACTATGGGTTGCCAGCTTTTTGGACCACAGAGCTATGAAAGCTGGCAAAGTGACTTTACTGAATTGCTGTCTAAATTTTGTCCACTGGTTTCTAGCTGCAATTAGTTAGGTAAGGAATTTGTCCATGGTCGAAATTTGACTCGGATTAAAATTCAAATGAAAAGTTGAAAACTTGCATTCTGTGTTAAAAAAAATTATCCTAACTTATTCTTCAGAAAATCATCGGAGACAGAGTGTGATAACTAGCAAAATCTAGGGTCAAAAATCTGAAATCTGAGTCGTAAGTTCATGGGTATTCGGTAAATGGGATATGTTGTTAAATCAAAGTACATTGTTGTTTTGGCTTGCGATCTAGTTGGAATTGATGCCAATATTCTTTGCTTCATTAGACCCAAACTAGAATGTAGTAGATAATGTATCAGAGGTAGTTTCAAATGTAGTAGAACCAAGCCCTTAGGAATTTAGTACTGAGATTTTGTGTTAAACTAGCCATCTATTCGTACCAATACAATAGTGCGTGCGTACCCTTTTGTATACCTTCTGATATCTTTGCGTAATGTGCAGCTATCAAAGATGGAACACAAGGTTCAGTCAGCCAGGCAGCGGGAGTCGATTTATTGGCATTTAGCTTCACATGGTGTGCCCAAGGGCGTACATTGTCTTTGCCTCAAGTTAGCAGAAGAATATGCAGTAAATGCGAGGGCTCGATCTCGTTTACCATCACCTGAATATGTTTCTCAACTTTCTGATCCCTCCTTCCACCATCTCGTTCTCCTAACAGATAACGTCCTTGCAGCTTCTGTTGTTGTCTCTTCTACAGTCCAAAATTCAGCCAACCCTGAAAAATTGATTTTTCACATCGTCACTGACAAGAAGACTTACACTCCTATGCATGCATGGTTTGCAACTAATTCTATCAAATCAGCAGTGGTGGAAGTTAAAGGGTTACACCAATATGACTGGTCTCAGGAACTAAATTTTGCAGTCAAAGACATGTTAGAGATCCACCGCTCAATCTGGAAACATTATTACAATGATTTGAAACAGCATGACTTCGAATTTGATGAAGAACATAAAAGATACCTTGAAGCTTTAAGTCCCAGCAGCCTTTCCCTCATGAACCTTCTTCGAATTTATATCCCTGAGGTAATCACTCTATTGCTTTCAGAGATGTCCCTGATGGGATGGATGGTGTTGTATGTAAATATGTAATGATATCATCTAATTTCTTTGACCACACAGCTGTTTCCAGATCTCAACAAGATAGTGTTCTTGGAGGATGATGTTGTAGTACAACATGACATATCGGCTTTGTGGGAATTGGATCTCAGTGGAAATGTTGTTGGTGCAGTTGTCAATTCATGGTGCGGTGAAAACTGCTGCCCAGGAAGAAAATACAAGGATTACTTCAATTTTTCACACCCTATCATTTCATCCAACTTTGTTCATGATCGTTGTATGTGGCTGTATGGCGTAAATATTTTTGACCTTGAAGCTTGGAGGAGGACTACTATAACAGAGACTTACCATCAATGGTTAAAACTTGTAAGTTTCTTCTCATATGCTCCAGTACTACGGAAATTGCTTGGAAGTTAGTCACATGTTTTTTCTTTTTTGCTAGATGGCTTTACCTTCATGCATTTTGGTAATTATTAGGTTCTAAGTTTTCATTTGTTAAAAACTCATTATATTCTAAAAAAACAAAAAAAGGTGAGGCAATGAAACTATCAAGAGTGGATCTTTTTCTCATGGCATACATAGTAAGGAACTGATCTTATTCGAAAATCATCAATGTTGAAGTTTTCTATTTGTATTCACCTTATATATTGTCAAGAGTGAGTGCACTGGTAGATAAATGTTTCAGGATTCTAGTGTCTCATGATATGTACGATAGGACTAGAAATGGATGTTTTATTCATATTTATAGAGCGTTGATTCTTAACACAGATAGTATTTCTATATCATGTATATATGCATTTCATCCTTGTCTGTTGCCATGATACTAAAATCTTAGTTGTATTTCAGAGCCAGCAATCTGGGTTGAATTTGTGGTCTCCAGGAGTAAAACCACCGGCCTTAATTGCATTTGAGGGTCATGTGCATCCTATCGATCCATTGTGGCATGTGGCCGAGCTAGGTCATCGCTTCCCAGAAGTTCCTCTAGAGATAGTGGAAGCTGCTGCAGTTATACATTTCAGTGGCCCAGCAAAGCCATGGCTTGAGATCGGGTCTCCAGAGGTACGAGGCTTGTGGAAGAGACATGTAAATTGTTCAAACAAGTTCATTAGGAGATGTAAAGTCATTTGGTGAAGAGGACGAAGTTCTTTTTGCTCTCACATATTCATTTTGGGACAAGAGCCAGATCAGGCATAGTTTGGGACCAGAGGGAAGAAGGTTTTGGCTTCAGCCTCTGCTCATCACACTAAGCTCTAGACACCTGATCGACATGGCTATTTCATGTCCATAATAGACGATAGACGAAGGTACGCAGGCGATATAATACCATAGAATCAGGACATTCAACCTTCATTATTGCATATAAGTGATATAAATTTCATGGAAATGTATCTAATGCTGTAAATTTACTCAGGTTATTCAAATTGCTTAGCTCAATGATGGATCTCGTTAATAAGGCTATTCATTTCTGTTTGTCATAGGCATGAGTCTTCTGTTTATGTAGTTCTTCTAGCTCAGTGGAGTAGTCTCTTCCACTAAAACAGAAACTCTCTGTCAGCAATGGATATGTATGCATTGCCAATTTTGGAGTAATCTGATTGTTTTTTACCCCTACAATTTGGTGTATTCTATAGGCAAAATAGAAACTGGGGCTGTCAATAGATAATGGGTTAGGTAGGGTATGGCATCAGTCATATCCTATTATCTTGTTACCAAATTCATCAGAGAGTGGCACAATCACGGGTATGATGGATGCTTTGTCTGAAGAATGAGATTGAGAGAGTGCACAATCACGTGTTCTTCTTTCTTTTTTTCTTTCTCAAATATATCGAGTGCTACGAAAATTACATATCGTTGAAAGCCTCTTTTTTTTTTTTTTTGGCCAAAGTTGAAAGCCTCTCTTTAAAAAATAAAAAAGGATACGCTTGTGTGGAAGAATATTTAGTCAGTGACAGCCTCCCATAGAACAATAATAAATAAAAAGAATTTTCGTCGGTTTTAAAAGCGTCTAAATAATGAGGGACACACTTGTGCCGAGGAATCCATCATTAGTAAAATTCTTGCATAAAATAATAAAACAAGGGACACACTGGAAGCCCCTGAAAAAAATGAACATGCTTTTACAGCGAATTTTTTCTGTAATTCTCCGAAAAAAAAAAAAGGATTTATTTTTGTTGATGATCATATCTTCGCTGAAAGAAACAAACAGACACAACTTTGCCGCCGAAATGTTGTTCCTCACACCCTCCCATATAATTTTTTAGAAAAATGACACAATGTACAGATGAAGGCATCCCATAAAAATAAAAACCCTGTAGCCCCGTCGGAGTCAGGGTTTAGATGCTGAGTATATAATACCAAACTACTATACTACTATAGACCGAGATTGGACGGATTAGGGTTCTGAGTTCTGCTCAAATAATTATGCACAATTTATATCATCATTTTCATACTATTGTCTTGATGCAATTATGAATTTATGACAAAAATGAAGAACAGCTCATGTGAAATGATTAAAGATTGAATGGCCAATATTGGGTCCTTTTTGATTATGTCAAACATAAAGCCCTACCATCCAACATATCTACCTCCCTTGGTTCCCTAGGCATTAGGCCATTATGCAAATCCCATTTATCAAAAACTGGAAAAAGTTTATGATCTTTTGTCTTTGGGTTTATGATCGATCTCTGTATGGATGTGCAAGATGTTATGTTCTCAGGTTTAACCTAAAACATAACATTTTGCTGGAATTACCCACTGTAGCTGCCATTGAAAGCTTGTTAATTAGACTCTAGATTGATCAAGGATGAGTCTATTTTCGCCTTCTCTTTTCAAAGATATGAGTAGGCCATCTAACAAATAAGCATAGAACTTGGGTAAGAAATCGAATTAACTATTATGTTGTCATACAATTTGGTTACACATCATACAAGAGAGGTTGTAGTCCACAGTTACAAGGAGTACCTAGCTAGTCAGTACAGAATTTATGTATCGACTTCAAGGTAGTCATGAAGAGTTTACAAATTAACTGATTCTTACATATATTTTTAAACTAGCTAGAATCATTCTGATAAATTCCAGGAAACATCTTCTAAATCACCAGACTGCCTTCTAGCATTTCTCATCTGCACTATTATTTAGGAGAAGAGGCTGACTAAATCACCAGACTGCCTTGTAGCATTTCAACTGCATCCAAAGAAATCAATGTAAGGAGATCAAAACTTATCTGTATGTGAGTTTAGTTATTTTCGGAATTAGAGTTTAGGCATTTTAGTTTTATTGGATAATGCATGCATGTGTCGAATGTTGGAAAATCTTACACAAGTTGGAGAGGTGTCTGGTTCTGCCCTTGGCGATTGTAGTGGTGATTGGACTCAAGGATTACAGGGAGAAAGCTCCTATCGTATGATTGAGGAGGAGGCATTGATTGATCATACGCAGATGATGTTCCTGGCATCATATTTGCTTGCTGCTGTTGTGCCCTGTCATTTTCAGCAATCTGCACCATGCAATGCAACATTAAGAATCATATTGGCCGGTAAGGTAGTGAGACTCTAAATTAAGTCAAATTTTAAGGCTTAATTATGGACGCTATCAAGAGAGAAAGAGAGACCTTTGCTCTCAGAAAATTGTTATGATTTTGCAGCTCGATCTCCTGCACAATGTGCACATATTGTCTTCAGTTAAGTTGGTTCATCAGTTGAAAAACTAAAGAGAGGTAAATCCGAGAAAAGTAATATCAATAATGCAATCAAGTTGTTCTGAGTGAAATTTAGCATTAAAGCCAACTTTAAGGGTCCTGAAATGCTGTTCATGCCTAGGGCAACTTGATTGAATGATCAATCATGTGCTGCAAAGGGTTAAAAAATGACAACCTACAACTAGTGTGTGATCACCACAGAGGTAAAAAACGACAACCTACAAACTACTGGCTTGGAACAATTTGCAGTCATCACATGCTGCTGCCAAACACTTCAGAGCTAGCTATGCAGCCACTTGAAATGACCATTATGGCTCATTGTCAGGCTATTGAGGATTATATTGATATGTTGCATATTATTCAATGTATATCTATCTATATACAATATCCGGAAAAGATATCTAACCTAGAGTTTTGTTCCCTTAGTAGATATTTGGCATGTAATCTACGTCACTATACTGTGAAATCTGCCTAATCAATCATGTACTAGACGGTTTGGTAGGAGAAAAGTTTCTATTAACATATATATGATCTCTTAATGAAGTTTCTGCTATTATTGTCTAATGAGTGAGATTACATTCTTCTACAATAAAAAAACTTTTCCAATTTTATGTTTCACATTACTTGAAAAAGATGCTGTTGACTAATACATACTCCTAAGAGATATATGAATTTGTTATTGGGATATGCTAATCGTAATAAGCCTATAAAAACTCCATGAACCACAGGAGTATAGCTAGAGAAAAGGAAAAAATAGAGAAAGAAGACAGTAGTTACCCTCTTTTGCATATATTCGATTTCAGCAAACAGCATTTCATTCTGGGAACATATATATTGGAAAATGTCAGTTGAGATTCTGATTACAAACCAATGAGATGTGATACACTTAAATTTAAATTTGTTCCAGTTACAAAAGGAAAGTTTACTCAGTACCTTTTTGGATCTTATTCTGCTGATTCCTTTCTCCAATCTTCCTTCTAGGTTCTTGAGCTCCTTGACGTTCAAAGTGCTAAGAGCTTCACCTAGTATATGCCTGCAGACACCATATATACATATCAGAATCCTATTATATTATGGATAAATTTCCAGTGTACACTTGATACGTTACCTGTTTGAATTCTGAATTTCTCTGATCTGTCTTCTTAGTTTGGAGGCTTCTTGCTGATAAAACTGATCAGGCCATCAATGTAGTTATAGCATTAATCAAACTCATAAGAAGTTATAAATTTCAGAAGGTGGATACTAATCATAAAATATGTTGTGTCAAGCCATTAGTTCCAACTTTCAAGCCTTTTCTAAAATATATGGACTTAAGAAAGGCGTCATGCTCGATCTATTAAATCAAACTAAATGGAATAGCTAGCAGACTGAAATGTGTACGTTGAAAGATTTTATATCATTTTTTAAATTATTGAATCATCTGGAATGACAAGAACACAGGAAGTGTACTTGCTAGCTATGAGTTTGATTAGACAGAAGAGCTATCAATGGAAACTTGGGCAAATGACAAATGTTATTGGAATATGCAATTCTCTGTACAAAAATTAAAGGATTAGTTTCAAGCTAACATCATCAGAACCACCACATTTTGTGAAAATATTTATATATATATATATATATAAATATAAACATATAAAATGCTACAAGTGGAAGTGAGTTGCAAGTTCAAATGCAAGATTCAGTCATAGGGTTTTTCTATAAAACAACAGACTTTTCCAGCTGATCCAACTTCTTACTCTTCAACTATGCTTCCATTTTTATACTTAAAAAAAATTAATGAATAAGAACAGAAATGACTGAAATCAAGTTACTCATTTTGAAACACTCTAAAGCTCTTGACGTCTTGCAGAACAAAATTACAATACCAAGGTTTCATATTCTATAAAGATACATCCTAAGGGGGTCTAGCACTCTGCATATTATAGTCCTTATCAACCTCATAACTGATACTCTTAGCATTTTGAATATGTATGTGGTATGAAGCAATGGGGCTATATATATATTAAGCCCTTTCCATTTCTATATGGAGTTCCCAGGAACCAAAAGTACTAATATGCATACTGTATTACTACTCACCAGAGCCATAATTGAACACAGTACATTAGAAAGATTGTATATGAGGAACCATTGACTTATTTATATATTGTTGGTTCATAAGTCCAGAATGGGTTCAGTCTTAGACTAGTTCGATCTTATAAGAATAAGTTTCTAGGGATCTGTACAGTTACAAAAAGAGGTCAGATCACTCAGATTCTTAGGGATTGCATTCTACATTTCTACTTGTATGAATTAAAAGTACCATTTGTTAACCTTGCAAAAGAAATCTGAGTACCTTTTTCTATTTATGATCTAAAAAAGGCTTACCTGAACATTAGCCTCAGTTACAGATCCAGTGTTTGAAGAATCACACGCTTTCTTGTACCTTTCGATTGTTGCTCTAACACTGCAACATCAAAACCAAAATTAATTAAGCTCAAAACTTTGTAATACTAAATGAAATATCTCACATCCAGAAAGACAGTATAAATTTTTTTTTATAAAGACAGTTTAAATTTAGATATAGAAGAAAGTTACCAAATCTTAGGTATGGAAAATCTAATGCAATTGAATAGCAAAAGTGTACAAATTGCACAGAATATATTGCATAATTGAATAGCAATGAGATTAATATAAGAATCATAAGAGATAGCCGCCTAAATGTTTGTCCCCTAACATATATCTTTACAAGCATAGTGTCCTAGCAAAGACCAAACCTTTTCTAATTTGTTCTCAATTTCTCTCTTTGAGCAATTCTCGGTGATACAGAAAACCTCTCAATTTCTCTCTTTGAGCAATTCGCAGTGATACAGAAAACCTCACAAATGCAAGCAATGGTGGGATTTGTTGATTCTTGAAGATCAAGTTTCTTGCTTTGGCGTGAGGTAAGGTCTCCTTAACTGGATACATAAATTAGATGCTAAGATCCACAAAGTTTGAGAAAGTATTATATATACTTCCGTAGGAATTAAAAACTGCAAATTGACTGATCCTAGCTTGGAGCTTGATCATGGAGAGATTTGATATTTCAGTTGTGCAGTAATCAGTGATGAGTGCATTATATCTATATATAATCACCAAGACAAAAGGACATTTTTCTACCTATAGGTAGGGGAATATATATCCAAGAAGGAGGTAGGAAAGGAGGCAGGAAATGTAATGGAATGGAACTCAACATATGTAACATGAGAACTAAAAACTTAATACAGATTCAAGTAGTTTTCTTTTTCAAATTTCTATTTCCTTCCTGTTCTCCCTCTAAACAGAAAAAATGAAACCTATACAATACATGTGCAATTTAGACACTTATCCCTTTTGAGTCAACATTAATGCTTTGTAATTAGCTTATAGGTTTAGTGCTATATATACTGGACAAATAAAGCATTAGATCGAGTTATATCTCAACTGTTTGGACAAAACCATTTCACCATATAAACCTATTTCGATAAAATTCAGTAGTGTTTGGACAAAATGTATTCACCAAACAAATCATCATTAGCTAAACCTATTCCTATAGGAAGCATTTTCCAACTAAACCTATTCATCCCTCCACCAGGAATATAATGGATTCTAAATCCTAGAAAAGATGTATCTTATATGTCAAGTACTAGTACTCTTTACTCAAAGAATGCGACAGTAATTAACCATAAACAGTAGGGTTCTTGGTCTAACTAAAGAACATACAATACCCTCATATATTCAAAAATGTTAGAAAATTCTTTGATTGAAAAGGCAATATATTGAAACCACCAAAAAAAAAACAACTAATTGCCTCAAACGTCATACAATGTGCATGTGTGGATCCTTCTAGTATAATTTGTTTTTGACCAATACTTGGTTAAAATACAAAACGCCTGTAAGCGGTATATATATGAGCTGAGCTTATTACCTATCAACCTTAAATATTTTCACTCAAATCATACATATTAAAAACTATATATTATATATTAATTACAATGAATGTAAATGTACAGAGCTAATTAGTTTTTTCAGGATTTCATAAATGTATCTAAAAGTTTCAAAGAATAGTGTTACAAGATGAAAAAAGTTTTTAGGGGTTTTCATGCCCCATTGCCCTAGACTTGGCTCCACCAGAGTTAATTTATAGTATAGTTTGATGTGTTCTATAACATAGAACAGAACCAAACAAAGCATTCAGCGAAAGTTACTACCTTAAATTTGTCGAGCCAGTGATTGGTTGTCTCTGCCATGCTGGCAGAAATTCCCAATCTATGATTGGCTGCAGTCTCCCACTATCTACATCGTCGCCACGTGTCAAGAACCCATTACACAAAGAGTAATACCCTAATGATACACCTTCACACCCACCTCGATGGTATAAAACCCACGTAAAACCCTTTAAACATTTCCCAAGTGCCATTTTTTATTCAAAAGGATCTGAAAAGAATTTATTTCCTGAAATCTCTGAGGCACTGGCAGCCATTTTTAGATGTTTCTTCTCAGACTCACCTTCTCCATTCACCAAAAAGAGCCTGAACTGTGAAAGAAACCCTCAGCTCTCATTGTCCATTGCTCAGTCCTGTCAACTTTAATCAAACTTTTCTTGGAGTATATGAAAGTATAATAAACCCTTGTAAGTTTTAGGTAAATTAATCAATCCATGAGAAAGCATAAGATTATAACGGAGAAGGTGAAGTTAAAAAGGAATCATGACACCAGCTTCTTTGTCCAGACTGAAGGACAGAAACATCATATCGGAGTGACGTGACCAAAGATTCGTATGTTGTAGCTCAAGAAAAGAAAGAAACACGTACAGCTAGCTAGCTTGCTCACACAAGAAGCCCTAAGCACATGTTTCTAACTCCCCTATAGTTCAATAGGGGTAAATTGGTCAAGTAACGCCTACTGTACTGAGTTTTCAAACCGTATTTAAACAAAGATCTAAACTAATTAAGGTGCTTGGAGAGTGGAGACTAAAGACTGATTTGTGACAAGTTTTCAGGAATACCCATTTGAGTTTTGTGCTCACCAGTATGATAGCTGTTTTCTTATGATCTGTTGAAGATCTGAGTAATTTAGTAAAGACAAAACTTTAGGCATCTATTAGGCTATGAACCTATGTTTTCAGATCTGCAGAATAATTGAAGAAGTCGTATGATTCTGGGTGACTTCCAAAGTATCTAGCTATTTGACTTTTGAAACCCTAGCTAACAAGACCGTAAAGCCTCCACCTTATGCACCAGAAAAAGGGCAGAATTTGTAGACCCCCATAACCATAAAGGTTATGAATTTAATTAGTTCTGGTTATGAACTTGATTAGTAGTAATGGGTTTGAATTATTTTTTGCTCCTACTGTTTAGCTTAGCTGACATGTACGTAGGAAGCGTCAAGAGATGATAAGGGAGCTGGACACACTGCATAAAGCTCAGACTTTTTATTGACTGATACATGACATGTGAAGAGAGAGAGAGAGAGAGAGGGAGAGAGAGAGAGAGAGAGAGAGAGAGAGAGAGAGAGAGAGAGAGAGAGAGAGAGAGAGAGAAATGGCAAGTTTTGCAGCAATGGAGATACATGGAAGCTAATCTAGCAGACCTGCAAATCTTTGGAAACCTAAGCTGAGTGTGCTTTCAGACAACAGCTACTCCAATACTAATACACAACAGCCACTTCTCTTTCTATTTCTTACCATCAGATCTGCAATCCCAGTAAAACAAAAACTAGAAGAGAAGAAGCACAATAAAGAAACCATAAACAAAAAAAATACCCGAAAGATCTAATCTTGATAGGTTGATAGGTGAAATATACCTTAAAGGTCATAAAGGAAAGCGAACAAAAAGAAGAAAATAAAGTCTTGATATAAATCTTTCTTAGGGCCACATTTCAGTACTGAAGCTTCATGACACTAGACCCAGAATAAGCAAGACAAATTCAATTCTTACATACTCATAGGTTTATGATCTTCATACTTTTAAAAGAAATTTCACAGAAACAATCTTTGGAGGGTAATTGGAGCAAAAGAAGAAAAGAAGAGGGATTGAAACAAAACAAAATTTAGCAAGTAATTGAATTGATCAAAAGAAAAGACTTAAACCTGTTGTTAGCATATTCATAGAGGCGCCCCCGGGTAGAGAAAACAATAAGAGCAACTTCAGCATCACAAAGAACAGATAGTTCATATGCTTTCTTAAGCAAACCGTTGCGACGCTTGCAGAATGTGACTTGTCGATTGGTAGTGTTTTCGATCCTCTTGATCTCGATTTTCCCTCTTCCCAATTTCTTTTGGGAAGAGCTCTCAGGATCATCAGCTGGTGTAATTTGTTTTGGGAACTCCATGATAATTTGCAAAGATGATCAAAATGGTAAAAACTACCCCAAATTGAATATCTTATAGTTCTTATCTGTTGGCAAAAGAAAAGGCTTCAATGTGATCACAACATATAACAATAAAGGAACACAAAGATTAAGTTGATTCTTTGCGTGTGTAGCTTTTTTAAACCCACTAACCAAAAGTAGGAGTAGAAATGAAATGTAGGAGGATGAAAGAAGAAATTACTTGTAGAGTTGAGTCTCTCTTTTGGTTCTTTGTTTTGGTTGAGCAACAAGAACTAGAGTTTGCAGAAGTGGAAAGAGTTTGGTTCAGCAGATGGGTATTTATGGACAGAAAATAGACCTCTCAACCATGACCCAACACACACTATTGTTTTGCTTTTGGTTGGGTCTAGAATACTATATATGTCTCTCTAGCTAGGTTAGTAATGGAGGGGAGTAGAGCTATATAGAAAGAGGGATATGATTTGATATGGAGCTCTATAGCTTGAGCGGTTTATTACTTTCATGCTCCATTAACCATAAATTTCTTCATGTATGGGAAAAAGGGATGGTGATATGAATAAAGGGCCTTTTGGAGAATGACTTGTTATGATGATGAATTAATGAATGAATGAATGAGAGAGTTTGAAATGGGACCCAAGTCGATTAGCTAAGTGTTGGAACACCTCATTTCAAGTGTAGAGCTTCAATACAAAAAGAAGAAAGGAAATTAGAGAGATCACCAAAAGATCAAAAGTGAGAGATCATTGTGACAATAGAAAAGAAAAAAAAACAAACAAAATATATGGGAGCTTGGACCTCTCCCATGTTATTTGCCTGTTGGATTTTGGCTTGGCTTTTATTCTAGATACTGTAGATTTGTTTCTGACCTCATTACAACTGCAGGTTGAAACTCTCTCTCTCTCTCAGACTCTCTCTCTCTCTTTCTCTCTCTCGCATTATTACAACAGATAGTTACTTGCTAGAGTAGTGAGGCAAGTGGAGGAGACTTCCATGTGATGCACTCCTGTAAAGTGCTTCAAAATCCCCTTGTTTTGTGATCATTTTGGGTAAGAATGGAATTAACCCATTTTCTTCATTGTGTTACCTCTATTTACAGTTCAGTAGATGAGGAACATTGCTAGTAAATATTAACTTTGATATTTATTTGATGTTCCCAAACCCTATCTGCAATCTCTTGACCAATTTGAATTTAATTAGTACTTCCATTGATGGTTTTACAAGTGCACGTTTATTGTTTAGCAAAATATTTTCTGTTGTTGAAAATAGAGGGCGAATAAATGAGTTAGGATCGATTAGAAATTTAGAGTACTCAAGTAACATTATATACTATGTCTTTGACCATCTGATGGCTCAATTTAATTTTTTTTTATATTAACTCGATTAAGATTAGTATCCAAGTCATCCAATAGATAGATTGCCTTAAGTTCATAAGAGAGATAATGAGGGATAGGAAAGTCAAACTCAAAATTATAACCATAAAAGTAAATATTTTTAATCACCAACACTAGAAGCTCTCTCTCCACATTGATCATTCGGTCGGAAAATTGCTTAATACACTCGTGTGTGTGTGTGTGTGTACACATACCTAACAGCTTAAACTTAGGTTAAAATGCCTCGTCTCTATTATATAGCCAGCAAGACTATCCATCTCTACGATGCCGAATTTTATAGGATATCATGTGTTGTACCAATAGATGGACCTTATAGTCTTTAATCAGCTGTACTTTGATTTGATCGGCTGAGTAGGCATTCCATATGATATAACAGACATGAATTTGATGTTCCCCTCTTATAGCACTAATAGCCCCTAAAGGGTAGTGATATGTCAATACTTAGATTGATCTCATTTGATGATTTGATAGTCCAATACATAAAATTTGTTAGAACAGAGACTACAACAAAAACAAGGAAAAAAAAGACACGTACACTATAGATCCTGTGTGAAATTTGTTATAGGATTCGTGAGATTTGATGAATTTTTTACAATTTATTGTGACGATCATGTGAAATACTAGTGTTGTTACATCGTTGATAGATGTTGAGTCGTTCCATAGCTGAAGTATGTGACCAGCGGAAATGGCAGAGGGAAAGTGATGACATTGTTCGATAGAGGCAAAAATTATTCTATGAACCGGTTATATACCCATCGACATGTCATATTACTTACATGAACTTAAACCGATTGCATGATAGTAGAAACCACATATACATGTGTTGGAAGAAAATTATATAACCGACAAATACAATAAATTTCGCCCTCTAAAGTTTGTAAACATTGATCATGACGCTTGATGAAGCACTGGTTCAGTACTAGCTAGAATTTCCTTTATTGTTCGAAGTTGTATGAACCATATAACTCAGTGAATCATTTTTACGTTTACAAAATAAATTTTTTGAAGACTTTGCCATTGCCAATTTTTGAGCATATCCATACCTAGACAAGCCATATGTATAGACAAAAGAAGAAAGCTTTTTTGATAAACAAGTAATTTGGTTAGGCAGCCCTAACTTTTCTAGATATATAGCTATTGAACCCTAAGGTGGCTAGGATTATCCAAAAGAGGAACCACGATTATGGACACGTTGATCATATCGATTTCGTTTTACAATGATTTTTCATTTGATTTCTAATTGTGAGCAAATATCTGGTTTTATTGGAAAACTCTACCGTTGTCGTGGATCAGACATATATGCTAATGTGGTTATGCTATTCTGAAATTGACATTTAACAACGAGGTCATATTTCGTCAAAACTTGCGAAAGCTCCCAAGCAAGATCTCCAAATCAACCTCACTCAATTCAAACTCAGAGGGATGTTTTTTAGAATGACCCTTGACAAATCATGAAAGTGAGGCTAGTGATATTGCATCTCTATATTCATGTGAAATAATATGTATATATAGTTTAAGTGGTATAGAGTTGGAGATAACCTTATGAACTTGGGGATAGCCTTGTGTGACGTATGCAATGATACATTCACTTGAACCAATATCTACAAATTAAGGGTTCTAACCTGAGAAATAGATTGATGAATTGGGGTGTCACAAACAATCCGCATAACAAGATATTGTACGTTGAATTTTGGCTGCATCACTTATATATCTCCCCTAGACGATGTAGGATTATAGTGCACTTGGTATCATGTCCGTGTCTCTTGCACCCGCTCACACAGGTCACTAAAGTGGAGATCTAGGCGGTTGTCTTATTTGATTATCTGATACGTACTGTTATGTTTAGCAGTAATATGTCCATGTAATTACAAATTAAATGATAATTTTCTTAAGTGAATCAAAGTGGTTGCTTATTTGTTCACCCTCAAATATACTGATTTGCTTGCACAACCCGTCGTTTGTTTCATGAGTTAAGGACTCAAAAGAAAAGTACACAGATGAAAATATGATTCCTCCTAGAGAAAAAGAAAATATAGGAAAGAAGTGCACGTAGGGGGTGGGAAAATGACTCCTCATTTTCCAGCAATGTTACATAGTTTTATAACTACGATGGTCAAAAAATATAGGAAAGAAGTGCGCGCAGGGGCCTCATTTTTCCAGCAATGTTACATAGTTTTATAACTAAAATGGTCAAAAAATATAGGAAAGAAGTGCGCGCAGGGGCCTCATTTTTCCACCAACGTTACATAGTTTTATAACTAAGATGGTCCTGTTAAAGTTTGTAAATACCAATCTCGTCCCAAATAATGTTAGAATCTTAATTGCTTTCCCAATTTTACCAAAACACCGTAGTGAGAACTTGTTTCCCATCTTCATGAAAATATGAAAGGAATAGCTTTTCCAAAAAGTTTACTCCGTGAACCGGATGAGATCTACGTAGTATTTCGCTAGTGCATAAACTATGCTAAGCATGACAACTTTTTACGTAAATCATCTATAGAACTTATAGAAAAACTAAAGCAACTGATAATTAAGGACAAGATTTAAACATAAGATATTTCCGTTGACAAACCACATACAAGATCTTGTATATATGTGTGATTGGTCGACAATTTAGAAAGTTGGTATGACCCAATTAGCAAGTTAATTGGTCAACAATATTCTAAAAAGTTGGAATGACCCAATTAGCAAGTTAAATGACAATGTCATATACGAACGTAACCATGACACAACCAAATCCAAAATTGCAAAAGTTTTGACCAGGTGCTTGAAGTCATAATAACAATGTTCTTAATTTTCTTCAAAATTAGTGTAATAATAAAGTTTGACAAAAAGGTGTAGAATATCACAAGAAACATCATCCATAGAAAAATACGCAGAACATCCCTCATGTCAATTTAGGCGCAAGTTGTGGGCAAAAGCCAAAGTTGACACAAAGCTGAATAGGATGGATTGCTAAATAGTATGATCTTTTGCTTTCTTTTGGGATTAGAAGAAAAAAGAGGCAGGGAGACCCAAAATCTGAAGTAAAATACCATAATGCGTATATTGCAAAAGATTGATGGCGTTAGTCACTGTGAACTGAATTAAGGGACCACATCAATGATGGTGCATTTGAACTTGAAAATGATGGCATGGTGAAAGAGGCCTGTATTCAATTTTATCACCTAATGCCATAAATGGTCACATATCCTTTCACAATCCCAGGACATAATAATTAGGAGGAATTGGAATGCTTGCAGTATGATCCAATATGTGACAAGAACTTGAAAGGACTCTGGTGATTTTCTGTTCTACTTTTGATTATTCCTTGCTGTAAATATTACAGGATGTGATGCACCTAATGAGTTGGGTTAGAATTTTGAATATCCTATGAGTTTAAGCATGCTGCTATAAGTAATAGGCAAAATGTAGAAAACTAGCTAGCTAAAAACTTGGTGATTTTTTTTTAATTTTAATTTTTTTATTGGGGTTTCTTTAAGACTTTAAGCAGACCCATATCACAATTCTAATGAACTTTGAGTTTGTAATGAAGTGTGTTAGCGGGGTGTCATCTGTCAAAGTTCAATTTAGACCAGAAGCTTTTCTGTCTCAACACAACATTCAAAGGGAAATGAGGAACAAGAAGAGCTGGAAAACTGTTGGAATTTCCTGATGAAAAAGAGTTGGTTAATTAGGGTCTTCAGCTTTGAGTCATATTTCCAATCACTGGAATCTCTCTTAATATGTTCTATGAACCATGCTTAATTTGATTTGCAGTCTTGGTTGAATTGGGTTTTGCTTTCTCTTATGGCTATAATTCAATCAGGAAATTTCTAGCTCCTTTTTTTCATACTTGAGCAAGGACCTGCTGACGTTTTGTTTTCCCCCATCTGCTTGTACTTTGTACAGCTTTGAAGAGCGTGTTTCTTTGATTTAATACTAAACTAGGCAAACATGCCGTTTTGCTCACTTCCATCTTCTTTGGCTTAAAAAGAAAGCAAACAAAGTTCCGAAACTATGGTCAGGAATCAGAATGCTTTTCAAAAGATCCCATTTCTTTAGCCAGTAGTTCAACTGTACATTATGCATAAAAACTGGAAAAGCATTTACTCAGAAACTTACAACCGCACCATGTTTATGCTCCTTCCCTTTCAATCATCAGTTTCTACTTCTCCTTTAGCCTTTGGAAAGAGTCTTTTTAACACTTCAGCGCCGCGTAACATGCGTCGAAAATATGCTGAATTCTCACAATACAAACAAAAAATGGAATGAAGACCAATAGAATTGACTTCACAATTTTCACCCGCATACAGGAGTAATGTAGATTCTGGTAATAAACAAAAAAATTGATGATACAACCAAAATAAAAAAAAAGAACCAAGACTGGAGCTAAATTAGCTTTCTAGTTCACTGCGTATCCAGTCTTGTGCGCACATCAATGCTTGGATGGTAGCAGGTTTCAGTGCACTCCAATCACGATCAAGCAATCTTCCTCCGGAGTTGAATGCCGAGTCTAATGAAGCTTTTGACATGGGCATCCCCAACACATTGCGCGCCATCATAGATAGAATAGGATACCTAGGAGTGTGAACTTTCCACCAATTTAATACATTAAATCCAGGGGCATTACGAGGAAAAAGAGGTTCCTCCAAGTACTTGTCCAAATCTGACTTTGAGCCTTCGCTCTGACTAGTTTCCTGCAGATATGTATCAAAACCAGTCAGCCTATCCCTAGAGTCCCTTCCAGAACTAGGCAAGCGAGAACCACCGCCTACTTGCCAAGCCAACCCTTGATCCAAGGAAGCTAAGCTGATGGAATGTTCGTCATAGAGCTCTTTAACGCACTCAAAAACATCACATATCCGGCCTGGGGCACCACTTCCAAAAATTTGTGCATAGAAATACTCTACCAGTTTCATCTTAAACTGAGGATCTAACACAGCCGCAACTGCTAAACCCAAGCTACACCTCTGCCAATATTCTTCAAATTTGCTCCTCATCTTAAAAGCCAAAGAACTAATATAATCATCTGGATTCTTGCACCACTCATTCAGCTGCAAGTATACACCACAGAGCTCATGAAAATATAGATTTGCAGTTGGAGACGTGAATCTTGTAAAAACATTAGTAACCTCAACAAAGTGCTTCAAGTAGCTAGTAATGACAGTGGCTCTATCCCATTCAATATCAGAAGGGCACATTGTATAGACAGGGTCATTCTCTTGCAACAAAGCAAATACAGCTCTGTACAACAACGCAATTTCAAGCATAGCATATGTGGAGTTCCATTGCAATGGATTATCTAGACATATGCACCTCTCACCCTGGATTCCAACTTCGCGAGCTATCTCATCGAATTTTGATTGTATTACTTGCGAACTTTTGACATACCGTATACTTCCTCGAATCTTAGCAGTCATCTCACCTAGAGCTTCAAGAGCATCCTGAACCATCATATTGATAACATTTGCTGCACAGCGTACATCAAATAATTGGCCATTGCAATAAAGGAACTTGTTTTGGGACTGCCTGTCTCTGATTTTTAAGGCTATGTTGTCATTGGTGGAAAAGCTATCAAATGTCATGGAGAACAACTTGCGATCAATATCCCAATCCATAAGAGATTTTATGATAATTTCTGAAAGCATGTCTTCTGTATGAGAAGAGTCAACCATGATGAAACTTAAAATCTTCTTGTTTAACTGCCAAGATTCATCAATGTACTGTGCAGTCAAACACAAGAACTCAGAACCATCCAAAGAGGCCCACATATCAGCAGTAAGGCTGATTTTACCAGGCAACTTATCCAAGACTTCACTCACCTTCTGCTTCTCTTTGGAGTAGATCTCCATACAGTCAGCCTCAACCCCTTCAGAAGTCACAAGCTCAAAGAAAGGCTGTAGATTTTTGACAAATACTCTGAATCCAACCTGCTCAACCATAGCCAATGGATAGCCATGTAAAATTATCATTCGAGCAAGATCAAATCTACTTCTCGTTTGATTAAAGTTACTACTCCCATAGTTACTGATGTCATCTTTTGTTTGCTCTTGCTCAAACCTAATATTCACAAGGTTAATAACTTCATCCTTTCTCTGTTCTTGATCAAAATTTGCAATAGTAAGAGCTCCTTCCTTTTTCTTTTCTCTTGCTGTATAGATTTGAGGTAGGTTAGCTCTTCTCTGACACCTTATCAAATGATTCCTCAAATGTGATGTCCCACTAGTACTTGATCCACTGAGTTTCTTTTTACAATGTCTACAAACAGCAATACAAGAGTCACCTTTTTTAATCCTATCAAAGTCATTCCACACCACAGATTTTAATCTGGTTGACTTGACAATTACAGCATCTGACATATCCATTGCATAGACCTAGTAATTCAACAGTATCTGCACATAACAAACATGCACACATATTCATTAATAGTATGATCACTAACCCAAAAAGGATAACACAATGCAGCTGAGGACTACAACAAACTTGGGCATGCACAAACAGGACACAAGGACATGACAGCCCTGTACAGCTGAAAACAATCTAGAGAAATGAAAATAACAAGAATCTCGCAGACCTGACCGCCACCTTTCTTGTGATCTATTCAGTTATACAGTACAAACAAGTTATTTTTTACTAAATCTGCTAACAGCTAATCCAAAATATAGCTAGTTTTTTTTTTTGTGACAACTATAATCCAACCAACAACTGAATACTATCCATCCGAAATGCCTGTACTCACTCATGGAAACAGCTAAAGGAATATGTACCCTGAACTGCTGAGATTCTAATCCAGATCCAGCAAGATCGGTGATCTGAAGCCTATTGAGTTACCTAATCCTCGTGTACCGAGCTTTGATGCCCAACAATCACATCGGACGATAATGTGATTGAATTATCATATGATAATTTACAAGACACAACTGCTGGATTGTGGTGCCAAAAGACACTATAGGAAGACTAGAGGATAAGGTATGCAAAATTCTCAAAAACTAACAGCACTCAGTTAAAAAACCGCACCCAAACAAGCCAAAAGAAAACGCACTTGACAGAAACGAACGAGCAGGCGATATGGGAAAACACGAAACAACCACCTCTATATAAAAGAACAGGAATCGGTGAAATTAAGCCCTCAATAATCCTCTAAAGTTTTCCAATACAGATCAACTAGTTCTTATACTTGTAACATTATAACAACCCACCACACACACGTCGAAGCTCAAAATAATGTGCAATGATCTCTATATAACAAAACACCACCAACAGTTGGGTTTACACAGCAAGAACAATGAATAATGGGTTTTTCACAAGGTAAGTATAAATATTCAACCATGAGCCCAGCAAACAGAAATTCATGAACTTGAAATCAATGTTTGATATAAACCGATTAGAAGAGAATAATCATATGACTAATGGTATATTTTATGTAAAGCTATTTTGGCAGAACCAAGAGTAATACAAGTAAAGATGGCAGCTTTATCGTCTTCAATGCCCTCACGAGCTTTACTGTACAGGAGGGCAGAGTGAGAATTTAAGAAACAAAACAGGGTCTGGAAATTCGACCCGAATATTGAACTCGGGTCAGAGTCCAGGACAGGCGAAAGAGGCGAAATTGTTTCTTTTGTTTTTAAAAAAGAAAAAGAAGAGCACCTCGAGCTCGCCGGATCTGTACCGGATCAGGGCGGCCAGGACCCGCCTGACCCAACCGACTCGAACCGGGTCGAAACCCACCGGGTCAAAGGGCCCACTTGCAACCGGTATTACGGTTCTCGGATCGGAATCGGAGCATGTAAATATAAATAAAGCAAGATAATAATCCAAAAGGAGCACAGAGAGAGAGAATAAAAGCCCCGACTAACATTCGGAGTCGGAGTCGGAGTCGGAGCCCAGGAGGTAAATTCTAGGGTTCAAACCCCCCAATATTAACGAAATTCTTTGAAATTGATAAACGATAGAAGAACAAGATTAGGGGTTTGAAACGTACGGTGGCCGGGGAAGCTGAGCCGGAGCCGAATTTGCGAGGGTGGCGAAGACAATTGGGGATTGGGGTTAGGGTTTGAGAGAGAGAGAGAGAGAAAGAGAGAGAGTGAGAGAGAGAGAGTGGCAGTCGGGGTAAATATGGAAGGGGAACCAATTTGGTAAGAAGGCGCGCAACGGAGGGGAATGGCAGTAGTTTAATTACTACTTTACCCTCGCTCCCAACACAGGATGATAAATCTTTGGGTTTTTGTCTATTTACCCAATTTCTAGAGAATTTTTTCCCACTTACCCTATTAAATTTTTTTTATTTCCTCATTATCTAAAACACTCTAAGGAAGTCTTCCCTACTACCCCATAAAACTTTTATTTTTTTTATTTTTTTAATACTATTTTACCCTTACTCATATGTTACTTAGAGAGAGAGAGAAAAAAACCATAGGAGATATCGCCGGAACCCCGTCACCAGTCATCAGATTCTGATCATCGGTCGTCGGATTCCGGTCACCGGCCACCGCCAACCGGACTTTCCTGAAAATCTCGCCAGAGGTCCCCAAAGAGGTCGTCGGAGATCTTATAGGTCACTAGAAAGGTTTATTGCCCCCAATAGACGTTTCGATCACCAAAATTGGAACTAATTTTCATAAAATTAGATAAATAAAATTTGATTGAAGAAAAAAAAACTAAGAGATTACATCAATTCAAAAAGTCTATTGCCCCCCAATAGACCTTTAATAGACTTGTATTGCCCTTGATAAATTTTTTTTTTCTTTCCTTCCTTCTGCCTCCGTTTTACCCAAAAAAAAAAATTGATTTGGGCACCCACATCTTCTTCTAGATGGAACCTCAACGGAGCCGGCGATGTGTTTGCTGTGGATGTGGTTGATATATTCATATATTCCTATATTTTTATGCCTCGTAATCTTGGTATTTATGTTTAGTTTTCCTTATTTATGATTCTTTTACATCTTTTAGTGTTTTTGTAGGTTTGTTCCGTAGAAAGAATAAAATAAGCTAGAATGAGCTAAGTAGGATTGAAAGGTTATTGAAATACCACATTCCAGAATCTGTCTGTGCAAGACATCCAACTTCGCTGAATTACTGGGAGTTACTTAGATCGAATCAAACAATGAGCTTTATATCATTGGAAAGCTACGGATGTCTACTTTCTGTATAATTTTACGGATCTTGATTTCGATACTCATAGAACAAGTTACGATTATTTGAGTGAAGATAGGTCAGACAATAAATCTGCTCTAGAATTTACAAACATTCGTGGATAACTCAAGTTCAATGGCACATGAATCATCAATCCTAATGTTTAAAGGAAGTTAATTCAGATGAGGATTAAATGATGAACTTATTCCTAATTCTACAAGAGATATTTCAAGGTTTTCCCATTCCAAATGAAGAAAGGAATTTAAACTCAAGTTTTACTAGGAAACATGAAGCCAAAGATGAGCAGAAATCTTCCTTATATAAGGGAGCACGAATTTACATGAGAGAGTAGAGTCTCGAGAGCACAATGTAGACGCCTAAGAAGCAGAGACGACTCATCCATCTTCCCCTTCTTTTCCCTTTCCATTCTTTTTATGTTTTCTTAGTTATGTTTTGCTAAACCTTTTTCTAGGGCTATGATGATGCCCTATCATGATTGTTTATGTACTTTGATGTTATATTGATGGATTTATAATTTCTTTATGATGAATGCTTAATCACTATTTGAATTGATGCTTTATGTTTAAGTTCTTTGATTGATCACCTTAGGGCTTTGCATATAGTAATTGGAAGACAAATTTGAAACAAAGATGCAATATAATTTGATTAGCTTCTTGTGATTAAGTGTGGTAAATTACATAATTACTTGAGAATTGGTTTGAGGGTAAATGGTTATTTGTGGTTAAATTGTGTATCTGAGAACAAAAATCTGTTATTGGAGTAAGTGGAGTAACTTTTACTTATTTTGATGTGTTTGGTCAAGGACCCTAAATCCACCGAATTACTTCTTTTTGTTATGGTCAGCATGTTTTTATACTGTAGGGTAATTTTACTCATGAACAACAAAGTACTGTTCACTTGTTCAGTACATAAAATTAATTTTTTTTTTCTATCGAACAGCGACACGTTAATTTCATTGGTCAGTGAGTGAAATTATACATCATGAACTACCCTAAAATAATTTAATACTTGAGTAATATTAGGATCAGCAATCGTCATAGCACAATTAGAATTTCGTATATTGAAACTGAAAAATAAAAGTCTCTTTCCTTTTGTAGTAAAACAACAAGTGCACGTAGGTTCTCAATATTTAATTCGATGGCTACCTTACACTGTAGTCCAATTTTTGGGCCTGCTTACATTTTTTTTTTTACACATTTATTTATTTATTTTCACTTCATATATGTTTGATGGAAATGAAATTTGAACATGTAATCTCTATAACTGTTAGATAGATTAGTTAACAAACTATTCACAGGGGCCCTGGCTTAATTACAATTGTTGATTAGGTGGAAAGTATTGTGAAATAGTTATGAACATATTGGTCTAGACTTGGGCAGTTGATCACATTTAGAGTTTGGGGCTGTGACTAATTACCTAATTTTAGCCTAAAAATTGACAACTTACTCCACTAGGAGTTTTTTTTGTCTCATTTACCCAATCTAACATTTATTGACAATTTTAACCTTATTTTAATTAATAAATTACATTCATCTCTCTCTCTCTCTCTCTCTCTCTCTCTCTCTCTCACACACACACACACACACTTCTGCCTCCTCACCCAGACCACTGTCGTCGAGCCCTAGGCCTCGCAGCTTCTATCCCCGCCGTCTACCAATGGGCATTTCTCGGCCATCACCACCGACTACTCCATCGTCGATCCCTAGGCCTCCATAATCGTCACTCTCTCTTTCTCTCTCATTGTCGTCCCCCCTTTCCTGTCTCTGATCCCGTCTCTGAACAATCAAGTCCCAAATCTGGGACGAGGCTTCGGTGAAATAATCCATCCTCGAATCCTTGGAGTTGATCGAGGTTTTGGACCGCAGCCAAGGGATTACGATCATGGATTCCAGATCCCAAGTCACTACCATCTCCGCCGGACGGCGATTGACTAGGTATTGGGGATGGTGATCTCATAGCCGGAGTTAGGTGTCGGGGACTGGACGGCAGCGTAGGAGGAGGAGTCGGCCACGCCTCGAAGCCTCCCCAATCGAAGCCAAACCCCATTTCCACCTCAAAGTCCTCGTTAACTTCCAAGCCTTTGCCTCAGAGAACCTAGAGCCTCGATCAGAAGAGTCCCGAATTGCAGGCCTCACACTTAGGTGGGTGGCCAGAGCAATTTTTTTTTTGGGTATACTGTGAGCTCCGAGAATGGGGAAGGGAAAAAAAGAAAAAAAAAAAAGTGAACGTGTACAATTGAACATAAAAGTTGATCAATTTTGTCTGTAGTGTATTCATTTTAGTTTTGAGAGTTTATGCAATTCACTTGAGGGCAATAATATGATTATTGGGGGCAATAATATGATTATTTGGAGGCAATACTATCAGTATTGGGAGGCAATACTATAAGTATTGGGAGACAATAATATGATTATTGGGAGGCAATAACATAATTATTGGAGGGTAATAATATGGTTACTGAGTATTATTAGGAGGCAATGAAATCTGACGTCGGAATCTGGTTACCAGTCCGGTAGCAGGATTCAGGATTCCGGTGACCGGTCGCCGGATTCAGATGATCGGTCGCCAGATTTTGGTCACCGGTCACCAGAGTCCTCGGCAGGCCACTGGTCACAGGAGTCCGGCTAGGTCTCCGATGATTTCTCTCTCTAAGTGACAAAGAAGGAGAGGGCAAAATTATCCCAAAAATAAATAAAAAAGAATTAAAAAAAAACTTAATTGGATATTAGGGAAATGATCTCTTAGAGTGTTTGGGTAAGTGGGCAATCTCTTAGAGTGTTTGGGTAAGTGGGGTTAATTAACCCAAAATTTTTATAAATGATCATTTTCCCTATAATATATAGCCATCATATCCTTGTTATTTCCGCGAGAATATCTACAAGCTCCCCTCCAAAGTTAAATGCTGGAGATTAGGCCTAGGAACTCCAAACCGAGACCGAAACCGTCCGATCCGAGCCGATACCGATCGGGTCGGTTTGCAATTCCAGTTCCACATATTCCCGAACCGTACCGTACCGAATAGTAAGCAAACGGGTCTGCATCGGTATGGGTCAAATAAATACCATATTGTTCGACCTGACCCGATTTTCTAATATTTTCACGACTTGTCGTATGTGATCAGCCACTCAGCCCTAATACTCCCAAATCCCAATTCATTTCGCATTTTCCCCTTCTGCCTTTCTCATTTCTGAACTCACAAACCCTAAATTCCTAAATTCCTCTCTGGCTCTCTGCTCTCCATCGAAGAATTGAAGGCTCTCACTCCTCTCTCCCCTCCATCGAAGAATCAAAGTCTCTCACTTGGTCACTCCTCTCAGTCCTCTCACAGAGACCAAATCAAAGTTCAAGAGTGAAGAAGTTAAGACTTAAGAGCCTCGATTTGACTCAACTTGATTCTTCAAGCGTCCCACTCTGAATCAATGGGAAAACTGGGGGCAACTCTCTCTTTCTCAGATTTTTCTGTTTTCGTTCATGCTTTGTACTTTGTAGCAGCATGATTGAATTTGGGGTTGATTAGTGGTTGGATCTGTGAGGTTTCAGTAGTGAAATTTTAGGCTGGAGCAGTGGGTAGTGTGTGGTTGTGGACTTGTGGGATCAAATGAGTTTTAAATTTGAAGTGATTTAGGCTGGAGGCTTATGATTTACAATGCTGCATTTTTTTTCTTCAGGTTTCTAGAAATTTTGCTATTCAAAGCAGCTCAGGCCGATTGGAACCAATTGGTACCGAACCGATCGGATTCAGACCTAATCGGTATTGCAGATGAGATTCCGGCGTCCCGAACCGAACCGAGCTGACTATAAACTCGATATCGGTATCGGTATAGGCATTTTCCCGAGCCGAGCCAAACCGATCCCAGGCTTACTGGAGATTGTCATTTAACTATTTTTCAATTCTAGGCTAGCTGGTTTTGTGTATATCTAAGCCGGTCAACGAATAAAAAAATTCGATTCTTTAATCTAGACAATGATGAATTGACAAACACCAGAGGCTGTAAAGATGTTGTATACATAATTGTTTGTATGCTACTATGCTATAAGCAATGGCCGTTAAACACAAGATGAAGCCTCAGTATTGTCGTTCCACCAATGAACATTGTTTCAGTACTGATCCTGAGGTCGCTATAAATACTACCCAAAGAGCCATTGATAGATATCCTAGCTAGCAAGTATCTTCTAAGAAGCAAGAGGACCATGAAGCTTTCGTTGCTCTCATGTTTGCTCCTTCTATCTGTATCATGCAACAGCGCTAACCAAGTTGGCAACCTCAACAAGTTGATTAAGTCTCACAGATATCAAAAGCCTCTTCAGTCTGAGTCGCAGAATGGCTTAGATCGGGTTGGAGATAACACTTATTCTCCGGTGTATGTTGGATCCCAAGATGGGTCAAAGGAAGCCGATAAGGTTGAGGCTTTGCCCGGACAACCAACCGAAGGAGTGGATTTTAATCAATATGCAGGATATGTTACGGTTGACGCTGACGCTGGGAGAGCATTGTTCTACTACTTTGTAGAGTCGCCCCAGAACTCTTCAACAAGACCTCTGGTGCTATGGCTAAATGGAGGTAAATATTTCATATCTAGATTGCCAACGTGTTAACATTAGTGGCCTTGATTGTAGTATTCATACCGCTTGTAACATGTTCTGTATGAATACAATTATTTGATAAAAAAAAAAATCTAGATTGCCAACATGTTAACATTATGCCCCAGTGTTAATTAGATTGATTATTTAGTGCATTGATTAGGGCACAGAATTATAAATTAATATACATCGGTCAACAAAGTAGAATGCGCACATTTTCTTGTCTTTGTTATGTGCTAGCAAAAATTTGGTCAATCACCTTTAAATCTAAATTTAATGGTGAAAAGAAATATTTTCTAACTAGTGTGAGTTGATTTATATTTCACAACATCTACATCTACTTTGATTGACCAAAACTTTTATATATAAACAATTAAAGTTACAGATCGACCAAGAAAACACTATATATTAATGTAGGCATATAATGATGAAAATGAAATTCTAATCTAAGAACGGGGTACATCATGACAAATTGACAAGAAAATCCAATGGAATGGTGATTTTAGACAGCATATCTATGTATGACCAATTAATGACGTTGTATATGTTCATGTATGTTACAGGACCAGGATGCTCGTCTCTTGGATATGGAGCCATGGAAGAACTGGGACCTTTCAGAGTCAACAGTGATGGGAACTCACTATACAAGAATGGTTATGCATGGAACAATGGTACGTTCCCATGACCTATAATCTGTTCAGTTTATTTGTGTAGCAACAGTAATAGAGAAAGAACGCACGTATTCCACCTGTTCGTATTATATATAATTCAATCCATTTAGACAAACTAAAGAGCTGTGAATGCATTCATTGCAGAGGCAAATGTCCTCTTCTTGGAGTCTCCGGCAGGAGTTGGGTTCTCATATTCAAACACAACATCTGACTATCAAAACGTGGGTGACAACAAAACTGCCTCTGACTCTTACAAGTTTCTTATAAACTGGCTAGAAAAATTTCCTGAATACAAAACCAGAGACTTCTTCATCACTGGAGAGAGTTACGCTGGTCACTACGTACCTCAGCTTGCATACACCATTGTCTCTGAGAACAAAATCACAAATCAAACGAAAATCAACCTCAAAGGAATTGCAGTGAGTTAAATTTCTTATTTTCTTGTAATTTAATTATATATCAACGTGACTACAAGACTGTTTACTTATGGCTTCTCTGTCTACGTATATTAACTATATTTGCAGATTGGGAATGCCTGGATTGATGCCAGTACCGGTACACAGGGTGGTTATGATTATTTGTGGACACATGCTTTGAATTCTGACGAAACCAGTGCAGGAATCAATAAATATTGCGATTTCGTTACTTTTAATATCACAAGCACATGTGATAAATATATGAGTCAGTCAGAGAATGAGGTTGGAGAAATTGATCCTTACAACATATACGCTCCACTTTGCAATACAGAATCCAAACCTGCAGCCTCAACTGTTTCAGTAAGTCTCTAACTAATTGAGAAGATTTATTCTAACAAATTATTAGTAATATTAGGAAGTGTGTTCAATTTGAGATTGATGCATGATGTACATGATCATCAGGCAGATGAATTTGATCCATGCTCTGACAACTATGTGAACACCTATCTAAATCTTCCGGAGGTTCAAGCAGCTCTTCATGCTAAACCCACACAATGGTCAGCTTGCAGGTATGCATCTACAGAAATTATAGAAAACTTGATTCAAGATTAAAGAAGAAAAAGAAGAAGATTTTCAATTACTCTGTTTATTTAACTAATTGACCTTAATTTTGTCTTGGTCTCTAGTAATGTTGGATGGACGGACAGCCCACTCACCGTCCTCCCCATAATACAAGAGCTCATAGCAAGTGGAATCAGATTATGGATATATAGGTCAGCACATAACTTGATCAAATTTTTTTTTTCTTTATGATTTTTTCATTATTAAGGCAAAAAATAAGGGTTACATATGTATACTCATAGAGATGTTCGGCGTATGGATTGTGTTTGTTTTTGTGTGCAGTGGAGACGTTGATTCGATGGTAGCAGTGACAACTACAAGATACGCCATTAACACGCTGAACTTAAAGACTGAGACTCCATTTCGGCCATGGTACTCTAGCACCGGCGAGGTTGGAGGATATGTGATTAGTTACGAGGGGTTGGTATTTGCCACAGTAAGGGGAGCAGGCCATGAGGTTCCAAGCTACCAACCAGAGCGAGCACTCACCTTGTTCACATCTTTCATTCAAGGGGCGCCACTTCCTTCCTCTTGATCGATCACAATATCATTTTAATTTCCACCACATAGGTCGACAGAGCTGGCGAATTAAGCTTCAACACAGTACATAACACATCTGTAACACCTAGATAAATTCCTGCACAATAACATGAGACTGTTTGAAATAATTGAAGCTAGCTGATCAAGAAGAACAAGTGATTGACCATTACACGTACACACACATATGTTATGCATTTCTGCTATTTTGTTTTAATGCTTGGCTTGTTTCATTTATGTTTGCTATTAACATATATCTTATTGAAAGGTCAATAAAAATCAAGGTTTATTCCCCGTCTTTGGTGTTGGAAGAGCTGTCGACCCTGAATTATAGGACAATACTACCCTGCTTTATTTTTACTTTTTTTTAGAATGAATAAAACCTTTTATTTCAAAATAGGGTTAATTAGTGTTCTAAAAAACGGCCGCCTAGGCGCTGGGCGGCGGCAGACCGAGGCGAGTAATGGCTAAACAGAGCTCTGAGGCGGATTGGATTTAGGCGGCCTGGGCGTCCGTTTGGGTGGTCTGGGCGGCTAGGCGGTTTCAATATATATATATTTTTTTCGCGACACCTAAACTCCAAATCGACAAAACTCAATCACCCAAGCCACCGTTCCTCTGCACTGGAGCTCTTCCCAAGCCACTGTAGCTCTCCCCAACCCACCGCAGCTCTCCCCAACCCACTGATCAAACCAATTCTGATCGTGAAACTGAAGTCGCGGTGGAGACAGCCGTGGCTTTTCAAGCTTGACAAAAATTATGAAAGCGGAAGAGAAAGAGAGGATGGGAGCTCACCTTGGTCGATCGGAGCGAGAAGACAAGAGAATAGCAGAGAAGTGAATAGGGAACCAGATTAATTTGTCGATTTTGACGATGAGTTTGCCGATGTCATCTGCTGGGTTCTCCAGATCTATTTTTTTCTGGGACAGTGGTGGTCCAAGTCGACATCTGTTGGAGTACTTTGAATGTGTGGTTCAACTTGAATAGGAAACCCATATTCCAGGTCAAGTGTTTGACCGGCATTAGAAACAGGAGTAAACTATATTCCTATAAAATGAGCTTATTAATCTTATTGTATATTATAGTAAGTCTTCATATATCTTCTAATAAAAAAGTCTTTATATATAATTTAAGTCTATATATAGTTATATACTCTTTTTTTAATATTTTTATATGCTATAAAAATAAATAATAAATTAAAAAATACAAAACCGCCTAGGTAGGCACCCGCCTGGGCGCCTGGGCGCTCCTCCCCAGCCCACCGCCCGACTAGCGCCTAGTGATTTTTCGAATCTTGACTTAATTACATATAAGTGCATATTTCAATGTTTTTTTTGCCATAAGACTACTAACTTTTTTTTTCCTCATACGGCCACTAGATTAAAAAATGTGTTAAATTTTGAATATAAAAAATCAACATATTTACATAACTGTCACAAGAGTAAAAAATCAACAATCATTCTCTCTCTCTTCTCCGGCAAGGTCTCCGGCCAACTTTGGTGGGTCTCCGGTCGACCTCTGGCCAACCTCCGGTGACCACATAAGCTACTGTCGCTAGCAACAAAAACTACTCTTGTGAGATTTCCGGCAACCTCCGGTGAGGTAGCAAAAGCTACTGTCATCAACAAAAAAAGCTGCTGACAACTTCCGGCGAGGTAACAAAATCTACTATCATCAGCAACCAAAGCTACTGTTACCAAAAAAAACTTTTCTCCCTAAAACCATAATCTATCATCCCCACCAACAAAAGCTACTGTTACCAACACCAAAAATTACTCTAACTAACAACAAATGCTACTCTCACAAATACCAGAAAGCTACTCTCACCAGCACCAAAAAATACTCTAACAAACACCAAAAGTAACTGTCACTAACAACAAAAGCTACTATCACCAACACCAGCGAGCTACTCTTACACTAAAGAGCTAATCCAGTAACAGAAGCTACTTTGACCTTCAACAAAAACTATTATCACCAACACAAAAAGCTATTGTCACAAGTAAGAAAAACTATTATCACTAATACTAAAAGCTATTCTCCAAGACTTGCAATGCTCAAACAAAAGCTACTGTTAATGTGTTAAAAAAAAAAAAAACTACTCCATTATAACAAAAACTACTGTTAATGTGTTAAAAAACTACTCCACTATAACATAAACTACTGTTAATGTGTCGAGTCTTGATACATTATATACGTAAAGTCTAGCAATTCCACACAACAAAACCAAAAGAAATCAAAACAATACAAACTAACAAAACCATCCCCCCATCATTCAAGAGCACAACTCTTTTTCTCTCCCTTGCAAAATTCCACAACAGATGAATTCAAACAAATCCAAACCCATTCATTCCAATAAATCACAATCAAATCAAACCAAACTAAACACCGTCTAATTTTTTTCCGATAACAAAAATCAAGCTAGAAGCCGGAAATACAAAATGAAAATCAAGCACCAGAAAACGTAAACAGAACGTGAACGTGGACGATTCTACCGCCGCCGACGTGCTATGGAGGCCTGTGTTATCTCAGTCACCATATCAAGGTTTTCTGTTATCTCGTGATGAGGCCGAGGCCAGGAGTTGTGTGCTTGGAAAGCATCGACTGCTTCATATCTGAGCCACCAGATCATAACCGCTCGTCGGATAACGACTCTGCTTCGAATTTGAGATCCTTGCCGCCGGCTCGATGATTGGAAGCTCGAGGTTCCTCATCTTCTTGTGCTGCCACCATTCGTTTTAGATCGGAGCGATGGTGGAGCTTTGGGGCCGTTTCAGCTACAGTTAGACTCATCAAAGGTTCGAATTAGAACGCCGACATCGATCGTAAGAGGTCGATTTCATGTCTCCGTTTTGGAATTGAATTGTGTGTGTGTGTGTGTGTGTGTGTGTGAGAGAGCAATGAGATCTGGTTTTGAAATATATCCGGATTAGAATTTTCTTCGATATAATTCTGGAGGGGTATAATAGTCAAAGTAATCACATTTTTAGCCTCAAAGTGGCCTTATATTGACAAAAAAAGATTTAGTGGCTCTATTAATAATTAAAGTTTTAAAATAACACTAATATGTAATTTTCTATTCAAAATAACAATATTACATAAGACAGGAATGATCGGTGGTGGATAAAAATTTCTCACTCTCCTCCTTACGAACTAGGCCTGGGATTTCTGAACCTGGAACTGGTGGAATCGCACCTACCTGAACAGTAATAAGTGATTCAGTCCGGTTCTGCATATTAAAAATGTCACTTTTTGCTCGAGCAGAACCGTTTGACAAACTGCAGTTCGGTTCCGGTACTGCACTTATCTAACTATAAAGAACCGAAGGAACGGGTCATAGTCCCTATTAGCCCATATAACTATATAAGTGATATAACCCCATAAGTCCATAACGTTTTAGAAGCCCATATGCATGATTTTAGAGCCCATGCATAACCCATATTCGATTAACAAACTAAAAAAAAACCCCATTTTTATCACCCATTTCGATCAGAGCGGTTTCAATATTGAACTAAGCTCTTCACTTCTTTGTTCTTCCCCAATTTGAAAACCTAGAAATACTCAAATACCAATTTCATTTGAAATACCAAATCAGCAAATCCCAAACCCTCGATCCTCATTCAATCATCTGAAATCCCAAATCCCATACACCAGACCCTTACTTTCAATCCCAAATTCCCAATTCTTAAATAATCGAACCTTACCAAAGGGCTTCAAATTCAAGTATCCCTGGTCCGGGGAATGAGATTTTCCCTAGAGAAGGAGTGCAGTCATATCATCCTAGCACCAAGAAAGCCGTTGCAAAGAGAAAGATGGCAGAGAAGAAATCGAAAGCAGCAGCTTCATCAAGGGAGAGAAGTTGGATTTGGAAGCACTTCGATAAGAAGGACCACCTAATTATTGAGACAATTATTATGTACTGGTACGGCTTTATTGCTTCTGTAGTTTTGTATATGTGACTAGGAATAGCTGGGAAACTGCAATATTGGGTGTAGTTCTTGTTGTGTACAGGAACTGGTTGCAATCAATAACCGAACCGAAAAATAAGGTTCCGATTCTAAAACGGTTCAGGCAAAAAAAGTGACCTAACCGAACTGAAAAAATCTTAACAATTTCAGTTCCAGTTCAAGCAAAAAATGCCAAAAACATAACCAATCTCAGGCCTACTAAGAACAACTTCAGTTACGAGTCCGTCATCCACAATGACATCCATGAGCCAAGCTGGCCCAACCCCTAATCAAAGTAATCGCCCCTCAACTCGAGCTACAGAATAAGACCAATTCTGAGAGTCACGGTAAATCCTTGCAGCCAATATTACAAACAGTCACTTCCCTTTCATCAACACCGTGTCCCAAACCAACCAGACCACGTGTAAGAGCAAGTCACCATCACATTGACAACAAGAAAACACTGAGAGTAAAACATGTAATCCCCAAGAATAATGCCATATCACTGGCACTTCATCCACATTAACCCAGGAGTCAAAGAACATAGCCAACCTCAAGAAGAAAAATACTCCTTTCAACACCATGACCCAAAATTTCTAGACCACGTGCAGGAACTTTTCCCCATTACTTTGACCACAAAAAGGTTAGTAAAACTGTTTTTGATCCCAAGTAAAAATTTTACTAAGAGTCAATAACATTTTCACTGAAGGTCAGTAAATTATTTTATTGATAGTCAATACCAGTTTCAGTGACAGATTGGCAGATACCAGAGATTTATTGAGGATCAATAATTTTTTTTTTATTGTGGGTTAATATATTAATTTTTTTTATTGAGATTCAATAAAAGTTATGGTGAAATCTTCGGCGACCTCTCTCTCATGCCATACATGACAAAAAGAAAGAGCGAAAAACAATAAAAATAGAAATAAACCAAACATATTTTTTTCAAAAAGAAAAAATAAATTACAACTTAAAACTTCTCAAACAACTAACACTCAAAGAATAAAAAAAGGAAAGCCTGAGAGGCAGTAAGGGATAGAGATTGTTTCCAAAATTTCACCGTGAATTAATGTCCTGTTTTAATTAGCAATTGCATCAGCCTAGAAATTCGCTTCTCGCTTAACATGCTTGATTTATGTGGTTTGTAGTTGTTTGCGTAACTGGTTGATATCATGGATGATGGGTTTGAGCCGCCAAGGAACTTGTGTTGAACCAGAAATAACATCAATCAGAATTTGGAGTCACCTTCAATCTCTAAATGAGTAAAACCATGGAGTAAAGCCGTGTGAAGTCCTCCTCGTAATGAAAAATCTTCAGCTAACAACACATCAACATAATTTAAATGTTTATAGGTTAAAAGAGGAAGTCCATCTGCTGTTGAAAGCACCAAACCATCAAAGTTAAGCTTGACAAAACCTTCCTTTAGAGGGCATCACCTAATTAAGCTGGCTATAGAGGGCTTCTGAGTAGATGTGGAGTTAGACTGGAAATAGCCTATATAGGAATTAGCTGCAACATAGAAAACATGATTTAGGATAAAAGGCTTATGTCTAAAAATAAGATCATTCCTAGCTTTCCAAATAAAATTTGCAGTATGCAAAACTATGCTAAAAGGATTTGTTTCCTAAGAATGAAAGCTAGATAAGAAATCAATCATATCAATATAGGAACCTTGCCAAGTTTCAGGATGGAAATGAGGGAATATAGAGCACCAAATCTAGTTTTTTTTTTTTTTTTTTTGAAATAGGACGTCAAGCCTTTCATATATTTGAATATAACTGATTACACAACATGACCTACCCTTGAGAGGACCACGTCAATATCAAGCCATGCAGGTTACCCTAAAGCAACCAAATGAAATCACTATGGTAATAGGACCAAGAACCAAACGTAGACAATGTTAGGGCAAGAAAAGAAAAAATAAAAAACCCTAACTTATTCGACGAAATCCAGGACCACCCTACGCAGAGGGGCCATCCCCAGGATCCACAGTTATCAAACTCATAGGAGTAGCCTCCCCCACTACGGTCACCTCCACCACCGTAGCCTTCTCAAATTCAGCTGTCCCCATTAGAGAAATTACCTCCACAGTAGCCTTCCAGTTAGACCCAAAGCCCAAAAACCCATAACCTAGATCGGAGCCAAAACCGACTTGACTTAGACCTGCCTATTCATCGTTGTCGCGGGCCCTACCGTCGCCGACCACCACTGTAGCCACCGCGTGAGAGAAGCGCAATGGCTTCTCCACGAAGGACGCCTCCACCATAACCTCCGGAGAGAGACCCAACCGCCATATCAGAATATGATGGTGCTGTGCAGGAGCCAAGAATTCCCAGACAAACGAACCACCGCCAGGCAACGCAGCCCAGTCTGCAAAAGACCCTGGAATCGTACTGGAGGCACCACCAAAAGCAGCGCTGACCAAGAGAAGGAGGCCGAAGACCCCCATTGCTAGAAGAAGCCCACGCGCAAAGCCATGGCTCCCACCCACATATGAACCCGAGTAGGAGGCAGAAGCTTCATCTCGGATCACAAAAACCCAGCCGCCGCGAAGAAACCCTAAAGAGAGCTCACGGGGAGAGAACATATTATGAGTTAAAAATTACTTCAATCAAAGTTATGTATACCAAATCTAGTTAATAAACAAAACATATTAGAAAAGGAATTAAAAGGAAAAAAATTGGAAAAAAAAGAAGAGATTTATTGGGAAAATCTTATGTAAGTACAACTTAATTAGGCGGGAAAAAGTTGTAGAATTAGGGCTAGTTTGGAATTGATGTGACTTTTTTTAAAAAAACTGCTACTGTTGTGTTGTGAGAATAATCAGCTGTGAATTAAAACAGTTTCATGTTTGGTAAATAATATTTTCAAAAGTGCTGTCAGTACATAAAACAACTGCGAATTGTGTTTTGATCTATAGCAGCTTCTAAAAGCAACCTTTGGGCAACTTCTAAAATCTGCTGCCAGTGACCTATAACTTTCAATTAAAACTGCTTTTTATTTATTTACCAAACACAATAAAATCTAATATTTTGAACAAAAGCTGATTTTTTTTAAAAGCAAAACAATTCCAAAAGTGGCCTTAGACTTTTAAGACATTCTATTTTAACAACTAGACATTAATTTCATTGATAATCGAGCGCAATTATAGATAAAAAGTCACTCTAAAGACACAATTAAAATAATTACAATAACAATAGTACAATACTTCAATAATTTCACCACCAATCGTTGCCACAATTAAACTAGAATTTCAATGTCAACTTTTCTCTCTGCTAGGATTCCCTCTCTAGCCGAGAATCTGATCGAGTCTTCCGTTTGGATGGCGGAGGAGGGAGCAGTGCCTACTCTTTCACTGTCGGCTGAGGCCGTGGCGAGCCTGATGGGGACCGGAGAGACTATGCAAGACCTTTTCTTCTATCTGTGTGGCCGGCTATTGTGGGTGAAGGTTGCAATGCATCGAGTCTCCGGTGTGAGGACTCGGATTGGTATTGGGAAGCAGAGAGGCGTCCAGTTCTAGGGGCATGCAGGAGGCGAAGATCTATGCTCTTCATGGGGGATCTTAGGTCAATAAGGGTTTGTTAGAGTCGGGCTCTACTAGGATCAATCTGATGCTGGTGACGACCTTGGCTTGGAAGGCAACATTGGCGGGCGCAGGGATGAGTTTGTTGGTTTCATTGGGGTCGGCATTGGCAACTAGTGTTGGTGGCCGGGGATAGACCTTGGCTCTTGGTGGGTGTGGCGATGAGGCTACTGGGTTCAGAGCCTCCACATTTTTCAGTGGGAAACCCTAATTTGAATTTAGGGTTTTCTGTTGGGCTATATATGAGGTAGGGGTCATCATGGGCCGGGCTAGGGTCGGGCAGGGTCGGGCCTAGTCAAAGTCAACAAAATTTAGGGCCGGGTAGGGTCGGGCCGAGGCTTAAATATGCTAACCCTTACCCGCCCGAAAAGCCCGATCCGTTAGGGCCGGGTCGAGCCGGCCCTCAAATAGGGCCGAAATGGGCCAAAAAGGCCTTATTTTGTTTAACAAAAAAAAAAAAACATTATTTTTTTCTTCTCAAAATATGGCTTAATGGTATATATTGGTGATAAAAGACTCATTGTTTTTTATTGAACATATTTTATATTCATATAATACTTGTAACTTATAACATTTATTAATATTACTTAAAGTGGTTATATTCAATTAACTATCTATATAAATCTCCCAATATTAATTGTTGTGTAACAAAGAAAATAGAAATTAAAGAAAACAAAACTTATGAAATCAATTACAAAGAAAGAGATAAATTGCATATTATAGAAAAAAGAGAAACATAATTAAAAAATAGAAAAAAAAAAAATTATGGCTTATTTGAGCGTGCCAAAAATTTCGAAATGGAAATTGATCAATCTGACAATGCTCATGGAGGGTAACAAGCCTAATAAACTAGTTATACTACATTACAAGGCATATAAGGATTATGTGCGATCCAAAAATTTTGAAATGAAAATCGACCAATCTGAAAATTCTCATATGTTTATACAACATTGATAGGTATTGTGTAAAGAAATTAGGCCGATCTGCCCTGAATAAGGCGTCCAACGTAGCGGTCAACGCTTTGCACAAGCAAACTTCCCTAAGGGGAGCGGCACCATGCGCCGACAAACGTTGCGGAATTTTAACATCCGTAAGTAGACCCCCTACCCATGAGAGTGTGGGAGCTGAAAGATCGAAAAAAGTGAATTGCCAAGGACCAGTTAAGAGCATATTTGTTTTATGTTCTATTTAGGGTATTGAGTTGACCAGGTAGATCGAGGTCCAACCGAAGGCGAAAATTGCTGAAATTTCTACCACTAACATATATTCATATGAAAACAACATCCAGCGGTTCATTTTAAAAAATTCCATTAAGTCCCCCATTTTGCTCATGGTGGGTAACAAGCCTAATAAACTAGTTATACTACATTACAAGGCATATAAGGATTATGTGCGATCCAAAAATTTTGAAATGAAAATCGACCAATCTGAAAATTCTCATATGTTTATACAACATTGACAGATATTGTGTAAAGAAATTAGGCCGATCTGCCGTGAATAAGGCGTCCAACGTAGCGGTCAACGCTTTGCACAAGCAAACTTCCCTAAGGGGAGCGGCACCATGCGCCGACAAACGTTGCGGAATTTTGACATCCGTAAGTAGACCCCCTACCCATGAGAGTGTGGGAGCTGAAAGATCGAAAAAAGTGAATTGCCAAGGACCAGTTAAGAGCATATTTGTTTTATGTTCTATTTAGGGTATTGAGTTGACCAGGTAGATCGAGGTCCAACCGAAGGCGGAAATTGCTGAAATTTCTACCACTAACATATATTCATATGAAAACAACATCCAGCGGTTCATTTAAAAAAATTCCATTTCGTCCCCCATTTTGCTCATGGAGGGTAACAAGCCTAATAAACTAGTTATACTACATTACAAGGCGTATAAGGATTATGTGCGATCCAAAAATTTTGAAATGAAAATTGACCAATCTGAAAATTCTCATATGTTTATACAACATTGATAGGTATTGTGTAAAGAAATTAGGCCGATCTGCCGTGAATAAGGCGTCCAACGTAGCAGTCAACGCTTTGCACAAGCAAACTTCCCTAAGGGGAGCGGCACCATGCGCGGACAAACGTTGCAGAATTTTGACATCTGTAAGTAGACCCCCTACCCATGAAGTGTGGGAGCTGAAAGATCGAAAAAAGTGAATTGCCAAGGACCGGTTAAGAGCATATTTGTTTTATGTTCTATTTAGCGTATTAAGTTGACTGGGTAGATCGAGATCTAACCGAAGGCGGAAATTGCTGAAATTTCTACCACTAACATATATTCATATGAAAACAACATCTAGCGGTTTATTTTAAAAAATTCCATTTCGTCCCCCATTTTGCTCATGGAGGGTAACCTCAATCATTTAAATGCAATGTATAAGTTATACAACTTTAGGAGGCAAATTGGTATAGACCAACATATTTGTAATTAAATTTGAAATTTTTATCTTATATCTACGCACATCCATTGATGAAATATTTAAAAATGTGATGTCAAAAAATTAGCACGTTTTGCAGTTGTCACGCCATCGATCAACCAAGAAAACATACAAGTGAATATGGTTGACCAATCCGATCGGGTTCGAAACTATGGTGAAATTGATTAAATTTTTAACCACACGCATAATTTATTGTAATAATCACATCCAACGGTTGATTTTCTCATTTTCTTTGAATTGATAGAGGTTGCTCTTTGGAGTGTATGATATATAAATATAGATTTGTAAAAAAATTAGTGTCCATTCTCTTTGGAGTGTATGATATAAAAATTAGATTTACATAAATTAATTGGGTTCAAAAGTTCAATCTAATACCCATTCTCTAAAATAACATATTTCTTATTTCTTTTTATGTAAATATGTAATATAGAAAAATAATAAAAATAAAATATAAATTTTAGGGCCTGGCCGGGCTGGGCTTGGCCCTTTCGGGCTCAATCGGGCCGGGCCATAGGGTAGGGCCGGGTTTCATTTGCATGACCCTTACCCTACCCTATTTGAGAAAGGGTCGGGCCGGCCCGCCCTAATGGAAGGGCCGGGCCGGGAGGCTTAGGGCCCAAGGGCCATATGATGAGGCCTAATATGGGGCTTTGGGCCATGACATTTCGAGGGTTTTAGAGCTAGATTTCAAGGGCTGGAAAGGCTTTTGGGTCGTACTGTTGTGGATCAGCACGTGGAGGGTTAGGAGATCGAGGCTTATGCTGCCTTATGTTGAAGTGCTTGCTTGGATGGATGCATAGAATGGGTCTTAGGTGTCAATGTCTTCATGTTAGCTGCTTTTGCTTAGGGTTGTGTAGGTCTTCAGTCCTTTTTGTTTTTTCTTTCTATCTTTTTTGCTTTGAATAATTGAGTTTTGCTCAGGTCTTGCCCTTTCCTACCCTTGGTCGTAGCTATTTGCTGGTTGATAAGTGACGATGTAAACCAGAAGGATCTTTAGGCATCACCGCTTGTCAAGTTAGTGGCTCTGCTATAGGGTTGGACAAGTGTAGGAGTTCTTTTCTTTGTGTTTGTTTTGGTTGGTTTTTTGCTTTGAGCAGTTTGTCTTGCTTTCTGCAATTTGATTTGTGCATTGAGTTGTATTATGAGGGGTTTTCGAATCCCTCGCCTGACGGAGTGTCATCGTTGATATTATTAATGAAAACCGATTCTGTTTCTCTCAAATAAAAAAAAATTAAACTAAAATTTCATATATGTTAAAGTAAAAATGACAATTGGAATAGTCTCCTCATTTCATTTCATAGTCCCTTTATATAGGGATAGAGTTACAACGGAAATATTAATTACATTAAATACATTGAATGCTGATTGATCTATAATTGTGCTGATTGATGGTAATCACTGATTCCTTGATTCCCTCTCCGTCAGTTGCTTTGACGAAGGCACACAATATGTTTTTCCTTTAACACTCCCCCTTGTGCCAAGTCAAAGACGAAATGGTGCATGAGTTGTTGCCTCACTAAAAACCTTGCCAAGTAACAATAAAAACCCTGTGGGACAAAAATACATCTTGGTCGAAGGAAAAGAGCACAACGCACCTTTTACATTTGAGTATGACATGTGTGTGTTAGACTCCCCCTGACGTCTACACATCCCCCTGATACTTACATTAATCTTGGGAGCTTGGAAAGTCTTCGCATTCCTATGCTTTTCTCATGTTTCTCAAATGTGTCCTTAGGCAATGATTTGGTGAACAAATCTGCCACATTCTCCTCAGACCTTACTTGATTAATTTGAATCTTGAGGAAAGTCTGTTGTTGCTGATTGTAGGACAACTTTGGCGATATGTGTTTTGTGTTATCACCCTTAATATAACCTAGCTTCATCTGTTCGATGCAAGCTGCATTGTGTTCGTAAATGCAAGTAGGCTCTTCAGTGGTAGAACTCAAACCACTAGTCCCTCGAATATGTGCAATGATAGTTCTTAACCATACACATTCAAGAACCGCCTCATGTAGAACAATGATCTCTGAGTGGTTCGAGGAGGTAGCCACAAAGGTTTGCTTGGTTGATCTCCAAGATATCGCTGTGTTCCCATTGGTAAATACATAACCAGTTTGGGAACGATATGTGGGTCAGATACGTATCCAGCATCAGCAAAACCGACCAAAACGTCATTTGGCGTTTTAGTGTAGTGAGTGGCGCTTTCGCCATCAACATTTCCTTTAGGGATTGCAGTTCCATCTGCGGTCCCTCTTGTCTCTCTGTAGGGAAAGAACAGTCCCAAGCCAATGGTTCCTTTTAGGTATCGAAAATGTTCTTGATACCATTCCAGTGACGCTGCGTTGGCGCTGAGCTAAATCTAGCTAACAAGTTCACTGAGAATGCAATGTCTGGTCGAGTAAATTGGGCTAAGTACAATAATGCGCCTATTGCACTTAGATAGGGAATTTCAGCTCCCAACACTTGTTCGTCATCTTCCTTTGGACGAAATGGATCTTTCCTTGCATCCAAACTTCGACCGATCATGGGAGTGCTAGCAGGATGTGCTTTGTCCATGTTATATCGCCTGACTTTTGGACATATGCAGACTGATGGATTAATATTCCACAAACTCGGTGTTCTAGTTCAAGACCTAGATAGAATCGAGTTTTCCCAAGATCCTTCATCTCAAATTCGGATTTCAAGTAGCTCGCGGTTTCTCTTATTTCATCAAGAGTACCAGTTAGGACATATACTACTACAATTTTCAAATCCGGAACTTGTTTTCTTTATGAATACGCAGGGGCATAATTCATCGTTCTTATATCCCTTCCCAATCAAGTAGTCACTTAGACGGGTATACCACATCCGTCTGGATTGTTTTAATCCGTAAAGTGAGCGTTTCAACCTAGTTGCAAACGCACTCCGTGGTTTAGAGTCACTTGGCTTGGGTAATGTAATGCCATTAGGCACTTTTCATATATATCTCGGAATCTAGATCCCCATGGAGATATGTAGTAACCACATCTATGAGCTGCATTTCCAGTCCTTTGGAAACTACTAAGCTAACTAAGTAGCGGAACGTTATAACGTCCATTACGGGAGAGTATGTCTCCTCGTAGTCAATTCCAGGGCGTTGTGAGAAACCTTGCGCCACAAGGCGAGCCTTGTACCTCAGGACTTCATTCTTCTCATTACGCTTTCTGATAAAGACTCATTTATGTCCTACAGGCTTTACACTTGGTGAGGTTAGCACTACCAGACCAAATACCTGTCTCTTTGTCAGAGAATCTAATTCTTCTTGGATTGTTTCTTTCCATTTAGGCCAATATGCTCTTTGTTGACATTTTGCAACAGAGCGTGGTTCAATATCATCGTGCTCTATGGTTCCTTGAGCAACAGTATATATATCATCAATGTGTATGGAAGATATTTCTATCAACTCATACGCACTCTCATAATCCTCTGAGATTTCTTTGTTCTCTGGAATCATTTTAAACATCGGAGCGTCCTCCAGTATTGATTCATGGACATAACTATAATCAGAGACAATCTCATGAGAGGGATTCTATACATTGATGATTGGTTTGTGCCTTACTCACCCTCTTCTTCCTTGGGTAAGTGTCAATCGAACCAAGTGACGTCCCCCTCTTCCTTGGGGAGCCACGGCCTCAACCACACCTCCACTAAGTGCGGTTGCAGTGCCTCTATCTGCGGCACCGTGCCCCTTGTTGGGGACTTCTAACCTTGCAGGCACATTTGCAGCTGGTATATGTGATCTCGTCACTTTTACGATATCAGTAAACGCATCAGGCATCGAATCTGCTACGTTCTAAAGATCGATTATTCTTTTCACTTCACTTTCACTTTATAAAGTGCGGGGATCAAGATGAGACAGAGTGGGGACAAACCACGACAATTCCTGTCGTTCCCTTGGAAAATCCCTTTTCCTATCTCCCCCTAACGACGGGAAGACTGTCTCATCAAAGTGACAATCCGCAAATCTAGCGGTAGAGAGATCGCCTGTCAAGGGTTCCAAATAGTGGATAATTGTTGGGGATTCGTATCCAACATAAATACTTAATCGTTTCTGATGACCCATTTTGGTGCGCTGTGGGGACGCAATAGGCACATATACTACTCAACCAAATATGCGTAAGTGTGAAGTGTCAGGCTCATATCCAGTTACCAACTAGTACGCAGATAATGGTTGGCTAGCTGTGGGTCTGAAACGAATAAGTAAAGCTGCGTGCAATATTGCATAACCCCATGTAGATATAGGCAGGTTGGTGCGCATAACCAATGCCCTAGCCACCATCTGTAGCCTTTTGATGGTGGCTTCTGCGAGACCATTTTGTGTATGTACATGGGGTTCAGGATGCTATACATCGATCCAAATAGATATGCAATAATCATCAAATGCTTTTGATGTAAACTCTCCAGCATGATCAAGCCTTATAGACTTAATATGGTGATCAGGGTGGTGAGCCCTTAAACGTATAATCTGTGCTAGGAGTATTGCAGCATTTCTGGTGGACAATAAAACGACATGTGACCATATTGTCGAAGCATCCACCAGAACCATAAAGTACTTGAATGGTCCGCATTCTGGATGGATAGGTCCACAGACATCTCTTTGTATCCTTTGTAAGAATGGAATGTTTCGTTTTGTATCTTTAGCATAGAAAGGTCTCGATCTTGTTTTTGCTAAAGAGCAGGCTTTGCAAAACGAGTGATGTACCTTTGAAATAGTCAATGAGGCATAATGGGAGGGAGGTAGTGCTTCTGGTACTTCAGAAGGCAATGACTGCATTTGAGCAATACTAGAACCGACACCTTGCAGTGTGGCGGATTTTTCTCCCATTTTTCACTCGAAAGAAGGGATGTCCGTGTGAGTTCTTTTAAAAAATGGATCATCATGTCATGACCTCGGTGCCATAGGCGGTCATGCAAAAGCCTATATGAGTCTGGGTCCCACATTATATTGTTGGTGACAATATAGGATTCAATGATCCAAATCGTAGTGAGGTACAGTCCACTAGATTCATAAGTTTCTCTAAAATGCGTTTCCTTCCACATTCATTAGAGTTAATATCAAGGTATTCAGTTCCATTCTCACGGTGTGTTGTTACATGATAACCGTTGGCACAAATATCTTTGAAACTTAACAAGGTTCGATTAGCTCTTGGTGCATATAGAGCGTCTGTGACTTGAAATGTTGCGCCATTATGCAGCAAATCCATTCATTCCTACAAATAAATGGGAGGTATTTAGAAAATATAACTCATATTCTTTAGAGTATTTCTATCTGCGTAGAATGGTATTCTTTTCATTCTAATAATTTTTCTCTAGATGTATTGCTTTACATCTTTATAGTGCTATGTCGAACCATGTAAATATGTGTATAGTAAATAAATTTGAATAAATTCAGTGCTTCAAAATAACATTCAAAATTTATTAATAAGCCAACGATAATCAAATCAAGGTCTTGTTCATAAATCTTATTCATCAATCCATGATTGAAAATAAACTTTAAGACCAAACAATAGTCTAATTAAAAATGAGGCATTATGCCTTCACAACTGTCTTTGGAAAATAAAATGAATAAAGCAGATCAGTCAAGATTGAGAGCATCCATTGACTTAGCAAGTTCCTCTTTGCCATTGGAGTCTGCAACTGTAAGGTTGACGTCTAGGTCATGACCTCCTTCTTCCATATAGTGAGCCACTTGTTCTTTAGACTCTCTATACCTCTTGTAATGGGCTGCTACTCTGTTGTTTGCTTGGCAGTTCTTGTACCAATGCCCAATGAATCCACACCTATAGCATGGTTCATTGTCAATTCTTTCCTTTGGCATCTTGTTTCCATGATCCCCATGTCCCTTTCCACGTGGTGCATTGTTGCCACGTGGGTAGGGATCAGCACGTCTAAACCCCCTTGCATTAGAGTTATTTCCACCTTTCATTTTTCCATAATTAGCCTCGGGAATTTTCTTTGTCCCAATAGGCCTGGCATTGTTATTCAAGAGAATCTTATTTTGTCTCTCAGCCACTTGCAGTAGGCTGATCAACTTATTGAAGGTTGTGATTCTTTTGTTGTCATAATCCAACTGATACTGGTTCGCTAGTATAAAAGCTGAATTAGGAAAGGTAGTAAGAGTCTTGTAGATCATATCATCTTCTGTGATTTCCCGTCCACAGAAATTGAGACGTGCCTTTAAGCGCAACATGTCCTTGTTGAAGTCATTGACCTTTTTATAGTCAAGCAAGCGGATTCCATTCCACTGAACAGCCAGTCCTGGGAGCAAAGTATCATGAATGTTCCCAAAACGTCCTTTAAGGGCATCCCACAGTGCTTTGGGTGTCTTCAACTCAAGGTACTCCCAGCGTAGGCTGGGATCAATATGTCGCCTCAGAAAAATTAAGGCATCTGCTTTTACCTTATTAGATAGTTCATCATCTTTAGGATCAGTAATGGTGGCAGTGTAGTCTTTTGCCACAAAGGCAGTTTCCATATCGGAAACCCAACGATGGTACTCAAGTCCTTCTGAGTCCAAGATGTCAAACTCAGGTCGAGTTGGATCAGCCATCTACATAAAACAAGATAGAAGATATAAATTACGCAGTCATAAAGACATCCACGTGAATTATTTTCCAAAAATGTGAATTAGATTTCAAGACCAAGATTCGTAATGGTCACAGATTTTTTTCGATGCTATGTGAAAATACTTTATCACGGTAATGTTGTGTGTATAATGCACATGAAATTTCATTATCATGGCCAAATGGTATTGATATGTTGCATTAAAATAATCATAGTACATTTAAATATAGCATATAAAAATAAACTACATGGCATATAAAAATATAGCATATAAAAATAAACTACATTTAAATATAGCATATAAAAATAAACTACATGGCATGCTCAAATTTCACAAATATACAACAAATTATATACTACACATAATAATAGCAATAATATAACATGCGTAAAATAAAATGTAGACAATAACATAATACGAAGCATGCGTAGGCATAATTTATATAAGCGTAAAAAGAAAAACATGCTGAAAAATTTCATAAACAATGTATAACAATATATATATATGGCATGCTCAAAAAAAAATAACATATATAATCATGCTTAAAGATAATTATATGCAGCATAAATGACAAAGCATGCATAAAATGATTAATATAATCTAACTAAACATGCTTGAGAATTTTATAATAAAAGCGTATATAACAAAATTTAAAGCATGCTTAAAAATAGAAAAGATAAATCAAATTCACATGCTTGGTTAAAAATAAATAAATAAATAAAACATACTTGATTTCGATAAAACAATCCTAGCGCACGCGCGTGTTGATGCAGGCGTGCGTAGCGATGTTTTTGTGCTTGAGAAAAACTGGGCCGCTTCCTCTTTTTTTTTTTTTTTTTCAGCAATGGGCCACAAAAACTTTTTTTTCTTTTCTCTTTTGTTCTGGGCCTCAGGCCTACTTCTTGTTTTGTTTTTTTTTTTTTTTTTTGATTGGGCCGGGTCCTTTTCTTTGGGCCGGGTCACACTTTTTTTTCTCTTCTTCTCTTCCTCGCGTTTTTCTGCTGGTTTCTGGTTCTTTACATATGGTGATTTGCAGGTGCTGGGATCGGTGAAGGTGGGAGCAGGCACCGTTACACTGGGCTGCGAGGGATCGCCTGGGCTGGGTTCGCAGGCGGGCGCTAGGGCTGAGACCGCATTGCAGGTTCTCCCTTGTTCTTCTCGGCCGGATCTGGTCTGGTGCTGCAGGCGGGTCCCGGTTGAGATCGGTGGGTCTTCAAGGGCAGCACCGGTGGACAAGCTCGGGGCTGTGCTGCGCTGGGATGGGGAGCAGCTGTAACTGGATCGAGGGCCTGGGCAGAGGCCGATCTGGGCTCGGTGGAGGTGGGGGACGAGGGGGTTGAAATTCTGGCAAATCTGGGCGGGTTTCGTCTGGCTTGAAGCCTTTGGATCTGCCGGCGAGTCAATCTGGGAGAAGACGTCGGGTCTGAGATAATGATGTCGGGGTCTCTGGGATGCGGCGTTGAAGGTTCAACTGTCTGAATGCAGAAGCAGGAGGCCGGTCTGAGGCGAAGGGTTGCTGGCAGTAGATGAAGGCCGGTGAAGGGTAGAGGACCGGTGGCCTGTGTTCTGTGGTCTGGCCGGCTGGACGTGGATTTTTTTTTTTTTTTTTTTTAGGGCGGTGGCAGAATAAGAAGAAAAAGTTATTTTCTTCTAGGGTTTTTGGTTTTTTTTTTTGTTTTCGACGGAGAGAAGAAATAAACTAGAAAATTAGTTTTTTTTTTCTTTGGCTATTGGCTCTGAGCGTGCTGATAACGTGTTAAAGTAAAAATGACAATTGGAATAGTCTCCTCATTTCATTTCATAGTCCCTTTATATAGGGATAGAGTTACAACGGAAATATTAATTACATTAAATACATTGAATGCTGATTGATCTATAATTGTGCTGATTGATGGTAATCACTGATTCCTTGATTCCCTCTCCGTCAGTTGCTTTGACGAAGGCACACAATATGTTTTTCCTTTAACAATATAGTAAAAGTGTAAAACCAAAAATTAAGTCTCTTTCCTTTTTTATTGAATTAGTTTTGAACATATTGATTAGGACTTGGGCAGTTATGGTCAATCTAGGGTTTTGCTACTACTCTCATCAAATTCTACCATCAACGTATGTCAAAAGTCAGATGGGAAATATTATTAAACACATACATACACTTGCAAGTGAATTTAATTTGTACAGTAATAGACTCACTCAAAATAAAAGGATGAGACTCCAATAGGCAAATAAAACTATAAAAGATTTTAGCCAGGGGTGGATGCACATAAAGCCCAGCTTAAGCACTTGCCTAGACTAGATTTTTAAGTTTACATAGATTTGGCATAGGCAAGCTATGTGAAAATGGCAGAAATAGGGCAGAAATATGGTAAAATAGGCAAGCTTGGTACTGAATATATCTTTAATAGGTTTGGTATAGGCAAGCTATATATGTGAAAATAGCATAAATAAGGCAAAACTGGTAGAAATATGGCAGAATTAATTGGCAAAATAGGCAAGCTTCGTAGGATATATTGACCTACTGAATATATCCTTACTATTTACTTTGAGTCTTGCCTTACCTGAGAAACATTTCTAGATCCGCCCCTGATTATAGCGAGCTATAGTTTGACCCATAAATTTGAGTTTCTTTGTTAATTCTTGATTATAGGTTATAAACTTATAACTAGTCTCAAAGCCTGCGCAATGTTGCGGGTTTGTTTTCTTTCCAAGTACCATGCGAAATAAAGTAGTAAATATAAGGGCAAAATACTGTTTAGTCCCTGAAGTATGCCTTCGTCCTCGTTTCAGTCCCTGCCTTTCTAATTTAATCCTAAAAGTCCATGAACTCAAAATTTTCAGTCTAACCGGTCCATTCCTTCCATTTTCTCTGGTTGCTTGATGACGTGTCAGTTATGTACTTGCCAGCTCAGCGCCACATAAGACATGGAACTTGTAAAGTGACAAGAATGCCCCTGTTTCAGTTTCTTCCAAAGTTTCCTCCAAAATGGGCAAGAGTTTGACTACAAACCCTCAAATATTCAGCAGCAACAAAAACCACAATTCATCAACAACCTTGACATGATTAAAAATCAAATCAAACCTGAAAGAAATATGCTCAAACTAAGACGACCCAGTAGCAAAGACAACTTTACCACATGGATCGCAGCAAATCACAAACACGAAATCGCAACAATCTAAAGCAAAGCAAAATTGTCTCAGCATCTTTTTCACCTCTCTTCTTTCTTATCTTCTTTCCCCCTCTGTCCATAAACAAGAGATTTTCCTTTGATCTGGAAAATTTTCTTATCTTGTGCGATTCTTGATTTCCAGTAAATGAAGAACACAAAAATAGAAACTGGGAAGCAACAAAGCTTTGCATTTTCTAATAGGAAATCGATGAAACTTAGAAGCGAAAATGGTAGTATCGATCTTAATGCCTACCGTTGGCTGCCTCTGATTCGATAATTTGTTAGAGAGAAAAATTTGTTAGACAAAGAAGGAGAGAGATACAATCGTGTTATTGGTCCGAGCTGTCGATGGTGGGTGGGTCGATTCCGGTTAGCCAAAACAAATCAAACGAATCGTCCATTACTGGGTTGAAATTCAGAGGCAGATTTAGCTCAGAAATTGAGCTTGGTTAATGTTTGTGGTTTTCATGTTGGTTGCAGTGGTTCTAGGGTTTGTGAGTAACTTGATTTTGGAGGCTCAGATTGGTTTGTTTGGTGATTTGAGTGGTGGTGGACGGTAGAGGATGGTGACGCCGGAGTTCATTTTCTAGATTGTGATTGCTTCTGTTGCTTTCTGCTGGTTGGTGGGTGAGTGACTTGGGGGTTCTGAGAGAAGAGAGGAGAAGGAGGACGTCGTACAGGTGACGATGAGAGGGCTACTTCCGGGCATCAACGGACGACGGAGAGGCTGCCGGTCGATCGTCGGAGGCCGCTGAGCACGATAGTGGTAGAGGTGAGGCACGGTGGTGCTTAGATATCCGCTGGTGGAGGAGAGAGATAAACCCATATCTATTTTCTCTCTCTTCTTGTTCTCTCTGAGTAGGAACCCCAATTGCATTGTGATTGAGGCCATGGGCACATGGTTCTAAAAAACGCTAGGCGCTAGTCGGGCGGTAGTCCGGGGCCTAGTACCCAGAGGCCTAGGCGGGGACTAGGCGGTTTTTAATTTTTAATTTTTATAACATATAAAGAGTAGTTTCTCATATTCATTACATATAAAGTGTAGTTTCTCAAGAGTTATTTTAGGTGTGTTCTTGATGACTTAATCATTTATGAGAATCCTTCTCAAAAAAAAAAAAAAATCATTTATAAGATTATTCAAGACAGAAAATATCATTCTTTTTTTTTTTTTTTTAGAATAGACTGACCTTGGTTCTACTATTTTAGCAGCAAACTAAGCAGAAAAATTAATACTATAATTAAAGGTGTCAATCACCTTTTCCTAGATCCATCCCATAATATTTAATACATTTTTCTAGATCCATTCCGTATTCATACAATCATACCCACAGCTTTTTGACTTCACCTTTCTCTTCTCCCTCAAATTCTCGATCTCCCTTTTTCTCACAGACCCACCATGGATTTAGGCTCCAAGCTCCATCGCCTCAACCTTCCTTGCCGGCTCCGCCCCTTTCAACGCCCGGATGACCTCTCTCCCACCTCGCCTCCTCTCCGTTTCGAACGAATCACCGCTCAATCAACTATAGGTAACATCAACTTATCAAAACCAGTACTTTATTCAAACCCAGAAGACCCAGTTCTCATATATGAACCAGGTTGTCGCTGCCGTCGATGGTCGAGAGAGAGGTCTTGGTTTTCAGTTTTGGGTTTTTGTCTGACGGTGAGAGAATGAAAAGTGAGAACAGTGTTGAAAGAAGATTGTTGTCTTAGACCGAAAAAAAAAAAAAAAAAATCTCCCTCCCAGACCCGGCGCCTAGACCGCCTAGCCACCTCCCAGACCGCCTAGGCTGCCGCCGAGCAGCCTCACGCCTAAATCAATCGTCCAAGGCAAAATCGGGTCGGTGACGAGACGCCTAGCGCCTAGGCGCGGCCTAGACGGCCGCCTAGGCCGTTTTTTAAAACATTGCATGGGCATTCTCGTCACTTTACAAGTTCCGTGTCTTACGTGGCGCTAAACTGACAAGTACATAACTGACACGTCATTAAGTAACTGGAGAAAATGGAGGGAATGGACCGGTTAGACTGAAAATTTTGAGTTCAGAGACTTTTGGGATTAAATATTTAAATTAATAAAGCAGGGACTGAAACGAGAACGAATGCATACTTTTGGGACTAAACAATATTTTTCCCTAAATATAATTCAAGAAATGTCAACATACTTTCATACTGGATATGTAATGTAAATGAAGCTGTTATTATTTTACATATTGCAAAAACTAGTGTTCTAACCAAACTTGTGTATTTAAATATTTTAAAATAGACAAAGATAACAAATTTGATACAAAATTTGGCTAACTAATGTGAGTACAACCGAAGCACAATGATTTAGAACAGCATACAGATTGAATAAGTAGTTCAATTTTCATAGTTCTTCTATAATTACACCAACGACATCCAAGACATCACCTTCTTTAATCTTTATACAGGTAAATGTCACTCTTGCTTGACGTGGTCATAAGTAATTCATACCTCCCAAAATCAAGAAAGCCATTATGACGCCAAAACTAATCGGTGGCAATACCATAATAGAAGATATGAAGCAGGGGCAAAATCGTCAATTAACTCTTCATTTTGTTTGTCCTCTTGCTGAATGGGTTTTAGTATGGTTATAATATATAGCCATCGGATCCTTGTTATTTCCGCGAAAATATCAACAAGCTCCCCTCCAAAGTTAAAGGCTGGAGATTGTTATTTAACTATTTTTCAATTCTAGGCTAGCTCCGGTCATCAACTAATAAAAAAAAAACTCGATGTCTTGATCTAGAGAATGATGATCGATGCTGTAAAATGTTGTATCCATAATTGTTCGTATGCTATAAGCAATGACCGATAAACACATGCATAGAGCCTTAGTATCGTCGTCCGACCAATGAACATTGTTTCAGTACGTACTTGTACTGATCTAGGTCTCTATAAATAGCACCCAAAGCGCCATTGATAGATATCCTAGCAACACTACTACAATTCTTAGCAACAGGCACGTTCATGATTCGTGGGTATGAGGGTCAAAGGTCACGGTTATGCGTGTCTATAGAGTACAACAACTGTGCAGCCACTTTCTTTGTGGTCAGTGCCCTGTAGAGCCGTATCTATTGCCGAAACACACACAAACTCTTCAAACGTGACATGATGGGTCCCGTAACTGATGCAAGCGGCTGACTTCTTTTATTTTATTAGTACAAGCCACATGTGCTTTCTGTTCGTGTCTTCATAAACAAATATATTAAAAAAAAATTGTTGTACAATTTTATTTTTTTTTCATAGCTGCAAACTACATATTTGATATTTTCATCAACTGCCACAAAGAAATGCATACCAAACAGCAATACATAGCAAAATAACTCCATCGACGTTCATCAAACCAGCAATCCAAAGACTTACACACTGGAACAAGTAAAGGAATATTTCACCAAGGAATATATGATGGCCTCGTTATCATGACTAGAGCATTTCTACCTCTATAAACCAACTTCTACTAAATAACTTCAACTTCTCTACCTCTATAAACCAACTTCTACTAAATGACTTCAACTTCTGGTTAAGATCCGGTGACGACTTCAACTTCTGGTTAAGCTCCGGTGACGACTTCAACTTTTGAAAATTCTGTATATAAATGTAAGTTATAAATATGATATCTAAACAAAAAGTTGTAACTAAAATATAAAATAGCAATTACAGTGAAACATATGAGCTGACCTGAAATCCAGTTGCAACAGATCGACTGGAGCTGGCCATGAATATAACACCACCTTCAACTTCAAACTTTTCCACTAGGTTAATTCCCTATATGAATACTACACATTTTCAGTATGAAAATATACCTTAATTCTCTGTTAATAAGTAATACAGTAAGAGATACAAAGCTCTTATAATGGCAATATAAGAAAGCTAATCAGATGAAGTCGTCCAAAGCAAAAACAAGCATATAACATTTGAAAAGTATTGTATAAAATATCACACATGAAAATATACCAAGTCATGTACTTACAAATCTTGCAAATAGCTAGATTACTTGAGTTGCAACTTCATTGTTAAACTCCTAGTCAAACCCGTAAGGCAGGAAATGGATCATATGCCACATAATATGAAGTAATTGTAGAAACAAATGGAATTCACAAGCACAGACTATAAGTATAAAGTTTCCAACTTCTGTAACTCGAGTATAATTAGTCTAAGTTGAAGCACACAATACAACTAAACGAGTCATCATAAAAAGGCAAGTCGGCAACAAAATGCATCTGACTCAGCTAAGTTAAGCAAAGTTGTACTTGTACATCTATGAACTCCAACTTACCCCCTTTTTTTTCTTGTCTGAAGAAAAATTCATTGCAAAGGCCAGAAAGGCAAGACTTACAGGGAAAGAAAGGAGACAAACACATAAGATGGAACCTGCAACTAGAACCTACTAACAAAACAGAAACAAACTGTAGCAAACTGATGGATAGTTAGGGAGGGCCAGGAAGACCATCACTTCTCAAAATAGACAGGAGGAAGGTTGGGGGCCTATTAGCCCAATCCTGTGAGCACAACCTCATTTTAGCAAGCTTAGCCGCTGCATCCGCAACACGGTTAGCTTCTCTGGGGATCCAGCTCCATCTGATTCCAGTGAACGAAGGTAAACCCTATGGGAGAGATCTTCCAACTGTGATGGTTGGCTTGATTCTCCAAGGCCCTGACGATCTCAAGACAGTCACCTTCCATAATGATATTTTTAAGCTTCAAATGGGCTGCAAACTGAAGACCTTTTACCACTGCATCCGCTTCCACTTCTATGGAAGAGTTGTGGTTCCCATGTAGACTTGCACCTGCAATAGAGAAACCTCTATGATTTCTAATGATTACTACCACCCCACTTGTATGGTTGGTTTCATCCCAGGCACCATCGACATTGATTTTCACAAATGGGTGGGGAGGGGGTTGCCAATTATGCTGGCTGGCATGAGAGGGTGGCTCATTCCCAGTTCGATCATCAATTTGAGCTTCATTACAGTTGATCGTTTCCAACCACTCATTATAATTACGCTTAATTCTCTCCAAGGTGGCAATCGGATTTGGCTTTCCAGTCCTTAGAGAACTCCAACTTACCCTTTGGCCATCTTATTGTGCAAACAACAAATGATTAACCTGGTTAACATATATAAAAGACAAATATTTACCTAAGTAAACTGTGGTTCATCATCTGATTGGATTCCTAGCATACTGAAAGTACAAAGTTCAAACTGTCAGACGAAATATTTCTATAACACATAAACTAAGTGCACAAATTAATAAAAATCAAACGTATGCTGGAATTAATATCATCGAATTAGTGAGGTACAATAATGCTTATCTATCAAAAAAATCTTACGTCAATTTATGCCTAGCTAGTCATTGGACCTTGTGAACTAGTTTTCCACTGCCAAAAGAATAGAGCTAGATCAGAACAGCCATGTTTCTTATTAGAAAATTAAGTGCCCAATTTTTGAGCTACAAGGATATCAAAATTGGTGTTAGATTACTTATATTGTTACAAAAGTAGAAAAGAAAAAAAACTAGATATGACATATAAGATCTACAACAAAACCAGTAGAGCCACACTACCAAAAAAATGCTAGATAAGAACATCTAATTCTGTAAAGCATATAACAAATCAATTGAAACTTACGTGCACACCCAAAAACCATATGAAAATCAGAGTCCAAAATCACACAGGACATGCAAAAGCTGTGAAATTGAGCAATATACACATCAACAAATGCATATAGACAAGGGAACAATATGAAATTGAGATAAAACAAAGCTAAAAGAATAGATGAAGTACTGAGATAGCAACCAGTGAAAAGAAAGAATGAATCTTTGAACGACGGAAATGATCGAAACCCACCCATCATCGGAAGATGGACCAATCCTACAACAAAAATAATAGATTGAGAAGAGAAAAAGGAACCAATCCTAATCAAACCCTCCTAAATTCAAAATCGGAAACAATAAATCAAACCCCAAACCCTAATCAGATATGGGAACAAAATGAAGAAACTTGAGCACTTCAAATTAAAATACTCAATAGTGATAGGGAAAACTTAGCTATTACCGAAGAAATTAAATTGATCTATGAGAGGGGAAGAAAAGAGAGCCAAACCTGAGAATTGCCCAGAGAGAACAAAAGAGAGGAGAGAGAGCGATGTGGGCGACAATGACGGAGTGAGAGAAAGATGAGAGATGAATGAGTTGATAAACTGATAAGTAAAAATCCATTATCTAATCGGAGTGGGGTACAAGAGTGGACCACAATGATGAATAAAATGTTAAAAAATTGGATACACACCAACACAAGTAATAAATGTGGCATTATACCACCCATATTACAAGTTTGCCCAACATCGCATATCCACCTATCAATCAATGTGTGGCTAAGCAAATCGTGGCCTTTGGTCATGCAAGTATCTTCTAAGAAACAAGATAATTAAACATGAAGCTTTTGTTGCTCTCATGTTTGCTGCTTCTCTCTCTATCATGTAACAGCGCTAACCAAGTTGGCAACCTCAACAAGTTGATCAAGTCTCAGAGATATCAACGGCCTCTTCAGTCTCATGAGTCGCATAATGGCTTAGATCAGGTCGGGGATAACACTTATTCCCCGGTGTATGTTGAATCCCAAGATGGGTCAAAGAAAGCCGATAAGATTGACGCTTTGCCTGGACAACCAACCGAAGGAGTGGATTTTAATCAATATGCAGGATATGTTACGGTTGACGCTACCGCTGGGAGAGCGTTGTTCTACTATTTTGTAGAGTCGCCCCAGAGCTCTTCAACCAAACCTCTGGTGCTATGGTTAAATGGAGGTAAATATTGTATATATGAAAGTTGTAATTATCTGGACTGCCAACATTTTTGCATCATACCCCAGTGTAGATTAGCTATTTTGACCATGGAACAGCATATATGTGTATGAATTAATGCTATATATGTTCATATATGTTACAGGACCAGGATGCTCGTCTCTTGGATATGGAGCCATGGAAGAACTGGGACCTTTCAGAGTCAACAGTGATGAAAATTCACTATACAAGAATGATTATGCATGGAACAATGGTACGTCCCTATGACCTAAGACCTATAATGTGTTTAATTTATTTGTGTAGCAACAGTAATAAAGAAAGCATATATGCACGTATTCCACCTGTCCGTATTATATATAATTTAATAATTCAATCTATATAGACAAACTAAAATGCTGTGAACGCAATTATTGCAGAGGCAAATGTCCTCTTCTTGGAGTCTCCGGCAGGAGTTGGGTTCTCGTATTCAAACACAACATCTGACTATCAAAACGTGGGTGACAACAAAACTGCCTCAGACTCTTACAAGTTTCTTATAAACTGGCTAGAAAAATTTCCTGAATACAAGACTAGAGACTTCTACATAACCGGAGAGAGTTATGCCGGTCACTACGTACCTCAGCTTGCTTACACCATCGTCTCTGAGAACAAAATCACAAATCAAACAAAAATCAACCTCAAAGGAATTGCAGTAAGTTAAATATCTTGTTTACTTATAATTAATCGAAGGACGTACGTGCATACATATACTACAAGACTACGTTTACTTATGGCCGGCTTCTGTGCGTATCTTCGTTTATAATGCAGATTGGGAATGCCTGGATTGATGCCAGTACCGGTGCACAGGGTGGTTATGACTATTTGTGGACACATGCTTTGAACTCTGACGAAACCAGTGCAGGGATCAACAAATATTGCGATTTTGTCAAATTTAATATCTCAACCACATGTGCAAAATACTTGGGACAATCAGAAGATGAGGTTGGAGAAATTGATGCTTACAACATCTACGCTCCATTATGCAATACAGAATCCAAACCTGCAGCCTCAACTGGTTCAGTAAGTTTATAATTAATCGAGACGATGTATTCTAACAAACTAATATACTGTTAGGAAGTGTGTTCAATTTGAGATTGATGCATGTTGTACATGATCATCAGGTATACGAATTTGATCCATGCTCTGACAACTATGTGAACACCTATCTAAATCTTCCGGAGGTTCAAGCAGCTCTTCATGCTAAACCCACACGATGGTCAGCTTGCGGGTATGCATCTACAAAACTTAGAGAAAACTTGATTCACTCATTCAAGACTCAAGATTAAAGAAGAAGAAAAAAAATTACGTTAATTACTTTATTTATTAACTAATTGACCTTTCTTGGTGTCTAGTGATGTCGGTTGGACGGACAGCCCAATTACCGTCCTCCCCATAATACAAGAGCTCATAGCAAGTGGAATCAGATTATGGATATATAGGTCAGCATATAAATTGATCAACTCTTCTTTTTTCTTTTTGATTTTCATTATTAAGGCCAAAATTTAGGGTTACATATCTATACTCATAGTGATGTTTGGCGTATGGATTGTGTTTGTTTTTGTGTGTAGTGGAGACGTCGATTCAGTAGTAGCAGTGACAACTACAAGATACGCCATTAACACGCTGAACTTAAAGACTGAGACTCCATTTCGGCCATGGTACTCTAGCCCCGGCGAGGTTGGAGGATATGTGATTAGTTACGAGGGGTTGGTATTTGCCACAGTAAGGGGAGCAGGCCATGAGGTTCCAAGCTACCAACCAGAGCGAGCACTCACCTTGTTCACATCTTTCATTCAAGGGGCGCCACTTCCTTCCTCTTGATCGATCACAATATCATTTTAATTTCCACCAACAATGTCGACAGAGCTGGCGAATGAAGCTTCAACACTATCCGTTACATCTAGTTAAATTCCTGCACAATAACAAGAAATTTTTGAAATAATCAATTGATGAAGAAGAACACATGTATATGTGTTATGCATTTCAGCTATTTTGTTTTAATGTTGGCTTGTTTCATTTATATTTGCTATTTATTAGCATCTTATTGAAAGTTCAATAAAAATTAATCAAGGTTTATTCCCCCTCTTTGGTGCAATATATATATTTTTTTTTTAACTCTAATAGATTTTCCTTATACTGTCAAGTGAAGGTTCACCGAAAAAAAAAAAAAAAAATTTGTATGCAATAGTACGTATGCATAACGCAATCAGATTCTAAAAGGTACTCTCAAACTTGCAAATTTAATGTATATGAGTCGTTCAACTTTTTAAAACTTCAAAAGAAGATTAGATATTATTAAATCTTTTACATGAAATAGCATGTATATGATGTTGTCTTGCAGCTTCTCCGGCGACTTCGCTAGGGATCCGATTCATGTCGGTCCGGGTGCAGGGATGAGGGTAGTGGAAGTGGGCTGGGCTTTTTAATTTCAACCCAATTTCCCTCATTTCTGTAGCTTAATTGGGCTGGATTTTGCTCTGGGCTTCTTGGTGGGCTCATTGTGGGCTGGCCTCAACATGATCCTTATTCAAGGCCGTTCACTGCAGTAACTAGTGGAGGGGTATACCAAGATGGTCATTAGGCCCCAAGCTAGTTAAGGCAAATGTGGAGAGTTAGAGTTGTGTAGGAATAAATTTAGTTGTTAGTTGTTTTTCCTTTGCATTTTCTTTTTGGATTTTATTTTTTGAATTTTCATTTTAGAATTGTAGTAATGAATAATTGAGCAGTACGTGGAGTCATGCACTCATGCATGTAACATTCAATCCCTCTACCTTGACCTAATAAGGTCGTATAGTTATTATCAATGAAATTATTTCCGTTCCCTCAAAAAAAAAAAAGTTTGTTAAATTAAGTTATATAAGAAGTAAACTACAACGTCTACAAATTAGGTCGGTGTACGTTTAAACTTATAGAAGGGGTTTGGTTAAGAAATTAGAAACCGAAATATATAAAGTTCGATGATGATAACATGCGTAAAAGTTATGTTTCAAAAGTAAAGAGATAGCAAGAAAAGTTAGGTATATGTTCGATTGAGATTATTAGAGTTTTCTTCACAAAGCAAACAATTCTTTACTTGGCTTCGTTAACCGACTCAACCCGCAGATATATATATATATATATATATATATATATATGTCTCAGAAATTCATATATACCATTACTTTCACTTGCATTGAAGGCTTAATCAGCTAGCTATAGCACTTTCGTCAACATGGGTGTTCTTGCAACGATTGCTAAGAATTTGGATACATTGATCGGGTACGTATTTAGCTTTATGTCACCGGGCATCAAGTTCAAACTATATATTGCAAGATTGTTCGATTTTCATGCTTGACTCCTGAAATTTATTTCTATCCAAATTAACATGCATCGATGCATGAACAAAATGAATGTCGGACAATTTTATGGATGCATTAATGAAATAAAACTTGTCATTTTTCTGTTTGAACTCGTTATACTTGTGAATTAACCTGATATTTTTTTTTTAACTTTTGATCTGCAGGCCAGGAGTCACACTTATTTATCCTTTGTAAGTAAAGAAACGAAATGTAAACCACTATTAATTAAAGGCAACAACTAGTTAACCTAGGATGACTAACGTAAATTCTTCTCGATGGATGAACATATATACAGATATGCAACAATGAGAGCAATAGAGAACCCTTCTGCACTAGACGATCAGCAGTGGCTTACATATTGGGTTTTATATTCTTTGATCACATTATTCGAGCTATTCTGTTGGAAAGTCCTTGCTTGGTATGTTCGTTTCTAGCTTGTGTGTGTGTGTGTGTGTTCTAAACTCTAATTGATATAATTTTGCAAGAATGGAATTAAAATACGTCAATATATTGATCTGAGATTTTTGGGTGTGCAGGATTCCAATATGGCCATATTTGAAGCTGTTTTTTTGCATGTGGTTGGTGTTGCCAAAATTCAATGGAGCTGCCTACATCTACGAAAATATTGTGAGAAAATATGTGAAGCCCAGTGACTATATCAATTTTATCAGCTCATCATCATCAAAGCGCCCAGAGGGACAGAATAAGGTCCTCCAAATGATGAGCCTGGATGCAAGGAAATCAGTCGAGCGTTTTATCGATCAATACGGACCCGAGGCTTTCGAAAGAGTCGTCAAAGCAGTACGTACAAATTGATTGATTAATTGCAGAATGTGTGCGTGTGTTTCAAATACATCTATGTCATTTATGAGTACTGTTTATAAACTTCAATTCGGAGGTAATTTATTTGCAGGCTGAAAGAGAAGCGAGGAAGCACTGAAGAGATCTGGATATATAAATATCACTATATGGATGCAGCAGAATATGAACTAGTCTTGGTGTAAATATATCATATATGCATGATTCATGTGAAGCAGATCACATGCACAGGAGAATTCTTGGGTACCTTCGTGTTTGCCATACCCTCATTTTGTTAAATATTTTGGACCATTAGATTAGTAATATATCCAATGGTTCAAAATATTTAACAAATTGGTAACTTGTTTAGCCCTTAGCCTTTCTAATTTTTTTGGTAACACAAACTACTTATTGAATTGAAAACAATAAATATAGTGAAAACAATAAAGCAAATTAATGTTTGATTATCAATTGACAATTCACAATTATGATTTTTCCTTTTAAAAAAAAAATTAAAAGAACCTTCTATCCTAGGTTCACCGAATTACTTTTAGTTAAATAGTCTATATTACTAATTAATTTTATTATTAGTGAATTAATGCTTGATTAATGCTTGTTATTAATGGACAATTACACAATTGAAAATTACGTTTTTTCCTTATTAAAAACAAAAACCTTCTAACCTAAGTTCGCAAAATTAGTATTAGTTAAGTAATCTTTATTACCAATTAATTATATCATTAGTAGTTTCCTTAACCAAATATAATTATTTTTACATGCATTTTACGACAATGACAACAATTAGTGTAAAAATAAATAATATTTGTTTTAAATGTAGTCAAATGAGAACGTACTTTAGGACTTATTTACTCAAATGAGAATCTACTTTACTCTAATGAGAACCTATTACAATTACCACTTTTAGGACTTAATTACTCAAATGAGAACATACTTTTCTCTTATGAAGACCTTATTTACTTAAATGCAGATTTTTTTTTCTAATTACCACATGTGTCCTCAAAGTGGTTACATGAGTCCTCAAAGTGGTAAATATTATATAAAATAGAACATGTATGAATCTTTATGTTTTTATCATTAGTGAAATTATTACTACAATGACTACACATTTTATCACAACCCACAACACTTGATGTAAAAGCGGTAACTTTTGTTCTATTTGTAGTAATTACTCCACCTAAACTAATCTACTAATTTATAGACAATTTAACAAGTATGACAACAAATTTGTTGTCAGAGTGGTAAATCTTTATGTTTTTATCATTAATGAAATTATTACTACAATGACTACACATTTTACCACAATCACAACAATCGATGTAAAAGCGGTAACTTTTGTCCTATTTATAGTAATTACTCAACCTAAACTAATGTACTAATTTATGGACAATTTAACAAGTGCAACAACAAATTTGTTGTCAAATTGGTAAATCTTTATATTTTTATCATTAATGGAATAATTACTCAATGACTACATATTTTACCATAACTCGCAACTATTTGGTGTAAAAGCGATAACTTTTGTTCTGATTGTAGTAATTACTTCAAAAACTATACCATTTACAAGATTACCAACAATTTTACAATTCCTACAACATTTGTGTTGTGAAAATGGTAATATTAAAATTAGACCAAAAGATATGTAACAACTCAGTATTGTAAGGAGCTTCTCCACTTAATAATCAAGGTTCTAAATTTGATAAAAGTTGTCCAAATATGATATTTACATCTTTGACCACTTAATTACAATAACCACAACAACTGTTGTCATAAGTCGTAATTGTAGTTCAACTATGTGTAATTTATTATTTTGACAATAGTTGTTACATGATTTTTAACAATGTTACATATCAAGAAAGAGTGTGTTGTTAATATGGTAAATTTTATTTTTTAAAATGACACATGTCGATATTTAATTGGGTAACCTGTTGACTAGTTCAGTAGGTTTCCACTATATTAATTTACTAAAAGTAAAAAAAATAAAAAAAATAAGGGTATAGCAAACACCAAGGTACCCAAGACGACCCCCACATGCACATTAATGTTTCTGCTCAATGAAATACCAGTTCTTCTGTACACCTGATCAAGTTGACTCAATTAATAATTAATAATAGATCATGCATGCATTGGTGGATTTAATCTAGGGGTGCCTCTGTATATATAGAGTCAAATTTCTGTTAGGCATTAATGTCGTGCATGGTGTGCAAGCAAGGGCGGAAGCAGATAATTTTCAGAAGGTTACCGTGGGTTGAATTAAACTTTTTCTTGAAAATTTAATGACTGATTTCTATATATTCTACCTACACTTTTTATCAGTAACCTTTTGGATTTCAAATCAAATACTACATAACACAAACGAAAACGATTTTTTTTTTTTTAAATGAAAAACGTATTTCAACTCGATGAATAACCTCAGCGTAGAGCCATAGACTGGCTTGAGTGGTTTCCAACCCTAAAAATTAGTAGAAGTCTCCAACATTATTTCGAGAAATTCTAGTGTAGTGGTGGGTATCTCATACCAACATTTACAAAAGTGAGAACAAATTTTGTTGTCAAAGTTGTAATTTGAGTCCTACTTTGTGTAATCTTAGTTTTAATAATGGTAATTATACCTCTTACGACATTTTACAAGTTTTTGAACAAATTCGTTGTCAATGTTGTAATCTTAGTTCTAATAATGGTAATTACACCTCTTACGACATTTTTACAAGCTTTTGAACAAATTCGTTGTCAATGTTGTAATTTTTGTTTAACTATATATAAATAGTGTAAATGAATATGGTAACTTTTGTTCTAAATGTTGTAATTTAATTTAGTTCAGTTCAAATACTTGTAAATTTTTATTCAAATAGTTATAAATGAGGGTATCTCATACCCACCAGTACACTAGCTTGTCTCTATTATTTCACCTTTAAGACGATCTAATCCATTAATGAATTTTGTTAAATATAAATTTGAAGGCTGGCTTGACATTTAATGGAAGTTTGCTACAACGGATCTGTTCAATACATGTTTGCTTCAAATAATATCTTATAATTTTATTGAAGGAAAGTAAACTCATAAAATTTATAAAAATTACAAAAAGTAAATAAAATTTCTAAATCACACTAGTGGGTCTTTCTATTGATTTAATCAAATTAAAGAATAACATATTTGGGTATATCTGTCAAATTTGACAGGAAGTTTACGTATGCCAAATACATGTAAGTTTTAATTTATTGGGTTATAGCAATGTCATCTACCAAAATTTTCTTTTGATCGAGCAACTCCAACCCATCATTTGCTCTCCACCGATCATTTAGCAGATGGGTTGGAGTTGCTCTAAGAGATCTTGTTCCAGTTACCGAATAAATCCAAGTATATCAAAGCTACTACGTTTACTTTTTTTGCCACTGAACTAACATATTCAATGGTAGAACTAAAAAATTACTAAGAAACATGTGACAATTTAAAGGAAATATCTCTTTTCTTCATATTAGAGGCATGTATTAATATTACTTCACACATTTGGGGCATTTACTGTTATTTGCCTTCTACAATATACATACTTAAAGCTCTAATATTAAAAGAGATAATTTTTGTGTGTGTGTGTGTGTGTGGGGGGGGGGGGGCGCGCGCGCGCGCGCTAGGGCCATTCCAGGCACAACGTAGTTCCGCCATTGGGCATATATGACAAATGGACCCAATGTCAATGATTCATTATTACAACAATGGTGTCCCAAACTCCCAAATACCTCAGCTTCTCAACAAATGTCTAGGCGAGTAGATATCCACGGCTCCCACAGTGGTGAAGAAGACTTGAGCAACCACGTTTGAAAGGGTTAGTAGGCAGTGGTAGACCATTGTTTTTGCTGAAATGGCAACCGAGAAGTGGTCTTCCGGCTTTTCTGCAGGGATCACTAATTTTAGGGGGAAGAAATGGCCTTTTGACTCAAACGCCATGGTCGAGTGTCACCATGCTAATGAAGAACAAACAAATGATCAACGTTTTCATGTTTGAAACTCCCATGTTATTCTTTGGCTCATATAGTTGTTGTACCTTGTTCTTTGTTGGTATGAGACTGCAAAACCAAATTGGCCATTTATATGAGTTTTGTTTATAGTTTTCCGTTTGGAGTTTGGGGTCTACAAGGTTCGGGTTTAATTATTTCATTCTAAAAAAAAAAAAAGGTTCGGGTTTATTTGGTTCTGCGGTTTTGTTTGTTGTTCTTTCTATTTCATCTGATGTTGTAGGAACATGACATATTTTTTAGTTTGTTAAACAGTTTGGAAATATTAATTAGCAGTTTTAAAATACTAAGTTATTAGGGAAAAAAAAAAACTGGATTTTTTGTCGGTAATTATCTATTAGAGTTGCGCACATTTCATGAGGGAAGGGTCGGGTATGTGTGTGACCCAACTCCCAAGTAAGGGGATATCACAGTTTCGCAACTGGTGATCTTATTGCAATCTCGCATTGAAAATGTCTTGTAGCGCGGCACCATGGTTGAGTATTACCATATTAATGAAAAACATACAGATTACCAATTAATGGCTTCATGTTTGGAACTCCCATGTTATTCTTTGGCTCAAATAGTTGTTGTACGCCTATATTTGCCCATGAGTCAATGAGTTCATGTTTGGAACTCCCATGTTATTCTTCGGCTCAAATAGTTGTTGTCCGTACCTGGTCTATGTTGCCATATTGGTATGAGCCCGCAAAACAGGTTAAAGGAGACCAAAGCCCGAGCAATTAAGCACATGGATTGAAAGTGATTCTACTTTAGTAATTCATTTTCTTTCATCATTTAAAGTGGATGTGCCATGGCGTTTTAATACTGATTGGTTTAATTGTCGAGCTACTCTTGCTGCTATGCATGTAAAAGTTTCACATATTTTTCGGGAAGATAATAGTGTTGCTGATTGCTTAGCAATTTTTGGTGTGGATAATGTGGGAGTTCATTGGTGGGATTCATGTCCTCCTTGTGCAATTGCAGCCTATTCTTGTGATTTAAATGGTTTTCCCAACTATCGCTTCAGTTTTTGACTTAATTATCAGTGGGACATGGAGTTGACAAGTAGCTTGGCTTGCTATGCTTCTTAGTAATGGAAGTCTCCTTCGCAGATGCACTGGATCCTATCAATTGTTGCCGTTTGGCTTCCAAGGGTCTATTGTCTGTTGGTTTTTATTTTTTATTTTTGGGTGACCTTAGCAGTTCACGTATTTTGTTTATGGTTGTTTCTCTTTTTGTTTTTGGGAGGGGGTTACGGTTTATGTCCCCCTCTCCCCTATTGTACACTTTATTTTTTATTATTCAATAAACTAAAATAGAGGGACGGGCGGTGGGTTTCGGGGTGTAGTGGTCCCTTCCCCTTTTTTGGAGAGAGTAGGTGCTCCTCGTAGTGACCGCTAACGAGATACTAATATCGCCTAATCCTCTATTTTAAATTCAAAAAAAAAAAAAAAAAAACACATGGAGCCGAGAGGGTGAGATCCCTCAATACCGGAACCTTGGCTAGAACTGGCCATAGGCCTAGGAGGATTAGGTCTGCACCTATGACCACCAACTGAATGAGCCCAAGCCCCCAAAAAGATTATATAAATTTCTTTACCTATGAATTATTGTGCATAATAATCTTTCCATAAAAACAGAATAAACATCCAATTTTCAATGAACATTTTGTCACTAAAAGATTTACATAAATATATAAGAAATAAGAAAACTCAACTTTTCCGACGAACTCAATAAATTATAATTATAAATGGACACACTTTCATTGATAGATATTTTGCCGGCAAAAACCACCTAGAAAAAACACAAAAATTGATACAGTACTGTCATTGACCAATTATTTATCAAAAAAAGGCTCCCATTAAAAAATAAAAATGGATGCACCTTAGCTTACGAATAAATAGTTGTTAAGTGTCTCCCAAAAAGAATAAGAACTCTCACTATTTAGCGTGCAGCACTCCAGCACTTAACCTAGTATCACGACGTTTGTATTGCTCTTCCAAGAGGTTAACAAGAACCACGTAAGAGGATGTTTCCAAAGTAGCTTGAAAGTTTGCAAGAGAAAGAAAGGTAAGGTATCTGTATGATTGGGATTAGATTTTGGTCATTAAGCGAAAATTCTTTACTTGGCTTTGTCAACAGACTCAACATGCTATATAAATATTAGACATATAATACACACACACATATATAGTATTATCCGACCGATCTTGTCTCATAATCAGGACAATATATTGCAGGGCTTAATAATTTGTGAGATCAGAGACAACTATAGCACTTTCATCAACATGGGTGTTCTTGCAGCGATTGCCAAGAATTTGGATACACTAATCGGGTACGTATCATGCGAAAAATAAAAATAAATTAGACCTATCTGTTTTATATATTCCCGTCGATCGTAGATAGTCTAAACATTGCAAGTTTAGGGTATATTTGATGTTGAACCTCTGGAAAATTCTATCCAAAAAAATCCCAACAAATAACATGCATGACTATGAATTTCTGACCCCAAAAAAAAAAGAAGTAGGATACATATATTCTGATTTTTTACTTTTGATCCTGCAGGCCCGGAGTGACACTTCTTTATCCTTTGTAAGTAAACCCCTCCCCTCTTCCCTCCCCCAAAAATCTATATCTTAATGTTTATTAGAAAACCACTATCGATCAGTTAAAGCCTTAAAGCAAGGCTACAATATCAAGGTAGGATGAGGACTAGTAGTATTAATTCTGATCGATGGATGAAATATACATACACAGATATGCAACAATGAGAGCAATAGAGAGCGCTTCTACACTAGACGATCAGCAGTGGCTTACATATTGGGTGTTATATTCTTTGATCACATTATTCGAGCTCTTCTGTTGGAAAGTCCTCGCTTGGTATGTTAATTAATTTATCATAACTGATTATTAATTCCAATTTTACAAGCATGCATGGATTTAATGAAAGTACGTAGTACTATATATCTGTTAATTGTAAAATTGAGTGCAGGATTCCAATATGGCCATATATGAAGCTATTGTTCTGCATCTGGCTGGTGTTGCCAATATTCAACGGGGCAGCCTATGTTTATGAGAATATTGTGAGAAAATATGTGAAGCCCGGGGACTATATCAATTGGAGCTCATCGTCATCATCAAAACACCCAGAGGGACAGAAGAAGGTTATCCAAATGTTGAGCCTCGATGGAAGGAAGTCGGTAGAGCATTTTATCGATCACCATGGATCAGAGGCTTTCGAGAGGGTCGTCAAAACGGTACAGACAAATTAATCAACCAAATATATATATTCATACGATTCAATATATATAACTTGCATATGTCTTATCTCTGGTCGGTTCATGAGTGTTTATTGACTTCTGGGGGTTAATTTACTTTGCAGGCTGAAAGAGAAGCTAGGAAGCACTGAGAAGATCCAATTTATAAGGAAAGACATGCAGCGTATCTCAGATGAATATGAGCCAGTCTTATGTCTTTATGTATATGCAAGTTCTTTGTTTCTGTAAAAGATTGAACTAATAGAATTCTTCTCTCTTTGTAGAATATGTAGTAGAAACTAACATCGATCAATGTACATTCCTGCTACAAGCATGAACTAGCAGTTATGCTTTCAATCAAGCACAGAAATATACAACAGATAGATCGATGCCTCCCAGTTTCTTATTAACCTGGGGCAGTATGTCATTAATTGATTTTCAATTAGATTTTTAAATCAAAAAAAAAAAAAAAAGGTCTTTGGCCCCTTCCACTTCAAATTAGGGGTGTAAAACAAATAATTTCAACCATACGAGCACGAAATGGATGGTGGTAGAGCACAGAACACTTCCCTACAGGAAAGACAAGACTCGTGTGGAAATTGAATTTGGGACAATAATCGTGATTTGACTCTCTTAAATTATTGATCAAACACACAACACAAAATTGGATCACAACATCTCCCTCATATGTGATTTGATGCCAAGCATTTGATCAAACACATTGTCATTTCCTGTTGTTCTGCAACTTACAGCATGACAACACGGTCATCTTTATATTAGGCCGGAATATATATGAGACACAAGCACTTCAGAACCAGAGCACAAAATTGCGTCATACCACACCAGATTGCGTAGCACGAAAGGAGTCGTGCTAGGCATGATCCATTTTACACCTCAAGTTGATTAGTATTAATGCAATGGTGGATATAAGGGGGTGCCAGAGTTTAGAGTGAAATTTCTATCAGTTACTGATGTTTTGCAGGGCTTGGAGGCAAATTTTATGCCTAAGTCCCCTTTAAGTGTTAATTCAGGAATTGTAGGTTAGAACAAGGTGTTTGATGAATTCCAGTCTAATGCTAACACATGAATTCCAGTCTAATGCTAACACAGAGGTAACCGGCAAACAATGCGGGCTTCTTTCTCCCGCCTGGAAGGAAGTCTTAAAAATCCGCCACAGAATTGTCCTTGTATTGTATGCCAAATTTGCTTTAGGACAACCAAAAGCTACAACTAAGTTATCACTACTCGTCTCTTTTGTGGACTCTGGTTATAACCAATATCCTAGAATTGCTTCAAAACATTTTGTGTTAACAACGGTAACAACACACTCATCTTTTTCAATTGGACCAAACATGCTTAATCACCTGGTAGAAGGATGAAGTTTGAAAAGAACTATATAGTAAGGTGCTTATATGATTAAAGCCAATATCCCAAAACTATAATGCCGTATTTCACAGATGTCACATGGAGAATACCTGACTACAGAAGAAAGATGCATGCTAAAATCCAACAGTTTTTCAGCAGTTAATTGGAAAGTGTCGGAGTTGGTGCTTCAAGCGGAACACCTGTTAATTCACAAAGAGATGTTTGTTAAAGAATAACAAGTAAAATGATGATGAGTAAGCAAAAATAGTTTTGGTTGATAGGACTTACCCTTAGAACTTGTAGATCTTTGTTGATTTCTTCTGAGGTTCTGGTTCTGTACAACGATTTGTTACTGCAACAAAAGGGATAGTTGAATGAATTGGCCTGCAGTTATCTTGATCCACATTCTGAATAGGTTTTATGATATGTTTAGCTCCTGCAGATAGTTTAATGGGACCTGATCTTCCTACATCATCCACTTTGGAAGACTCAATGTGGAAACTTTCAAATCCATCCTTTTGAGTTTCATTTAGGAGGCGCTCTGAAACACTTACCTGCTTCTGACTAGATTCAAGGTCAAGTGCTCTGAAATTTGACTGCATTTCATCAATGAAGTCCCCGCTTGACGACAATCCTGCCACAACACGTGACTTTTCTTGCACTTCTAAGTCGATTATGTTAGGAGGGTTTGTTGAATCAACTGCTAATCTCTTGGTTCTCTTACAGGGATAAGGGTCTTCGATACCAAAAGGTTTTGGTTTCATTCTGTCTTTGACATTCATTCTGTTCCTGTAGCTCATGTCTATCATGGCAGAACTGGGACGTTCATCTGGAATGACTTGAACATGCTGAGGCAGAACCGCAGTCTGAGGAACTGGTGACCTCTTCACTTGTGAATGAGAAACTTCAGATGAATAATGCATGGAAGGGGCATTAAAAATGTTCTTTCTGGGCATGATATGATGAAGGTGTTTGCTAGCAGTGTTTGGAAAAACCTGAGGAGCTGTAATTGGCGGGTTTTGCTGAAGCGTTGCGTGCAACAACCAAGGGGGCAGGCCAGCCTTAGAGGAGTTCTGAAACCATGATGGTTGGACATTTTCTCTACATTCTGGATTTAGGAAAGGGAAATCAAATGCTGATTTTCTAAAATGAGGCGGATGCTGCTTGCAACTGGTTTCAGCAGGTCTTAAAATCCCATGCTCATAGGTAATCTGCGGAGTAGATAATACAGGTAGCTGAGAACCAAACAGTTGAGATTGTAGAGATTCAGTTCTAGATATGAACGGTGCACAAAAATTGTGTTCCCCATTGAACATTGCAGGTGAATTTGATGACTGAGAGAAATGAAGTAAACTAGAACTTGGACTTCTGGAGGCGGTATGGCTGCCATGCTCAAACCCAGAGCCACTTTGCCACTTCTGGTAAGGGTGAGGAAACCTGAACTCTGGAGCTTTCATCCGTAAATTTGATTGTGGAGCCTGTTCACTGCAAATTCCTAAGGACTGCGATACAGTTTCTTTCAACTTTGCTGATGTTGTGGGTGGATAGCAATTCTGATGGAAATTCTGCTTCAATGAAGAATTCAGCAAGGCATTACTTGAAGGACAATGCTCAGCTATAATTTCCTTATCCATCCAAAGCTTTCCATCCTCAAACCCGTGAATTTGTCTGCTACTGTTACCAATTGCAACATCTTTTCCCATTAACCGCATTGTTGGTTGATTCATGTTCAGCGACATGGGACATGAAGTTTCCTTAGGAATCATTCCGCCTATGCCTATGTTTTCATTCTGTACCTGGTTAAACTGTCTGCATCTAGTGCTAGAGATACTGAATGTGTTCAGGTCTGAATGAAGCGGATGAAAAGAGTGGCTGATTCTGCTCCCAAAATCAAGCTGGTGCACATCTGGTCTTTGAGCACTTCCAAAGCAAGTAACACCTAATCTATCTGGAAAATGTGAACTGCAATTCTCTCTAACATAATCCTGCATTGGAAACAAATTTAACTTGTCTCTTGGAACTTCTCTCTCAACAAAATGCTGGTTGTATGCAGGTAAGCTACTGGAGGATCCAGCTACAGTATTCAACTTCCCCAGCTGGTCAAATCCACTACCACCCCTTGAACTAAACTGTATTAACTCACCATGTGAATTGAGAGGCAAACCATAAAACTTATCATCCAAAAGCCTTTCCGTAAAGGTAACTGGCCTTTGTTTCCACTGCAGAAATGGATATGAGCCACCTACTACATCCATAGGAGGACGTATGGACTGGTAGTGCAGACCATGATCACTAATTCTGTCTCTTTCAGATGGTGACAGAAACTGAATCCTCCCTTGTACATTCTCATTTGAAATGAAATTACGTATAGAAGGTTCGAAAAATGCTCCTGTGTTTTCCTTAGAACTCAGTGCAGAAACTCCATGGATAGGATGTACAAAATGATCGATCATCTTGCCGCTGGAACCAAAAGCTCTGGAAACCGTAATTCCTTGAGTTTTTATGCAGGAATCTTCTAGAGCAGATATCAGCCTAGGAACGCCAGCATATGCAGGTTCACGTGCAGCGGTCAGGTAGCCTTGACTGAACATGTGCAAATTATTATCTGGAGTTGCAGCAACTTTACTTGCTGGTACAGGTTTCTCTGCCAAATGCTTTGCTTTTTCTTGACTAGTTATATGTGGCCTAAGAAAACTTGGTAAACCAACGTGATCAAGAAGTTCAGGATTTTCTTTCCTTCCAGGTTTACTGCAAGCCTCAATTCCATTATCTGTGCTGACAGAAACATCGTTTTCTCTTCTGTCAACCTCAATTGGGGCTGCTTCTTTATCACTGTCAGCAGACTGATCCTTCTCTGATGAACTAGCTAATGTATCAGAAAAAAAGTTATGCTCAAATGAAGACTTTTCATTCTTTTTTGGACCAAGTATGTCATCCTTGCCAGAAAACTTGACATGCCTTCTTGAATGTTGAAAACCACAAGTATTTTCTTGACTATCACCTTCCATTCTGTAAAATGTAGTGTTCTGCCCACAAAGGACATGATTCTTGAGAATACTGCGAGTGGTAAACATTGGCTTTTTCTGCTTAGGAATAAATTTGGATGTTTGAGCTACTTTTCTCTTCTGTGTAGATAAATATTTCACATTTGGTGTCTTTGCACGGCCAGTCACAGCATCAGAAATATTTATTGCAACCTTCTTATTCAGTTTTTTGGCAAAATTGACTGGAGTTTTCTGTTTGAGTTTGCAAGAATTTTCCTGAATCAAAAAAGGAAGTCGTTACACCTTTGCAAATAATACTTCCTTAAAACCCAATAACATCATAGTCTGAAGGTCAAAAGTCAAAAATATCAAATTTATATATAGACCAAGTTCTTGGTCTTATTAAAACGAAATCAAGCATATTAAAGTCATTATCCTACTAAATAAATTTAATACAGTATAAGAAGCAGTAGTCTCTTCCTATGGCTTTAGGAGAAAGATGCTAGTACAATTTACTAGTCAAGAAAGGACATTAACTTCTTCAGAAGCTACTTATGCGAAGTATATATATAGTATAGGGAGATTACCAATCTCCAACTTTCGTTGAAAACTGGTAGTTGTGTAGCAAATATACCCGAAACCAAAGACTTATTATTGGCCTCTTGTTGATTATCAATGAGAAGGCCAACAACCAAAAGGAGAAAATAAAATGTTTATATTCACTCGAACAGTTATGTTTGGTTTTCCTAGCCTCTTCCCCCTAACACTACCCTCTATTTCTGTATTTAAGGGAGCTACGACAGTTGCTTTTGGTTTTTCTCATCGACAATGTCCACACCACAATAATCCTTGCTCATCTCTCTCATTTTATCTCCGTATGGTGCGGTTATACATTTGCTTTCGGGTTAAATTATATAACTTTACTTTGATCTTAAGCATTCAATTATACTATAGAAAATACAAGAGATAGAATCAATCGATTTATTAATCAATATATATCTCGTGTGCGAAGAGACTGTACTAGGCTAAATGAACAAGTAATTTAGACTGCAAGTCTGCAACTGCATTTATATACTTAATTAAAGCCATGTGATTAAGTTTCCCTTGTATATTCTTCCATACTATCACATATACAAGATTCATATATTTATATATATCTGGGATTAAACATAAAGAAGGAGAAAAGAGATTAAAGCTGCACAATCAATTTCATAATTATAGCACAATGCAAGCAAAAGTTTGCCTTGGTTCTATTAAATGCCAATGAACAAACAACAAAAGATGAACAAACTTTTTCAATAACATACGAACATTCCTAGCTTCATGGTGCAGCTTATCAACGTACAAAAAAAAAAAAAGGCAACATTGACGGGCACATAAAGATTCCATTTAACTCTATAACGCTGTCAAACTTTGAAGTATTCACAAACCAAAGAATGACCCAGCCAGAGTTATTAACTGCCTTGAATTTTCAACAGCAGGCTGATAATTTTGATTAAATAGATCTTATGAACTCATGAGTCATGCACTTGATTCATTCCAACCATATGTCTACCATCAAGCAGTCTCAAAATTCAGCCAACTTATTGCAAATCATATGGCATATCCAACTCCACTATACAGGTCTCTAACATGTCATGAGTGCATGTATAAATCCACCTAAAGGAGTTGCCAACACATGCAATCAGTTTCATACCAGAAGTATAGCAGGTTCATATGCAATCAGTTTCATACCAGAAGTATAGCGTAACATGTCATGACTCATGAGTGGATGTATAAATCCACCTAAAGGAGTTGCCAACACATGCAATCAATTTCATACCAGAAGTATAGCGGGTTCATATGCAGTAATCAACACATGCTGTCCTTGTCCAAACCATTTGTATCAATCAAAACTGTCACATGCAGTAATCCTTTATGGACAATGGACTTCGCAGCATGTAAGAGCAACCAAGCTAGGCTCCAATAGTGTCAATGTTTCTCTCAGAATGGGTCCCTTCTCAAGAGGATCAAGTAAGAAAAACATATATGTTGGCCATCTGTCACATATATTAACCACTAGCTAGATAAACTTCAGATGAGATGGTTCCCGATCACCACATCTAAGTCACCACGTACTGTTGCTTCAAAATTTCAATATTTAGAATTCCCATCATTGCTTCCAATTAAGATTTCCTTATGACAAAATATCCATATATGATAATCACTATTTTAAAATAATCAGACAATTGGATCTTCTGTCTTAAAATATCGTTCTATGCATGGTTACTTCTGAATTACCAGGCCATGCCAGAAAGATTAAGACAATGCAAAACCAAGAAGCGGCTCCAGATTCAAAGACAAACGCCCATTCAATCTCTCTAATTTCTGACATGATTCCAAGATCACAAGAAAGATCATCCAGCCAAACAGCTAACATAGTTAGAATAAGCTCCGGTAAATAAGATAAAGTTCATGTGATAAATATGTTTTGTTCTTCTTGTCATAGAACTCTAAGAGGGTGACAAAATTAGGCATGCAAATCACACCCATATATATCTGGAATTTCAGCTCCAAATTATCAGTACACTCATTTCCACCTGCATCATCTACAAGCCCCCTACATGCCCTTCGAACACATAAAATAATAAACAAATGGATGTCTATGGTTTCAGAAGTCGAAATGGTGGAAGATACCAAAACTGTCAATACCAACATCTCAGCCCTTGCCATTTAACTGTCGAATGCTCAAAGACGTATACAGTTAGTGTTTGGTGTTGTTCCTCTTATGTCTGGCCACAATGTAATTAGTCCGAAAGCCTACGAGAAGCTCTAAAATGAATGAACAGACAAACACCAATGTACTCTCCTTAGTCTTCTCTAGCAACTACCAAGAAGATCAAAGAAAAAACAACTGCCAATATCACCAGACAAATTACTAATGATACGCTGGCCATGAATCCGGTGTTGCATCTCCAGAAGATCATGAACTAACCCATTAAACTATAAAGTTAAAACTCTAGATCCCCAGTTCTCAGTCTTCAACTTCTATACAATTCATATCCCATGAATCAATACCATATCAAATACTAGCTCGCCATCTGATCAAACCCAAATGACTATGATTACATCTTCTCCAAAAGATTAACAGCGGGGAAGGAACAGCATTATTAGGCTAGCTAGGAAACACATCATACACTTGGAATGCTAAACCAGCAAGGACAAAGAACTCTCCATGAACCTATATAAAAGCTCTATGTTTCTGCCCAAGCCGTACTGAGCACCAGCTGGAGCACCATCCCCACAAAACAAATCTCTTAATTGATACTGTTTTTTTAACTTTTTCATCGCGAAGTCGACACCTATGGCTGTGTAGTACAATCACAAACCCAACACCACTCACTGCCTCAAACGTATTGCAGTGTTTTTCTGCAGCCTTTTGACCAGTAATTTTATGCACAAAGTGTTAAACAGAAGGGAGCAGAAGAAGCCAGTGGAGAGAATATTGTAGCAATCAATTAACCACCCCCACAGTAAATAATCAACCAACAATTCTTGTTTATGAATCATGAAAAATCAAACACCCAATAACTACTCAAAATCAAAGCTAAATGATAGCATAATTTTATGGAAAAATCACGTACCTTGTTTTTCTTCTTGTTAATCTTCTTGTTGAAATTGTTGTTCTCTTCCAAGAGTACTACAGTCTTCTCTTTCTTTCTTTTCTTAACCTTCTTCGCCTTTAGTTTTGTAGTAGTACAAACAACAAGCTGTTGATCTTCGTCTTCTTCGTTCTCACTAACTTCATCTTCATTCGTCTCATCAACGGTTGGCATCGGCGGCGCCACAGCGAAAATCTCGGCGATGGATCTCTTCTTGGGGGCCTTGGACTTCGCCTTGGCAGTGCCTCCTCTCTTCACCGGCCTCCGCTCCTCCCTAGACGTGTGAACAAGACACCTATCGACATGCTCGTGGACGGCATTGACACTCGCCCCTTCGAAATCCTTGCAAACCGGGCACAGAAACGACCCCGGTGCTTTCTCCGCCACCTCAACCTCCTCATGTCGTTCAGGCACGGCAGGGAATTGATGGTCGTTGGTTGGAATTTCTTCGGCGCTTTCTTTGTTGGTGAGGGTGAGGATAGTCTCCTGTTGGGGTTGAAGGTTGGATTTGATGCGGTCGAGCTCATGGGACCACAGCTTGAACTTGGTGACAGTGATCGGAGGTAACAAGGACTCGGCTTGCTCTTTGCTCATAACCTTATCATCATGATTGTCGTCGACGAAGGGACAGCACTTGAACACGTCCGCGGTCCTCATCTTCGCCGCGTACTCCCTAAAACACACGAAATCGATCAGGGCCAGCAAAAAACAAAGAACGATGGACAAAGCCTTGAGAAAACAAACGCAAGTAAGCTTACCGGATGGAGAAGCCTTTAAACGCAACAGCCATGGTCGTTTTTGGAGAAGAAATGAGAGCTAGAGATAAGGGTTTGGAGAGAATCTGAGCTAGCAAAGCTAGGGAAGAAAAGAAAGCTAGAGACTTTAGAGAGAGAGAGAGAGAGGGAGAGAGACAGAGAAAGTAAGAGAGAGAAAGAGAGAGGGGGGGGAGCTTTGTTTGTTTGTTGTTAATAGTATAACATTAATTAAGTAATATTTTTCCCGCTCGAGAGAGAAAGGAAAGGGGTCTGCTGAGACTGACAGACTGAGAGGACACTGAACTGTGTGAAGAGGTGGTGGTGCTATTTTCAATATATTTTTCTTTTTTCCTTTTGCTTCCTTCTCTCTCTCTCTCTCTCTCACTAAGTTTTTGCTTTCCCCTTATTTATGAGAGAGAAAGCGACGTATGAGACCCCAACGCAAGTGCTAAAGCGACCCAACACAACTACACCATCACAATGTCCCATTCTCCATCCCCATCCCCATCCCATCTCATCCTCCATCCCTAACCCATCCCATATTACCTATTTTATGATTTAATTTCTATCATTCTGTTTAAGAATTTGGTATGTGGTTTTAGGCGATGATTTTGGGATTGCAGGTGGCAAGACAACGTAACTTAATTTACTCATATATATTATTTTGGAATGTTAAGGAAATTATTACGGATTTACAATGCATGGAGAAAAATTGATAAGTGGAACTGTGGAAGGGACTCTTTAATAAGAGTTAAATTTTTGTTTTGTTTATTTTGTTAAGTTCATGTATTTTTTTTTTCTAACGTAATTGTAACCAGACGACACACCTTTTAACAAGAATTGCGCTTATGGTTCCCGACTTCATGTTTGGATCACTGATAGTCCTGTTTGTTCTCAATGGTAATTTCACATTCTAAAAATAATAATAATAATAATAATAAATTTGGTATGAGGAAATTTTATAATTTTATTTGAGCATTATATTCTCTCTTTTTTTGCCTGTTTTTTTAACTAGTGAGTTGTAGAGTCGAGAGAAATACAAATATCCTATATCTGTCAACGCGCGCGCGTGTGTGTATCTGTGACGCATTTTGTTGTTACAGTTGCAAATAGGTGAGCTTAAGAAAGAAAAAAGGAAGACACAAAAAAGGAAGACGAACATAAGGTCTTTTCTTTCTTTTCTTTTACTATATGCAAGAAAACTTACAAAGAGGATTCCCAGCCCCAGGGATCGAAACGTCCTAATCAACATCATCAGGTTATTTTGAAAACCAAAGACCAGGATGATGATATTTATGACTATGCTTGCGAGTGAGAGAATTGGACTAGATTACCCCTAGGGCTCAGATATTGAAGGTCTCGGACAATAGTTTATCTTCCGTGGAATTTGGCAAATGCAATATGGCTGCATAAGGACTAGTTGGAATAGAACCAGTTGTTCAACATCTTAGTAACTATGGCGAGTGTTCTATGAGTTAGGGTTTCAGATCAGAAAACGTTTTTTCACGGTATCAAAAAAAAAAAAAAACCAGTTTATAGCTAGCTAGTTCGCTATTTTGGATATTTTTCATTTCAATATTGGGAGAATATTTTTCAGAAAAATAACCATTTTATTAGCAGCCATTCCCCATTTAACTCGATTATTCTTGCATCCGTCAGAACCTATAGCTAGGATTCTGCTATCTACTGCACAGTACAGTTGGCTAATATCATTAAGACAGATGGATGAAACTCTGATCGAATTATTCTGAACTCTAATGACACTGAAGAAGAGTGATATCCAATACTCTAGTAGTTTTACCCAAATTTGCCAAAACAAATTCATTCCAAATTTGCTTCTGATCCAACCCTACAATGACCTACCGTAGTTGAAGAGACAAGTTAGTGTACTGGTGGGTATGAGATACCCTCATTTACAACTATTCGAACAAAAATTTATAAGTATTTGAACCAAAATTACAACATTGAGAACAAAAGTTACCATATTCATTTACACTATTTACATATAGTTAAACAAAAATTACAACATTGACAACGAATTTGTTCAAAAGCTTGTAAAAATGTCGTAAGAGGTGTAATTACCATTATTATAATTAAGATTACAACATTGACAACGAATCTGTTCAAAAACTTGTAAAATGTCATAAGAGGTGTAATTACCATTATTAAAACTAAGATTAGACAAAGTATGACTCAAATTACAACTTTGATAACAGAATTTGTTCTCACTTTTGTAAATGTGGGTATGAGATACCCACCACTACACTAGAATTTCCAGTAGTTGAATAATGAAGTACATAACTACTTAAAATTATCTATATGACAAATGGTTCATATTATTGTACCAATACAATTTGGAGTTTTTGGGGTTTTAAAACTCACAGTTATCTATTATAGACTGAATTAACTTTTCTTAGCTCCGGAACTTCGGAGTGTTCAGACATTTTGGTGAAATTCAGGCCCTACTTGATCAATATAAAACCTCACCATGTGTATACAGGTTGTTTATAATATAATGGACCACATTGGCATACATATTGCACACAAAAATTTATCAAGTACAGGAAGCTACATCAATGGCATGCTGGTCCCGAAGAGACCAAAACTTAAATAGCATGCACAAATTGGCAACTTTTAGCTTCTTTCCATCTGCTTCAAAACTACCTCTATATAGCTTAGCTTGGCCTTAGAGCAACTCCAACAGCTTCCCTATAATTTGATTTTTCTCTACTTTAGGGAAAAATAAGCCTCTTTTGCTCCAACAGATTCCCTATAATTATCTCTATTTTAGGGAAAGTGAAGAGAGAGAAAACCAAATTCCCTATATTTACAGCAAACTCCAAAATTTTAAAGAAGAATATGGAGATTTTATAGATTACTGTAAACTAGGGAATCTGTTGGAGTTGGAAAAGAAAAATAGGCTAAAGGTTTGACTTTTGCTTCTCTATAATACAAAAATTATAGGGAAGCTGTTGGAGTTGCTCTTACAACATCAAAAATTAAATTTAGATGCGCTCTATATATCTATATATATATATATATATATATTATGTTCCCCCTGCACAGAATCACGAATCATTTAGAAACTATATATACGTGGACCAATTTCTGCAGAAATGATAAACCTAGTTACATAAAAGATTTTACTACTGGACAAGCTAAGAACAAGATTAATGATTAAGATTATGAAAAAAAAACAGTGGAATAGTTGATTTAGAAAGTTATACTACTTAATAGTCTAAAGTTTTTGTTAATAACAAATGTCTGCATTTGTACATATCATTTCTCGGTCATTAAAAAATAAAGTATGATGAAATTAACATTAAAAACATCTACACATTTTACATTAACAATAACAATACGTGCAAGTTAAACCAAATTCATTTATGGTTTTCTTGGCAGAAATAAAGAAATACATAGAACCACATGGATCTTTTTTTAAGGTACGTACAAGCTTGTTGTTTTAGCCGGGTTTTGCTTGCATATAGTTAACTCAAAGTAGACTTATAATGAGTTGCATTTACTTAAACAAATTGTTTGATGTTATTTTCTTGAGAGTCACCTTGTTTTAAGCTGATGTTAGACTCTAGTCATTAACTATTGATTCTAATGATATCAATTTCTAAAATAAAAATAAAATAAAATAAAAAAAGTCTACCCATTCACCTTCACTTACGTAAGAGCATCTTTAGTAATGCTAGCCATTTTAGAGTTAAATTTTAGCCAAAGTAACTAAAAAGTCATTTTAGCTAGCCACTTTAGAAATACTTCTGCATCAGTGCTCTCTATTTTAGCTAGTTTTGGATTTATATAATATTTCAAATGAAGATTAAATAGTTTAAATATATTTATAATTACATAAAATAACTTTAAAATTTTATTTTAAATTATAGAGAGCCTCATCTCGCTCTCTATATTTAGGAGCGAGATAGCTAAAAGTTATAATGGAGAGTCACTTAAGAGTCTGGTGCAGTTGCTAAAATAAATAAAAAGCTAAACATCATCTCCAAAATAACTAAAGAGTCAAAATAACTAAAGAGTCAAAATAGAGGGTCAACATAGTAGCACAAATATATATATATATATATATATATATTATATACCGGAATAGTTACTTTTTTTTTTATAGTGAATTCTCTACATTTGCTTTGTGTGTAGTCCTCTTGGACTTAATTGGACTAGAGGGTTAGGGTATAATATACTAACCCCATACCCATGCAATCGCACGGGATATTATTGAAAGGTTGAGAATGTAGACGTTTTCTTCTCATCTACGTCCTTAATTTTATGTTTTTTTTGTGTTTTTTTATTTTACTATAATAACCTTGTTAAATAATTTTATAATTTTTTTATTCTAAAGGGTATTTTGGGTATCTCAAAATTTGGTGATCCTTTTGACACCAAACTTTGGCTTCCCTTTATATTAGTAAAGATAGAGGTGGCCCTTACGAAATTGGCAACAAACCAATGCTAACCACACAAAACTAGCGTGTAAGTAATTGAACCAACATTTGAGGTGTTGGTTCTCGATTAGTTTTTAAAATAAATTAAGCAAAAATATAAGGAGTGAAATCCACATTCCATATTTTACAATCTACACTCCCTTTTTTTTTTTTTGGGTAAAATCTTTATATGGTACCTGATCTATCACGAAATGCACTTTTTGGTACCTACAAATTTTTAGGGAGTCTAGTGGTAGTATTATCCCTCCGTTAGCCATTTTAGTACTTCCGTCAATTATTCCGTTAAAGTATGGGTAAAATAGTAAAACACCTATTTTTCATATTTCTTTTACAAATTTTTTATTAAAATAAATTAGACTAGGTTAAAAGAAAGACCTAGAATTGAATTTATTGAATATCTAGATTTACCTACCATCTCTATTGATTAATCCTATTAATTTTTCGAGAAAAAAATTATCTCCAAATTAGCATATATTAACTTTTCATAAAATAAAAAAAAAAACTAAACAAAAATAAAAGTACTTAAATTAATTGACCCAAGTATCCCAATAACAGTGAAGAATAAATTGGATATTATTTATCTTTTTTTTTATGTGTCAAAATGTTTTTTAATTATAAATATTCAATATATTAAATTCTATAATTCTAATTATGAATGAAAAGACTATTTTACCCTTATTATTTTACTCACATGAGTGTCACATGACCACCACGCAGGCATTTTTAACGGAATAATGAACGGATGTACTATAAGGGCTAACGGAGGGATAGTACAGGTACCACTGGACTCCCTGAAAATTTGTAGGTTTCAAAAAGTGCATTTCGTGATAGTTCGGGTACTATATGAGGATTTTACCCCCTTTTTTTTTCGTAACTTAAATTTTATCTTTTTTATGAGAATTTTGACAAAACAAAGAAAGAGGGAGTGTGAATTGTCGCTCAAAGATGGAAAAGAACCGGTGAATCTAGGGAATCTTAGGGTTTTGGGGAAGGAATTTTTGGCCCACAATTTCTATCTAGTAGGGCGGCTAAATACTTGCATGGTGGTGGTATTGGATTCCTTCTGAAGTGCTGTGAGATCGATGTGGAGGTTGTCGGGGAACGTGGAAGTCCAACCACGGGGTGAACGGTTTCTGTTTACATTCACTCATGAAAGGGATGTTGCTTGTGTGAAGAAGGGTGGTCCTTGAGATTTTCAGCGAGCCATGATCCTCCTGAATGATTATGACCGCTTCTCGGACATCTCCGCCGTGAAGTTGGATTTTGTTTGGATCTGGGTTACACTATAGGGTATTCCTCCAAGTTTGTTGACGAAACCTACTGTCCGGTTTATTGGTAGGACTATTGGAGAGGTTCTAGAGGTAGATCTGCCCGCGATACGCAGGGGAGAGGCGGGTGTCAGGCTTGTTCTTTCCATCAACAATCCAGTCCGCCTTGATCGTAGGGTTATGGTTTCCCTTGCTGATGTTTTTCTAGTATGAAAGGCTCCTAGGGCGCTGCCATTCTTGTGCTATGCTAAATCATGGCGGCCAGCCCTGTCCTAGAGCGGCTGAATCTGAGGCTGACATGGTGATAGAAGGGGTTTCACAGCCGGCAGCGGGACCAATCATCCCAGCCCTTATTTTCAGGGCAAACATCCAACCTTCTGTTTCTTCTTCGCTTCTTCCTCTCAAGGTTCCCAACCTGTTGAAAAAGAAGTATGTGCGGATCCCTTCTCTCCCAGAATTGGTGACGTCTTCTGGAACTGAAGGTACATCTACTCAAGTATCGGTGGTAGGGGTGCGTCGTCCCAGAGGACCTTCCTGAAGATGGTAAGCGTGCCAAACATAGTTTGGCTCTTATTTCTGGCAACCTGCAGCCAGAAAACCTCAGTCTGGAGTTCTCTTATGAAGGCCTAGTTGAGGTGAAGGTGACTCAGGCTCCCAAGGTCTACAAGAAGAAAGGCAGGCCTCAGGGTCAGCGAAACAAAGTCAAGAATTCGGCGGCGGCATCCACCGGTGGTGGTACTGAATCCATGGACTTAGGGTCCGTTGACAGAGGAGTTGTGGGGGTTGGCCCGACCTCCTTGGAGCCTGTTTCCTAGTCTGGGTAGGAGTTGAAATCATACGTTAGTTAGGGTGGGATGTGTCTTGCTTGATGGCGGCGACGTACACCAAACGGGTCTTAGGCGTCAAAGTGACCGAGGAAGTGTCTCATGCTAGATGGTGTAGAATTTCTTATCTCTCACAAATTCACAACCGTTCATAAATATGGGGTCATTGTCATCCTCATCACTCACAAATTCACAAACACTTCTCATATCCAAATCACACAAATCTTTCTTTCTTTTCTGTTTTGATTTTGTCAAACCATTTCTACAATGAATCATTTAACAAAATTGTTGCAGAACGATCAAGAAGAGGTCGTAATGAGAAGCCATCGACGAGCCTTGATGATGTCTGCTGCTACCTTGAAAATCCAAACTCTGGAAGATGAGGATTCACAATGGGGTGGTTCTTCAGAAGGTCGTACACTCGTACCTATAAGGCCAGGGATCGAGAGCTGATGGATCTTCGACTCAAAGCTCAATACTTCACGGATCCGTGTAGGTATGAACCAAACATATTTCGTAAGCGATATAGAATGCAACCTTGGGTCTTTGACAGGATGATGCGCGACTTGGCCAACTACGACCCATATTTTGTTCAAACAAGAGTTGCTTGTGGGAGTCTCAGCTTATCCACTAAACAAAAGCTGACATGCGCCGTGAGAATGCTTGCGTATGGCATCACAACTGATTTCTGCAATGATTACCTAGATATTGCGAAGACCACTGCCATTGAGATTTTTGAGCACTTCAAAAAAGCAATCTGGAATATGTACCATGAGACTTACCTCCGCCGACCAACACCGGCAGATTTGCGACAGCTGCTTGACAAAGCTGCAGAACGGGGATTCCAGGGGATGGTCGGTAGCCTTGATTGTATGCACTGGTAATGGAAAAATTGTCCCACTGGATGGGCAGGGCAGTATACTGGCTACAAGGGGAAACCCACAATCTTCTTATAGGCGGTGGCCTCCTACGATACTTGGATTTGGCATGCCTTCTTCAGGCTTCCAAGTTCCTTGAATGATATTAACGTCCTTAGATGTTCACCGTTGTTCAATGACGTATGCGTTGGTGAAACCCCTGAAGTGAGCTACCAGGTACGTAATAGGCATTATCGTCAATGTTATTACCTAGTTGATGACATATACCCTAAGTGGGGATCATTTGTACAAGCAATCAGAAACCCGAGGTCGCCGCAGACACAACATTTCACAAGGATGCAGGAAGCATATAGAAAAGATGTGGAGAGAGCATTTGGTATTCTCCAAGCTCGTTGGGCAATCATAAGAGGACCAGCTCGTGGGTGGAGTAAGGAGAACCTTCAAAACATCATGATGACGTGCATTTTGTTGCACATTATGATTGTTGAAGATGAGCATGATGAAGATGCAGCAGAGCCATTTGATTCGGATGATATCCCAACCAGACCAAGGAAAGCAGAGACATATAAGAAACCAGTAATGGACACTGATGTTCATCGCAATCCGCAACAACTAAATCAATTCTTGCGTCGTTATAGGGAGGTTAGATGTCCAGTGATGAATAAAAACCTCCAAGACGATTTAGTCTATCACCTATGGACCATGAAGTTACAAGTTGATCAGAACCAGCAGTGAGGAGGTTTTTTTTTTTTTTTTTTGCTTTCAATAAGTGGACATGTTGTCATGATAAGTGGTCATGGCCTACTTTAGTTGTATTGTTGTGTGGTATGCTTTTACTTTGTATTGTGTGCTTTTAATTTGTGTGGTGTGCTTTATTATGAAAATAAAAGTTCAATGCTTTTTTACGAAGATGATCTACTCAACAAAATAATTTTTATTATCATAAATTAAAACACAAACCATTCAAAGCAACTAACAATATTAATTACATCCAAGATGTCTCGCCAAGTGGATCATAAGTGGTCAAGCATGTGTTGTCTCCTTCAGGGGGTGTAGAATCTTGAGATTGTTCTGGGATGCTTGAATTTTCTGCCTCCTTATCAATTATTTGTTGTTGCTTCCTCTCCCAATAACTCCTCTTTCTTGGAGTGAAAATTGATGGATCCACCTGCATCGTGCGAGCATCTTCAGCGCGTTGCTCAATTAGTTGACCTTCCTCAAACTGTCTTTACCTTTGTTGGTACCCGCGTTTTGTTTGTTCATAATATTTTTGCATTTGAACTCGTAGGCCATCCGCATCCTGCTTATTGCCTTTTTTCTTAGCTAGCTTCTGAGCTTTATGTCCTTGAGGACGTGCCTTTCTTGATGAGGGAAGCTCATCCTCAGTAATGGGTGTTCCATCGTCATCCAAGTTGACATGATTAGGAACACTAAAGTGGGTGTTTTCCATTGATAGCGTTTTCCCAAACTTTTCCGTATTTTTTCAAGTATTGCCAACAATGCTCAAACACAAAATCTTGACCTTCCGAGTCGTAATATGTTGATTTAACATTCATGAGCTACATATAATATTAAGTAAATAAAATATTAAAAAAAAATTGGCTTAGTATAAATCGATCAATAAACTATATAATAACATTTTACTTTTAACAACTACATGAGAAATAAAAAAATAATCATTATTGAACATATTTCAATATAATTACCTCGTTCTCCATATTTTCGCCGCTTCTTCGTTGAAAGTGTTTGACCTTGTTAAGAGCTTGGCGCCACTTCATACATGCCGGACTTATTTTCTTCCAACGAGCGTGGCAACTAAAATGTGTTCTATCCATGCAACCGGCCAGTTTGTGAGCATTGTACTCCTCCGCCACATGACTCCACAATAAGTCCAACTTTTGATCTTTTCTGACGCAACCATCACCCCCAACGGTGATCCAAGCTTGGAAAAGAATAACTTCTTCATTGTGCCTCCAAGAGTCCCTTCTTGGAGCCATTTTTCCAAGACAAAAAAAAAAGAAGGAAGATGTATTTAAGAACAAGAAGATGGGTTAATGAATGAAAAATTGTGAAGGAGATGGAGGATATTTGGTGTGAGGAAATAGAAAAGAATGGGTACGTAGCACTATAAAAAAAAATTGCAATAGCCATGGCTCCACACTGTCGCAAAAGAGCATTGGCGACGGCTCTGCGACGACAATGCTTCTGACGCCATTGGTGGCGTCGACAATAGCATTTGCGAAGGCGAATGCACCATCGCAAGATTATTAGCGACTGCAAATCATTTGCCGTTGCAAGAATTTTGCGATTGAAAAATGCCGTGACAAATACCAATGGCGACGCCACCAATTCCTACTGAAGTTTTTTGCCGTCGCCAAAAATCATTTGCTACGGCAAAAATATTATTTATGAATAAAAAAAATTTGACATGCAAATATGCATGCCAATTTTTTTATTTTTTTATGAATAAAAACTACACAAAAAGGAATGAAGCTTATATAAAAGAAAATGTTACATTTTAATTTTCCTCATGAATGTTACAGAAGGAATGAAGATTCTACCAAAATTTACAAGATAATTAAGCTGTACAAGTTAGTTATTTTCCTCTACTTCAAGATAAACTTTGTAGGGATCTTCCTCGATCTATTTCACGTACTAATTACTCTAGTGTGGTTGCAAGCCTTTTTTTTTTCTTTTTCTTTTTTTTCTTTCTTTAATTATTACAAAGAGAATCAAAGAGTTTCACTCCTACCCTCATGGTGACTCGAACCCTTGACTTCGTACATAGGTAGTGGGTGCTCTAACCACTGAGCTAACACCACTTCGTCAAGCATTCATTAAAGAGACAAAAAGCTAGAAAATTAATGGGAGATGTACATGACATAGATATTGTTCATATCAGTAAATACAATTAATATTTCACTTGAACTCTTAATTACTTTTTGACATTTTGAGTCAACAAGTGTGCAAAGTAGTTCACCAGGTCTGTCTTCGACATTAACGCTAGAGTAGTTGATTTGAAGAATGCTAAATCCATAGTTCCATACTTACCTCGAAATATATGTCTGAATTTCCATTCGTTATCATGAAGATCCCTTGCAATTAGTTCCTGCATAGGGGGCTGTTGCGAGTAATCCTGAAGGAACACAAAAAATGAATGAATGAGACCCAAGTTCATGGGAGGAGCAGTTTAAACACTACAGAGCTGTATGTGTGACGCCCCTACTTCCTGGCTTGGTTCACCTGAATATGAGATATGAAGAGCACCTTTCACCTAGAGGATGGGTTGCAAAAGCATATATGTGAGCATATATGTGACTGTACATATAAAGGAGAATTTGTAGTAACTAAAGACCACATCGAAGTAAAGCATACATCTGCATTACTCTCAGCATTCTTAAGCAAGTCTAGAATGAATTTGGCATATTTAACAGGACACCGTCCCTGTCCATTTGAATGGCCATTCTTGGCCTGAGCAATTCGTCCTACTTCATGATAAAAGTGAGTAAATGGAATGCTACTGGAACTATGCTTGCTAGCTAGGCCAAAGCCAATGCTTAGAATAAACTGCCATACTTCTACACTCAATTGAAAACAAGAAGAAAAGAAGAAAAAAGAAATAAGGAATGTTTTATTTCTTTTGACTTATGCAATACATTCTACATAGAAACAAATATGTAATGAACCTTGACATCCGGACGAATATGATTCAATTCATATGCATAAGTCTAAGTTACATGCACTATAAATAGAATTCCAAGTTACATGCATAGGTCTCAAATGACAAATAGGACATGCTCATAACAGTATATGTGTCTCTAGGTTGATGAAAGAATAGCTAATAGTATAGTTGTCACAACTCCCAATCATATAAATGCATCAATAGAACATAAGTATTTCATGACAGATCTGAATGAACAAACATGTATATTCAAAAAGTAAAAGTGTAAACATTAATTGATTTGTAGAAACAATCATGATAAAGGAGGTATATATTCACCTCTCCGTGATGAGCAACTCCAAATTGGACATATCAGAGATTCCAAATTCTACCCAAAAAAAAAAATCCAACAATAAGTATTGTACTTGTATCATAACCAAGTGTTATATCATACAAATTAGCTCTGTTATATCATAATCAAGTGTTGCAAGGATACATTCAATCCGAGACTTAAAATTACGTACAACATAGCTCATACTTGTAAGGAAATGCTTACTCTATATTTGAGTACATTGGGTCAAGGATTTGATTTCTAAATTGACTTATCATTCCCTTTTATGATTCCATCTCCATCGAAGGAGGCAGAGTAGAAAGTCTGAAAACAAAAAAAAAAAATTGTGAAATGTTTGTAGCAATCACCTATCAGTGACCCTATATCAGAATTATGAAAACTGAAAGTATTGTTCTTTCAGCTATTTAAGAGGTACAATTTCCTACACATCATGAAGAAGTAAATATAAACTTTAACTCATAACCAGTTCAGATAAAAACCACCAGCATCGCTACAACATTTACAATTATTGTTGAAAGTTAATACCTGTTTGATGACATCATTAAGACCAGGACAGATTGTGACATGAAAAGTCTTAGAGCAAATGATGCTAAGTTGACTCTGTTAGACTGCAGGGGAATTGAAGAGATACCAAGAAATGTACTGCTGAGTGATAAAAAGATGAACTGAGTCAAAAAAACAAAAATTATTATGAATATAACCTACTTGTATTACATTTCTACTCCAAGTTATATGGCACTTGTCTGAATATTGTTCTTTGGTAATCATTTGAAGATATCAGAAACTTCATATGTACCAAAAAGAGAACTATATCCTCACTTTACAATGTAGCACACCACAACCTTACCTACCTAAAACTTGTTCAAGGTAACTAGTTAAACATGATACATAAAATGGATTCTTGAAGTAAGAATCGGAATTACATGATTGATCATTACCACCAAAATATACAGGTGGGACTCAAGGAGCCTGTTCATAAAAACTAGCATCTATCACAAACCAGGTGAAGTTGGTAACATGTGTTACATCCAATGATGTTGATATTTAATGCACATACAATAACTTGAGAGAGAGAGAGAGAGAGAGAGAGAGAGAGAGAGAGCTTACAAAGGAACACAAGGGTCCTTCAGTTTATAATATTTGAGAAATGTCCATTGTTTCATCTGTTGGATATTTTCCAATCTGACCACTGGAGAGTTCAGGACTTCCAACTCTGCTCTACGAGGTCAGTAAAGCTTCAGCTATAGGTTTTAGAAAAACTAAAAAGAACAAAAAGTCAGTATTCTTCTATAGCAACTACAACCATAATCAAGGAAAGATAAATTACTACCCCAAATCAAGCTTATAAATCATATTGCAACCACTCCTATCAAGCAATGCTTCACTGAATTAGTCCAAATTCAACACCAGGTAAATGCTAGACTGTGAAAAACAACCAGAGAAACTTACACATGGCTGTGCAAAGACAAAAAAGATAGAGAACATAGCAGCAGCATATGGAACCTAATAGATTAAAACATATAACTTTAATTTCACAATAAGGAGGCTTGAGATTGCCAGAAAAGTTGCAAGTAGGTACCCAAAAATCACCATTAGGTTAGCAAAAACCAATGCCTTTAAAATTAGCCCAGTTACACTTCTCCAAGTCTAAATGTTGCTCTTCACTTACCAATAGTGAAGTATGAAGGCCAACATCGGCCAGATTGCTGAAAAAACTCAACAATTGCAGCTTGCAAAAATGTCAGGCTACAAATCAAGTGCTAGAAAATTATTAAATTTCATGGATTTGGAAATTGTGATTGGCTACTTTTCTGGGTTCTACATAAATCAAAAATTGAAAAGAAAAAAAAAACATAAAAGTGAAGAACTAAACTCGTGCCTGCAGCCACTCAAACGCAGCTAAGGGAACTAGTTCTTCAATCCATCGGAGGAGAAAGTTAGGGTTTATTTTGGCTAGTATTGAGATTCTTAGCGAACCCTTGAATCACCTATCAACCATTGGCCAAATTTTCAATTGGAGATGTTAGCAACCCTAGAATTGATTCGATCAAGAGACCAAATAAAAGGAAGAAGAAGATAGATGAGTTACCTGAAGACCAGAGGAGTGGTAATGGAAAGAGGTTCTTTGCGTGTGTCTGCTCAGTGATGAGAGGAAGAGAACGAGAGAGGAAATAGGTATGGGATCTGGTTTCTTATCGTTTTTCTTCTTTTTAATTCTCCCTCGTACTCGCATCTTATTACTTCAAATAAGCGACGGCTGGTCCTCTGATTTGCAAAGACATAAGTACATGCGACGGTTTGTATAAACCAATCGCAATTGATATAAGCCCAAACGACGGTATTGCAAAGCCGTCGCATCACATTCATTTATTTGCGACGATAGTAATTGTAGTCGACAAAAGAGGACCATTAGCTACGGAAAATATGCGCCGTGGCCCTTTGCCGAAGTCATTGCAATTTTTTTTTGTAGTGTAGGTATTTATAAAATTTCCTACAATTCACTGTTCCAACGGGTATATTTTTTTCCCTCAATTTTCTGGTTATTTTTTTATTTTATTTTTTGGAACAAAAAGTAAATAATATCTCTTCAATTAATAAGAGTCGTTGATAAGTTTTTTTCCCGCAAATCTGAGCCATTAGATTGAAAATGGATCTATTGAGTAAAAAAAAAAAGGGCACATCGAACCGTCCATATTTAAACCTGATCAATCAGGACCATACATTTCATGACCGTTGGGGGTTCCAACGGTCAGCAGGGATAGAACAGAGGGCGGGCCCCACATCTGCAGACGAAAAAGCATCTCACCTTCTCTCTCCAGTGCCGTGGCGCACGTGCTTCTTCCTCCCTTCAGCTGGCGCGCGCGTCTGCTTTACTTCCTCTTCTCAGGCTGTTGGTTCATCCTTTGGGCTAAGACAGCAAGTGGGCTGGCCCCCATCTATAGTGACCGAGTCATTGTCTTGGAAAAGTCTCAAATATGAGACTTCAAATGGCCCCAAGTCTTGTATTTAGAAGACCAAATCCACCAAAAAACCATGGTTGGAGATGCAAAGTCTTATAATTGGCCAAAATAAAGTTTGGCACCCAATGGTTGGAGTTGCCCTAACATAAATTTAAATTGTTGTTTTATTTGTATTTTTTCCATGTTTAAGGATTTAAATTGTATAATACATTGCGACATTTACTTTTTTTTTTTTTTTAATCAAAAGAGATCAACCCGATTTTATAATTCAGCAAGCAGTACCAAACGACACACCCCAATGGAGTCGACAGTAAAGAGTCGTCCTTTAGGACTTACAAAGAACCTATTATAAACAATTAGAGACTCCGCAATCCAGAGTACACCCACCTTTTAGGAAATTCACGCACTATTATTCTAACAAAATCTAGATGCTTAGAAGCTATTTAAATAAATGTTTCAACCGAGCACTAGATTTTGCGACCCATACAAAAATTAAATATTGCTAGTAGAATAAAGAACAACCCAAAAGACCATAAAAGCCTTTCGGGCCTGAATCAGCTTAAGGATGCCAAGGACCCAAGACTAAGAGGCCCACTCATTCTAGGCTCTAGGGTTTACCGCAATCATAGGAAGGAAATTGCGGCCGCAGCTACCATCACCGCCACCTCTACAAAGAACAAGCTCTCCGTCGTCAACACCCACGCACCAAGCATGCCCGCCGAAAATAGTCGATCCCTCCTCTTGCCATCCCAACCGGCCCCAAAGCTGTCGTCACCGTTCAGACAAGGATAAATCACCGGCAAACCAGTAGGCCAGTGAGCGCCATCCCAGCCTGAAACCAAGAAATCACAACCGCCACCACTCTGACCAACACCATTGGCCATGGATCTTAAAGCTCCTAGCTCCCAAACCCAAACTACTCCAAGCCTCGATCTCGAGTCAATCTCCCAGAGAGAAACCAGGTTCCCATAGTGCCCCCTCCAAACCAACCCCAAATTGGTTTCAGAAACACCAGTACGACCATCACATGTGATAATCGCAATGAAAAGAAAAGGGCCACAACCTATTAGCAAGGGGTGTTGTCGAGGAAACCTGCCGTTACCACCAAGAAGCAGACGAGAGAGAGATGGAATAACCCCCCTTTGTCGTCGAAGATGCAAGACCGCCATCAGCCGGAGCTAGCCGTCGTTGAGATATCTCTCTTTCGAGAGTTAAAGAGGAGAGCATATTTTTATTCACAACTTTTGTTATCCTCAAGCATGCATGGAAATTGCGACATTTACTTTGTTTCTCTTATGTTTTCATTGCATATCATCATTAAAAATAGAGATTTTTGAATAAAAGTCCAATTTCATTCGGTCATAATGGATGCAGTCCATAGGTAATTTTATTGTTAAGATAGAAACAAATTTTGTCATTATATTTTCATGTCCATTTTGCCCCTTCAGATAAAGATAGAGACAAATTAATTATTTTTAAGCATTTATTTTATTTCTTTATTCAATTTGAATTTTGAACCCATGATGAACCTGCAATAATTCAAAATATAATTAGTACTATAAAATTAGCAAATAGAGATGGGAAATCAACCTAATTGGAAGGTACAAAAAAAAAAAAGTTCATCAAAACATTCTAGCTAAAAGATACATATAACTTAAGTAAGAGGTATAAATTTACTGATTTCTTCTATTGTAGGTATATCATAAGTAAGAGATACGTACCTAAGTAAAAGATATACGTTTACGGATTAATGTTCTTTGATTACTATAATCAAGACATGTGCCTAAGTAAAAGAAATAAATTTACATATTAGATTTCTTCTATTGTAGGTATACCATAAGTAAGAGATACGTACCTAAGTAAAATATATATGTTTATGGATTAATGTTCTTTGATTACTATAATTGAGATATGTACCTAAGTAAAAGATATAAATTTATAGATTAGTTTTCTTATGTTATAGATTTAAATAATCAAGATACTTATGGTGAGAAAAACTATCTATATATGAGATATATTGAAATGCTGAATTTTTGAGCTCTTAATATATCTATCACAAGAATTGCGTAATGTTTACCTTAGAATAAGGTTACAATAGTGGTTTGTCAACCTACAATATATATGTATGTATGTGTGTGAAAAAAAAATGAAGAAGAAGAATAGCTACCATCCATGGATGAAAGAAAAAGAAAATCGAACACCAAAATGATCACAGTCGTATAGGGTCGACTAGAAAATACCTTGACCATTGAAAGCCACATTCATGAAAAACTTGACTTTACATATAAGAGCCATAACTATAGAAGCTTTGATATTGAAGAAGAAAAACATTATCAATTTCCTAACTTATAGAAGACATCTTTTAAATTAGAATAATTTTAGGAATAATTTACATTAAATATGGTATTCAATGTCATATCAATTGCATAATTTTATGTCGGATCAATAAGAATAATTTAAGAAATTTATATATGATATTAAGTTACTAATTAGATTGCTAATTTTAATCCCATTAAAATTCTGAAAATTATTTCATGCACCGACGGTGCAAATTCTTGCATTTTGTGTGTGAAGACATACAATAAGGGCATTTTAGTAATGTAAAAAAGAAAAATTAATGAGGATTGAGCAAGAATCTGATGTGGAAGCTGAGTCATAAAGTAGACCACAATCAACAAGAAAAATTAATACGGACTACAATCAATATAGAATCTAGCTTTTGAACTTTAATCAAATTAACTCTTAAAAATATGTTAATTTTTTTTTTAAAATCAACGTTGTTCATACTAAACGAAATTCTCTCGAACTAATACTACGTTAATTATGAACATCGTTCGCCAATTTTGGTATAAAAAAAGTAAATAATAGTATTAGTACAGGCTTTCGATTTAACAGTAGATCGATGTGAGCCTCCATATCCTAAAAAGAAAAAATAAATTAATTTTAAGAATGAGGTGGGGGACTCGGGGGATCAGAAGAGATGGTAGATGGTTTTGACTTATTGGATAGTGAGCCTTCTAAAGTAAATGAACAGTGAAATAACACTATATGGGGGTTTGCAAGCTCATGATGGTGACCGTTGATTTCTATAACCCTATTTCTTAAAGAGGCATCTATCCTCCATCCACGAGACCCCACCCTAAACCTCTTTGAGCATCATGCATCCGATCCATCATGCATGCCATCCATGTACGTAATGTATATGGGGCCATGCACCTGCTACATACATAGGATATAAAATATATATATATATAATATTCATGTGATGATGGCGACAGGCGCTCCACTACGAGCTGAAAGTAGGGCCCAGTTACCAGAAACACCTGTCCCGGGGATAAGGACATGGTTCTACTTATTATAAATTGAAAAGAAAAAAAGGAGGACGGTAAATATATTAATTTCACTGTTCGGTTGCCCTTTATCTGGTGCAAAAGGAAGAAGCTACAACTCGGTTGTTGGCGTTTAATGGTGTGTAGAGGACATCACTAACAAGTAACAAGAGGACAACACTAATATAGTACCTTACCAAGATATATATATAGTCACTCAAAGCAGTTATTATCTATATATATATATATATATATATATATATACACACGTAGTAAAAGTAAATAATATGAAGAGAATATCGTGTGCTATCTTCTACCAGAGAAGCAATATTTACTACTATAGTAATTCATCAGATTAAATAAGATAATAAAAAGAAATACATTATCTCCATAAAATAAGGACAAGTTTCCCTCATAAATAGGAGAAGGAAACATACTTAACAAATTGGTTAAAAGTTAAAACTGTGTTTTTCTGAAATTTTTATATATAAACCAAAAAAAAAAAAAAAAACGAATTGGCAACGTTAACGGATATAACAAATAAGGAGGTCATATATAGCACAACTCAAACACCAGTACGTATAATTCGAAGGTGACCAGGATTTTAGACTCGAAGCATGTGTGCAAGTCCTACGCTTAAGGGGAGTCGCCAAGCTCCTTAAGCTAACGGAATGTTACTTCTTGTGAGGCTTAAAGGTTTGAGCCGCTTAAGACCCGCACCGTGCTTCACCTTAATTATGTTCGCTTCTTGGAGGGCTGCTAATTGAATGCTTGTGGAAATCCCCAGCTTTCCAACAAGGGAGGATAAAGCAAGCACCAATTCAAAGTCAAGGGAACCCGCAAGCTAGGAGGAGGGGAAGTTTGCCCATGTTGATCGAGCTGGCCTTGAAGTAAATTAGTTTGTGAAAATATTGATGCAGCACAGAGAACCGAAACAGATTCAAGTCCAACCGATTGTCCAGTCTAGGGTAGCACACTAGCACCAACCTTTCAGGCCATAACAAGTTAACCGAAAAAAAACTACAATTATAGAAGAGTAACCATGAACGTGTGTGTGTGTGTATCAAAAACTGAGCTCCTCCAAGAGAAGAAACAGAGAGACCTCGTTACCTTATACGTGTTTCCATACACCTAAGTCCTAACTGTCCTAGCTACTAATCTTGCAGACAACAGACCCCTCACATGCAAGTTCATTCCAACCGGCCATACACCTCCGCCATGAAAGACGCTTACGGATCACGACAGAGGTTGCCCCTAAGAGATCCATCCTCAACGTACTACTATGTTAACATGCATGTCTACATAAATATTTCATTTTATTTAAGTTGAATGAGGAAGTATTCAAAGACATACTGTCATAATTTCAAAAACTGGGATGGATTTTTCATAAACCAACCAAGCTTGTTCATACAGTACGTGATTTAAGGTCAGTATTCTTGTATGAACCTAGGGATAATTAGCTTGTTTGAACGACTAACCGGCAGGTATACGTACTGTTTCAAAGGAGCTATTACGTACATCTCATAATATTGGATTTGCAGGCGGCCTATTCTTCTTCAATCAGATCAGACTGAGAGCATCCGCGAATTGAAGTGGGTTATAACTGTTTTCTCTTTCTCATAAAAACCTAGAAATTAGGGCTAGTTTTTCCCGCCTTTTTCTTTTATTGAATAGTTTTCGTAAGCAGCTTTTTAGCTTTCTATTTATGTCCTGACGCACGTGCTGCGGTGTCCGGCCATTGAAGTACGTGCACCACTGTTAAAGCATGTTTGCTGCTAACTATATATTTAAGCTTTCTTGTAACAAAAAAACTATATATTTAAGCTTTGAGCCTTTGACTATGTCACTACCGATTTCTAAATTATTCTCACCCAAAATAATAAACAACAAGATAATTATGAATTAATTAGGTGAATTATTAGATGAAAGTTTAACCTAACGCTAACCATGATCTATGCATACAGGCGTGTCAATTTTATAGATTATTTTAGTCTTCCATAAGCTCATATAGAAGGGAATTAGGTATAAAGAGTATGGAAGATATATCGAGTACGTTTCTTTGCTTTCATGTTGTAAAATAGTCCCCAATAGAATCGTCTTCTCATTTGTATCCCATATGGGCGTCATTTTAAGAAACTAATTGTTTTAGCAGGTAGCCAAGTATATGTATATGCTTAACACTAGGTTAGAGGACTTGATCGAACTGAGGGGTTCCATAGCTAGTTCACTAATAACTTTGGTTTGGCTCATGCAAGCATATACAACCAGTAAGATGCTGCGCTTGCATATGAGTAAATGAGGATCAAAAAGTAAAATGAAAAAAAGACAAATAATCATAAATCGAGCACAATATTGTAAGGTTGTTATTTTCATTCATTACGAAATTTCTAACTTTTGCACAGAAGTTGCTAGGCTTGTTGAGTAGGGATAGCGGCTAGGGCAAAACTTTGGTGGAAGACATCAACATTCTCTTTTGGTTCTCATTTGTGGAGACATCAAGAGTTCTGTGACGAACATTCGCTTTATAAGGTTCCTGCCAAGTGCAAATTGTCAGGTGAAGGGCAAATATTATCAAAGAAAAAAATTATTAATCCTGACTTGATGACCACTCATGTTGTAACTTGGTGGTCATTCTCAAGTTACTTGATAGTCACTCTTAAGTTACTTGGTGATCACTCACAAACTTTCTTGATATTACATCATGAAGGTACTAGCTAGTGAATATTACAAAGTGACCGCTAAATAATTATGTGGCCAACCACACAATAATAGTATTTACAACACTCCCCCTTAGATGTCCACCAATTAATTTTGGTGTTGGACGCACATATTGTTGCCTCATTAAAACCTTACCAGGTAACAAAAACCCTATGGGAAAAAATAACCCTGGTCGAAGAAAAAAGAGTACAACGCGCATATGTCCTATTGAGAATGATTTTGGTTGCTCCCCCTGACTGGAATCTCCCCTGATCACAGCATGTATTTTCTGGCAGCTTGGAAAGTCGCCGCATTCCGATGCCTTTCACTAACTTCTAAAGGTACATTTTGGTAGAGATTTGGTGAAGAGATCCGCCAAGTTGACATCTGATCGAATTTTTCTAACTTCAACTTCTTGATGCTTCTGAAGCTCATAAGTGTAGAAGAACTTTGGTGCAATGTGTTTTGTTCTATCTCGTTTGATGAAACCTCCTTGAATTTGAGCTATACAAGCTGCATTATCTTCGTGTAAGATTGTAGGATTTTCTGTTACTGATGATAGACTGCATGTGCTTCAAATATGGCGAATCATTGATCTCAACCAAACGCATTCTCGGCTAGCTTCGTGAAGTGCAAGAATTTATGAGTGATTAGAAGAAGTAGCCACTAGTGATTGTTTCGTCGACCGCCATGAAATTGCCGTATCTCCACAAGTAAAAACGTAACCTGTTTGAGAACAATCTTTGTGTGAATCAGAGAGAAATCCAACATCTGCATATCCAACAATACTAAGACTATTGGAGGATTTACATGTATAAAATAAACCCATGTTCGTTGTACCACGAAGGTAGTGCAAAATATGTTTTACACTATTCCAATGGTGCAATGTTGGAGCAGAGCTGTATCTTGCCAATAAATTAACTGCAAATGCAATATCTGGTCTAGTGCATTGTGCCAAATAAAGCAGGGCATCTATAGCACTGAGATATGGTACTTTTGGACCAAGGATAATTTCACCTTCTTGTGTTGGACGAAATTGATCTTTCTCAACGTCAAGACATCGAACGACCATTGGGGTGCTTAGTGGATAGGCTTTGTCCATGCCAATTCTTTTCAAAACTTTTTCAGCATAAGCTAATTGATGGACAAGAATCCCACTAGCAAAATGCTCGATCTGCAGGCTGAGGCAAAATTTTGTTTTCCCAAGGTCTTTCATTTCAAATTCTTTCTTCAAATATATATTATGCAGTCTTTGTGAGCTCTTCAGGGCTCCCAATTAAATTCATATCATCGACATAGACTGCCACTATTGCGAAACAAGAATTTGATTTCTTGATAAACATGCAAGGACATATAGGATCGTTAACATATCCCTCCTTAATCAAGTACTCACTGAGGCGGTTATACCACATTCGTCAGGATTGTTTCAATCCATATAATGACCGTCTTAATTTAATTGAGTACATGGTGCGTGATTTTGTGGTTGCTTCAGGCAACTTAAGTCATTCTGGGACTTTCATGTATATATCGGTATCTAACTCCCCCATATAGATATGCGGTGACAACATCCATAAGTCTCATATTAAGTTTCTCTGAATCTACTAAACTTATTAGATATCGGAATATAATAACATCCATAACATGGGAATAAGTTTCATCATAATCAATCTCAGGCTTTTGTGAAAAACCTTGTGCAATAAGGCGTGCTTTATATCTTGCAATCTCATTTTTCTCATTGTGCTTTCTCGTAAATACTCATTTGTAACAGACAGGGTTCACATTAGGTGGTGTTTGGACTAGGTCCAAAAATACTGCGCTTTTTCAGAGAATCTAGTTATGCTTGGATTACATCTTTCCATTTGAGCCAATCATATCTCTGTCTACATTTATCGACAGAGCAAGGTTCAAAGTCATCGCTTTTTACGATCTCAATAGCTACTGCGAATGAAAATACATCGTCGACGATCATTTCTCTTCGATCCCACAATTCATTGGTGTACACATAATTTATGGAAATTTCCTTATTATCAGGTACTTGAGCCTCTTCACGGGCTTGTGTCTCATCATGGACACTTTACTCTTCTGTAATTACAGAATCACGAATTGTGGATCAGACATCAACGTTTCGCTTAACAACATTTTCAAAAGCTATGTCATTATGATTCAGATGTGCCTTTGATCTCCTTTTTCTAGGAATTGAATCTTTTGAACCTACATGTCTGCCATGCTTAAGGTGTGCAACAGATGGCTCATTGGCCGCCACACTATTTTGTCCAATTAGGACATCAATCCTCGCAGGTGCATTAGCCGCTGAGATGTGTGATCTTGTCACTTTTGCTATATCAGTAAATGCATCAGGCATTATATTAGCAACATTTTAAAGATGGAGGATCCTTTGCACTTCATTTTCACCGTGTGCGGTGCGAGCATCAAAATGAGACATAGTGGGTACATCCGACGATAATTCACGATGTTCTTCAGGAATAGTCTTTATTCCCCCCTAACGGCGGGAATAATGTCTCATCAAAGGGACAATCTGCAAATCGTGCAGTAAATATATCACCTGTCAGAGGTTCCAGATATCTAATGATTGATGGTGATCGAATCGAAACCAATATAGATTTCCAATCTCCGTTGAGGGTCCATTTTAGTACATTGTGGCGGTGCAATAGGCACATAAACAGCACAACCAAAGATTCTTAGATGGGAGATATTGAGTTGATTCCCAAAAACAAGCTGTAATGAGGAATATTGGTGGTTGGCTATAGGCCTCAACCGAATTAATGATGCTATATGCAAAATGGCATGTCCCCATGCAGAAGTTGGCAACTTTGTCCTCATTAGTAAAGTGCGCACGATTATCTGCAGGCGCTTAATAAGAGCTTCTTCCAAGCCATTTTGTGTATGAACATAAGAGACTGGATGCTCAACCTTAATTCCCAAAGATATGCAATAATCAGCAAATGCTTGAGATGTAAATTCACCAGCATTAACTAATCGAATTGATTTGATAGAATAATCTGAGAATTGTGATAGTAATTTAATTATCTGAGCAAGAAGCTTGGCAAATGCCATATTACGTGTTGACAAGAGACAAACATGTGACCATCTTGTAGAAGCATCAATCAAGACCATAAAATACCGAAATGGTCCGCAAGATGGTTGTATAGGTCTACAAATGTCCCCTTAAATTCTTTGTAAAAATGATGGGGAATTAATATCAATCTTTGCAAAACATGGCTTAGTGATCAGCTTTCCTTGTGAGCATGCTTTACGAGGATTATTGCTTGGCAAAATAATATTCTTATTCAACAATGGGTGTTCATTGGAATTTGAGAGGATCCTACGCATTATGGTGGATCCGGGGTGACCCAACGGTCATACCAAAGCATAAATGTATGTTGATCAGTGAACTTCTGGTTCACGACATGGTATGCCTCAATTGACTTAATGATTGTATAATACAAACCAGATGACAGGGCAAACAATCTTTCCAATATACACCTCTGGTTGTAAGTATTGGAAGTAATGCTAAGATATTCCACGACTCATTTGTGGTTTCTATGTGGTACCCATTTAAGCGTATATCTTTAAAACTCAACAGATTCCTTCTAGATCTGGAGGAGTATACTAATGCCTCTTGAATGGATAATTTAGTACAACTTAGCAACTAAATATGACCTCTTTCGGAGCCTTCAATTAGGTCTGCAGGACCTGAAATGGTTGTCACTTTTGCTCTTATCAAACTTAAATTGGAGAAATATTTTCGATCTCGAAGGATAGTGTGCGTGGTTGCATTGTCTGCAAGACATATATCTTCTCCATCTTTCTTGAGTTGAGAGCACCCATTTTTCATATTCATGCTTGAATATGAATAAACCATGTATATACTCCAAGCTTCAGGTTCGAGACTTTATTATTAGAACTTCTTGGTTCTAAATTTTGGTGGTTTGAACTTCGGGTCAAACACTTAGTACTCGAAACTTTGGGTTTGAGACAAACCAACTAGGAACTTCGTGTTCTAAATTTTGGTGGTTTGAACTTGGGGTTCAAACTCTTAGCACTTGAAACTTCGGGTTCGAGATAGACCAATTAGAAACTTCCGGTTCCTTATAATGAATAAGGATATAAATAATTAAATGTAGCATAAACAAACACAAGGTTGTTAATAAGTCAAGACGATAAAGAATGTGTACTTACCTCATTGATATGTGTGTCTAGCAAGATGCCTATAATAACTTGAATATTGATGCCCACTCGCACAATGAATGTTGTAGATGCAATTGATTTTCAAATTGTGCATATCCTCGTGGTTGACATAATAAATATTGGAGGATACCATATGAACAAAGAACAAGCAAGTTAAACTCTAGATCAAGAGTATTACCCATAACGAAGGTGCACCATATGACTCTTGAAACTCCGGGAGCTTATACGAGAGACTATCGTGCTAATAACGTGTTATAAAATGAGATAACTTGTTTGTTAGAAAGTAAAGAGTATGAAGAGAGAAGAATAGATTGGGGGGGGGGGGGGGGGGGGATTAAGTGGTGTGTTTATTTCATTCTTCACTAGCCCCTTTATATAGGGTTGAATGACTTGATGACCACTCATTTTGTAACTTGGTGGTCAATCTTACTTAAGTTACTTGGTGATCACTCACAAACTTTCTTGATATTACATCATGAAGGTACTAGCTAGTGAATATTACAAAGTGATCCCTAAATAATTATGTGGACAGACACACAATAATAGTATTTACAACAGTTTACAATGTTCTTATATTATCAATCTCAATCAATAATTAAGTATTTGTTATTACAAATACATGATCTGAATTGGCACAATACACATAACATTTTACAAAGTATGCCATTACAACTATAAAGTTTTTAGTAGATTATTTTACAAGTCTTAAGATCATGATAATTATTATGTTGTTGATAATTATTTTTAGGATAGGTGGAGTTACCTCTATTTTTTTTACTTCACTTCTTAAATATTAATACCAAATTGATTGTTGGTCTTTGGTAAACTTAATAAAACCGTTTTATAAAAAGCTAATGATTATCTAAATATTAGCTTTATATACTCTGGTGAAAGTATTCTAATATATATATATATATATATATATATATATATATATAGACACACACACACACACACTATGGTTTATAATACACATACATGTATAATAAGAAATAAACATAAAACTTTTCATAATTGTATAAACATTACTACATATACTACATTAATAGTACATGTATTTTAACTAAGCTAGTCAAAGATGGTTAAATAACCTTGTTTTATTGAAAATGGCTAAAACTTAATGTCATATATACAAAAGAAAGCTATAATTAGTAGATGAATGCAAAGTTTATGACTATAAAATTGAAAAGCCTAGTTTTGTTCATTCTAATTTATATTACAAAGAATTAGTTGTCCTAAAGTTGGTAACACTAAAAACTGAAATACTGAATTTGGTAGATAATTTTGGTTGGTGATTGGTACCTCAATTTTGAAACCGAAAGCTTTGGTTTTGAAGTTGGTTATATGTATAACTGATTTGAACCGACCGAGTGACAACCCCAATTATATTCTAGCTAGTTTCTCTTGCTAGGTGTTCATGTTCAAGCCACGCTAGATTTGTGTATGTTTAGTTATTTACTATGTTCATGCAACAGTTCGAGATGTCGACATTCAAAACAATCATACTTGTTCTTAATTGATTATATATTTAAAAAAAATATATGTACTCTTAAAAACTTTTTAAAGTCTTATAATTCATAATTACAGCTCCTTCTCTAGGTTGATACTGGTTATATATATATATATATATATATATATATATATTATATGTTTTCTTTAATTTTCCCACAATTGTTTGCTTACAGTTTTTCTCTATCACAATAGATAGTTATCACCATGCATTAACCAGCGCTCCCTCGTGAATATTTGGGAACTATTAACTCATGTGTTGAAAACTCATTGCGTACATGTGACTACATGATCGAAGAATTGATAGATCTAATAGTCACAGATTCCCTTGTTTTCCTCTATCTTCCAGCTTCACCTTTCGAAAACATATACAATGCAGGCCTGTTCATCAAGTTTCAACAAAAGAAAGAAAAGTGGAAGATAGAGTTTAATTAGTATACAGGATCGAGTACTGTTGATATATCGAGGGCTTGCTTGGGAAACCCTTCGACGACTATGACGTAAAGCCTGTTGACAGTCGTGTGCACCAAATCACGTGAATCATTACCATGCTCACACCAAATCCAACCTAATTATGAAGATCTAACTTCCTTTTGACGAGCTTTGATACTGAAGTATATATGTGGACGGACAAATGATTACTTGCTAGCGAGGGTTAAGTTCATGCTTACATAGTCCTTGACATATGAGGTAAAAAATCTTATAGTATTGTTTACCTGAACAAACATGTTATCATTTTGCTCAATGAGTTCATTTAATTTATCCGGTCAAAATCTATGCTTCAATCTTACAATCAATCAATAATACTCCAAGTTAAAATCTTATTTGTTATTTTAAAAGATTTAAATATTCTATTCTCCAATACGTACTTTATGTTTGTGCTCGAGCAATAATGATGATACGCATATCTACGAAAGAAGAAGAATATTGTCCTTCGAAGGACGTTTTGATCATTCTCACACTTAAAGTATCTCTTCCCTCTCAACCTTTTCTCAATAGTGACAACCAATTAATCTCTCATACTTAACATTTACTGAAAGTTCTCTCTAAGACCTTTTTAACCTTTAAACTCTAAATCATTCCACACAAGAAACTCTCAAAATGGTGTCTCTATCATATGACATAAAATACACTCCATTGATGGTCTTTCTTAACCTCTCTAAATCCAGCTCCACGGCACATTCGTGATGAGCCTCAGAGCCTCTTCATTTCAACTCTTTAAACGAGAATCTTTAAATTTTTTCTATAATTGTTTCCAACTCTTATAAATTATAACATACGAAACATTGATTTCTTTAAAAGCTTATTTATGAGCTCACAATTAATATAAATCTAATCTCAGAAACTTTATTTTCTTATAAAAGTTTTTAAAAATATTTATTAGTAGTTGAGTTATACAGATCCTTAAAAAGGAACCCAACAAAAACACATAAAGTTGTTTTGAGAAAATGCTTTGAATCCATTCTTTTCATCTAGTGAAAGCTACATTATTAAGATACGTAGGGATGATTCAAAACCAGACATGTAGGAGAGTCTACCATAAAATGGAGAAACTGTTTACGTTTTAGTACGTGATAATATTCAATGAACCAATTAACTATATTCTAAACGATAAAACATAAATTGAGAATCCACAACACAAGACGAAAACAGTCCAGACAAAATTGAATGGATGTATATACGAGGAGCATACGGTTAATTGGGTCATCGAATATGAATGAAGAGCATATGGTTAGTTGGTTTTAAGGGAACATAAAAGCTTGGAAAACAAGAAAACTGTCCAAACTCTTTGTGAGATACATTAGGGCGTTCGTGGAAATTAAAGTTTTTTGCAATCCCTTTCAAGGTTGAATGGGTTTGGTTACTGTAATCAAAATGGAGAGACTGAACAAACGTACAGTAGTTGAAAATTCCAAGGAATCGAAATGAATTTACAAAGTAGTACTGATTAAAGGACCCCAATCCAACTTGCACGTAAGTGGAAAAAGCAAGCTAAGGCTACGTACCCAAAGAGTTTAGACCATGCACAGAAACCCAGATCCTTGTCTCCTCTGTTGTCCCTTTCCCCCCATTTCAGTCCTAATATTTTTGATTTTCAGAGAACAGATCGACTAGTCCAAAGTCCAACCAACAATCTTTGCATAATTTGCACAACCAAAACAAAGTAACAAGGGTAAACCCCACAAAACTAATATTTGCTGGATCATCTGTCTGCTTTTAATAATGAATCTGTTGTAGCTGGGTAGCTGCAGACTTGAAGTTAAAAGCGCGCAGCAGTACTATCTATGTATGCATATAGTTACTGCATGCAGCAGCAGATACCAGACATTTATTTATGTACTTCATCGTCAGCTAGCAGTAACTACGCAAAGTAATTAATGAGCAGTTTTTCACCTTTCGGTTTCTGTAATAGCACCTGCAGTACCCATACACGGTCAATTTTCCGTTTACCTTCATTCTCATATACATCAAAAACCGATCATCTCTCTCTCTCATATAGATTGATGAGGGAGGCACTTAGTAAGCTAGAGCTAGATGAGATGAAAGGAGAGCGTATGTATACACAACAGAAGCTAGTTAACTCATTGCTAGAAAGATATATATGATTCTAAGAATGATCTTAGATGTCTTTATACTAATTATAGCCCACGTTGAGGTACGTTCAGTGCCATGATCACTTGGCTACAGCTATAGGGTTCATTTAGGTGCATCTCTATTTCGATTTAAAACCTGTTCTTTAACTACAAAAGCAATTAGATGAGATTCCCATTACTTCTGGGGTACTGAGAAATCTTACTCGCAAATGCATGCGAGAGTCATATAGACGTCGACCGGACAGGGTTAGACACACACCCAAACGCATGTATCTTTCTTTTAGCACATTAACAAAAAAAATGCATCCAGATTTGATCTAATTAACCATCGTGTTTTTGGTCCTTTGTATAGTGTAACTATATTTCATCCATGGATTTTAATGGACTAGATCTTATATAATTAAGCCAATTCTCGAGGGAATGGTTAAATTTTTGAACTATCATATATGCCCTCACATAGTATCTATATTAATAAATAAATTGTTTCTATATGAGGATAAGATAGTCAATTGACTATATATATTTCAAAATATTGCATTACCTCCCATGGAAAAAGGAAAAACTTTCTCAAAATCAAGAGAGGAACTGCTGTAACTTTTTTAATTTAAAAAGATAAAAATAAAAGTCAATTGACATGTGCGGAGCACATGTTAAGTGGCTAGTATATACTAATGTCGAGAACGATTTTAGCATATTGTGGGTGCATGCATGCATCGAATTCAACGTGTCTTGCACATTATACTTTTTAATTTAAATTCAAATAAAATAACAATCGATAAACTGATAAATAGTTAAACAAAATACAAAATCCTAAGTAACAGGTTAATAAATTAAAGCTTTATAATGACACCGATAACTAAGATGATGTCATGTAACATGAAGTATTAATACATCAGGTACACTATACAATTTTTTGTATATATCTAAAATATGTATATATATAGAGTCTATAACTAATTGTGTTCTCATTGAAAAATATTTGTTAGTTATCTCGTGTCTATGATCTAACAATATATAATCAAAGTTTATCTGATCAAATTACTAATCAAGAGATCACACAGTTGATGTACTAATAGTAGTACGTAAGCCACAATCATAAAATGGTCACAGCATTTTATGAAATCAAATGCGTGTTGTTCTACCCATTTTAGGAAATATTCATTTTCTTTCGCATCTCGAAAAGATATAAAGTTATAATGTGCTTGGGTTTCGAAAGTACTATTGCGGTATTTGCCCCATAAAAATTAAGATTGTTTTTATTACACAAAAACTAGTTGTTTGGGAATTGAACACAAATAAATGAAAGATTTTTGTCACTAAACCAAATTAGTTATGACCAATTCTTGCAATGTTATTCTTACGTGAAAATGCAAAAAAAAAAAAAAAAATGGAGACTTGTCATTTCACTTGTAACAAAAATAATAAGAGGTAATTTCTGCTTCCCAATCACAAAGGAATCAACTAGAGTAGAATATGTTGATTTCATTTTTGAAAACAGTCTACATGCATGATACATGTGACACTAGTATTTCAGACATAGTTAGTATTTATTCTTGGACAAATTTAGTTATAACAATGGGTTGATATCCTATCTATTCAAAGATGTCAATTCCATTTGCTCTCTAATCTTGGGCAAGTTCTTCATTCTCTGCGCAAAACGGCAAATTAAAGACTTCTCGGGTTGGCGGTGAATATGAACAAAAGCGTCGTTATGTATATAACTAGAAAGTTTACCCGCGCGATGCCGCGGGCTAAAGTTGTTACTTTAATATTGTTTCGCCCTAGATCTAGGAGATGCATTTTGTATGCATCATATGTACAAACAAAAAAATAGTTAGTCTGATTTTGTTACAAAATACTGCCATGTAGGGAGCAAAAAAGATGTTCATGGCTTGATTCACTGCTAATTGACAATGCTTAAAAGTATAAAAACCATTAGCTTTTCAAAAAATGGTTTATGTCATTGCAGTTCAAAGAATGTCAATTAGTCAGCGGAAAGTAGATGACTGGCTTCACTGATCTTCTGTTGGCAGTCTTCAAAAGGAGTTGCAGTTTCTAATCCTGCTTGGCATGTGTGTGCTCTTGCCTTCTTCTTGTGTACTTGTATTTTGAAGCATTTAAGAGTGGATGGCATGATTTGATCATGTGTGCTGTCGTCGTGAAATGAACTTTCTGCTATAGATGCAACAAAAATCTGATCATTCTTTATTTCTCGCATATTCCATAAGGTCCTGATCCATCATTGATAGTTTGATCAATTTTAGCTCCGATGAATGTACTGTAACATAGAATTTATGTGACACAAACTAAGTATAGCAAGTTAATCTATGCATATACTAAATACTATTAAAAGTAAAAAATATTAATGTTAGGGACATACCACATTTGCTCTATTATTTCTGTGTGAAGTAGCTTTCTCGACTCCTAGATTGTTGGACGTGCTTGCACCACAGTTGAAACTTATAGCAGATGTACATCTTTTCCATTTGTGTTTACGACTTTGTTCTGAAGTATGAAGGTTAGATTGCACACAATCACAATTATCAACACTTTTATCTGCTTGCAACTATAAACTTTCTTCTGCTTGTCCTCTATTTAGGCGTCAGAACTACAAACAGAAGAAGGAAACAAAAATGATTCAATCTTAAAAGACCGAATTTGAAACTTAAGGGAAAAAAAAAAGGAAAAACGTAAAATGAATCATTTCTTGTATATATAAATTGAAGTAGTGAACTGAGTTAACTGCAATACAACAGCAATTCTAAAAACACATTTTGATTACTGCAATTTCCATTATAATATAGCAAATTCCAGTTTGCAGAACTAATGAAAATTGAGCCGAAAACTTTTAATTCACATTACCAGTTTTTAAAAACCTGTTCTTGCCATGATTTGATCATGTGTGCTGTTGTCATGAAATGAACTTTCTGCTAGATGCAAAAAAGTCTGATCATTCTTTATTTCTCGCATATTCCCCTCACTTGATAAACTTTCACTATAACTTGCAGAATGACATAAATCTGCTTAGCTAACCTTCTAAGAGCCTTTTTTTTTTGTCATCCTCGGTTTAGGTGCCATAACTGTATTTCAAAAGCGAAGCTCAAATTAAATTGAAAACATCAGAACATATTCTTCTTAAAAAAGGAATCAAGAAGAGCATATCAGTTATATACAGATATAAATATGTAGTAAAGCCACTTACTTGCTAATTTAATTGAATGAACAATAGCAGTAGCAGAAGTGAGAAAATATGCTCCCTTTTTGCTGTTCACCGATGATTGCTGAGGAAAACCAAAGTCACGCATACATGGTGAAGTTTAACATTTATCTGAACTAAAAAATTTGAAAAGTACTTAGATCATGCAGTGGCCATATAACATTACTCTTTAAATCTTTAAGGTTACTTTGGATTTCATAAGAAAAAGATAATGGATGTATAGCTTTCCAATAAAACTTTCTTCATTAGGGTTTACTGCTAATTTCAAAACATAGGGTTGAGAAGAACTTCAACTATCCATCAATTGACTGCTACAAATATTCTAAAGAGCGATAATCAGCCTTTCATTATAGCTTTAGGCCAAAACACAGTCCAAAACTTTAGCCTCTTTCATCCTAACTTGAGGGTTAATAAGCTGAACCAAGCTTCTACACACACTTATCACATAGAAGAACCTAGAACTGATCTTATCCTAGAATTTCACAAAACTGAACTCTTAAGAAGCAGTCCAAATGTGTGTTTAAATTGAATTTGAAGTGTGTAGTTGAATAATTGAAACATAAGTCTCTACACTGAATATTCAGGGATGTGTATTTAATAACTCACTATGATCACATATAGCAACTCACCCAAATCCTAATTCTCTCAAACACCAAAAAAGCTTCTTCCTTTAGAAGATTAAAGATATAATATCACTATTAAATTCAATAACCAAATGTAACTAATCCACATTATTTGAAGATACATATCTGAATTTGAAATAGTCAGAGAATCTGACAACACATAGTTCCTCAAATCTGCAGAACGAAAAAGAGGTGTTCAGAAAAAATTGCTTTTTCACTGATAACTGATATTGACACTGCCAAAACTGCATGGAAGGTTTTGGAAAGAGAACAAAAGGTATTGAGGATATACATGGATACAGTTCTGGAAAAGTAATTTATGTTCTGTCCAGCATATTTGATTATTTCTATAAACACCGCTAGTTATTTATTAAAGTTTAATTGGCAAATTATTGAGACTACAAAGTTACAGTTATTAAGTGTATTATTGACACATACCAATTGCTTCAATTCTTATACAGACACCAATCAATGAAAGCAACTGATGCATAAAAAAGGAACTGAGACAGCACATACCTCAACTTCTCTGATAATAAAGAGCACATACCTGAATAAGTATAAGAAATTGAGACAGGAGACAGCACAAAGCAACAAACAGAGGAACAACAGCAAGATAATGAAGCCTACACTTTTTTGCATGAAATCTGTAAGGCCATAGAAAACAACAACAAACTCCTGAAATTAATCACACAGTTATGTATTCCATCATAACACCTATTTCTGAAATATGTTTACACAGGTTAAAATTTAATCACAATCAAAAGCACCCAATTGCATAATATAAAACTTTTATCAATAGATTACCAAGCCTCTAAATCCTACCAAGTATCTAATCTCCAGACATAGCTTTTCATGAAATAAAAAAAATGCATATATGCAGCACACATCAAATACATAAGACCACCTCGTACCAAAAGAACTTATGCAAATAAAGATTACAGATTAGCCTCAATCTAAATGCGAAACAGATTCCAACTTCGCAATGGCTAATCTAACCATTATCATACATTTAACATATAACAAAAATTGATAGCAAAAAAAAAATTGATAAACAATATACATAAGAGCTTGCAACTCAAAAAGAAAAATATCAAATAACAAAAATAACATGTATCTTTTGAGCTTCTGGGTGTGTAAAGGTACAGCTGCCAAACAAAAAGCCAAAAATCACTGATTTCTAATGGATATAATATATACAATTAGTCAAACTATATACTGCACATAATTGCATGCAAATGATATTTCAGATACTCTCATTACCATTAATGCAATATCCTTACAGAGCAACCAAATGCCTATGCCAAACTTTAGTGAGGATTGCAATTTCTGCTTGAAACTCATTCAACCCCTTGGTACCCACTGTTAGCATTAAAGCCACCCTCAAGTGCAAGAGGTACAAGTTATAGAATAGGGGATTAAGTAAGGATGTCGAACCCACGAGGATTGGTAAATCCTTTCCTAGCTAGGGAAAACCTAAGGAAAAACTAGAAGAATATGCAAATGTACAATCACAAACAAAGGCTCACAAGTGAACCAAAGTTCATGGTGAGTATGTGCAAGATGGTGTGAAGAGATTTGATTTTGATTTTGAAATTGGTTTCTATTCAAATTGAAACAATGAAAGCAAGTAATATAAACTAACCTAAACAAAACAAGTTGTTATCAAATGGATGGGAGTTAGGGCATCGGGTTTCACCTTTTGCCTCCCTTGCAAGCATTAAAGCAATTGAATATGAATGATGCAAAGCTAATTGTCCAACTACCCTCTTAGCATCCGGATAGGACTACTAAGGCTTAAACCCCTTTCATTTTATTAACTCTAACCGGATAAGTATAGAGCTAACTACCTAGAGACAAATTCAATTACCGGATAGGTCTCAATCATTTGCCCCTAAATGCATAAAGCTTAGAGTTTAGGTAACCAAGCAAGCAAACCAATCCTATCTCTAGGTGATTTTAGCTCACTACCCTTACATGCACACATGGTGTGCTTTCATGCTCCCTTTTTGCCTAGAGGTAATCAATCTCTAGGAAAAACTTCATGTCATGGCAAACACATAACTCAAATTGATTAGGTCTAAGTAATGCATTCAACTATTGACTTAGCATGTGAGAATGACAACATGAATTTTCATCAATTTATAAACAAAAGCATCAATCCAAGCAAGTTTGGCTAGGGCTTTCAACCCTAGCCCCAACTAGTTCACTACTCACACATAGCTAGATACACAAGCTTCAACATTCTATTAAACATCAAATACATAAAGAGATAGAGAGTAAAGGGTGACTATTGATGATGCCGGAAGAGGTGGTGGAGATGGGTCTCCAAGAACATGATGTGGTGGTAGTCACCTCCTTCTCCTTGCTCCAAGCTCTTGATATTGGTAAGAATAGTGAAATTTGGGATCTCTAAGATGAGTTGTGGTGTTGAATGGTGGAGGAAATGAAGGTTGTAGTGGTGGAAATAGAGGTTTTAGAGGTGGAGATGGTGGTTTTAGTGGTGGAAATGGTGGTGTCTTCTCTAGAGAGAAAAATGGATCTTGGATAGGATGAAGATGATTGAATGGAGTCAAGAATTCTCAATAATTGGTCTTTGGCCTCTTTTTTATCAGCTAGGTGTGGCATCTTTGGTCCTCAAGTGTGCAAGAGATGCTCTTACACCATTGTCCCCCAAATGGTCCCAAATTGGCAAGGTGATAAAAGGACAAGGTGTAGGGAGATATTTGAATTTCAAGTGATGGGAGATTCTCACCACCATGGTCCTCCTTTGCTGGAGAAAAGACCCTCCATGAGTGGCGGCTCGCAGGAAAAGTTTGCCGGAAAAGTCGCCGGAAAAATCGCCGGAAAAGTCGATTTGCAATTTTCTTCCAATCTCCGTGTCTTCTTCCCCTATCTTCAAATCTCCACATTTCAAGCCTCAAATAGTCATTTTATTCTCAATGCAAGGTTTCCTACAAATAAAAGGAAATGGATTAAAAAAGGTAAAATAGCATGGAAGACAAATCAATTTTCATAATTATGGGGCACAATTGCGTAAGTAATTTGTGACTCAACACCCACTACCACAGATTCCATCCTTTTAACAGCGATTTTGGTCCCATCATGCAATTCACCTTTATAAACAACTCCAAATCGTCCTCTACTTAATATATAATTCTCACTATCAAGTGCCACAAACCATTTGATACACTATAATACCAGAAATTCCACTTAAAAAAAAAACAATAATATGCTAAATAATGTTCATAATTAAATCAAAAAAAAAAAAATATAAGTTATTGAAATTGATTAGCAGCTAATCAGATTCCAAAATTGGAAAGTATCATAGATGCAGAAAAAATTACCAAAAGCCAGCCATTATACATTACCAAGCAACATATGCTTTCACTCTTTAACTTGTTGTCATGTTGTAGTATTCATATCATCAATAAAAGTGGACATCAACAATTACCCGGATTTAATCGATTCCCAAAGCCAGCCTTGAGTTGATATGTCTTATGAATTCTGCTTCCTGCGAACAAAAATAAGAAAAAACTTAAAACTTTTCCATCGTAGCTCACAGAAAAGAGTAATGACTAAACTCTAACACTCATTAAACTGCAAAAATGGGCAAGCATGCATACCTTTAATAAGGCTGTGGCTTAAATTGCAATGAAACAATAGCTTGTTCGATACTTGACGACCCAAGTCAAACGAAGCAATAGGGCACCTGTGCCACAAATATAAAACGAAAAGGGCATCACTTTCTTGAACCCATAAACACACATTTCACTTCACGTTCATCATCAAGTAATTGCACCTAATGGTTGGAAAAGTGCCTACAGATTGATCAGTAAAGCATGTAAAATAACACATTATTACACAGTATCCAAACCTAGAAGCTTAGAACACGAAGGCTACCTCAACAAATAAACAATAAATTCAACAAAAATTACATGCAACTAATTAAAGACCAAAAAAGAAAAATTCACCGATTTCTATAAACTCTCCAAGGCGTTCTACTGGCTGAGAAATGGTAGTATGGTATGGTTCCTGGTATTCAAATCAGGCACTCAACCACCAGAGAACAAAACATGTATTGAGTACAATCAAAGACCCAAACTTGTGCAAATTTGTTGAAACAAATCAGATGGTTAAGTCTTACCTTTGAAGTTATTGAATGAGAGTGGACTCCCCGAGATGTGAAATGAGCCGGTCACCTATGACGTCGCTTACCAACCACCACCTTCCCCTGGGCCGCCTGCGATGGTGGACTGAATATTCCGTTTTGCGCTGATCATTTTCCTGGAACATATTGGTATTGAATCTTTTTATGTATTTGGCTTTTGGGTTTTGAAGTGAAATAGCCCGAAGGAGTAGGATTTGATTCCGATGACGAAAGATGCTTGATGAAAACAAAGGGGATTAGGCAAGGAGAGAGAGGAAACGAAAAACAGAAAAATAGAATAGAATACAACTCTCGGCATGCAAGCACAGAATAGAATGCACTCAATGCAGTGGCAAACCAACACTACCTGGTGCGACAGGTTGCGGACACGGCTCCGCAGATCGACAGGTGGCAGGGGTAATAGAGTAAAATACGGGTCAAACGCGGGGGCAAAAGCGGAAGCACACTGTTACTAAGAAGTACTGTTCATAAGCTACAGTACTCCTACTTTGTTTTAGTATATAGTAAATTTCAGATAAGATAGCCCCCACATGAGAATTGTTGATCAGCGAGATAGGACTCCAAATCAAAAGTAGAAGCAACAGCACAAAACGAAAACAAAAGCCCAAAACGAAAATAAAAGCCCGAGGCTGCCACCTTTGGCAGGTCAGCTTCAACCTCGACCTCTTTCAGTCGTTTTGTATCGAATGTGAGACGCACTGATTTCTGGGTCTGACTGATAAACCGATTAGCGGCATGAGATTCCAAACGCATCGTGAAAGGTAAATTTCGCCTCTTTCTTGCTTTGTTGGTGTTTCTATCATCACCTTGCCTCGATATCATTTCACCATTATATACTGTTTCTGTTTTCTATTCATGAAGCATAGTGCATTTTGTAGTTGCTGTTACTGTAGTTAACTATGAGTATAAGCCTAGTTTCGCCAAAACCTTGAGAACCCAGAAAGAAGTTTAGGGGATATGGTTCTGGGAATGAAGCTTTTAGCTTTAGTATTGTCTGCACACAGAAATTTCAGCACAAAAATTGGTTACAAAAGCAAGAAGTGGCCCCAGGATAGATACAAGACCAGATACAAACCCAAAAAGGGAGAAGTTGAGAACACAAAAACCAAAATTCAATGGACTGATGAACAAAAACAAGTCACATCTGCCATTTCTAAAGGAAAATCTGTGTTCATTACCGGTTCAGCGGGCACTGGAAAAACAATTTTGGTTCAGCATATTATCAAATTGTTGAAAAAGCAGCATGGAGCCTCTAAGGTTTTTGTCACAGCGCCTACGGGTGTTGCAGCTTGTGCCATTGGGGGGCAGACTCTTCACTCTTTCGCGGGTATTGGGTATCCCATGGCTGATAGAGAGACCTTGCTGCATAGGATTGTCCTAAATAACAAGGCTTACAACAGGTGGTTGAAAGTTAAGGCATTGGTTATGGATGAGATTAGCATGGTGGATACTGAGTTTTTCGAGAGTCTTGAATACATTGCCAGAAAAATACGAGAAGTCAATAAAAGTTGGGGTGGGATTCAGATTGTTGTGGGTGGGGATTTCTTTCAGTTACCTCCCATTAAACCCCAGCAGAATTCAGGGGGAAAAGAATATGCATTTGAAGCCGATTGTTGGAATTCTAGCTTTGACTTGCAGGTTAATCTGACAAAGGTGTTTCGCCAATCAGACCCTCAGCTTATCAAGTTACTTCATGGAATAAGAAGAGGAGAGAGTGATCCTGAAGACTTAAAGTTTCTTGAACAAGCTTGCTCGGAGGCTGAACCCGATCCTTCTGTGGTACAACTCTATCCAAGGATTGAAGATGTGAATAGAGTGAATGCAAGTAGATTAGAAAGCTTGGGCAATGAACTTTTTGTCTATACAGCTGTTGATAGTGGTGAGGAGTCTAGGAAACCACAGCTTGAACAGGGAATAGCCCCCAAGAAAGTTACTTTGTGTAAAGATGCGAGGGTGATGCTGGTCAAGAATTTGAATACTTGGCGTGGCCTGGTGAATGGTGCGACTGGTACAGTTCAGGGATTTTATGTGCCCAAAAATAAGGATATAACAGGCATATGCCATGCTGCTCTACCGATAGTCAAGTTTGATTCAGGGCCAGAACTGTTGATTGAACCAGAAACATGGGTTGTGACAGAGGGAGATAAGGTTGTGGCTGAACGGAAGCAGGTGCCTCTCATATTGGCATGGGCTTCAAGCATTCACAAGTGTCAGGGCATGACTCTTGACCGTCTTCACACTGATCTCTCTAAAGCTTTCGAAAATGGAATGGTTTATGTAGCTCTTTCCCGTGTGAGAAGCTTGGAAGGCCTGTATATATCTGGTTTCGATCGCTGGAAGATTATGGTGCACCCTAAGGTATTGCAGTTCTATAAAGGTTTTAGTGGTGAACTGGGTCAGGAGGGCAAGGATGATAATGATAGCCAGAGACAAGATAGCATGAGCCGCAGTGGTAATGGCACTCAGAGACAGGATAGTACTAGGTGCAGTGGTAATGGCAGCCAGAGACAAAGTAGCACTAGGTGCAGTGGTAATGGCAACCAGAAAGATGATGGCAGCAAATACGTGCTGGTTCACATGAAATGAACAGGAGGAACGAATACCATTTCTCTCTTCCTGATTTGTTGACCTTCATATCAGAAAAAGATTGAAGTGTGAAAGATAGTTACCATTTCTCTCTTCCTGGTTTCCTGACCTTCATACCAGAAAAATACTGAACCGGAAAGATAGTTTGCAGTTCAGGAGTGGAAATAGATCCTTTTCTTTGAATAGGCTGAACTGGCTGAGATCCTATAACAGAGCATTTTATTAGGGAATCTTCTGAGTTTTTGACAAATATTGGGTGCCATTATCTCCATTTTGTTTAACTTGCATTGATTATAGTGGAACAAATATGACTTTGTTCCCATTTCTGCCAATGAAGAGATTTCCTTTTTTGCTTCAATTTAAGAATGTACATCATTCCTACACTCCAATACATCTGCTTACAATGTTTGTTCAATGCTTGTCCCTAAAATGTCACCAACTTATTGATTTTATACAGGGAGAACACAAATGTATCACCTAATATTTGCTGACCATGCTATGTCAAAGAACATATTACACCACATGAAACCCTAGTGTGATGAAGTTTGTAGTTTGAACACCTCTATAGTGTTGAGCTCAAGTTTTCTTCACTTGCAGATTTCTTCAACCGCTCAGCTGTTTTTTCAACCTACAAAAGCATGATGAAGATCATGTTTTCACTATATACTCAAAATCTCAGATGCTAAGCAGCTTTTCATAAGTTAAACTTTAGGTTACCTGAGCATTCCAATTTGTTCTGGCAGTGAGGACAACTAGAGCTACCGTCTGTAAGAAAACTCCAATAATCATCCCCCACCAAATACCCTGAAAAAGATAAAAGATGCATCATGTTCTGCCATCACAATCACAAAGCAATAACTTAACTGAGGAAAATGGTGAGAAATTCAACTTACTGCTACTCCTATTTTAAGTTTGAAGCCAAGAACACACCCAATTGGAAGACCAATGAAATAGTAACAAAACAAGTTAACATAAACCACAACACCTTGCCATCCACTTCCAATTGCCACACCTGAATTTGCACACACCCAGAATTAGGATTGATAGTATTAGTGTTCTCGGACTTGGTTTATTCATATCATAAATGAATACCTGAGAGTATAGGCTGAATGCCATTCAAGAAAATAGAGATGGCGAGCGGTGGAGTTAAATCAGACACTGCCTTGATAACCTCGGAATCACTTGCAAATAGCTTGCTTAACTGAACTCGGAGGATCAATACAATCGCACTGAAGATTACGCTAATTAGGACGCTGGTCACATTCACTACAAAAACTGAGAATCTGGCCACCTTTGGATGACCGGCCCCGAGTTCATTACCGACTCGAACACTGCATGAGCCAAGTTTCAATCATCATCGAAAAATTTCCCAAACTTGTTTGCCAAGGAATAATTTATTACTCTTTAGATTAGTCAAAAACCTGGCAGCTGCACTTAGGCCTAACATAAATGTCATGTCCCAGTTCAAGTAATTCATGCTGCAATTGTATTACATCAGCACATGTAAAGTTGGATAACAATTTCATATTATAATAGAGTTTTAAGTTAAGATAGATTGTCCAAACAAAAGGCATACCAAATAGAAATGGAGTCTAGGGAGGTTGTAGGGTTGGGGAGGAGCCCTGACAGAAGCACTAGCCCTTGGCTGTACCATATCTCCAAACTACATCAACGCATGATCTGATCAGCCCCAACAGTTATTTGAAAGAAACGAAGGGGAGTAGAAGGAGTTAAGATTTTAGACCTACCACAACATGAAAGCAGAGGCTACAGTGAACTTAAAATAAGGCCAAATTCCCCTGAAGGCTTTGTTAGAGAAGCCAGTCCAAGTTTCCTTGCACTTGGGGCTCAGAACAATGTAAACCCCAGATGCAATTACAAGCAACCACCAAGAGAAGCTGAGAGTAAGAGCAGCTCCCAATAGCCCAAAATTGACAACATCAACCACCAACCAAGTGAGCAGAGTGTGAAGAAGGAAAACTGCGACAGACATGCATGCCAAAGGGTTCACTATGTTTTGCGCTTGAAGGAACCTTTGCTGGGGACAGTTTATGGCAAATGCATAGAGTTGAGGGAGTAAACCCCTGGAAAAGATTTGGCCCTTCTCTGCTATCATATGTGATTGTCCAACGGCTATGAGCATTGGTTCTGACCACCAATACAGAGGTGTAAGGAGGATTGCCGCTCCCAAGTGTAAAATGAATGCTCTTTGGCATATGATCCCCATTGCTCCCAAGTGTTTGGCTCCATATGCTTGTCCACATACTGTTTGCACAGCACTTGCCATCCCCAACTTCAGATTCAAAGCAAGAAATCAAGAGTTCAACATTAGTGCTTAGACCAGATATAATGAATAATCTTTTATTGTCGCATCACACTGTGAATGTGGACCATACTCAAGTAGAATCTATTGTCACAGATCCATTGTCGGACAACATAACATGTCAAGTGCTGGACTTGTGTAAGTAGAGGAATTATTAGGTACATACCATGATGCCATAAGCGAGGCCTTGAATTCCCACACAAGCAATGGAGGCTCCAGCAAGCTCCAATGGACTCAAATGGCCACAAAACACGAGAGTGACAAAGCTGAGCATGTAATTGGCTATAGAGATAATGATTGATGAAGCTGATAAACTCCATAGGAGCCTTGACTCCCATGCAACAAGCCTAGGCCAGCATTTGAATGCCACTCCTCTTTGCTCCAGAAACTCTTCAACTGCTGTGGATGATGACAAGTCAGGACTCGGAATCTTATTCTGGCTCTCCATTTTCTCTGAGGTTGAGGCTTGAATATCTGACCTGAATCTGAAACTCTTAATCTCTTCTTCTTCTCAGCCTCTCTTTCTGTGTTTTTATCAGGATAAGAATTATGTGACTACAGTGGATAGTTGATTACACTAAAACCCTGACTTCAAGTCAAATTTCCTAGGAAAAAAAGGAAATTTTAAAATGTATATAATCGTTTCCGTATTGATTTCAGTAGATTTTGAAATAACTGATGTTTGGTTAAACACTAATATTCACAAAAAAGTAATATATGCTTCTTACTGAAGTGTTTCAACAAAAGTGCTGCGAAGATAATCACTTCATAAGGGATGAGTTCATGGATAATATACTTCTTTATAGGTCAACATCTGTTAAAGACATACAGAATCATACTTCTTCTTTTCTTGAAATGATATCAGCTAGAATACATGAAACAAAAATGAGCTCTGTATTGCTTTAGAATAATGATGGATATATTACGGAATAGCAAACACGAAGCTAACCTTATCTGCATTTCCATTGTAAGTCATTGCACATCTAGCTAGCAGAGAGATACAACAAACCATACACGGTGGCGCCAGCATCATATGTCCATTATTAGCATATATGAGCTCTTTTTAGTGTACGATGTTTAAGAGATATGAATACAGGCGTAGAGTAGAAAGAGAGAAAAAAGGTGGCAGATGAAACAGAAGGATAATGATGGTGTCCATTATATAGGAGATGAGGAAGAAGACCTAAAACTAAAAGGGTAACTAGTTCGGCATCAATACCACAAGAAATAAAAAAAAAACAAAAACAAAAACAAAATCCCAAAACTCAAATCTATGCAAGCGGCAGAATATAGTGTAGAAATACATTTTGAGTATATATTTTGACGTTTGGCAGATGTTGAAGACGCCGCCGGACACCTCTTCCTTGTTAATAGTTATACTATGTCAACCCTAGCTTGCGACAAACATTCTAACCACAACCGAGCTAATCATAGCTATGTCTTGCTCTCTAGTAGGAGATACGTCTCTATATCCAACATCATAGGATCCCTTAAAGGAATCATGCATTTGCATTAGTTTATAGGTAAAAATCAAGGATATATTCAGTTCAGGCCGGAATCAATGTCCAAGTTCGTATTATGACAAGAACTTACAAGGGACGACTTATACTGTGTCAACCCTTGCTTGCATCACAAACATTCTAACCACAAAGAACGAGCTAGCTAATTATATCTAAGTCCTGCTCTCTAGTAGGAGGCTCGTCCCTATATCCAACGTCATAGGAGTCCTTAAATTAAGGAAACATTTGCATTAGTTTTTAGATAAAAATTAAGGATTCAGTTGAGGAATCAATGTCCAGCAGTTTCGTACTACGACAAATTAGTATTAGGGACGACTTAGTAAGGGATCTCTCTAGTTCAGCAGTCAAATTGCATAGCTTCTTCGCTGTATGACGAGTTGGGTTGCAAGTCTGCCACTACATTTCGGTTGCCTTTTAGATGGATGGCTAAATAACAGACCGGCCAATTTGCCTACGATGGACAATTTTCATAGAATACCGACTTGGTGAAAGGTAGACACACGAGACTACAAATCTCGTGCTCATGTTTACTTGCCCTAGAATGTGCGTACGGAAAGAAGGGAAAATATTACAATACGCCATCCGAATGCGAGCGCTTTTGCAAAAGGTAAGTTGATGGAATAGCCCCTTTACTTCAAGGATTTGATTATCAAATTCCTGTACGTTTAGGAATGGGGCAAATGGGCAACGATATTTTTCCATTTGTTCCATTTAGAAGTATATATAGCGCAAAAACTAGACATAACTATGTAACCATTGTGGGATATTCTCATATTTGTTCGCAAAAGAAAGAAAAGTTGGAAAAGAATGTGTTTTAATGGAAATTAGTTACACGAGCGGTTTCTAGAAGAATAAAATATATATATAATATGACCAATTAGTATTATTTAGTGTAGTGACATGAAGATGAGGCATTTCTCTTCAATAAGAATTTCAAATTCAACTCCTCAATTATTGGTGTAAACACATTGTAAGTAAAGTCCTTACATGATAATGACTAGCTAGCTAGCAACATCCTCTTAAATTAATTATTATAATTAGAAGGGAAAATACAAACTAGTTTAGTAGGTTTTAATAAAAAAACTATTGTATATAAAGACCTTCTAGTCAGAAATTCCTTTTTTTTTTTTAATATTTCAAGAGATTGCTTGTGCGACTCACTTTTCAATTATATATCGATATATTGACCATACCTACAATTTTTAGGTCAGCATGAGTAAATTACTTTTGTAAATTTTCAGCAAAATTGATAATTGCTAAAATATTCATAATCGTGATTTACTATTATAAAGATAAAGGATTCAGGTTGGATAGATTTGGTTCGTTCATTGATTTGATATGGTTTGGTACCTTAAAGATTTTCAATTTACTGAAAATTTGCACAAGTGATCTACTCTTAGAGACCTATAAATTGAATAGTCGAAATACCAATATATGATCGAAAAGTGAGTCCTACAAGCGATCTCATAAACTAACCTAAAAAAGAAATCCCTTAATGCAACGACCTACACACACACACACACAGAATGGATCAGAAGTGGACGTCCGCAGTGCAGCAAAAGTGTGGATGTCCATTCTCTTGTGGTGATTAGGCGCAGATGGTGACGCTGCTCTTGCTGGATGGAGACCATGGGCATCCCAGACGACGTCACCATGAAGATGAAGGCCAAGGTTATCGATGTTGAAGGTCTGGCCGGCGAGCTCATCCGAAACTTCAAGGTCGACTGCAAACTGGTAGCTGATGAGTCCACCGGCAAAAAGAAGCTCAAGACTGAGGTTCGGTATCCATCCGGCAAGAGCAGCGCTTAATCGCGACAAGAGCATAGACATCCACACTTTTGCTACACTGCAGACGTTTGCCTCAGAACATATATATATATATATATATATATATATATATATATATAGACACACACATACTCGCCTGTTATAATTAGAATAAAGACTTTAAAGCGGTCAGAATTCAGTCAATAAACAACATAAAAAGGGACAGATCTAAACAACACACAGACTATTATATAAACCGAACATACCATGCCAATAACGTACAACACGGATGAACAAGCATATCTGGTCACAAACATAGAAGATCCCATGCGATAGAGCATCGTTGAATTGGTCATATCCCTGAGCTGGGTTTCAGCAATGAGTAGCATAATTCCAAGATGACATAAACCAAACATTCAAGTTCTTAAACAAAAAAAAGTACAATAATTAGTCAACGAGTTACTCTAGATGTAATGCGTATGGGAATAATAGAAAATGTTCCAATACATTTCAAGTGAGTCTCAATGCACAAAGTAGATTCATCTATCTCTTTAGGTAAACAAAGTTTAATGTCATTTATCTATTCTCCATTCAGGTAAAATTGAGGTTATGTAAAAAAAAGTACCGCTTTGAAACCCTAGCAAAATACCTTTTATTGTTTTTCTCTTATCGAGTAGTACTAGAACTACCCTTAGGATTTAGTTCGATTCGCTCTAAATCCAATCCATTTACAGATCTAGTGGACTATGCAATGCAATTCCGTAAAACATAAGCACAAAACTATCGGCACATTATTCGTAAGGACAACACTCCTCTAGTATAGTTATAATTTCCTAGTAGGCTTAGTATTGGAATTGTACGTGTCATAATTAAAACAAAACCTAGGGATTAGGATCCAAAAAGTGACCATTAAGAGACAAATACAAACAGGTTAGGATTCAATCATTGAAGAATGTGACCATTAAGAGACAAATCAATATAAAAATACTTACTGGACATAACAAAACGAAAATGTCCGAGCATATTTTCCCAGGGAGGGCGTTGTTGAATTAGTCATATGACGTATTGAGTTAGGTTACATCAATGAGCATAATTCCTTTCGACCGCAAAAAGAAATGAGCATAATTCCAAGGTGACATAAACCATATGAGTTGTTGAGCTAAGTGCATCACAAAGGAAAAGTAAAACAACATTGTTCCAGATGCTCATTATGTTTTGCCTTTTTTATTGATTTTTATTTATTTATTTTTTGACATGGGGAGTGATTTTGACAAACTCCTTCCTCACATGTTTCTGTCTATGATCCCAAATAAAAAGAGTAGACTAAAAGTTTAAGTAATATACATGTACATGATGATCGAAATTAAACAAATCCAATATTCCCATTATTTGGGACTTTGTATATATGGTTTGACACTTTTAAGAGGTGTCATGGAGGAGGCACATGTGAATTGCAATGACATACTCAAACTGTCAAACATGTTAAACTTTGTTCACAACTCTCTTACTGTCAAAATGTACTCTTATTCAAGCCAGTCCGTTGTCCCGAACTTTTCGACAGAAAGACCAACGCAGATGTATTAGTCTCGTCCACACGAGTCTAGCTATTCTCATGACTCGTCCATCTGATTAATGGTGACAACTGATCAAGCCTCAAAAGCTCATGATTCTACACTGTTTTTTGGCAACTCCGGCCATCTAGTATGAAAGTTGATCCTCTCATCATGAGCTACATTTTCTATAGCTTGATAATTATCTTTATTTTATATATGGAGAGGATTATTTATCTCTTTTTTCTCTATTGTTTTCTCTGAGTCTATGTTATATTTTTTTTTTCCTTTTTAAGACTCAGGAGTCTTATCCTAAGGAAAACCCTAAGGCCGCGTACTCCGTTGTTGCAAAGTTGGTCTCGTCCGGTGACGCTCGGACATCTGGGTGGCCTCCCGCCTCGCTGTCGTCTTGGGGTTTGCTGCCGGACGGGAGATCCATAACTACTGCTCATAGGGCTCTATCAGAGAGGGTTCTCCTGCTTTTTTTTTTTTTTTTTTTTTTTTTTTTTTTTTCAGTTTGGTTCGGCTGGGCTGGTGGTGAAGGGTTGTGCTGTTACAGGCCGGTAATCGGTCCCCGTGAAAGATTTCTTGGACCGGCGATGCCAACATGGGTTTCGATCGGTGGTGGTGCGGGGTTGTGAAGATTCAGATCGGGGATGGTGTTGTTTGGTGGTGACGTAGGTCGGCGGCGTGGCTCGAGACGATTGGATCACTACCATGGTGATGTGGATCGCGACGAGGCGGGTTGGAGGCATGGGTCAGACCGATCTTGGCTAGAATGTGACGTATGACGAGGGTTGGGAGAAGATGGTGGACTGGGCCCGGACCAGGATGATGGGCTTGGGGGATCTTCTTGGCTGACTACCCTTCTGGGCTTCAGGTTGTTGGGCTGGGGTTTCTACCCTAGTCCATTAGCTTCTAAATTTGGGCTAGGGGTTAGGCCCTTGGCCCAACTCTATGTTTTTAGCTTTTTTGTCTAATTACAATAAGTTTCCTTATATTAGGAACCTAGATCTCTAGCGCCTTTGGCGTAGTACCAAAGGAAGATCTCCGCTATTTCTACGGTCTGAAATGTATAATGAGTATGTCTATTTCTACGTACCACTATGGGTACTACCACTACCTTCTTGTCTGTCTATGTCCTTAAATGACAGCAGAAGCCAGAAGGATATGTAATAGACTATTCTGCCTTGTGATGAATATACTATTTCTCCCCGTGGGCTTTTCAAAAAAAAAAAAAAAATCATTTTTCTAATTTTGTTTCCCAAAGTCGTATTATGGTGGCTTAAAAACGAAGTCACCAAAAGTAATCTTATTTATAATTTATTATTTCATTACTAATTGGGTATCAATATGCAAAAAGAAATCAAAAACAACATTGACCTGTTGAAGGATATCGACATTGAGTGTGCCTCTTCAAACTAGGGTTTAGTTCTAGAGTTGTAATAGGAGAGAAGGTTATAGATTTCCTAATTATATTCGGATTCTATTTCCTTGTATGACAAGATTATGTACTTTGTAAATCCCTATATAAAGGACTCCTATTATCAATAATAGAACCCACATTCTCTCGTCAATCTCTCTATAAGTCATATTTTCCTTAAACACGTTATCACCACGAGCCCTAACCCTGTAACAAATAACCAAAACCCTAAAACAAGTCTAAACCTTCAAACCCTAGTTGCCTCTGCCTCCCAACTAGTACCCCTGACCCAAGGAGTCCAGAACCGGTAGCAACACAACCAAAACAAGCCGGAAACTTACCGAACCGGCCACCGGAAGCCACAAACCATCCGCTGCGATCTCTCCACCAGTTCACCACCTTCCGGACACCCAATTGCCACAAAATTTTGTCAGCAGCACCGTCTCTGTCCTAGGATCCAGGAACTGGAAGCGGACCACCAAGAACTGGTCCAGAAGCCCCTGAAACGGCAGTCAAAACAACTGGTGTTCCTGCAGAAAAACCTGCAGAAATGACTTTTGCCCAGTTTTTCCTGTTTCGGCCAATACCAACTGCTGCAAGCTCCTAACCCTAACTAGCCATACCGTGCACTGCCTTGCAGCCCGTGAGAACCCATGTGCTGCCTACTGCCCCTACATCATCGTTGCACGCCTGCTGCCCCTGCAGCACAGCAACACTCTCATTCCTGTGCAGATCATCCTGTTTTTACGCCTGGAAACGTCTTGATCGGGACCTCAGATCAAAATCCTTTCTTCATCAAAGTTGTTCACCTCTGTCCTTTCTATCTGACCTCCAAATTTAGCCCCATTGGATTCGTTTTGAGACCTTTACACCATTTGAAGTGGGAGCTATTCAGAAGCGAATCTGCTCCGAATTTCAACAAGTAAGTTTTAAAGATTAAAGTTCCTGCTTTCTTGTCTTTTAAATTTCTTTATTTGCTGCAGGATTTTCCATATACAAACATGGGTTCAGTTATTTAATAAGCGAAATTATGGGGATTCACGCTAAACTAACTAAGAACATCCGTAATCAATGAACTAAGAGTGTTCATAATATTCTAACTAAGAGCGTTCGTAATCAATGAACTAAGAGTGTTCATAATATTCAGACTAAGAGTGTCCGCAAGCATCAAATTGTGACTATATTAAACATCATTGTTTCGGTCTAATCCAAATATTCTTAGAAATTGATTTCTTGGTAGCATAGCTCGGAAATCTTATTATTTTAATTTTCGTGGAAGTTTAGCTCCGAAGCTAATTCGTTCTTGTTTCACCCTTTTTTAGGATGTCAAACACGAACAAACTCGATTTTGTTCCATTGGATTATGCAGGCAAAGGGTATTTAGACTGGGTCATTGACATTGAGATCCATCTTACTGCCCGAGATTTATTGCATACAATCCAAGAGCTTTGTCCTATAGAAACAACTCCAGATCCTCAAACTGAGAAAGATAATTCCAGGGCACTTGCCTTCATGAATTGTCACATGGATAGTGACTTCTAGTTTGAGTTCATAAATGAGGATAGCGCCATAAAGCTTTGGCAAGCGCTTCGTGAACATTATGGCAATGTTCTTGACTCTATCCTTCCGAATATAGAAGCAGAATAGAATGATCTTCGCTTCTCTGAATTTGACACGGTCATGCAACTTTATTCGGAAGCTCTTCACATCAGATCAATGATGCGTCTCTGTGGAAAGACAATCACAGAAGACCAATTGATTGAGAAAACCCTCAACACCTTCCCTGTCTATGCAATGAGGTCCTTAGAATTATTTCAGACTCATGTAAATGTAAGACGGCTTACAAATTTTCAACAGCTTATTGAAGCTATGAACAGAGAAATTGATAGGCCTTAAGATGGCCATCAAGAGCATAGTCCCATGGCTAGAGAAAGTCTCCATCGACGTCATGATCCATATGATCGAAATGCTCGAGAAGGTAATCGCCCAAGGCGACAATCATGCGACCGTAGGAGCTGTGATTTTGAGGGAAGAAAGGTTGGAAACCATGGAGCCAACGTTGGCCATGGTCATCACTTTCCAACGCCACCGGTCCTAGGGACCATACAAATTTCTCCAATGCGCCTCAATCAAGGGAGAATCATCTTTATGGTGTCTATTTCTGATATGGAACGTCTGATCAATGGACCCGAATTTGCAATGTACCTAAGAAGGTAGCCGCATCATGATGATTAAGACATCGAGTTCAAAAAGACTTTAAATCTGGCGATGAAGACAAAATGCCGCAGATTTTTATTTCGAATAGTCTTTTATTTTTCCAAGAATTATGTAATGGCAATTATGCCTTAATCAATAAATGACAATTTTGTATTAACTCTTTCTCAAGTGGCACATCCAATGAAGTATGATGTCTAGGAAAGTGATTGAGATTAGTGGTACTTAAGAGAGCCTCGCTCCACCGACATCTCTCTCTACTTCTCTGGTCATATTTGATTGGAATTACCAAACGGATTGAGTGACTACGATTTGTCTAAGTTTGATTTTTATTTTGGATTAGACTTTGGTTAAGAAACTTTGATGTAATCATTGGCTATTAATAAAGTGTCGATTCTTTTACTTAATGTCATGGACATACCTTAATTCGAACTTTATTTGAAAGATATAAAAGCTAATGGTTTTCATGTGGAAATACATTGTGAAAATGGACAAGAGTTCATTTGCATCACCTCTAATAACTACAGACATAAACGAGAATTAGAGAAACTTATGTGTCGCTCTGGTGGGTTGTATTCAACCACTATTCGAGTCATTGAATCCAACCATGTTATGAGAGATGACTTATGGGATTCTGACACATATAGGCTTTGGCACGACCGCTTGGGACACCCAGGTCATGATATGATGATCCGTGATACGAAAGACTTCACACAGACATCTCTTCTTCAGAACGAAGAGAAGTGAGAATCAAAAGTGGATTCAAAGAGAGCATTGCACCGCCGCCGCGCCTTGGGGCGCAACCACCATGCACCACAGGCCGGCCAATGCCGGCGCCGCGATCCCCCTGCGGCAAAATCATGGCTTTGACACCATGTATGGAGACTTAGCTCCTCTCTCTACTTCTCAAAGTAAATTGTGACATTGTGGCTCAACCAAAACCTTCATTGGTTTATTATACGGCCAATCTTTCATTCTGTAAAGCCTGTTTTTTTTAGGATCAAGATCATCCTATGCAAATGACACTAAAGAAATAATTTCATTCTTACATAGAATCCAAGGGGATTTTGTGGATCTATTCAACCAACTTGCGGACTGCTTAGATGTTTTATGGTGTTGGTTAATGTGTGGACACGGTGGTCACGTGTCGCGCTATCATCCACTTGTAATGCTGCTTATGATGAACTCCTAGCCCAGAACATATGGCTACGGGCTCACTACCTAGATGATCCCATTCAGTCAATTTGACTTGATAATGCTAGAGAGTTTACATCGAAAATTTTCGATGACTATTGCCTATCATTGGGTATTGATATCAAGTATCATATTCCCATATACACACCCATTGGTCTAGAGGAAAAGCCATCATTAAAAGACTACGATGGTAGCCCGGACTTTGGTAATGCGCACTAATATTTCCGCTTGTGTTATGCAATATCGCATGTAGCTATACTAATTACTCTATGACTCATGACAGCCACTCAACTTTTATTTGCGTTACAGCTAGTGACTGGGTTCGAGTCTAATATCTCTTACTTATGCATATTTGAGTGTGCGGTTTATGTGCCAATTGCGCCGCCACAGCGCATCAACATGAGTCATTGCAACGAATGCATATATATATATATATATATATTTGTGTTGGACATAAGTCTCCAACTATAAGTCTGCTATGTAGAACCCTTGACAGACGATCTCTTTTTTGCTGGATTTGTGAATTGTCACTTTGATGAGATAGTCTTCCCATCGTTTGAGGGAGATTAGAACGTCAATGTTCAACAGGAACGACAGGAATTGTCTTGGTCTGTCCCCACTCTGTCTCATCTTGATCTCCTAAAAGTGACGAGATCACATATACCTGCTGCAAACATGTTTGCAAGGATTGATGTCCCCACAAGAGGACATGGTGCCTGTTGAGTCACAAATTACTTATGCAATTGTGTCCCATAATTATGAAAATTGATTTGTCTTCCATGCTATTTTGCCCTTTTTAATCTATTTCCTTTTATTTGTAGGAAACCTTGCATTGAGAATGAAATGACTATTTGAGGCTTGAAATGAGGAGATTTGAAGCTAGGGGAAGAAGACACGGAGATTGGAAGAAAATTGCAAATCGACTTTTCCGGCGATTTTTCAGGCAGACTTTTCTGGCGATCCGCCACACATTGAGGTCTTTTCTCCAGCAAAGGAGGACCATGGTGGTTAGAATCTCCCATCACTTGAAATTCAAATATCTTCTTACACCTTGTCATTTTGTCACCTTGCCAATTTGGGACCATTTGGGGGACAATGGTGTAAGAGCATTTCTTGCACACTTTGGGACCATAGAGGACACATATAGCTGATCAAAGACTAATTATTCAGCATTCTTGACTCCATTCAATCATCTTCATCCTATCCAAGATCCATTTTTCTCTCTAGAGAAGACACCACCATTTCCACCACTAAAACCACCATCTCCACCTCTAAAACCACCATTTCCACCACTACAACCTCTATTTCCTCCACCACTCAACACCACAACTCACCTTAGAGATTCCAAATTTCACCATTCTTACCAATATCAAGAGCTTGGAGCAAGGAGAAGGAGGTGACTACCACCATATCATGTTCTTGGAGACCCATCTCCACCACCTCTTCCGGTATCATCAATAGTCACCCTTTACTCCCTATCTCTTTATGTATTTGATGTTTAATAGAATGTTGAAGCTTGTGTATCTAGTTATGTGTGAGTAGTGAACTAGTTGGGGCTAGGGTTGAAATCCCTAGCCAAATTTTCTTGTATTGATGCTTTTGTTTATAAGTTGATGCAAATTCATGTTGTCATTCTCACATGCTAAGTCAATAGTTGAATGCATTACTTAGACCTAATCAATTTGAGTTATGTGTTTGCCATGACATGAAGTTTTTCCTAGAGATTGATTACCTTTAGGCAAAAAGGGAGCATGAAAGCACACCATGTGTGCATGTGAGGGTAGTGAGCTAAAATCACCTAGAGATAGGATTGGTTTGCTTTCTTGGTTACCTAAACTCTAAGCTTTATGCATTTAGGGGCAAAGGATTGAGACCTATCCGGTAATTGAATTTGTCTCTAGGTAGTTAGCTCTAGATTTATCCAGTTAGAGTTAATAAAATGAAAGGAGTTTAAGCCTTAGTAGTCCTATCCGAATGCTAAGAGGGTAGTTGGACAATTAGCTTTGCATCATTCATATTCAATTGCTTTAATTATTGCAAGGGAGGCAAAATGTGAAACCCGATGCCCTAACTCCCATCCTATCCGGTAATTGAATTTGTCTCTAGGTAGTTAGCTCTAGATTTATCCAGTTAGAGTTAATAAAATGAAAGGAGTTTAAGCCTTAGTAGTCCTATCCGAATGCTAAGAGGGTAGTTGGACAATTAGCTTTGCATCATTCATATTCAATTGCTTTAATTATTGCAAGGGAGGCAAAAGGTGAAACCCGATGCCCTAACTCCCATCCATTTGACAACAACTTGTTTAATTTAGCTTAGTTTATATTACTTGCTTTCATTGTTTCAATTAGAATAGAAACCAATCTCAAAATCAAAATCAAATCTCTACACACCATCTTGCACATTCTCACCGTGAACTTTGGTTCACTTGTGAGCCTTTGTTTGTGATTGTACATTTGCATATTCTTCTAGTTTTTCCTTAGGTTTTCCCTAGCTAGGAAATGATTTACCAATCCTCGTGGGTTCAACATCCTTACTTAATCCCCTATTCTATAACTTGTACCTCTTGCACTTGAGGGTGGCTTTAATGCTAACAGTGCTACCCAAAGGAGATGGGTACGGCACCACTACCATGGATAGTGGTATGGTGATGCCACAAAGGTAGCATAATGGGGTCATAGGCCATGGGTTCCGCTAGAGAGCGTAGGAGACTCATAGGTTCGATGGATTCTCGCCCTAGGAAGAGAGCGAGTTTGGCACAACTTGATCCATTGATCTTTGATACTCAAAATCCGTCTCATGAGAATATTCTGGATTGTGGTTATGTCCAAGAGACATCGTTGGGGGACGCCTCAATGTTAGAACCAATTCCTGAGAATATAAAGATCTCTACGAATTACACTAGTGTACATGAAGATATGGAATTATTGAGACCAATGACATCGAACCTTACTCTGTTGAAGAATGCTCGCGTAGAGAAAATTGGCCTAAATGGAAAGATGTGATCCAGGTTGAATTGGATTCACTAACGAAGAGGAAGGATTTCAGGCCTGAGATGCCAACACCTCCTAACATAAAACCTGTTGACATTAATAGGTCTTCGTTAGATAGCGTGATGAGAAAAAGAGATAATAATCTCGCTTTATGGTGCAACTTTATGGCACAAGGTTTCTCACAAAACGCCTTGGAATAGACTACGAGAAGACATATTATCTCGTAATGGATGTCATTGCACTCCACTACCTTGTCAGTTTGGCAGTTTCCGAATAACTGAATATGCAGGTTACGAATGTGGTCACTACGTATCTCTATGGGGATCTAGATAAAAATATAATGAAGGGTCTTGTGTACTTCATTTACCAAAATCAAGTGGCTCTTGACCACTGAGCGCGTTTGCAATGAGGGTGAAACACTCACTAAAGTGACAACTTGATTGGGAAGGGATATGATGAACTATGCCCCTGCGTTTTCATGACAAGTTCTGTATTTGCAATTGTCACGGTTTATGTTGATAAACATAATTGGAACCCTTGAGAGTAAAGAGAAACCGCTGAACACCTGAAATCCTAGTTTGAGATGAAGGACCTTGGGAGAACATGGTTTTGTCTAGATTTAGAATTTGTATACCATGTCAATAAATGCTTTGCATTTTGATAAAGTCAAAGATGCACTCCCATGGTCGTCCATGGTCTTGACCCTAAGAGGGATACGTTTCTTCCCAAGGATGATGACGAAGACGTGTTAATTGGCAGAAGTGTCTTACCTAAGTGCAATAGGCGCATTATTGTACTTAACACAATACAAGACCGGACACCTCATTTGTTATGAACTTGTTAGCTAGATGTAGCCCTGCGCCAACGCAACGCCATTGGACTGGTATAAAGACAATATTTCGTTACTTAAAATGTACGATAGATATGGGCTTGTTTTATCCCTGCAGAGAGAAAAGAATGACGGAAGAATGAGAACGGATCTCATTAACCCAAGTGGCACCGTCCAAGACGCTATGATCGGCAAAAATCGCTCACCCATCCTCCTCTCTTACATCAAAACGATGATGATGTTTTGATGGATTTTACTGATGTAGGGAATCTCTCTGACCCTCACAAATGTCGTTCCTAGACCGGTTATGTCTTTACCATGGGAAGCACCGCGATATCTTGGAGGTCTATAAAGTAGACCCTTGTTGCTACTTCCTCAAATCATGCAGAGATTATTGCTCTACATAAAGTCGTGCGTGAATGCATATGGCTAAGGTCTGTAATTAGACACATTCAAGGAGCTTGTGGTTTGAAGTCTACCACAGATGGACCTACATGCATTTATGAATTGAGCAAATGAAATTAGGTTTCATGAAGGGCAACAACACCAAGCATATATCGCCTAAGTTCTTTTACAATCAGCAACAACATTAATCACTTCTAAAGATTGAAGTGAATCAAATCCGATCAGAGGATAATGTAGCGAACTTATTCACTAAGTCATTACCTAAATTCACCTTCGAGAAACATGTGAAGAGCCTCAGATTGAGAAAATTATCCGAACTCCCATGGTTGTAGCAATCAAGGGGAGATGTCGACATCAGGGGAGGAATGATGTCTACATGATCGATCTTGAAGAGTGAAGGACATGTTGTGCTCTTTTTGTCCTTCGACCAGAGTTATTTTTGTCCCACAGGGTTTTTGTTACTTGGAAAGGTTTTTAACGAGGCAACGATCAAAGCGTCATCACCAGGTTATAGATTTCCTAATTATATTCGGATTCTATTTCCTTGTATGACAAGATTATGTACTTTGTAAATCCCTATGTAAATGACTCTTATTATCAATAATAGAACACACAATTCTCTTATCAATCTCTCTATAAATCATATTTTCCTTAAACATAACCCAAATTTTAACCAAATTTATATTTGATCATACGGCGGTTGTTGGAGACGCCGCCCTCCTTGCTATATACTAACCATCGTTAACCCTAGCTTGCATCATAAGCATTCTAAGCACTAAGTAGGTTTGATCCAAAAGGGAAAGAAAAAAAAAACACTAGGTAGGAGCTAAATATATGCAAGCATATTGTTTAGCAAGGAGGCTCGTCTATAGTTAAAATTAAGAAACCCTTTAAGGAACCGTTTGCATTGTTTATAGATCAAATTAAGGTTTCAGTTGATGAGGAATCAATCTCCAAGTTCTTTTTCTTTTCTTTTTTTTTGGCCCGAGTCCGAGTTCAAGTTTGTACTATGTAGAGACATAAAAGTCGGGATCTCAAGTTCTGTGGTCAACTGCCTCCTTCGAACTTCGACGAGTAGGGCTGGACATCTGAACCACAGAACAAAACGTCTGAATTGCACTAACTGGAGCTTGAGCTACGTTTCAGTTAATTGACTTGTTTCTCTAAAAATGGATAGTTTTTATAAGATTGAGTTGATGTGAAATAGTAGATGCGCAAGACTCCAAATTTTGTGCTCACATATACTTTGCCTAGGATGCGTATGGGAAGAAGGGAAAATATCACAAATTTACAATACTGACAAAATGCGATAAAAATCGAATCCCTATATTATGGCTAACTAGTATTATTTGGTGCAGTGGTAAGATATATTTCTTCAATGTTGCCAAAGGTCTCAAATTTGACTCTCCCTTCTCACTCAATGAGGAAAGCATAATGTATATAAAATTCTTTCTTAAGATGAGAAGCCACTCTTTTAAATTAATTGTTAGAATCAGTAAGAAAAATACATACTGAACTATGTTGGATGTGATACGATGCCTAATTAAAAATAAAAACTCCATAGTTCGAACTTGGACTCGGACCAAAAATAAAGTACAAACTTGCATATATATAAATAAACATGAAAAAGAGATAGATATAAACAACATGCAAACTAAAAAAAAAAAAAAAAAAAATTTTTTTCTTGATGTAGGGCCGTAGGGACCTTGCCACAGAAGTAGAATATCCCTACGATGGTGTTGAGTTGAATTAGTAATATCATTCATACTGAGCTAGATTTCAGCAATTAGCAGTACAATTCCAAGGTGACATAAACCACAAACATACAAGTTTATGTCTATGAACAGTGATTTTTCAAACTTCTTACTTCTAAGGTTTATGATTTGCATAAGGTTTAGGGAAATGGCTTCAAAACCTTTAAATGCGTTGTTCTTGTGAGATTCAAAGCCTTAGTTACTTTTTCAAACAATTTGATCCCTTTGTTTCAATTTGAGTCTATGAACAGTGATTTTCCAAACATCTTGCTTCTAGGGTTTAGGATTTGCTTTCGCTTTTAGTGAAATGGCTTCTAAATCTTTCAATGCGTTGTTCTTGTGAGATTCAAAGCCCTAGTTACTTTTCCAAACAATTTGATCACTTTATTTCAATTTGAGGGAAGTGCTAGTTATAACAGGTAAAGTATTTGCCAAAAAAAAATAAAAAATAAAAACAATAGGAAATGCAAAATCTTTACTCAACAAACATCTGGAACTGTAATGTGCATATGAATAAGAGAAAATGTTCCAACCTATGTCTTCATTTACGTGCATTTACCAACAGTTTAACATAAAAAGATTTAGAATGCAAGTGAGTGTCACTTGAGATTCGATTACATTATAGTGGATATAGGTAATCAATAAACCCATTTAGCCATTCTCTAGCCTAAAGAAAGGGGAAGGGACTTGGGAGTAACACAGAGGCAGGAAGAAGAAGCATAAAAAGAAAGAGAATAAAGAACTGCATGGCAACCGCATAATCTGGATCAAATAATTGAGACATTTTAGATAGCTTGTAATGTTGCAGCACCACAGGTTTCAGTAAAAGCATAGGCGTCCAACCTAATGCAAGCACACGCCCAGTTTACAATTAAATCGGGAAACACTCTGAAGAATGGAATAACAACATATGGTTTTACCAAAAACAAAAAGAACTTCTCCACTTGCAGAGAAACTCTAGGAATTCTTCACACAAGAGTATGTGTAACAGTGTCTGTCGGCCATGTCAGAGAGATAAACTTGACATCTCGGAATGGCTCAGTTCAACAACTGAAATACTAAAAATCTGCAAACTCCGCTAGAAAAACCTTCCTCAAATCGAGGAGGAAAAACAGCTGAAATCCTGCATGAAGGCAATAGTTACTCATCTCATCGTAGAGCAGGATGAATGGCTGCTGGGACTAGAGCGACCCTTCTTCACCATGTTCTCCAGGTTCTGGAGACACATAAGTGGCATAACCTGGATAGAGTACAAGAAATTGCAGAAGCCTATTTACACTCATAGTCAAATTGACTGATTTTAAAACGACAAATTCCAGGAGATACAGGAAAAGGAAATTAAGTGGCCTAGAAATTTAATTCCAAGCGTCAGATAGAGAGAGTGCACCTTCCAGTGTCTTTTTCGAGCATACTGGTCATTAATGTTATCCAAACTCTTAATTATTTGCTTGAATGTTGGTCTCCTAAATGGGTCCTGACTCCAACATTCCTCAATCAACCTGTTACAAACAGAAAACTTTCTTAAAATGGAATTCCCCTTACAGAATATAATATATGACTGTATGAAGCATATTGATCACTGTAGCTCCATAATAATGGTTTTTCCTTGCAATCAGAGATGCACTCTATAACCTCTCCCCCTATCATGATTGTTTTTTGCGAAACTTGTTCATAATCATGAGGTGTGTCAAAACAGTTTGTAAGATGTGAATCCAAAAACTGCTTGGCAGCCTTGTCAAACACATGAAATAATACCAATATAATCTTCTTGACAGGAAAGGTCAACACCATGCCTACAGTTCAAAAATTCAAAACACTTGGTATTCGACACAATAACTTGACACCCCTTCTGAAACAACAAAAACATATAGATAATTGAAACAAACTAACTCAATACTCCAAAAAATTGCCCGGTACTGGCTACATATAGGAAATGAAGCCAAAGAAAATAAAAAAACTTTTACTTTTGCTACTAGTCATTCTTTAACAACCAATAGATGCATTGAAGCAACTTACTCCTTTAATCCATGTGCATAAAGCTTTGGTGGTGCTCTAAAAGGTGGGCGCTCATTTGCAGCATATGCTTTAGGTACTTCTTTTTCTGGTTTTGTAGAAAATGGTAGACAACCTTCAATCATCTGGGGAAGAAGGGAAATGACTAAACATTACTTGTAATCATTGACAATGTATATTCGGAAATGCAAAACATTAATGCACACCAATTTATTGACTGCTCAGTTCATACAGGTTACATGACCTACTGTAATGAACGGTTTTATTAAGTGTATATGAAGATAGACCAAATGACAACAAAGCTAGCAGAAAAGAAGTAACTTATTTAACAGACAGGAAATTCTTTGGGTTCAGTACTGACAGGCAGGAAATGGTCTCATGATAAAGAAGGTTTGCCAATGGCTGATGTAACATAAAGAATATAACTACACATGTCATGAAGAAGAGGATGGATGGAGCCCTGAACAGGGAGTACCTCTTGCAAGATCAAGGCAAATGAAAAAACATCCACTTTGGTATCATATTCTTCATTTCTGTAAACTTCAGGAGCCACATATCTCCCTGTTCAATAGAGATCTCATTATCAACAACAGGCACACACGTGCATTGGTGCTACAATAAGAACTGCAATGGTTGCTTATAGATCTCCAACAGAACTACAAGAGCCTATTTTGCAGTTGATTGTGATTAGCAACGCCCGTCAAGCTTTTTTTTTTTTTTTTTAGTAAAGGCCAGAATCAATAGAATGAGTCCATAATTTTACACATAGCACTGATCTAAGAAATAGAGGCTAAACACTTTCAGAAAGAAGACAACATACAAGAAGTGCCTTCAGTAGTCACAGGTCTGTCTTCTTTAACTGTCTTTGCGACTATCAGTAGCTTGCTCACCCCAAAGTCTGCAACTTTCAGATGCCCAGAATCATCCCGCAATATATTTCTGGTATCTTACTCACAAACAATTAAGAAACTTCAACCATTTAGTTATTGATGTGCATGATTCAAGCCAGCATATAAGTACATGACGATTTACATGCTCAGCAAATATGAATAAAATCCACACTGTTAAAACAAATATAATGCAACTAAAGAAAAAGAGCCAAAGAAAGACAAGAAATTATCAATTTGTGCCCAAATTGATCCCCACTCACTTTACTTTTGTCTAAAACCTAATATACAAATAATTATGGGTCACATTCTGGTTGTTCTTCAAGAATCAAGACCTAAAATTAACAAATTTCAAATTAATTAGGCAGTATATAAATTCAACTATGTTAGTTCACATCTATTAACCACTACAGCCATGATACATGATGAGAGAAAAAGAGAAAGATCATACGAGGGCTCAAGATCTCGATGAATTATTGCTTCAGGTTTATGCTCATGCAGATAATTCATCCCCCTGCAAGATATACCAGTAAAGTGCTCATTAAGCTAACAGAACACGTGGAATAACTATTCAGCTATAGCATGTAAAATCATGTACATCCCACCACTATCAATTGTGAAAAAAAAGAACTTAATTAAATCATATTGTTGGAGAAACACAAGAAGGACAGTATTTATCAACACAAAGATCTAGCATGACCACCCAGTAGATACAATGGAATTGGTTATATCTTTTGTAAAGAATTAAGGATTGCGCCTAATTCAACCAAAAAGAAAATACAACAGAAATTACCCCCTAGAGATAAATGACCTCCAAGGTAGCACATAGAATTAAACATCAGATTCCAACGTCAAGTTGTGAACATCAGGCATTTCTGGTTTACGTTGCCACAAAGAAAGTTGCAAACAATTTCAGTACACAAGCCACGTGACTGACCTGGCAATGTCAAGTGCAAACTTCACTGCTGCTGTTGGCTTTAAGGCACCTTTTCTTTTAAGATATAAACGAAAATCTCCCTGCAGTAATAAAATAAGAGCTTAAAAGCTTGTATTTATAAACTGTTTATGATGCCAAGCAAACACGCGATACATGCATGCATACATCTCAATTAGTGCATCCTACAATCTACAGTGTTAATGCCTGAATATGCCTTTTATTTCAACACAATCCAAGAATTTAGACATCCATTGGCCCACCAAACCACTTCATTTTTGTGCATAGTAATGAAGGTCTTATCATGAAGCAAACTAGCAATGGTATTACAATCTAAAATCCCTCAAAATTCGAACATGTCCTTTGTTTTACCAAATAAAAGCTTCCTTATGCAAACAGGTACAACATAACAAAGCCAAAAATCAAATTACTTAGATATGGTTTCAGGGAAGAGATAAAGCTAAAACTCCTGATGTTTTGCACCACACCTTGGGTAGATATTCCGTGACAATCATCATTGGACTGCTTTGTGTTACAGCACCCAAAAATTGGACAACATTGGGATGTCGTATCTTCTGAAGTAAAGCAAGCTCATCCCTGAATGCATTTCTGAGTTTCCATTGAGCCAGTAAAACTCCAGTCAAAATAAAGATTCAAACTTTGAAAGGCCTACCTAAATAACAGAAACAAAAGCTATGCATAAAAGAAGGTAAACCTACACTTTATCTTCATCAGCAAATACTTTCTCCTCAAGCGTCTTAACTGCAACTTGAATTCCACGCCAAGATGCAATGCAGTAGGTTCCCTAGCAAATACATTTCAAAAGACAAAAGCACAATGAACAGCAGTATGCAACCAGCATCAGCACCCCTAGAAAACGGTCAGACTTGATACCTTAACCAATACTAATCCGTACTCAACCGAGTCTTTTTCTTAAGCAGACGCCCCACATGACCGAAACCACATACATGCATTAAGTTTCAATAGTCAATTTCTCATCTCCTTCCCCACACTAATCCGTATTTCTACGAGTTTCAAATCATCTTGCACCAAACTAAAAACATTACCTTGGTTATGTCAACGCTGTCTGAAAAATCAAGCTCCTTGGGATCAATCTCATACTCGGGGACTTCACGTGCATTCTCCACATGCATAGGAGCCATCTAAAATACAAACAACAAACTCATTTCACAACCAAAACCCGAAAAACAAGTACACATCAGTCGAGAAATTTACCGGAAGTTTAGCTCCGTGCTGCTCTAAAAGCTTGATCACATCCTCATTCTTATAGTACACCGCATCCGCAAGGGGCTGTTGAATCCACCAAACCATCATCAATCAGAACACGAGGAGCAACCAACCAAAATAAGCGAGCCCTGAAATTGAAATTGAAGTACTGAATTACCGTACTGCCCCAGCGGTCCTGGAGGTTGACGCCGGCGCCTCTTTGGAGGAGCAACTGAACGACGTCGGTCCGGCCCTGACAGGCGGCGACGTGGAGAGCGGTGCGTCCATCTATGTCAGTGAAATTGACATTGGTTCCGGAGTCCAGGAGCTCCTGAATGCCTTCCAAGTCGCCCTCGTTGGCCAAGTACATGAGTCGGACCCTCGGGTCAAGGGCCCCGTCGGCCGGCTCGACCACCGAGCCGTCGTCCGGGTCGGGGGCGAGCGAGGACTGCCTGCCGAGAGTGAAGCGGGCCGTGACGGAGTCTTGGCGGTCCATGGGTTCGAGAGAGAGAGAGAGAGAGTTGACGTTGGTGGATAGGAATAAAGTGGGAGGGAATTAAATTAATATTATTAAAGAGGGACCTGAGTCCGACTATTTCGTCGCCGTGCTGGGGGATTCTTTGTCTTTTGATTCAAAAGAAGACGAGACGAAGGGAATCTGTGAGTGAGGAGCTGGCTGGACGTTGCCAACAATGGCCATGATGTGGTTGTTTTATTAGTCAACGAATTTGGCACCTGTAGAATTCCCCACTTTGGGTGTTACAGTGAGAAACTGAGAATGTTGAATCTTGTGCAATGGTGGATGAAAATGTTGGTGATGATTGGACTGGTGTAAGAACAAAGGTCTTGGTTTTCAGCTGCACCGCACTGCCGCTAGAATTAAGAATTGGTTCTATAAGTCGCATACAAACTGTTTTTGCCATCCCGGAGTCAAGGAGTCCAAACTGTTGTCGGGTAAGGGCTCCTCAGAAATTCGTCTCCTAATCTAGTCGGGTAGAACTTAAACACTCTTAATCATTGAATTTATTTGTTTGATGCGACTTTCAAACACACTGCACTCTACGACACAATTTATAGTTTAAAATTTAATGCTATAGTTTAAAATTTCATCCCATCGAATGAGTAAATGATTAATTTTACACATTGAAATTTCTTATCAGAAAAAATTTAATTAATTTTAAATGGTTAAATAATGTATTGAGACTGTCGATTACAGGGGCGGAACCAGGATTTGACATCTGGGAGGGTCCAGACATATATAGTATATAATATTAAAATTTCGCAAAAAATTAATGTTTTGTATATTTCCCTTATAAAAGATGTTCATCTTCAAATCAAGCAAAATTCTATTTTATACATCTCCTAAACTCATATAAAGATTACAAATGTTCATGTGAAGAAAGTAATAACTTATTCATCAATTACTTTACTTTTCCTTGGTAAATTAATTACTTTCTATTTTTCAAATAAAACAAATCAATTACTTTACTTATTCAGACATAAAGACCAATCAATTTAATAATTATGTTTCTTAATATAATTGATTAATTATTCAAATTGATTGGTTATAGAAGTTTTTTGGGGGGTGTAATACTTAAATTAAGCCTATTTTTAATATTAATAAGGTAAATAAGTAACTAAAATTGAAGTATACCAAAAATTCTAGGGGGGTCCGGACCCCTTGGGGCCTATGAATAGGTTTGCCCCTGGTCGATTATTTGAAAATAAGATAAAGTTGGGATAGACCTGTGTAACTGGTCTTGACTTGAGTATTTTTTTTTTTTTTTTTTTTCTGTTTTTGTTACTAATATGAATGATAAGTTTCTATTGGTGTCCTTGATTAGGAAAATGCAATATTGGAGATTCAAATAATTATGGTACACTTCTTCTCTTTACTTGTAAATGTATTTAACCAAACAAATAATTGAGCATATTCAAGTATGTTTTAGGGAAACGAGAATTGAGAGAAAATTGATGTGTGTTCTCATTGATAATAGGAGCCTCTTTATATAGAGGATTACAATGCATAGAATCTGAATTGTACAAGGAAAGGTAATTATACAATGAATGGATATCTCTAAGATATTATCTGAGATTCTCACTAATTAAAACTCTATTACCACTAGGTCAAGTAACCTAGAGTTTGGGCCAGACACACAAATAGAGATTTACTTGAACAAAGTACTGTTTATGACACAATTACTTATTTAGAATGAAAATTGGAATAAGAGAAGGGTGCGGCTATTGCCACCCTATCATTTTCTTTATTCACCCTACTTGCTCATTACACCATACATTTTAATTTCAATTATTAAATTTACTTATTTAACTCATTTCTCTTTCCAATAATATCCTTATATGACATATCTAATTAGAAAATAAATATTTTTAACGAAAATCTCTCATTTAATTTATACTCATAAAAAAAAATTAAAATTTATTAAAGTTTCCTAATAAAATCATAATCTGATTTACTCCCATTTTTTTAAAAAAATTTCTTTCAATTTCAAATATTTTTTTTTAATCAGGAATTTCAATGTTCTCTATTTCAATTTATGTAAAAAGATTAGTAAATTTACAACTATGATCAATGAAGAAGAGTTTGATTTTTTTTCTTCGTGATTTAAATTTTTACTTTTGGTGTTCACAAAGAATTTTGCAAAGATTTTGATGAAGTTAAAGGTAATGGTTTTCCGAATTAAATAACGAATTAACGATGAGGAGGCAATAAAAAGACAAAAAAATAGTAATAAATTCAAATTTGGGTTGAGAAGATAAAGATTAATATTATCCAATGAGAAATTAAGTAGTCTTTGTATTTAATTAATTACTTATATATTTATTTTTTTCTTACATATTTAGATTTTAAAAAATTAGTGTACTTATTAGTTATTTTGCACTGGGGTAATATAGTTTTTCAATAATTCAAATGTTTATAGGTGAACTAAGAAAATGGTAGGGTGGCAATAGTCACACCCATAAGAGAATCGATTTTAAAACATATTTTTTCCTACGTTTACTAACATGGGAAGTTTGCATGTGTTTAATTGGGTGGTAAGGCAGTGACTTACCATGTTATGTGTTTCAATCCCACAAAAGGGGAGGGTGTGTTTGAAAAAAGTTAACACACCAAAGAAGATTAGAATGAAAGTAGGTCTAAACTAAAAATCAAGAACTTATTACTTAACAATTTGAAATTAAAAACGAAGAAAAATTAGGATTTAGAAATCAATTCTTTTAAAATCGACCCCAATTCATGAGTTTCTCCATTGGAAATTATACATTGCCCAAGTCTCACTATGGGCAACTAAATAGTTGATAACTTTTCATATCTCCATTTGAACAAATAAAAAGGTGTAAAAAAAAGTCTACAGAAAAAGATGAAAAACCATATTCTCTCTTTAGTGTCAATTTCTCTTGTGCTAATATTAGAGCTGTTTTCATGCAGCGGCAACGAACACAGCGACTCCGACTACTCAATTTCAAGATGCCTTCGTCTACCCTTATATCTCAATCTTTCTCGCCGATTCTTACCTCTTTTTCTAGATGTGACAGGTTTGAGTTTGTTGGCGCTAATTATGGTGTTTTTGGTTTATAAATGGTTGGACCACCCTCTTGGGCTGGTAGCTTTCTATTTGAGTTTCTCTGGTTGCTGCTGAATTCTGCAACGGCCTGAAACTCCCTCCCAGTTCTAGGTGGCAGCCCGACCCTAGACAAGGGATGCAGAACTGGTGTCCCAAATTTGAGGTGATGTTTGTTGCACTTTGGAAGTGGTTTACAAAGGAGGCTGGGATGTTTGTTCTCAATGGGGCGGTTCAGTCAGCAGGGTGCTTGTTATTGTTCCATACGATGGCGGTGCAGTGGGTTGTGGTGTTGAAGCTACTATTTCAGAGATATTGGGTTTAGGCCCAAGATTTCTAGGGCTAATAGTTAGAATTGTGAGGCCTACTAAGTTTAGTGTTCTTGGTTTTGGGCTCGGCTCTAAGCTCAAGAATAATGATGTTGGTTCAGTTTTAAATCTGATGCAACCAAAATGAGCAAGGGTTTAAAGATGAATGATGGTGACGATGGGAACTCCAACCCTAAAGGGAAGGAGACTGTTCTTACTTAGGTTTGGTCTAGTCTATCCTAGATGATGATCTTTTGTAAGTCTTCATATAAGTGTTGTTCAACATGAGTACCACAATTGCGTGCTCGGCATAATTTGAGTAACAACCTATAATTTGTATTGAAGTCAAAATTTATTTTGTTTTTTTAGACATGTAGTGTTTTTTTTAGAATAGTTCATGTACCAATATAGGTGTAAGCCTATATTTTGTATGGGTCTTTCTAAATGTACCAAACAAAATTCTAAGTGTACTGGGCTAATTATTTATATATAATAATATCTAATTAAACGCAAGTAAATTTTCCAAAATACCCTCATCTACACAAAACAAACCCAGCAACTTCTTAGTTCCCTTTCCCTTCTCATAAGTTAGAAGCTACATTATGGGTTTCAAGATTCATGTTCCTGTGGGAATTGCTTCAGTTTGAGTCATATTTGATGAGTTTTTGGTTCAACTAATTGTCTAAATAAAATAAAAGAATGTTAAAGGAAAACATATTATGTGCCTTCGTCAAAGCAACTGACGGAGAGGGAATCAAGGAATCAACGATTACCATCAATCAGTACAATTAAAGATCAATCAGCATTCAATGTAATGCATATTTCCGTTGTAATCCTCTCCCTATATAAAGGGATTATGAAATGAAATGAGTAGACCATTCCAATCCATTTTTACTTTTACAAGTCATCAGCATGTTCAGAGCAAATAGCCAAGAAAGAAAAAAAAAACTCAAACCCTAAGAAGAAAAAGTTTTTCTTCTTTTCTGCCGCCAATCAAAAAAAAAAAAAAAAAAAATTCGTGCAGCAGCCTCCACCCTAGGCCATCCCTCCGCGCGCACAGCCCAGCCTCCGCTCCCTTCCACAGACCGGCCAGCCAATTGCTCTCCACACCCAGTCTAGAGCAATTGCTCTCCGCACTCGCACCTGATCACCGTAACTCATCGTCTAGACCGGCTGCCCGATCCTCCTCCGGACAGCAGCAGCGCCTCCGACCCTTGTAGCAACGCCTCCGACCCGGCCCTGCAGCAGCGCCTCCGACCCAACCTTGCTGCCTCTCACCTGCAGATCCCTGCAACCCAACACCCGATCGCAGCACCGATCGATTCCTGCAACCCACCAGCCATCCGCGTCTGGTGCATTTCCCGATCGATCCGGACACCAGCCCACATCACCGCATCAGTCCACCGTCGCAGCAACCACATCGGCGACGACGTAACAGTCCCACGCACCAGACAGCCCTGCCCAGCAGCCCACTGCCCCGCGCCACCAGCCAAGCGCCCTCCCCGACCTGCAGATCCCAGACCAGTCCATTCCTAAACCAGAAGGAAGGAAAGCCGGAGGAGGAAGAAGAAAAAAAAAGAAAAGAAAAAAAAAAGAGGCAACTAGGGCCGAAGTAAGGACCCGGCCTAGAAAGAAAAAATCACAATTCAAAAAAAAAAAAAAAAAAAAGGGCCCAAAGAACAGAAGGCCCAGAATAGAACAAAAAAAAAAAAAGCAGGCCCTGCAGGCCCAGAAACGAAAAAAAAAAACAGAAAAAGAAAAGAACAAAGAGAAGGCCCAAAGAAAAGACCAGGCCCAGAAAAAAAAGGGGATCAAAGCCCACTGCTGAAAAGGGAGAGGAAGCGGTCCAGTTTTTTTTCTCAAGCACACAAACATCACTACGCATGCCTGCATCAACACGCGCGTGCGCTAGGATTGTTTTATTTTCTCGAAATCAAGTATGTTTTCTTTATTTTATTTTATGATTTTAACAAAGCATCTGAATTTTATTATATTTTGTTATTAAGCATGTTTAGTCGATAATTTTTGATCATTTGAAGCATGCCTTGTTATTTATGTTTTAGATAATTACCTTTAAGCATGATTATATATTTCATTGTTTATGGTTTATTTATGAAATTTTGAGCATGTTTTTATTTTATTTATCCTTATATAAATTATTCCTAAGCATGCCTTTATATTATGCTATCATTTGTATTTTATGTTATGCATGATATATTCTTGCTATTGTTATATGTAGTATATAATTTGTTGTATATTTGTGAAATTTGAGCATGCCATGTAATTTATTTTTATATATGCTATGTTTTATTATTAAATGTGTTATAGTTATTTTTGTAATACAACATATAAAATTCTGCTTTGCCATGATAATGAAAATTCATGCGCATTTATACACACAACATTAATTTGATAAAGTATTTTCACATAGCATCGAAAAAAAATGTAACCATTACGAATCTTGATCTTGAAATCTAATTCATATTTTTGGAAAATAATACACGTGGATGTCTTTTGTGACTGCGTAATTTATATCTTCTCTCTTGTTGATGTAGATGACTGATCCAACTTGACCTGAATTTGACATTTTGGACTCAGAAGGACTTGAGTACCACCGTTGGGTTTTCGATGTAGAAACCGCCTTTGTGGCAAAAGAATACACTGCCACCATCAAAACTACCACTGACCCCAAAGACGATGGACTGTCTGATAAGGTAAAAGCAAACGCCTTAATGTTTTTGAGGCGACATATTGATCCTAGCCTACGCTGGGAATACCTTCAGTTGAGGACACCCAAAGAACTGTGGGATGCCCTTAAGGGACGTTTTGGGAACATTCATGACACCTTGCTCCCAGAATTGACCGTTCGATGGAATGAAATCCGCTTGCTTGACTACAAAAGGGTCAATGACTTCAACAAGGACATGTTGCGCCTAAAGGCACGTCTAAATTTTTGTGGAAAGGAACTCACAGAAGATGATATGATCCAGAAGACTCTTTCCACTTTTCCTACTTCAGCAATTATACTAGCGAACCAGTATAGGCTGGAGTATGATAATAAAAGAATCAGAACCTTCAATAAACTGATCAACCTACTGCAAGTGGCTGAGAGGCATAATGAGGTTCTTTTGAGCAACAATGCCAGGCCCATTGGGACAAAGAAAATTCCTGAGGCTAATTATGGCAAAGTCAAAGGTGGAAAGAACCCCAATGAAAAGAGGGTTGGACGTGCTGATCCCTACCCACGTGGCAACAATTCACCACGTGGCAAGGGACGTGGGGGTCGTGGTATGGGCTGTGGAGGCCCTCCCAATGTATGGCGCAGAGATGGTGGTGCTGGCCCTAGTGGTCATGGGGCATTGGTAGAGTTGGCAATGAACCATGCTATAGGTGTGGAGTCATGGAGCAAGAACTGTCAAGCAAGCAACAGAATAGCAGCCAATTACAAGAGGTATAAGGAGTCTAAAGAACAAAAGGCTCACTATATGGAAGAATGAGGCAATGACCCAGACGTCAACCTCACAATTGCAGATTTCAATGGCAACAAGGAACTTGCTCAGTCAATGGATGCTTCAGATTTTGACTGATCTGCTTTATTTATTTTATTTTCCAAACACAGTTGTGAAGGCATAATGCCTCATTTTTTTTTAATTAGACTATTACGTAGTCTTAAAGTTTATTTCAATAATTGTTTGAATTAGATTTCTGAACAAGACCTTGATTTGATTATCGTTGGCTTATTAATAAATTTCAGATTTTATTCTGAAGCATTGAATTTATTCGATTTTTATGTACTACACATATTCACATGGTTCGAAAAAGCACTATAAAGCTGTAAAGCAATACATCTAGAGAAAAATTATTAGAATGAAAAAAAAAAAAATTATCATTCTACTAAAATAGACATGCTCTAAAGAATATGAGTTATCTTTTCAAAATTAATAATATATCCCATTTATTTGTAGGAATGAATCGAGGAGAAATCAAGTGTTTAGTTGATAGTGGGACTACCCACACCATATTAAGGAATAGGCAATTATTTATTGAATTAAAAGCCTATAATTCCCCTGTGACTACGATGATTGGATCATCAAAAGTAATAAAAGGGCGATGAACTGCCAAATTTTTGCTGCCTAATGGCACAACATTTAAAGTCACAGACGCTCTATATGCACCAAGAGCTAATCGAACCTTGTTAAGTTTCAAAGATATTCGTGCCAACGGTTATCATGTAGAAACACACTGTGAGAATGGAACTGAATACCTTTATATTACCTCTAATGAATGTGGAAGGAAACGCATTTTAGAGAAACTTATGAGTCAATCTAGTGGACTGTACCTCACTACGATTCGGATCATTGAATCATATGTTGTCACCAACAATGAAATATGGGACACTGACTCATACAGGCTTTGGCATGACCGCCTAGGGCACCCTGGTCGTGACATGATAATCCATATTTTGAAGAACTCACACGGACATCCCTTCTTTCGAGTGAAAAATAAAATGGGAGAAAAATCCGCCACACTGAAAGGTGTCGGTCCTCGTATTGCTCAAATGCAGCCATTATCTTCTGAAGTACCAGAAGCACTACCTCCCTCCCATTATGCCTCATTGACAATTTCAAAGGCACATAACTTGTTTTGCAAAGCCTACTCTTTAGAAAAAACAGGATCGAGACCTTCCTATGCTAAAGATACAAAACAAAACATTCCATTCTTACAAAGGATATAAGGAGACATCTGTGGACCTATCCATCTAGAATGCGGACCATTCAAGTATTTTATGGTTCTGGTGGATGCCTCGACACGCTGGTCACATGCCGTTTTATTGTCCACAAGAAATGCTGCATTTGCAAAACTCCTAGCACAGACTATACGCTTAAGGGCTCACCACCCTGATCACCCTATCAAGTCTATAAGGCTTGATAATGCTGGAGAATTTACATCAAAAGCATTTGATGATTATTGCATGTCTATTGGGATTGATGTAGAGCATTCTGTACCCCATGTGCATACACAAAATGGTCTCGCAGAAGCCACCATCAAAAGGCTACATATGGTGGCTAGGGCATTGGTTATGCGCACCAACTTGCCTATATCTGCATGGGGTTATGCAATATTGCACGCAGCTTTACTCATTCATTTCAGACCCACTGGCCACTGCTAGCCAACCATTTTCTGCGTACCAGTTGGTAACTGGATATGAGCCTGACATTTCACACTTACGTAATTTGGTTGCGCAGTATATGTGCCTATTGCGCCCCCACAGCCCACTAAAATGGGTCCTCAGAGACGATTAAGTATTTATGTTGGATACGAATCTCCAACAATTATCCGCTATTTGGAACCCTTGACAGGCGATCTCTTTACCGCTAGATTTGCGGATTGTCACTTTGATGAGACAGTCTTTCCGTCGTTAGGGGGAGATAGGAAAAAGGATTTTCCAAGGGAACGACAGGAATTGTCGTGGTTTGTTCCCACTCTGTCTCATTTTGATCCCCACACTTCACACTTCGCAATGTGAAAGTGAAGTGAAAAGAATAATCGATCTTCAGAACGTAGCAGATTCGATGCCTGATGCGTTTACTGATATCGCAAAAGTGACGAGATCACATATACCAGCTGCAAATGTGCCTGCAAGGTTAAAAGTCCCCAACAAGGGGCACGGTGCCACAGATAGAGGCACTACAACCACACTTAGTGGAGGTATGGTTGAGGCCGTGGCTCCTCAAAGGAAGTGGGGGAGGCCACTTGGTTCGATTGACACTCGCCCAAGGAAGAAGAGGGCGAGTAAGGCACAAACTGATCCACTAATCATCAATGTAGAGAATCCCTCTCATGAGATTGTCTCTGATTATAGTTATGTCCATGAATCAATACTGGAGGACGCTCCGATGTTTGAAATGATTCCAGAGAACAAAGAAATCTCAATGGATTATGAGAGTGCGTATGAGTTGATAGAAAGATCTTCCATACACATTGATGATGTATTTGCATACACTGTTGCTCTAGAAATCATAGAGCACGATGATATCGAACCACGCTTTGTTGCAGAATGTCAACAAAGAGCAGATTGGCATAAATGGAAAGAAGCAATCCAGGCATAATTAGATTCTCTGACAAAGAGACAGGTATTTGGTCCGGTAGTGCTAACCCCACCAAGTGTAAAGCCTGTAGGACATAAATGGGTCTTTGTTAGAAAGCGTAATGAGAAGAATGAAGTCCTGAGGTACAAGGCTCGCCTTGTGGCACGAGGTTTCTACCAACACCTTGGAATTTACTACGAGGAGACATACTCTCCCGTAATGGACGTTATAACGTTCCGCTACTTGGTTAGCCTAGTAGTTTCCGAAGGACTGGAAATGCAGCTCATGGATGTGGTGACTACTATCTCTATGGGGATCTAGATTAGAGATATATGAAAGTACTGATGGCCTTACATTACCCAAGTCAAAGTGACTCTAAACCACGGAGTGCGTTTGCAATCGTGGTTGAAACGCTCACTTTACGGATTGAAACAATCTGGGCTGATGTGGTATACCCGTCTAAGTCACTACTTGATTGGGAAGGGATATAAGAACGATGAACTATGCCCCTGCGTATTCATAAAGAAAACAAGTTCGGATTTGCAATTGTAGCAGTATATGTCGATGCTAATTATGCTTGCAAATGTACATGTATGTACAATATCGAACCACGCTTTGTTGCAGAATGTCAACAAAGAGCAGATTGGCCTTGGAAAGAAGCAATCCAGGCATAATTAGATTCTCTGACAAAGAGACAGGTATTTGGTCCGGTAGTGCTAACCCCACCAAGTGTAAAGCCTGTAGGACATAAATGGGTTTAGAAAGCATGAGAAGAATGATCCTGAGGTACAAGGCTCGCCTTGTGGCACGAGGTTTCTACCAACACCTTGGAATTTACTACGAGGAGACATGTAATGGACGTTATAACGTTCCGCTACTTGGTTAGCCTAGTAGTTTCCGAAGGACTGGAAATGCAGCTCATGGATGTGGTGACTACATATCTCTATGGGGATCTAGATTCTGAGATATATATGAAAGTACTTGATGGCCTTACATTACCCAAGTCAAGTGACTCTAAACCACGGAGTGCGTTTGCAATTAGGTTGAAACGCTCACTTTACGGATTGAAACAATCTGGGCGGATGTGGTATCCCGTCTAAGTGACTACTTGATTGGGAAGGGATATAAGAACGCCATGAACTATGCCCCTGCGTATCTCATAAAGAAAAAAAGTTCCGGATTTGCAATTGTAGCAGTATATGTCGATGATATGAGCATAATAGGTACTCTTGATGAAATAAGCAAAACTGCGAGCTACTTGAAATCCGAATTTGAGATGAAGGATCTTGGGAAAACTCGATTCTGTCTAGGCCTTGAACTAGAACACCGAGTTTGTGGAATACTAATCCACCAGTCTGCGTATGTCCAAAAGATGCTCAGGCGATTTAACATGGACAAAGCGCATCCTGCTAGCACTCCTATGATCGGTCGAAGTTTGGATGCAAGGAAAGATCCATTTCGTCCAAAGGAAGATGACGAAGAGGTGTTGGGAGCTGAAATTCCCTATCTAAGTGCAATAGGCGCATTATTGTACTTAGCCCAATGCACTCACCATACATTGCATTCTCAGTTCACCAAATCATTCCTAAGTCCATATTTGAGAAACATGTGAAAAGCATAGGAATGCGAAGACTTTCCAAGCTCCCTTGATTAATGTAAGTATCAGGGGGAGGAGTAGACGTCGGGGGGAGTCTAACACACACATGTCATACTCAAATGTAGAAGGTACGTTGTGCTCTTTTCCTTCGACCAAGTTTTATTTTTGTCCCACAGGGTTTTTATGGTTACTTGGTAAGGTTTTTAGTAAGGCAACAACTTATGCACCATTTCGTCTTTGACTTGGCACAAGGGGGAGTGTTAAAGGAAAAAAAAATTATGTGCCTTGGTCAAAGCAACTGACGGAGAGGGAATCAAGGAATCAACGATTACCATCAATCAGTACAATTAAAGATCAATCAGCATTCAATGTATTTAATGTAATGCATATTTCCGTTGTAATCCTCTCCCTATATAAAGGGATTATGAAATGAAATGAGTAGACCATTCCAATCCATTTTTACTTTTACAAAGAATAGATTATTATTAGAGGGAAAATAAATATTTGTGAATCATCTTCACAACTGAATAAGCAATCATCTCAATGGAATTGATTTGTCGTCTCTAACTCAAGATCAAGAAGCAATTTTCATTGAATAATGGATTCCACTAGCCCATTAAGAGCAGAAGAAACTAATTAAGACTTCTCTCCCCATAAATCAATCCTTAGTGACGTTACTGCTGGGTATAGGGAAAAAAAATAGCAAATTACCACTACCTACACTTTTAGCCCATAAATTACCATTAGCAAGCCTGTTTTTTTTTTTTTTTTTAATTCCCATGCGGTACTGTGCAAGGCCCATGCGGTTAGATTCCTTCACTTTTTGAATTATTTATATTGGCAAGTAAATTACAAATCTGCCTTTGTGGGTTTGATAATGTGAATTAAGATTGCTGAATGTCAGTAGCATTATGAAGAAATAATATTTCTATATTCCATTTTTGTTTTTCTTAGAAACAACTCATTTATTTAATAATTCCAAAAACTATTTATATATATTACAATATGAAACTATCTAATTGAGATACTAAAGACATGACACACCACAAAAACTTGGCCTTTTTCACTAAGCAAACAAGGTTGCACAAATCAACAAGCTTTTCTCCTTTGCTAAGTTCTAGCTCCCAAAAATGGAACATGCAGAAAAAATCAGTCAAAAAACCCCAAGTCCTAGCATTTTTCTATCTCCCTCGCTATTACAACAGGCAAACCTAACCAAGCCCCAAACCACAACTCCCCAACGCAACAAACTCCACAAATTACAACAGAAAACAACTCTAGAGCACACAAATGCCAACACCTAAACTTACATCCAACCAAAACAAACTGGATTCTCTCCTAATCGAAAATATACCTCTTCTTCAAAGTCATCGTCGTTCTCGACCGGCGCGGCCTCGTCATCGGAGCAGCGGGAGTTGTCCTCGGAGGAGTCTTCATCGTTGGAGTTGGCGGAGCGAGCGACGACCTCTAGCTCTTCCTCGTCCTCTTCGTCGTTGATTGGCTCCTCCTCCTCGGAATTGGGTAGGGCTTCGTGTAACGTCCCGTATCTCAATTTACCTGTTTACTAGTCATTTGGACAGTAAACGACGATTACTTTCACTTTTACTTTGTTTTGATTCTTTTAGTGGCCCTAAAAGTTGACTTTTTATTCGTGTCAAAATTTGAGAAAATGTTCTTCATGAAAGTTATAGGGGACGTTAAACCGAGTGCGTGCATATGCGGTATGTAAAAATCGGAGCTCGTATGTAAAAGTTATAAGCGAAAATGTGAAAATTACTGTTCATGGTAAGTAGTATATATTGAAAAAAGTTACTGTGGCTGGTAAGTTTTCTTTCTTCTTCTCTCTCCTTCCTCCCGCGTTTTCTCCCTCTCCTCGACGCTCTGCAACTCCGGCCATCTCCCTCTTCCGGCCACCTGGGAGCGAACAACCGGCACCGGTCGACTCCTCTACTCCTACCCAACCTCCCCACGGCGGTAACTCACGGCGGCTTGGCTGGAAAATGACGCATCGGGTCATTGAAGTTTCACTGTAGCAGAAGTGGTCAACGCCAATATTTTCCGATTCTGGCCGTCTCCGGCCACCAAACCGGCGTCGAAGGTTTGGTTTTTGCCAAGGATCATTTTGCCCTTAGCCTTGAGCCACGATTTGCAGCGTGGAGGAAGAATCGAAGAGATGAATTTCTGGGTTACTATTCACCGATCGGGCTCAACTTCTCCTTAATTGTTGAGGTACTTCTACTCATTTTCTGACTTTGTCTCAGTTGAAAAAGTTGTTGGGTCTGTTGAGTAGGTGCTACTACCAAAGTTTGGTGGCCATTGGAACTGGTCGCGGCGGCGGCTGTAGCATGTAGGGCAGTGTTTTGATTCTAGTTTTTAGCCCATTAAATTGTATAAATGTTGTAGAGCTTGTATGTGAAGTTTGGTGAATTTTGGAGGAGTTTGGAATTGTTTGTGAATTTCCGAAGTTCGGAGTTTTGTGATTGAATTGTGAGAAATCCGGCCGTTGGATTTCCCTCGTTTTCGTTGTGGAAAATGTAAATTGAGGAATTGGTCTTGTGGAAGAGATTTGGGTGGAATTTGAGAAGTATTGGAGATAGGGATTTTTGGGTTTCGTTTAGGTTAGTATTTATTTTAACGGATTGCCGTTTACGGAAATATAATTGTGTACAGGGCAATGTTGCGAACTACGGCTAGATGAAGGAACTCGTTTGCGTGGTCGCCCAATAGTACTGTGAGTGGACTTTTGATTTTAAGTGATGCATGCAATATTGTTTCGTAATTAATTATTACGTTATTTATTGAAATATAAATTGATTTATCTCGGTTATAATTTCAGAATGATTTGGCTCTAAGTTTTAAAAGGATATTGCGAATTTTGAAATAAAGTATGATGATTTCTATCAGAAGTGATTTCGGATTTGTTTGGGTTTTGAGATTTATGAAATATTATAAAGTAATTTCGGGAATGAATTGTTTTCGGATTTTAAATGGAATTTTTGTCGAGGAAACGATTGATTTAATTACTCTTTTAGAGTGTGGGACACGTTGTTGACTTATGTGACTTTCTACGAGAATTTCCGGGTACGGTTGGGAATCGTACCCGTGTTTTCTTTATTCACGGGACTTATGGGTAAGCCTTATAGATTTACTGGATTTGAATGATTTTTACCCACCATACTTGGGTCGCTATATTTTATTGCTAGCTAGCCTATTAGTACTCCTCCCTGCTTACTATGTGTTCGTGGGTGAGTAAGAGCAGAGCATGGGATGCTCCAGAGTGTGGGACACTTCGACCCGAGCCTAGGAGGCTCCCTTCTTTCGTATGGTGAAACTTCTTCCCCATATCTTATCGTTGCTTGACTAGCGGGGCTAGTCCGATTTTCACTGTAGCCAGCGGGGCTGATCTTATTCTTCTTGAGAAACGAGATTTCGGTTTTACGATGTTTTTTTTTCCGAATGTTGTGACTAGCGAGGCTAGTCGGTTTACCGTTTTGAAATCCTTGGATTTAAAGCTAAATGTGTTTTACCATTTGTGCATGCATCGGTTTTTAATGAAATAAATGTGGAAAAGTATGAAATCCTTCTTTTTAAAATTGTTATTTTTGTCCACTCACGCTAACGTTTTTCCGTCTACTTTCCCCTGGGCCTTTCTGGGCCTTTCTGTTTCTAATGCCCAGTTTTGCAGGCGTTATTAGTTGAGGTCGGGCGTACGTGTTTTGAGGCATAGCTGACGAATAGCTTCCGCACTTCTTCATTTGGCTCTGATATATTATGAGTTAATAGTTTTGGGTAGTTCACTTTAGGGGTGACTCGGCCAATTCTCGGTAGAGTTATCTCTAAGGTGGGCCCCGCAGGGCCACCTCGGATTTCAGGGTGAAATCCGGGGCGGGTCCTGTCACTTCGTCAGAAGAGACCTGGGGCTTCGTTTTGGGGGTCAGTAGCCTCAGTAGTTCCTGTTCACCGCTAGCTTTGCTGCTGCATCCTAGTTTTGTTGCCTCTCCGCCGGAGCGTCGATTCTTTGCTTCGTCGACGGAACCTCTCTTTGTTGCTTCGCCGCTGAAATGGAGGTTTTGATATGAGGAGAAATGGAGGTTTTGATTTTGGGGATTAATGGATTTGAGAGAGAGAGAACCTCGCTTTGTTGCTTCGCCGCTGAAATGGAGGTTTTGATATGGGGAGAAATGGAGGTTTTGATTTTGGGGATTAATGGATTTGAGAGAGAGAGAGAGAGAGAGAGAGAGAGCTGATGTATCGTGATAGTGAGTGGCAATTTTCGTAATTCCATAAAACTTTAACTATCATTTATGTCTTTATGCAAATGAACAGTGATCGCATAGGAACCACATTTCTAGCCTTTGAGCATGAGAAAGAAATATGAGAATTTGTAGTTAATGATCATAACCTCAAGGAAAGAAAAACCCAATATTGCTGGGTGTTCACGATGGGCAATGATGGAAAAATAAATTGAGTTTAGTATATATTTTTAATTTAAAATAAGGGCTAAATACAAATTACTACCCTGTGGTTTAAGTCCAAAATCAATTCAGTCCCTCAACTTCTAATTTCATCAAAAACACCCCTGCACTTTCAATTTTGATCTAATAGGTCCAATTTTTTAGTTTTCGTACAATTGAGTTATTTAACTTGTTCATGTGGCTCATATATGGCCTATGTTTTATGATGTGGTGTCGATGTGATCTGCATAGTCAATTTAGGAGTGAGTCCTACTATTAATAAGAGTTAATTACTGGTTACTCCCTATACTTATAGGGTTTCGTCGTTTCAGTCCCTGACCTTCGAATTTCACCTAAAAAGTCCCTGAACTCTCAATTTCCTCTCATTTCGTCTCTGCTGTCAAACTCCATCAAATTAACCGTTAAATTGCTGACTTAGCATCCATTTCACACCAAAATGTCTATTTTACCCTCAATTACCTTTTTCCTTTTTTACCTCGTCTTCTTCCATGCTCTCTCTCTCTCTCTCTCTGTGTGTGTTCTCTCTCTCTCTCTCTCTCTCTCTCTCTCTCTCTGTGTTCTCTCTCTCTCTTCCCTAAACTAATGTTAACGACCTCCCATGTGGGTAGTCCTCGGCGGCGGCGGCGCGACGCTGTTTTGGTGGATCTGAAGTGCTTCTGAAGTACTTGGTTCCATTCCAATCAGTACAACAGTACATCAACTATGCTTCTCAAAATCATAACAACTCAATTTCTCAATTCTGCATGTTATAACTAGTTATCCAAGATTGAAACCAAGTCCAATTCCTCAATCTCATAACACAAATTACAGTAAGCATCAACATGAACAACCAGAATTTCAAACACTCTCATGATCCTCAAAATTTCCTGATAGGAGCATATTTATGCTACGTTATTATTATTTATTCCTATGCTTTTCTTTGTTAGTTTTATATTATTTTTGGATAATTTATTTGTTTTTGTGTTTATTAGGTTTTCCGAAGCAAAAGGAAAGAAGGGTGTAAAGAAGGAATTTGCGTGGAATTTTGATTCACTAAGGATTCTTGATGGAAGAAGACTTTCCCTGGAAGCAAAGAGTTGGAGATTTACAAGGAAACAAAGTGGAAGAGTCTCGAGGGGGAATAAAGGCCCTTAGAAGTCAGAATTGAGGGTTCACACCACACAAGGAGCGGGGAACGATGGAGCAAGGAAGGAGAAGAAGTAAATTCGGAGCCCCAGAAACGATTGATCGTTTCACTCTGAAGATCGATCGTTTCCCCTGTTTACCAGTTTTCGATTTTATTCATCCTTCTTTCCAAAACTCATGTATTCTTTTGTGTGTTTTCCCAGATGATGAGTAGCTAATTTCCTATAGTTAGGGGCTGCTTTCAGCCCTAGACATGGTGTAACTATGATGTTGGCGTTTATTTAATAAGTTCTAAGGATTTCGGATATTCATGGTTTATTGTTTGTTCATTGATCAATTTTGTATGTTTATTGATGGTGCGCAACATTAGTATGCATGCAGGTTGTAAGGCTATGAGTGCTTGTATGATCATCATGTCTACTTGCATTCTAGAGGTAGCGAATGAATGACTTGAGTCCCATTCATATAAACCAACGTCTAGGTATACTAGGACAACACCAGTACCGAAATTGCCTAGCCTATTATATCTTTTAGACCTTAATGACTACTAGGTGAGAGCTGTGCGAGAACATCACTCTAGGTTCCATCCTAGAAGCTAAGTTAAGTTGGAAACATCATTCTCTTAACATGCCAAGTAAGAAAGATTGATAGGTTAAGTACAACACATCATTGGCTTAGCTTGAGTAAGGATATTCGAATGAATTGAGCTGTTAGTAAACACATCATAGGTGTAATCATGGTCTAGTGGTGAGAAGTAGTTCCTAGCTAGTTTTCTCATATTTTATCAAAACCAAAACCCTAAGTCGTTTTCTATTTCGTTAGTTTTTTCTGTCTGTCGTTTTCTTTATTTTATTTAGGATATCAGTCAACTCCGATTTACCCACATTTTTGTACGCGTCTCGTCTGTGTGTCTAGTTAGTGTGTATTAATTTCATAATTTTTTAGTTGAGTCAGTTATAGTTTTTATTTTCGTTTCTATTCAGTGTCTGTTTCGAGTTTTCGAGTCAGTTTTGCAATTGTTGAGTCACAATCCTCTGCGGGAGACACCCTCTTTCCTATACTACCATCGATAACTACTGAGATTGCAGGGATTTATTTATACACCTATTTTGGGTGTGTCATTTCCAAACATAACCCAACTGACCTTAATACTAAATGAAAGCCAAGCAGTACTTTAATTTACCTTCGATTTGAAACACAAACTCCGAGCAGAAGCATCCTAACCAGAAATCAAAAACTCGGCTACTCTTCCACCGCCCAAATCGTGAGATTAACTGGACCAAGCACCGATTAGTGTTCTAGGACGAGAACCATAATAAAAAACAAAGCCCAGATGTTCCAGAATTCGCCGCCGTGCACGGCAACGCCAACGAGGCCGAAGACACCCAAAACATCAGTCCATCAAACCCAACCAAAATTGAAAACTAATTATACACAGATGCAGAAATCTTCGAGAGGATTTCGTTTCGTACCTCAGATTACCCAGATGGTGGCCGGAGTCGCCCGAAAATCAGAAATTGCCGGACGAGCTTCACACCTTCTGAGCTTCGAATCTCCCTTCATGAACTGTGCATGGATGATCCATCACCATAGGCACGTCGGCGATGACGAGACGAGAAGAATGCCGGTGGTCCGGCTTGGAGAGGTGGCCGGACGGAGGAACTTTGTCAGGGTCGTGGCTTCAGGTCGTCGACAAGCAGAAACGGGTCGAGATCTCTGATCGTTTCTGGAATGGGTAGTCCGTCGCGGCGGGAATGGGTCGGGATTAGTTTTGAGGCAGGACAGCACCAGGAGTTCTCGGGAGAGACAATCGTCGGCGGGTCGAGCTTTCGAGTCAGGTTGTTGTTGTTGTTGCAGCGTTTGGGTTTGAGAGAGAGAGAGGAGGAGGAAAGACAGCCTGGAGGAAGAAGATGAGGTAAAAAGGAGAGAGAGAGAGAGAGTTAAAAAAAAAAAACAATTGAGGGTAAAATAGATATTTTGAAGTGAAATAAATGGATGCCACGTCAGTAATTTAACGGTTAATTTAGACGGAGCTTGACGGCAGGGACTAATTGTTAAGAAATTGAGAGTTTGAGGCAGTTTTTAGGTGAAATTCGAACGTCAGGGAATGAAACGACGAAACCCTATAAGTATAGGGAGTAACCAGTAATTAACTCTAAAAATAATTAGTTTTTTAATAAATAATCCAACTATAACTTGAACTCATAACAGAATATTCACGAATTGGACCTATTAGATCAAAATTGAAAGTGCATGAGTGTTTTTGATGAAATTAGAAGTCCAGAGACTTAATTGATTTTGGACCTAAACCACAGGGTACTAACTAGTATTTAGCCCTTAAAATAATTACCGGGTATACTTAGATTTTTATTAGGTACATTTAGAAACACTAATTTTGTATTGGTATACGTACTATTCCAACTTTGAAGTTATTTTCATTTATCCAATAAATATTTTTTACCTTAAAAAAAAAAACTGTTAAGACCTTGAAAATAAAAAATACAAACATAATGACACTTCATTGATATAACCGCCAAATATATGTTGATATTAAATCGTCACCGCTGTGTTCGGTGTAAGGTCTGATCACCCCCGTGTATTCTCTCGGCCTACACATGCGTGGCACCGGTTCCCGACAGCAGCGACACGTGTCAACTGCTTAGACTTCTACGGTACAAGTTAGCACACCAGCTCGATCTTCGTTTTACTCTTACATTCGGTCACTTCAAACCCCTTCTTAAACCCCATAACGCAAGGGGATTGGATCAGCTTTCTTAACATTCTTCCTCTGCTTCTTCTTCCAAAAACACCTCTCTTTCATTTCAGACTAATCCAGAGAAAGATGAAAATACGGTGCAATGCGTGCGAGGTGGCAGAGGCCGAAGTGCTGTGCTGCGCAGACGAGGCAGCCTTATGCTGGGGATGTGACCAGAAGATCCACGCCGCCAACAAGTTAGCCAGTAAGCACCAGAGAGTCCCTCTCTCTTCCTCATCGTCTCCATTGCCCAAGTGCGACTTCTGCCAGGTACAAAACCATTCAAAGTTGTGCGTATGATGAAATCGAAATGCATGTCTCAGTTAGTTCAGTTCATATCCATTTTCAGTGAATAAGCTGAACGTTTTTCATTAGTGGTAGTTGCTTTTGTTGTTGTTCTTCTTCATTATGTCAGTCTGTGAATGTGGTTTTCTGCTAATTGGTCTGCGTTGAAACTCTGGAAAATATTTGTTTGGTTTTTCTTTTCTTCCTTTTGTAGAGAGGGAGTTGCATCTGAATGTGGTCATCGCTAGCTCTTGCTGGTTCTGCTTCATTATGTGATGATGTGAATGTAGTCTGTGCAAATTGAATCAGTTCAAAGAAACAGTTTAAGAGATTAGAGAAAAAAAATATATATATATATATTGAGGGAGTTGCAATTCTTGGCCACCCTGGCCAATTGTGACATGTCTGCTCTGTTGGCTCTTTTTGTTTCATTATCATATTTCATATTTGGTAGTTTCTAGTCTAGTTGCGTATGGATAGTTTCAGAACAGCTGGAGGTTTGGAATTTTGGTGCAGACTATTAAATTTTGGATATATAGCTATGGACCCATCATGACTACATAATCCCTTGTATAAGTTCCAAGAACATTTAACAGGGTCAAGGAGTCAAGCAAGTGTTGAAAAATATCTAGATTCTATGGATATAGAGTATGGTAAATCTCTAGCCATGATAACTGAAATTGTATGATGTGAGGGAAATGAAAAATCTGTGAATGTAATTATATATGTTTCTCCCATCTGGTCATTGTGGTCCTGTATGGATATAGATCTACTACATTAACCTTTGTTGTAATTAATTTAGTGGTAGATCGATGGGTGGTCACACAGGTGCTAGTAGATGGATATTAATGGAGTGATGCATTTTCGGGTGGAATTCATTTCCATGTTATATCTGAAAATGATTGAAATGAATACTTGATGTGGCTGATGCCTGCGGCATGGAGAGATTGATAGCAGTCTCACCCTGCAGGTCAAGCATGATAAGAGGGAGATTTGCCTTGTTAGCTAGGCAATCACTTGACTTCAAAAGCTTAAGCTGTCAACAATACTGAATGTTTAGCTAAGGGTTTACCTATAGCAAAGGACTGGGCAAGAAGCTTGCAATTGCTATCGTTCTTTAAACCAGCCTTTCCCTTTTGGTGGTTTCAGTTTGTAAGAGTAAGTTCACCATTTGGGTCACCAGGTCACCCACTATTCACTACTTTTTAGTGTTAATTTCACCCTCGGGGTCACCACAGTGACATGTACAGTGTATTTCGTGACCAGAGAATGAAAATATACACTAAAAAGTAGTGAATAGTATGTGACCCAGTAACCCAACGGGTGAACTTGCTCTAAAGTTGTAATTGTTTAGATATAGTGCAGTAATAATATGATTGTTAATTTATTTTGCAGGAGACTGTTGGTTACTTCTTCTGTCTAGAGGACCGAGCTTTACTCTGTAGGAAATGCGACGTTGCCATACACACAGCAAACTCCTACGTGTCTAGTCACCAAAGGTTTTTGCTTACTGGAGTGGAAGTGGGGCTTGAAGCAACTGAACCATGTAACTCCCCCTCTACAAAGGAAAAGTTGAGTTCTGTGGAAACAGTTTCTGAATCAGCATCATCTCCATCAATCCCCAGAAGTGTCATAGATCATTTTAGTACTGGTGAGATAAAAGACACAATTCCTATGCAAATTGGTGGCATTGGGACTCTTGTATCAGACAAGATACCGTTAAACCGAAGTACCACTACCTCTGTGAGTACTATTTCGGGGTGGCTCTTGGAAGAATGTCTTGGATTAACTTATCCTAATCAGAATAACGGAAGCTTGGACACTATGCCATCAAAGGTTTATGGAAGCTACTACGCGTGAGTTTTTCTTGACACATCGGTTGTGGGGATTAGTTAACGATCAAGATGCTTTAGAATATCCTGACCAGCAAGGAAGTGTTGTATGCTGTTAATAATTTGGATCTATGTATCAGATATATCAAAGCAGTGGCAGAGGTTCCTCCGGTTAAAATTCATAGACTAAGTGCATGCTTTCAAACAGCTTAGGGGGATACAAATGAAAGACACCCTCAAGCATAAATAAGGAAAGAGGGAAGAGAAGTTGTTATGAAATGTCATTGCTGGGCTGTTTTCAGTTTTTATTTTTCTTTCTGTTAATTATTAAGATAACTGGTTGGGTTGGTTTAGTAGGCTTCCACACCTTGTTAATGGTTAGTGGTATCGATCACTATGTAACCCAGATAGCAAAAAGTAATAATAAATCAGTTTCATGGTATATTCAATTATCGTTTCATTAGAAAGATTTGAATTCAAGTATTGTGTAAACTAAGGAGTGCCAACAAGGTGGCTCATCTAATGGCAGCTTCTTTCAGCTCTCTCTCTGCAGATACTTTTTATTTTTCATCTCCTTCTTTCCTACAAGCTGCACTTGCAGCTGATGCTTGTACCATGTAAGCTTTCGTTTTCATCAATAAAAGTATGACCTCCTTTCCCTAAAAAAAAGTATTGTGTAAACCTCTTTGAAGCTTTTTGGGACCAAAAGTAGGTTGCCTATTATGGAAGAAATAAGAGAGTGATGTATAATTGCCTAGTGAGACACTTTGTTACAATTTTACTTTTTGACGATTCTTTTGCCAGTGAAACTTTGTTATAATTTATTGGTGAGAGACGAAGAAACATTTTTCATCTAGTTCTTTGAGATAATTTACTCTTTTTCAAAAAGGTAATATAATGAACATTTAAAGCAAAAATTGATTGAATTATACTGCTTCAAGACAATTTACTCTATAACAAGTGGGAAAAAATAACTATCTGATGCAACACACTCATAAGAAAACTTGAGGTTAGCTTTGTGTTAACTTTTATGCTTAGTTGCTTATGTGCTTACATTGATCACATTATAACAAAAGTATTGATGGACTAATTTTTTCTTGAGGAATAACCTTTTCTTGGAAAAGGAACCTCAGTAAGTCGGTTAGGCTCAATGTGATGTGTTGTTAAGCTTGTTAAGATTTTGTGGGAAAAGTCTAACTAATTACATTGCAATCAAATGTACTATTTAGTGTCACTCAAACATCCTCTACATTTTGTTTTTTTTTTCAATAAATATACATATAGAGCTTGGAAGATATTTGGAAGTTCATCAAAAGTAACGGAGAAGATCAGCTCGGGAGCAACTTCATATTATTGTTCATGGCCTGATCCATGGCCAGAGCAATCTAACCCGGAACGAATAGCATACCTATAAGTGACCATCATCGATCAGTTGTAAACTACTTCAATCGCGATTCACGAGCAGCGGCAGCGGATTCAGGGATTCAGAATATGTTTTCACATAAGGCATAACAAACTCATGTAGAGAAAAATATACTTAAAATGATAAAATAGTAGTGAAATTAGAAATCAACTAGATGATGAAGAGTATGAGAATTGAGACTACACTGATATCAGTTGAACTTTTGGTGTAGTATATAGGAGCCTAGCCACAAGAGATGAGGAAAAATATAAAACTCGGCCAAGAGAAGAAGATAGAAACTATAGGGATAAAGTTGTATTTGAATAGATTGCTCTGACTTTTGTTCGTAGTAAAAGTAAAACTTCACGGACGACGACGTCCAAAAGCAAGTGGAGAGATTAATGATGCTTGATTAATGCGACATCGCTTTGGAGTACAAGAAGTGAAGAAGAACACAATTGCAGTGGAGCAGATTGGTCTTCTTCTTTTACCTTTTTAGTTTTTACAATCAATTGATATGCAGAACCTCTCAATTTCATCACTCTCCCAAAAACTTGGGTATTGCCCAACCTCGCCCCCCGTCTGAATTTGCCACTGGATTCATGAGCATGACTTAATAGGGCCGCCCTACCACTTGGATTGAAGAGCTGACCAATCACCACTTGAAAAAAAAACATATTCATTTTCTCAATAAGGCATGCATTTTGCACGGTGAAAGAGCCAAACACTCTTTTAACACTTCTGGCTCCTTGCAAATGCAACTCATTGACCAGCCCCATTATCCATGTAACAGGGCGGCCGTACCCAGGAACTTCTCATCAATCATCTTAGCCCGAGCAGCATCTGTAATGCTCCTTAAACAAAGTGCACAACCTCTTAAGTCCTAGAAATGAATATATGGCATTTACGATGTGTTTGGATAAAAGAAAAAAAAGAAATTTAAATGAAAATTAAGAATTTGTTGTAGAGAAATTGAATTTGAGAGGAATTTGCTGTGTATTCTCATTGATAATAGGGGTCTCTTTATATAGAGGGTTACAATGCATAGAATCTCAATCATACAAGGAAAGTAATCGTACATTGAATAGGAATCTAGATCCGTCTAATTTAATCATATTACCACTAGAGCAAGTAACCTAGAGTTTGAGCTAAACATAAATTAGGGTTTACTTGAACACTCCCCCTTGTGTTGCTCAAACACGGTGCTTCTCTCGTTGCCTCGTTAAAAACCTTGCCGAGTAACAAAAACCCAGTGGGACAAAAATAACCTCAGTCGAAGGGGAAAAAGAGCACAACACACTCTTCACGATTCGAGACGAACATGTAGACATCTCCCCCTGATGTCTGCGCCTCCCCCTGATGACTACGATTATGGGAGTTCAGATAATTTCCGCAAGCCAATTCTTGCCACATGTTTCTCGAACGTGGATTTGGGCAATGACTTAGTAAACAAGTCTGCCAAATTGTCCTCAGATCGAACCTGGTTCACTTTGATCTTGAAGAGCTTCTGTTGTTGTTGATTGTAGAAGAATTTAGGAGATATGTGCTTGGTTTTGATGTAGCCTTGCTTCATTTGTTCAATGCAAGTAGCATTATCCTCATAAATGCTTGTTGGCTCATCTGTGGTAGACTTCAGACCATAATTGTTTCGAACATGCGTAACTATGGATCGAAGCCATATACATTCACGAACTGCTTCGTGAAGAGCAATAATCTCTGCATGATTCGAAGAGGTAGTGTTAGCATTAAAGCCACCCTCAAGTGCCAGAGGTACAAGTTATAGAATAAGGGATTAAGTAAGGATGTCGAACCCACAAGGATTGGTAAATCCTTTCCTAGCTAGGGAAAACCTAAGGAAAAACTAGAAGAATATGCAAATGTACAATCACAAACAAAGGCTCACAGGTGAACCAACGTTCATGATGAGTATGTGCAAGATGGTGTGTAGAGATTTGATTTTGATTTTGAGATTGGTTTCTATTCAAATTGAAACAATGAAAGCAAGTAATATAAACTAACCTAAACAACACAAGTTGTTATCAAATGGATGGGAGTTAGGGCATCGGGTTTCACCTTTTGCCTCCCTTGCAAGCATTAAAGCAATTGAATATGAATGATACAAGGCTAATTGTCCAACTACCCTCTTAATTAGCATCCGGATAGGACTACTAAGGCTTAAACCCCTTTCATTTTATTAACTCTAACCGGATAAGTCTAGAGCTAACTATCTAGAGACAAATTCAATTACCGGATAGGTCTCAATCATTTGCCCCTAAATGCATAATGCTTAGAGTTTAGGTAACCAAGCAAGCAAACCAATCCTATCTCTAGGTGATTTTAGCTCACTACCCTCACATGCACACATGGTGTGCTTTCATGCTCCCTTTTTGCCTAGAGGTAATCAATCTCTAGGAAAAACTTCATGTCATGGCAAACACATAACTCAAATTGATTAGGTCTAAGCAATGCATTCAACTATTGACTTAGCATGTGAGAATGACAACTTGAATTTGCATCAATTTATAAACAAAAGCATCAATCCAAGCAAGTTTGGCTAGGGCTTTCAACCCTAGCCCCAACTAGTTCACTATTCACACATAGCTAGATACACAAGATTCAACATTCTATTAAAAATCAAATACATAAAGAGATAGAGAGTAAAGGGTGACTATTGATGATGCTGGAAGAGGTGGTGGAGTTGGGTCTCCAAGAACATGATGTGGTGGTAGTCACCTCCTTTTCCTTGCTCCAAGCTCTTGATATTGGTAAGAATAGTGAAATTTGGGATCTCTAAGATGAGTTGTGGTGTTGAATGGTGGAGGAAATGAAGGTTGTAGTGGTGGAAATGGAGGTTTTAGAGGTGAAGATGGTGGTTTTAGTGGTGGAAATGGTGGTGTCTTCTCTAGAGAGAAAAATGGATCTTGGATAGGATGAAGGTGATTGAATGGAGTTAAGAATTCTGAATAATTGGTGTTTGGCCTCTTTTTGATCAGCTAGGTGTGTCATCTTTGGTCCCCAAGTGTGCAAGAGATGCTCTTACACCATTATCCCCCAAATGGTCCCAAATTGGCAAGGTGATAAAAGGACAAGGTGTAGGGAGATATTTGAATTTCAAGTGATGGGAGATTCTCACCACCATGGTCCTCCTTTGCTGGAGAAAAGACCCTCCATGAGTGGCGGCTAGCCAGAAAAGTTTGCCGGAAAAGTCGATTTGCAATTTTCTTCCAATCTCCGTGTCTTCTTCCCTTAGCTTCAAATCTCCACATTTCACTACTAGAATAATGTCATTAGACATCACCACTATTAAATCGGTCAGGATTGCACCTGATGTTAAAAAACATTTTAACATCAGTTTGTGAAGAAACCGATTTCTATTGTTATTATAGACATCAGTCACCAAGTAAACCGATGACAAAAGTTTCATACGGAAAATTCACAAAAATGCGGAAGGACTAAGTTGAAAAATTTGAGAAACGCGCGCGGGACTTAAAATTTCATTCCCCCCCCCGACACTTAGTTATTTTTTTTCTCATTCCCAAACCCTAACTCATTTTCACTCCTCGTCTTCCTCCTCCGCCTCTGAGCTAGCCATCTTGGGCACCTCCATTCCCTTCAACTCTCGCAAGCTTGATTGTAAGCACAATCTCTCTCTCTCTCTCTCTCTCTCTCTCTCTCTCTCTCTCTCTCTCTCCCTTCACCGACGGCTACTTCTCCTTGTACCCCTGCAAGCTCGAAGACTGGTCCTTCTCTCTCTCTCCCCTCTTTCTGTTTCTCTTGTTCCGAATCTGAACAAGCCTCTGTTGATTTCGTAATCTAACAATCTGTTTCTTCTGTAAAGCTCTAATTGCAGGCGTCGGAGAACCCCATGAGGGAAATCAAGGTCCAGAAGCTAGTCCTCAACATCTCCGTCGGCGAGAGCGGCGATCGTCTCACCAAGGCCGCCAAGGTTTTTGTTTTTGTTTTTCTTTTGTATCTACTTTCTGATTATCTTAAATTTTGAATTTGGATTTGGATTTGATTTGCTTGCATAATCACCGGTGCAGAATGAAAAACCCCCTATTAATCTCAGTCTCAGATTCTCTATACGACTGTAAGTTCACTTTGTAGAGCTTATTATTTTCAATTGTGTGCATTTTTCTTACTTAGGAAAGATGATCGATGATGGTATTAGCTATGTATTGATTCATTACTGTGTTTTACAGTAAAAATAAGCAGAAAAACCGAACTCTTGATGTCGCTCTATTTGCTTTCTTTTGTTTGCTCTGCAGTCAGTGTCTATTTGATTTGGAAACCTAATTTATTTTCGTTAGTGCTTTCATTTTGTTTCTGGTTTCATTGGCATTTTTCTCAAAACAATATTTTGATATATATTTGCAGCTAACAACAGTAAGATAAGAAGATATCAATCTATTGATACCCCCATGTTTTTATATTCAAAGATATCAATCATCTTTATGCACTAATTTTCTCTCTAAGGGCCATTCGAAAGTGGGTGTCTTGATTTTGAATCATGGATTGAGATAAACATATAAATCTCAGGATGTGTTCGAAAATTAATTGCTGCTTTCCAATCGATTTTGGTTTTGGTTTATATATATATAGTGCTCTATAGACATTTCTGTGATGTTTGTATGCTTTTCTGCAGCCAAGTGAACATGGGTTGTCTTGGATTAAATGAATTCATTTATTGGTGTTTGGTATTGATTTCTAATTCTTTTTTTTTCTTTTCTTTTTTATTGAAAAAGGGAAGATTTTTGGTGAGGAGTAATCAGTGATGTTTATAGAGTTGGTGATGGAATTTCTATCAGGGATTTGGTGAAGCAGGGCCATGGTGTGGTGGGATGGGTTGAAAATCAAATATAGCCTGTTTGTTTTGTTTTTTGTTTGTTTTTTTTTGTTTTTTTTTGGGAGTATTTGAACTGTACATAGTGTGCTTTTGGGAGTTGGGATTTTAGGGGCACATTGTTGGCACAATGATAATGACTGATGAATTAGGAGTCACTGTGTTCATCAAGTATTTGTCTTGCAATTAGTTTGCTTGTCACAATCTGATCCATCATATATGTTATATTGGCCTAGGTTTTTGGTTGCGTTTGAGCTTACTCTATTAGAGCCTAAAATGCACGATTGGCACTCATTTGATAATTTCACACATATCAGGAGCATTTTCTACTGTTTCATTGTCAAAAGGGATAGATAACAAATTTAAGGTTCTATCATGATGGGAAAACAGAAATCTTCTTGGTTATTATTAAATATTCTATTCCACCTGCTCCCTAATTTCTATTTGTTTCCAGAGCTTGATCTCATATGTTTTCCAAGTTGAAATGGATCAAAATTTAAACAAATATATTTGATTTTTTTCGAATGTGGTAAATGAATCTAATTGCTGTCTGCAGGTGCAGCAGGCCAAAAACAGCCACCTTCAATTCCCGAGATGGGTTCTACTTCTCAAGACCGAAAAAGGAAGCGCTTTGCAATAGATGGAGAGGAGGAAACATTCAGTTTGCAGAATCAGTTGATTGAGGTCATGGAAAGGAATGGTAATAGAATCCGGAGTCCTGCTTGATTTTCTAGTACAGTAATGATTATTTTTCTGTTTATCTTCTCTTCATCGTACAATAGTGAGGCACACAATTGGCTCAATTTTTTTTTTAATTTTTTTTTAATCACTCCATCTATGGCATGCAGGTGCTTCAAAGGTTTTAGACCAAAAAATGGCTGTGAGAAAGACTACAGTTGGGACATGTTTCACAGGTACTCTGGGGCCAAATTGCTGAGACAGATCAATCCGGGTGAGATGGATAAGAAGACTAAGAAGAAGGAGGGTTTTGAAACTGGATTTTGAAGGGCTCTGTGCAAATTGTAGAGATTTGTTCTGGCGGAGTGATGTGAATGAGTCTTGCATAAAGAAAGAGGGAAAGAATTTGCGAATTGGTTTTGAGGAGTTTTTTCTGGAAGAACATGAATGTTCTTCACTCCCACAACTTTCACAGTTCATAGTAGGAATTAAGAAAGACAGTCTTTGCTAATGAGATGGAGGTGGTTTGTAGGGCTCAAAAAAGACTTTTTTACATTTACAGAGGTATATAATCTATCATTGCATTATTAGATACAATTTGTATGTTATTTTCATTCTTCAGGTGCATGCATATCATTGCATTTCTAGAAACTTGGAAAAGTACATCAATTACAAATTGGAATTACTTGTTTCAGAAAAACGAGAATAAGGAAGTTTCCAAAATATCATTGCATTATTAGCTTACAGTTTGTATATAAATTCTTGTACTAATAAAAGAAACAATTGCTGATCTTTTTGTTGCAGGAACGTATGCTTCTCTATGTCGCTCTTTTGGCTCTTGGTTTCTCTTCCTATCTGGGTAACAACCTTGGTGCCATAATCCATGTTCATGGCAGCTTCAACTTTTCTGCTCTTCTAGCGTTGAAATATTCTCCTTGATAGCAGTTTTGAAATAAAGTTTCTGTGTGGAAATTTGATAGAATGGATTGAACTTTCAAAGGGAGTTTCTTTTGACTGATTTCATGTGCAGTAAATATGTTCAGGAGGAAGGATTTGCTGGAACAAGGCGTCATGTGGGTGCCTCATGCTTATTGAGGAAGAACTTGAAAATCTCAGTCTACATCCAAGCTGTGCTCCAGCATCAGAGGAGGGGCAACCTAAGGACATGAGGGGCAACCTAAGGACATATTCGATGAATGAAACACTTCACTTGTGAAACAAAAAGTTCAAAAATAAGAAGGCACACTTCACTCGTAGAATTGTGAAATTTGATGATCATCGACTATTTTGCCTTGCAGGGACTGAACCCAATCTGGATCAATTTTGAGTGATATTGGTGGGATTTCAGGTATGTCAAATCTCAACTAACAAGAGTTATGGCAATTAGCTTCCCAATTGTTTTCTTTTCTATTTCAGATAAGTGATTTATTTATTGAATTATAGGTATTTGTAGTGGGCGGTAAAGGATCGGAAAGGGTATACCCAACAACAACTTGACGAGGTCCGCATTGAAGTAGCCGACTACTTACAGACTCTGTTGTAGGTTCTGACCAGTTTCTTGATTTTGAGTTAGTTTTAACTAACTTTTTTGTAGCAATTATGAACAAACAAGAATACTAATTGCTATGCTAGCCTTGTAGTATATAGGTGCATATATGAATTGGGGTTTTATTTTGCCCATTTTGTAAACTGTTAAGGATGATGAATGCCGGATATAATACCCCAATTTGCAATTTATAATCACAGTTCTATTTTGTGGACAGAATCCTCTTTATAGAATGTGATGTTTAGATATAAAGTTGAAATCAGTTTTAGCCATAAAAACTGATGTCCAGAAATACAGATACATCAGTTCCAAAATGAAAATCGATGTTACTAATATATCCAGACATCGGTTCATTGTTAAAAACGATATACTACCGAGTGCCAGACATCAGTTCTGAAATGAAAACCGATGTTACTAAAATATCCAGACATCGGTTCATTATCAGAAACGATATACTACCGAGTGCCAGACATCAGTTCCGAAATGAAAATCGATGTTACTAAAACATCCAGACATCGGTTCATTATCAGAAACGATATACTACCGAGTGCCAGACATCAGTTCCGAAATGAAAACCGATGTTACTAAAACATCCAGACATCGGTTCATTATCAGAAACGATATACTACCGAGTTCCAGACATCAGTTCGGAAATGAACACTGATGTTACTAACATATCCACACATCGGTTCATTGTCAGAAACGATGTCTACAACAGTATTACTCATCGGTTCTTAAATCAATAACGATGTTAAAACTCAAACTTGTGTTATATAATCTATATTTCTTTAAGCTTTAAATACAATAAAATGTGGGTTTAACAATAGTAAAGCATGCAAGTTTGTTATCATTTAAACTTCTTTACATCGGTTTATTATAAGGAACCGATGTCTACCCGAATATTAGACATCGGCTAAAAACCGATGTCTGCATTTTCCGGATCTTTCTCATCACCCACAAAGACATCGGTTGGATTTTTTTTTCTCATCGGTTTTTGACCGATGTCTGGGGCTATAATTCTAGTAGTGTTTCAAGCCTCAAATAGTCATTTTATTCTCAATGCAAGGTTTCCTACAAATAAAAGGAAATGGATTAAAAAAGGTAAAATAGCATGGAAGACAAATCAATTTTCATAATTATGGGGCACAATTGCGTAAGTAATTTGTGACTCAACAAATACCCCCAAACTTGAATATTGCTTGTCCTCAAGCAAAAGCATTAACCCAAATCCGAAACATAACAAAACGAACACAACCTAATCCTTCCAACATTATCCTCAAAGAACACAATTTGCTCAAGGCTAGAAAATCAAGTCATGTCTCAAAAGTTTATGAAGCTATGAGACAAATGCTAGATTAGAATGTATGTCATGCCATGATTGTCACTTTGATGCACCAAAACCAAGCTTGCACAACAAAACCGTGCTAACCATAAACTCACTAGATTTTCACTCTAATTTTCACACAAGTGTTTAAAGGTTAGCTACACTATCACTCAAACAATCTCATGCAAATGCCGCTATATGCTTGCTTTTCAATCTCATCTCCACGGGTCATGCACAAACCATCTTGGATCAAAAAGGACTTTTATTAGGTTGTAATGAGGCTTAGGGCGAGGGGTTAGAGAAATGAAGTGGATAGAAAATCACAAATTCCAAGCAACTTAGCAAGCAACTCCCTTATTGAGATTTTACGAACTTAAGACCTTAAGATGCTTCATATGATTCACTCTCTTAACCATTCCCCCAAACTTTAAACTAAAAACTATTTATTGAACAAGAGAAACTTTCTTTTTGGATTTTCTTTCTTTCTTTCTTTCCTTTTTTTTTGTTTTTTTGTTTTTTTTTTTACTTTCTTTCTTGACTTTCTTGAAATGTAAAGACAAATTACAAATGCACAACAAACATAATACTCCCCCATATTTATTTCTTTTCAAGTACCCCCAAAGTTTGTTTCTTGAAGCATCTTGACATATACAATCTCACATTGCTCACTAAGAAAACTTAGAAAGGGTAAGGCTAGTGTTTAAGCTAGAAGGTAAGACATTTGTGGTGCAAAGAAATGAAAGGCTAACAAAAGGCACAAATTGGCAATCTAAGGATAATCATCTTTTTAGGACAAGAGCTTATTTAGCCATGGTGGAATTCCTAGTGCCTCAATCATTTCAGCGATGTATCCATGCTTGACAAAAGTTTTGAGAGATATAGAGCAAGTTCTAGAGATACAATTCACAAAAGATTGATCACACATGAAGAATTAAGAGCTAAGAGCTATTAGATGCACTTTCATTTGGCTCAAAACTCACATTTGTGGTGCAAATAGTTCTGACAAATCTCATCATGCCAACCATATCTCAATGCATCAACTTGACAATCAAAGGTACCAATGAAGTTAAACATAATTAAGTCCCATAACCTTTATTTGAAAAATTGAGTTCACAAGACATAGACATGCTTTCTAGCCCTTTACAAATCAAGTTCAAGTTTCATCATAGGAGTTGGAAGGAACTAAATAAAAACAAAACATACAAAAACTAGAAACAACTAAAAGCTAAAAACAATTTTTTTTTTTTTTTTAACAATTTGAATTTATTGAATTTGAACTAGACCTTCCCCCCCACACTTGAACTTAACATTGTCCTCAATGTTAAAAAGTATTTTCTTGAAAGCTTTGCAATGAAAGAGTCAAGCATGGTAAGAAAGAGCATGCAAACTATCACAAAAACAAAGAAGTGATTGAAATTTAAACACAATGAAGTACATAAAGCAAGAAAAAGGTTTAGGAATGCTCCCCCTTGTAGACCATGAAGTTCATTCAATTCACCAACAATCACCAACATGCAAGGCTTTGAGCCCTTGCCTTCCAAGCTAAACTTTAATGGTGTCATTTCTTCAAGAATGGTTCCAAGGGTTTTCCTTCTCCTTCACTTGCATTATGAGCTTGGCTACCTCCAAGTAGGGCTTTGCTTTAAGGACTTCTAGCCGGTCCGTTGATTATTCATTCATTCAAGGGGGCTTCTTGAGACAACCATCTCCCTTGTTTACCTTCTTTGAACTTCCAAGGCAAACTCCCATGTCAACAAGTGCTCCCTTGAGCAATAATCCAATTTGTTTCTTCTTCTTGATGGGGGTGAGGAGTGACTCAAAGCCTTGTGAACATGGTAAGACCGGAAGAGGTGCCCAAATTTCTTTCTTATTTTTCTCATCTCCCCTTACTCTTGCCTCTCCATAGTAACCCAAAAAGTAGCATTCATTCATGTCATCCAGAATTTGAAGGGGAGGAAAGATTTGGAACTTGATTTTGTCTCCAAGTACCTTCATGCTCATGGTGTCTTTCTTTACATTAATCTTGACATCGGCAGTGGCCATGAAAGCTCTTCCAAAGATGATAGGAAGCTCATTGTCAACCATGGGGGCTTCCTCCATATCTAGGACTATAAAATCCACTGGTATCACAAACCTTACAACATTGACAAGCACATTCTCCAAGATTCCTCTAGGATACCTCACGCTTCTATCCGCCAATTGGAGAGTGATTGAAGTTGGTTTCAAAGCTCCTTCAAGACCAAGCTTCTTTAAAGCCGAATAGGGTATTAAATTGATACTTGCCCCAAGATCCATCAAGCAATTGTCAAAAGTAATTTCTCCAATCTTGCTTGGAATAGTGAAGCTTCCCGGATCTTTGAGCTTTGGTGGAAGCTTTCTTTGAATGATAGCACTCACTTCTTCACAAAGAGCCACTTGCTCATGTTCTTTGAACTTTTTCTTCTTCATGCACATATCCTTCAAGAACTTATCATAAGATGGGATTGTCTTCACGGCTTCAAGGAGTGGAATGTTTATATGAACCTTCTTGAACAAATCAATCATCTCCCTCAATTGGCTCTCTTTCTTGAGTTTTTTTCTCTTGTTGCCATATAGCTTGAAGGTAAGGGAGAGACATTTCTTCATCTTGCACAATATTCAAAGGAGCATTGAAGGTCATACCTCTTTTGAATGGCCTTTCAATTAGAGTAGAAGGAGAGTCTTCATTATCATGAGTTCCAACCTTGGTATTGAAATTGTCCTTCAAGGCTTCTTCTTGCTTCTCATCGGCATAAGCATTCTTCTTATCATTCAAAGCTTCTTCTTCACCATCATTGAAGCCTAAGATGACTTCTCCATGTGACAACTCTATTGCTTTCCCCTTTGATCTTCTTTCAAAACTGGGTGGCTCCCTTGGAGTTACATCTTCCGCATTGGTTGGCATGTACACATTGTTCTCCACTTGCCTTTCACTTCTCAAGGTGGTAATAGCTTTGGCTTCATGTCTTGGGTTAGTCTCCACTTGGCTTGGAAACATACCTTGCCTCCTTTGACTTAACTCACTAGCTAGTTGTCCCATTTGTACCTCAAGCTTGCTCACACTTTGTTGAATGACATTGATCTTCTCATCTTGCTTTGCTTGATTGTTCACAAAGGCCGCCATCATTTCTTCAAGGGTATGTGTCTTTCTTGCTTCTTGAATTGGCACTTGGGGTTGTTGTAGAGGTAGAGGTTGTTAAGATGGTGCTTGATAAGGTGGTCTAGGAGCATGATAAGCATTGTTTGCTCCTTGATTGTTGAAATGTGAGCTACTTGCACCTTGAAATCCACCTCCTTGCCTTTGGTAACCTTGACCTTGTTCACGGTTTTGATTCCCACCCCAACCAAAATTAGGGTGATTCCTCCACTCGGGATTATAAGTGTTGCTATAAGGATCATTCTTTGGCCTTGTTTGGTTGCTGAGAAGATTGCATTACTCTATCAATTCGGGTACATGTCGCTTTGTGAACACTCCGTTGTGCTATGGTACACACTTTCGCAAATCAAGCAAGCTTGTTCCATGGATTTGACTCCCAAACTAGGCTCCCGAATTTGGCTTGGTGATGCCATTTGATTGAGGAGTCTTCCTTGTGCTTGTAGAATCATGTCAAGTTTCTTTTGCATTTCTCCTTCTATCCGCTTCAACTCTTGTTGCATTTGAACACTTGGAATATCAACATTATACATGCCTCTCCTTTGCTTTTGCTCCCTCATAGGTACTTGTGCACTCTTCATCATCATTGGCTTTCTATCCGAGGCACTATCATAGAGTTGAGAAGATTCACTCATTTCATCTAGAATCTTCATCGCTTCATCTTCGGTCTTGTTCATGAAACATCCCCCACAAGCATTATCAACTCTCCTCCTTGTGTCTTGTGAAAGCCCAGTGTAGAAGGCACTTAGAACCGCTACCTTAGAGAGGCCATGATTGGGAACACCACCTTCTATATCCTTGAATCTCTCCCATGTCTCATAGAATGACTCATTTGGTAGCTCTCGGAAGTTCATTAACTCATTCCTCAATGAATTAGACTTGTGAGGAGGGAAATAGAACTTGAGGAATACCCTTTGCATCTCTTCCCAAGTGTGGATACTACTTGGGGGAAGCTTGTACAACCATTTCTTAGCTTTGTCCTTCAATGAAAAGGGGAAGAGCCAAAGACGCAAGTTGCCTTCATCAATACCCAAAAGTTAAACGGTTGAGCATGCTTCATTGAACTCTTGGAGGTGCAAGTATGGCTCATTACTTGGCAAGCCAAAGAAGAGGGGTAAGTTTGCAATAGTCCCCGGCTTTATGTCAAAAGTAACGGCACATGGTGCAAGCACGATGCAACTTGGATGATTGAAGATTGTTGGTAAAGTGTACTCCTTCATGGGGCGTGGTTCATCCATTGTGGGTATCCGGGCTATTTTAGCTTGCAACTCTTCCGCCAATTTCTTTATGAGATCAAGATTTTCTTGTGGTATCCGAGTTTCTTCACCACTATCTTCAAGAACTTGATCAATAGATATGTTGTCTCCACTTGGTGTGCTTGGAGATGATGGAGTGGAATATGTTGAATTGATCCTTGGACTACTTATAGGTGATTCGTGAGACATAAACACCTATAAAATTTCAAAACAAAGGTAAGAAAATAAGTCAAGATACAAAAAGAAACCAACAACAAGAAATTGAAAAATTCTGAAAACAGGGGAAACGACCGGTCGACGACACTTGCCGACTAGTCGGTGAGCTTCTGACCCCTAAAATGACACTTGCCGACTGGTCGGAAATTTTCGACGACTGGTCGGTGAGACAAAAATCACATGAAATTAACACAAACGACTGGTCGGAGGAGACCAACGACTGGTCGGTAAACAGAGATAAAATAAAAACAAGGAAAATTTCTAGCTACTTCCTAAGGCTACCCAAGCTAGGGATTGGATTTCACACCAATCCCCGGCAACAGTGCCAAAAACTTGTTAGCATTAAAGCCACCCTCAAGTGCAAGAGGTACAAGTTATAGAATAGGGGATTAAGTAAGGATGTCGAACCCACAAGGATTGGTAAATCCTTTCCTGGCTAGGGAAAACCTAAGGAAAAACTAGAAAAATATGCAAATGTACAATCACAAACAAAGGCTCACAGGTGAACCAAAGTTCATGATGAGTATGTGCAAGATGGTGTGTAGAGATTTGATTTTGATTTTGAGAATGGTTTCTATTCAAATTGAAACAATGAAAGCAAATAATATAAACTAACCTAAACAAAACAAGTTGTTATCAAATGGATGGGAGTTAGGGCATTGGGTTTCACCTTTTGACTCCCTTGCAAGCATTAAAGCAATTGAATATGAATAATACAAGGCTAATTGTCCAACTACCCTCTTAGCATCCGGATAGGACTACTAAGGCTTAAACCCCTTTCATTTTATTAACTCTAACCGGATAAGTCTAGAGCTAACTATCTAGAGACAAATTCAATTACCGGATAGGTCTCAATCATTTGCCCCTAAATGCATAAAGCTTAGAGTTTAGGTAACCAAGCAAGCAAACCAATCCTATCTCTAGGTGATTTTAGCTCACTACCCTCACATGCACACATGGTGTGCTTTCATGCTCCCTTTTTGCCGAGAGGTAATCAATCTCTAGGAAAAACTTCATGTCATGGCAAACACATAACTCAAATTGATTAGGTCTAAGCAATGCATTCAACTATTGACTTAGCATGTGAGAATGACAACATGAATTTGCATCAATTTATAAACAAAAGCATCAATCCAAGCAAGTTTGGCTAGAGCTTTCAACCCTAGCCCCAACTAGTTCACTACTCACACATAGCTAGATACACAAGCTTCAACACTCTATTAAACATCAAATACATAAAGAGATAGAGAGTAAAGGGTGATTATTGATGTGGTGACCCGAGAGAGGGGTCCCACAGCGCCGCGACCCCGAACCAATAAGAACCGACATGTCACGAATGATATCCCGATAACTCATCTACCTGAAATCGCAAGGCCTTTTGGGTTCAAACTGTTGGTTTACAAAACACTTTCTTGGACAAGTCGTTCTAGCAACCGAGCAACACATTTTCAAAAGCGGAATTTGAAATGGGCTAAGAGTTTTGGGCTTGCAATCGAAGCCCAATTTGGAAAATAAAACAAATCACTAAGTAACTACAAGCATGGGAGACGCGCCCCAGGGTTACGGGTCTCCCGGAAATTTTGTAAACGAGTAGAAATAAATAAATAAATAAATTAGTAAGAAAGTAAATAAATAAGTTACTTCGAAATCCGATAATGGACCCAAAACCGTACTTTAGTAAAGACAAAGAGGAATACGCCAAACCGGGCCATGTGCCTCTCCTATACGCTTCTCGACCACATGCTCAAAACCTGCACACTGTTGTAGAGGTGAGCTTTCGTCCTCGCATGCCCAGTAGGGGCCGACCCAACCATGCTAGGTTTGAAAATATTTACTACATAGTATTGTGCACGTTTATCGAAAATATTTTAAAAAGAGGCAACCACAAACATTTATTTCTTTTATAAAGCATATGCAGTATGCTTCACACAATTTGGAGCTCCAAGATACTTACCTGCCGGCTAAAGTAAAACAAATCAGTGACCGACCTAGTTCATCATCTTTCGAGAACCGGCCAACTACTCTGTAGTCCCCTTGACTACAAGTAGCGAAAGTGTCCATTTCCTGGCCCTGAGTCTCCTATGACTGGTTCACTGTCTGTACTCACTCTTCCTCAACAAACATAGGAGCACGGCCCCCTCCTGAGGTTCACGGTTATCGACACCGTGGGATCCCTAGGAATCTACGCGTCTAGGTCCCATTCACTTTCAGGTCACAAGTATAAACATATAAGGGTACAGTATCTCAATATGCAAGTCTAGCCTCGGTTTTAGCAATTGGCAATTATCAGTTCTGAAAACACATGTATCATGAGGCATCGACTAATGAACAACCAAAAACGTTCTTACAGGCAACATACTATCTTAGAATAACATTCCACATATATCGAAAAGCCTCTAACAAGGAAGAGACAGCTCACCCTACCTGGAGATGGAGTGCTCGTCCACATTCGGGTTCATTCCCGACTTTCGATCATTTGTCCAAATCCAAGTGCACACGCTTGAGTCCTTTAACAAAAACTAAATCCGATAAGTACTCAATTCATAACTCATTTCTTAATTTCTTTATGAGTTACCAATTTAACTTGAATCGATATTTAATGGTAACCATTCCCGAACAATTCACTTAACGTAGTAAACCAATTCGGGAGATGGTGATCACACTTCTTTCCATGTTAAAATTTCAGTCAACCAGTTTGACCTTAATTTATTTAGCTTCTAAACCTTAAGCAATTAAATAATAATTACCATTCCCGAATGATTTCGCCTTTCAAACTCCTTTCGGGATATGGTGATTATACTTATTTTCTTAATGTATTCCAAGTCAACCGGTTTGACCCTTGTTACTTAATCATTAGATAGTAGTAAATAAATAGTAATTACCATTCCCAAATGATCACATTCTTACGATAACTTCGGGATATGGTGACACTAGAATACTCCGATTTTTAACCTTATTTCATGAATGTTAATCCAATATCCTAATTTAGCTTAATCAAATAAAATCCACCATTTTCATTACCCACCTCCACTCAACATTGATAGTTACTCATGCTCAACATTTTCTTTCACAACAACGATTTAACTTACAATTTACAACTTCTTTAAAGAGCTCACTGATTTAGTCATTCACCTTATAACAATGACATTTTCAACATAACCAATCACTCAATTACCATAACCAAATTTATATCACGCATACTCAATAAAACCATAACTTTGATCAGTACAAACAGTACACGGCCAAACAGATTCCAAAATACACAGTCCCTTACCATTATTCTTTTCCCCAGCCAGAGGCTATTTCTAGTTGCTGCAGTCCATCACTATCAACCCATTCGGACCTCTAGAAGAAAAACAATACTATCAATATTCAACACTTAACCAATTTGACATCTAGAATAGAGTTTGAGGTCCTTAGTTCTTACCTTATTCGATTTCAACCAAAGCTACCCCTGTAGCTCATCTTCTCCGATACTCCAAATTGCAGGAATCCAAGAACCTCAAGTCTCCATCTCCACAACAGAACAACAACTTATTTAATTAGTCTCAAAGTCCAAACAACAATCAAACTCTTAAATTCATAATCCTGCATTCCTTACCCATTTTCAGTTCTGCCGAAACCACAACCACCATAACGTACTGCTTCTTGCAGTCCTTCTGTATTCTTCACCATCCCATCAAAACTGAAATTGATACCAAGACCAGAAGCTCCCCTCTTATTTCAATTCCCATCCTCCAAGTCCCGAATTCAAGAACATCAACCAAAAGATTTGAACATCAGCAATCCACTACTTTGGAACTGAAACTCAACCAAATAATGAAAGGGGGCTTCGAAAACAGCTTACCAGAACAAGAGGACTATGCCGACAGAGTTCACGGCGGCATCAAGGTTTCTCACGCACCGGCGCCGGCGGTGCTGGTTGGAATCGGAGGTCAGGTGTTTGGACTTTTGGAAAACGTGAGATGCTAATTCCAACCATGGAGGTGGTTTAACTCGATTCGGGTTGGAGATTGGAGAACGAAGGCATGCAGAGCTCGATTTCCGGCGATGTATGTTCGACGTCTTCTGGCGATGGGATGTTGGGGGCTTGATGGTCGGCGCTCCCTGAGCTCACTGGAGGCGACAGTGTATTGAAAAGGCGGCCGGAAATTGATGGAGGTTGAGAGGCAGCAGCGTCGCAGCCTTGGGTGGTCACGGGTAGAGGCCGGAGGCGGTGCACGTCGATGGTGAGGCTTGGGCTTGGGTCGGATATGGGTGCTGGATCGATTAGAGGTGGCGGTTTTGCAAGGTGGTGGCCGGAGATGGGGTTTTCCGACGCTACAGTGGGAGGACCAGAAAGAGAGAGGTCGGGGGAGAGAGAGCGATGCGGCCGAGAGAGGAGAAAGGGAGAGAATGAGATTTTAGGGTTTTCTATTCCTATTTGTCCTAGCGCGTGAGAAATGTCGAATTTGCCCTCACGTCAAATTACGTAATACTCCCTGCTGATCGCCTTCGGGTTTTCGGGCTCTTAACTTTTATTCATTTTTCACCAACGATTTCTCTAACAGACTCAATATTCAAATTCGCTACAACCCAATTCGTATCCTATTCCAATTTACTTCGACAATTTGTCTCGATAAACTCTAGTAACAATTTAGGCCCAAATAAAAGAACATTGGCCCAAATTAAAGAATCTCGTCACCAAAGAAATCTTTGAACTCAACTCCTTCACTTGAGTGACCTTGTGAAAAAAAAAAATCTTATTGGCGAAAAATTTATCTTCAAAAAATTAAACAAAAATTACGAGGGCTCACAATTGATGATGCCAGAAGAGGTGGTGGAGTTGGGTCTCCAAGAACATGATGTGGTAGGAGTCACCTCCTTCTCCTTGCTCCAAGCTCTTGATATTGGTAAGAATAGTGAAATTTGGGATCTCTAAGATGAGTTGTGGTGTTGAATGGTGGAGGAAATGAAGGTTGTAGTGGTAGAAATGGAGGTTTTAGAGGTGGAGATGGTGGTTTTAGTGGTGGAAATGGTGGTGTATTCTCTAGAGAGAAAAATGGATCTTAGATAGGATGAAGATGATTGAATGGAGTCAAGAATTCTGAATAATTGGTGTTTGGCCTCTTTTTGATCAGCTAGGTGTGTCATCTTTGGTCCCCAAGTGTGCAAGAGATGCTCTTACACCATTATCCCCCAAATGGTCCCAAATTGGCAAGGTGATAAAAGGACAAGGTGTAGAGAGATATTTGAATTTCAAGTGATGAGAGATTCTCACCACCATGGTCCTCCTTTGCTGGAGAAAAGACCCTCCATGAGTGGCGGCTTGCCGGAAAAGTCGCTGAAAAAGTCGATTTGCAATTTTCTTCCAATCTCTGTGTCTTCTTCCCCTAGCTTCAAATCTCCACATTTCAAGTCTGAAATAGTCATTTTATTCTCAATGCAAGGTTTCTACAAATAAAAGGAAATGGATTAAAAAAGGTAAAATATCATGGAAGACAAATCAATTTTCATAATTATGGGGCACAATTGTGTAAATAATTTGTGACTCAATAGGTAGCGACTAAGGTCTGCTTTGTAGACCTCCAAGATATTGCGGTCTTTCCCATGGTGAAAACATAACTAGTTTGGGAGCGACCTTTGTGTGGGTCAGAGAGGTACCCAGCATCAGCAAAACCTTCCAAAACACTTATATCGTTTTGGGGTGGGGAGAGGGAACGCAGTCCACCATATGTGGCCTCCCTGACACTAGATGGGTCCGAATCCATCTTCTCTATGTAGGCATAGAACAAGCCCATATCGATCGTACCACTTAGGTATCGAAAGATATCTTTAACACCAGTCCAATGGCGTCGTGTTGGCGCAGAGTTATATCTAGCTAGCAAGTTCACAACGAATGAGATATCCGGTCTTGTGCATCGTGCTAAGTACAATAATGCGCCTATTGCACTTAGGTAGGGCACTTCTGCCTCTAGCACTTCTTCGTCGTCATCTTTTGGACGGAATTGATCATTCTTTGGATCAAGACTACTGACGACCATTGGGGTGCTTGAAGGCTTAATCTTGTCAGTGTTGAAACGCCTAAGCATCTTTTGGGTATAAGCTGATTGATGAATAAGGATACCATCTCTACGGTGCTCAAGTTATAAACCGAGGCAAAACCGTGTTTTCCCAAGATCTTTCATCTCAAACTCGGATTTCAAGTGTTCAGTGGTTTCCCTTAACCCTTTAAGGGTGCCAATTATGTTCATGTCATCGACATAAACCCCACTATTGCAAATCCGGAACTTGTCCTTTTTATGAACACACATGGGCATAGTTCATTGTTGACATATCCCTTTCCAATCAAGTAGTCACTTGGACGGTTATACCACATCCGTCCAGATTGCTTCAATCCATATAGTAAGCGTTTCAATCTAATTGCAAACGCGCTCTGTGGTTTGGAGCTACTTGATTTGGATAGCTGAATTCCATATGGAACTTTCATGTATATTTATGTATCTAGATCCCCATATAGATATGCAGTAACCACATCCATAAGCTGCATGTTCAATTTTTCAGAAACTACCAAACCGACAAGGTAGCGGAACGTAATGATGTCCATTACAGGAGAATAGGTCTCCTCGTAGTCGATTCCAGGGCGTTGTGAGAAGCCTTGTGCCACAAGGCAAGCTTTGTACCTTACAATCCTGTTTTTCTCATTATGCTTTCTAACGAATACCCATTTGTGACCAACTGGTTTGGTGTTGGGCGGTATTGGTACAACATTGCCAAATACCTTTCTTTTCGCTAGAGAATCAAGTTCTGCCTGGATCGCATCTTTCCATTTTGGCCAGTCAGCTCTACGTTGGCATTCATCAATGGAGCGTGGTTCGATGTCATCGGTCTCAATAATTTCACGCGCCACTGAATACGCGAATACATCATCAATGAGGATGGAGTTTCTTTCTCACGTCCCATGTACACTAGTGTAATTGACAGAGATCTCTACATTCTCAGGGATAGGTTCTGACATTGAGGCGTCCCCCAACGATGTCTCTTGGACATAACCATAATCCGGAACATTCTCATGGGACGGATTTTGAGTATCGATGATCAAAGGATTTGTTTGTGCCTCATTCGCTCTCTTTCTAGGGCGAGTATCCTTCGAACCAATTGGTCTACCGCGCTTCCTTGTGGGACCTGCGGTCATAGACGCTACATCATTGCCATTCTGGGCAATGACGCCATCTCCTAGTGTTACAGGAGTGGCGTTATGTCCATTATTTGGGACATCAATCCTTGCAGGCACGTTTGCAGCAGGTATGTGTGATCTCGTCACTTTGGCAACATCAGAAAATACATCAGGCAGAGTGTATGTTACATTCTGGAGCTCAATTATTCTTCGCACTTCAAGTTCGGACTGTGCGGTTCGGGGATCAAGATGAGACATAGTGGGGACAGACCACGACAATTCCTGTCATTCCTGTTGAACATATGTGTTCTTATCTCCCCCTAACGATGGGAAGACTGTCCTATCAAAGTGACAATCTTCAAATCTAGCGGTAAAGAGATCGCCTGTCAAGGGTTCAATAAAGCGGATGATGGTTGGAGATTCATATCCAACGTATATGCTCATTCTTCGTTGTGGACCCATCTTAGTACGCTGTGGTGGCATAATAGACACATAAATGGCCCACCCAAAAATGCTTAAGTGCGAGATATTAGACTCGTACCCAGTCACTAGCTGTAACGCAGAGTAAGATTGGGTTGCAGTGGGTCATAGACGAATTAGCGTTGCTGCATGCAATATTGCATATCCCAAGCAGAAACAGGGAGATTGGTGTGCATAACCAATGTCCGTGCTATCATATGTAGTTGTTTGATAGCAGCCTCTGCGAGACCATTTTGTTTATGAACATGGGGAACTGGATGCTCTACATCAATCCCCAGTGACATGCAATAGTCATCGAACGTTTTCGATGTAAACTCCTCAGCATTATCAAGTCGAATCGACTTAATAGGATAATCTGGGTAGTGAGCCCGTAGACGGATAATCTGGGCGAGGAGTTTAGCATAAGCAGCATTTCGAGTGGACAACAGTGTGACATGTGACCAGCGTGTCGACGCATCAACCAATACCATAAAGTATGTACAAGGTATGCATGATGGTTCAATTGGTCCACAGATATCCCCTTGGATTCTCTGTAAGAACGGAATGATTATTTTAGGATCCTTTGCATAGGATGGTTTCGGTCCTAATTTCCCGAAGGAACAGGCTTTGGAAAATGAGTGAGGGGTCTTAGAAGCAACCAATGAGGATTTTGGTTGAGCCTGAGCATCCGTAGCGCTATTAGAAGCAAAGTGTGTGACTACATCTCCCATCATGGCATTAGAGCCATGGAAATTGGTGTATGTGGCGACATGGCCACGAGGAGAGGCAACCATGGCGTCATGCTCATGGTTGGTGCCATTGGTGGCGTCATCACATAGGACTTGGGCAGCCCTATGGCACCCCAAGACGGCTGCAGCGCCAGAAGCTGCAATTGTTGCGGTCTTGCTAAGTCCATGAATCAATTTTCGATTCTTGCTTCTTCTCACTCTGAAGAATGGATGTCCATGTGAAGTCTTTAGTATACGGAGCATTATATCACGACCAGGATGCCCTAGTCGGTCATGCCAAAACCAATATGTGTCTGAATCCAAGAGATCTTCTCTTATGACATTATTGGATTCAATTGGTCGAATTGTAGTGACATAAAGTCCACTAGATTGACACATAAACTTTTCTAAGATGCACTTTCGTCCGCAATCATTAGAGGTAATGCAAAGGAACTCTTTTCCGTTCTCATTATGCTTTTCCGCATGGAATCCGTTGGCTGTGATATCTTTAAAGCTCAATAAGGTTCGATTTGCCTTAGGAGCATAGAGAGCTTCAATGACTTTAATCAAGGTGCCATTTGGCAATAGGAATTGGGCCATTCCATGCCCTTGAACTAAACCTGATGGCCCAGCCATCGTAGTCACAGAGGAATATGTAGGCAACATCTCTAAGAATAATTGCCTATGTCGTAGAATGGTGTGCGTAGTTGCACCATCCGCAAGACATTGTAGTTCATCCATTCCTAAAAGAAAATCTCATAATTAAAAAGGAGTCATAAAGAAAAGCACTCAACTTTTATTAATAAGCCAAACGGAATTACATCATCGTTTCTTTAACCAAAAAAGAATCTAATCCAATAAACTAGTTAATGCAAAACAATGGTAGTCATCTAACTCCTTTTGGAAATTTCAATGCAAATGTGACCAGGTGAGTAGAGAGATGTCGGTGGAGCAAAGCTCACTTAAATACCACTTCTCTCAAAACCTTCCTAGACATCACACTTACATTGAGTACGCTTCTTTGGAGAAAGACTAGTACCATTGACATTTACTATAATAATATGGCAATTGCCTACATCTCTTGGAAAATAAAAAGACTTAATCAAAATCGCCAGTTTCTGGGTCTTGATTCTTGTAGTCTTCCACCCTTAGATCGAGATCGCCATCTTGATCTTCTTGTTCCATGTAATTTGCCTCCCTTGCTTCACGACACGTCTTGTATGCGTTTGCAACTTGCTGGGGTGCTTTACATGCTTTTGCCCAATGTCCAGTTGATCCACATATGAGACAAGAATCATTATGATCAGGTTCCTTTGATCGAGGTCCTCTGGGAGCGTTTTGAGAACGGTTATTGCCTTTGGTGGCGTTACCACCATAACTGGAGGCTTGGCCTCTCTCTTTCTTCACACGTTTACCTCCACGGTTCCGTGCACGCCTATCTTGGCGGTTTCCTTCCTCTTTAGGACGAGAATATGGACCAGAACGTCCAGAATTATCCCTACTCTTAGGGTTTCTGACTTGGTTCATAAACTCTTCGCAAGCGTACGAATCGTTGTCAAGTAAGGGAAGTAATTAGACCTTAGTTTATCGTACCTTGGGGATTATGTGTTGGACCTAACCAAGATAATTGGCGGTAGGATACTAAAAGCACACAAGAAAAATAAAAAGTGAAATAAGACTATAAACAATCAAGGCACCAAGCCTTGGCAATGCTCGGCTTAGCTCACACCAAGCCTATTCAAAGCCACTAACATGTAGCCTCAAGATGGGTATACACAAATGAGTCGATGGATTTAATGTTTTAGAGTGGATTTGAACTTAACAAAAAGTAATAAAATGTAAAGCGATTAATAAAAATGCAAGGAAATTAAACTAGAAAAGTGTGAACAATATAATGGGAATGTCGGGTGCTAGTGAGATTCCTTCACCCAAATCTCATGTGTCGGAAGCTAATCTAATGTAGATGCAAATTTCCTACTTTGGCGGTAGTCGTATCCAAGGCGGTTCAAAGCTCAAGGACCGAAATTCCCTTTCATGGTATTCCTACTCCGGTTCAAGGGTCGTAGGAACTCACTTGACATGAATTAGAGCCGGTTCAAGGGCTTCTAATTCACATCAAGAGGCCTAAAGATTGAGGAATTAGACTACTAAGCGACTCGCCCGCGCATTCACGCAATGGGTGTAAATCACCATGCGTATAACCCCTCGAATACGAAATTGAAGATTTCTAGCTTAGGAATTAGAGGAGGTCAAGCCTCTAACTCCATCCTAGATATGCTCAAAATACACACCCTAGAGTTGACTAGGCTCCTAGACATGCATTTTAACCCAACAAAAATGGATATAAGCATCCAACAAATTAAATTGCATCATGACATTAAAATAGGCATCCTTTACATAAAATTTGGACTAGGGCACACAACCCTAGCCCCCAACAACAAATCTACTCACTACCCATCATTAAACAAACATCAATATACAAAATTTAAAGAGGAACAAAGTGAAGAGAAGTAGGAGTAACAAGAACAAGCCACAAATTGCTATAAAGCAATTATGGCTAGCCTTGATTTATGGCTCCCCACTTTTATCCAAATTTAATGGTGATGAATTTCTCGATGCTTGGGTTCCCCCTTTGAAATTTGTGGAATTGATGAGAAGATTGAATCTTAGTGAGGTAGATCTTGGTGAGGAGGAAAGAAAATCTTGGTGAGGTGAGGAAATCTTGGTGAGGAGGAAAGAAAATCTTGGTGAGGAAGAAATTTGATGAGGTGAGGTGAAGTGTTAATTTTGGTGAAGTGGGAAGAAAAGATAAGAAGGAAAATTGAAGAAAATGAATCTGGTGATGGGTTTGATGGATATCCCCCGTGCGGCGGAATTGTGTATGTATATATATGCTATCGGCTATCACGAAGGAAGAGAGAAGAATAGGACTTATGGACTGCCACGTGTCAAAACCAGATTGATTGAATAATGTAGGAGAATTTGATCACGTGCTGTGTTGGCTGCAACCTTAATTAACCTTGTGTTGCTGCGTGTCACATGCTCATTGGTAGAGCTGATTCTCTTCATTATGTTTGCTCAGCCCACGTGCCTCCTTCTATAATTAAACAATTGTCTAACTAATTAAACATTTGTTTAATTAATTGAACATTGTTTAATTAATCCCTCTCACTATTATTCTGTATATTTTCTTTTCTCTCTCTTTTGCTCCGATCTTGAGGCACCTCTGTCCAAATTATTTTAGGGTGATAGACTTCTATCTCCTAGCTCAAGTTGATCATGGTTGACAAATGTTGACTTTTTCGTCATTTTGTCGATAATTCCCATTAGCTCCAATTTCGCCTCATTTTCTTACGATTTCCGTAACTCCGCTTATTTTCTACGAAATAAATAAAAATAGATTAATTACATAATAATTAGTTTGAGGATTAGCTTAATTCTAGTGTTTTAGATATAATTACACGTATATAAATGCGTGTAATCAGTTTCGCTCCTTGCGTCCTCCCTTGGAGGCGCGACACGGGTCTAGAGTTATAGTTCTTCACAAGTATGTTGTCGTTCTTTTCAACTACGTTCATGGCACCAATTAGCTCATGAAATCTTGTGATGCGTCTAGCATTGACATCAATCTGATATTTCTTGGCTATCATCAATGCAGAGACGGGGAAGGTGGAGAGAGTATTCTCAATCAACATCGTATCAGTGATTTTCTGTCCGCAGAATTCCATCATCGACTTGATACGAAGTGCTTCTGAATTGTACTCAAGTACAGACTTGAAATCACAGAAGTGGAGGCTATGCCATCTCACTTCTAAGTCTGGAAGCAGAGAATCACGGACGTTGCCAAAACGCTGCTCGAGTTCTACCCATAGTTTTCTTTGGTCTTCCTCATTGAGGTACTCATTTTGGAGCGCATCATTCATGCGCTTTGTCATGAGAATGATGGCTTTAGCTTCATTTGCCTCTCTCTTAGCTCTATTTGCTTCAAAAGCAGCAGCTTGTTGAGGAGTAAACACGTCCTGACTTAGCTCTTGAATCGTACTCAGGATCCCATCAGCCTTAAGATGCTGGCGCACATCATGGACCCACTTATGGTATCCTGCGCCTGTTGTCTCTAGTGGAGCGAAGCTCAACTTGTTCAGGTTACTCATCCTGAAAAACAATAAGAAAATAAGGTTAGTTTTGGAGCGAAAAAGGGCTACCATGAAAAACTATAAAATTTCTAAGCGTAGTCGCTTTCCAAGAAATTAGGGATTTTCTGAGCGTAGTCATTTCCAAGAAAATCCGATTCCAAGAGGGGTTTTGGATTGGATCGAAACAACGATGTATGTGGTCGATTATTTTCTTCTCAACAAACTCTAAGTTTGGAGGACTCTACAAGCTCCAAGCTTGGAGTGAGCACGAACCCCCACAGTTCGGCTTTTTGGTCTCCCCTATGAAGAAGAAAGGAGGGTAGAAGAAGGGATGTTGGAAGTCCCCGATAAAAAGAAGAGAAAAGTAATAAAAACTTCAAAAATGGAAACTTTTAGAAAAGTTTACCTTGAAAAATTGCCAGAAATCTTGACCGGAACAGTTGGCCAGAAAAATGTCCCCTGAAAAAGGTTGACCGATGTTGACCACAGGTGCTGACGTGGCACTCCGATGCTAACGTGGCAACTGACTGGAGGCTGACTAGGTGCTGAAGTGGTCAGGTTCTGGGCTGACGTCAGTGGGTTGCTGATATGATTTGGGCCGAGGGCTATGTTTGTGGGCTGAGGGCTGATCTACTGGGCTTATGGGCTGGGCTCTGCTTCTGCCTCCTTTTTTTTTTTTCCTTTTCTGCAGGCTTAGTTGCGGTAGTTTATGGCGGCCGGTTCAAGTGATTTCAGGCCAGTTCCGGGATTAAATTTTTCGGTTCCATCAATCTGGGATTAGGTGGAGGCTGGTGGTGGAGTATGGCTGCAGGAGGCGGTGAGGAAGCCTTTGAATCGGGCAGGGGGATTTTCATCACTTCCGGGGGCCAGTTCTGGTGGTGGCGCCGCCGGTTCTGGATTCCTGGAACTGAGAGCTTCAAGATAGGCTGCGGAGGTTTCTGGGATTTGGAGGCTATGAATTTAGAGTTTCAGGGTTAGGGCTTCGTGCTGATAACGTGTTGTAGAGAAACTGAATTTGAGAGGAATTTGCTGTGTATTTTCATTGATAATAGGGGCCTCTTTATATAGAGGGTTACAATGCATAGAATCTCAATCATACAAGGAAAGTAATTGTACATTGAATAGTAATCTAGATTCTTCTAATTTAATCCTATTACCACTAGAGCAAGTAACCTGGAGTTTGGGCCAAACACAAATTAGGGTTTACTTGAACAAAATTTATAATTATCCCGTTTGACATTCTAAACTTGAAAATTATAGATTTATCCTGAAAAAAGAAGAAGACATATTTAATAGCCTAAATTTCTCACTTTAGTTTCCATTAAAACATGTGTCATTTCAAACTTTCTTTACAATTTTTTATTATTATTTCTTTATTAGTTTCCAAAATAAGGTTCTTTCTTGCAGAGCGACCCGAGAAGGCGAAGCCTAGGTTTTGTGATTGCGGCGGGGATTCTCGTGCCCTCCAGATCAGACAGAGGCAAGACTACCATGGCATGGGCTTGGAGAGACCGTGGTATCTTCTGCAACAACATTCGGATCTCGACTAAGGTTTTCGAAGGCTTTGGTTGAGGCGATTCTCAATTGAGGGTAGTTTCTTGACGTGGTTTGGTAGATCGTGTCGGAGTTGCGACATTGGTGTCAATGCCTGCAGTTTTTGGGGCAATTGGGCTATGCGTCATCATGGCGGCTGGAGGCGAAGTTTCTTCGATGGCGTCGGGCTGGGATCGATGAACTCAACTCGGGCTATGGTGACGTGGATGTGCCTCGCTTTGTGGAAGCGACATGAGGACCGAGGCTGGTTTCTTTAGCGCCGACGATGACTGGGCTGGTGGTTGAGACTGGTCTGACATTGCTGGAGGTTAGTGCGGCGGAACGTTCTAAAAAAATCAAAAGGAAACCCTGGTTTTGAACTTCTGGACTGGATGTGGTTGGGCTTAAGGCTGCTTTTCATGGGCTGAAGGCAGTGACTAGGCTTGTTTGGCTCAAATTTGAAAAGAGGGGCTATATAATGTAGACCTTCAAGAAGATCCCAAGGAGTAACTTGTTGCCGAGGTTATTGGCTATTGAGGAGGCTGAAGGTCGTGCTGGTTCTAACCCTAAGGGGAAGGGACTAGCGCTCTCTTAAGTTCTTTATGCTTTTAGACATTCTGGACTCAAACCTTTTGAAGTAGGGGTAATTTCTATAAGCTTTTCTAAAATGTTTCTAGTTGATATTTGTACTACAATTGCTTGATTGGCATATTAGATTGATGAATATATTTTCCTTAGAGAGAGATTATTCTTGCTTAGTTTAAGCTTGTTGTTTAGTGAGCGTCCATTTAGCTTTTAATGAGTCTAGTTGTGGTATGGATAGGTTATCTGGTTTGTCCTAGGATTATGTCTGTAATTATGTCAGTAAGTTTTGTTAGACTCTGGTATGTTTTTATGGCTTGATTACTAATGAAATCAATTTATATTAAAAAAAAAAGTTCTTTCTATTTTTAATAATTTAAATTTTTTAAAACTTTCTTAGTTTATTACATATTCCAAATTCTAAATAGATATAACCAAATAATAAAAATTATAATTAATGGAATTGTAATTGATAATGATGGACAATATTTCAAAATTTCTCAAAAATTTATAATACTCCAATCCGAAATTTCTCAAGAATTTCGAGCCAATCATCTATTAAACAAGTAATAATTGATAGTACACTCCACGTACGATTAGCCCTTTTGTGCATAAACTCCCTCTTTTATTTGCTAATCAATTATTGTGAAAAGTTCAATTTGTAGTCTGGGTTGGGTGAGGTTGGTTTGTGTCTTTGTGATCATCATGTATAATAATTGATAGGGTTGAGAATTGCATTTAGTTGGTAAGCTCAATGCCTCAATCTGTATTTATCACATCCATGAGGCCTTGGAACAAAAATAAAAAATCACGAGTTCTTTGTACTTTTTTTTTATCGCGAAAGACAACTTCATTAATAATAACGGTTAGATATTACATTTAAAAGGTAAAATCACTAAAATGTGATCTCATCAGAAACCTTACCCAACCAAACAAGTAAAAAAGAATACCATACTCTATACATCAAATAATCAAATTATCTAGAATAAGAGTCTGTAACCAAATAACCAATGAGATCCAATCAGACCAACCTCTTTCCGGAATCTAATGCCATCACCTGATAAGGCTTCTCTAGCTAGCTAAATTATGAGCCACTTTATTAGATGCACCTTCTTCTATGAGACTACTTCCATTTTTTTTATTTTTTTTTCGGAGAATGCTTCCACAGTTCCACGTCATTTCTTAAAAGGGAAAAGAAAAAGAAAAAGAAAAATCCTTAAAAGAGAAAAAAAGAAAAAAGAAACAGATAAAACAAACTATACGAGACAGTCGAGCGTCTATCACACACTCTCTCGTCTCTCTCTCTCTCCCCCCGGCTAGCCCCCAAATATTTATAGTTTGCTTCTAAACCCTTCTTCAAAAAGACCAAGTCTTTACTCCTTAAAACAACTTTGCTAACTCATACGATTAGGGTTCATAGTTCCCTCCAATTCTCTCAGGCGAGAGATCCGATATTGTCAGCTAATGCAATAGGTACTTTCTCCTTCTGGGTCAACTCTCTGTGTTTGGTCTCTGCGAAACAGCAATACAAAAAACAACTCTTTATTTTATATCCACTGTTCCTTCTGACCGCTTCACTCTATCTCGTTGTTTATGTCCGCAACCAAACTGGGGTTAACCCTTCATTTGGTTCCGGTGATTGGAGATGGTGAAAGTGATACTCAATTTTCAATCTTGTACATTTATGATTTTGGATTTTGTTTAATGAGAAATCACATTCAAGGTCAGATTTTTATGCTTTTGAGGTTATATTGATTGAAAAGTTAAAAACTTTTTGACCTTATAGGATTTGATGAGTTCAAATTGCTGGCAATTGTGGATAGTTTTGGTCCACCGGGTTTGTGGTTTATTGATTGATGTGGGAATAGTAAATGGACTAGATATTTTCTATCACTTAGATTGGGTAATAGGATGTATCCCACAGTTGTAAAGCTGTTATTGTTTGAAGAAAAATCTGTTTTTGTCTGTAAATTAAGTACTATCATGGCGCAAAATCGGAGGTGGATGAACTTTGTATATCTTCACATAATAGTGATCAGCTATACGGATGTGAACTTATAAATGGGTTGTGGTGAATGAAAAAATTGATATTCTAAGTTGGGAATGGGGAGTTGCATGTTCATTTGATGTACACACATCTATATGTTTGATTCTGAGTTACTGCTAGTTTGAATTCAGAATTTGACAATAGGGCTGGAGTATCGACAGTACATTATTTCATACTGATCGGTCATTGTTATGTTCACCTGGTAGAGCTTATATAGAATTGTAGATCAAGGATGAAAATCTAATCATGGAATCTTGAATTTGCTAATGTGCCGCCTTACTTCTGGTAGAGGACAATTCATGCCCATTATGGAAAATGACAATTCTAATGTTTCGCGAGCTGAAGAAATTAAGCTTCTTGCAAATGAAGCATTTAAAGGTGATCATCCTTCTGCCATCCATTATTACCCTTCTCTTTTAGGCTGTTGGAATTCTTTAATGAATTTTTCGGCTGTTATGTACTTTACTGTGCCTAAATACTAACAAATGAGAAACTTTACCCACAAGTTGACCAAATTCAATGAATTTCTGCGAAACAGTTTAATTCTTAATTAGCTAGGCAAGAACTTTTCTCTTAAAGATTACTCTGGACAGTGTGCTCATACTTTCACTATTGTTTCAGCCCATAAATATTCTCAGGCTATTGATCTGTACACCCAAGCGATTGAACTAAACAGCAAGAATGCCGTATACTATGCGAATCGTTCGTTTGCTCACCTTAAACTGGAGGAATATGGAAGTGCCATACAAGATGCTTCAATGGCTATTGAAGTTGATCCTAGATATTCAAAGGTATGTTTTGTGACCTAAATATTGTGCATCATGATATGGATGATTATATACTGATCCGCTGTCTATTGCTGCAGGGATACTACAGGCGAGGTGCAGCTTCTCTTGCTATGGGGAAATTCAAAGAGGCACTAAAAGATTTCCAGCAGGTACTTTTTCTGAAACTTGGGAGAAGTATAATATTATAGTAATTGTATTATGAAGAAGTTGACAGCCTATCTTTTATTTATTTATGTTTAATTCTCAAAATCTCTTATGGCGCTGATCTATATATCTGTGATATTGTTGCAATTGTACCAGAATGGTTTCAACACTATTCATCCTGTAAAATTGAGTCTCTGATACTTGAGAAAAATATCTCAACAATCTGAGAAAATTGTCATGTATGGATGTGGGTGGATTTGAATCAAATTTCACAAACTGTTTAATCATATGGTTGAGTGAGATAAGACAATCTTAGGTTGGCTGTAACAAAGTAATGAAAATATTTTGTACAACGTTTACCATACATAATATTTTCTTTGAAAGCTTATACAAGAGATTCAGCTCTTTTTGTAGCAATTATCTCTAAGATGTGCCATTGTATAAGTTATCTGACTTAATGTAAAATAGGTTAAAAAAATCTGTCCAAATGATCCTGATGCTACCAAGAAACTGAAGGAATGTGAGAAGGCAGTGATGAAGCTTAAATTTGCTGAGGCAATTTCTGTACCAGAGTCTCAAAGGCGTCCCATAGCTGATTCTATTAATTATCGTTCTATAGGTACTCTTGTGTTGCTTTCCAGTTGATTTACTTCTTGTTTTCATATGTGCTTTTCAGCTGCTTATGATGTGTAGATTCTTTGTTTGTGTTTTACTTTTTCTTTTTTGTCCCCTGTGGCCTCAAACATTTGCAGGAGTTCATAGTTCTATCTTTTAAAACATTATCTATATTATTATTGCAAAATTTCTTGGAGTTACTACCAAATGATTCTGAGTTCTGATAAACATTAGATTGTATGAATCTCATTCATTGAAAATATACTAATCTAGTGAAATGCATGCATTCTGTCACCCAGTTTGATTACTTAATTTGCTCATGGTTGGAAATTTCTTTTACTTTAAAGTTGGCTCTCATCAACGTTGGTGTCTTTTGCTTTCTTGGAAATGTATGATACCAGTTATTTTATAATCTATTTTTATTCAATATTTAGTTTGTTTTTGAAGTTCTGGTGTTTTACCAATCCCTCTATATATCAATATTTTCTCCACCATATAATTGCTGCAAAAAAAAAAAAAAATTCAGATTCTTATGTTCGAACTCCTGGGATATTAGTCTTGAGCATCATTGTAATTTTAGCAAATAAAGGTTGTAAAGTATATCTACAAAGATGCTGAATCATAGAGTTTCTGTAGCGGCTGCCGTAAGTTGTAAGTAATAGGGTCATGAATTTTGAGTGGATTTCTGAGATTTATTAGTGTTGGTTGCACGTAGGTGCTAAATATGGCTACAGTCATGTGACTGATGGGTTAGGGTAGTGATGGTGATATGGTGCTGAGGGCCCTTCATTCTTTAGTAACTTTTTGTATGTAACAGTAGATCATGTCTAGATTCCGGAAGTCTTGCTATTATAATGCAGTCTAGGCTCAATTTCTATGAAGGCGATATAAGGGTTAAACCAAAATCCCTGGTTACCTTGTCTCTGCCTGTGTTAAATCTGCAAAGCAGGGGAACCTGTGGATGAACGCGTTTGAACTGGGTCTGATTCTGATATGAAGGGACCTGTGTGATTTTCTCCTGTCTCCCACATAGATAGGAGTCCATCTATGTCTGTTGTCGTCAAGGGTAGTGCTATGTTTCTGGGCTTGTTTGCTCGTTAGGTCAGGAGCCAGTTTCTGAAACATCTGTCAACTGACTCCGTGTAGTCAGTAGATTGATTACTAAAAGAGCTTGATCAACATTAAGTCGATTTCAATCCATTCCTAAAATTCTCTTAATGTTCACTATTATAGTGTCTATTAACAGATTAATTTTAGTATTCTTATATATTGTATCATTATAGGAACGAGTACCAGTTCATCATCAGTGCCCACCGAAGTTACCGTAGCAGTTCTGGCAATAGCAGCTGGGGTAGCGATGGTTTTGATGGGAACAGCAGTGACTGCAGTTGTGGCCACAATAGTGGTGGTAGTCATGGTGGTTCTGGGGGCACGTTGGTGGCGTGGCTTCCATGGTGGGGTTTATACCACAAGTCGAGTAAAAGACCTAGGTTTGAGTTCATAATCCAAGTAGTATTAGTGAATAGTAACAAGCCACTCATCGCTTTCAAGTGTTAGAAAAGTAGTTATTAAAAGGAAAAAAGATCTTCCAGTAGTTGGAAATTTTTTTCTTTGGAATTAGGAAATATATTAGAAACTGATGTATGTTCATCAACTGGTAATGCATATATATATATATATTTAAAAAAAGAAGTAGATTTGCAATCAAATTCACTGTCTTAGGCAGTTGAAAATGAGCTGGCCCTGGATATGGGACAATTTCTACTTTAGCTGACCCAAGTGGGTCGATTGAGGCTTTCTATCCCTTGTGTGACTGTGTGTTGGGTATATATATTAAAGGTCAGACTTAGGTTAGCTTATTCTTAATTCTATGTTGCTCTGGGTATAAAGGTTGTCTCTTGAACTTGGAACAAATACTGAATTAGCTTTTGTTCCAAGAGAAGATAATCAAATGAGCAATATCCAAATATTCATCTTAAAGAAATTAGAATGTCCAAAAATCATAAAATAAAGTGAACCTGAAATTGTAATGAGGTAGATTTATTTTCCTCGTGTCTTGTGTGAATATAAAATGCAAGTGAGTGCTGATGTCTTTTGTGGATGAAAAAACTTGTGAGTTGTGACAACTCACAACCCTGTATAGACGCATTTTATCACTGTTTTCATGTAAGTTCAGGCACTTTATCATTTGAAGACTCTTAGTCTTCCAAATCTCATTCTTAATATATTTATATCATTGTCTTCTTTTCTATTTACTTGTTTTAGCACTAAGTAGCTGATGAATGGGTGTCTGTTTGCATTTCAGAAGTGGAGCCACAATATTCTGGTGCAAGGATAGAAGGAGATGTTGTTACTTTGGATTTTGTGAAGAAAATGATGGAGGATTTGAAGAATCAGAAGACTTTACACCAAAGGTATGTGTGGAGGCACAATACTTTTTGTTTTCGGTCATGGAAATATTGTTGGACAGTCTTCTTACTTAACATGTTGCAACTATTGTAGATATGCATTCCAAATTGTGTTACAAACGAAAGAAATGTTGCAAACGCTGCCTTCTCTTGTTGATATAAATGTTCCAAATGGCAACCATTTTACTGTTTGTGGGGACGTACATGGTCAGGTAATTACATTATAATATGTTTCCAATAGTCCTAAAAATCTCTCCTATCTTTTGAAATTCTTGTTTCTGGTGGTTGTTTTTGTGTGTATAACTATTTTATTTGCTTGTAATGTCTGCAGTTCTATGATCTCCTAAACATTTTTGAGCTTAATGGGCTTCCTTCAGAGGAGAATCCGTATCTATTCAATGGTGATTTTGTGGACAGAGGATCATTTTCGCTGGAGGTCATTCTAACACTGTTTGCATTTAAGTGCATGTCTCCATCAGGTAGATCCTCTTGTTCTCTTGTTTGGTTAGAAATTCTTTTGCTATATTGTTTCTGTTTTTTTTTTGGGTCTAGCATCTCTATACCATTTAGTCACGTTCTAGCTGTGTCAGAGACTTGTTCTGTCCATATTATTATCATTATCATTAATTTTTCCCCAATAGAATCTACTGTCAATTATGGTTCCATTGCCACCTTTTCACACTTCAGTATTTGTAACACTTTTCTTTCACACCATCATGTTCAAAGTTGACGCGTTTGTTTATTTTTCAGCAATATATCTTGCAAGGGGGAACCATGAAAGCAAAAGCATGAACAGGATATATGGTTTTGAGGGCGAGGTCCAGTCCAAGTTAAGCGAAAAATTTGTGGAACTATTTGCTGAAGTGTTTTGTTGTTTACCGTTGGCTCATGTAATAAACGGCAAGGTGTTTGTAGTTCATGGGGGTCTTTTTAGTGTTGATGGGGTGAAACTGAGTGATATTAAAGCAATTAATCGGTTTTGTGAACCTCCTGAGGAAGGTAATTTATTACATTTCCCCCTTGCTTGTGCATTTGGGTATCGTCTGTTATTAGTCTTAACCAGGTTAATCAATCTAAAGCTAAAATTCACATCAGAAACCTTCTGTAAGTTGATCTGTACGAATAGGGTTTACATTATTTTTTCCTTTGGGTTTCATCAGGATTGATGTGTGAATTGCTATGGAGTGATCCACAACCTGCACCTGGAAGAGGCCCTAGCAAGCGAGGTGTAGGTCTTTCTTTTGGTGGTGATGTGACAAAAAGATTTTTGCAGGACAACAGTTTAGGTATGTCTACTATGATAAATTATTATACATAAAAATTGCTACTTTACCAAATAGTGTATGAGAGGGTTTACATGGTTTAATGAATTTACAGATTTAGTTGTGCGCTCTCATGAAGTAAAGGATGAGGGATATGAGATTGAGCATGATGGTAAACTCATCACTGTATTTTCTGCCCCAAATTACTGTGATCAGGTAACTGAATGATGGCTATTTGACTCGTCTTCTGTTGTTTACCAAGTCATCTTCTAGAGCCGGTTTTGTGGTTGTCTTTCCAGTAGTATTTATATATGTTGAAGGCTATTTTTCTGCACAATAAAAGTTTGGAAAATTCTCTGAGAATCTAGATTCTCACTAGAATCAATATTTCACGATGGTTTATAATTTGCCTGTTGCAGATGGGTAACAAAGGCGCCTTTATCCGTTTTGAAGCACCAGATTTGAAGCCAAATATAGTCACTTTTTCAGCAGTGGTTAGTGGCTCTATTAAACTGCTTCATTTTTCAATCACTCTGTCTAGCTGCGCTCCCCAAAATTTTCCTTGGTTTTGCAACCATAATATTTACTCTCTTGTCTGTGGACTTGCAGCCGCATCCTGATGTGAAGCCAATGGCATATGCAAATAACTTCCTCCGACTCTTTCAGTAGTTTACATGGATGAATCAAAGGGCCATATAAGCTGTATTGTTTTTTCTGCCAGATAAGCTGAATAGAAATCTGCGATGGTAGGCTACCAAAGAGTTGGTCCATGTTTGACATACCCATCTCTTTTGTACTCGTCGCTACTAGAAAGAATATTTCAGCCATTTTCTTTGGTATTATTTTTTTGTTCTTGTGCTTGCTCCGAGCCAAGTTTTGATGAAATTTATAGGCACATGAATGACTGCTGGCTAAATTGCATGGCTTTTCTCTTTCCATATGTTCCGATGGTCTTTTCCTGGATTTGTTGGAGATCCACATATTTTTGTTTTTCCCTACAGATTCATCAAGTATGACTTAATAGTTGTGATTTCCATAATGATTTGTAAATATATTAATATGAATAATGGTGACCTGCAATGCAATTAGGTCGGTACAAGTCATGTGACTCTGTACTCTAATTGTTGACGTGCAAATGTAGGCGTAATGTACAAATGTAGGCTTGTGTATTTGTACTAAATGTAGAACCAGAGGATGTTGCAGATTAAACCGTGTTCAATATTGACACTATTTGCTTTTGAGATTTTGATTAACGCTGGATTCCCATTCCCTCTTCGTATCATTTCATTGGCAAGTGAGACTCATACCCCGGCGATATTTGATGGTACCGGAATTCGACAACAAGTTATCGGAATTTGACAGGAATGTAACAAAAGAAGTGATGTTGGCACTCTAGTTTTTTTTTTTTTTTTTTTTCTGGGGAGAACACTTTTAACTTTACAAGTGAAGCTGACTATTCAAATGATAAAACATACGATAAGGTAGAGTGCCAAAATCACCGGAGAATCGAGAAAATGATGAATTCATGAATAGAGGTAACTATTCAAGGGGTAAAAAAATATACGACAAAGCTAAATCACCGGGGAATTGAGAAAATGCAAAAAGAGAATTTTGCTTCAAGATTTGGGCCAGGCAGGCAAGGTTAGATATGGGCTCGGGTCAGGAGCAGAAAAGACCCGCCCAAATTTGAGCCCTAATTCTATTTCAGCTTTGCCTTAATGCTGCTGCTTCTTCCATCGTCGTTTCGAGGATTGGAATTGGTTGGGTTCGTCCAGAGCTGCTCTCCGGCGTCGTTTTGCTCGATTCACATTTCAGGTTTGTTTATTCCCTCCCTCCCTCCCTCATCTCTTTCTCTCTCTCTCTCTCTCTTCTTTATCACAACCCGCGCCCCTCTCTCTGTCTCTCTCTGGAGCTCTCCGTTTGGTTTCCGACCAAGAATTGAGCACCAAAACGAACCGTTTCGTTCGCTTTCGCTTCTCAACACCGCCATTGTTTTAGCCTCCACTTGAATTTCAGAGTAAAACCAAAAACGAACCGAAGGGATTACTGACTCTGAATTTTCAATTAGGGGTTTTGATTTTGGGCGCTGGGGTTACTTGTGTGTTTGCGGTAGCTTAATTTTGTGGATTGCGAATGAAAATGAGTAGCGGTTGAGCTCTGAATACTTGTGATTGTGGATTTCTGATTAGGGTTTTGGTTTTGGTTTTGTACACTAAAGCTTCAAGCTTTTTAGGGAGATAAGAGTTTGTTTAGGATAATATATATGTGTGTGTGTGTGGTGAAGGTAGATGAAGATGATCAAGTGGAACCTCAGATTTTAGGGATAAGTGCATCTTGTATTGGTTTCTGGAAAATGACATATGAGAAATTGAACTGCCTAGCTCTTTTGATGAATTTCAATAAAGGAAGCATGTTTTAGTGGTTTTGTTTCTATCCCCTTGTTCGTGAGAAGCAAGTAATTCCATCTTTAAGAAGATGAACAAGTAGATTCTGTTTGGATTGAGGAAAACACAAGTGAAGTGAAAGGATAATGTTTGAAAGAGGTTCAGTAGTTCATGAACTTGAGGACTTAGTGTAGCATTTTTCTTCTTACTTGCTGCGGAAGACTAAGTGAACTCGCGTTCAATTTCTGTTGACTAATTTGGGGGCGTGGAGATTTTCTGGATTTCTTCAGTTAATTTATAGTGCCAATGTGAAAGAAAGGGAAATCTATCTTGTATTATCCATCACATTTTATTACTTTAAAAGAGAAAGAATATCAGTTCACCTAGCGTTATTTGTTTGAAAAATGTGAAAGCATAGCGTAATCTTCGTTGTTCTCATGGAACTTATTCGTAACTTCAAGAATTAAGTCCATTCTATGTAATGGGAAGTGTTTTTGGAGGGGCAGTTATGCTCCAGGCTATTTTTGTTTCTATGATGAATTCCATTCATTTATGTTCCTCTTGAGGAAATGTGATGTTGTTCCTTGAGTCTCTTACAATTTGGTTTCTGTAAAACATGAGAAAGAAAGGAAGATGCTTGAGACTGATTTAAATACACACTAGGAAAGCTATTGTCAAATGATATCTTTGTTCTTTCATGTCTGTAATGAATTAATGTTTCCCAATAAAAGTGTTTAGTATTCATTTTATAAGCAGAGCTTGTGTATCGGTCTGCATTTGTGTCATGTTATGAAAATTATTGGGATTAATTATAGTATGAAAAAGAGATGAGTTTTAATATTAGAATTGGTCGAGTCAGAATAAACTGAAGTTGCAGACTTTTCCTTCTCGAATCATCTTTAAATTCTAGTATAGGACATATTGGAAAGCACCAGATGCAAGTCAAGCTGACTAGAGCTAAAGCTCATACATTGTGGATTTGATATAGGTTGAGCATACTTATTTCCTTCTGAATTTCTAATACAGATTTAAATAGATTACATATGTTATTATGAACTTAGATTGTGCTCTTTAGTTATTTTACGGAAATAGTAATATTCTCTGTATGTGGTGGATAGTTTTATGTCAGCTTAAGTAATGGAGGAACTATCAATGGTAGACCCTTATGGGACAAATCCTGGACCAATTGATGGTTCGGTGCTTTATGATCAGGAGAAGCATGTCTCCTCAGCTGTTTGGGATGGACAGGTGCGGTATACTGTTAAATAAGGCTTTTTATTTATTTATTGTTCCTTTTGTATTTGCTGAAATGTTTTACCAATCTGGATGGGGATAAAACATACAGGAGCGCGGTGCACTTAGATGCCATGAACACACGTCAAAGCTCGATCAATGGACTCTAACGGAAACACAGTTGGAGTTGGTAGAGAAGGCTGGGTTTGGTTATTTAAGATTGATTCCTGCTATTAGTCTAGACAACCCACTCATTTCGGCACTAGTTGAAAGATGGAGGAGGGAAACAAACACTTTTCACCTGAATGTTGGAGAAATGACAGTAACCCTGAAGGATGTTGCACTATTGCTTGGACTATCAATTGATGGAGACCCTGTAATGGGTGTAACATATACCACCTGTAACTCAGTTTGTGAAAAATTTCTTGGAAAAACACCAGAGTCTAGTTATATTAGTGGTGGAATGGTAAAGCTAAGCTGGTTGAAAGAGTTCTTTTCGCGTTGTCCTGAAGATGCTCCACTTGAAGTGATTGAGTACCACACACGTGCCTACCTCTTATATCTTGTTGGAAGTACAATATTTTCCACTACCACTGGGAATAAAGTCCCTGTCATGTACCTTCCATTGTTTGGAGATTTAGACCAATGTGGGAAATATGCCTGGGGAGCAGCAGCCTTGGCATTTTTGTACAGGGCACTTGGCAATGCCTCTCTGAGATCTCAAAGTACGATTAGTGGTTGTTTGACACTTCTTCAGGTTATTTACATGCCTTTTTACTCTGTTTATTTCTCATTTACTAGCTTTTAGTACTCCTTCGCTTTTTATTGGTGATTGTTTCTTGTCTATGCTATTTTGATTGTATGTATTTATTTATTTATTATAACAGTGCTGGAGTTACTTTCACCTGAATATTGGACGACCGAAGCTCAATCAAGATTCAATGCATGATCGTTTTCCTTTTGTGCTTAGCTGGAAAGGAAAACAAAGTGGGCCCACAACAAACCGAGATGTAGTTTTTTACCGTAAAGTTCTGGATTCCCTGAAAGAATGCGATGTAAGTTTTCTCCTTTTTCTTTTCTCTGTTGATAACTTACATAATTTATATCAGACCAAAAAAAAAAAAAAAAAATCCCGTAGTTTAGTGTTGAAGTGTAATGCATTTGGTATGGTGTTGACTATAGGTGGAGTGGCGTCCTTATAGACATCTGGACAGTAGTGTTATCCCAAAAGAAATAACGAGTAATCTGATTCTAGGAAGGTCGAAAACAATGCTAATTTGCTTTGACAAGGCAGAAAGGCATCTCCCAAATCGTTGTCTAAGGCAATTTGGCATCCCCCAGTCAATCCCAGAGGATGTAGAGCGATGGGAGCGAAAAAGTCGCGGAGTTGATGGTGGGGTTGATTTGTCAGCGAAAATGGAGTCAGAGCTTAATGAATGGTTCGAACGTCGATTCCATATTGTGGAAGAGGATGATGATGCAGATGAAAGTGAGTACATGCAATGGTACCTGAAAATTACACGTAAATTTGTTGGGAGACCTATCTCTCTCTCATCTGAGTTTCAAAGAACGGTAAGACCAATTCTTATAGTTGTTGTCAAGTGCGATGGTAAAGCAATCAGTATTCTTATATGGTTACATTATTAACTCTTGCAGAATGCTGGTTTGAGAGATATTGCACACATAGCTGATACATTCTCAACAAAGGGTTTGGATCCTGAACAAGTTGAGTTAATATCTAGGATCAGGTATATTGCCCATGAATGTTTGAGGGACCAGATTGGTGGTCCAGCCAGAGTGTCGCCCTCCCCACACAATGAACTTGGCAAAAGGATAAGAGGGAAGGAGAGGGTAAGAAGAAAAGGTGCAGGAAAACGTTTGCGGAAGGATCATCCAGTACAATATCACACTGCTAGTGAAGGTGATCAATCTCCGTTTTCTGGTGCCACCGTTGCTGTTGATCGATTACAATCGTATCATGCACATAGGGAGGAGGATCATTTGCCATTATATCCTGTTGAAAATGAGGTCACCGCTTTGCATATGATCAGTGGGGATGATGACATTGGTTTCGATCAGTCAGAGCTGGTCCAGGTGACTGGTGAGGAAAGTAACACTGAGCTAAGCCATGCAGTTGTGAAGGTTGATGAAACCCACCTTTTTGAAGCAACTGAAAAGATAAACGACTCACAAATTTGTAATGCAATGAACGAGGTCAAGGACTTCCGAATTTCTAATTCAACTAAGGTTGATTCTCAGATTTGTAATGCAACGACGGTCATTGACTCACAGCTCTGCGATGCACCGGAGGAGGTTATCAACTCACAGATTTGCAATGCAGATCAGGAGGTTGACGATTCACATGCTTGTGATGCAACACAGGAGGCTACCGACTCTCGTCTTTCTGCAGCATCTGAAAAGGTTGATGACTCCGAGCTTCCTGAACTTACCACTGAAAGTGATCGACAAACAGCTAAATTGGAAACAGAGGTTCCAGAGGCTTCTCTTGAGATTCCTCAGGATATTGCAAACCAGAGTAACTATAGTGTTGTAGTATAAAGTACTAGTGCTATCATGAAATTTTGCTGAGGTAATCATTCTATATGATTTAGAAGATGCTGACTAACATTGTTTACAATTGTATGTTGAATCATATTTTGATTATTCAGGCCTTGCATAATACATTCTTATTATTTTTGATTGCGAGATTAGCAATCAAATACTCATCACTATGTATATATGGTTGTAATTTTTGGCTAGTTGATGAAGATGCTTTGTTTTTGTGCTGATCGGTGTACTGTGCTATTTTGCAACATTTGAGATATTATTGCATATGATCTACTTGTTACATACCGGAAGTAATGTTCTAAAGTTTAGTGTTTTTGCAGCCTAATGTTGAATTTTTATTTATGGGTGAGTGTTCGTTCAATATAGTTTATCCAGTGACCAAAATATCGAGTATTGACGAAATATTGATGGTTCGGAAAATGGAAATTTTGATGGAAATATCGAGAAAATTTCGATATCGATAAATTTTTGAAAGAAATGAAGGAAATTCAAAGAAAATCATTGACATTTTAAGCAAAACTTTGTGAAACTGCTTATTTGATCAACTATCTATTATATTGGGAAAAAAAAAAATCAAACGGTGAACAAGCTTCATTTCTGGTGAATTATAGTAATTTAGAGTAAATGTTTGATGTCGCCCATATAATATTTGGTACTTTTAGAATAAATAATTCTAATTAGAAATTTTATAGGGAGCTTCTATTCATACCTCCAAAATTGGTATTTGGACCTCTCACTTTTTTCAAGTAATAGTTGACTTTGTCAACTCATGTCAAATTACCAATAAAGATACAAATAAGGGAAAAAAAAATCTCTTATCTCTACGAACAGTAATAATCTTCAACTTGGGAAAAAATTTCTTCTCCAATGTAAATCCTAAAATATATATCATAAAACGTTATTTAATGTTGTAGTCAAAATTTTCTGAATTTGACTTTGTTCTCATAAAGTGATAGACTTCCTTACTTACAAAACTGACAATTTACAAGATCTATCACTGCGCTATAAAAAAAAAAAAAAAAAAAAGAGAAATACAAAGACACCTCAGTTGATGAAGCCCTACTTATTCTGAATGCAATCAAACATGTGAACGAGGGGCGACAAAAAGCAGTCCTCCAACACGTTTCTATGACAAACGCATCAATGAGTAGTTGTCCACAAGATCTTCCCGCACATCATCAGTGTAGAACAATTTTATGTGGAACTATTCTATAGATATGATGAAAAATTCGACCCTCTGATATAAATCTATGGAGAATGCACTAGACTCGTGGTTGATTATTGTAATTTCCTCCACTATCCCATACATATCTAAAACAAAAGGACCATGCATTTTCATTTCAAGTTGCTATTAGGGACAATGACACCTAAATGCAATGAAAATAATACTTGGAAAACATATATGTACGAGATGATGAGCAAATATGGTATTGTTGCATACGCTAACCAAGAGTCGACAAATCATTGAAAAAGTGCCAGCACCTCTGTTACTCGTGTATGGAGGATGAACTTTAAAAAAAAAAAAAAATTGCTGCAATTCCAAATCTTCAAAAACTGAAGAAGATCCAACTACTGATTTTTAAAAGTATGAATAGAATCTTTAAAAAAAAAAAGGCTTTTATTGATTTTATTGGACGATGGGCAAATTAGAGAGGTGTAGATAACAAATTGATTATTTGTAAAAGTAAGTTAGAGGTCTAAATGTCAAATTTAGAGGTATAAATAGAAGCTCCCAATTTTATAAAGTTGTAGAACTATTCAATCAATAAATACAAATGAATTAATATTACTACAACGTGGCAAAAGTATTTAGGAATGTTATAGTCGAAAAACTAAAAATCTATAGTAGCTAGAAATTATATCTTAGAAGTTAGAGGTTTAAATTAATTGTCTAAAGAAATTAATAATCTATTCCATCAAAAAAGTACTAATATAACAAAAAAAATTGTACAAGTACTAAGATCAACCCCAGTCGAGTTGCCTGGGGGTGTTTTTTTGACTTGATATCAGAAGGGATAGAGGTTCAAAAATATTGCACATTTTCGAAAATATTACACGAAATATTGTTGGTAGGCATCCAAAATATCAGAGTAAAAAAAAATTAAAAATTTGCCAGCTGTTCAAGTAAATCTCTATTTGTGTGTCTGGCCCAAACTTTAGGTTACTTGACCTAGTGGTAATAGGGTTTAATTAGATAATCACGGAGAATCTTAGACTATTCAACGTATGATTACCTTTCCTTGTATGATTCGGATTCTATGCATTAAGAGGCCCCTATTATCAATGAAAATACACAGCAATTCTCTCTTAAATATCGTTTCCCTAAAACACGTTATCAGCACGAAGCCCTAACCAAGAAACAAATAGCCAAACCCTGATTCAAGAAGCTAAAAACCTTGAAGCCTTTTCTGCCTCCACCTCACACTTGAAGAACTCGATCCCAGGAGTCCAGAACAGGTGGCACCACCCTAAGAACTGGCCAGAAATCTACCAAACCGGCCACCGGAAGCTCCATACAACCCGCAGCAAATATTCCACCGTTTCACCATCTTTCGGACATCCAATTTCCACCAAATTTTGTCAAAAGAAGCCCCTCAATTTGAAGTTTCAGGAATCGAAAGAAACATAACAAAAACCGGTCTAAAAAGTACTGAACCGGTCGACTGATCTTCATCCAGAAAAACCAGCAGAAGCAGAAGAAAAAAAAAAAAAAAAACTCGCGGCCCAAAAAGAGGAAAATGAGGAGGCCCAAAGAGAAGAAAAGGATAGGCCCAAGCACTTGACGCATCCCAGAGGCCCACTGCCACAGACCCTACCACGTCATCAGCCACGTTAGGACGCCGTCAGCAGCGGACCAGCGCCACATCAGCACCGGTTAACTCTGGTCAACGTCGGTTGACAGTTTCCTGTCAACTTTCCGGGCACTTTTTCTGGCCACTTAGGGCGACTTTTCAGGGCACTTTTTCCGACCATTTTCCGGCGACTTTTTCTGACCACTTTTTCCAGTCAAATTTTCCGGCGACCTATTTTGAGGTATTTTTTACTAAAAGTTCCCATTTTTGAAGTTTTTATTTATTTTCTTTTATTTTTCTCTAGGACTTGCAATCTCTCTTCCTCTATCCCCCCCTTTTTTCATCATAGGGGAGACCAAATTAAGCCGAACTGTGGGGGTTCGTGCTCACTCCAAGCTTGGAGCTTGTTGAGATCTCCAAACTTAGAGTTTGTAGAGAATTGATGATCGACCACTTACATCATTGTTTCGATCTAATCTAATACCTCTTGGAATTTAATTTCTTGGAAGCGATTAGGCTCAGAAATTCCCAATTTCTTGGAACCGATTACGCTCAGGAATTTTATCTGTTTTCGTGGTAGCTTTTTACGCTTAGAAACTAACCATTTTCTCTTGTTCTCTTTCAGGATGAGTAACCTGAACAAATTGGACTTTGCTCCATTGGGAACAGTTGGCTCTGGATATCATAGGTGGGTTCGTGATGTCCGCCAGCATCTCAAGGCCAATGGAATCCTGGATAAGATTCTCGAGCCTAGCCAGGACTTGCTAACTGTTGAGCAAGCTCAAGCTTTGGAGGCAAATAGAGCAACCTTAGAGGCAAATAAGGTGAAAGCTGTTATCCTAATGACTTGTCATATGGATGATTCACTCCAGTACTAGTATATGAATGAAGAAGACCCCAGAAGGTTGTGGGTCTCACTCGAAGAAAGATTTGGCAATGTCCGTGACTCTCTGCTTCCTGACCTAGAAGTGAGATGGCATATCCTACGCTTCTGTGATTTCAAGTCAGTTCTTAACTATAACTCAGAAGCACTTCATATTAAATCCTTAATGGAATTTTGTTGTAAAGAGAATACAGATGCGATGTTGATTGAAAAGACTCTCTCTACCTTCCCCGTCTCTGCATTGATGGTTACTAAGAACTATCGAACCGATGTTACTATAGGACGGATCACAGGGTTTCATGAGATTATTGGAGCTATGAATGTCGCTGAAAAACATGACAACATCCTTGTGAAGAACTATAATTCGAGATCTATGGAAACAGAGCATATTTCGGAATCCAATTATAGTCGTGCCTCTAAGAGAGGGCGCCAAGAGCAAAACCCTAATCTTAGGGATATCTCTGGACGTTGTGGTCCATATAATCGCTCTACTTGGGAAGGTAACCACCAAAATAGGCGAACACGGAACCGAAGAGGTAAACGTGGAAAGAGAGAGGGAGGCAACGCCTCTGGCCATGTTGGTGGCCCCACCAACACTAAGAGCCATCTAAATGACGCTTTCAAAGTGTCTCAATCAATGGAGTCTGAGCAAAGAGATGTATGTTCTCGATATGGAGTATCTGGTCATAGGGCACACATTTGTAGAGCTCGTGAAGAAATTGTCACCGTCTACAAAGCATATTGTGAAGCAAGAGAAACTCATGATGTAGAACAAGAAGATCAAGAAGATGATCTAGAGTGAAGGGTTGAAGACTACAAATCTAGCTGGGATCAATAGATGACCAATTCTGTTTAAGTCTTTATTTTTCCAAGACATGTAATAAGCAATTGCCATATATTTTTGTAGTAAATGCCAATGGTTTAGTTTTTCTTCAAAGTAGGCTCACCCAAACTAAGTGTGATGTCTAGAAAGGTTATGAGATTAGTGGTACTTAAGCGAGCCTTGCTCCACCGACATCTCTCTTCTCACCTGGTCACATTTATTTTGGAATTAGCGAAAGAAGTTAGACGACTACCATTGTTTTGCATTAGCTAGCACTTTGGATTAGATTTTCTCTGGTCAAAGAGACAATGATGTAACTCCATTGCTTATGAATAAAATTTCGAGTTCTTTTCATTATGACTCAATTTTGATTATGAGCATATTACTTTGTGACTACGATGGCTGGGCCATCGATATTAATTCAAGGACATGGAATAGCCCAAGTTCCACTTGCCAAATGGCACCTTGATTACTGTCACAGAAACTCTCTACGCTCTTAGGGAAAATTGTACCCTATAGCCAACGGATTCCATGCGAAAACGCATGTAGAGAACGAAAAATGAGTTCCTTTGCAATACCTCTAATGATTGCGAATAAAGGCGCATCTTAGAGAAGTTTATGTGTCTCTCTAGTGGACTCTATGTCACTATTGGAGCTATTAATCCAATGAATTTATGAGAGAAGATCTCTTAGGTTTAGACATATATTGGCTTTGTCAGGACAAGATAGGTCACTCTGGTCATGATATGATGATCCGTCTATTAAAGACTTCACATGGACATCTTTTCTCTTGAGCGAAATGAAGCATGAATCAAAAGTTGATTCCTGGACTAAGTGTGACCGACGCTGCTGCTTTGGGCACTGCCTCCGTCCACCACCAGCATAGGGCTGTCACAGTCCCTATCCATGACGCCATGGATGACGTCCATCATGGTGATGGCGCCCCAATTGATGCTGTAATCACCAACTTGCTTCAAATAGCGTTTCAGATGCTCATGCCTAACTAAAATTCTCATTGGTTGCTTTTAAAGCCTCTCGCTCGTTTTACAAAACCCGTTCCTTAGGGACATTAGGACTGAGACCGTCCTATGCAAAAGATATGAAAATACAAATTATGTTCTTACATAGAATCAGTGGGGATTCTGTGGACTAGTTCAACCAACTTGAGGACGTTTAAATATCTCATGATATTAGTTTACACGCAAACACGCTGGTCACGTGTTGTGCCATTGTCCACCCGTAAATGCTGCTTATGCTACACTTCTAGTACATATCATATGACAACGGGAACACTCCCCGAATCATCCTCTTCTGTCAATTGGACTTGACAATACTAGAGAGTTTACATCGAAGACTTTCGATGGTTATTGCATTGGGACTAATGTTGGACATTATGTTCCCATGAACACACCCAATTGGTCTCACGGAAACGACTACGATGGTAGTCCGGACATTGGTAATGCGCACTAATTTCCTTATATCCGCTTGGGGTGATGCAATATCTCATGCAGCTATGCTAATTCATCTATGACCCACTGCCACTCAATGTACCTCTGCATGACAGCTAGTGATTGGGTACAAGTATCGAACATTGGTAATGCGCACTAATTTCCTTATATCCACTTGGGGTGATGCAATATCGCATGCAGCTATGCTAATTCGTCTACAACCCAAGGCCACTCAATGTACCTCTGCGTTACCGCTAGTGACTGGGTACAAGTATCATACTTACGAGTATTTGAGTGTGCCTTTATGTGCCACTTGCGTCACCACAGCGCTCTATAATGGGTCCTTACAGATGAATGGGCAACTTAGTTGGATTTGAGTCTCCAACAATCGTCCGCCACTTAATGCCCTTGCTTGGCGATCTCCTTACCGCTGGATTTGCGGATGTCACTTTGATGAGACAGTCTTCCCGTCGTTAGGCCGAGATAAGAACACGGATGTTCAGTAGGAACAACAGGAATTGTCGTGGCCTTTCCCACTATGTCTCATCTCGAGCCCTACTAAAGTGACGAGATCCCACATCTGCTGCAAATATGCCTGCAAGGAAGTACATCCCTACGAGAAGACGTAGCACCACCCTACACAAAGGTAGGCATGGCGCCAATGCCAAAGAGAGTGGCACTCTGGCGTTACAGGCCATGGCCCTAGCTAGGATGCGTGGGAGACCCGTGAGTTCGAAGGATACTTTGGCACATTCCAATCCTTTGATCATCAAGACTCAAAATTCGTCTCATAAGAATCTTCCGGATTATGGTTATCGTTGGGGGATGCCTCAACGTCAGAACCTATTCCTGAGAATATAGAGCTCTATGAAAATTACACTAGTGTACATGAGACGTGGGATAGAAACTCCATCATGATTGATGATGTAGTAGCGCATTTCATTGCGTTTGAGTTTGTTGAGTCTGATGACATCGAACCACACTTCGTTGATAAATGAATGCTAACGTAGAGAAATTTGGCCTAAATGGAAAGATGCGATCCAGGTTAAGATGGATTCTCTAACGAAGAGGAAGGTTTTTGAGCCAATGATGCCAACACCTCTTAACATAAAACCTGTTAACTAATGGGTCGTCGTTAGAAAGTGTAGTAAGAAAAAGAGATGGTAGTCTAGCCTTATGGCGCAAGGCTTCTCACAAAACGCCCTGGACTCGACTACGATGAGACATTTTCTCTCTTAATGGATGTCATTGCACTCCACTACCCTATCAGTTTGGTAGTTTCCGAATAACTGAACATGCAGCTTACAAATGTGGTCACTACATATCTCTATGAGGATCTAGATACGGAATGTACATGAAGGTTCATGGTGAACTTCATTTACCCAAGTCAAGTGGCTCCAGACCACGGAGCGCGTTTGCAATAAGGTTGAAACGCTCACTAAGATGACTACTTGATTGGGAAGGGATATGCCCATGCGTTTCCATAACAAGTTTCGGATTCTATCGCGGTTCATGTTGGACATGATCTTTATTGGAAGCCCTTAAAGAGTTAAGGGAAACCGCTGAACACTTGAAATCCGAGTTTGAGATGAAGGATTTTGGGAGAACACGATTATGTCTCAGTTTGGAACTTGAGCATCGTGTTGATAGATGTTTAGGCATTTTGACAAGATCAAACCTTCAAGCACCCCCATGATCGTCTATAGTCTTGATCCTGGAAATGATCATCTTCGTCCGAAGGATGATGGCGAAGATGTGCTAGAGGTTCCCTACATAAGTACAATAGGTGCATTATTGTACTTAGCTAAATGCACAAGACCGGACATCTCGTTTGCAATGAACTTGTTAGCTAGATATAGCTTTGCGTCAACGTGACGCCATTAGATTGGTGTAAAAGATATCTTTCAGTACTTGAGATGTATGATTGATATGGGCTTATTCTATCCCTACAGAAAGATGATGGGTTCGGACCCATCACACACCAGAAACGCCGCCAACGCTGGCCTGCGTTCTCTATCCCCACCCCAAAACGACGTAAGTGTTTTGGAAGGTTTTGCTGATATTGGGTATCTCTCTGACCCACACAAAGGTCATTCCCAATCTGGTTAAGTGTTCACCATAGGAAAAGACCGTGATATCTTGGAGGTCTACAGAATAGACCCTAGTCGCTATATCTTCGAACAATGCAGAGATCATTGCTCTTCACAAAGTGGTTCTTGAATGTATATGGATTGGATCCATAATTACGCATGTTCAAACAATTGTGGTTTGAAGTCTACCACAGATGAGCCTACAAGCATTCAGGATAATGCTGCTTATTTTGAACGAATGAAGTAAGGATACATCTAAATAGATAACACCAATGATAATCAGCAACAACAGACTCTCCTCAAGATCAAAGTGAAGGTTCAATCTGAGGATGGTATAGCAGACTTGCTCACTAAGTCATTGCCTAAATTCCACTTTCGAGAAACATGTTTGTAGCATCGTTTGCGGAAGTTATCCAAACTTCAATGATCGTTGTCATCAGGGGGAGATGCAGACATCAGGGGGTGGTGTCTACATGTATGGTCTCGAAACGTGAAAGGTGTGTTGTGCTCTTTTTCCCCTTCGACCGAGGTTATTTTTGTTCCACTGAGTTTTTGTTACTCGGCAAGGTAAAAGCGAGGCAACGAGAGAAGCACCACATTTGGGCGACACAAGGGGGAGTGTTCAAGTAAATCCCTATTTGTGTGTCTGGCCCAAACTCTAGGTTACTTGACCTAGTGGTAATTGGGTTTAATTAGATAATCTCGGAGAATCTTAGAGATTCCTATTCAATGTATGATTACATTTTCTTGTATGATTCGGATTCTATGCATTGTAATCCTCTATATAAAGAGCCCCTATTAATTATCAATGAAAATACACAGCAATTCTCTCTCAAATATCGTTTCGCTAAAACACCAGCGAAATTATCGATTTTTTAGTCATTGAGTTTATTTAAAATACATTATATAAAGAGTTTCATACAATTGTTTATGCGTGTTTATATTTGTCTTGGTCCTTGGGTAAGTCATGCTCAAACTATACTCCAAATCTTTTTTTGTACCTAGAGATTTTTCAATTTACAGATTCTGTTTTAAAATGGCTTCTTGCCAATCTATAAGAGAGGAGAAACTCTAATAAGCTAGGTGAAATATTCGAACCCCAGATAACAAAGGAGTAAAGCATGTGTCTTACTCCTCCTACTTCTATGAGGACAAACTTTGCAATTTGAATTCAGTTGAATGAAATGTATTACCTGGGAAGCATTTTCCTTATTTTGGAAGTTTGGATGTGTGCTAAATTGATGTGTTCTTCAATTATTTAGGTAATAAAAATTAGGTATTAACTTTTATGGCCAAAATCCAGACACCATTTGTTGTATTAAGTTATTAACGATATCGATTCATGTTGGGTTTGAGGCTTTGAGCTGCTATGTCTGGTTTGTATATCCCTGTCATGATTTTTTGTGAGGGTCATGGGTAAAGTTTAGGAAGCCCTGTTTACTAAACTCAATTTGAGGTTGGGTGCGGACAAGAATCACGATACTTTTTATGAGGGGTACAATTCCAATGATACTATTGTGAATGACCTAGATATAATGCCAACAATGTAGTAGTAACTCCAATCTGAGTGTCATTAACCCAATTATCAGATGGCACCCAATGATCAAAGGGTGAATATGAAAGTGATATGCGTTAGGTTTGAGAATTGAAAGAGCAAAAACATTTGAATTTGCTTTTGAGTTTTGTACACCAGAGGAGGAAGTAAAGTGAATTAATGGTTTTCCTCTGCTCAGGGAGGAAAACAAGGTATGAAAAGTAATTTTTTATTTTTTATTTTTTTATAATATTTTTTTGATGAGTCAAAATTTATCAATAATGGGAGGACATATAGAAAGTACTGAAACACAATGAGTTAAAATTGATCAATAATGGGAGGACATAGAAAGTACTGAAACACAAAGCAAGTATTTTGGTAATCTATAATTTACAACCGCTCTGGTCTTTTCCAAGATGGGTAGGTACTGATCTTTGCAAAGGGAAAGACTCATATCTGTATTCTATATCATAATGAAGGATTGAAGGGTATTCTTGGGGAATTTAATACTAATGGTACTTGACTATAAATTTTGTACTGAAACCAAGTTCTAGGAGTGATGTTAAGGCCATCATATTGTATTATTAACTTATTAGTAATTAAGTATCTTTTTTTTTTTTTTTTTGAGGGGACCGGAAGACTGATCAATTGATATAAAATCATACGACCTTACTCGGTCAAGCATGAAGGGTACAAACACCCCTCATATTACAATCATTGCTCAAGTAGTGCACTGAATGCACATAAAATTGACTACTATCCTAGACTACTGCGCCTTGAACACTAAGAAGCTACAACACCAAAAAAGCAGTACATCCGCCTAAGACCCAAATGGTGTACATCAGTACTGATCTTTGGACACATTGTAACGTCCTAGAGAAACAAGGTATACAAGGCCTTGCCCTATAGCACCCAATAAGGGAATTATTAAAACAAAAAAACAAGAAAAAACTCATGCAACAGTCCAACTGGCCCAAAAGAAAGCAATATCCAAGGCCCAAACCAGCCTGGCCATGCCCAGCCCAGCCTCCACTTCCTTGTGCACCTGCCACATGCACACAACGACGATCCCACCACCACGACTCACCGTGATTGAGAGACTGCCGCCCGCATCAAGGAAGATCACCACCACCGCGATGCCACCGCCACAGAGAAGACACCAAAACAGCCAGACTTGGTCACTTGGGTCCAACCGATAGATCCCAACCTTCAAGCCGCCACTGGAAACCCCTCTGAAGACGCCATCACCGCTGCCCGGATCACTAGCCCACGCCGCCCGCGTCGTCCTTGATTCGGTACCCACGGTCGCTCAGCGCAGAGAGCGACGACCAGACCTCACCGACCGGCACTGGTAAGCCCGAATATAGCCAGCCTCAAAGCCAACAGGACCATAACCATCAATATAGCCCACCTGGGTATTTTATGCTTAGTTGCTTAGGATTGGTAATCTGTAATGGTTTAGCTCGCAAAGAAACATTTTGAACAGTAGTGAACTATTGATCCCTCCAAATCCAAAGGAAAAAACATATGCTTGCAAAAGTGAAACATGCACCTTATTTTTCCCAACACTCAACTTTCTGCCTAATAAGTTCTCAATCTCTTGACCCTACCTTAGCTTTCAAATTATCAAACCTCTCACTCAAATGTCTATGACCCCCCCCTTCTGAATATCACCACTCCACCTATCACTTCAATCACTTCTTTCACAGTCCTCCTCTCATTCTCTCCCTCACTCATATACAGAGGCACTCAATCATCTCCCACACTTAAACTGATTCCAGCACAGAAAAAATGCTGCAACAAACCAAGCCTCCATACCTTGACACAATGTACTGTTCCTTCTCAAACTCCCTCTCTCTTCTTCTGCTTCTTCTGATCCTCCCACTCTCTTCTTCTATTCCTTCTGTCTCAAACTCAAATGCACACCATTCCACCAACACCATCAACATGGTTCCATCTGAAGCAGAAACTCTCTTCACCATCATGGAGTCCATGTCCTCTGATCAAACCTGGAGAGTCTCCTTTCCCAAACCATGTCAACCAGGCCAAACATGGCCTGGAATCGAGTGCAAACTAGGAGCAGACAACTACCTACATGTCTCAAGGCTTGACTTTGGTAACCATCCAAATCCAAGTTGCAAGAGAACAGCTACATTTCCTTCAGAAATCTCTGCTCTTCCACATCTTCAATCTGTGTTCTTCTTCAACTGCTTCACTCACACTAAGACCAGTTTCTCTGTTTCAAGAGCCTCCAATGCTTCTTCACTTCAACAGCTCAGTCTCCGATCGAATCCGGCACTAGTTGGTCCAATCCCACCTCAGATTTCATCACTCAAGTCCCTTGAAATCCTTACATTGTCTCAAAACCGCCTCACCGGAAAAATCCCACCAGAGGTTTTCAGCTTGAGCAGCTTAGTACACCTTGATTTGAGCTACAATATGCTGACAGGCACTATCCCAGTCCAACTAGGCAGTCTCAGAAACCTTCAAGGCCTTGATTTGAGCTACAATATGCTCACTGGGTCAATCCCAAACTCAATTGGGGAACTGGTGTTGCTTCAGAAAGTTGACTTCAGCTCAAATTTGCTCAGTGGGGGCATTCCTGAGGGAATTCATCAGCTCAGTTTGTTGAATTTCCTGGCTTTGAGCAACAACAAATTGCATGGACAATTCCCAAAAGGTTTGGAGAAACTGCAAAGCTTGCAGTATTTAATTTTAGATGGTAATCCAATGAACATAACTCTGCCATTGGAGCTTGGTAAGTTGGTGAAACTTCAAGAACTCAGGCTTGCTGATTCTGGGTACTCAGGTACTATACCAGAAAGCTTTTCACAGCTCAAGAACTTGAGCACTTTGTCATTGCAGAACAACCGTCTAACCGGTGAAATTCCGCTTGGTTTTGGAAGTCTCTCACACATATACCACTTGAATCTTAGTAGGAACATGTTGGGTGGTGTTGTGCCTTTCAATCCAAGTTTCTTGAGTAGGTTGGGAAGGAACTTGGATCTTAGTGGAAACCCTGGTCTCTGCTTGAGTCCCTCTGAAGCACATATTTTGAAGATTGGAGTTAATGTTTGTGGAACCAATAGCAATGGTTCTGCTATCCTTCCATTGAAGAATTCTCAAGCTTCATCTGGGCTCTCTAAACCGTTCTTTCTCCTTACACCTGCTTTATGTGTTTTGGGATTGCATCAGATATTGTTTCTAGTATAATATTCTTAATCTCACGGTATATATTTGTACTCTAGTCTAGCTTCTTAATGATTATGTTGCCTGGTCTCTGTAGAAATTTTAAATATGTAGATTGTCTAGTAGAAATAAGAATCTCATGGGTTCTGAGACTCTGAATGTGGTATGAGCAGGTGCCAAGTTTAGAAGAACTGTAAGGTTTTTTTTCTGCTATACCAGTTTCCATTTTTAGCAGAGGCCTAGTTACTGTAGATCATGGGGTCTAGTGTAAATGCATTTGGATCTGAGCATCATTTGTTCACAATCAAGCCATGTGCTCTAGTCATAAAGCTGATCATGTTGTGGTTGAAAGCTTTATATCAAGAAGGTAATTTTTGGGTTGCATTTGGATCTGAAATTGACGGAGTTAAATTTGAGCCTCTGGTTTAAATTTTTGCATGAAATGCTAAAAGACTCTGTTGTATGGTTCTGCAAATATTTCCATGGAAATTTGGTGCTCTTGATTATGACACTAAATTGAGAGGTTTCTATTTGCATGAAAGAGACAGCATCACCTGACACTCTTTTCTGGGGAACATGTGTTGCTGTCCTAAGATTGCATCTTGTATATCATAAGACTCATCGATTCTATTGAAGGTTTAATAATGTGAGGCCATATCGTTGCTGGGAGTTGGGACCAGAGAGATGGTTTTCTTTAATTTGGAAGACAGAAAAATAAATCTGAAACGTCAATTTTACCCAAATCAAATTTGCAATTTCAATGTTTGATTATGAAATTTCCCTATTTACATTGTTGTTTAGTTTTGAAATTGAATTTATCCCAATTTTCTTTTGAATCATGGTTCCCTCTCTGTTTTCCACAGGCCGAGTTGTGGTTGCATGTGTGAGATGACAGAAAATTGATATTTCAAGAGTTGATTATATCACATTATTGTGTTAAATGATGTTTCAAAAATTTAAAAAAAGTAGTGAAATCTACACTTCTTATTTTACAATTCACATTCCGAATTTCTTTTTTTAATATCTTAAGTTTTGTCATTTTGTAGTGTGGATCATAAACATGTGAAGTTAAGATATTAAAAATGAAACATAGAGTATGGATTGTAAAATGGAGAATGTGAATTTCACTTCATTTTAAAAAGTTGCAACTTCATTATATTGATTGTCAATCCAACTTATGCAATACTTTGTGCAACGTTCATCTTGTCAAAACCACAGTAAAAAACAACATATCAATTTGGGATTTGACTTCTATGCTAGAACTATAATTTGCTAGAAAAAAAACTGCAAGGGATGAACTTGAAGTGACTTATTGATGCTTCTTGATGTGTCATTATCTTGTCCTTAAATCTATATCTGACGGTTGTGAGTAAAATCCAAGCACATTATGGCAAGTCATATTCTAGCAAAGAAGCTGAGTCCATCAATTTACTGGTGTGGTCGGATGAGTCGCTTGAGCACAGCTAGGCCACTATCCTGTAAGGTTTTGTTAGTATCAGCAAGTAGTTAACTATTTTAATTCTGTAATATTTATGTCACATTATCGGTACAATCAAACTATCTAGCGAATAATTGAAATTGGAAATCCATATATCTTTAAGATAGTAGACAGTAAGCAAGGAATGAAATGAAACATACATATATGGAGGTGGAATGAACCCTTTAACTCTCTAAGCTTAAAAACAAAATCAAACAGTGAAAATGAAACCACAATGGTGGGGTATGTGAGGACAATGCCTTGTGGAGTATGATGAAACAAGACCACCAGAGAGGACAGATTATCAAGGACACATGAACATTGTTATAGAGCTGGATCCCATGTTCCCTTTACATATTGCAAACTCTTCACTGTTTCTTAAACAGTGTTTTTCGTACACAATTACTGCTTTCTAATTTGTTGTCCCTCTCAAAATGACCTACTTACCCCATTCAATTTTGAATCTGAATCAGATAACCATATGATCTTGCTCATGAGTGTTAATGTCTTGCAACAACTTCAACATATATTCAAACCAAAAATCCGACATAGGGTCCTCCCGTCCTTCTCTAAAGCACAACTGCTGAATTACTTACCCCCCACCCCATACAGTACTAGGGTTAGTCATCACTGTCTTCTTCTATATAATGTTGAATCATCATATCGATTAGGTACATGTGCGGTTTCGATTTATAGTCTGATAGTATCACTTGTTAGATTATTACTTAACATTCTGAGTCTAAGATACGTCATAGTTTAACAACCCAATTTACATGACCATATTTAACAAATATATTTCCTATGTATATATATGTACATATCCTTGATGGCAGTGAATTTTTGTGAAACCACACGAACACATTAAGTTAAGGCCCCTCATAAACGTGACCAACCATTAATGGAGAAGAATCAAATCCTAGTTTCAATTTTGGGAAACAGTTCAAACAAGTAAAATCCAAAAACCCCCCACACGCATTTCCTTCCCAAATGCCATAAAAATGTGTTCTTCTAACACAGTCACTTGTCACAACCACCATCCATTTTTCATGTTTCCATCCATGAATAACCAGTGGAAGCCCCATCACTGTGTCTGCCAAGCTTTGTCACCCAAACCAAGTTCTGGCAAATATGAAGAAGAAAAAGGAGACCCTTCTGCGAACTGGGTTTGGTTAATGCAGGTGTGGTGGGGTAAAGAAAACCCTAGAGTTGATGCTGATAGATAGAACTGTTTGTGTCACTTTCTTTGTGGAGCCAAAGTTTTACAGAGCCAATTTTCAAAAAAAAAGTTTTACAGAGCCCTCACGTGGATAAGCAGTAGTGTGTTAGAAGTACAAGGTTTTACACTACAGAGGTTTTCTCAGTTTTTTTTTATTTTTTATTTTTATATCTGAAATAGTTTTTTCTGTTCTCCTTTGCCCTTTCTCCTACTTTGAGAAGGGAGATACTTCCAACTAAGATTCAACAATGTCAATAACTCAAATATGTCATGTTCAATCATGCAAGTGCGAGGGGCGTGCGCCTTTATGCACACATCATCTCAGGGACTATTCATCTGTGATGGATTGGAATCTAACAGCTCTCTATAAATGTCCTGGAGGGGACAACACAGAGAAGTGGCCGGTGTTATTATTGCACTCTAGTATTTACATGGTAGGGGAATATAATTCAAGTGCATAGCTGTTTATTCAAATAATTCAACCACGAAGCAGTAATTTTCAGAGTGCATTTCATGATTTTTGAGACTGTGACCAAGGTTTTTTTTTGTTTTTGTTTTTTTCTTTCTCTTTTAGACTTTTAGACTTTTGGGGACGAAGTACTTGTTGGAAAAAAAAGACTATTATCTATGTGTGTTGGATCATAATTTATATACATATTTCTATTCTAAAACATGAAAATTATTTATTCTAAAGTCCAATTTAATGTTGACTAATCAAATTCCATTATTTTCCTAATCTTATACTTTTGCTTAACCTTTGTGTTTATTTATATATATTTATTTTGTTTTCATTATCATGCTAGGAAATGATGGAGAAACATGAAAATACACTAAAAAGTCAACCTTAGCACATTTTCTTACTCCGTCTAGGAGAAAGCGAGTTAGACAACGAAGGAGGGTCAGCAGCCTGAACAAACGAACTTCAAATGAATTGAAACTTTTCAGATCTATTCTAGACATCCTAAGGATCATTTCTTATTAAGAGTGCAAGAGCTATTTCGGAGTGGAAGGCCTTCAAAAGATCGGTCTAAGTTTCTGACTAAAAGACAAAAATGGCAAAACATGACCTGTACTGATTCCGGCAGCATTTCCGGCCAAACCACGATGAAATAAGCTCTGAAATTTTACCATAATGATCTACACTTATCAAGGAACATTTGGTATGAAGAAGTCGAAGGCCAATTCCAAAGTCTAGGTGGAGATTCAATTGAAGGAAGGTTCAGAAACAGAAAACAAAATCAAAACATGGCAGTTTGGCCTAGAACCTTCTTTGGGAGGATTTCTTGTGCATTTTTGGAAGGTCTATGATGTTGAAATTATCAAGGAGAGCCCTATAAGAATCTTACAAGACTATGACAAGATTAATCCATCATATTATCTTTTGGATAATAGACATCCTTTGCATACTTTCTCTCCCATGCTTGTCACCTTGACTTTGGTGACCCAATGCCACTCCAACACTCTTCATTTTCATGCTTCCCATGCAAAATAAAGAGAGCTAGCTGCTCCTCTCTTCTCCCTTAGTCATCTTTTCTACTCTACACTCTTATAGTTCATCATTACTTCCCTCTTTTTACTCAATCTCTTCCATACCATTTTCCCTTATTTTAGGATCTATTACTACTCTCATATTCCATCTCCATGCTTCTTACAATGCTTGAGCTGCTCCTTTTGCTTCCATTCATCATTTACTCCTCTTTCTCTTCTCTATATAAGCATTCCTTCATCACACTCTTAAGGCATCACCCATTCCACCCCAATACATCTTCTTTCTCTCTTCATCTCCTTCATAAAACCTCCATATCCACCTCCCAAAATCCAAACCCACAATACCCAATCTACTCTATCTCCTCCATCATCACCACCACAACTACCATCTTCCACCATCATAAACTCAATCACCACCACAACTACTCCATCACTACCACTCAAAGTCAGCCAAAGGAGTATCATATCTTCATCACCATTCTATTCATCATTACCATCAAGAAGTTCATCATCCATCCATTCCACCATCAAGGAGGATTCAAAGAGCATTGAAGAAGGAAAATGAAGGAGAAGCTACCCATTGATTTATCAAGCTTCAACTAGTTATTTCTTCCCTTAACTCTTTAATCTACCTTGATTTACTTTATAGATTTAATGCCAATTTGTATGACTGAGTGAGTAGTTACTTTGTTGGGGCTAGGTTGAACGCCCTAGCCAAACTTGTATGAATTGATGTTTTAATTTACATTTGATGTTATTTGTGATTTTCATCTTCATATGCTAATTCAAGAAGTGAATGCATTCATTCAAACTTAACTACTTTGAATGTGTTGTGTTTGTCATCTCATGAAAAAATGTTTAGGGAGTAGTTAACCTTGAGCATTGATAGCATGATAGCATCCTCTATGTGCATATGAAGGTTGTGAGTTAAAATCACCTAGATCTAGGATTGGTTTGCGTGCATGATTATCTAAACTCAAAGCTTTATGCATCTAGGAACAATGAATTGAGACTTAACCGGTAATATGAATTGTTCTTAAATAGTTAATTCTAGACTTATCCGGTTGGAATTGATAACATTAAAGGAGTTTACGCATTTGTAGTCTTATCTAGATACAAAGAGGGTAATTGGAAAATTAGAATAACATCACTTGTATTTGAACTTCAATACTTACAAGGGAGGTTAGTGGTAGACAATTCAACCCCTAACTTCATCCATTATATTACTAGTTTAGTTTACATTTGAGCATTTAATTTAATTTGGTTCAGCACTCTATCCAACAAATAATCTCACTACCACCACAATGCACATACTCACCATGAGCCTAGATTTCTTGTGAATTTAGGTTTTTGATTGTACATTTGCATATTCTAGCTCTCCTTAGGTTAACGCCCTAGCTAGTGAAAGGAATCCAATCCTCGTGGGTTCGACAACCTTTCTTAAATCCCTATACTATTACTTGTAAGGACATTTGAGGGTGGCTATTTGGCTAACGTACAATGTGTTTTAGAGAATTGATATTTGAGAGAAAATTGTTGTGTTCTCATTGATAATAGATGTCTCTTCATATAGAGGATTACAATGCATAGAATCTGAACTGTACAAGGAAAGGTAATCATACAATGAATGAATATCTCTAGATTCTTCTAATTAAACTCTATTACCACTAGGTCAAGTAACCTAGAGTTTGGGCCAAACACAAAATAGAGATTTACTTAAACACTCCCATTTGTGTTGCCCAAACACGGTGCTTCTCTCGACGCCTCGCTAAAAACCTTGCCGAGTAACAAAAACCCAGTGGGACAAAAATAACCTCGGTCAAAAGGGAAATAGAGCACAACACACCCTTCATGCTTCGAGACTAACATGTAGACATCTCCCCCTGATGTCTGTGCCTCTCCCTGATGACTACGATCGTGGAAGTTTAGATAATTTTGGCAAGCCAATTCTTGCCACATGTTTCTCGAACGTGGATTTGGACAATGAATTAGTAAACAAGTCTGCCACATTGTCCTCAGATCTAACCTGGTTTACTTTGATCTTGAGAAGCTTCTGTTGTTACTAATTGTAGAAGAATTTAGGCGATAAATGCTTAGTGTTGTTGCCTTTGATGTAGCCTCGCTTCATTTGTTCAACGCAAGCAATATTATCCTCATAAATGCTCGTTGGCTTATCTGTGGTGCACTTCAGACCATAATTGCTTCAAATATGCGTAACTATGGATCGAAGCCATATACATTCACGAAGAGTAATAATCTCTGCATGATTCGAAGAGGTAGCAACTAAGGTCTGCTTTGTAGACCTCCAAGATATTGCGATCTTTCCCATGGTGAATACATAGCCAGTTTGGGAACTACCTTTGTGTGGGTCAGAGAGGTACCCAGCATCAGTAAAACCTTCCAAAACACTTATATCATTTTGGGATAGGGAGAGGGAACGCAATCCACCATATGTGGTATCCCTCGCATTTGATGGATCCATCGTCTGTCTATAGGGATAGAACAAGCCCATATCTATCGTACCACTTAGGTATCGAAAGATATCTTTAACACCAATCCAATGACGTCGTGTTGGCGCAGAGGTATATCTAGCTAGCAAGTTCACAGTGAATGAGATGTTCGGTCTTGTGCACTGTGCTAAGTACAATAATGCGCCTATTGCACTTAGGTAGGGCACTTATGCCTCTAACACTTCTTCACCCTCATCTTTTGGATGGAATGGATCCTTCTTTGGATCAAGACTACGAACGACCATTGGGGTGCTTGAAGGCTTAATCTTGTTAGTGTTGAAAAGCCTAAACATCTTTTGGGTATAAGCTGATTGATGAATCAGGATACCATCTTTACGGTGCTCAAGTTTTAAACTGAGGTAAAACCGTGTTCTCCCAAGATTTTTCATCTCAAACTCGGATTTCAAGTGTTAAACGGTTTCCCTTAACTCTTTAAGGATGCCAATTATGTTCATGTCATCGACATAAACAGCTACTATCGCAAATCCAGAACTTGTCATTTTTATGAACATACATGGGCATAGTTCATTGTTAACATATCCCTTACCAATCAATTAGTCACCAAGACGGTTATACCACATCCGTCCGAATTGCTTCAATCCATATAGTGAGTGTTTTAACCTTATTGCAAACGCGCTCTGTGGTTTAGAGCCACTTGATTTGGGTAAATGAAGTCCATCAGGAACCTTCATGTATATTTCTGTATCTAGATCCTCATATAGATACGCAGTAACCATATCCATAAGCTGTATGTTATGTTTTTCAGAAACTACCAAACTGACAAGATAGCGGAACGTAATGACGTCCATTATGAGAGAATATGTCTCCTCGTAGTCGATTCCAGGGAGTTGTGAGAAGTCTTGCGCCACAAGGCGAGCTTTGTACCTTACAATCTTGTTTCTCTCATTATGTTTTCTAACGAATACCATTTGTGACCAACTGGTTTGGTGTTGGGCGATATTGGTACAACTTTGCAAATACCTTTCTTTTTGCTAGAGAATCAAGTTCTGTCTGGATTGCATCTTTCCATTTTGGCCAATCGGCTCTACGTACGTTGGCCTTCATCAATGGAGCGTGGTTCGATGTCATCGGTCTCAGTAATCTCACGCGCTACGGAGTACGCGAATACATCATCAACGATGATGAAGCTTCTTTCCCATGTCCCATGTACACTAGTATAATTTACAGAGATCTCTACCTTCTTAGGGATAGGTTCTGACATTGAGGCGTCCCCCAAAGATGTCTCTTAGACATAACCATAATCCGGAACATTCTCATGGGATGGAGTTTGAGTATCGATGATCAAAGAATTTGTTTGTGGTTCATTCGCTCTCTTTCTAGGGAGAGTTCATTCGAATCGATTGGTCTACAGTGCTTCGTTGCAGGACCTACCGCCATAGAAGCCACATCATTGTCATTCTGGGTAATGGCGCCATCTCCTAATGTCACAGGAATGACGTTAAGTCCAGTGTTCGGGACATCAATCCTTGCAGGCACGTATGTGTGATCTTGTCACTTTGGCAACATCAGAAAAAGCATCAGGCAGAGTGTCTGTTACGTTCTGGAGCTAGATTATTCTTCGCACTTCAAGTTCGGACATTGCGGTATGGGGATCGAGATGAGACATAGTGAGGAAAGACCACGACAATTCTTGTCGTTCTTGTTGAACATCTGTGTTCTTATCTCCCCCTAACGATGGGTAAACTGTCTCATCAAAGTGACAATCTACAAATCTAGCGGTAAAGAGATCGCCTGTCAAGGGTTCAAGATAGCGGACAATAGTTGGAGATTCATAGCCAACATAGATGCCCATTCGTCGTTATGGACCCATCTTAGTACGCTGTGGTGGCTTAATAGGCACATAAATGACACACCTAAAAATGCGTAAGTGCGAGATATCAGGCTCGTACCCAGTCACTAGCTGTAACGTAGAGTAAGATTGGATTGTAGTGGGTCGTAGACGAATTAGCATCGCTGCATGCAATATTGCATATCCCTAAGCAGAAACAGGGAGATTGGTGCGCTTAACTAATGTCCGTGCTATCATATGTAGTCATTTGATAGCGGCTTCTGTGAGACCATTTTGGGTATGACCATGGGGAACTGGATGCTCTACATCAATATATCCCCAGTGACATGAAATAGTCATAGAAAGTTTTCGATGTAAACTCCCCAGCATTATCAAGTCGAATTGACTTAATTGGATGGTCAGGGTAGTGAGCCCATAGACGGATAATCTGGGCGATGAGTTTAGCATAAGCAGCATTTCAAGTGGACAACAGCGTGACATGTGACTAGCGTGTCGACGCATCAACCAATACCATAAAATACTTAAAAGGTTCGCATGATGGTTGAATTGGTCCACAGATATCCCCTTAGATTCTCTGTAAGAACGAAATGAGTATTTTGGGTTCCTTTGCATAGGATGTTCTCAGTCCTAATTTCCCTAAGGAACAAGCTTTGCCAAATGAGCGAGGGGCCTTAGAAGCAACCAATGAGTGTTTGGGTTGGGCCTGAGCATCTGTAACTCTATTAGAAGTAAAATGTGTGACTACATCACCCATCATGGCGTTGGGATCATGGAAAGTGGCATCTATAGCGTCTTGACCATGGGGAGAATCATCCATGGCGTCATGACCATGGGGAGGAGCATCCATGGTGTCGTGGCCATGGTTGGCGCCATTTATGGCAGTGTCACAAGGGACTGGGGCGGCCCTATGGTGGCCCAGGATAGCTGCAGTGGCTGCTGTCTTACTAAGTGTGGGAATCAATTTTCGATTCTTGCTTCATCTCACTCTAAAGAATGGATGTCCGTGTGAAGTCTTTAGTATACGAGCATCATATCTCCACTAAGATGTCCTAGTCGGTCATGCTGAAGCCAATATGTGTCAGAATCCAAGAGATCTTCTCTTATGACGTTATTGGATTCAATATGTAGAATGGTAGTGACATAAAGTCCACTAGATTGACACATAAGCTTTTCTAAGATGCGCTTTCGTCCGCAGTCATTAGAGGTAATGCAAAGGAATTCTTTTCCTTTCTCATTATGAGTTTTCGCATGGAATCCGTTGGCTCTTATATCTTTAAAGCTCAATAAGGTTCGATTTGCCTTAAGAGCGTAGAGAGCTTCTGCGACTTAATCAAGGTGTCATTAGGCATTAGGAATTGGGTCATACCATGTCCTTGAACCAAACTTGATGGCCCAGTCATCGTAGTCACAGAGGAATATGTAGGCAACATCTCTAAGAATAATTACCTTTGGCATAGAATGGTGTGCGTAGTCGCACTATCTGCAAGACATTATAGTTCACCAGAATCCATTCCTAAAAGAAAAGCTCATAATTAAAAAGGAGTCATAAAGAAAAGACCTCAACTTTTATTAATAACCCAAACAGAATTACATCATTGTTTCTTTGACCAAAGAAAATCTATTCCAATAAACTAGCTAATGCAAAACAATGGCAGTTGTCTAACTTCTTTCGGTAATTCCAATGGAAATGTGACCAGGTGAGTAGAGAGATGTCGATGGAGCAAGGCTCACTTAAGTACCACTTTCTCAAAACCTTCCTAGACATCACATTTACATTGAGTATGCCTACTTTGAAGAAAGAATAAACCATTGGCATCTACTATAAAAATAATATGGCAATTGCTTACATCTCTTGGAAAATAAAAAGGACTTAATCAAAATTGCCAGTTTCTTGGCCCTTGAAGTAGTCCACCCTAAGAGCGAGATCGTCCTCTTGATCCTCTTGCTCCATGTAGTGCGCCTCCCTTGCTTCACGATTTTCCTTGTATGCGTTTGCAACATTCTGGGATACTCTACATGCTTTTGCCCAATGTCCGGTTGATCCACATCGAAGACAAACATCATTATGGTCAGGATCCCTTGATCGAGGCACCTTTGGGGCACGATTTGGATGACCATTGCTCTTGGTGGCGTCACCACCATGGACGGAGGCTCCGCCTATCTCTCTCTTCACATGTTGACCGCCACGTTATGTGCCCGCCTCTCTTAGCTATTTCCTTCCTCTCTAGGGCGAGAATATAGACCAGAACGTCCAGAATTGTCTCTACTCTTAGGGTTTCGCTCTTTGAGTCCTCCCTTGGGGGCGCGACTATAGTTAGACTCTGGAATAGACTTGGTTCCCACAGGTCTAGCATTATAGTTCTTCACAAGGATATTGTCGTGCTTCTCAGCTACGTTTATGGCACCAATAAGCTCATGAAACCTTGTGATACTTCCTGCATTCACATCAATCCGATAATTCTTAGAAATCATCAGTGCAAAGACGGGGAAGGTAGAAAGAGTCTTCTAGATCAACATCGTATCAGTAATGGTTTTTCCACAAAACTCCATCAAAGACTTGATACAAAGGGCTTCTGAGTTATAGTCAAGTGCAGACTTGAAATGACAAAAGCGGAGGCTATGCCATCTCACTTTTAAATCAGGAAGCAGGGAGTCACAAACGTTGCCAAATCGCTGCTCAAGTTCCACCCATAGCTTTGTAGGGTTTTCTCGTTGAGGTATTCACTTTGGAGTGCGTCATTCATGTGCCTTGTCATGAGAATGATGGCTTTGGCTTCATTTGCCTCTCTCGTTGCTTTATTTGCTTCAAAAGCAGCAACTTGTTAAGGTGTAAGCACGTCCTGACTTGGCTCTTGGATGGTTTCCAGAAGTCCATCAGCCTTAAGATGTTGGCACACATCTCGGACCCACCTATGGTATCCTGCGCCAGTTGTCTCCAGTGGAACATAGTTCAACTTATTCAGGTTGCTCATCCTGAAAAAAACACAATATTAGGGTTAGTTTCGGAGCAAAAAAGGCTACCACGAAAAACTATAAAATTTCTGAGTGTAGTCGCTTCCAAGAAAATAGGGATTTCTGAGCGTAGTCGCTTCCAAGAAAATCTGGTTTCAAGAGGGGTTTGGATTAGATTGAAACAACGATGTATGTGGTCGATCGTTTTTCTTCTCAACAAACTCTAAGTTTGGAGGACTCTACAAACTTCAAGCTTGAAGTGAGCACGAACCCCCACAGTTCGGCTTTTGGTCTGCCCTATGAAGAAGAAAGGGGGGCTAGAAGAAGGGAAGTTGCAAGTCCCCAATAAAAAGAAGAGAAATTAAATTTAAAAACTCTAAAAAAAATGAGAACTTTTAGAAAAAATTACCTCGAAATAGGTCACCAGAAAATTTGGCAGGAAAAAGTCGCCGGAGCTGACGTGGCAGTCAGATGTGTTAGCCAAATAGCCACCCTCAAGTATAAGGGCCAAGTTATAGTGTAGGGATTATGAGTAGGGGATATCCTACCCAAGAGATTGGAAAATCCATCTCTAGCTAAGGAAAACCTAGAGGATGTTAGATGATTATGCAAATGTATAAGTCATAAACAAGAGCTCACAAGTGGACCAAAGTTTATGGTGAATATATGCAAGATGGTGTAGTGGTTTGATTTTTGGCTTTGAAAATGGTTTCGAATCTAATTAACAGAAAATGAAACTTGAAATGTAAACTAAGCTATGTTAAACTAGATGTGATAAAATGGATGAAGTTAGAACTTTTAGGTTGTTCACCATAGCCTCCCTTGCTTGTATTGATGTTCAAACTATAAGTAATGCAATCCCAAATATCCAATTACCCTCTTAGCATCTTGATAAGACTACTAAGGCCTAAACTCCTTTTATTTTATCAATTTCCATAGGATAAGTGCGAAACTAACTACCCAAGAACAAGTTATATTACCGGATAAGTATCAATTCCTTGCTCCTAGATGCATAAAGATTTGAGTTTAGATAATCAAGCAAGCAAACCAATCCTAGATCTAGGTGATTTTAACTCACTACCCTCACATACACACCTAGTGTGCTATCATGCTTTCAATGTCCAAATCTAGCTATTCTCTAAACATTATTCATGTAATGACAAATACAAAGTATTCAAATTAGCTATATTCAAATACAAGCATTCACTTCTTGAATTAGCATGTGAAGATGATCATGGAAAATACATCAAATAAGACTCAAATATCAATTCATTACAAGTTTGGCTAGGGATTTCAACCCTAGCCCCAACAAACTAACTACTCACTCATAATCAAATACATAAGCTTCAATATGTTTATGAACATCAAATTAAAAAGTAGGGATAGAGAATGGACTAGTGATAATCAAGTTGAGGATGGTGTAGATGAACTCATGAAGGCATTGACATGGTGAAAATGGTGATGGTGATCATGATTCCTCAAGTGATGTTAGACTCCTTTGTTTCTTCTTCAAAGGTTGATGATGGAATATGAGACATAGAGATGATCAAGTGGTGAAATGGTGGAGTAGTGAAGCTTTTTGTCTATGAAATGGAATGGGTAGATCAAAAAGATGATGAAGGTTGTGGTAGTGGTAATGGAGATTATGAATTGATGGTAGTGGTGATAGAGGTTTTGTGGAGGAGATGTTAGTGGATTGTGTAGAGAATATCGAGAGAAAAAGATGTTATGGAGTGGTATGGGTGGTGTCTTAAGAGTGTAATGAATTGATGCTTATATAGAGAAGAGAGATATGAGTAAAATGATGAATGGAAGCAAAAGGGAGCAGCTCTAGCATTGTAAGAAGCATGGAGGTGGAGTATGAGAGTGGTAATAGATCCTAAAAATAAGGGAAAGAGGTATGGAAGAGATGGAGTAAAAAGAGGGAAGTAATGATAAGCTATGAGAGTGTAGAGTAGGAAAAAAATGACTTAGGAAAATAGAGGAGCAGCTGATCTCTTTGTTGTATATGGGAAACATGAAAATGAAGAGTGTTGGAGTGGTTTTGGCTTACCAAAGTCAAGGTGACAAGTACGAGAGAGAAAGTGTGCAAGGGATGCCTATTATCCAAAAGATAATACGATGGATTAATCTTGCCATATTCTTGTAGGATTTTTCTAGGGCTCTCCTTGATAATTTCAGCATCATAGATCTTTTAAAAATGCACAAGAAATCAGTCCAAAGAAGGTTCTAGGCCAAATTGCCATATTTTGAATTTGTTTTATGCTTCTGAAGCTTCATTCAATTGAATCTCCACCGAGACTTCAGATTTGACCTTCGACTTCTTCATATCAAATGTTCCTTGATAAGTGTAGATCATCCTAATAAAATTTCAGAGCTAAGTTCACCTTAGTTTGGCCGGAAAAGTTGCCGGAATCAGTACAGGTCAGGTTTGCAGTTTTTTTTGTCTTTTAGTCAGAAAATTGGACCGATCTTTTGAAGGCCTTAAACTCTGAAATAGCTCTTGCACTCTTCATAAGAAATGGTCCTTAAGATGTCTATAATGGATATGGAAAGTTTCAATTCATTTGGAGTTCGTTTGGTCAGGCTGCCACCCGAGGGCTGGGTTTACTCTGATCCTTTTGGGCTGGGCTAACAGGGACAGGGCAGAGAGAATCTGTAAGGTTGAAGGTCAGGCAGCGGTTCAGGGTTGAGGAACTTCTGGTGGGCAGTTCAGGGATTTTTAGGCAGGTTCCGATGGTGATTTTTCCTGTTCCCGGAATCTGGGGACGAGGCTCTGGTGTTGGTGAAGTATGGTTGTTGGAGGCGGAGAGGAAAGCCTTGGACCAGGCAAAGGAATTTCTGTCTCTTCTGGAGGCCGGTTCGGTGTTTTTCCGGCTTGTTCTGGTGGTAGCGCTGCCGGTTTTGGACTCCTGGAGTTGTGAGCTTCAAGGTGGGAGGCAGTGGTTTCTGGGATTTGAAGGCTACGAATTTAGGGTTTCAGGGTTAGAGTTTCGTGCTGATAATGTATTTTAGGGAATTGATATTTGAGGGAAAATTGTTGTGTGTTCTCATTGATAATAGAGACATCTTTATATAGAGAATTACAATGCATAGAATCTGAATTGTACAAGGAAAGGTAATCATACAATGAATGAATATCTCTCGATTCTTCTAATTAAACCCTATTACCACTATGTCAAGTAACCTAAAGTTTGGGTCAAACACAAAATAGATCAAGTAACCTAAAGTTGGGTCAAACACAAAATAGAGATTTACATTTTATTGGCAAAACTTATTATTTTTTTTTCCTTAGAATGAAGTCAATCAATCGTTGGCTGCTCGGCTTTTTGTAGCTAGAACTCTCTACTGAATTTTTTTTGGTTCTAGATGTTGAACTTTCTGACCGAGTCATAACCGTAACTAGCTATGGATCATTCAAAGAGTAGAATTAGAGTAGTTTACGGTCTATGGGTTGAAAGCTTTATGGCTTCTGCCCTAGACTCGTAGTCATCATCAAATACATCTATAAACATTACTTGAGACTGCCTTTCAAAGGCTCTAGGTTTATTTATATCTTTAGTTTAGTTTTTATTGTGATCAGTTAGAGTAACCTTAGCTTTTCATAAAAAGACATAACCATAAACTTGTCATTATCAGTTAGATTAACTTTTCAGAATAAGAGTAGCTTCACCGATAATGAAAACTAAATTAACTTTATATATATGAAGTAGCCCTAACTTCATCTAAACGATGTCTCTAGTTAGATTAACTTTACTATGAACACCGCACCAAAATTCCAACATCTCTCACACCAATTTCGGACGTGAATTGATGAAATATTTTTCAGCGTACTACTAAGCTTAGTGTTGGACACCCAACCTTTGTCGATTGTTGTCTGAATCTTTTTTAAGTAATTAGGCCTTCGGTTTAGGTGATCAATTGCCATGTAGTGACGTAGTGAAGATTGTCGAAGATGAGCTTTGTATTTTTGAGTTCGACAAACTTTGATTAAAGATAGAAAATAAAAAATATTGTGGGCCGAGTGTTATATTGAGGTCCAATCCCTTTGTGAAGCCCAAGCCCAATCCATTGGTAAAACCTCTCCCTCCCTTTCGCTCTTTGCTGTCACAAGAAGCATTCACCATATGGCCATGACTTGGAAGCTCCTGAAGCAACTCCGACCACCACCGTACACGGCCACCGCCTCTACGAGCCTCCACCGCCATCGATTTCTCAACTTCCAAAATGCCACTCGGCTCTTCTCCGATCAGCCTCCGCTGCCTCCTCCCTCCGGAGAGCCTCCGCCGATTCCACCGCCTCAAAAGTCTCACTCTCCCTCGCCGTCGTCGCTGAACCAGGCAGAGCTCGCTAAGTTCGCCGCCATTGCCGGAACCTGGTGAGAGAAATTTCCTTTCAAGATTTCAATTTGTGCATTTAGCTTTGGTTTTGTGATCAAGAAGAAACAAATTCACCAAAGAATTGATGATTTTTATGGAAAAGGTGGGATTCTGAAGGACCGTTCAAACCTTTGCATGCGATGAATCCTGCAAGGGTCGCCTTCATTCGCTCAACGCTGTGTCGTTATTTCAGGTAAAGTTACTATCTTTTCTGCTATAGTTATAAGTTTAGTGAATATCAAAAATCAGTAGAATTGGTAATAACAAAGAACCTTACTTTCAAACATTCATCAGGAGTTAATAGGAATGTGGTGCTTTCGTGTTTCTTATTTTCGTATGTGTTTCTGATATCAGGAGGGATCCATTATCTGCTAGGCCATTTGAAGGGCTCAAGTTTATTGATGTTGGCTGTGGTGGTGGAATTCTGTCTGAGGTATATTATGCATCATCTTTCTTTTCCGCTTTAACGCACAGCCATAGTTTCAAATTAGTCATTTATGCATTTTGGCAATGGGGATCAAATGGTGTTGTCTGGCTGAACTTGTCTATGGTAGATAAATTGTTGTCCATGATATTGGCAGCATTACTGTTGTCCTTTTAGGCATGTAACTTTATCAAAGATTTCTCTGCCTAGATGCATTATTTCTCTTTACGGCATATGAACCACTATGTTTCATTCCAATTAATCTACTTGTGTTTTGTTCCGTCCATTATGTGTCATTCTTTTGGTTGAATATCTAAACTAGCTTGGATCAGTTCCTTTATTTATGGTTATTGTGTAACTGAACTGATGGTTTACCTGAAAACTGTATTTGGTCAAGGGGTGATGTTAATCTTTAACCTTCTTCAGCCTTTAGCACGCATGGGAGCTTCTGTGACTGGAGTTGATGCTGTTGAGAAAAATATCAAGATAGCTCGCCTTCATGCTGTATGGCCATTCTCTTGAACCATAACTCTTAATTTTATGGTTTGAGTAATTCTGGTGTTCAAGTGACTTTTCTGTACATTAGGGATATTTCTAAACATTAATCATTCACTCAGGACTTGGATCCGGTGACCTCAAGCATTGAATATCATTGCACAACAGCTGGTACATTCTAATCTAGTTCATAGTCTGTTTAGCAAAGTTTCTGGTTATGTCAATTCTAGTGTGCATACAATTGTATTTAATCTCTTGCATAATTTTGGAATGCACGGCTATCCCCCATTAATGAACGTAAGTAGTGCCTCATTAAGTTGTTACCTATAATGTGCTCAAATGTGGTAAAGTAATGAGTAATACCCAACTGATAACCACATAATATATGTGTACTGCTCAACATGTCACTATGATATAACTGCTATTGTGATTCTTTCTGTTCTCCTGTTTGGTATTAACTTTTAGTTTGTGGTGCTAAAAGTGCAAACTCTTTTGATATTCAAATATATACTGAACCTGATTTAGTAATTATATTTATGATTGCTATGATTTAGTATGTATTCTTTAGTTCCAGTACTTTTTTTTTTTTTCAAACTCAAGTCTTGTGTTTTTCAATCGTGCACAGAAAAACTAGTCGACGAGCAGAGGAGTTTTGATGCTGTGTTTGCTTTAGAGGTATGTTCTTGCATTTGCACACAATTATGTTTTTTTTTTTATTGTATTCAGATCATCTTGGATTCATTTCCATTTTTCGTGTAAATTGATTATTACTCTAGGTAATTGAGCACGTGGCGAATCCTGCTGAGTTCTGCAAATCTCTGTCTGCCTTAACTGTTCCTGATGGAGCTACTGTGATTTCAACTATTAACCGTTCTATGAGAGCATATGCTACTGCGATTATTGCTGCCGAGTATCTCCTCCACTGGGTATCTATTTATTCCTTCACGTCTGCTGAAGTTGATTAACCATACAGCATCTATTGCTTTCCTTTAAATTGGTCATGCTTCATGTTGTGTTCTAGTCTTAAATGTAGTCCTTGATTGTTTGTGAATTTTCTGATTGTCTTTTTCTTACGTTAAGGTATTACCATCTCATTACATTGCTATCATAGATACTTGTGTACTTGGTTATCTTAGAGATTCCCATAAAATAAGTGATATGTTGCTTTATTAGTTGGTGATCTTTACATTTAGAATATTCTCCTTCTCAATAACATCTATGATTCATCCATGCAAGTATTGCAATAAATATATCAAGAAAGCCCATTCTGTTTTGTTCTATTGACCCTTTTGCAAAGTCATTCAAAAATATTTCCCATTTCATTGGGTCTTTCGGACATATGAGAAAAAGGACTTCAAAATATGTTGTCAATGAAACAATATCCACTTTTAAGTTTATAGCTTGGTTAATTGCAAGTAAAACATGTACTGAAGCTATAGAGATGTTCTATATGAAAGATGGACTCTTCTGTGCACACGTGTGTTATCCTCCAGTTATAGGTTTTTCACTTGTAGATGACATTTTGACTTGATCTGAATTGATTCTTTTGCAGCTTCCTAAAGGTACACATCAATGGTCCAGTTTCCTTACCCCTGAAGAACTAGTCTTGATCCTGGAGCGTGCTTCTATTTCGGTAAGCCAAAACCCCTTTAATTGCTCGCTTTACTAATTTCTGCTACATATATGGCTACTTTTACTTGTACACTGTTGGTGAATCTCTGTTGCTGTTTTGTTGGTTTTGTCCAGGTCCAAGAGATGGCTGGATTTGCATACAACCCTTTGACAGGAAGATGGTCTATATCTGATGATGTTAGTGTAAACTTTATCGCTTATGGTACCAAAACAGAAACAGCCACTTTATAAATACAACGAAATCTTGTCCATGTTGTCTGAATGAAAATTCTTAAGTTAGTGTTCACCATGTTCCTCCCCTCTCCCCTCCATTATCTTTGGAGATTCTTAATCTAATGAGGAAGAAAGATGCAGGAGACAATTGTATACAAATCTGATCATATTGAACAATTATTAGCTGATATCACCCCTCATTACATTGCTTGCAAATCAGATGATCATTTCTATCTCGAGTGAATCTCGGGTTCTCGAACTGTAGTCATTACGTCGCCCGAGTTTTTATATCGGTGATAATGTTACTGTCGTCAAATTTGTTCACAAGGACAAAATTAGTTTGGTTAATATGGATCGGAAAAAATTTCTAGGAAAGTGAAAGCATCAAGATAATTGTATTATACTACGTGGATAATATTATCCGGCAAATACTTAGGTGGGGGTTTCCCCACCACGTGGCCTTACGGCCACCCAATCAGAAAAAAGGAAATTTTCCATCTCTTCCGAAACTGCTCCTGCTTCCTAAAGTGAAATACCCAAAACACTCTCCCTTCTGGGCAGTGATTGGCCCTCCCTACCACGTGTCCCTACGGGTGCCCCACGCAAGATCTTCTCATATTATCCACTCCTTTTGAGCTTCCCGAGAGGAACAAGTTGCCGCGTCACCTGGCGGGGCCCACTGATCATCACATTAATTTTCGCGCTACAATCTTTTCAGCTGGTTGTTGGCACGTTTTTACCGATCTCACATATGTACAAATCTGGGTGAAATTGCAACGGTAAAAATAATAAAACATATAAAACTAAAATCTGGTGTCACTGATCTGATCGACAAAGAAAGAAAGAAGAAGCAGAAACGTCTCTCTTCTCCTCTTTATAAGCAGCTCCGTGACGTTTTCAATTTGATTTCTAGAAATAGTAACATGTCGAGTGAATTTCCGGTAAGAGCTCGTGGCCGCTTGGCCGTGCTTTCTGCCCACCTCGCCGCCGCAACCATCTCCGAGTCCTCGGAGCTCGAGCCTCAGTGCTTGTCCGCCCAGGTCCCGCCTCCGGCGAACCTCCGCGGCGCTTTGACCGTCGTTGACGAGAGGACCGGTAAGCGCTACCAGGTCCAGGTCTCCGAACAAGGAACCGTCAAGGCCACTGATCTCAAAAAGGTTAGAGTGTCTGTTTTCGATTTTTCTGTTCTGGAAAGTAATTTAGGTGCGGAAATGGATTGGATTTGAGACTTAGGATTGGTTGTTGTGGATGGACAGATTAGTACGGGGAAGAATGATAAGGGGCTGAAGCTGTATGATCCGGGATATCTCAACACTGCGCCGGTTCGATCCTCGATTTGTTATATTGATGGGGATGAGGGGATTCTTAGGTACAGAGGGTATCCAATTGAGGAATTGGCTGAGAGTAGTACTTATTTGGAAGTGGCATATCTCCTCAGTAAGTTCTCTCTTTTGAGAAATCACTATTATAGGCTGATAGTGATATGTCACTTGTGTTTGTCATGTATTCAGTTTCGGTTTCGCTGATGATGATATTAATTTTCTTTTGTATTACCTTTTTTTTTCTGCAGTGTATGGGAATTTGCCTTCTCAAAGCCAATTAGCGGATTGGGAATTCGCTGTTACTCAGCATTCAGCTGTGCCGCAGGGGATTTTGGTGAGCTTGTCTTTCTTTGTTTTTTAGAAATTCAGAGACTATTTTGCAAAAGAATTTAAACTGTTTTCTGTGAATAGTAGATTATGTTTAGAAATTAGGATTGCTTGTGCTAAATCAGTGATTATGCATAGAATCAATCATGAACCTGCCTGAGAGACTGTTGACTTTTTTTTTTTTGGTAGGATATTATACAAGCAATACCTCATGATGCACATCCAATGGGTGTACTTGTCAGCGCAATGAGTGCTCTTTCTGTTTTTCACCCTGATGCCAATCCTGCCCTCAGAGTAAGTTTTTCTAGTATTATTGGTTCTGAGAATAACATGTTTATTTGTTAGTGGACATGGTATGCAGTACATGATATAGATCAAAGCCAGTCCTTTGTTCTGCTGGGTGATGTTTTCAAGTTTTAGTTGCAGCATTTTGCCTTCATAGGTTTAGGGATGTTACCTCATTAAAAAAGGATGTACTGGAGTTACTGATATTTTTCATGCATTTTGGTGACTTGGTCCATATGACATACTGTAGCACATGGTAGGCCTGTGTTCTTCTGGGTGACATTTTCAAGTTTCAGTTGCAGCATTTTGGTCCTTGTAGATTTAGAGATGTTACCTCATAAAAAGAAGAAGAATGATACCAAATTTACCAATACTTTGCATGCATTTTGGTGGAAATCTTTGTTAAATAGAGGTGACAATTTGAGACTTCTGTCATATCTGATTGTATGCTTTTTGTCAATATAGGGGCAAGACCTTTACCAGTCCAAACAAGTGAGAGACAAACAAATTGCACGGATTCTTGGGAAGGTTTGTATGTTCTATTTTGATTCCTTCTTTTTTTTTTTTTTTGGTGGCTTAGAAAATGTGGCTATACTAATCCAAGCTGCCATGCTTGGTTTTTACAACTTATGTAGCCTATATATCTAGGTTCAATGCTGCATGCCTGTACTTCTGAGTCTCTGTCGGTAATTAGGAATCTATCATCTAAACTCATATTAAACTGAATTTATTTCCAGGCACCAACTATTGCAGCAGCAGCTTATTTGAGATTGGCAGGAAGACCTCCAGTTCTCCCATCTAACAACCTTTCGTATTCTGAGAACTTCTTATACATGCTAGACTCCTTGTATGTTAATGCTGGAATACCTTGTTCTTGTCGTCTTATATCTTTATAGTCAGTTTGTTAACTGTTTATACTCTCTCCAGAATTTTTTTTAATTTTTTAATTTTTTTTTTCTTTTCTCTTAAGCTGCTCTAGTATAGAGTAGAAAAGCATTAGGTCATTTTTAATTTTTTGGTTTAGGTGAATTGTGAAAGCTATTTTGGAAATGTGAAATTTGGGTCCTCCAGTCCAATTAAGATATTCTTTTTGACAAACATGCAGGGGCAATAGAGCTTATAAACCAAATCCCCGCCTCGCCCGAGTATTGGACATTCTCTTCATACTCCACGCTGAACATGAGATGAATTGCTCAACGGCTGCTGCTCGGCATCTGGCGTCTAGGTAGGAATCTCAGACTTTGAACAAAATGAGGCCTCAGAAAATGAAAATGCAACCTGAATATAGTTTGGTTTTCTTTTATAACACATCTGGCTCTGTATTTGTAGTGGTGTGGATGTTTACACTGCCCTTTCCGGAGCTGTTGGAGCTCTATATGGTCCCCTTCATGGTGGAGCAAATGAGGTAATTGCTTGTATATTTCATTTTCTTACTTCAAAACAAAAATGATAAGTTGAAGTCCATTATGCACAGCATTGGAAGATTGGAATTTACAAGTTATTATGATGAGTGCTCTTCTGTTCATTATTTCCCTTGTGTTATTTCCAATTAGCATTTATCTGTTGTTGCATTGATTTGTGCAGGCTGTGCTTAAGATGCTAAGTGAAATTGGATCTGTTGAGAACATTCCAGAGTTCATTGAGGGTGTGAAGAGCAGGTATATGTGCTTACAGCTAACTGGTTAAGTAACTGGTGAAGGATGTGAGGTTGAAACCTAAAATGGAAATTTTTATCATTGACACGTTGTTTTCTATTTGTCCAGGAAGCGAAAGATGTCAGGTTTTGGGCATCGCGTGTACAAGAACTATGATCCTAGAGCAAAGGTCATAAGAAAGCTGGCAGATGAAGTATTCTCCATTGTTGGAAGGGATCCACTGATTGAGGTATATTTCTGATCTCCATTGAGTCTCCCCCAGGAAAGGAAGAGAGAGAAGGGGAGATAATCTGTAGTTATTGTAATCCTGTTAGGCTTTTGGTACTCTTCGTTGATTATATTGAATAAACACCGTAAATTCTGAGTGCAGTTATCTTATGTCATTTGCAGGTTGCTGTTGCTTTGGAGAAAGCTGCACTATCTGACGAGTATTTTGTTAAGAGAAAGCTATATCCTAATGTTGATTTCTACTCTGGGTTGATATATAGGTACTTGTGCTTGTATAAAGATATTACAGTTTGTGTGTTTTCCTGTTTGTAACTGGTAAGAAAGTATTGACTTCTTGTTAAACAGGGCAATGGGATTTCCAACGGAGTTCTTCCCAGTTTTATTTGCAATCCCTAGAATGGCTGGTTACTTGGCACACTGGAGAGAATCCCTGGATGATCCTGATACTAAGATTATGAGGCCCGCACAGGTTAGTTCAAATCTGTGTTCAGGCATCTGGAATATCTTTCCTTTTTTTTTTTTTTTTTTGTCTCTCTCCTCGGGTGTTTGTAAATGAATTCAAGTGTCCAAATCATTAGCACTTCAATGAGGAATCTGCTATGTTTCTGTTATACTGTTTCTGAGCTTTTCCCATCTTTCTGTAATTTAGGTATATGTTGGGGAGTGGCTGCGGCACTATATGCCATTGAAAGAACGGATGGTGAGCACTGATGCGGACAAACTGTCTCAAGTTTCTGTTTCAAACGCCTCCAAGCGTCGTTTGTCTGGATCTGGAGTTTAGGTCTTCAATTATCCCATGTAAAACATGAATAAGTTTCATGAGAACTTATGCCTACGGTCAAAGCAGAATGGCCGGAGACACCTAGGTTAGGTTTCATTTAGCTTAAATAAGCAGACCTTGGTGTCTATATTTGTATTCGTGAATGCTTGTCACTCATCTGCTGTTAGATTATGGTTCTGTTCTCAGCGCAAATGAATATTTAGTTATGCCTTGACGGCTTATAATATATGTTTCGTCCATTTTGTGTTCTGTGTTTGTGGGTGATTACCGAGTACCCAATGTGAACCAATAATTATGCTCTAGTAAACATATTAGTGCCTAGAGACAGATTCATTAGTTCTTAAAAAGACAAAATGCATTACTGCTTGAGGACAAATCTATATTGTTCAATTATTCTAATCGAACGTCATCTTGAAGAATCATGGTTTTTTAGAGACATATAATCAATCAATCACGTTAGCACTTACAGAAGATTGGTTGAAGTATGAAGGCATGATTGAGTGTATTATTTTCATCGGTTACTAACACCTAAATGCTAAACCTAGATCTTTCTTTTATCTCGACTCCTCGAAAATGTTTTGGCTCTTCTATTTTTGCCGGGGTTTTCACCTTTGGAGAAGGTGCATTGTGCTTTGCCTAAAAAAGAAGAAGAAAAGAGAATGTATGTTGTGTGTTTTCAATTACGGTTTCCTGATTGTGAGATAGAAGGCAACTCCTTAGCGCTTATCAATTGCATTTTTGAGAAGATTGTCAGCTTCGTAACGTATTGAATAATTTGTTGACGTCATTCTCAAGCTAGTTGAATCCTTGTCTTAGATTTCTTTGGCATGTTTTCCATGAAGCAAGTCTCACTACTGATGCAATGGCCTCTTCGAGGTATTTCCCTCCGAGCTTTCAACCTCTATATTTTTAGGAATATAAATAAAGATTATTTCTCGATATCTCTTGATTAATTTATTAATTTCTTATTTCTAAAAGAAATATCCCAAAAAATAAAACAAAGAACACCGGCACAGCTCACCTTCTTGAATCTTGGTCGACTGTTACAGTTTTCTCGACTAATGGAGCTCGGTATCGATTGATTTTCTATCCGAATTTTATCTCACATTATTTTCAACATACAAAATTTCAACAAGGTACGTAACACTTCATTTACAATATTACCTGACCGCCTCCGATCATTGTCTTTTTCCTAATTTTTTTATAATTTCTTTTGACGGTGCTAATTAAAGCGGGAGGTCTCCACGTTGGCACGAGACAACCGGACACACTGAAACCGGACCCTCTTTTAACAACCCGACCCAATACAAAGACGCCTCAAAATCAATTACCAGAGAAGAAGCTTCTTCTTTAGCGACAAACATCAAAAATTCACATACGTTTTAGATTTAAACTCTCTCTTACTCACTCACCGCCAGCGAGTTTCCGGGCCGGAGAGTCCTCTCCTCCCCTTACTACCACTGAAGCCGATCACACCAGGTTCAATTTCTGATCTGTATTCTTATTCGCGTTTTCTTGCTCTTGTTTTTTATTTTTATTTTTACTCTGGTTTGGATCAACAATTTCTTTTCCCTAAATCTGTTTTCTCCGAAAGACGCTTCATTTGTAATTGTGTGTTGTTTGCTGGGACAAGTATGGAACCGAGTGAAAACGAGAATCCGGGATTCGATAAGAAACAGAATTTGAACCCGATCTCAGTTTTTTTACCGTCACACAGAGCTGTGTGTATTGGGCATAGTTGATTACAGATTAGGTTAAGTGCTTAGTGTTGTCGATGGTTCTTGTAATTTTCTACAAATGCTATGCAGTGAAACATAGTTGATTCCATCGACTAAAAATGATCATGTTCTAAATGCTGGTTCTGGTGGTGATCATATTTTTGTAGTTTGGAATTGGATTTTTGAGATTTTGTAAGGTTCCGTAAATGTGTTATACTTAATGAGGAATCGAAGGAAACTTTGTGGGGAAAAGCCTGACCCTGATCTTGAGATAAAAGGTTATTTGCATTGTTGGCTATATGTTTATTTCGGGTTTAGAGAGCTTTCTGTTCTTGGAAATTCTCTTGTTTACTTCCATCATACAGAGGCTGTGGCATGTTGCGATTTTCGTTAAATAGCCCATCTTACTTCCATCATACAGAGGCTGTGGCATGTTGCGAATTTTTGTTCTTTTTACTAATCCTGATTACATTCATTCTTATTTAGATCTTTGAAAACATGTCTGGGCAAAGCCAGCGTTTGACTGTGGTTCCTACTGTTACAATGCTTGGAATTATGAAAGCTCGTCTTGTTGGTGCGACAAGAGGCCATGCTCTCCTCAAGAAGAAGAGTGATGCTCTAACTGTTCAGTTTCGTGCCATTCTTAAAAAGATTGTGTCAACCAAAGAATCAATGGGAGATATTATGAAAACCTCCTCCTTCGCCCTTACTGAAGCCAAGTATGTTGCTGGTGAGAACATCAAACACATTGTTCTCGAGAATGTCAACACTGCCTCTCTTAAAGTTCGATCAAAGCAAGAGAATGTTGCTGGTGTAAAGCTCCCAAAATTTGAATACTTTACAGAAGGTGAGACCAAGAACGACCTCACTGGATTGGCCAGAGGTGGACAACAGGTTCAACTGTGCAAGGCTGCTTATGTGAAAGCAATTGAGGTTCTTGTGGAGCTTGCTTCACTTCAAACATCATTTTTAACCCTTGATGAAGCAATCAAGAGCACAAATCGCAGGGTCAATGCTCTGGAGAATGTCGTGAAGCCTAGGTTGGAGAATACAATAACTTATATCAAGGGGGAGTTGGATGAGCTGGAAAGGGAGGACTTCTTCAGGTTAAAGAAGATACAGGGATTTAAGAAGAGGGAAATTGAGAGACAGATGGCAGCTGCTAAGAACTTCTCGGATGACCAGGCTGCAGAAGTTATTTCTTTAAAGAAGGGTATTTCACTAAATTCAGCTCAAAATTTGTTGTCCGGAGGTATGGGAAAGGACGAGGATATCATTTTCTAAAACAGGATGCTAGCTCTATATGTTGGTTCTTAGAATGTGTGCTTCTGGCTGTGCTTCTTGTTGTTAAGAGGTAAATTTCTGTTATTATTTAGCTGGACAGTCTTTTATGTACTGAATAAAAGCTCCATCTCCCTAATGTATGTTTCTATTTATTTTGTATTATTTGTCAGTAAACTTCATGAATGCGAGGTTTTGATTTTGTTGCCTGGAAGGTCTTCGGTTTATTTACATATATTACGACGCATTGCTGTCTGACTCACTTCGCGATGTTGCAATGACGTGTCTGCTCTGCATATGAAGTTGTTTATACATTTTAGGTAGAAATGGGTTTCTATACAATGTGGAGGAAGGTCTACGTACATTGTATAGATCATTCAAAATAAAAAACAAAGAACAAATTGGTTTTGTCTACCAGTGGAGAGCATGACAGGAAATGACGCTTCCATTGTTGAGCCAAGCCTTGTTTCCTTTTTGCTTCGGTTACCAAAAGTTACCATGATCCGTGCATTAAATTGTGCTCAATTTCTTTATTCAAATTTTTTTTTTTTTCTGTCAATCTTTTTCTATCCTGGTTTTCACTACTCAGGTGATTGAAGATTCCTTAATTGGTGCATCATGCAACCACCAGCTAGCTCGAGTTGTATACTTACTTAACCGGCTCTATATATATATGCTCAACATGAATTAATTGTCCAAGAACCATACAGAAGCTGAACAATTTAACAATTATAACAGAAACAAGCTATGAAGTGAACTGCATCACAATTTACACACATATAAGGTGATAGTTTACAGAAACACTAATTGTTCCAAAAACAGACGACGGAATATCACAAACAATTTTACAAAAACACTAATTGTTCCAAAAACAGACAACGGAATTTCACAAACAATTTTCAGCAAGACTTGAAAGACAGTAGTGGTTGTACATCTAATGAAGAACCGGTGTCCATATGAGAGCCTGCTGATGTAGAAACATCCCAAACCTCGGCTATTTCCGTCTGGACATGTTCAACCTCTGCAATGTGTTCGACATTAGAAGATTTACTTGACATTAGAATTCCCTCCAACTCAACTGCTATTTCTTTCATAGTTGGACGCTTCTTTCCTTTCATATTCAAGCAACGTTTTGCAAGATTAGCAACCATCACTATCTCTTCTTTCTTACCTCCCTTCATAACTTCAGCATCAAGAATATCAAACAAACAACTCTCCTCCATGGACACAATAAAATGTGTTGCTAGGCTTCTCCCATCTTGTTTCCCTTCCTGCGATCTTGTTACATTAACTGGTTTTTGTCCAGTCAAGAGTTCGGCAAGTACTACTCCGAAGCTATAAACGTCGCTCTTGTCTGTAAATTGGCTAGACTGGAAGTACTCAGGGTCCAAATAACCAAATGTTCCGTTTACATGTGTCATGGTAAGATGTGTTTTGTCAATGGAAACAGTTCTTGATGTCCCAAAGTCTGCAACTTTTGCTCTATATTTATCATCCAGGAGTATGTTTGAAGACTTAATGTCTCGATGGTAAATGGGCATTGAAGCAGATGAATGTAAGTAGGAAAGGGCTCCAGCAACTTCGGTACCAACTCGTAATCGCATTTCCCAAGTTAGAGGAAAATCCTCATCACGGCTGTGAATGTATTGAGAAAGGGTTCCGTTAGGTAAAAATTCATAGACCAATAGGGGAACTTCGCTCTCTAAACAACATCCCAAGAGTTTAACCACATTCCTGTGGTTAATCTGTGAAAGAATGACAATCTCATTAATGAATTGACTCACTTCTCCTCCATCTACTACTTTTGACTTCTTGACAGCAACATTTCTTCCATCTGTCAACATTCCTTTATAAACAGTACCTTGGCCTCCTTCACCAAGAATTCTGTGTACATTAAACCGGTCTGTGGCTTTCTCTAACTCCTTTGCATTGAACAGCTTAATCTTCTCAACATTGACTTCGCCAGAAGATAACTGTTGCTCCAACAACAAACCACCATTCAGTCTAAAAAACTTTTGCTTTCGCTTAATGTTTTTCCTTTTCTTTATGACTTTGTGCAACCACCATGCGCCAATGATATGAAACAACAGTCCAAAGACACTGCAGGGAACTGAATGGCTCAATAAAATTAGAATAATGTAGTAACTTGATCAAGAAGCTAACAAGTATTTGTTTCATATAACCTTTTTTGTCTTAATTTCCCTGAACATAGACCTGTTAGTAATCAAAGGGGTATGAATTTAGGATTTAGAGAATGTAGAGGCATACCTATAATGCCCAGTTTAATCGGCTGCAATGGCCGATGCTGCAATGGCCGAGGTTGTGGGGACAGTGGGTTGTAGCAATAAAAGGACCCATTAAAATTGTGACATTTCTTGCCGGAACCACATATATTAGGGCGATTTGGATCCTTGCATTCATTGATATCTAAAATTGAATTGATGAGGATAAATTACCAAATTGAAAGCTGAACTGAAGATCAGTTAAAAAAAAAAATCTAGCTATATCGCCAAAGACAATTCTTAGGTTCATCTCCAGGATGAACGAGCATATTCACTCTCATTGTCGATTAACATACTTTTACTTAATAAATTTATAATTCAACGGCCCATATCTTAAATTAGCCTTTAAAGATCGTCTTTGTAAAAAATCAATCGAATCGGAAATCGTTTAATTATCTAATTGAATCAAACAAATAGATGGTTCTAACAACACTATTTACTACTATATAATATGATGAACCGTCCATGTATTTCATAGAAATGAATAACTAAAATGTCTTCAATTTGATTGATTTTTTACAGAGCTAATCTTTATATTATGTTATACAACATGAATGGTTGGATTAGAAAATTGTAAAGTTCTTAAGCGTTAATCACAAGAGATGGTAAATATGCTCATTCACCCAAGGAATGAACCTAAGAATTGTCCTATCGACAATGTTCAAAAATGAAATTATTTAGTGTGTGTATCCACAAATAAGGGTTGTAGAAGCTTACCTTGACATCCACCACGAAGATAGGGGTTTCCTTGATAACCCTCTAAGCAGGAACATGGACCATCATTAGATTCGCAATTCCTGTTCACGTTATCCTCGGTAGAATTATCTATTCCTCCAATAATCCTCCAATTTAGCACTATGGGGACGTCGTCCATCTCAGCAATGGCAGAAGTATTTGTTGAATTTGACATAAACCACTCTGGGTCTACCAGGAATGCATACTTACAACTACCAGTTCTTTCACTGGTATAATTTAGTATACCAGTTCTTTCACTGGTATCATTTAGTATCAACTGTCCAAAACTAATATTGAAGGTTGAACCAATGGATGAACGAAGGGATGTCTGACAACAGTCGATACCACCGCAGCTATTATTTACTAATATGGTACTCTGATTATTGCAAATGGACAAACAGACAGCCGATATTTCTTGCCTGGTCGACAGCCATGCAAGCCTCCCGCAACTCACTGAAGTGAACTTGTTCCCAACGGAGAACCAAAAAGGGGTTGGCCCCAGGTCGGGTACTGTCTGGCGGTGGTTTGGCTTGTTAGGACAACCGGAGAAGATGATCGGATTTTTTATTTTTAATGTGCCCGCAAGAGATATCTCCAGAACCTCCGGTCGACTGTTGTTAAGGTTCAAGAAAGGTTTGGCACGGTTGGTCGAGTAGTCACAGGATATTTGGAACCAACGGCTATATGTGCTGTTCTTCGGCAGGTGACAATTCGGTCCAATCCCAAAAGGATATGGGATTTCTATGCCTCCACAATGGGATTGACAACCAGGCTTTGCTAACGAGGGTGATGATGCTACGCCAAGTATTGCACTACAGCTCAAAGACCACAAGGTCATGAGAGTAATATCAAGTAGGAGCAACTGGACCTCCATTTTGCTTCTCCTCAATTGCTCCTTATATATCTACTTCCTCTTATTCCCTATCTATTTATAGAAGGAAGCTTCGAGTTAATGGGCTCAAGGCTCAACTTGTTTGGAATTAGGCTAGTATAAAAGAAAAGGGGCTGTACAATTGTACATTTTGAATGCAAATAGGGTGAAGTTTCTAATATTTTGACCGGTCTGATCACTCTATAATTGACTGACTCAAGATTAGTGCATACAGTTGGCTTCATTATTATTGATTATTCTATTATTTTATGAAAGTTTTCTTTTGAAAAGTACTTATGTGCATGCCATGTTCTTTTCTAATATTTTGGACTGATCTGATTACCCTACAATTGACTGACTCGATCAGTCCATATTTGTCTGTTCTTATTACGACCCGGCATGTACGTTGTGGGAAATTATAATATGGTCTCGAACTATAATATATGTGGTGGTGCAGGGTGATATGATTGGTTCATGTAATTTATAATGATTTTTGATTAGTCTCTTAAATTAATTTTTTATTTTATTTTTTCACCCCTTGCACGGTCCTCACTACATTCGAGTGATATTATTGGTTAGAACCACCACATGACAGTGTCACGTGGTACTTCAGGACCACAAAATAATTCCTCGTACGTTGTAAGTTTTATTATAATTGATCTTCTTTCTGGTGGAAGAAAAAGCTAGATAGAGTTACATATTACTTTTATGTTTAATCAATTTGAGAAACATCCGAGATGGAGGTATATACATATACAAGTGAAACGAAGAAATTTTGGGTGATATTTGAACAAGTCTAAGTCAACAGCTGACAGCTGTACGTAAGAGTTGAGGAAAAGTGGAAAACGCTACAATTTCAAGGTATACTAATGATGGTAAGTTTTGTAAAACTGTATCAAGGATCACCAAGCACAAAAACATAAACATAGAAATACATAGATGTAATCAATTATACAAAAGTAAGATAAATAACTTGTACTGTTAGGCCATCTCTTGAACAAAGTTTGATATATATACAAGCTCTTTTATTCTCTCCAATAATCCTTCTCTATATGGGACGGAGCAACACTTTAGTGAGAACTATTTAGCTGTTATATCATAAAGTACTTTTGAGGTATCTTTACAGTATTCAGTTGCATCAAAAATAGGAAAGCAATTTTAAGAACTTATTTGAATAGGATCCACAGAATTCTTTATATTGATTATATTCTTCTAGTGTTTCCATAGATTTGGTTATGGGACTTCCTAATTCAACAGATTCCTGGGGACTAATTTTTTTTTTTTGGGCTAAATACTGATTACTACCCTATGGTTTAGGTCCAAAATCAATTCAGTTCCTAGACTTCTAATTTCATCAAAAATACCACTGAACTTTCAATTTTGATCTAATAGGTCAAATTCGTTAATATTTTGTTGTGGGTTCCAGTTATAGTTGGATTATTTGTTGAAAACTTTTTATTTCATAAATTTCTAATAGTGGGAACCACTCCAAAACTGATTATGCATGCCACCTCAACACCATATCATAAAACATAAGCCATATATGAGTCACATCAACAAGTTAAATGACTCAATTAATGGAAGACTAACATATTGGACTTATTAGATCAAAATTGAAAGTGCAGAGGTGTTCTTGATAAAACTAGAAGTTCAAGGACTGAATTGATTTTAGAGCCAAACTACAAGGTAGTAAATAGTATTTAGCCCTTTTTTTTTCTTTCTTAAGATAATAATTATGCTTTCACTTCTTTAAAAACATGTCCGGCCGGGCCAAAGCCAGCCCTGAATGTGACTGTTACAATACCTGGAATTATATATAAAACCTCGTCTTGTTGGTAGAGTGATGCTCGATCTCCTTATGAAGAAGAGTGAAAGCTCTTGGTCTCTCACCGTGAAATTTTGTCAGCTTCGATCTAGAAAGATTGTGTCAAGAGAATGTTGCTGGTGTGTGACCGAGGACAACCTCACTGGATTGGCCAGAGAAGGACGTACAACAGGTCCAACTCTGCAAGAGGCTGCTTATGTGAAAGCAACTGAGGTTCTTGTGGAGCTTGCTTCACTTCAAACATCGTTTTTAACCCTTGATGAAGCAATCAAGAGCACAATAATGCTCTGGAAAATGTGGTGAAGCCTAGGTTGGAGAATATGATAACTTATCTCGGGTTAAAGAAGATAGAGGGCTTAGAAGCTCCATCTCCGTCATGCATGTTTCTACTTATTCTGTATTAATTATTTGTCACAAAACTTACATCAGTTCAAGGTTTTGAATATAAGTTGCATGGATTGTCTTTGGTTTATTATAGTGTAACATTGCTCTGCGAATCACTTTTCCATGTACACGATTATAATCACGTGCCTGCTTCACATGTATGGTTCGAACTTTGTATGTTACACGCATTGCTATAAAATGTGGAGAAAACTTGACCCAAAATTTTAGATAATTCAAAGTACAGAAAAGGAGGACAATGTGCTTTTAAGAGAAGAATAAGGATTAACGAGCAAACTAAATAATTTGTTGATTTTTGATACTCTTGATGCGGGATATAAAGCTGGCCTCACTGCCACATATTTGGCCTTCACACACCATCAGTAAAAAAGGACCCTCGGTCCGTGCCGAATAAAGTGGCAAGGGGTGGTAATAAGTCATATAGAATCAATGATGAATTCATGGTTAAATCGTTCCATGATGCATTTTTTTAATTTTATTTTTAGTTGATAATGATAAAGAGATCAAATGGTATAAATCTTTTGTTGGTAGATTGGAGGATTAGAAACATGACCACTGCTTTCCAATTGGCTGTTTTTGCATTAATTAATTGCAAGGATTCAAATTTCGGTTTCAGTACTTTAAATATAAGGAAATTTCGTAAAAAGTTTCGATTTTGTTGAAAATTTCAGTTAAAAATAAAGAAATCACATTAATTGCATTTGTAAAATGATATTTTTAAATAAAACTTTTACATAGACTAAAATAATATATAATAAACTTATTTACAATGTAACCTCTCTAAAATTATATATATATATATATATATTTTGACAGAGTAATAGAGATTTCATTCAATCCCAAAGCCAGAACGACACTTACAAATAATCCCCATATGCCTGTACCCTACATAAGTGGTCAAGCAGGTAAGGGAAAAAGTGTACCATCTATTTGTACATTGTCGCTCAAATATTCAAGAGCCTACACAATTACAAATCTCAGTGACACTAAGAAAACTACCTTGAATCTCCCTTCGTCAATGCACTCAATTGTGGTACTCTAGGAGATTCATTAACTTGGTGTAAAAAGAAACCATAACCGTGCAGACTTATGCTGACTAAAACCTAGCCAACCTAACTTGGGCAGAAGCCCGCTATCTTCCCCCAAAAGAGGGAGTTATTGGACAAGTAAAAAACAGAAACCATAAAAGCAATTATTAAGCCAAAAAAGAAAAGCCAAGCCAGGGTCCAAAACGGGAAAAACCCATCTCAGGCCCAGACACCACCTTCTCTGCTAGGGCAGACGCTGCACAGCTGCAAAACACGACCGCCACAACCGCCACCACCAGTCCACGCACACCCTAGGGTTTGACCACCTCAACGACGCTATAAGAGTCCGAGAGAGACCCGGCGTATCGAAACACGAACTCAGATCCCCTCGGGTGCGAATCCACAGCACCCCAAGCCGTCGACTTCCCTCTTCACGCCACCACCATAGTTTGAAAAAAAAAACGGAGGAAACCGAAACCATCCCAAACCATGGGACCTGTGCTTGCGACCTCCATAGCCTCAGAGCTGCAATCTAGAACCTGACGTCGACCTCCCACCTGAAACCTCAATCCTGACGATCCCAGAGAGAGTCAATCTTGCAAAAGCCACCGAGCTCCGTTGAAAAAAATACTCCTCGCCCGGCTGCACTCACCGCAATCCGACGAGACCAAAAGTCCCACTCGGCGCGGGAGCCGAAACCCTAGGTTGGAAGACAACGGCCGTCTCTAAACAAATATGTTATTTTCTCTAAAATTATATATTATAATAGAATTGTGATATTTAATATGGACGAGTAATTAACTAGTACTGTAGTAGGTTGCTAAACTAGTGTTTTTATTTATGTGTAATTATAAATGTGTTGTATATTGATAATGTAAATGTGATTTATTTATTTATTTATTTATTATTATTATTATTATTATTATTATTATTATTATTTTATGGCTAAAACCTAGTGAGAGGCTTGGTCATCACCCCCTTTTCGCTTATAATTAGAAAATTACTACTAGACTGGGCACCGTTTTTTTTTTTTTTTGGGGGGGTGGGGGAGAGAATATAAAAGCTACTATGATGTAGTTCGATCTTAAACTGCTTCCATTTAGTATCATACAATACTGCTCTCAAATACATGAATTTTGGAAATGATTTTGGTAGTTCATCACATGGGTATTATATGTGGAACAATTCTTAGGTTCACCCTAGGGGTGAACGAGCATATTCACCCCCATTGTCGATTAATATACTTTTACTTAATAAATTTATATATCGGATATTGTGGAATTACCCAATATGATGTTTCATTGTATGAAGCATACGACATTTGAGACGAAGCAAAAAATGAATTATGTTGTGGTTGGAGCATTCAACTTTGTAGAAGATAAAATCAAAACCGTTTTTTGTTGGATTCAACTTGATTGCAAAAAAAAGAATCAAAATTTCATATTTTCTCTATGAAAGTAAGAAGTAAAAAATTCATTGTTGGTGACATACAAATTTCACAGAAATTTCAGAAAAATTTCAAACAAAATTTCGGTGTGAATTTTTAAATATATTTTGTGTGTATAGATATTTCAGAAATTAAGTATTTCGTGAAAATGTACAGGAAATTTCAAGAAACTCTTGACAGAAATGATATAGCATATGAATTTCATTTCAATACTTCAAAATTACAGAAATTTCGATGAAAATTTCAGAGAAATTTGAAACCTTAATTAATGGCAAGAAATGGTGTCTTTTGGCTCATTGGAGACCGATCAATAGTGTCTAACACCAATAGCGACGCCCAGCCACCCATTGGTGATAATAGTTTCCTTCGCTGGCGTGACGGAGACCCAATAGCCATTACTGACAATAGTTTCCTTTGGAGGATTAGGAACTAGAAACATCAAACATGACTACGGCTTTCCAGTTGGTTGTTTAATTGCAAGTAGTCACTGGGGACCAACGACTCTTCTCATAAAAAAAAATTAAAAAAAAAAAAAAAAAGTCATTGGCAATAGTTTCCTTTGCTGGCGTGACAAAGGGATCCGTTCCTCTCCTTGGCTAAATTCTCTCCTTAGCTTCCTTGGCTTTTAATCTCAGCCGTCCATTAAAAATCTGAAGGTCAGCATCAATCCACCTCAGCAAGTGCTCTTAAATACCCAAATAGCGGAGTTTTAAATACTAACGCCGTTGCTTTTTTCCTCCTCAACTTTTGTATCTCATCCAAACTCAATGGGCTTTCTGGGGTTGGGTTTCGGGTCGGGTAGAGGAGGCGTGGGAGCGAAGGGGCAGTTGTTGAAGGAAGAGAGGACCTTGAGAGAGAGAGATCGATGGTGGGGACTATTTCGGATTGGAGATAAGAGCTTCTTTTCTTTGATGGCGGACATGGCCGTGTCTTCTTTTCTTCTCCCGTCTCCCTTCTATTTTCTAGTTGATCAAACCTTCAAAACAAACTTCATCCCTCTGGAGTCTGGACTCAGTTTTTGTCCTTTTTTTTTTGTCTTTATCCGCATGCCCGTTCACAACTCTCTCTCTCTCTCTCTCTCTCTCTCTCAATCAATTTGATCTGTATTCATCTTCTTATAGCAATTTCTATCCAATCAAATAACTGGGTTTTCTCTCTCTTTCAATTTGATCTGGGTTCATCTTCAACTTCTTTGAGCAATTTCTATCCAATTTAACAACTGGGTTTTCCATCCTCTGCCCAAAATCTATCGCTTGTTCCATTTTTTCCCATCATCGTTTCCCAGAATTTTTACAATTTCTCCTTATTTTCTTCGCGACGAGCTTGATTTTCATCGTGGGGATTTAGTTATTTCATGAGTCGTGGGAATTTAGATATCTTATGACTTCTTCTAGAAATTTTGGATATCTCATATTGAATTTGACAATTCTTAGTTTATGAAATGGGGTTGAATGATATTTAAGCTCATGGAAAGTGCAGGACAAGGTGAACACATCCATTTAAGAACGTTTCGTTTCAAGTGCAGGTCGAGACGCAAAAAGCCAAACACAAAAAGAAAAAAATTATTAACGGCGTTAAGGCCGACTAACAGGAGAATATTAAAAGTTTGTATTTAATATAAGATTTTACTGACGTGGTTAATTTATTAATTGTTGGAACTGTCATCAACGGCTGAAATAAAAAGCTTAGGATACTCAAGGACCATAAGTAGCCAAGGAGAGGATCTGCATCCCGTGACTAAGACCCCAGGAACTCACCAACAACTTTTTGGTGATCGACTGACTGTTAACACAGGTTAGTGACCCTCTTTGGAAAATTCGTTCTCTTGTTCGTGACATCCAAGGCATCTCTAATATGTTTGAGGAAATTTTATTTTCTCATATTCCTCGTGAAGCAAATTTTGTGGTGGACACCTAGAGATGCTTTGGATGCGAACAAATGAAATTTCCAAGGGAATCTTCACAATGGAAATTTCCAAGCTGAAAGAGAAAGTTTGTCCAAGGGAATCTTCGGATGCGATTATATGGCAAAACAAACTCTCTTTCAGCTTGTTCGGCTTTTAGTCTTTTACTTTAGACCAATTTAATTTTGGTATAGTTGTGGCTTTGTGTTGTAATTTTCTTTTCCTCTTTAAAAAAAAAAAAAACATTTTTTAGTGTCTGCCATTATGGGTCACACAGAGACTTCATACCCACTAATATAAAAAAAAAAAATTAAAATACAAATTATTCTAAAAAAACTCTACATTAGACTTTTCTTCCATCTAAAAGAACAATTTAGGAAAATAATTTTGAATCGGAGACAACTGGAATGGGAGAAGAAAAGAATAGGTATTGATTATGGAGGATTTGATTCCTAAACCCATTTTCCCCCTTCGTAATCAAATTCCTGAGTATTTAGGAATCGATTCCTTATAAGGAGTAGGACCTACACTCAATCCGATTCTTTCATGTGTTAGTAAACGCATGAATACTTTTACTCGGAATCATTCCGATTCCTTTATGTGTTAGTAAACACAAGAATATTTTTACCTCGTAATCATTCACTTCCATTCCAAGTAAGTAAATGTGCCCAATATATCATCTCTTGGTATATCACTGAATTGCAAAATGCTCTTTCTCCTGCAAGCGGCAAATGGGCAAGTCAGCTAACTTGGCTAGAAATAATCACAATGGTTTCACAGAGTATGGATGCTTCTAGGACTAATGCACAAACAATATATGAGGATATAAAAACTATAGATTCACAGAGTATGCATGCTTCTTGCACTAACGGAAATTTACCGGAAATGACTATATACTATAGAATAAAGAAGACAATAAATACATTCTGTTCTCCAACGTTTAGAAAACCAGTTTTTTTCAATGCCTCCAGATATGCAATTAACAACAAGTATTTGCTCATGTTTTAAAAATTAAAAATTAAAAAAACAAGAACAATAAGTATCTGCCTTACGAGGAAGACTTGCGATAGTTGGAGCCTGGTGTGTAACAGATTTGGTTGTAGTGCTGCAGCACATTTGGCATTCTGCAAAAAGAGTAGCAAAATCAAGAGAAAAAAAATGTAATACAAATATACAATCAAGACAAAGCTAGTCCATATGTAGCATGTTTATTGCAATACAACTAGAGTTGCACCAGAATGAGCATCAGTACAATTTGTAACAGGTATGACTAATTTCAGGAGATATTGAAGCCAATCAACAATCCTACTTAAGAGGTAAAAAGTATTTTCAAAAAGAGGTGAAACAGAAAATGAGAAAATACAGTAACAAACTAACTAAAGCAGAAGCACATATTACAAAAGCACTGCATTTGTACCAGCCTTCTATCAACAGTTCAACACAAGCTCTTCTTGAACGAGATCTGCTTGCAGTACCTACCCTATTTGTTTTTCATATAAAAGTATAAAACAACTAACACACTATATATACATTTCCATAACATTGTGACTTGGAACTGGAAAAAATAAATTATAAATAACCAATCAGCCTCCCTGCATCTTAAACTAGACATGCAGCATAGCTGAAACAAACAATCAAGTAATGCCTAAAGGAGAAGATAAATATATCTTCCACATTGGTGGCCTAAAAAACAAGGAGACAGGCTTATAACAATCTGGTGGGCAAAAACGAAAATTGCAGGAAAGCCTTTGAAAGCATGTGCATATTTCCACACACATATATTCACTTCTCGGACTAGTCTAAGCTAAATGCAACATAGCAATTCATTCAAGAAATCCAAACATCCCAAAACTTGTCCAAACAATAACTTCAATAGCCCTAGTTATTTCTTTGTCAATCTAACGACACGCAGTCGTCAGATTAACCTTCATTATAGACATTGATAACAGTGACTGAACAACAGTAACATCAGAAATTCCAGTCAGTCCAACCCTTTGCCCCAGAGAAAGACAAACAGATGAGTGTCATATTGTAAAATAAATTAAGAGGCATTCTATCCAAAAAAAAAGCAAAATTCCACAAAAGCCAAGACAAAAAAAAAGAAAGTAAAATAACAAGCAGCATTATATATATATATATATATATATATATGTATGTATATTAAGGAGCATTAACACTAAATGCAGCAATCAGCAACAATGCACATGACCTGCCAAATACTTCCGACAGTAGAAAACTGCATATTCTGTGTATGGGTGCTAATGGGAGCTAAACCAAAACAGAAATACAAGAAAGGTTTTTGCAACACAGATTGATACTAATACACGATACAAACTTAAGTGACTTGAAGTAATTAGATATGCAGTCAACAAACCTGGTTATGAGCTGGGAACGAAGTAACTTGAAGTAATCAGATATGCAGTCAACAAACCCATGCATATTCTGTATGGCCGTATGGGTGCTAACTTCCATACTTCCTCACAGCTGCGTCTGGAAGTTCCTGCACATTTTTGATATGTTAATCAGCTTGAGATGAAAAGGTAAAGTAATATTTGTAATTTTGTATCATAAACAAACATACATGCAGACATCATTGTGCAGCAACCAAGATCAAGGGCATATAAATCAATTAAGATGAAACTAAAGTAAACAACATAGATCTAATGACCAGCATGTTACACCAGCATTGCAAATGCACATCTACCATAAACTGAACTATAGTGAACTTAACTAAACAGAATGTCAACCAAGCTACAAACTGATGATATATACAAAAAGCAGATCAGGTAAATGCAACAAGTTACCACTAGTCCACTACCCATTTACCCTTTGCCATTTCTGTAATTACCTGATGGAACGAAATTGAAAGAGTCTGAGTAATGACAGTTATTCAAACAAGCAACAACACAAATAAAAGAGCACAAGAATTGCTGACGCAGTGTAAAGCTCTCCACTGAGGAAACTTCACTGCGTGGCTTTTAACGTAGCCAACATGAGAATCAAATCCAATATGAATCAAGGTTGTTACAGATCACAAGTAGTGGTATTCAACTCAACCACATTGACTAGCAACAATGCTAACTTGCTCACAACTGTAAAAGACCTATTCTAAACAAATATGAAGCAATCTGTATAGATGAAGAAATTTGGACACGCCTTCAAATTCAATCTTGCCTTGCAGCTTCACTGATCTCAAGCACATATGCAAGTGATGAATGCAATGAACAAGCAGTATGATCAATCAATCAAACAAACATTGTGAGTGTTCTAAAACAGTTAGTGCAGACTATGCAGCACAATTAAAATTATCAATCAGAAAAACTCTGACTGCTACTATGTAGTTTCAAAACCTTTTATAGAAGAGAAAGACTCCCCCTCAATCCAATCACATTAATCACAAATTGAGATAAGCTTGGAAGGTTTTTTAAACACATCGTGAGACTCAACTAATCCTTACGAATATCATGTAATTGTCATCTCTAAGGAAAGTTATCTGATAAGCAATCATAACCATTCTAAATGCATATACGATTTCGTGAACTTCTTTCCTTAAACATTATAAGATAGCAATTAGTTTAGTTCCACAATATATGCATCAATCACACGCAAATTGATATGATATGCAAATTAAAAGCTCTCTAAACCTAGACCATATTTTCATAATTATATGGAGGAAAAAGAATCGTGTACAATCAATGCGCCTAACCCTAATTGATTCCTATTAGGAAAAATCTTTTTAACAAAAGATTGCCAATTAAAATAAACAAACCTAAATCAATTAGGTCTTCAAAGGGATGATTTTAACTGGTGAAAAATATCTTTGGATAATAAAACATAAGAATAGAAAGATACTTTCCGAAAACAAACTCCCTAAAACCTAGGACTGACTTGAGGATTGCAACACAGGTTGCAATCCCAATGCATATGCTGACTCATGAGATGCATTTACCTGTAACGTATTTGAGATCAGTATTAGGCCCTTTTCCAGCTTCTTCAGAGATGAATTGTCATGATATACTTCACTAGCTTCGTATGAGAATGCCAACAAATAACATGTACAAAATCTTGTACTTACAATTTCCCTACTAAAGTTTGGATTGCCCCAACTACAATTGCCAAAGGACTACAACCAAAACCACAAATTGGTCATAATTCGTAGAACTTTATCACTCCTAGATTATGATAGTTAGCAAGACCATTGAGAAATGGCACTCTTGAAGAAGTTCTTGGACACATTGAATTCAACTAAGGATGATTGGAGATAAAGCACCAGACAAATTAAGGCCAATGAGATTTATTGAAGTTACCTTGGACATTTCAGAAGCAAGAACATCAACCTTCCCTTGGTAGTTGAGCGTTTGACGATCAGAGAGAGATATACTAAGAGGGAAAAAAAAAAAAAAACTCTTTAAGGTTAAGGGTCTTGGTGACACTAAAACTCTTTTTTTTTTTTTTTGCTTTTATTGGTTCTATAAATATAAAAACCAATTAGAGACACACCATCAGAAATATTGGTGAGCAGTGAGCACAAATTGGGTAGACACACTATTAGCCTAATAGTGCGTAGGAAATGGTATCCTTAGACCATCTCCAACAGATGGGTCTTTTGCCAGATGGACATCTAACGGTTACTTTTGACCAACCAATCTATACTCCAACCCATGTGCCTTTTACACGTGGATTTGACAAAAGGCTCTCCTCTGTCAAATTTGACAGCTTCTTCTCCTTCTGTCTTTTATTTTTTTATTATTTCTCTCTCACTCTCTTTCCCTTTCACGTCTTTCTTCCTCTCCTCTCACCCAGAACTTCAAGCTTCCTCTCTTCAAGTTTCTTTTCTCTTCTTGAATATCAGGAACATGGATAAAAAAATTTCGACTTTGGAGAGAGAATCAACGCCGAGAAGATCCGACTGCTCCGGTGACTTCGTGTCAGTTTCCGGCCACCGATTGACTTGCATGAGGTAGGAAAATTAATCCTCTTGTCGTGCTCTACTCGTACTATCATTAGTTTTTTATTTTGCTGGAGTTTTGAACAATTGATTTTTTGGGTATGACGTCAGTCACCGTGTTCGTGATTTCCGGCGGCTTAATACCAAAACAGAATAAAAAACTTTACGAATGGAGAAGAGAAATTGAATAATGGTTTGTCAAACAACCCAAGGCCACCAAGCATGAATATATTGATCGAAAGCATTTACAGGTGCATAGGCTGGTATAAATTGAATGGGTTGTGAAGTTTGGAGGTGGGTCAAATAGTGATTGGGTGCCCTTAGTGTTTGCAGGTATTTGATCAAATGCCTCACTTAGCTCTTTTGATTTTTCAAATTTTGTTTTGTGGTTCTGTTGTGCATACTGTGATTGATAGAATGTAAACAACATGAGTGTATTGGCAATAGATAACTATAAGGTGGACTCATTCATCACTAGTAGAACATTCAAACTATTTTCATACACTCTAATGTGGGGAAATTGAGATTTTAAATTGATGTATTGGCAATAGATAACTATAAGGTGGATTTGTATACTATTCACCCGTTTGTTGAATTCAGTATATTTATTGCGTGATATATTTGGTCCCAGACGATAGGTGATGCAGCAGGACAGACCACCAAAGTAATTCAAGATTCCAAGCCCGTTTCTTCATCAACTGTTGAGACCATTTCATCAGCGAATCCTGTCGTGATTACTGGAACTGTTGGAGTAATATTCCTCACATACTTCCTTCTTCCTCCAATTTGGTCTGCTCTTTCTTTTAACCTCAGAGGATACAAAGGTAGTACAACCTTATTGTGATATGATATTGCTTCAAGAAAATCCATAAATAAACAATTCAAGTACCTAGTCTTTGGAAGATATGAATAAACCAGTTTAAAGATTGCATGTTTTCGGTTTTGGCTTAACATACATAATTTTATCATCATTTGAGGCTACATATTTGTTCTGAAGCTGTCTGTATAACATGGATGTACTAATAGCTAATGTGCTATGGTTGTACTACTCAGGTGCCCTCACTCCTGCTCAAACCCTTGAAGATTTTGTTTTGTGGTTCTGTTGTGCATACTGTGATTGATAGAATGTAAACAACATGAGTGTTTTGAGAGAATTTCTTGTGTATTTCTTCTCTAAGTTCAATATCACATTTACATCAGGAGCATAAGGTTGTGCTTTGACACTGATGTGAGCAGAGACTTGCATATTGTCTAGTCTTGGATCAGTATTGCCTCTCAATCCCATATCGGGATTGTTATCAAACTTCAATCCTGTAGGTTTGAGATCTTGATAAGTAGTGTCATTGAATTCCAATCCTAAATTAGGATTGTATTTACTTTCCAGTCCTATATCCTTAACAGTGATAAATGCAGATGATTAAAGCATGTTTCTATTGCTGTCATGTTTCTATTACCCAACATAAAGGAAAAGAAAGGTTGTGCAAGTCTTTAGGTCAATTCAATGGACCTTCTAGTAAGCCTTCAGAAAGCAATAGTTTGGATCAGAAAGCAATAGTTTGTATGGGGATCAAAAAAGCCTTCTAGTCTTTTTAGTTTGTATCAGTGCCTTTGGTTTCCAGTGAAGTATTATATGTTTATGTCTTCATCTGTTTAGGTTTGCTGCTATGTATTCCCATATTGAAGCATTCATTGTATGATCTTTAATTTACAAGATAAAAAAAAGGGAAACCAACATAAATAGAATTATATATATTGAAACTAGAAACTGCTCACACCCTCTAGGTGTGGAAAAGTGGGTGGTTATCAGTTTAAAAATGGGTAGTTAATATATTTTTTTATTGTTTTAGTGTTTTGACGATTATGTCCTGTAGAATGAAAATTGTGCTTTGTTTTTTAATATTTTAAGGGTATTTTAGTACATTTTTTTAGTTTTGGCTAACAAAGCCTGTTCTATTAATATTAGTATAGATAATATTCAAATTTGACATCTCCATTAGAGCTAAAATTAGTCAAAATGTTAACATGTCAATTTTGCCATGTCATATGTCAAATTTAAATTTGACCAAGGGTAAAAGACATAGCCATTAGGACCTTAGCCCACTTTTGTAGTAGTGCTTTAGATATGAAGAAGTCCCAATATATTTAGCCAGATTCGTAAAACTAGTGGGAGGGCTCAGCCACCGGAAATCTACTCTCATAGTCTCATGGGATTTGTTGTCACCATTTTCCCCACATTTTCAAGTGCCAACAAACAGAATCAAGGGATTGGTTGTCACAATCTGTTTTAATTTAATTTTGGCTGAACAATGGGATATGCTGAAATTTAATGATGAGTATGAAGACAAAGAATCAGCTTAACATTGTTATTGATACTGTTGAGAGATAATACTACAAAAGGAAGATGACCCAAAGAAAAAGAAACAAATGAACAAAAATGATCATTATTGAATAGTAATAGTACAACTGAGGACAACCAGAATGTCCCCGAGGCAAAGAATTTGAGGCCACCACCAAGATTTTCTGGAAATGGGTGCTTCAATCAACACTTCTCCCTTTACACATACAAGAACATTTAGAACGGCATCTTCTTTGGCTTGAATGTCCTCTCAATGGGCTTGCTCTGATTAGAAGAGGAACCCAGTTGGTTCCCAGAAAACCCATTTGACTTCTTCATCGGAGAGGCACTGTGTAATACAAGGCAGATAATATGAGAGGGGATGTAACTTCGTTACAATGCCTAAATAGAAAGAAGTTTACCTCCTCTGGAACGCTGTTCTCTTCATAACAACAGCATTTCTCACCTCAGGACTGCTCAAATGGAAGAGCCAAAAAAGGTTAAACCAGGAATGTAAAACCAGAATCTGTGATTGAGCATACAAGGCTTCAAGAAAATCATCAGAACACTTTAATAATTGCCCAAGTATCGAGACCTTTTTTGATGCAATATGTTTTGGGTATCATTTTATGGTAAATGAGGCCAAGTTTTATGAAAAGGAGTTCATTTTTTTTCTAAATCTCATGTTTACTGAATAGAAAATATCCTAATCAGAGCCTTGACCCCGGTTACAAAGGAATCATATCTAAAAGTAAAAACATGTTGCATGCCATATTAGTTTGTATAAGACCATATGTGATATACACAAATCGGAAAATAAACTGCAAATTGGAGGGAAGAATATCAGTACACAAGTCATTCGGGCATGCCGCACCATGCTTCATCATAGAAAATTACATTACGTTTCAGGCTTTCTTGGTCCATACTTAGGTCTCATTAGTTGTTTTTTGGTTTTTCTTTTCTGTGCTAGTCTTGGGCCTGTCTTCTTTTTTATCAAAGGAGGCTAAGGCCCAATTTGAGCTTTTAGAACCAAAACCGTTTTTAGGTCTAATCCAAGGTGTTTGGTAAAATCTTAAAAAGCTACCTTTGGTCACTCTAGCTTCTCCCAACAGCAGGTTTTCAGAAGCTACAATTTGTAGCTTTTCAAAATGGCTTCTGCAGACGGAAGGTGAAAAACAAGAATTTGACATAAATCCACAGAGACTGCAAAATCACTGAAGATTGAGTAATTTGGACACAAACCCACAGAGACTGAGGGAAGAAGACGGAGGAGGACAAGTTGAGACGCCGTATCCAACGAGCTCCGACACCACAATCTCAAAGCCAATTCTCACCGATTTGACTCAAAACCCCCATTGAACCAGACCATTCAGACTTTCAGAGCTCTCGAAGTCATCGAGAGGGACTTCCTCGCCACCACCGAAAGCTTCACCTCTCTCTTCTCCTCCCTTGGCCTCACCTCCTCGAGGTCTGCAATTTAATTGATCGTGCATCTTCTTCTGCCCCTGTCTCTCCCTTTCTGAACAATCTGCAAATTCATCCCATTAATTTCTTCCCAGCAAATTGAGTGGGTAAAGGTTTCGCGATTTTGCACCATGCAATTTCAATAGTTATCTGTACTTGGTAACTCATGAATTGAAATGGTTGCTGGGGAGTGATTAGAAAATAGAATGGTCTTGGACTCCTGGGTATGGATCTCGACCAAAAAGAGATAAAGATGAAAAGAATGTTTTATTATGTTGATGATCACAATCTCAAAAAAGTTATGTTAATTATCTTTTACATATGGTCATTGTCTTTAAAAATTAATATTAATTACGTTTTATTCTCACAGCACTTTTGAAAAATAGTTTACCAAACATTTAACTACTTCTCCTCACAGCAGAACCAAAAGAACTTCTGGCCACAGCAGAACCAAAAGCACTTCTGCTCATAGCACAGCAATGCCAAACTAAGCCTAAGTCATTTTTCTTTTTTTGAGTAAGGAAGATCGACAAGAGACGGGTTGCTTTTTGGTTAATTTTATTTATTCTTTGGGTTACCTAGTTTCTTGTTTTTGCGCTTAACAAAAAAAAGGTGGGTGTGTTAGGAGTGCGCTGAATAGCATGTTTGTGTGAGGGGTGTGCTAGTATAGTGTGCTCTATAATGACTCTTTCTGACAGCCTTTTGGGCAAGTCTTTATTGTACTACTTGCTAAATTGCATAATAATTGACATTTTCAACTCAAAAAAAAAAAAAAAAAAAAAGATAGATAGTCTAATTTTGCTTTCTTTAGCAAGTTGCTCTTTGTGTTGGAAACGTTGTAGTTGCCAGCAAAAATTAACCAGAACCACTGCAAGGAAAAACAATCATTCTGTATTCTATTTAATGTATCAGTCTTTGACGGGTAGATTTGGATAAAATCAATAAGATGATAGATCAAGATCCAACTATATATAAGAGAACAGAAAACCTACCTCCTCCACCCCCCAACCTCTTTTATTTCTTGATGGTGGAAGTGGAACCTTTTCATAGAGACGATCGAACATGCCGACTTTGTTTCCCTACAAAATATGAATAGTTCATAACTCATTTTTTTTTCTTTTCTTTTGGATCACTTCAGATAAGAGCAACAGTGCAGTAAGTACTACACCAGCCTTTGAAGCTAAAAATTGTAAATTATGCAAGGCTTAACCACAAAGCTAGAGAGCAAGTATTTCAACAAATTAACAAAATGATCCTTGCCCTGCTAAAATATGATGAGGGAAACATTAGTGCATCTTCTTTTTTATATGAATTCTTCAACCGGTCAGCCGCTTCATTTTCAGCCTCATCCACTTCCCTCAATTTGGCCTGAAAGTAACCACCCAGTTAGATAATTATACAAATTTCTCATAGAATCATTGAATAGATCTACAACTTAGCATTGTTTTAGGGAAACTAAAAGACACAAATTTGGCTGGCCAAAATGAAGAAAAACCCACCAGATACAATTGCAACCGTCTGAAATTGACTTTCTTTTTCCTCATCCTTTCGATCACCAGATTAGTCCTCTCAATACCAAACTCCTTCTCATAGAATTTCTTCCACAACTCATCGGTTACTGGACTCAAATCCCTACCCTACAAATAACAACTCAACAAACATATCAGAACAATTGCTAGAGCATGGCAAAAAGATTTCAAGAAAAAAAAAAAAACAACAACACTGAACCACTTACTTTCGTACTCTTCTCGATATGCATCAGACTGGTCTTCTGTACAATGTGGCAAGATTTGCTAAGGAAAATCAAAATCCGTTTGGCCTACATCCCCAAGGTACCACTTACTCTCTCTTACTCACTCACCGCCGGCGAATTTTCAGGGACGGAGAGTCCTCCTCCTCCCCTTACTATATATCACTGAAGCCGATCACACCAGGTTCAATTTCTGATCTGTATTCTTATTCGCGTTTTCTTGCTCTTGTTTTTTATTTTTACTCTGGTTTGGATCAACAATTTTCGTTTCCCTAAATCGAAAGACCCTTCATTTGTAATTGTGTGTTGTTTGCTGAGACAAGTATGGAACCGAGTGAAAACGAGAATTCGGGATTCGATAAGAAACAAAATTTGAACCCGATCTCAGTTTTTTACCGTCGCACAGAGCTGTGTGTATTGGGCATAGTTGATTACAGATTAGGTTAAGTGCTTAGTGTTGTCGATGGTTCTTGTAATTTTCTGCAAATGCTATGCGGTGAAACATAGTTGATTCCATCGACTAAAAATGATCATGTTCTAAATGCTGGTTCTGGTGGTGATCATATTTTTGTAGTTTGGAATTGGATTTTTGAGATATTGTAAGGTTCCGTAAATGTGCTATAGTTAATGAGGAATCGAAGGAAACTTTGTGGGGATGAGCCTGACCCTGATCTTGAGATAAAAGGTTACTTGCATTGTTGGGTATATGTTTATTTCGAGTTTAGGGAGCTTTCTGTTCTTGGAATTCTCTTGTTTACTTCCATCATACAGAGGCTGTGGCATGTTGCGATTGTCGTTAAATAGCCCATCTTACTGGTGGAAGAAAACGAGTTCTTATTGGTGCTTGTATATGTTGTATATGGGATTTAAGGATGGTCTATAGGCAACAAAGTGTGCAGAATTTTAAGGTTGTTGTTAGGGATTTGGCCCTAACTACTGGAAATCACAGATAAAGCTAAAGATAAAATGAAGGGCTAAACAAAAGCAAGTAAAATTTGTATTATCTCTGATGCATTTCTCTACAAGATAACGTCCTATATAGCTAGACGTTGCCATGGCCAACACCTGCCACCGCCACACAGGTGACTAGTACAACCCAAGATTCTTCTACGAGGACCACCCAAAACGACAATCAACCACTAAATGGAAAGTGCAATGTAAAGGTTAAAGTAAAATAGTATATAGTAATTAGTCACATCCGATATTGACATTCATAACAATCCACCCAGCTTCAAAAAGAACTTGACCTCAAGTTCTACTGAGAGGTTGGGTCTGTGCTGTCAGGGTCAAAACGGGGAAACCGGAGTAGAATATCTTCTGCATCCTCCCAAGTAGATTCCTCACGTGAAGTGCCCAGCCATTGAACCAGCCATTGAGTGCCAGCAGCTCTGTTCTTCTTGAAAACTCTTCTGTCCAGTACAGCAACTGGTTCCCACTTTGGATTGGATGGATCACTAACAAATGGCAAATGGGGTTCCACTGTAGCAGTATCACCCAATTTCTTTTTTAGTAAAGAAACATGGAAGACATTGTGGATCCGAGCTGTTGGTGGTAACTTCAACTTATAAGCAACCTTCCCCACCCTTTCCAATACCTCGAAGTGTCCATAGAACCTCTTAGACAATTTATGGAACTCACTCTTGTGTACCGATTGCTGCCTGTAAGGTTGCAGCTTGAGATACACATGATCACCTACAACAAACTCTCTCTCACTGTGCTTCTTATCATAATAGCCTTTCATCCTGGACTGAGCTAACTGAAGGTTTCTTTTGAGTGTAACAAGCAATGTATCTCTATTTCTGAGCTGATTGTCCACTGCAGCAACTGAGGTTGAGCCTGGTAAGTAAGGTATCACAGAAGGTGGTTCATAACCATAAAGAGCCTGAAATGGTGTCATCTGGATTGCAGAATGATAAGCTGAGTTGTACCACCATTCTGCCCAAGGTAAAGCCTGCACCCATGTAGTTGGTTTCTCACTCACAACACATCTTAGATATTGTTCAAGTGTCCTATTTAAGTTCTCAGTTTGTTCATCACTTTGGGAGTGATAAGCAGAGGACTTGTCAAGGCTTGTGCCCTGCAATTTGAAGAAAGATTCCCAAAAAAGACTGAGGAATACGGGGTCTATAGGCAACTAAGTGTGCAGAATTTTAAGGTTGTTATGGGCATATCCATCTTTAAAGTAGAATGTCAAAAGGGCTTCATGTTTTTCAGAAGTTTTACTTCATTATTTAATTATGGTAAGTTCGTCAAACTGGATTAGAAATTAAAGAGATTTGTGTTTGGAGCCTTCTGAGCTATACAAATATTTCCTTACATTTGGTTATGGCTAATTGAATTTTTGTTCTTTTTACTAATCCTGATTACATTCATTCTTATTTAGATCTTTGAAAACATGTCTGGGCAAAGCCAGCGTTTGAATGTGGTTCCCACTGTTACAATGCTTGGAATTATGAAAGCTCGTCTTGTTGGTGCGACAAGAGGCCATGCTCTCCTCAAGAAGAAGAGTGATGCTCTAACTGTTCAGTTTCGTGCCATTCTTAAAAAGATTGTGTCATCCAAAGAATCAATGGGAGATATTATGAAAACCTCCTCCTTCGCCCTTACTGAAGCCAAGTATGTTGCTGGTGAGAACATCAAACATATTGTTCTCGAGAATGTCAACACTGCCTCTCTTAAAGTTCGATCAAAGCAAGAGAATGTTGCTGGTGTAAAGCTCCCAAAATTTGAATACTTTACTGAAGGTGAGACCAAGAACGACCTCACTGGATTGGCCAGAGGTGGACAACAGGTTCAACTGTGCAAGGCTGCTTATGTGAAAGCAATTGAGGTTCTTGTGGAGCTTGCTTCACTTCAAACATCATTTTTAACCCTTGATGAAGCAATCAAGAGCACAAATCGCAGGGTCAATGCTCTGGAGAATGTGGTGAAGCCTAGGTTGGAGAATACAATAACTTATATCAAGGGGGAGTTGGATGAGCTGGAAAGGGAGGACTTCTTCAGGTTAAAGAAGATACAGGGATTTAAGAAGAGGGAAATTGTCAAATTGAGAGACAGATGGCAGCTGCTAAGAACTTCGACGACCAGGCTGCAGAAGTTATTTCTTTAAAGAAGGGTATTTCACTAAATTCAGCTCAAAATTTGTTGTCTGGAGGTATGGGAAAGGACGAGGATATCATTTTCTAATCGGGATGCTAGCTTTATATGTTGGTTCTTAGAATGTGTGATTCTGGCTGTGCTTCTTGTTGTTAAGAGGTAAATTTCTATTATTATTTAGCTGGACAGTCTTTTATGTACTGAATAAAAGCTCCGTCTCCCTAATGTATGTTTCTATTTATTTTGTATTATTTGTCAGTAAACTTCATCAGTGCGAGGTTTTGATTTTGTTGCCTGGAAGGTCTTTGGTTTATTTACATATATTACGACAACATTGCTGTCTGATTCACTTCGCGATGTTGTATAGACGTGTCTGCTTTGCATATGAAGTTGCTTCACTTCAAACGTGTCTGCTTTGCATATGAAGTTGCTATACATTTTAGCTAGAAATGGGTTTCTATACAATGTGGAGGAAGGTCTACGTACATTGCATAGATAATTCAAAATAAAAAACAAAGAACAAATTGGTTTTGTGTACCTGTGGAGATGACAGGAAATGACGCTTCCATTGTTGAGCCAAGCCTTGTTTCCTTTTTTGCTTCGGTTACCATGATCCATGCATTAAATTGTGCTCAATTTCTTTATTCAATTATTATTATTTTTTTTACCTGTCGATCCCTTTTCTATCCTGGTTTTCATTACTCAGGTGATTGAAGATTTCCTTAATTAGTGCATCATGCAACCACCAGCTAGCTCGAGTCGTATACTTAACCGGCTCTATATATATCAGCTCAACATGAATTAATTGGACTAGAACCATACAGAAACTGAACAATTTAACAATTATGATAGAAACAAGCTATGAAGTGAACTGCATCACAATTTACACACATATAAGCGTTTACAGAAACACTAATTGTTCCAAAAGCAGACAACGGAATTTCACAAACAATTTTCACCGAGACTTGAAAGACAGCAGTGGTTGTCCATCTAATGAAGAACCGGTGTCCATATGAGAGCCTGTTGATGTAGAAACATCCCAAACCTCGGCTATTTCCGTTTGGACATGTTCAACCTCTGCCATGTGTTCGACATCAGAAGATTTACTTGACATTAGAATTCCCTCCAACTCAGCTGCTATTTCTTTCATAGTTGGACGCTTCTTTCCTTTCATATTCAAGCAACGTTTTGCAAGATTAGCAACCGCCACTATCTCTTCTTTCTTACCACCCTTCATAACTTCAGCATCAAGAATATCAAACAAACAACTCTCCTCCATGGACACAATGAAATGTGTTGCTAGGCTTCTCCCATCTTGTTTCCCTTCCTGCGATCTTGTTACAGAAACTGGTTTTTGTCCAGTCAAGAGTTCGGCAAGGACTACTCCGAAGCTATAAACGTCGCTCTTGTCTGTAAATTGGCTAGACTGGAAGTACTCAGGGTCCAAATAACCAAATGTTCCGTTTACATGTGTCATGGTAAGATGTGTTTTGTCAATGGAAACAGTTCTTGATGTCCCAAAGTCTGCAACTTTTGCTCTATATTTATCATCCAAGAGTATGTTTGAAGACTTAATGTCTCGATGGTAAATGGGCATTGAAGCAGATGAATGTAAGTAGGAAAGGGCTCCAGCAACTTCCATACCAACTCGTAATCGCATTTCCCAAGTTAGAGGAAAATCCTCATCACGGCTGTGAATGTATTGAGAAAGGGTTCCGTTGGGTAAAAATTCATAGACCAATAGGGGAACTTCGCTCTCTAAACAACATCCCAAGAGTTTAACCACATTCCTGTGGTTAATTTGTGAAAGAATGACAATCTCATTAATGAATTGACTCACTTCTCCTCCATCTACTACTTTTGACTTCTTGACAGCAACATTTCTTCCATCTGTCAACATTCCTTTATAAACAGTACCTTGGCCTCCTTCACCAAGAATTCTGTGTACATTAAACCGGTCTGTGGCTTTCTCCAACTCCTTTGCATTGAACAACTTAATCTTCTCAACATTGACTTCGCCAGAAGATAACTGTTGCTCCAACAACAAACCACCATTCAGTCTAAAAAACTTTTGCTTTCGCTTAATGTTTTTCCTTTTCTTTATGACTTTGTGCAACCACCATGCGCCAATGATATGAAACAACAGTCCAAAGACACTGCAGGGAACTGAATTGCTCAATAAAATTAGAATAATGTAGTAACTTGATCAAGAACCTAACAAATATTTGCTTCATATAACCTTTTTTTGCCGAGAGTTTCTATTGGGATCTCCAAATCTGCTCACTTGACATCACTCTTTTATGAATTATTAAATAACATATATAACCTACTATAAAATGACTATTAAGGACAATAATTATACCCAAATAATTGTTATATTTATTTTCTCTAGACTTTCCAATTCAATAATATTAGATTGCATTCTTTATTATTTTCCCTATCTATTTTCATTTTCCAATTTCACTACATACTCATTAAAGCATTCATATATATTTAATAAGAAATAAAACTATGATTAAGATAAAAATGTATGATATGCATATTGAACGCATATTGGTCAGGGAGAACAAAATAAATTGTATTATGACATAAATCTAAATCTATCCATTATATTTGCAAAAAGAAGAAAAAAAAATAGAGCTAGCAAATAAAAATAAATAAAAAATATTTAAATAATTAATCATGAGGTACAGAAAATAGAGAAACATGAAGTAAAATGATTAATCTGTTTTTTTTTTTTGCACAGCTAAAAAAGAAAAAGTAAATAAAAAAATCACATAATAGTTCATGTTATTTTATTTTTATTAATTTTTAAAACTCAATACCTTGTGTTTGATTTTTTTATTATTGGATAAGAGATTTATGTTGTCTGATTAAGGAATAGAGATGTAATTAAGATTTATAGAGTAATTAAATCATTGAAATGACTAAGTTTTTTATTATAAAGATCTTAGTTTGTTTGTAAATTATATGAGTGAGATTATTTGAGGAATTTTAGTGAGGTTTAATGAGTAAATTTAGTATTTGAAAATTTGATAGGAGGTGTAAAAAGCATAAAGGTCAAGTGAGTAAATTTGGAGGTTCCAATAGAAAAACTCTTTTTTGCCCTCTAAAATATAGAGCTGTTAGTAATCAAAGGGTATGAAATTAGAATTTAGAGAATGTAGAGGCATACCGATAATGGCCAGTTTAATCGGATGCAATGGCCGAGGTTGTGGGGACAGTGGCTTGTAGCAATAATAGGACCCATTAAAATTGGAACAACTATCGGAACCACAGCTTTTTGGATCCTCGCATTCATTGATATCTAAAATTGAATTTATGACGATAAATTACCAAATTGAAAGATGGATTGAAGATCAATTAAAAAATTCTAGCTATATCGACAATGTTCAAAAATGAAATTATTTAGTGTGCATCCACAAATAAGGGTTGTAGAAGCTTACCTTGACATCCACCACGAAGATAGGGGTTTCCTTGATAGCCCTTTAAGCAGGAACATTGACCAGAATCAGATTCGCAATTCCTGTTCACGTTGTCCTCAGTGGAATTATCTATATTTCCATCAATCGACCAATCTAGCACTATGGGGACGTCGTCCATCTCAGCAATGGCAGAAGTATTTGTTGAATTTGACGTAAACCAGTCTGGATCTACCAGGAATGAATACTTACAAGTACTTATTTCACTGGTATCATTTGTACTTATTTCACTGGTATCATTTAGTATCAACTCTCCAAAACCAATCTTGAAGGCTGTACCAAGTGATGAACGAAGGGATGTCTGACAACAGTCAATACCACCGCAGCTATGATTTACTAATATGCTACTCTGATCATTGCAAATGGACAAACAGACAGCCGATGCTTCTCGCTTACTTTCTCCTTCTGTTCCTCCCGTGGTCCACAGCCATGCAAGCCTCCCGCAACTCACTGAAGTGAACTTGTTCCTATCGGAGAACCAAAAAGGGGTTGGCCCCAGGTTGGGTACTGTCTGGCTGGGGTTTGGCTTGTTAGGGCAATCGGAGAAGGTGATAGGATTTTTTATTTTTAGTGTGCCCGCAAGAGATATCTCCAGAACCTCCGGTCGACTGTCGTTAAGGTTCAAAAAAGGTTTGGGAGGGCTGGTCGAGCTGTCACACAATATTTGGAACCACGTTCCGTTACTACAATTCGGTCCAATTCCAAAAGGATATGGGATTTCTATGTCTCCACAGTGGGATTGACAATTAGGCTTTGCTAACGAGGGTGATGATGATACGCCAAGTATTGCACTACAGCTCAAAGACCACAAGGTCATGAGACTAATATCAAGTAGAAGCAACTGGACCTCCATTTTGCTTCTCCTCAATTGCTCCTTGATATCTTCTTCCTCTTATTCCTTACCTATTTATATAAGGAAGCTTGGAGTTGATGAGTAATTTGGCGACTATTTCTCAAGTCTCAACTTGTTTAGATGGTCTGATTACTCTATAATTGACTGACTCAAGATTAATGCATACAGTTGGCTTCATTATTATTGATTATTCTATTATTTTATGAAAGTTTTCTTTTGAAAAGTACTTGTGTGCATGCCATCCTCTGTTCTAATATTTTGACTAATCTGATTACCCTGCAATTGACTGACTCGATGAGTCCATATTTGTCTGTTTTTATTACAGCCGGTCATGTACGTTGTGGAAAATTATAATCTACAATTGATTGACTCGATTAGTCCATATTTGTCTGTTCTTATCACGGTCGGTCATGTACGTTGTGGAAAATTATAACATGGTCCCGGACCACAATACACGTGGTGGTCCGGAGTGATGTTATTGGCTCATGTGATTCGTAGTGATTTCTGATTGGTCTCTTAAATTAATTTATCTTTTCTTTTTTCACCCCTTGCATGGTCCCCACCACATTCGAGTGATATTATTGGTTGAGACCACCATATGACAGTGTCACGTGGTACTCTAGGACCACAGAATAATTCCTCGTATGTTGTAAGTTTTATTATAATCGATCTTCTTCCTTGTGGAAGAAAAAGCTAGATAGAGTTACATATTAGTTTTATGTTTAATCAATTTGAGGAATATCCGAGATGGAAGTATACATATACAAGTGAAACGAAGAAATTTAGGGTGATACCTGAACAAGTCTAGGTCAACACTGTACGTAAGAGTTGAGAAAAAGTGGAAAACGCTACAATTACAAGGTATACTAATGATGGTAAGTTCTGTAAAACTGTATCAAGGATCACCAAGCACAAAAACATAAACATAGAAATACATAGATGTAATCAATTATACAAAAGTAAGATAAATACCTTGTACTGTTAGGCCATCTCTTGAACAAAGGTTGATATATACAAGCTCTTTTATTCTCTCCAATTATCCTTATGTATGTCTCTACATGGGGCGGAGCAACACTTTAGTGAGAACTATATATTTAGGTGTTATATCATAAAGTACTCGAGGTATCTTTACAGTATTCAGTTGCATCAAAAATAGGAAAGCAATTTTAAGAACTTATCTGAATAGGATCCTTAAGATTTGTGGCCTCAATCCTAAGTGTCAAGCCATGTCACCTATACACCTCACTAATTTGTCAAATCATGTCATGTCATTCTTGAATAAAAAGACTATCTTATCATTTCAAAATCTAATGGCTCTAAATTATTTTAGCTTTCTTCTAGAAACGATACATTATTTTTTTTTTTATTATATATATATAATTCATCTAAAAAAAATTATATTTATATATTTTTGTGAATATATATATTTATCTATAATTCGTCAATATATATATATATATATATGTTGTTGAATATATAATGGCTCTAAATTATTTTGACTTTCTTCTAAAAAAAAAATATTGTTTGGTTTTTTTCCTTTCTTTCTTTTTCATTATTTTGGATTTTTTTTCATTATACATATTCAAAAAAAAGTATGGGTGTATATATATATATATATATATATAATTCATCCAAAAAATTTATATATTTTGGATGGAGAATTAATGTGGTGTGTGTGTATATATATATATATATTAATATCGTAATTGTAATCCATGAAATCTGGTAAATTGAAGTAATATTTAAATCTTTTAATAAATAAATTTAATAAAATTAATGGAATATTAGTTACCTTACATTAACAAGTTAATTTGAAAAGTCAAAAATTAAATTGGATTCACAAAAATGGAAAGAAAATGTATTTAAATTGTAATTTTAACTCATAAAATCTGGTGATTGAAAACCTAGATATCTAAATTGATTGGGAAGTTGATATCTGAAAAGAAATTGCTTAGTATAGAATACAATATATTGCACATGAGGAAATTAATTTTTGAAAGTATACTTGTTTTGTTGATCCCAAATTTTTCAATAAACAATAATGATTTTTAAATGTGAATGATAGCTTCTATTTTAGTGCAAATATGTCATTAGAAAAAAGTTTCCAGTGAACTCTACTTGTTCATTATTAGCTACTTAGTACTTTTTTGTTCGTACTTAGCTGACTTTCAATTTCAACGTGAATGATATATGACTTCAATTTTAGTGTGAATATGTTATTAGGGAAAGATTCCCCGTTGAACATTACTATTGGCTACTTAGTACTTACTTGTTCGTGCAAGACACACTAGCTTATTTTAAGTTTCAATGGATGATGGCTTCTATTTTAGTGTGAATATGTCATTCGGGAAAGGTCTCCAGTAAACTTTAATGGCTCATTATTAGCTACTTAGTACTTATTATTCATGTAAGACATCCTAGCTAATTTTAAATTTCAGTATGGATGATGACTTCTATTTTAGTGTAACTATGTCATTAGGAAAATGTTCCCAGTGAACTTTACTAGCTCATTATTGGCTACTTAGTACTTATTTGTTACTGTAAGACAATTTGGATGATGACTTCTATTTTAGTGTAATTATGCCATTAGAAAAAGATCCTCAGTAAACTTGACCGGCTCATCATTGGCTACTTAATACTTACTTGTTCGTGCAAAACATGTTAGCTCTTTCAGTTTCAGCAGATGATGGATTCTATTTAAGTGTGAATATGCCATTAGGTAAAGGTCTCTAGTGAACTCTACTAGCTCATCATTAGCTACTTAATACTTACTTGTTCGTGCAAGACATGTTAGTTCTTTCAGTTTCAGTAGATGATGGCTTCTATTTAAGTGTGAATATGCCATTAGGTAAAGGTCTCCAGTGAACTCTACTGGCTCGTCATTGGACACTTAGTACTTATTTGTTACTGTAAGACATGTTAGCTGATTTTAAATTTCAGTGTGGATGATGATTTCTATTTCTGTGTAAATATGTCATTAGGGAAAAGTCCCCAGTAAACTTTGCTGGCTCATTATTAGCTACTTATTACTTATTTGTTCGTGTAAGACATGTTACCTGACTTTAATGTTAATGTGGACGATGACTTCTATTTTACACCCTCCTTAATTGCACTTTTTATTTGATTATTGCTATCCATTATATTTATATGTCATATTATTTTGTTAAAAAAATACAAAAACCTATGAAAAAATGATGATATGTTAATTATTGAACAAAATAAAATACAAAATTAAAAAAACATATGGCCTAATGCAATAATGAGTTCAATATAACTACATAAAAATATATTAATACAAAAATTGAATGGGCTTTCGGGCGGGCTTTAATGGGCATATAACGGGCCGGGCCGCGGGCCGGGCTTGGGCTTTGAACCCTCCGCCCTAGCCTTGCCTCGTGCCCAATGGGCAGGGCCGAGATGGGCTTTTCTGCGGGCCGGGCGGGCGCCCATGGGCTTTTAGGCCCGCGGGCCAAATGATGACCCCTAGGTTTTAATTACGATTTCAATACATTTTCTTTCCATTTTTATTTATCCAATTTAATTTTTGACTTTTCTAATTAACTTGTTAGTGTAAGGTAAACTAATTTTCCATTAATTTTATTAAATTCAATTATTAAAAGAGTTGAATATTACTTCAATTTACCAAATTTGATGGGTTATAATTAAGATATTAATATATTTTCTTTCCATTTTTGTGGAATCAATTTTAAATTTGACTTTTTTTTTAATCAATTTTTTTTAAAAGAAAATTGTGGGTTAGAATTATGACATTAATATATATATATATATATATATTCCATATTAATTCTACATCGAATATACATATATAAATAGGGAAATGAATGAAAAGGTCACTTTAGAGAGTGAAATGATAAAAAGGTCACATAGTTTTCCACTTGATAAAAATGTCCATTGTGAATTGATAGTAATATTAATTTAATCCTTATGAATAATAAGTTGATGTTAAAAAAGGTTAGTTTTTAATTTTTTTTTATTCCGATTTTGCCCTGAGAGCCAAATACACGTTTGGAAAGAGAATCTTCATATCTAATTCACGGTCGTTTTCTCTCTCACTCCCGAGATCTCGAACAATTTTGATCGGTTTCTTTGGCCGTGATCCGCCGAAACACGTCGCCGTCGGCGAGAATGGAAGTACTCTAATGTCTCCAGCGACGATGCCTTCGCTCGCCTCTACTCCACCGTTGAGTCCGACATTGAAGCTGCTCTTCAGGTTCAGTCTCTTTCTCAGTTTCTTTCGGATTCAAACTGTGTGTTTCGGAGCGATGAAATCTTTTTAAGAGTTCAGAATTTTGAATCTCTTTGAAATTGACTAGAATTTTAGTTATGATTTGGTCCTATTTTTCAAATTGAGATTGAATTTTGAGTAATTTTGATATGCAGAAAGCAGAGCTTGCTTCAAAAGAGAAAAGCACGGCATCTGCAGTTGCTCTGAATGCCGAGATTTGCCGGACCAAGGCTCGATTGCTTAAAGAGGTTCCCAAGTTGCAGAGATTGGCTGTAAAGAAGGTTGGCCTCTACTGTTTGAATCAATTCTATTATCATGCTTCTTTGTAATTGTGCATTTCATAAAATTGTTTGAGAAATTGATGTTTAGTGTGCTACATTCTACTCACTGAAAATTGAAAAATGATTGAACCTCCGATACGGTATTTTAGTACTCGAAGTAAATTGAAGTGGAAGAACATGTGTAGTTGAGTTGTCAATTTTGCTGTTTAGTATAGAATTCCTGATTGCTTAGGGTTAAACCAATATTGCTCGGGCAAATCTATTTTGATGTGATAAGGATAGAGAAACCAGACGGGATGAGTAAGGTAGGCATTGCATATATTTCCTTCCATTTTAAAGCAAGTTGAACTTCTTGAACTGGTTAGAATTGTGTTATTCAAAATTATATGGGTTCTTATGAGTAAACCTTTTGTTTGATGTTAAAACAAAACCGTTCTAGGGGCTGTGTTATGCTAGAGCTGATTCTTTTGCCTCTTCTAATTTTACCTATTGTGTGCAGGAAGAATTCTCAAGCTATTATGATGATTTCATTGACAAATTTGAAAACTAACATGTGAGTAAACCATTTTGATTACTCAAATGAAAACTCTAGGCTCACATGCCTATGAAGGTACACCATTCTCTCTCAGTTTTGGCACTGTGTGTAATTTTGTGCTCAAATTGTTCCAAAATTTTATCAGATTGTGACAGAATTATTATACTAGACATGATCTTTGACTTTAACCCACATACAGTTTTATGTATTGCCCAGTATCACTTGTCTTTTAACTTTTAACTGCTGCAGTCCTCCTGAATATCTACCTATCACTTTATGTGCTTATGTTATTCAATAGAGTTAATTAGATGGTGGTTGTCAGAGCTGAACATGCTTCCAGTTGTTTAGTGTATTTATTTTTTGTATGACTAAGAAGACGACCCTGATAAAGCTGTACTCTTTTTTGCTTTGGTGGGTTTGATATTATTTGTTTATGTATTTAATAGTTGATTAGAGAATTTCAAGCTCTGCAAGTTTGCCAACAGGTAGGAGATGTTAGCCCAATTTGAAGGGATCAGGATTTGAAGTTGATTAGTCATCAAATATCGACCAGGTGGGTCTTCAACTTTTGTTTATATATTGTGTTTTTTCGTTTTGGAGATTAAAGATTTCATCTTTGGGTGCTTTGCTGAAAATTTGATGAATTTGGCAATCTGGGTAGCTCTCAAAATCTGATTTGGGAAGGTGGATATGATCAAGTTGAAGTCTTTTTGATGTTTGTACTGCAAATTATGCAGGTTTAGAAGATAGAAGTATTTACTGTGGACAAGTATGAGTTGCAAATGCTGTGGTGCTGCTTCAGTTGTGGAGAGGAGAAGGAGTAGTTCAGGTCAGACTAACCATGGTCTGAATGGTACGCAGGATATGTGTAAATGCTTTGCTTCTATGTTCAAGATTATTATCAACATCATGCTAGTCATACACGACTTTGCTTCTATCATTTATGGTTTATTTTTTAACAGGAGAGATGCAAGTTACAGCTAGTCATACACGACTTATGCTGCTTTATGACTCCCGTAATGATGACGGGATTAAGAGCTTTTTCCAAGAGGTTCATGAGCTTTATATCAAGACTCTTCTTAATCCGACCTACTTGCCTGGTTTATGAATAACATCGTCACATTTTGATACCAAAGTCCGTGCCCTTGCACGAAAATATCTGTAGGGCTCATGCATCTTGCATGGGGGACAGCCTCTTCATTTTGTTTCAGAATGAGGTTGAAGTTTCCAAATACAGGGTATTCAAAAGTGTTTTCCCGCATATTTGTCCTTGGTATTTTCCCTCATGATTGTCACTTGTAAACTATTGACGTTATAAAGATCTATAGATCTCCATATTTAGGTGCTTGTGTATTATACTATTATATACCTCTTATGTATTGTGTTCATACATATATCCCACGGATTGATGATTATTTTTGAGGTGGTGTTGCATATATTTGTTATACACAATAACGTTATAAAAAAATAAAATCTTGTCTTTGGCAGATAAAGCAGCATTTTGATTTGATGCATTAGCATCAAGTTTAAGATATATGATATCTGTTTTTGTGAACCAAAAACTGATCAGAATGGATTTTGTTTTTGTCAGTGACTTAGTCAGTGACATGCAATATGACATGGTCAATGACTTTGTAAGTAACTTGCCAATTTCAGTGACATGGTCGGTGACTTGATCAACATTGGACATAGCCAGTGGCAAGGTCAGTGACTCGACAATTTCAATGACATGACCAGTAACTTGTCTACTGACTTGTGATCAACATTGGACATGGCCAGTGACTTAGCCAGTGACATGCAATATAACAGTGACTTTGCCAGTGACATGTGATTGACAGTGACTTGAGATTAATAGTGACCTACTGTTAGTGAAGTCACTGGCCAAGTAACTGACCATGTCACTAACCAAGTAACTGTCAGTAGCCAAGTCACTGTTAATCACATGTCACTAACTAAGTAACTTACCATGTCACTAACCAAGTAACTGTCAGTAGCCAAGTCACAAGTTAATAGCCAAGTCACTAACTAAGTAACTGACCATGTCACTGACCAAGTAACTAACCAAGTAACTGTCAGTAGCCAAGTCACTAACTAAGTAACTGACAATGTCACTGACCATGTCACTAACCAAGTAACTGTCAGTAGCCAAGTCACTTCTAATCACATGTCACTAACTAAGTAACTGACCATGTCACATTACATGTCACTGACCATGTCACTAACCAATTAACTGTCAGTAGCCAAGTCACTTCTAATCACATGTCACTAACTAAGTAACTGACCATGTCACATTACATGTCACTGACCATGTCACTAACCAAGTAACTGTTAGTAGCCAAGTCACAAGTTAATAGCCAAGTCACTAACTAAGTAACTGACCATGTCACTGACCAAGTAACTAACCAAGTAACTGTCAGTAGCCAAGTCACAAGTTAATAGCCAAGTTAACCTTGGACATGGTCAGTGACATTGATTTGTTGAATTCAAAAGATGCCGAAAATTAGAATGTGCTGTAAAAGATCTATAAAAGTAATGTTTTATTAAGGAAAATTAAACATAACAGTGACATCATAAAAAGATACAAAAAGCTAATTTATTTAATAAACTAGAGTTTACAATTCACCAGTGACTTGCATTCTAAGCCCTAGGCAAATTTCTAAAACTCTAAATCTGCAGAGATCCAATTGTGCCTATGTTCCGCAAATATCTTGATTATATGAGATTTATATTGCAAAATATTCTTGCTGAGTTTCTTCTGAATCCCCTCCTCTTTCGAAAGTTTCTCCATGTAGTTCACCTCTGTCTTGGAAAAATCAAGTGCTGGTTGTAATATTTCAAGCCCTTCCTTTCGAACAATGGACACATACCTAGAAGTGTTGTAGAAGAAGAACCAATGGATCTGCATGAGGCATTTTTTTGTGAGAGAGGAGTTGGTTTCTTTATCTTCATATTACTTAAATATCTTCTAGCCTAGATGATCCTACTTGGTGATCAATAGCTAATGCAAGTCCAAAAGGCAACCATAAATGTAAATAGAATTCTATATCCAATTGACGTTGGGCTTGAAATTACTACACCAAGCTTAAGAGACCTGAAATAACCATGATCAAAATTAAATCAGATATCAAACAGAAGCAATGTGACCGTTAACATTTGCATTATTCATCTTACTTTTCCTCAGCAAGTATCTAACAACAGACAAATATACCAAACAGAAGCTCATGTAATTGACAGATGATGGATTTGTTTTATTTGAAACATCTGTACCATTTGAGTAAATCTGAATTCTCATTCAAACCATGCTGATTTCTATTTCATAACCAAAAAATGTTCTTATTTATTATTATTTAATGCTCATGACAGGAAGAACATGAGAGGATTGTAAAGCAAAGGGAAAATGCTTATTCAGGACTTACATGGGAAGCATACAAATCAATGAAATTCACATTGCAGGTGATTGAGTCTCTTGCCTACAACCTACGATAAGAAACAGAAAAACAGAACAGTTTAAATGCATACATTCATTTGAATTTTGAAACAAATACTAACCCTTAATATCCAATGCAATACCACATGATTGAAATCCAAATTTTTACATCTCTTGCCTACAACCTACGATAAGAAATAGGTTAAGAGAAATAAATAGGACCTCAAATAAGAAAGTTTCACTAAACAGTGATATTGTAATGTTAACATGTACAATATGAAGCTGGTATCCTTTCAAGTTCCATGCACTATCTCTGCATAGAAGGCAAACCGATTGGTATACACACAGACACACTCTTGTATCCAATAATTTCCTGACGATTAGCAAAATGAAACCTATAATTCAATATCAATTACAGATTGAATTTCCATAGAATCAACAATAAAAACAAATTAACAAATCACATCGTGTTGATATAGAACTAAGCATCCTCGAAGTATTAAATCAAAATACAACGTTGAAATATCAATTCAGATAATTACCGGGGGTTCTTCCTCGAGAAGGCTATATAATGTATCGAGATCGATCGACATGTCCTCGCCATCGAAATCCTCAGCGGCAAATCCACCGGCGGCACTCCAATTAGAACTCTCCTTCACCGTCAACATAACTCCAGAAACTCAAACACTAACCTAGCTCTCCTCCTTCGCCGCCGCGCTGTCGTAAAGCCCTAGTCCAATCAAACCCCGACGAATTGCAAACGGCGACTCAGATTGCAGTGATTGCAATCGCATTATCATATTGGGAGGGAGGGTGGGAGGGAGAGAGAGAGAGAGAGAGAGAGAGATTTTGGTAAGGTCGAGCCTGATGGATAATGGTTCAGACGAGCTTGGCTAACAGGAGGGGTAGAGAGAGAGAGCCGTCAGTGGCAGTCTTTGTAATTATTTGTATTTTCAGTGTCAGGTTGTAAAGAAGTGACCTTAATTATCATGAGAACATTTGTGGTGTCTGAATTATAATAAAGCACTTTAAAATGACCTCTTTTATCATTATCCCTATATAAATTTATGTACGAATTATATATATACATATAATATAATATATATATATATATATATTTATATTATATTTATACACACAAACACATATTTGTATAATTTTTTTTTGGACTAATTATATATATATATATATTCACAAACATATATATATATATATAATTATATATATAACGAAAAAAAGAAAAAAAAATCAAAATAATATATTTTATTTTTAGATGAAAATCAAAATAATTTAGAGCCATTAGATTTTGGAAGGATAAGATAGTCTTTTTACTCAAGAATTATATGGCATGATTTGGCAAATAGGTGATGTGTGTAGGTGACATGGCATGACACCTAGGATTGAGGCCATAAATCTTAGGCCTCATTGAGGCCACAAATCATTTTCCTTCTTTATATTGATTATATGGAGAATATGGTCACTCAATTTTTACCTATTCCACATTTTGGTCACTCACCTTTTAAATATATTACTTTGGTCACTCAACTTTAACTATGTTATTCACTTTAGTCACTTCTTTAATTTTTTTCATTAAAAAAAAATTATTTGCCACAATATTAATAATATTTTCATCCAATCAATTGTGAAAAATTGAGAAATTCGGAGAAGTGATTAAAGTGAGATAAAATGCCTCTTGGGTGACTAAAGTGATTGACAGAGTAATAATTGAGTGACCAAAGTGATATATTTGAAACTTAGTGATCAAAATGTCGAATGAGTCATAGTTGAGTGACTATTTGTGGAATTCTCCATTGATTATATTCTTCTAGTGTTTCCGTAGATTTAGCTATGGGACATCTACCTGGGGACTAATTTTTTCTTTCTTTCTTCAAATAATAATTTTGTTTTTACTTCTTTGAAAACATGTCCGGCCGGGCCAAAGCCAGCCCTGAATGTGACTGTTACAATACTTGGAATTATATATAAAAGCTCTTCTTGTTGGTAGAGGTGATGCTCGATCTCCTTATGAAGAAGAGTGATGCTCTTGGTCTCTCACTGTGAAATTTCGTCAGCTTCAATCTAGAAAGATTGGGTCAAGAGAATGTTGCTGGTGTGAGACCAAGAAAGACCTCACTGGATTGGCCAGAGAAGGACGTACAACAGGTCCAACTCTGCAAGAAGCTGCTTATGTGAAAGCAACTGAGGTTCTTCAAACATCGTTTTTAACCCTTGATGAAGCAATCAAGAGCACAATAATGCACTGGAGAATGTGGTGAAGCCTAGGTTGGAGAATATGATAACTTATCTCGGGTTAAAGAAGTTACAGGGCTTAGAAGCTCCATCTCCCTCATTTATGTTTCTACTTATTCTGTATTATTTGTCACAGAACTTACATCAGTTCAAGGTTTTAAGTTGCATGGATTGTCTTTGGTTTATTATAGTATAACATTGCTAACCACGTGTTGTGGTGTGTTGGTCGAGCTGCGTAGTCTGGAACCCCCAGGTCTAGAGTTCGAATCCCAGTTCCATCCCGTGGCCAGTAGATTTGAGGGACCTGGGTTAGTTAAAACACCCAATGGTTCGTGCGTCTGCGGTGCAGTGATTAGTCTGGCTATGCTGGGATACACTGCATGGGTGTGTGTGTGTTGGTTCTATTGTCGTCTTCCACTCAAAAAAAAAAAAAAAAAAAACATTGCTCTACGAATCACTTTTCGATGTACATAATTGTAATCACGTGCCTGCTTCGCAGGTATGGTTTTGAAGTTTGCTGTATGTTACACGCATGTAGATTGCTATAAAATGTGGAGAAAACTTGACCCAAAATTTTGGATAATTCAAAGTACAGAAACGGAGGACAATGTGCTTTTAAGAGAAGAATAAGAATAACAAGCAAACTAAATAATTTGTTGATGTTTTGTGTTTTGATACTCTTGATGCGGATATAAAACTGGCTTCATCACTACCACAAATTTGGCCTTCACACACCAACAGTAAAAAATTACCCTTGGTTCTGTGCCGAATAAAGCGGTAAGGGGTGGTAATAAGTCATATAGAATCCATGATGGATTCATGGTATGACTCATTTTTATTTTTATTTTTAGCTGATAATGATAAAGAGATCAAATAGTATATATCTTTTGTTGGTAGATTGGAGGAATAGAAACCTGACTACAGCTTTCTAGTTGGCTGTTTTTGCATTAATTGCAAGGATTCAAATTTTAGTTTTGGTTTCAATTTCGGTACTTCAAATTTAAGGAAATTTCGGTTAAAAATAAAGAAATCACATTAATTGCATTTATAAAATGATATTTTTGAATAAAACTTTTACATAGACTAAAGTAATCTATAATAAACCTATTTACAAAAATTATACATTATAATAGAATTGTGATATTTAATATGGACGAGTAATTAACTAGTACTGTAGTAGGTTGCTAAACTAGTGTTTTTATTTATATGTAATTATAAATGTGTTGTATATTGATAATGTGAATGTGAATGTGATTTTTTTTATGGCTGGAATCTAGTGGGAAACTTGGTCATCACCCCTTTTTCAGGTATAATTAGAAAATTACAACTGGACGGGGCGGGGGGAGGGAATATAAAAGCTACTACGATGTGGTTCGATCTTGAACTACTTCCATTTAGTATCATACAATACTGCTCCCAAATACATGAATTTTGGAAATGATTTTGGTACTTCATCATATGGGTATTATATGTGTGTTGATCTCTTCCCACATGCAATTTATATATCGGATATTGTGGAATTACCCAATATGATGTTTCATTGTATGAAACATACGACATTTGAGTCACTACCTAATATTGAGGTCATGAGTTCGAGTCACCATGAGGGTAGGAGTGAAATCATTTGATTCTCTTTTAAAAGAAGAAAAGAAGAAGAAAAAAAAAAAGCATACAGCATTTGAGACGAAGCAAAAAGAGAATTATGTTATGGTTTGAGTATTCAACTTTGTAGAAGATAAATCAAAAATGTTATTTGTTGTATTCACGAAAATGATATATATTTCTTGGAAATGTACTGAAAATTTCGGAAAACTCACGACGAAAATGATAGAGCATATAAATTTTGTTTTAATACTTCAAAATTACGAAAATCTCGACAATTTTAAAGAAATTTGACACCTTGATTAATTGCAAGTAATGGTGTCTTTTGGGTCATTGGGACCCATCATTGGTGTGTAACACCAATAGCGACCCCCAGCCAGCCATTAATGATAATAGTTTCCTTCGCTGGCGTGACGGAGACCCAATAACCATTACTGACAATAGTTTCCTTTGGGGGATTAGAAACTAGAAACATCAAACATGACTATTGCTTTCCAGTTGGCTGTTTAATTGCAAGTAGTCACCACCCATTATTGACAATAGTTTCATTGCAGGTCCGGATCCTCTCCTTGGCTAAATTCTCTCCTTAGCTTCCTTGGCTTCTAATCTAAGCCGTTCATTAAAAATCTGAAGGCCAGCATCAATCCACCTCAGCGAGTGCTTTCTTCCTCCTTCTACCTTCTCTACTTTTTGTATCTGATCGATGGTGGGGACGATTTCGGATTGGAGATAAGAGCTTCTTTCCTTTGATGGCGGACATGGCCGTGTCTTCTTTTCTTCTCCCGTCTCCCTTCTATTTTCTAGTTGATCAAAGCTTCAAAACAAACTCCATCCCTCTGGAGTCTGGACTCAGTTTTTGTATCCTCATGCCCGTTCACAACTCTCTCTCTCTTTCTCTCTCTCTCTCTCTCTCAATTTGATCTGTATTCATCTTCTTATAGCAATTTCTATCCAATTTAACAACTGGGTTTCCCTTCCTCTGCCCTAAATCTATCGCTTGTTCCATTTATTCCCATCATGGTTTCCTAGAATTTTTTCAATTTCTCCTTATATTCTTCGCGACAAGCTTGATTTTCATTGTGGGGATTTAGTTATTTCATGAGTCGTGGGAATTTAGATATCTTATGACTTCTTCTAGAAATTTTGGATATCTCATATTGAATTTGACAATTCTTAGTTTATGAAATTTAAGCGCATGGAAAGTGCAGGACAAGGTGAACACATCAATTTAAGAACGTTTCGTTTCAAGTGCAGGTCGAGAGGCAAAAAGCCAAACACAAAAAGAAAAGAAAATATTGACGGCGTTAAGGTCGACTAACAGGAGAATATTAAAAGTTCGTATTTAATGTAAGATTTTGCTGACATGGCCTTTTTTAACTGTTGGATCTGTCATCAACGGCTGAAATAAAAAGCTTAGGATACTCAAGGACCATAAGTAGCCAAGGAGACGATCTGCATCCCGTGACAAAGACCCAAGGAACTCACCATCAACCAAAGACGTACTGTGTTAACAAGAATAGTGACCTTCCTTGGAAAATTCGTTCTCTTATTCGTGACATCCGAGGCATCTTTAGTATGGTTGAGAAAATTCCTAGTGAAGCAAATTTTGTGGCGGAGGCAATTACCTGATGTCCAAGGGAATCTTCGGATGCGATTATATGGCAAGACAAACTTTCTCTTTCAGCTTGCTCGGCTTTTAGTCTTTTTCTTTAGACCAATTAAATTTTGGTGTAATTGAGGCTTTGTATTGTAATTTTCTTTTCGAGAAGTTTTAAATACACACCCTTAATTACTTAATACACACTCCATACTTAATACACCACCCATTTAATTTCTCATTCTAATAATTTACTAAATACACAACCCAAAGTACCTAAAATACCCTTAATCTCAAAAATCATGAAATATCCTACTTTTTGACTATATTAAGGTTACTATTTAATATGATTAGTATATTCTAGTATATTGACATTTTATAAATGACCATATTGATTACTTGTGTTAGTTATTGAGAAATCCATAAAGATTTATTATTTTTCTCTTTAAATAGATGCATATAAATAGGCTTTGTGTTATTTGAGCTCTCATCCATCAAACACCATGTTAATCAAGTATAAAATTATGAGTTGAACATTCAACCAAAACTATACCAGTAGTTTCTCCATAGTGGCGGAACTTAATAGTTGTCATTAGAGGGGCCAAACAAATTAACAATTACAAAGTTTTTTCACCTGTGATGTTTTATATTAGAAAATAAATTGATTAATCATAACTCTTAGAACAAAAAAGGAAATTAACTAAAAATGGGAGTAAAGCGATATGTTTTAAAAATATTTAATGCCATTGATTTTGAAATTCTAAATATTATGGTCTCTAACCTCATCTAATTACAATTTATTTAAGGAAAAATTAAATTAGATAGTTTCTAACTTTATTCTTGTATTAAATTGGGAGGCCATGTATAGAAATTTGTTGTGTTTATCTAACTATTATACGTAAATAGAATAATATAAGGAAAATATGACTATTTTTTCTTCTTCTAATGCATAGATGTCTGTTTTGGTAATTCAACCTACCTACAAAATCTAATTTGAAATATAAAATAATAGGAATGTGTATTAAGTGATTAGGCGTGTGTATTTAAAATTTCTCTTTCTTTTCCTCTTAAAAAAAAACACTTTTTAGTATCTGCCATTATGGGTCCCACAAAGACTTCGTATCCACTAATATAATCTTTGGTGACTACATATATTCCATTTAAAAAAAAATTAAAATACAAATTATTCTAAAAAACTCTACATGAGACTTTTCTTTCATCTGAAAGAACAATTAGGAAAATAATTATGAATCGGAGACAACTGGAATGGAAGAAGAAAGGAATCGATATTGATTTCGGAGGATTTGATTCCTAAACCCATCTCCCTTCTTCCTAATCAAATTCCTGAGTATTTATGAATCGATTCGTTATAAGAAGTAGGACCTACACCCATTCTGATTCTTCATGTGTTAGTAAACGCATGAATGCTTTTACTCTGAATCATTCCGATTCCTTTATGTGTTATTAAACATAAAAATATTTTTACCCGTAATCATTCCATTCCATTCCAAGTAAGTAAACGTGCCCAATATATCATCTCTTGGTCCATCACTGAACTGCAAAATGCTCTTTCTCCTGCAAGAGGCAAATGGGCAAGTCAGCTTACTTGGCTAGAAATAATCACTATGGTTTCACAGAGTATGGATGCTTCTGGGACTAATGCACAAACAATATATGAGGATATAAAAACCATGGTCGGCCTTGAGGGGCTGCCCACCTGTCTCCGGCGGGCCTCCGACAATTTTTTCTTTGTATATATTTGTAGTCCAACGAATGTTTATATATATTTTTTGGCATGATTATATCTGGATGTTGCTTTAGCATAGTGGTAAGTCTGTAGTTTGGACTTCTAACTGCACCCAGGTTCGATGCCAGTAAGTTCCATTTTATATTCCTTTTTTTTTTCCTTGGCTTCTTCTAGTATTAAACACGTTTTTTTTTTCATTGCCACTAATGGCATTGAGTGGTTCTATTCATACCTCCCAATTTGCTATTTGGACCTCCTTCATTTTTTGCACAATTTTAAAACCAATTTTACCCCTCTACAAATATATAAAAAATAAAAAAACTTGCATCTACATCGTGGGAGCTGCAGCTCCCCTCTTACATCTTGCAGTTCTCTCTCCAATTCTATCCCTATCCACAGAATTTAGAAAGTTAAAATTCAAACTTTGAAATAACTACTCCATCTTATTTATTTGAAATCACCATCTAATCAAAGATTAAGAAGAGGAAGAAACACGTTTTGATCAAAACTGGAAAACAGAAAAAGAAAAACATATATCATATGATCTGAGCAGTAGACATCTCTCTTTCTCTCCAACTCTCTATTGTAATCCTCTCTCTATTCTTCTTTCCCTCTTCCTCACTATTCCTTCATGTCTTTCTTCTCATTCCCTCTCTCTCCTCTCGTACCCATCACATAATTGGTTGTCACTGGCTCTAGGAGCTTGAGACGTCTTCATTGTTTCATCTCAAGTTTATTATTAGATTCTATAAATTATATATTAGATGATATTTGAAATCTTTAAATTTAAATTTATGCAATTTCAATGTCAATATATATATCTTTGAAATCAGAAAACAAAAACAGGGTCAAGACTTACTTTCACTGACTTTTCTCTCAACCTAAAAAGGGTTGACCAAGATTCATCAAACCTAGTTGAGCAATCAAGAATTATAAGGTTCTTTAAATTGCTCCAATGGAAATCCAACTTCAACTGCATCAAGTAATGCCAAATTGTATGAAAGAACACAAAATGGGGTTTGAAATTGAGAGTTCAAATTAGTCTATCGTAATTATAAAAAATAGAGAAAACGTTAATCTTACAAGATTTTTTTTTTTTTGGGTGTGCTCCCAGTTGATCATGAAAGCTAACTGGAATTTGGAGGTGCAAATTTTTTTTCTTTTATTATTGGAACATCGCATATATAACAGAGGTGTAAATAGATAAAAATAAGGGGAAATCAGGAAGTTCAGTGGCAAAAAAAATGAAGAGAGGTCCAAATAGTAAATTGAGAGGTCTGAATAGACCCACCCAAGGGCACTTCTAATTTAACTATTTAAGAGTACAATATAGATTTTTTGTTTTGGGTTTTTTTTTTTTTTTTTTCAATTGCTACTAGTATTTTTGGATTTAATTTATTTTAGAAAAAAAATTTCACATGAATATTTACCTCAGGCCTCTAAAAAGTCAGGATCGGCCCCGATAAAAACTATAGATTCATAGTGTGCATGCTTCTTGCACTAAAAGGAAATTTACCGGAAAGGACTATATACTACAGAATAAAGAAGACAAATAAATACATTATGTTCTCCAACGTTTAGAAAACCAGTTTTTTCAATGCCTCTAGATATGTAATTAACAACAAGTATTTGCTCATGTTTTTTTTTTTTTAATTTTTTTTTTTTAAAACCAATAAGTATCTGCCTTACTAGGAAGACTTTTGATAGTTGGAGCCTGGTGTGTAACAGATTTGGTTTGTAGCGCTGCAGCACATTGGGCATTCTGCCAAAAGAGTAGCAAAATCAAGAGAAAAAAATGTAATACAATCAAGACAATGCTAGTCCATATGTAGCATGTTTATTGCAATACAACTAGAGTTGCACCAGAATGAGCATCAGTACAATTTGTAAAAGGTATGACTATGACTTATTTCAGGAGATATTGAAGCCAATCATCAACAATCCTACTTAAGAAGTAAAAAGCATTTTCAAAAAGAGATGAAACAGAAAATGAGAAAATGCAGTAACAAACTAACTAAAGCAGAAGCACATATTACAAAAGCACTACATTTGTACCAGTCTTCTATCAACAGTTCAACACAAGCTCTTCTTGAACCAGATCTGCTTGCAATACCTACCCCATTTGTTTTTCATATAAAAGTATAAAACAACTAACACACTATATATACGTTTCCATAACATTGTGACTTGGAACTGGAAACAATAAATTATAAATAACCAATCAGCCTCCCTGCATCTTAAACTAGACATGCAGCATAGCTGAAACAAACAATCAAGTAATGCCTAAAGGAGAAGATAAATATATCTTCCACATTGGTGGCCTAAAAATCAAGGAGACAGGCTTATAACAATCTGGTGGGCAAAAACGAAAATTGCAGGAAAGCCTTTGAAAGCATGTGCATATTTCCAGACATATATTCACTTCTCAGACTAGTCTAAGCTAAATGCAACATAGCAATTCATTCAAGAAATCCAAACATCCCAAAACTTGTCCAAACCATAACTTCAATAGCCCTAGTTATTTCTCTGTCAATCTAAAGACACGCAGTCGTCAGATTAACCTTCATTATAGACATTGATAACAGTGACTGAACAACAGTAACATCAGAAATCCCAGTCAGTCCAACCCTTTGCCCCAGAGAAAGACAAAAATTGTAAAATAAATTAAGAGGCATTCTATCCAAAAAAGCAAAATTCCACAAAAACCAAGACCGAAAAAAGTAAAATAACAAGCAGCATTATATATATATATATATATATATATATATATCTCCTTAACATATATATTAAGGAGCATTAACACTAAATGCAGCAATCAGCAACAATCTGTGTATGGGTGCTAATGGGAGCTAAACCAAAACAGAAATACAATAAAGGTTTTGGCAACACAGATTGATACTAATGCACGATACAAACTTAAGTGACTTGAAGTAATTAGATATGCAGTCAACAAACCTGGTTATGAGATGGGAACGAAGTAACTTGAAGTAATCAGATATGCAGTCAACAAACCCATGCATATTCTGTAGCCGCGTTTGTTACACAGGATTGTCATTGCCCACCTTAATTTCTATAAGAGTCCTGGACTCCTCTAGCCTGGCTTATGCTCTTCTAGTACTTAGACTCATGTTTGGTGATGATAGGACTATCATTGAAGAAAGCCTCTCCGACTCCATCGAAACCCTTCCCCAGGATCGCAATCATCCCAGATTTGGTCTGAATCTGAGCTTCATCTTCGTCTTCGTCTATGCTTCCAGCCCATAATATGAGACCCATCGATTATGGACACAGTTCTTGAACACAACCTCAATGATCAGGTCCGTCAGATCAACCTGCCTCAAAACCAAGGTGATCAGAGATACCAGAGCCTTCAAATTAAATAGCATATGGATCACCGAATAATAGAGCTTAAGCTCTTTTAGCTTGGCCTCTTCAGCATTAGTAGGGACGCAAAATGGCACCGTCGCCTGAAAGATGTCGAGATCGAGCTCCTCAACTCCTTTCTTGACCGATATCCGAACCCACTTCTCAAAACTCCTTGGCCACCATCCCTATGTGCACGCACTGCCGTGGGTCTTGGCCGGCGTTGAGCCGTTGGCTTCTTTGAATTCGACGCCTGGAAATGTAGAGGCAATAGAGGGAGGAGGAAGAAGAGGCCTCTGGTTTTGGGGGTTAAGGTCTGGTGAGGAAAGTGAGAGAGAGAGAGAGAGAGAGCGGGGTCGTGAGAATGATGAATAGTGGAGTAGAAGGAGGCTTGCACAATCCCATGGTTTTTGGTGAGTTTGTGGAAGAAGGTGTTGGAGCTGCTGTTGGGACTGTGGAGTCTCATTAAAAATAGTCCTCCTTGCTGCCAAACATGGGATAACTGGGATTAGACTAGATAAGGATGTCCAATCCCGTCCAATCCCATGTAACAAACACCACCTATGGGTGCTAACTTCCATACTTCCTCACAGCTGTCTCTGGAAGTTCCTGCACATTTTTGATATGTTAATCAGCTTGAGATGAAAAGGTAAAGTAATATTTGTATCATAAACAAACATACATGCAGACATCATTGTGCAGCAACCAAGATCAAGGGCATATAAATCAATTAATTAAGATGAAACTAAAGTAAACAACATCGATCTAGTGACCAGCATGTTACACCAGCATTGCAAATGCACATCTACCATAAACTGAACTATAGTGAACTTAACTAAACAGAATGCCAACCAAGCTACACACTGATGAGTTATACAAAAAGCAGATCAGGTAAATGCAACAAGTTACCACTACCGATTTACCCTTTGCGATTTCCCTACTAAAGTCTGGATTACCCTAACTACAATTGCCAAAGGACTACAGCCAAAACCACAAATTGGTCATAATTCGCAGAACTTTATCACTCCTAGATTATGATAGTTAGCAAGACCATTTGGAAATGGCACTCTTGAAGAAGTTCTTGGACACATTGAATTCAACTAAGGATGATTGGAGATAAAGCACCAGACAAATTAAGGCCAATGAGATTTATTGAAGTTACCTTGGACATTTTAGAAGCAAGAACATCAACCTTCCCTGGTAGTTGAGTGTTTGACGATCAGAGAGAGATATACTAAGAGGGAAAAAAAAAAAAAAACTCTTTCAGGTTAAGGGTCTTGGTGTCACTAAAACTCTTTTGTTTTTTTTTTGCTTTTATTGGTTCTATTAAAATAAAAACCAATTAGAGACACACCATCAGAAATATTGGTGAGCAGTGAGCACAAATTGGGTAGACACACTATTAGCCTAATAATGGGTAGGAAATGGTATCCTTTGCCCACTTTTGTAGTAGTGCTTTAGATATGAAGAAGTCCCAATATATTTAGCCAGATTCGTAAAACTAGTGGGAGGCTAGGGCTCAGCCACCGGAAATCTACTCTCATAGTCTCATGGGATTGGTTGTCACCATTTTCCCCACATTTTCAAGTGCCAACAAACAGAATCAAGGGATTGGTTGTCACAATCTGTTTTAATTTAATTTTGGCTGAACAATGGGATACGCTGAAATTTAAAGATGAGTGTGAAGACAAAGAATCAGCTTAACACTGTTATTGATACTGTTGAGATATAATACTACAAAAGGAAGATGACCCAAAGAAAAAGAAACAAATGAACAAAAATGATCATTATTGAGGAGTAATAGTACAACTGAGGATAGCCAGAATGTCCCCTAGGCTAAGAATTTGAGGCCACCACCAAGATTTTCTGGAAATGGGTGCTTCAATCAACGATGCGTTGCAGAGCTCAATTGAGCATTCGGTCCGACACTTCTACCTTCACACATACAAGAACATTTAGAACGGCATCTTCTTTGGCTTGAATGTCCTCTCAATGGGCTTGCTCTGATTAGACGAGGAACCCAGTTGGTTCCCAGAAAACCCATTTAACTTCTTCATGGGAGGGGCACTGTGTAATACAAGGAAGTTAATATGAGAGGGGATGTAACTTCGTTAAAATGCAAAAATAGAAAGAAGTAAGTTTACCTCCTCTGGAACGCAGTTCTCTTCATAACAGCAGCATTTCTCACCTCAGGACTGCTCAAATGGAAGAGCCAAAAAAGGTTAATACCAGGAATGTAAAACCAGAATCTGTGATTGAGCATACATGGGGCTTCAAGAAAATCATTAGAACACTTTTTTTTTTTTTTTTGATTATTCAATCACACGGTGTCCTCAAAGGCTTCCTAGGCCCAGAGACTAATCCGTGCTCGGAGGATCTTGTCAGAACACTTCCTCCCCCCTAGCCACTAAGAATATATTGGGATTTAACTCCAATAAGTGTCAGCGGGATTCAAACCCGGGTATGGGGGTTCCACACCTAGAGGCTCTTACCAACTCGACCACTTGTGGTGGATCATCAGAACACTTTAATAATTCCTCAAGTATCGAGACCTTTTCTGATGCAATATGTTTTGGGTATCTTTTATGGTCATGCTAGAATATGATGAGGGAAACATACGTGCTGTAAAAGTAAAATGATAATGAGAATTGGTCTACTCATTTCATTCATAACCCTTTTATATAGGGACATGATTACAACGGAAATATCAATTACATTGATGATACTAAATGCTGATTGAGCTGGGATTTGTAATTGCTTGATTCCCTCTTCGTCTGTTTCTTTGACGAAGGCACATAATGTGCTTTTCCTTTAACACTCCCCTTTGTGCCGAGTCAAAGACGGAATGGTGCATGAGTTGTTGCATCACTAAAAACCTTGCCAAGTAACAATAAAAACCCTGTGGGACAAAAATAAAACTTGGTCGAAGGAAAAGAGCACAACGCACCTTCTACATTTGAGAATGACATGTGTGTGTTAGACTCCCCCTGACGTCTACACCTCCCCCTGATACTTACATTAATCTAGGGAGCTTGGAAAGTCTTCGCATTCCTATGCTTTTGACATGTTTCTCAAATGTGTCCTGAGGCAGTGATTTGGTGAACAAATCTGCCACATTCTCCTCAGACCTTACTTGATTCATTTGAATCTTGAGGAGACCCTGTTGTTGCTGATTGTAGGAAAACTTTGGCGATATGTGTTTTGTATTATCACCCTTGATATATCCTAGCTTCATCTGTTCGAAGCAAGCTGCATTATTTTCATAAATGCAAGAAGACTTTTCAGTGGTAGAACTCAAACCACTAGTCCCTCGAACATGTGTAATGATAGCTCTTAACCATACACACTCACGAACCGCCTCATGTAGAGCAATGATCTCTTAGTGGTTCGAGGAGGTAGCCACAAGGGTTTGCTTGGTTGATCTCCAAGATATCGCCGTATTCCCAATGGTGAATACATAACCATTTTGGGAACGACCTTTATGTGGGTCAGAGAGGTACCCAGTATCAGCAAAACCAACCAAAATGTCGTTTGGTGTTTCATTGTATTGAGTGGCGCTTTCACCATCAACATTTCCTTTAGGGATTGCAGTTCCATCTGCGGTCCCTCTTGTCTCTCTGTAGGGAAAGAACAGTCTCAAGTCAATGGTTCTTTTTAGGTATCGAAGATGTTCTTGATACCATTCCAGTGACGCTGCGTTGGCGCTGAGCTAAATCTAGCTAACAAGTTCACTGAGAATGCAATGTCTGGTCGAGTAAATTGGGCTAAGTACAATAATGCGCCTATTGCACTTAGATAGGGAATTTCAGCTCCCAACACCTTTTCGTCATCTTCCTTTGGATGAAATGGATCTTTCCTTGCATCCAAACTTCGACCGATCATGGGAGTCCTTGCAGGATGCGCTTTGTCCATGTTATATCGCCTGACTTTTGGACATACGCAGACTGGTGGATTAGTATTCCACAAACTCGGTGTTCTAGTTCAAGGCCAAGAGAGAATCGAGTTTTTCCAAGATCTTTCATCTCAAATTCGGATTTCAAGTAGCTCGCGGTTTCTCTTATTTCATCAAGAGTACCAGTTATGTTCATATCATTGACATATACAGCTACAATTGCAAATCCGGAACTTGTTTTCTTTATGAATACGCAGGGGCATACTTCATCGTTCTTATATCCCTTTCCAAGCAAGTAGTCACTTAGACGGGTATACTACATCCACCTGGATTGTTTCAATCCGTAAAGTGAACGTTTCAACTTAATTGCAAACGCACTCTGTGGTTTAGAGTCACTTGACTTGGGTAACGCAAGGCCATCAGACACTTTTCATATATATCTTTGAATCTAGATCCCCATAGAGATATGCAGTAACCACATCCATGAGCTGCATTTCCAGTCCTTCGGAAATTACTAAGCTAACTAAGTAGCGGAACGTTATAACGTCCATTACGGGAGAGTATGTCTCCTCGTAGTCAATTCCAGGGCGTTGTGAGAAACCTTGCACCATAAGGCGAGCCTTGTACCTCAGGACTTCATTCTTCTCATTACGCTTTCTGACAAAGACTCATTTATGTCCTACAGGCTTTACACTTGGTGGGGTTAGCACTACCTGATCAAATACCTATCTCTTTGTCAGAGAATCTAATTCTACCTGGATTGATTCTTTCCATTTAGGCCAATCTGTTCTTTGCTGACATTTTTCAATAGAGCGTGGTTCGATATCATTGTGCTCTATGATTTCTTGAGCAACAGTGTATGCAAATACATCATCAATGTGTATGGAAGATCTTTCTATCAACTCATACGCACTCTCATAGTCTATTGAGATTTCTTTGTTCTCTGGAATCATTTTAAACATCGGAGCGTCCTCCAGTATTGATTCATGGACATAATTATAATCAGAGACAATCTCATGAGAGGGATTCTATACATTGATGATTGGTTTGTGCCTTACTCACCCTCTTCTTCCTTTGGTAAGTGTCATTCGAACCAAGTGGCCTCCCCCTCTTCCTTGGGGAGCCACGGCCTCAACCACACCTCCACTAAGTGCGGTTGCGGTGCCTCTATCTGCGGCACCGTGCCCCTTGTTGGGGACTTCTAACCTTGCAGGCATATTTGCAGCTGGTATATGTGATCTCGTCACTTTTACGATATCAGTAAACGCATCAGGCATCGAATCTGCTACTTTCTGAAGATCGATTATTCTTTTCACTTCACTTTCACTTTGTGAAGTGCGGGGATCAAAATGAGACAGAGTGGGAACAAACCACAACAATTCCTGTTGTTCCCTTGGAAAATCTTTTTTCCTATCTCCCCCTAACGACGGGAAAACTGTCTCATCAAAGTTACAGTCCGCAAATTTAGCGGTAAAGAGATCGCCTGTCAAGGTTTCCAAATAACGGATAATTGTTGGGGATTCGTATCCAACATAAATACTTAATCGTCTCTGAGGACCCATTTTGGTGCGCTGTGGGGGCACAATAGGCACATATACTGCTCAACCAAATATGCGTAAGTGTGAAGTGTCAGGCTCATATCCAGTTACCAACTGGTACGCAGAAAATGGTTGGCTAGCTGTGGGTCTGAAACGAATAAGTAAAGCTGCGTGCAATATTGCATAACCCATGCAAATATAGGCAGGTTGGTGCGCATAACCAATGCCCTAGCCACCATCTGTATCCTTTTGATGGTGGCTTCTGCGAGACCATTTTGTGTATGCACATGGGGTACAGGATGCTCTACATCGATCCAAATAGATATGCAATAATCATCAAATGCTTTTGATGTAAACTCTCCACATTATCAAGCCTTATAGACTTGATAGGGTGATCAGGGTGGTGAGCCCTTAAACGTATAATCTGTGCTAGGAGTATTGCAGCATTTCTTGTGGACAATAAAACGACATGTGACCAGATTGTCGAAGCATCCACCAGAACCATAAAGTACTTGAATGGTCCGCATTTTGGATGGATAGGTCCACAGACATCTCTTTGTATCCTTTGTAAGAATGGAATGTTTTGTTTTGTATATTTAGCATAGGAAGGTCTCGATCCTGTTTTTGCTAAAGAGCAGGCTTTGCAATACGAGTGATGTGCCTTTGAAATAGTCAATGAGGCATAATGGGAGGGAGGTAGTGCTTCTGGTACTTCAGAAGGCAATGACTGCATTTGAGCAATACTAGAACCGACACCTTGCAGTGTGACGGATTTTTCTCCCATTTTTCACTTGAAAGAAGGGATGTCCATGTGAGTTCTTTAAAAATACGAATCATCATGTCACGACCTCGGTGCCATAGGCGGTCATGCAAAATCCTATATGAGTCAGTGTCCCACATTTCATTGTTGGTGACAATATAGGATTCAATGATCCGAATCGTAGTGAGGTACAGTCCACTAGATTGACTCATAAGTTTCTCTAAGATGTGTTTCCCTCCACAGTCATTAGATGTATTATCAAGGTATTCAGTTCCATTCTCACGGTGTGTTTTACATGATAACTGTTGGCACAAATAGCTTTAAAACTTTAACAAGATTCGATTAGCTCTTATTGCATATAGAGCGTCTATGACTTTAAATGTTGTGCCATTAGGCAGCAAAAATTTGGCAGTTCCTCACCATTTTATTAGTTGTGATAATCCAATCATCGTAGTCACAGAGGAATTATAGGCTATTAGTTCAATGAATAATTGCCTAGTACTTCTTATATTGTGTGGGTAGTAGTCCTACTATCATCTAAGCACTCAAGTTCTCCTCCATTCATTCCTACAAATAAATGGGAGGTATTTAGAAAATATAACTCATATTCTTTAGAGTATTTCTATTTGCGTAGAATGGTATTCTTTTCATTCTAATAATTTTTTCTTTAGATGTATTGCTTTACATCTTTATAGTGCTATGTCGAACCATGTAAATATGTGTATAGTAAATAAATTTGAATAAATTCAGTGCTTCAGAATAAAATTCAAAATTTATTAATAAGCCAACGATAAGCAAATCAAGGTCTTTGTTTAGAAATCTAATTCATCAAACCATTCTTTAAGACCAAATAATAGTCTATTAATTAAAAATGAGGCATTATGCCTTCACAACTATCTTGGAAAATAAAATGAATAAAGCAGATCAGTCAAGATTGAGAGCATCCATTGACTTAGCAAGTTCCTCTTTGTCATTGAAGTCTGCAATTGTAAGGTTGACGTTTAGGTTATGACCTCCTTCTTCCATATAGTGAGCCTCTTGTTCTTTAACTCTCTATACCTCTTGTAATTGGCTGCTACTCTGTTGTTTGCTTGGCAGTTCTTGTACCAATGCCCAATGAATCCACACCTATAGCATGGTTCATTGTCAACTTTTTCCTTTTGCATCTTGTTTCCATGATCCCCATGTCCCTTTCCACGGGGTGCATGGTTGCCACGTGGGTAGGGATCAACACGTCTAAACCCCTTTGCATTGGAGGTCTTTCCACCTTTCATTTTTCCATAATGAGCCTCGGAATTTTCTTTGTCCCAGTGGGCCTGGCATTGTTGTTCAAGAGAATCTCATTATGTCTCTCAGCCACTTGCAGTAGGCTTATCAACTTATTGAAGGTTGTGATTCTTTTGTTGTCATAATCCAACTGATACTGGTTCGCTAGTATAAAAGCTGAATTAGGAAAGGTGGTAAGAGTCTTGTAGATATCATCTTCTGTGATTTCCCTTCCACAAAAATTGAGACGTGCTTTTAAGCGCAACATGTCCTTGTTGAAGTCACTGACCTTTTTATAGTCAAGCAAGCGGATTCCATTCCACTGAATAGCTAGTTTTGGGAGTAAAGTGTTATGAATGTTCCCAAAAAGTCCTTTAAGGGCATCCCACAATTCTTTGGATGTCTTCAATTGAAGTTACTCCCAGCGTAGGCTAGGATCAATATATCGCCTCAGAAACATTAAGGCATATGCTTTCACCTTATTAGATAGTTCATATGCTTTCACCTTATTAGATAGTTCATCATCTTTGGGGTCAGTAATGGTGGCAGTGTAGTCTTTTGCCACAAACGCAGTTTCCATATCGGAAACCCAACGATGGTACTCAAGTCCTTCTGATTCCAAAATGTCAAACTGAAGTCGAGTTGGATCAACCATCTACATAAAACAAGAGGGAAGATATAAATTACGCAGTCATAAAGACATCCACGTGAATTATTTTCCAAAAATATGAATTAGGTTTCAAGACCAAAATTCGTAATGGTCACATTATTTTTTGATGCTATGTGAAAATACTTTATCACTGTAATGTTGTGTGTATAATGCGCATGAAATTTCATTATCATGGCAAAACGGATTGTATATGTTGCATACTAGAAATTAATCATAGCACATTTAAACATAGCATATATAAAAATAAACTACATGGCATGCTCAAATTTCACAAATATACAACAAATTATATTCTACACATAATAATAGCAAGAATATATCATGCATAAAATAAAATGTAAACAATAGCATAATACAAAGCATGCGTAGACATAATTTATATAAGCGTAAATAAAATAAAAACAAGCTCAAAATTTCATAAATAATATATAACAATTTATATAGATATATATGGCATGCTCAAAAATCTAATATATAATCATGGCTATTGACTCTGAGCGTGCTGATAACGTGTTAAAGTAAAATGACAATTGGAATTGGTCTACTCATTTCATTTCATAACCCCTTTATATAGGAATAGGATTACAACAGAAATATCAATTACATTGATGATAATAAATGCTGATTGTGATGCCCCGGAAATTCGTAAGTATTTTCTGGAATCTAATTTATGGTTGTTGGACGGTTTCGTGGCTTATGGATGGAGCGGAAGTGTTTCGGACGAATTAATTATTTGAAAAGTATGACTTTAGGGGGGGTTCAAGGTTGACTTTTAATACGTTGGGATTCTCTAAAAACTTCCTTCACGAAAGTTGTAGAGCGCGTCGATACGAGTTCGTGGACATGTAAAACGTGGAAATTAGAGTTAGTATGAGAAAGTTATGAGCGTTTGAAAATTTTGGAAAGTTACTGTATATAGGGGTTTCCCTATCGGGAAAGCTACTATTCTCATTTGGTAAGTTTCCATTTTCGGAAACTCTCTTTTCTCTCCGTTCTCTTTCCTGATTTTCGACTGACCCGATCCAGACCCAGTGGATCTGACTCGGATGTTCCGACGAGCTCCGGTGACGGCAGACCACCAGACGAGCCCAGATCAGTTCGCCTCCTCCATGCGCTCCTACCTGTGGTGTTGGTTTGCATGGCGGTTCACCGGAAGGTAGAGATCAGAGCAGCTACAGTCGACACGATCTGGACCCGACCGGAAATCCACTTTTCCGGCAACGTCTCGGCCGATCCTTCTTGGTTTTGGAATCTCCTCCTCCTTCTGATCATCCTCACGCCTGCCTTGAAGGACGATTTTGCGTGTGGAGTGGAAGATTTAGGTTTGAAAATCTGCGGTGCACAACGAATCGGGGGTTTGATCAGACGGACGCAATTGGCTGATCTTGCAAGCTTAATCTAGGACGATCTAGGCCGAACCAGACTTAGCTCCAAGTATGAAAGTTGCTCTACTCTTCATGATGAACATTTCTGGTTGGCTTGATTGTTGTGGTTTTGAGTTTTGGCCGGTGGTGGTTGCACCGCCGAATATGGCGGCGTTATGGTGGCCTTCTGGCCATGGAATGGTTAGTTTCTGGTATTGTATATCATCCACTCGTCGATACGAGCGTTTTGATATATAATACGCAATTTTTGGAGATCGTATGAATATATTGTGATTTTTACGGTTTCGGACCCTTTGATGCTTCGATCCGTGAGGATCCGAGCGTCCGATCGACTTGTGGTTTGGACATATTGATCGTAGATGTATTCTGGAGACATTGGGTGGTCTCGGATGTGGTTTCGCCTCGATTGGCGTCACTTTGGGGATTTTAGTTCAAAACAGGGGTTTCAGACTTAAATCGTTTGTGGATTGTTGCTAAGTTGAAACCGTATGTGATTAGGTACTTGACGAGGTATCCTTGGACGGTTGTTTGGTGGTGTGGCTGCCTTATTCTGTATAGAAGACGCAGCAGGAGTTTTAAGGTTAGTAATCTCACGATGTTCATTCACGAACGGGTTTACCATATTGTTTTGAGAGTTATTTAGTTAACTGCAAACTATTGTTGGTATTAGTGGCATTCCTGAGTGAATGACCACGCGTGTATATATATATATTTACGTGAAATATGTATATTCTTGTGGGTTGATGGGTGATTTATGCAATAGGGATTGAGGGGTTTCATTCTATTGCTGGAGGCTTGACTTTCGGGAGACAATGTGTTAGGAATTGGGAATTCCTATTGTTTGGAAGTGTCAAGATTTGTTGTTGGTATATCATGGGGGGTAGCGGGGAGCTATCTAATGCTCATGAGTACGTGGTTTAAAAGAGAGCTTCGGGGATTCTTTCTTTTAAATGTCCTGGGAGGACTTGTGAATCATATTCTATTGTTAGGTTAACGATACATATGATTGAGGATGCGTTGATGTATTGTGTGTCTAGATTAGACTGATTCGTTGTTGGTATATCATGGGGGGGGGGGGGGTAGCGGGGAGCTATCTGACGCCCATGAGTACGTGTTTTTAAAAGAGAGTTTCGGGGATTCTTTCTTTTAAATGTCCGGGGAGGACTTGTGTATCATATTTAATTGTCAGAGTTTAAATTTATATGATTTCCGTCACGGGGTGATTTGAGTTGTTTTCTTTTGGGAAAAGAATGTGTTGTTTTGGGAAAACAGGATGTGTGTCCTTTTTACGAGTTGATGGGTTTGCTCGTTGAGCGAGTTGTGCATGTGTGGTTTTGAGTTACTCATACGGGCTTGCAAAAGCTTACCGGGTTTGTTGTGTGGCAACCCGGTACACCATTCCAACGGTGTATGGGTTATTTCTGCAGGTCAGGTTAATCGTGGCTGATGCTGAGGTAGCATGCTTGCAGCTTAATGGTAAGAAGTCAATTTTGTGACTTTACCGTTATAAAGACTTCCGCTTGTAGTGAGCTCTGAGGAGCATTTAAGTTTTATTTTTTTGTTGACAATTTAATTTGTAAGCTCGTGTATTACGTGACTCTGTGGAGCAAGTCAATATTGGAATTGTGGGTTCAGGGCATCAATATGTACTTGGGTTAAAAGGGGAAAAAGTTTCTAAGTATTTTGTATTGATGGCTGAACGTTTCACGCATATATAATTATGGGGTTATATATCGATTTTTATTGTGTGTAAAATCTGGGGCGTGACACTGATTGAGCTGTGATTTGTAATTGCTTGATTTCCTTTTCGTCTGTTTCTTTGACGAAGACACATAATATGCTTTTCGTTTAACATTAACATTATTATTATTATTTTTATTTTTATTTTATATTTTATTTTATACTATTATTTTTATTTTTATTATTTTTCCTGTCGATCCCTTTTCTATCCTGGTTTTCATTACTTAGGTGATTGAAGATTTCCTTAATTAGTGCTTCATGCAACCACCAGCTAGCTCGAGTCGTATACTTAACCGGCTCTATATATATCAGCTTAACATGAATTAATTGGACTAGAACCATACAAAAACTGTACAATTTAACAATTATGACAGAAACAAGCTATGAAGTGAACTGCATCACAATTTACACACATATAAGGTGATAGTTTACAGAAACACTAATTGTTCCAAAAACAGACAACGGAATATCACAAACAATTTTAGAAAAATACTAATTGTTCCAAAAGCAGACAACGGAATTTCATAAACAATTTTCAGCGAGACTTGAAAGACAGCAGTGGTTGTCCATCTAACGAAGAACCGGTGTCCACATGAGATCCTGTTGATGTAGAAACATCCCAAACCTCGGTTATTTCCGTCTGGACATGTTCAACCTCTGCAATGTGTTCGACATCAGAAGATTTACTTGACAGTAGAATTCCCTCCAACTCAACTGCTATATCTTTCATAGTTGGACGCTTCTTTCCTTTCATATTCAAGCAACGTTTTGCAAGATTAGCAACCGCCACTATCTCTTCTTTCTTACCTCCCTTCATAACTTCAGCATCAAGAATATCAAACAAACAACTCTCCTCCATGGACACAATAAAATGTGTTGCTAGGCTTCTCCCATCTTGTTTCCCTTCCTGCGATCTTGTTATAGAAACTGGTTTTTGTCCAGTCAAGAGTTCGGCAAGGACTACTCCGAAGCTATAAACGTCGCTGTAGTCTGTAAATTGGCTAGACTGGAAGTACTCAGGGTCCAAATAACCAAATGTTCCGTTTACATGTGTCATGGTAAGATGTGTTTTGTCAATGGAAACAGTTCTTGATGTCCCAAAGTCTGCAACTTTTGCTCTATATTTATCATCCAAGAGTATGTTTGAAGACTTAATGTCTCGATGGTAAATGGGCATTGAAGCAGATGAATGTAAGTAGGAAAGGGCTCCAGCAACTTCCATACCAACTCGTAATCGCATTTCCCATGTAAGAGGAAAATCCTCATCACGGCTGTGAATGTATTGAGAAAGGGTTCCGTTGGGTAAAAATTCATAGACCAATAGGGGAACTTCGCTCTCTAAACAACATCCCAAGAGTTTAACCACATTCCTGTGGTTAATTTGTGAAAGAATGACAATTTCATTAATGAATTGATTCACTTCTCCTCCATGTACTATTTTTGACCTCTTGACAGCAACAATTTTTCCGTCTGTCAACATTCCTTTATAAACAGTACCTTGGCCTCCTTCACCGAGAATTCTGTCTACATTAAACCGGTCTGTGGCTTTCTCTAACTCCTTTGCGGCTTTGCATTGAACAGCTTAATCTTCTCAACATTGACTTCACCAGAAGATAACTGTTGCTCCAACAACAAACCACCATTCAGTCTGAAAAACTTCTGCTTGAGCTTAATGTTTTTCCTCTTCTTTATGACTTTGTGCAACCACCATGCGCCAATGATATGAAACAACAGTCCAAAAACACTGCAGAGAACTGAATTGCTCAATAAAATTAGAATAATGTAATAACTTGATCAAGAACCTAAAGTATTTGTCTCATGAATTTAGGATTTAGAGAATGTAGAGGCATACCTATAATGCCCAGTTTAATCGGCTGCAATGGCCGAGGTTGTGGGGACAGTGGGGTGTAGCAATCAAAGGACCCATTAGAATTGTAACAAATCTTGCCGGAACCACATATATTAGGGCGATTTGGATCCTCGCATTCATCGATATCTAAAATTGAATTTATGACGACAAATTACCAAATTGAAAGCTGGATTGAAGATCATTAAAAAATTATTGCTACCTCGACAATGTTCAAAAATGAAATTATTTAGTGTATCCACAAATAAGGGTTGTAGAAGTTTACCTTGACATCCACGACGAACATAGGGGTTTCCTTGATAGCCCGTTAAGCAGGAACATGGACCATCATCAGATTCGCAATTTCTGTTCACGTTGTCCTCAGTGGAATTATCTATACTTCCATCAATCGACCAATCTAACACTATAGGGACGTCGTCCATCTCAGCAATGGCAGAAGCATTTGTTGAATTTGACGTAAACCACTCAGGGTCTACGAGGAATGCATACTTACAAGTTCTTTCACTGGTACCATTTATTATTAACGGTTCAAAACTAGTAGTGAAGTCTGCACCAAGGTGAGAAGGAACGGGTGTCTGACAACAGTTGATACCACGGCAGGTATTATTTACTAATATGCTACTGTTGCTGTTTGGCTCCAAAACCAGCTGGTGTGCAAACAGTCTCTTTTAGGCGAGTGGTTGCGCAGGCGTGCCAGCACCGCGGGGTGCAGTCGTTGGGGTAGTCCAGTGACCTGACTTCTTCTTCAAGCGCTGTGGACGAGGAGAGCACCAACCTCGTCACAGGGTTCTTTTCTTGCCTTTCGGAAAAGGACTTCTTTGCCTTACGCGGGTAAGGGCTTTGGTTGTGGTCTCTTTGCGTTCACTGAATCGATACTTAGTGTTGTAGGCTAAGCAGAGCAATCACTGGGAAGTTGAGAGAAGCACGGGTTTGCTAAAGCGTGACTCTAGCTTTGCTAGGTTGCGAGGGCGTTACCCTTGCTTCGCTGGAAGTAACAGTGGCGGTTGTGCTCGCAGTCGGCTCCTGGGGAGACTAGGACTGGAAGTACGGTTGCCGAGTTGATCTGGTGAGGCTGACAGTCGGCTCGCGAGGAGACTAGGACTGGCGGGCGGTCACCGGGTTTCAACGAGGTTGAGGGTTTGCTCCGGGGAGGCTTTGTAATCGCTGGGATTGATTGATTTGAGAGGGTCCCTTTTCTGTATCGTCTTTAGCCTCTATATATAGGCTGCTGCAGATTCACTTTCCTAATATGACTGGAATACTATATTTTAGGCCACAGTTATTGGCCTTGAATCAAATCAAAACTCTTAATAGTTTTGATATTATCGTAAGCGATAAGAGATTAACTCTGTTGTAGCAATCTTCTAGGCAAGGTTAATTACCTTCTAGAGTCCTGGACGTAATCTTCTTGGCCGCGAGCTGTTTGATATGCACGTCTCTTCCCGATGATTCTGGAGCTCAGTAGCACACTACCGTGCATGCAATCATGCATGTATAATAAGATCATGTATATATTCTTTGCAATTAAAGATGCTTGCTTCCTTCCATAAATTCCACGTCCAGCAATAATTGCATGGGACACCTTAATTGCATAGCCCAACGTCCAATCTTCCTTCCTTAATTGGCCCCCTGTAAGTAATTATATAAATATATAATTCTCACGCCAACTTGTGCAGTACTCATAAGCAAACTAACCATTATTAATTATCAAATATTTGATAATCAATGAATATTCAGATTCGCCTCAGAATCGCTTGGCCTCCAAGTAGGCTTTACTTGGCCTCTAAACAATATATTTCGAACTTGTCGAAAATGTATAACTTGGGCCACCGATATTGGCCCGAATTTCTTCGAGTTCCCTTCGTTGGGAAAAAATGTTATTTTGGGCTCAAACAGTTGCCTTCGCAAATAGACAAACAGGCAGCTATTTTTTCCCCTTCATCGTCCGCCAGATATGCAAGTCTTCCGCACCTCACTGAAGTGAACCTGTTCCTATCGGAGAACCAAAAAGGGGTTGGACTTAGGTCGGGTATCTGGCTGTGGTTTGGCTTGTTAGGGCAATCGGAGAAGGTGATAGGATTTTTTATTTTTAGTGTGCCCGCTAGAGATATCTCCAGAACCTCCGGTCGACTGCCGTTAAGGTTCAAAAAAGGTTTGGGAGGGTTGGTCGAGTTGTCACACAATATTTGAAACCCACGGTAAGAGTTTCTTTGGGTCTCCAGCAGGTGACAATTCGGTTCAATTCCAAAAGGATATGGGATTTCTATCTCTCCACAATGGGATGGACAATCAGGCTTTGCTAACGAGGGTGGTGATGATACGGCAAGTATTGCACTACAGCTCAAAGACCACAAGGTCATGAGAGTAATATCAAGTAGGAGCAACTGGACCTCCATTTTGCTTCTCCTCAATTGCTCCTTGATATCTTCTTCCTCTTATTCTCAAGTCTCAACTTGTTTAGAATTAGACTAGTATGCAAGTAAAGGTGCTGTACAGATGGTTCTTATTGTACATTTTGAATGCAAATAGAAATAGGGTTCACACTTCACTAAATGAAAAGATTGATGCATACAGTTGGCTTCATTATTAATGATTATTCTATTATTTTATGAAAGTTTTCTTTTGAAAGGTACTTATGTGCATGCCATCCTCTTTTCTAATATTTTGACTGATCTGCCATATTTGTCTGTTCTTTTTACACTATAATTGACCAACACACGTTTCACAAGGTCGTCTCCATTATTTGCCCGTCTGGTCACGTTGTGGAAAATTATATCATGAGTCCGGAGCATAATAAATCTGGTTGTCCGGAATAATATTATTAACTCATATAATTTGTAGTGATTTTTTATTAGTCTCTTAAATTAATTTTTCTTTTCTTTTTTCACCCCTTGCATGGTCCCATTACATTTGAGTGATATTATTGGTTGAGACCACTACATAGTAACGCCACGTAGTACTCCATAACCACAGAATAATTCCTCATAAGTTGTAAGTTTTATTATAATCGATCTTCTTCCTGGTGGAAGTGATTTACATATTACTTTTATGTTTAATCAATTTGAGGAATATCCGAGATGGAGGTATACATATACAAGTGATACAAAGGAATTTAGGGTGATACCTGAACAAGACTAGGTCAATAGCTATACGTAAGAGTCGAGGAAAAGTGGAAAACGCTACAATTTCAATTTCAAGGTATAGTAATACTTTCTGTAGAACTGTATCAAGGATCACCAAGCACAAAAACATAAACATAGAAATACGTACATAGATGTAATCAATAATACAAAAGTAAGATAAATACCTTGGACTGTTAGGCCATCTCTTGAACAAAGGTTGATACAAGCTCTTTTATTCTCTCCAATAATCCTTATGTATGTCTCTATATGGGGTGGAGCTACACATTAGTGAGAACTATTTAGTAGCTGTTATATCATAAAGTGGTCTCGAGGTATCTTTAAAGTATTCAGTTGCATCAAAAATAGGAAAGCAATTTTAAGAACTTGTCTGAATAGGATCCTCAGAATTCTTTATATTGATTATATTCTTCTAGTGTTTCCGTAGATTTGGCTATGGGACATCCTAACTCAACAGATCCCTAGGGACTAATTTTTTTTTTCTCTCTTTCTTCAGATAATAATTATGTTCTTACTTCTTAGATCTTTGAGAACATGTCTAGCCGGGCCAAAGCCAGCCCTGAATGTGAATGTTACGGTACTTGGAATTATATATAAAAGCTCGTCTTGTTGGTAGAGGTGATGCTTGATCTCCTTATGAAGAAGAGTGATGCTCTTGGTCTCTCACTGTGAAATTTCGTCAGCTTCGATCTAGAAAGATTGTGTCAAGAGAATGTTGCTGGTGTGAGACCAAGAACGACCTCACTGGATTGAGGACGTACAACAGGTCCAACTAATGTATGTTGGAGGCTGCTTATGTGAAAGCGACTGAGGTTCTTGTGGAGCTTGCTTCACTTCAAACATCGTTTTTAACCCTTGATGAAGCAAGCAAGAGCACAATAATGCTCTGGAGGATGTGGTGAAGCCTAGGTTGGAGAATACGATAACTTATCTCGGGTTAAAGAATATACAGGGCTTAGAAGTTCCATCTCCCTCATGGATGTTTCTGCTTAATTATTCTGTATTATTTCTCACAAAACTTACATCAGTTCAAAGTTTTGAGTATAAGTTGCATGGATTGTCTTTGGTTTATTATAGTATAACACAGCTCTGCGAACCACTTTTCGATGTACATGATTGTAATCACGTGTCAGCTTCGCAGGTATGGTTCGAAGTTTGTATGTTACACGCACGTAGATTGCTACAAAATGTGGAGAAAAATTGACCCAAAATTTTAGATAATTCAAAGTACAGAAAAGGAAGACAATGTGCTTTTAAGAGAAGAATAAGGATTAACAAGCAAACTGTTTAAGGAAAAAGAGATTCGAGAAAAATTGTAGAGAGAATTGTCATCATATTATTGAGAATAGGAGCCCTATATATAGGGATTACAAAGTACTAGTTCTAATGTTACAAGGAATACCAATCCGTGTAGGATTGGGAAATCTAGAACCTTCTCTCCTATTCCTACTCCTAGTTTGATAAGGCACACTAAACTTGATTTTCCTTCAACACTCCCCCTTGTGCAGCTCAAACTTGGTGGTGACGCTTCATCCGTTGCCTCGTTAAAAACCTTGCCAGGTAACAAAAACCCTGTGGGACAAAAATAATCCTGGTCGAAGGACAAAAGAGCACAACACGTCCTTCACTCTTCGAGATCGAACATGTAGAGATCATAACTCCCCCTGATGTCGATATCTCCCCCTGATTGCTACAATCGTGGGAGTTCAGATAACTTTCTCAATCCGATGCTCCTTACATGTTTCTCGAAGGTGAATTTAGGTAACGACTTAGTGAATAAGTCCGCTACATTATCCTCTGATCGGATTTGATTCACTTCAATCTTTAGAAGTGATTGTTGTTGCTGATTATAGAAGAACTTAGGCGATAGATGCTTGGTGTTGTCACCCTTGATGAAACCTAACTTCATTTGCTCAATACAAGCTGCATTATCCTCATAAATGCATGTAGGTTCATCTGTGGTAGACTTCAAACCACAACTTCCTTGAATATGTCTAATTACAGACCTTAGCCATATGCATTCACGCACGGCTTCATGTAGAGCAATAGTCTCTGCATGATTTGAGGAAGTAGCAACAAGGGTCTGTTTCGTAGACCTCCAAGATATCGCAGTGCTTCCCATGGTAAAGATATAACCCGTTTGGGAGCGACCTTTGTGAGGGTCAGAGAGGTACCCTGCATCAGCAAAACCCATCAAGACATCATTGTCGTTTTGATGAAGGGGGATAGGGTGAGGCCGGCCACCCCTGGTGGTGGTGACGGCGTTGGCGGCAACATGGCCGGCCACCTTGTCATGGTGGACGGTGGCTCCATGCCTAATGGGGTCCGATCCCATTCTTCCGTCATTCCTCTTCTCTCTGTAGGGATAAAATAGGCCCATATCAATCGTACCTCTTAGGTATCGAAAGATTGTCTTTACACCAATCCAATGGCGACGTGTTGGCGCAGAGCTATGTCTAGCTAACAAGTTCACTGCGAATGAGATGTCTGGTCTTGTGCATTGAGCTAAGTACAATAATGCGCCTATTGCACTTAAATAGGGCACTTCTGCCTCTAATAGCTCTTCGTCCTCATCCTTTGGACGAAACGGATCTTTTCCTGGCTCAAGACTACGACCGATCATGGGAGTACTCACAGGCTTTGCTTTATCTTCATTAAAGCGCCTTAAGATTTTCTGAGTATATGCAGACTGATGGATCAAAATCCCATCACTACGGTGCTCGAGTTCTAAACCGAGACAAAACCGTGTTTTCCCAAGATCTTTCATCTCAAATTCGGATTTCAAGTATTTAGCAGTTTCCTTTAACTCATCTAGAGTTCCAATTAGGTTCATGTCATCGACATAAACTGCTACGATTGCAAATCCGGAACTTGTTCTTTTAATGAACACGCATGGGCATATTTCATTATTAATATATCCCTTCCCAATCAAGTAGTCACTTAGACGGTTATACCACATCCGTCCGATTGTTTTAATCCATATAGTGAGCGTTTTAATCTTATTGAAAACGCGCTCCGTGGTTTAGAGCCACTTGATTTGGGTAATTGAAGTCCATCTGGAACCTTCATATATATCTCTGAATCTAGATCCCCATAGAGATATGCTGTAACCACATCCATAAGCTGCATGTCAAGTTTTTCGGAAACTACCAAACTGACAAGGTAGCGGAACGTTATAACGTCCATTACGGGAGAATATGTCTCCTCGTAGTCGATTCCAGGGCGTTGTGAGAAACCTTGCCCACGAGGCGAGCTTTATATCTAACCACCTCATTTTTCTCATTACGCTTTCTAACAAAGACCCATTTATGGCCAACAGGTTTTACATCTGGGGGTGTCTGCATATGGCCCAAATACCTGTCTCTTTGCTAGTGAATCCAATTCAGCCTGGATCGCATCTTTCCATTTAGGCCAATCCGCTCTTCGTTGACATTCTTCGACAGAGCGAGGTTCGATATCATATATTCTATAATTCCTTTTGCAACATGATATGCAAATGCATCATCAATTGCCATAGAATTTCTATCCATCATCTCATGTACACTAGTGTAATTCATGGAGATCTCTCTATTCTCTGGAATTGGTTCTGACATTGGAGCGTCCCCTAATGATGTCTCTTGGACATAACCATAATCCGGAATATTCTCATGAGATGGATTATTTACATCGATGATTAATGGATTATTTTGTGCCAAACTCGCTTTCTTTCTTGGGCGAGAATCCATCGAACCTATGGGCCTCCCGCGCTTCCTGGCGGGAGCAGTGGGCCTAGCCACAACGTCACTACCACTGTGGACGTTGGCGCCATGCTCAAGTGCCCTTGAGGTGGCGTCATGTCCTCTAATTTTAGGGACATCAATCATTGCAGGCACGTTTGCAGCAGGTATGTGTGATCTCGTCACTTTAGCGATATCAGAAAACGCATCAGGCATCGATTCTGCTACGTTCTGAAGATCGAGAATTCTCCGCACTTCAATTTCGGATTGTGAGGTTCGGGGATCAAGATGAGACAGAGTGGGGACAGACCACGACAATTCATGTCGTTCCTGTTGAACATTGATGTTCTTATCTCCCCCTAATGATGGGAAGACTGTCTCATCAAAGTGACAATCCGCAAATCTAACGGTAAAGAGATCGCCTGTCAAGGGTTCTATGTAGCGGATAATCGTTGGAGAATCATATCCAACATAAATGCCTAATAATCGTTGAGGACCCATTTTGGTGCGCTGTGGCGGCGCAATTGGCTCATAAACTGTACACCCAAATATGCATAAGTGTGAGACATCAGGCTCATACCCAGTCACCATCTGTGACGCAGAAAAGGGTTGAGTGGCAGTGGGCCTCAGACGAATAAGCACAGCTGCATGCAATATTGCATAGCCCCAAGCAGAAATAGGGAGATTGGTGCGCATTACCAATGCCCTAGAGATCATTTGTAGTCGTTTAATGGCGGCTTCTGCGAGACCATTTTGGGTGTGAACATGAGGAACTGGATGTTCAACTTCTATCCCAATGGACATGCAATAATCATCAAAAGCCTTTGATGTAAACTCCCCAGCATTGTCTAATCTTATAGACTTAATAGGATGATCAGGGTGGTGAGCCCTTAACTTAATAATCTGTGGTAGGAGTTTAGCAAATGCACCGTTCCTAGTGGACAATAGCATGACATGTGACCAGCGTGTCGATGCATCAACCAACACCATAAAATATCTAAATGGTCCGCATGGTGGTTGAATAGGTCCACAAATATCACCTTGGATTCTTTGCAAGAATGGTATATTTTCTTTAGTGTCCTTTGCATAGGATGGTCTCGATCCTAATTTTGCTAGAGCAGGCTTTGCAGAACGAATGATGGGCTTTAGAAACAACCAATAAGGATTTTGGTTTAGCCATGAAGTCACATTGGACTTTAGAAGTAGAAATTGGAGACAAAGAAGCCTTGGTGGCGTCAAGGCCACCTTGAGGCCGCAGGGGTATGGCGGCGCCGGCCAAGGATGGCCGGATTTTGGGGTGAACGGAGCCGTGAGGCGCAGGGGCTCCTTCGGTGTCCAAAAACAGAGTTTTACTTCTTTTCGTTCTGAAAAATGGATGTCCGTGTGAAGTCTTTAATATACGGATCATCATATCACGACCTGGATGTCCCAAACGGTCGTGCCAAAGTCTATATGTGTCAGAATCCCATAAATCATCTCTCATAACATGATTGGATTCAATTATGCGAATAGTGGTTGCATACAACCCACTAGATCGACACATAAGTTTCTCTAAGACTCTTTTATGTCCGTAGTCATTAGAGGTGATGCAAAGGAACTCATGTCCATTCTCACAATGCTTTTCCGCATGAAAACCATTGGCTCTTATATCTTTTAAGTAATCGATACTTTATTAATAATAGCCAATGATTACATCAAAGTTTCGTGACCATAATCTAATCCAAAGTAAAATCAAACATTAGACAAATTGTAGTCACTCAATTCGTTCGGTAATTCCAATTAAATATGACCAGGGAAGTAGAGAGGGATGTCGGTGGAGCGAAGCTCTCTTAAGTACCACCAATCTCAATTACTTTCCTAGACATCATACTTAATTGAGTACGCCTAGAGGAAAAGAGATAATCCAATAAGTCATTTTATTGATTAAGGCATAATTGCCATTACATAATTCTTGGAAATTAAAAGACTATTCTAAATAAAAATCTGCGGCATTCTATTTTCATCACCAGATTTAAAGTCTTTTATAGCTCGATATCTTGATTACCATTGATCAGGTACTCCATAAAATACCATGAAGAGGATGCTCTCTTGATTGAGATGTATTGACACAATAATATGGTCCCTAGGACTAATGGCGTTGGAATAGTGCCATGGCCAAAAGTGGCGCCATGATGTCCAACCCTATACCCTCAACGTCATGACTCCTATGGTCATGTTAGGGTCTTCTCAATCAATTTGTTCTTTTGTGTTTTTCACAATCATGCTTCAATAATATGATGTAGAGAGCCTCCGAACAATATTTCATAACTCTTTCAAAGTTTAGAGAAGCGGATATTATTCCATTATGCTTCTAGTCCGGAAAATTGTGAATGTTACTAAAACGTTCACGAGGCGCAACCCAAAGGTTGTTAGTGTTATCCTCATTCATGTACTCAAACTGGAGGGCCATCTTCATGTGGCGCTTCATCAGGGTAAATGCCCTGGAATTATCTATCTCAGTTTGAGGGCCTTGAGTGGTTCTTTTAGAACAAGACTCCTGGATTGTAGGCAATAAATCAAGGGCAATTAGGTGGAGCTCAACATTTTGAGTCCACATGAAAATTCCGTGCCCGTAGAATCCAATGGAGTAAAATCGAGCTCGTTCAAGTTTTACATCCTAAAAAGGAAAGCAAGAACGTATTAGTTTCGGAGTCAATGCTTCCACGAAAACTAATATGAGATTTCTGAGCAGTAATGCTACAAAGAAATCGATTTCCAAGAAATTTGGATTAGACCGAAACAATGATGTTTGAATGGTCAAAATAGATGCTCAAGAACGCTCTTAGTCCGTAGCTTACGAACGCTCTTAGTTCGTTAAATCGATGCTTACGAACGCTCTTAGTCCGAAGTCTTACGAACTCTCTTAGTTCGTTAATTGCGTGAATCCCCACGATTCCGCTTTTCAAGAATCGAACCCACGTTATAAGAAAGGTGGGATGTAGAAGAAGGGAGGTTGCAAGTCCCCGAAGAAAAAGAAGTAGAAATTAAAATTCGGAAAACATGAACTTTAATTTAAAAACTTACTTGTTGAAAATTCGGAGCAGATTCTGTTCTAAACAGCTTGTACTTCAATTGGTGTAAAGATCTCAATATAACTCCAATAAGGCTGAAATTCGGCGACTAGATGGAAGAGACAGAGACGAACAACTTTGATGAAGAAATTTTTTCGATCTGAGCTTCCGAAATAGACGTTTCGAGGCTTGCAATAAGACGGATGTGCACATGAACGGGAAAAAGATGCAGTGGGTGTGCGTTGGCTTGTTTGCGTAGCAGGGATGCTTCAGTGGCAGCAGGCTGGAACGCAGGGCTGCGGGGAGGGGGCAGAAGGGGCTGCTGTGCAAGGTTGCAAATGCACGGGCGCGCGGGCTGCAGCGAAGGCTCGGCTAGCTCGGGCTAGGGGCTGCTTTGTGAATGAGTTTTGGTTTTCTGTTTTGTGGTTAGAGTCGTGCTGATAACGTATTTAAAGAAAAAGAGATTCGAGAAAAATTGTAGAGAGAATTGTCATCGTATTATTGAGAATAGGAGCCCTATATATAGGGATTACAAAGTACTAGTTCTAATGTTACAAGGAATACCAATCCGTGTAGGATTGGGAAATCTAGAACCTTCTCTCCTATTCCTACTCCTAGTTTGATAATGCACACTAAACTTGATTTTCCTTCAACACAAACTAAATAATTTGTTGATGTTTTGATACTATTGATGCGGGATATAAAGCTGGCTTCACTACCACAAATTTGGCCTTCACACACCATCAGTAAAAAATGACCCTCGGTTCCGTGCCGAATAAAGCCGCAAGGGGTGGTAATAAGTCATATAGAATCAATGATGGATTCATGGTAAAATCGTTCCATGATGCATTTTTTTATATTTTTAGCTGATAATGATAAAGAGATCAAATGTTATAAATCTTTTGTTGATAGATTGGAGGATTAGAAACATGACTACTGCTTTTCAGTTGGCTGTTTTTGCATTAATTGCAAGGATTCAAATTTCGGTTTTGGTACTTCAAATTTAAGAAAATTTCAGATAAAGTTTCGATTTCAGTGGAAATTTCGGTTAAAAATAAAGAAATCCCATTAATTGCATTTATAAAATGATATTTTTGAATAAAACTTTTACATAGACTAAAGTAATCTATAATAAACCTATTTACAATGTAACATCTCTAAAATTATACATTATAATAGAATTGTGATATTTAATATGGACGAGGTACTGTAGTAGGTTGCTAAACTAGTGTTTTTTTTTATTTTTAAAGGAACTAGTGTTTTTATTTATGTGTAATTATAAATGTGTTGTATATTATTTACCACTAGTAATCCTTCAAATTTGGATGTTTCTACTAATCTGTTCCCTCCCGTTGTTACAACTGAAATGAATGACCAATTGACAAAGGAGTTTGAGGACAGTGAAATTCTAAAGGCTCTTAAACATATGCATCCTATGAAGGCACCTGGACCTGATGGCTTTTCCCTAATTTTTTTATCAACGTTTCTGGTCAGTTGTAGGACGGGATGTCTGCAATGCAGTTTGGTGCTTTATGAAATTTGACGGCCTTACGAAACAGGTAAATGGGACTTTTGTCACACTAGTTCCAAAGGTGAAACAGGTGGAGCATATTCAACAAATGCGGCCTATCAGCCTTTGCAATGTTATTTATAAGTTGGGTTCTAAGGTGCTTGCTAACCGCTTGAAACCTCTACTTCAAGATATTATTGCTCCAAACCAGGGAGCATTTGTACCAGGTAGGCAGATTTCGGATAACTCCTTCCTCGCTTTCGAGATTTCACACTTTCTTAAGAGACGGAGTGGAGGATCACAGGGTTATGGTGCTTTGAAACTAGACATGAGCAAGGTGTATGACAGAGTCGAATGGCCATTCCTTGAAGCTGTGATGAGAAGTTTGGGGTTTAGTCAAACTTGGGTTGATTGGATCATGCGCTGTGTGAAGACTATCTCTTACTCTTGCATTTTGAATGGGGAGCCACGAGGTCATTTGATTCCTTCGAGAGGGTTGCAACAGGGTGACTCAATTTCTCCCTATCTCTTTTTATTATGCGCCGAAGGATTGCCACGTATGCTATATGAGGTGGAGGGGTTGCAACGATTACATGGTGTGTCCATAGCTTCTGGTGCCCCATCTATTAGTCATCTCTTCTTTGATGATGACTCTTTCATCTTCATGAGGGCGGATAGGGAGGAGTGTGAGAGGTTGAAGAATACACTGCAGCTCTATGAAAATGCTTCGGGTAAAAAAGTAAACTTCTAGAATGCTGTATCTCATTCTCCAAAAATGTTGGTCTGGGTACTCAGGAAGACTTAGCAGCAATCCTTGGAGTCTTGCGCGTTGACAAGCATGATAAATATTTGGGTCTTCCTACTGAGGTGAGTTATTCCAAAACTGAGGCTTTTCAATTTATTATTGAGAAGACAAGGAATAAAATGAAGAACTGGAAAGACAAAACACTTAGTGTGGCTGGCAAGGATGTGATGATTAAATCGGTTGTGCAATCCGTTCTCACGTATGTAATGAGTTGCTTTGAATTACCAAAGCATCTTTGCCAGGAAATGCACCGCTACATGGCCAAATTCTGGTGGGGTGACTCTGATCAGGGAAGAAAAATTCACTGGTTTGCCTAGGAAAAAATGTGTATCCCAAAAGAAGAAGGTGGTTTAGGCTTTAGAAATATGGTGGCTTTCAATCAAGCTCTTCTGTCCAAACAAGGGTGGAGACTTTTTTTATATTTTTATTTATAAATAAGGGATTAGGCGATATTAGTTCTTCGGAGGCAGACAATGTAAGGAGCAAGTCCCACCCTCAATCCCTAAGGAGAAGGGTCTGCCACACTCTGGGAACCCACCCCCCATCCCCTAAATTCACTTCTTGCCAGAACTTTACAAGCTAAATATTATCCTTATTCGGATTTTCTACATGCTTTTGTGAGCCTTGGGGATTCTTATACCTGGCGAAGTTTAATGAAAGGGAAAGAGCTTCTTGAAAAAGGGATACGTTATCAGGTTGGCACGGGGAATGATATTCTGGTCTGGTTCGATCCATGGGTACCCCGGCCTCATACTTTCAGGCCTTATTCTCCGGTTATGGAGGGGTTGGAAGATTTGAAGGTTGCTTACTTAATTGATCCGGTTACTAAGGCTTGCAAGGTGTGTTGCTGCATTACCAACTCATACTTCTTCTTCTCATGGTAATGATGACATGAAAGCATTGTGGAAAATGATCTGGAAGGGTGGGGTCCAACCTAAAGTCAGGAGTTTTGTGTGGAGGTTAATTAAAGGCATCCTACCAACTAAAGAGGCTCTCAATAAAAAGGTTTGATGTGTGTTTTGCCATGGTGACGTTGAGTCCAGCTTGCATCTTTTTAAGAATTGCAACGTCACAGTTTGTTATTGGCTCTACAGCCCTCTTGGCTTACGTGCAAGAAATCATATTGCTACTGACATTCAGTCCTAGATTTTGGACGTTGTTCGCAATTTGAATTTGCACTAGATTAATATTTTCTTCATGAGCCTTTGGTCAATATGGTCAGAGAGAAATCAAGTGGTGTGGAATGGTGCTACTTTTAACCCGCATAACGCAGTGACTTGGTCCTTATATTGGTTGAATGAATTTCAGCGTTTTCACCCCACCAAACCGCTTAGAACTTGCAGACAGCGCACAACAGCAAAATGGGAGTTACCACCTGTTAGAAAACTGAAGATAAATAAAGATGGTGCATTTCAGTTGGGCAATGGTAACGGTGGCATTGGCGTTATTGTGAGAAATGAGGTGGGTGCTGTAAAGGTTGCTTGTTCCAGGTATATTCCCAATTTGGGCTCAGCCCTTCATGCCAAGGCTGAGGCTTGCAGAGTCGGGTTACTCTTGGCCATTCATCAGGGTTGGATGGAGGTGGACATGGAGAGTGATTCTTCTATATTGGTGGCTGCTCTAAACCAATCAGGTGACACTAACTCAGAGGTTGGTTGGATTCTTGATGACTGTAAGGATTACATGCAAGCTTTTGCTTATTTTAGAATTCGACACATTTATCATGAAACAAACGATTTGGCCAATAGATTGGCCCACTTTGCTAGTTTAGGTCAACCTATTGATCTTTGTTTAGAGGAGACTCCTGCTTTCCTGCAGGATTTTCTCTACAAGGACAATTGTAATGCTTATGTAATCGCTTGGGGTTCAGGTATTACGTCCCCCTCGATGCAAAAACTTATAATAAATAATAATATGGGTGTGGGGATGAGCCTCCCAGCTTGACGGGGTTCCAAACCCCGCTATTTCAAAAACAAAAAAAAAGTGTTGTATATTGATAATGTGAATGTGATTTTTAAATTTTTTTTTATGGTTGAAACCTAGTAGGAGGTTTGGCCATCATCCCTTTTCACATATAATTAGAAAATTACAATGGGACGGGACAGGGTAGGGGGGGCCGGGGAGGGAATATAAAAGCTACTACGATGTGGTTCGATCTTGAACCGCTTCCATTTAGTATCAGACAATACTGCTCTCAAATACATTAATTTTGGAAATGATTTTGGTACTTCATCATATGGGTATTATATGTGTGTTGATCTCTTCCCACATGCAATTCATATATCGGATATTGTGGAATTACCCAATATGATGTTTCATTGTATGAAGCATACGGCATTTGAGACGAAGCGAAAAGGGAATTATGTTATGGTTGGAGCATTCAACTTTGTAGAAGATAAAATCAAAAATTGCAAAAAAAAAAAAAAAAATCAAAATTTCATATTTTCTCTTTGAAAGCATGAAGTAAAGAATTCATTGTTGATGACATACAAATTTCACAGAAATTTCAGACAAAATTTCGGTGTAAATTTTTAAATATATTTTGTGTGTATAGATATTTCAGAAAGAGAAATTTCAAATACACACCCCAAATTACTTAATACACATTCTTATTATTTTATATTTCAAATCAGATTTTATATGTAGATTAAATGACTAAAATAGATATCTATGTATTAGAAGAAAAATAATAATAATCATATCTTCCTTATATTATTCTATAATTATAAACACAATGAACTTCTATAAATTGCATTCTCATTTAAAACAAGAATAAAAGTTAGAAACCATCAAATTTAAATTTTCCATAAATAAATTGTAATTAAATGGGGTGAGAAACCATATAATTTAGAATTTCAAAATCAATGGAATTAAGTGTTTTTAAAAATATCGCTTTACTCCCACTTTAGTTCATTTTTTTTCTTCCTAAAAGTTATGATTAGTCATTTTATTATCTAATATAAAACATCACATGTACAAAACTTTGTAATTGTTAATTTATTTGACCATCCAATGACAACTTCATAGTTTTGCCATTGTGGATCGGAGAAACTACTAGTACAGCTTTAGTTGAATGTTCGACTCAAAATTTTATACTTGATCAATAGGGTGTTTCCTTATTTGGTGAATGAGAACTCAAATAATACAAAACTTATTTCTAAGCATCTATTTGAAGGGAACAATAATGAATCCTTATGGATTTCCCAATAACTAACACAAGTAATTAATATGGTCAATTATATATACTAATCGAATTAAATAGTAGCCTTAATGTAGTTAAATAATATTGTATTTCATAGTTTTTTAGTTTAAAGATAATTTAGGTAATTTGGGTTGTGTATTTAGTAAAATATTATAATGAGAAATTAAATGGTAGGTGTATTGAGTAAGGAGTGTGTATTAAGAAATTAGGAGTGTGTATTTAAAACTTCTCTTTCAGAAATTAAGAATTTCGTGGAAATGTAAGGGAAATTTCGGGAAACTCCTGATAGAAATTATATAGCATATGAATTTCGTTTCAATACTTCAAAATTACAGAAATTTCAAAGGAAATTTCAACGGTTTCAAAGAAATTTGACACCTTTGATTAATTGCAAGTAATGGTGTCTTTTGGGTCATTGGGACCCATCATTGGTGTGTAACACCAATAGCGACCCCCAGCCAGCCATTAATGATAATAGTTTCCTTCGCTGGCGTGACGGAGACCCAATAACCATTACTGACAATAGTTTCCTTTGGAGGATTAGAAACTAGAAACTTCAAACATGACTATTGCTTTCCAGTTCGCTGTTTAATTGCAAGTAGTCATTGGGGACCAATCATTGATGTGTAAGTGTGTAACACAAATAGCTACGGCCCGGTCACCATTATTGGCAATAGTTTTCTTTGCTGGCGTGACAAAGTCCTTGACTAAATTTTCTCCTTAGCTTTTAATCTTAGCCGTCCATTACAAATCTGAAGGCCAGCATCAATCCACCTCAGCAAGCGCTCTTAAATACCCAAATAGTGCAGTTTTCAATACTAATGCCGTTGCTTTCTTCCTCCTCTACTTTTGTATGTGATCCAAACTTGATGGGCTTTTTGGGGTTGGGTTTCGGGTCGGGTAAAGGAGGCGTGGTTTCTGAAGGAAGACGGACCTTGAGAGAGAGAGAGATCGAGATCGATGGTGGGGACTATTTCGGATTGGAGATAAGAGCTTCTTTCCTTTGATGGCGGACATGGCCGTGTCTTCTTTTCTTCTCCCGTCTCCCTTCTATTTTGTAGTTGATCAAACCTTCAAAACAAACTTCTTCCCTCTGGAGTCTGGACTCAATTTTTGTTTTTTTTTTGTCTTTATCCTCATGCCCGTTCACAGCTCTCTCTCTCTCTCTCTCAATTTGATCTGCATTCATCTTATTATAGCAATTTCTATCCAATTAAATAGTTGGGTTTTCTCTCTCTTTCAATTTGTTCTGGGTTCATCTTCAACTTCTTTGACCAATATCTATCCAATTTGACAACCGGGTTTTCCTTCCTCTGCTCTAAATCTATCGCTTGCTCCATTTATTCCCATCATGGTTTCCCAGAATTTTTACAATTTCTCCTTATTTTCTTCGCGACGAGCTTGATTTTCATTGTGGGGATTTGGTTATTTCATGAGTCGTGGGAATTTAGATATCTTATGACTTCTTCTGGAAATTTTGGATATCTCATATTGAATTTGACAATTCTTAGTTTATGAAATTTAAGCTCATGGAAAGTGCAGGACAAGGTGAACACATCCATTTAAGAACGTTTCGTTTCAAGTGCAGGTCGAGACGCATACAGAAGTTTTAAATACACATTCTTAATTATTTAATACACACTCCTTACTCAATATACCTACTATTTAATTTATCATTCTAATATTTTACTAAATACACAACCCAAATTACCTAAAATATCTTTAACCTAACAAACCATAAAATACACTATTATTTAACAACATTAAGGCTACTATTTAATTTGATTAGTATAATTGACCATATTAATTATTTGTCTTAGTTATTGAGAAATCTATAAGGATTCATTATTGTTCCCTTCAAATAGATGCTTACAAATAGGTTTTGTATTATTTGAGTTCTCATCCACCAAACACCATATTGATCAAGTATAAAATTTCGAGTCGAACATTCAACTAAAAATGTATCAGTAGTTTCTCCACAATGGCGGAACTATGAAATTATCATTGGATGGTCAAACAAATTAACAATTACAAAGTTTTATACTTGTAATGTTTTATATTAGATAATAAATTGACTAATCATAACTTTTAGAAAAAAAAAAAAAACTAAAAGTGGGAGAAAAGCAATTTATTTTAAAAACATTTAATGCCATTGATTTTGAAATTCTAAATTATATGGTTTCTCACCCCATTTAATTACAATCTATTTAAGGAAAATTTAAATTGGATGGTTTCTAACTTTATTCTTGTTTTAAATGAGGATGCATGTATAGAAATTTATTGTGTTTATAATTATAGAATCATATAAGGAAGATATGATTATTATTATTTTTCTTTTAATATATAGATGTCTATTTTGATCATTTAATCTATCTATAAAATCTGATTTGAAATATAAAATAATAGGGATGTGTATTAAGTAGTTTGGGGTGTGTAATTAAAATTTCCCGTCGCAAAAAGCCAAACACAAAAAGAAAAAGAAAATATTGACGGCGTTAAGGCTAACGAAGAGGAGAATATTAAAAGTTTGTATTTAATGTAAGATTTTGCTGACGTGGTTATTTATTAATTGTTGCATTTCTCATCAACAGCTGAAATAAAAAGCTTAGGATACTCAAGGACCAGAAGTAGCCATTACCAAAAAAAAAAAGGACTATACGTAGCCAAGGAGAGGATGTGCATCTCGTGACAAAGACCCAAGGAACTCACCATCAACTTTTTGGTGATCGACTGACTGTGTTAACAAGATTAGTGACCCTCTTTGGAAAATTCGTTCTCTTGTTCGTGACATCCAAGACATCTCTAGTATGTTTGAGGAAATTTCATTTTCTCATATTCCTCGTGAAGCAAATTTTGTGGTGGACGCCTAGAGATGCCTTAGATGCGAACAAATGAAATTTCGAAGGGAATCTTCATGAGGGAAATTTCCAAGCTGAAAGAGAAAGTTTGTCCAAGGGAATCTTCGGATGCGATTATATGGCAAGACAAACTTTCTCTTTCAGCTTGTTTGGCTTTTAGTCTTTTACTTTAGACCAATTTAGTTTTGGTATTGTTGAGGCTTTGTGTTGTAATTTTCTTTTCCTCTTAAAAAAAAAACACTTTTTAGTATATGCCATTATGGGTCATACAAAGACTTCATACCCACTAATACAATCTTTGGTGACTTCATATAAAAAAAATTAAAATACAAATTATTCTAAAAAACTCTACATTAGACTTTTCTTTCATCTGAAAGAACAATTAGGAAAATAATTTTGAATCGGAGACAACTAAAATGGGAAAAAAAAGAAATCTGTATTGATTCCGGAGGATTTGATTCCTAAACCCATCTCCCCCCTTCGTAATTAATTTCCTGAGTATTTAGGAATCGATTCCTTATAAGGAGTAGGACCTACACCCATTCCGATTCTTTCATGTGTTAGTAAACGCATGAATACTTTTACTCGGAATCATTCTGATTCCTTTATGTGTTAGTAAACACAATAATATTTTTACCACGTAAATCATTCCCTTCCATTCCAAGTAAGTAAACTTGCCCAATATATCATCTCTTGGTCCATCACTGAACTGCAAAATGCTCTTTCTCCTGCAAGTGGCAAATGGGCAAGTCAGCTTACTTGGCTAGAAATCATCACTATGGTTTCACAGAGAATGGACGCTTCTGGGACTAATGCACAAACAATATATGAGGATATAAAAACCATGGCTGGCCTTGAAGGCTGCCCACCGGTCTCCGGCGGGCCTCCGACAATTTTTTCTTCATATATATTTGTAGTCCAATGAATGTTTATATATATTTTTTGGCATGATTATATTGTGATGCTACTTTAGCATAGTGGTAAGTCTGTAGTGTGGACTTCTAACTGCACCCAGGTTTGATGCCAGTAAGTTCCATTTTTTATATTCCTTTTTTTTTCCTTGGTTTCTTCAAGTATTAAACACGTTTCGTTTTTTTTTCATTGCTACTAATGGCATTTCTAATTTAACTATTTAAGGGTACAATATAGATTTTTTGTTTTTGTTTTTGTTTTTTTTTTTCAATTGCTACTAGTGTTTTTGGATTGGGAGTTTCTATTCATACCTCCAAAATTGATATTTGTCAACTCATGTCAAATTACCAATAAAGACACAAATAAGGGGAAAAAAATCTCTTCTTATCTCTACTAACTGTAATAGTCTTCAACTTGGGAAAAATTTTCTCCTCCAATGTAAACCCTAAATTGGCGATATGTTATTTAACATTGAAGTCAAAATTTTCTGAATTTGATTTTGCTTTTGTAAAGTGATAGACTTCCTTGGTCACATAGCTGACAATTTACAAGATCTATCACTGCGCAATAAAAAAATAAAAAATAAAAAATAAAAGAAGAGAAAATGAGAAATACAAAGACACCTCAGTTGATGAAGCCATACTCATTCTAAATGCAATCAAACATGTGAATGAGCAGCGACAAAAAGCAGTACTTAAGCATGTTTATATGACAAACGCAGCAATGGGTAGTTGTTCCCGCACATCATCAGTGCAGAGCAATTTTATGTGGAACTATTCTATAGATATGATGAAAAATTCGACCCTCTGATATAAATCTATGGAGAATGCACTAGACTCATGGTTGATTATTGTAATTTCCTCCACTATCCCATACATATCTAAAACAAAAAGACCATGCATGTTCATTTCAAGCTGCTATATGGAAACAAGTAGGAGAGAATCAGTTTAGGGACAATGACACCTAAATGCAATGAAAATAATACTTGGAAAACATATTTGTATGAAATGATGAACAAACATGATATTGTTGCCTACGCTAACCAGGAGTCGACAATTCATTGAAAAAGTGCTAGCACCTCTGTTACTCGTATATGGAGGATGAACTTCCAAAAAAAAAAAATCGATGCAATTCCAAATCTTCGAAAACTGAAGGAGATCCAACTACTGGTTTTTGAAAGTATGAATAGAATCTAAAAAAAAAAAAGGGTTTTTTATTGATTTTATTAAACGATGGGCATTACAGGAAAATTAGAGAGGTGTAGATAGCAAATTGGTTATTTGTAAAAGTAAGTTGGAGGTCTATTAAGTATGGAGGTCCAAATGCCAAATTTGGAGTTATGAATAGAATCTCCCTTTTGGATTTAATTTATTTTAGAAAAAAAATTTCATATGAATATTTGCCTCAGACCTCTAAAAAGTCAGGACCGGCCCTGATAAAAACTATAGATTCACAGAGTATGCATGCTTCTTGCACTAAAGGAAATTAACCGGAAAGGACTATATACTACAGAATAAAGAAGACAATAAATACATTATGTTCTCTACCGTTTAGAAAACGAGTTTTTTCAATGCCTCTAGATATGCGATTAACAACAAGTATTTGCTCATTGTTTTAGGGAAACGATATTTGAAAGAGAATTGCTGTATATTCTCATTGATAATAGGGGTCTCTTTATATAGAGGATTACAATGCATTGAATCCGAATCATACAAGGAAAGGTAATCATACATTGAATAGGAATATCTAGATTCTTCTAATTAAACCCTATTACCACTAGGTTAAGTAACTTAGAGATTGGGCCAGACACACAATTAGGGATGTACTTGAACACTCTCCATTGTTTCGCCCAAACGGGGTGCTTCTCTCGTTGCCTCGCTAAAAACCTTGCCGAGTAACAAAAACCCAATGGGAGAAAAATAACCTTGGTCGAAGGGGAAAAAGAGCACAACACACCCTTCACGTTTCGAGACCATACATGTAGACACCTCCCCCTGATGTCTGCATCTCCCCCTGATGATTACAGTCATTGGAGTTCAGAAAATTTGAGCAAACGATGCTACCAACATGTTTCTCGAAAGTGGAATTTAGGCAATGACTTAGTGGGCAAGTTTGCCATACTGTCCTCAGATGGAACCTAGTTCACTTTGATCTTGAGGAGAGTCTGTTGTTGCTGATTATGCTTGGTGTTGTCGCTTTTGATGTAGCCTTGCTTCATTTGTTCAAAACGAAAAGCATTATCCTAAATACTCATAGGCTCATCTGTGGTAGACTTCCAACCACAATGGTTCGAACATGCGTAATTATAGATCCAATCCATAAACATTCACGAACCACTTCGTGAAGAGAAATAATCTCTGCATAGTTCGAAGATATAGCGACTAAGGTCTGTTCTGTAGACCTCCAAGATATCACGGTCTTTTCCCATGGTGAACACTTAACCAGTTTGGGAATGACCTTTGTATGGGTCAGAGAGATACCCAATATCAACAAACCCTTCCAAAACACATGTCGTTTTAGGATGGGGATAGTGGTCGCAGGCCAGTGTTGGCGGCGATCCTGGTGTGTGATGGGTCCGAATCCATCATCTCTCTGTAGGGATAGAACAAGCCCATATCAATCGTACATCTCAAGTACTGAAAGATATCTTTTTCCACCAATCCAATGGCGTCGCGTTGGCGCACAGCTATACTTAGCTAACAAGTTCACAACATATGAGATGTCCGGTCTTGTGCATTGGGGTAAGTACAATAATGCGCCTATTGTACTCATGTAAGACACTTCTGCCTCTAGCACATCTTCGTCATCATCCTTCAGACAAAGAGGATCATTTTCAGGATCAAGACTATGAACGATCATGGGGTGCTTGAAGGCTTGACCTTGTCAAAATGCCTAAGCATCTATCAACACGATGCTCAAGTTCCAAACTGAGATATAATCGTGTTCTCCCAAAATCCTTCATCTCAAACTCGGATTTCAAATGTTCAGCGGTTTCCCTTAACTCTTTAAGGGCTTCCAATGAATATCATGTCCAACATGAATCGCGATAGAATCCGAAACTTGTTATGGAAACGCGTGGGCATATCCCTTCCCAATAAAGTAGTCATCTTAGTGAGTGTTTCAATCTTATTATAAACACGCTCCGTGGTCTAGAGCCACTTGACTTGGGTAAATGAAGTTCACCATGAACCTTCATGTATATTTCGTATCTAGATCCCTATAGAGATACGTAGTGACCACATTCGTAAGCTGCATGTTCAGTTATTCGGAAACTACCAAACTGACAGGGTAGTGGAGTGCAATAACATCCATTACGAGAGAATATGACTCATCGTAGTCGATTTCAGGGCGTTTTGTGAGAAGCCTTGTGCCATAAGGCGAGATTTCTATCTCTTTTTCTCATCACGCTTTCTAACAAAGACCCATTAGTCAATAGGTTTTATGTTAGGAGGTGTTGACATCTCTGGCTCAAAAACCTTCCTCTTCGTTAGAGAATCCAACTTAACCTGGATCACATCTTTCCATTTAGGCCAAATTTCTCTACGTTGGTATTCATTCATCAACGGAGTGTGGTTCGATATCATTGGACTCAATAAACTCATGCGCAATGAAATGCGCAACTACATCATCAATTATGATGGAGTTTCTATCCCACATCTCATGTACACTAGTGTAATTTTCATAGAGCTCTATATTCTCAGGAATAGGTTCTGACGTTGAGGCATCCCCCAACGATAACCATAACCCAAAAAATTCTCATGAGACGGATTTTGAGTGTTGATGATCAAAGAATTGAAATGTGCCAAAGTATCCTTCGAACCCACGGGCCTCCCACGCATCCTAGCTAGGGCCATGGCCTATAACACCAGAGTGCCACTCTCTTTGGCGTTGGCGCCATGCCTACCTCCGTGTAGGGTGGCGCTATGTCCTCTTGTAGAGACGTCCATCCTTGCAGGCATGTTTGCAGCATATTTGTGTGATCTCGTCACTTTAACGGGGATCGAGATGAGACATAGTGGGGACAGACTACGACAATTCCTGTCGTTCCTACTGAACATTCGTATTCTTATCTCCCCCTAACGACCGGAAGACTGTCTCATCAAAGTGACATCAGCAAATCTAGCGGTAAGGAGATCGCCTGGCAAGGGCATTAAGTGGCGAATGATTGTTGGAATCTCAAATCCAACGTAGTTGCCCATTCGTCTATAAGGACCCATCATAAAGTGCTGTGGTGGCACAACTGGCACATAAATGGCACACTCAAATATGCGTAAGTACAATACTTGTACCCAATCACTAGCTGTAACGCAGAGGTACATTGAGTGGCAGTGGGTCGTAGATGAATTAGCATAGCTGCATGCGATATTGCATCAACCCAAGCGGATATAAGGAGATTGGTGCGCATTACCAATGTCCGGACTACCATCGTAGTCGTTTCCGCGAGACCATTTGGGTGTGTACATGGGAATATGATGTCCAACATCAGTCCCATTGCAATAACCATCGAAAGTCTTCGATGTAAAGTCTCTAGCAATGTCAAATCCAGTTAACTGAATAGGATGATCCGGGGAGTGAGCCCATTGTCATATGATGTTTGCTAGGAGTGTAGCATAAGTAGCATTACAAGTGGACAGTGGCACAACAAGTGACCAGCGTGTTTGTGTGTCAACCAACATCATGAGATATTTAAACGTCCGTAAGTTGGTTGAACTAGTCCACATAATCCTCATAGATTCTATGTAAGAACAGAATGAGTATTTTTATATCCTTTGTATAGGATAGTCTCAGTCCTAACTTCCCTAAGGAACATGCTTTGTAAACGAGTGAGAGACTTTAGAAGCAACTAATGAGGATTTTGGTTGGGCCTGAGTGTGTGAAACACTATTTGAAGCAAAGTTGGTGATTGTGGCATCACTTGGAGAGCCATCACCATGATGGACGCCATCCATGGCATTATGGATAGGGATTGTGCCAGCCCTAGGCTGGTGGTGGACGGCGGCGAGTGCCATAGGCAGCGGCGACAATCATATTTAGTCCCGGAATCAACCTTTGATTCATGCTTCATTTCGCTCGAGAGAAAGGATGTCCTTGTGAAGTCTTTAGTAGACGGATCATTATATCATGACTAGGATGACCTATCCTGTCGTGACAAAGCCAATATGTGTCTGAATCTAAGAGATCTTCTCTCTTAACTTTATTGGATTTAATAGCTCGAATAGTGACATAGAGTCCACTAGAGAGACACATAAACTTCTCTAAGATGCGCCTTTATTCGCAATCATTAGAGGTATTGCAAAGGAAACTCATTGCATTTCTACAGGAAATCCGTTGGCTCTTCATAGGTGCGATTTGCCCTACGAGCGTAGAGAGTTTTTGTGACAGTAATCAAGGTGCCATTTGGCAAGGGGAACTTGGGCTATTCCATGTCCTTGAATTAATACTGATGGCCCACCCATCGTAGTCACAAAGAAGTATGCTCAGAATCAAAATTGAGTCATAATGAAAAGAACTCAAAATTTTATTCATAAGCCAACGGAGTTACATCATTGTCTCTTTGACCAAAGAAAATCTAATCCAAAATGCTAGCTAATGCAAAACAATGGTAGTCGTCTAACTTCTTTCGGTAATTCCAAAATAAATGTGACCAGGTGAGTAAAGAGATGTCGGTGGAGCAAGTCTCGCTTAAGTACCACTAATCTCAGAACCTTCCTAAACATCACACTTACTTTGGGGTGAGCCTACTTTGAAGAAAGATAAAACCATTGGCATCTACTACAAAAATATATGGCAATTGCCTATTACATCTCTTGGAAAATAAAAAGACTTAAACAGAATTGGCGATCTAATGATCCCAGCCAGATTTGTAGTCTTCAACTCTTCACTTTAGATCATCTTCTTGATCTTCTTGTTCCATATAGTGAGTTTCTCTTGCTTCACGTACAATATGCATTGTAGGGGTGACAATTTCTTCACGAGCTCTACAAATGTGTGCCCAATGACCGGATACTCCACATCGAGAACATACATCTCTTTTCTCAGACTCCATTGATTGAGGTGCTTTGAAAGCGTCATTTAGATGGCTCTTAGTGTTGGTGGCGCCACCAACATGCCCAGAGGCGTTGTCTCTCTCTCTTTCCACGTTGACCTCTTCGGTTCCGTGCTCGCCTATTTTGGTGGTTACCTTCCCAAGTAGAGTGGTTATATGGACTAGGACTTCTAGAAGTATCCCTAAGATTATAGTTTCGCTCTTGGCGCCCTCTCTTAGAGGCACAACTATAATTGGATTCCGGAATATGCTCTGTTTCCACGGATCTTGAATTATAGTTCTTCACAAGGATGTTGTCATGCTTTTCAAAGACATTCATAGCTCCAATGAGCTCATGAAACCTTGTGATCCGTCCTGCAGTAACATTGATTCGATAGTTCTTAGCAACCATTAATGCAGAGACGGAGAAGGTAGAGAGAGTCTTCTCAATCAACATCGCATTTGTAATCTCTTTACCACAGAATTCCATTAAGGATTAAATGTGAAGTGCTTCCGAGTTGTAGTTAAGAACTGACTTGAAATCACAGAAGCGGAGGCTATGCCATCTCACTTCTAGGTCAGGAAGCAAGGAGTCACGGACGTTACCAAATCTTTCTTCGAGTGACACCCATAAACTTCTGGGGTCTTCTTCATTCATATACTCGTACTGGAGCGAATCATCCATATGACGAGTCATTACGATGATGGCTTTCGCCTTATTTGCCTCTAAGGCTGCTCTATTTGCTTCCAAATCTTGAGCTAGCTCAACAGGTAGCACGTCCTGGCTAGGCTCGAGAATCATATCTAGGATTCCGTCGGCCTTGAGATGCTGGCGAATATCACAAACCCACTTGTGATATCCAGAGCCAGTTGTTCCCAATGGAGCAAAGTCCAGTTTGTTCAGGTTACTCATCCTGAAAGAGAACAAGACATTAGGGTTAGTTTTGGAGCGTAAAAGGCTATCACGAAAACATATAAAAATTTCTGAGCATATTCGCTTCCAAGAAATTGGGAATTTCTGAGTGTAGTTGCTTCCAAGAAATTCGATTCCAAGAGGGGTTGGATTAGATCCAAACAATGATGTTTGTGGTCGATCGTTTTTATCTCAACAAACTCTAAGTTTGGAGGACTCTACAAGCTCCAAGCTTGGAGTAAGCACGAACCCCCACAGTTCGACCTTTTGGTCTCCCCTATGAAGAAGAAAGGGGGGTAGAAGAAGGGAGGTTGCAAGTCCCCGAGAAAAAGAAGAGAAAAAAAAAGGAGAAACTCAAAAATGGGAACTTTTAGTAAAACATACCTCTTAGGATTGCAGAACGTATTTGGTCCTTGTCGTAGGATTGGAGACGAGCTTCAGTCCTAGTGTAAGCATGCAAACTTGTAGGATTACAGTATGGTCGTGGAGTCGCGGAATCACAGAGTAACGAGGTCGCGGGGTAGCGGAGTCGCGGGGTCGCAAGGTCTTGAGATCGCAGAGTTGCGAGGTCGCGGGGTAGCGAGGTCGAGGGGTCGCGGTGTCGCGAAGTCGCAGGTGAGCGTTCGCAGGTGCTGCAGGGGCAGCGAGACTAACCTGGTAGGATTAGCGTTGAGTTGCGACGCCGGGGCTGCTGCGGGCGGTAGTTGCTAGGGTTTTGAAGGCTACGATTTTAGGGTTTCAGGGTTAGTGCTTCATGCTGATAATTTGTTTTAGGGAAATGATATTTGAGGGAGAATTGCTATATATTCTCATTGATAATAGGGGCCTCTTTATATAGAGGATTACAATGCATTGAATCCGAATCATACAAGGAAAGGTAATCATACATTGAATAGGAATGTCTAGATTCTTCTAATTAAACCCTATTACCACTAGGTTAAGTAACCTAGAGTTTGGGCCAGACACACAATTAGGGATGTACATGAACACACATGTTTTTTTTCTTTTTAAAAAAAAAAAAAAAAATAAAACAATAAGTCTCTGCCTTACAAGGAAGACTTGTGATAGTTGGAGCCTGGTGTGTAACAGATTTGGTTTGTAGTGCTGCAGCACATTTGGCATTATGCAAAAAGAGTAGCAAAATCAAGAGAAAAAAATGTAATACAATCAAGACAAAGCTGGTCCATATGTAGCATGTTTATTGCAATACAACTAGAGTTGCACCAGAATGAGCATCAATACAATTTGTAAAAGGTATGACTAATTTCAGGAGATATTGAAGCCAATCAACAATCCTACTTAAGAAGTAAAAAGCATTTTCAAAAAGGGATGAAACAGAAAATGAGAAAATGCAGTATCAAACTAACTAAAGCAGAAGCACATATTTCTTCAGTTTCCTTACATTTGGTTATGGCTAATTGAATTTTTGTTCTTTTTACTAATCCTGGTTACATTCATTCTTATTTAGATCTTTGAAAACATGTCTGGGCAAAGCCAGCGTTTGAATGTGGTTCCTACTGTTACAATGCTTGGAATTATGAAAGCTCGTTTTGTTGGTGCGACGAGAGGTCATGCTCTCCTCAAGAAGAAGAGTGATGCTCTAACTGTTCAATTTCGTACCATTCTTAAAAAGATTGTGTCAACCAAAGAATCAATGGGAGATATTATGAAAACCTCCTCCTTCGCCCTTACTGAAGCCAAGTATGTTGCTGGTGAGAACATCAAACACATTGTTCTCAAGAATGTCAACACTGCCTCTCTTAAAGTTCGATCAAAGCAAAAGAATGTTGCTGGTGTAAAGCTCCCAAAATTTGAATACTTTACTGAAGGTGAGACCAAGAACGACCTCACTGGATTGGCCAGAGGTGGACAACAGGTTCAACTGTGCAAGGCTGCTTATATGAAAGCAATTGAGGTTCTTGTGGAGCTTGCTTCACTTCAAACATCATTTTTAACCCTTGATGAAGCTATTGAGGAAAGGAATCACATATGATCTGGAATAATGAGTAGGGCTCGTGTTTCTGACTTGTGATGCATGAGATAAACCCAAGTGCTTCTAGAGTGATCATCAACTATGGTTAAGAAGTATTGTGCCCCAGAAAGAGATGGGATATGGTAGCCACCCCATATGTCCACATGAATCAAATCAAAACAAGAATTACTAGAAGAAACACTCAATGGAAAAGGTCTTCTAGTTTGTTTAGCTAAAGGGCAAATGGAACAAGGACTTGCATTGCAAGATTTATTTTGCAAAAAGGGAAATAATAAAGACACTTTGCTAGATGGATGTCCGAGCCTTTGATGCCATAGGTCATGTGTTTTAGTGTTCACCACATTGCACGTTCCTTTCTTTGGCAGATTGAGACAGTAGAGTCCCTCACTTTCAGTTCCCGTCCCAATCATCCTCCCCGATTGAAGGTCCTGTATGAAACAAACTTGTTTAAGAAATATGGTGATATAAAAGGAATCAAATGCAAGTTTGCTGATGGAGATGAGATTTAGGTAAAACAATGGGACACATAGAACATTGTGAAGGACAAAGTGTGAAGAAAATGACACTATCTCAATGTGAGAAACATGTAATGTGGTACCATCGGGAAACTTCACTGTACGATTGTGCACAGGTTGAAAAGATGTGAGGAAAGCCGAATTACAAACTATGTGGTCACTAGCCCCACTATCTAGGATCCATGTTACATCTTTATTATCTTGTGAGAGGGAAAATGCTTTACCCGAGAGCTCCTCATAGTTAGGAATGTTACCAACAAGATTGGCTGAAGGCTGTTTGATCGAATTCAACTTCTCTAGTAGCAGGTGGCCATCATTGGAATTCTCCCATGGTTTTGAGGTATTGGAAGAGCGATAGAATTAGCATCTTTGTTGTATAAAACATTGCATGTTGTATAAAACATTGCATTTGAGGCTGGTGACGAAGAACAACAAGTCATTAAACACAAGAAAGACCAAAGCTCTTGTGTACTGGCAGGAAACAACTTACAAGACATCATGGAGACAAAGCACTTCCTTGCAAGACATCATGGAGACAACTTACAAGACATCATGGAGACAACTTACAAGACATCATGTTGACAATGTTATACTGGTAGGAAACAACTTACAAGACATCATGGAGACAAAGCACTTCCTTGCAAGTCATTTCAAGCTCAAAGATATGGGTCAGTTAAGGTACTTCCTTGGAATACAGGTGGCAAGGTCCAAACAAGGCATTGTTTTATGCCAACGAAAGTATGCATTAGAGGTCCTTGAAGATACAGGCTTCCTAGGCGCTAAACCATCTCGATTCCCAATTGATCAGAACTTGGTGCTAACGCAAGGTGAAGGGGTCGTTTTAACAGATGCCTCTCAGTATCGCAGATTAGTTGGAAGGCTCATATACCTCACTGTCACGAGACCAAACCTAGTGTATGCTGTACATATCCTAAGTCAATTTATGGATAACCCTAGACAACCTCATCTAGATGCAGCTTACAAGGGGTTGAGATATGTTAAGCAGACACCAGGACAAGGAATACTTTTGCCTTCCACCGGACAATTGGAGATCAAGGCGTATTGTGATGCAGATTGGGCACGTTGCAAGGACACAAGAAGATCAACTATTGGCTACTGTATTTTCTTAGGCAACGCACCCATCTCATGGAAAACAAAAAAACAAGGAACAGTGTCTCGTTCTAGTGCAGAAACGGAGTACAGATCTATGGCAACAACATGCTGTGAGATTACGTGGCTTCGAAGTTTATTAAGAGATTTGAATGTTAAACATGCGCATGCAGTTAAATTGTTCTGTGATAATCAAGCTGCCATTCATATAGCATCAAATCCCGTCTTCCACGAACGCACAAAGCATATTGAGATAGATTGCCATGTTGTGCGGGAAAAAGTATAGAGGGGGCTAGTCAAAACCATGCATATTCGAACAAAGGAACAACCAGCTGACTTGTTCACCAAGCCGCTGGGTTCGAAGCAATTTTCAGCACTATTGAGCAAGTTGGGTGTAATTAACATACACTCCAACTTGAGAGGGAGTATTGAGGAAAGGAATCTCATATGATCTGGAGTCTTCGTTATTGGGATATTCTGTATCATCACAAGTTAATTAAGAGATTTGTATTACTATAGTTAGTCCTATAATTATGGATAGAATTAGCATATTTGTTGTATAAAACATTGTAAATCATTCTGAATGCATTGAAGTTATTACATATTATTCACACTATCAAATCTCTTTAGAAGCTATCAAGAGCACAAATCGCAGGGTCAATGCTCTGGAGAATGTGGTGAAGCCTAGGTTGGAGAATACAGTAACTTATATCAAGGGGGAGTTGGATGAGCTGGAAAGGGAGGACTTCTTCAGGTTAAAGAAGATACAGGGATTTAAGAAGAGGGAAATTGAGAGACAGATGGCAGCTGCTAAGAACTTCTCGGACGACCAGGCTGCAGAAGTTATTTCTTTAAAGAAGGGTATTTCACTAAATTCAGCTCAAAATTTGTTGTCTGGAGGTATGGGAAAGGACGAGGATATCATTTTCTGAATCGGGATGCTAGCTTTATATATATGTTGGTTCTTAGAATGTGTGATTCTGGCTGTGCTTGTTGTTAAGAGGTAAATTTTTATTATTATTTAGCTGGACAGTCTTTTATGTACTGAATAAAAGCTCCGTCTCCCTAATGTATGTTTCTATTTATTTTGTATTATTTGTCAGTAAACTTCATCAGTACGAGGTTTTGATTTTGTTGCCTGGAAGGTCTTTGGTTTATTTACATATATTACGACAACATTGCTGTCTGATTCACTTCGCGATGTTGTACGTATAGACGTGTCTGCTTTGCATATGAAGTTGCTTATACATTTTAGCTAGAAATGGGTTTCTATACAATGTGGAGGAAGGTCTACGTACATTGCATAGATCATTCAAAATCAAAAACAAAGAACAAGTTGGTTTTGTCACTTTTGTGTACCTGTGGAGAGCAAGACAGGAAATGATTGTTGAGCCAAGCCTTGTTTCCTTTTTTGCTTCGGTTACCATGATCCATGCATTAAATTGTGCTCAATTTCTTTATTCAATTATTATTATTATTTTTTCCTGTCGATCCCTTTTCTATCCTGGTTTTCATTACTCAGGTGATTGAAGATTTCCTTAATTAGTGCATCATGCAACCACCAGCTAGCTCGAGTCGTATACTTAACCGGCTATATATATATATCAGCTCAACATGAATTAATTGGACTAGAACCATACAGAAACTGAACAATTTAACAATTATGACAGAAACAAGCTATGAAGTGAACTGCATCACAATTTACACACATATGAGGTGATAGTTTACAGAAACACTAACTGTTCCAAAAACAGACAACGGAATATCACAAACAATTTTAGAAAAATACTAATTGTTCCAAAAGCAGACAACGGAATTTCATAAACAATTTTCAGCGAGACTTGAAAGACAGCAGTGGTTGTCCATCTAACGAAGAACCGGTGTCCATATGAGAGCCTGTTGATGTAGAAACATCCCAAACCTCGGCTATTTCCGTCTGGACATGTTCAACCTCTGCAATGTGTTCGACATCAGAAGATTTACTTGACATTAGAATTCCCTCCAACTCAACTGCTATTTCTTTCATAGTTGGACGCTTCTTTCCTTTCATATTCAAGCAACGTTTTGCAAGATTAGCAACCGCCACTATCTCTTCTTTCTTACCTCCCTTCACGACTTCAGCATCAAGAATATCAAACAAACAACTCTCCTCCATGGACACAATAAAATGTGTTGCTAGGCTTCTCCCATCTTGTTTCCCTTCCTGCGATCTTGTTACAGAAACTGGTTTTTGTCCAGTCAAGAGTTCGGCAAGGACTACTCCGAAGCTATAAACGTCGCTCTTGTCTGTAAATTGGCTAGACTGGAAGTACTCAGGGTCCAAATAACCAAATGTTCCGTTTACATGTGTCATGGAAAGATGTGTTTGGTCAATGGAAACAGTTCTTGATGTCCCAAAGTCTGCAACTTTTGCTCTATATTTATCATCCAAGAGTATGTTTGAAGACTTGATGTCTCGATGGTAAATGGGCATTGAAGCAGATGAATGTAAGTAGGAAAGGGCTCCAGCAACTTCCATACCAACTCGTAATCGCATTTCCCAAGTTAGAGGAAAATGCTCATCACGGCTGTGAATGTATTGAGAAAGGGTTCCGTTGGGTAAAAATTCATAGACCAATAGGGGAACTTCGCTCTCTAAACAACATCCCAAGAGTTTAACCACATTCCTGTGGTTAATTTGTGAAAGAATGACAATCTCATTAATGAATTGACTCACTTCACCTCCATCTACTACTTTTGACTTCTTGACAGCAACATTTCTTCCATCTGTCAACATTCCTTTATAAACAGTACCTTGGCCTCCTTCACCAAGAATTCTGTGTACATTAAACCGGTCTGTGGCTTTCTCCAACTCCTTTGCATTGAACAACTTAATCTTCTCAACATTGACTTCGCCAGAAGATAACTGTTGCTCCAACAACAAACCACCATTCAGTCTAAAAAACTTTTGCTTTCGCTTAATGTTTGTCCTTTTCTTTATGACTTTGTGCAACCACCATGCGGCAATGATATGAAACAACAGTCCAAATACACTGCAGAGAACTGAATTGCTCAATAAAATTAGAATAATGTAGTAACTTGATCAAGAAGCTAACAAGTATTTGTTTCATATAACTTTTTTTTTTCCCCTAAACATAGACCTGTTAGTAATCAAAGGGGTATGAATTTAGTATTTAGAGAATATAGAGGCATACCTATAATGCCCAGTTTAAATGGCCGAGGTTGTGGGGACAGTGGCTTGTAGCAATAAAAGAACCCATCATAATTGGAACAATTATTGCCGGAACCACATATATTAGGGCGATTTGGATCCTCGCATTCATTGATATCTAAAATTGAATTGATAACGGTGAATTACCAAATTGAAAGCTGGACTGAATATCAATTAAAAAAATTATAGCTATATCGACAATGTTTAAAAATGAACTTATTTAGTGTGTGTATCCACAAATAAGGGTTGTAGAAGCTTACCTTGACATCCACCACGCAAATAGGGGTTTCCTTCATAGCCCTCTAAGCAGGAACATGGACCTACTGAAGATGTGCAATTCCTGTTCACGTCATCCTCCGTAGAATTATCTATTCCTCCAAGTATCCTCCAATTTAGCACTATGGGGACGTCGTCCATCTCAGCAATGGCAGAAGTATTTGTTGAATTTGACGCAAACCATTCTGGGTCTACCAGGAATGCATACTTACAACTACTAGTTCTTTCACTGGCATCATTTAGTATCAACGGTCCAAAACTAATATTGAAGTCTGCACCAATGGCTGAACGAAGGGATGTCTGACAACAATTGATACCACCGCAGCTATTATTTACAAATATGCTACTATTATTATCGCAAATGGACAAACAGGCAGCCGATATTCTCTCTCCGATGGACGTGGTCAGCGATGCAAGCCTCCCGCAACTCACTGAAGTCAACTTGTTCTTCTTGGAGAACCAAAAAGGGGTTGTATTCAGGTCGGGTGTCTGGCTGTGGTTTGGCTTGTTAGGGCAATCGGAGAAGGTGATAGGGTTTTTTATTTTTAATGTGCCCGCAAGAGATATCTCCAGAATCTCCCGCCGACCGTCGGCAAGGTTCAAGAAAGGTTTGGGAGGGTTGATCGAGTTGTCACACAATATTTGGAACAGACGGGTATCTTTGTCGTAATAACTGTCGTTCTTCGGCAGGTGACAATTCGGTCCGATCCCAAAAGGATATGGGATTTCTATGCCTCCACAACGGGGTTGACAATCACGCTTTGCTAACGAGAGTGATGATGCTACGCCAAGTATTGCACTACAGCTCAAAGACAACAAAGTCATGAGAGTAATCTCAAGTAGGAGCAACTGGACCTCCATTTTGCTTCTCCTCAATTGCTCCTTGATATCTTCTTCCTCTTATTCCCTACCTATTCATACAAGGAATCCTGGAAATGATGAAATTAGCGACTAATTCTCAAGTCTCACTTGTTGAGAATTAAACAATTAAGTAGGAAAAAAAAGGTGCTGTACAAATGATTCTTATTGTACATTTTGAATGCAAATAGGGTTCACACTTCACTAAATGAAAAGATTAGTACATGCACTTGGCTTCATCATTGATTAAAAGAAGGAAGAAATGCAGCGGACTAAAATCTTGAGATAATCAACATGTATTAATGTGCATGCTGTATTCTATCATTTTACTTATGGCAAAAGAAAAATACTTACGTTGTTTTCTACACGAGTCAAGTGACGAGATCGAGCTAACTAGCTACTACAGCCTAGCTACGTACATACCCCGGCCAACTATATATGCATTCCATCCTCTTTTCTAATATTTGTCTCTTCTTAGTTCTAATATATATTACTCTTATCATTCATTGACTGACTCAGTCCATAGACCATATGTATTGCTTTGATCACGTAAAAGGCCGTCTCTATTATTTCCACAGCCATCCTGTAAGCTTTTTTTTTTGTTTTTTTTTGGAAAATCATCCGCATAGTACCTGATGTTTAAGCTATTTAAAATTTTTGTACCTCAAATTTGAAAAATATCACAATGGTACTTGAGATTTTGACCTAGTCCGAATATTTGTATCTGGAGTCGTTAGCTCTGTTACAGAGGTTAGCAGTTGACATAATTTGAGAGGTATTTTCGTCCCTTCATGTCTTAATTCTTTTTTCTTTTTTTTCTTTTTTTCTCTAAACATATCTCTCTCTCTAGATGGAGATCAAATATGAGAAGATGAACCCAATAATGAAATAGGTTGGAACAAAACCCAGAAAACAGAGAAATTTGAAGTTCTTATATATTAATTTCTCTTTCAGTCTTATAATTATCTTATAAAATCAAGTATCTTATGAAATCAATCTATCAGAGGGATCCAGAAAGAGAACTCATGTTAAATGGAGAGAAGGATAAAACTGAAAGACTGAAAAAACATTTGAGATAGATCAAATGAAGGTTCAGTGGAGATCCAGCGGTGTTTGTTGGAGGTTTTTAGTATAGATTTTATTGTATATTGGCATTCCTAATACAAAACCAACAGTTTGAGGGCTAAGTTAGAAGTGTGTCAATCATTGGAGTGAAGACCTAGTCGAATGAAAAGAAAGCTCAATGACCCAGTTGGCTTTCCAGGTTACTTCACAGGTAAATGCATTGCACTTCATAAAACCTTTAGTCTAAATGCATACTGGGATTGAAGATTGTGTTGCAATCATAGCGGTTTGTGTCTTGCTTAATTGTTGCTGATTTGCAACGAGGATATCTTTTCAATAAACACAATTAATTGTTGAGTCTTGGGAGCAAATTTTATCTGTTTGATTTTGATAATCAAGTCTATCTTTTTCTTTAGGAATTAAATCAATCAGGTTTTGAACCTTTCAGGAAAATTTCTTTCCAAATAGGAGTCAATCAGCTCTAGGAGTTTTAATTGTCCAACATCTTAGGGAGAGTTTGTGTATTACATATAGGCTGAATTGACTTTCATTTTGGTACACTTTGAGAAATAAAAAGGTTGCATCTGTTGTGCGTCAAAGAGGTTCTTTCAATTGCATCAGAAAAACCATGAGCTTCACAGAGAGTCATTAATTTGCTTGTTCCATGCTTAAGTAAATTGGTGAGTCAAACAAACACAATTTCATCATTCATTTCATCCTGCATATCGAAGAACCCACGCGGTCAGTTGGGTGTCATTGATTGCAAAGTGATTGAGAGTCGAGATCAGTGCTTTTCGATTAGTGGAAATGCTTCAACGGTGGATAAGATCGAACAACATTAGTGTGATCAGACAACCGCCTAGAGAGAGATTTAGTAAGAATAGCCGAGGTCATCGCTACTATTGTTTTTAAGTCAATTGTACTCCTATCTTTCCATTAAGTAAATTGATTTTCACTAGGACCTTCAAGAGTTAAGGCCCCGCAGTTGTTACCTCATTTTGAGGGTTTTGCTACAAAACAATTCCTGTGTTTGTTGATTGTTGTGTGATTGCTTCTCTCTTACTTGTTTGCTACCTCTGTGTTTTTTTATTTTCTGGGATTCCTTATCTCGCTTCAATCCTTGGAAAATAACTTGATGAGTTTTGAAAAAGTTGTGGGTTTTTATGAGGTCAGCCTATTGTTTGTTTCCATCCAAGTATTTTCAGAGGTCTGGGTCAAAGTCCAAAGTTTGGTACCAAGTAGAGACGGCACTGGTCGAAGACTCAAAAACAACGAGGCTTCGGTAGTGAAGTCGATCTGATCTGGGTGAAGTCGATTTGATCTGGGTCAGCAATCAGATGGCGTCTAAAAAGGAAGCCGGCGGGAGTCTGGGCATAGGTCGGCGGCGTGTCGGAGTTGAGATGGCGGGCAGACGCCATCTTCAAGGCTGTAAGGAAATGGGGAAAGCAGCAACAGCCCGGTCGGAATCTGTTTCAACTTTTCAAGAACTATCCGAACGACTGCATAGAGTGATTGCAACATAGTGTTTAACTACTATAAATGGTTGTCTAATTTTTGTGATTACTACGTTTTCTTTGTTGCCAACCTTCTGGAATGTCATTATTCATGTTCTTTTGGTGCTTCCATTACTTAAATATGCCAAAGTAAATCAGTGAAATGTTCAAGTCAAACTTGAAAGATTTCAAAGCTTTGGAATTTTTCTCAAACTTTTCTCAACTCTTTGTGGGTTTTTTGTGCTCTTATTTTCATATAATCTGATAATTAATACAACGATGAAAATTGAAGTTAATTTGTGTTTGTTTTTGGTCTTAAAACAGAGAGAATATATTGGGAAATATGAAAACTGGAATAATTTTTTTTCTTTAAGAGGTAGATGAGCTTCTTTGTTCTTGCATTTGTATATGATGAACATATATATTACAATTATATGTATGAATGACTTAGGTTAGGCAGATTCAGTTCGTTCATTGATTTAATTTAGTTCGATACTTTAACGATCACCGATTTGACTGAAAATTTGCAAAGGTGATCTACATATTATGACCTAAAAGCTGAACGGTTGAGATGTCGAAATGTGATCGAAAAATTGATCTAATGCCCTACCCCTAGAAAAACCAAAAAAAGGGATCCCTCAGTGGAAGGGCCCTCAATATATATATATATATATATATATATGATTTTTCTCAGGTGTGGACGTCCGTACGGAAATTTTGGTACCTATTTCCGGTTTTCACCCACTTTCCTATCACATATTTTGATCTTAACCGTTCAGTTTTTAATTCCTAATGTATAGATCATCTCTACAAAATTTCAGCTAATTTGGTGATCGTTAAGGTATCCAAGACTGCAATTTACACGAATGAACCTAATCTGTCAAACCGGAACCGTTCGTGTACATTGCTGTAATTTGCAGTTTTGGATGTCTTAACGATCACCAAATTGGCTGAAATTTTGCAGAGGTGATTTATACGTTAGGACCTAAAAACTGAACGGTTAAGATGTGAAAATGTAATTGGAAAGTGGGGGAAAAGGGGAAATCCGTACCATCCGCACAGTACGGACGTCCGCACCGTAGCCGGACTGTGTGTGTATATATATATATATATATATATTGAGAGAGAGAGAGAGAGAGAGAGAGAGAGAGAGAGAGAGATTTAGAGAAAAAAAAAATAAGGATTTAGATATGAAGGGACGAAAATACCCTTCAAATTATGCCAGTTGGCAATCTCTGTAACAAAGTTAACAACTCCAGGTATGAATATTCAATCGGGTCGGAACCTTCAGTACCATTATGGTATTTTTCAAACTTGAGGTATAAAAGTTTAGAATGGCTGAGACGTTAGATATTGTACAAACGATTTTCTCTTATCTTTCTTACTGGTGGAATTAAAGCAATATAGAGTTACATATTTTAATGATTTAGTTTATTGGAGGAAGATCCAAGATGCATGAAGGCATAGAGATTCATTTTTTGGCAGTTTTAAACGATCGTTTATGAGACTCACTTTTTGATCGCATATCAATATCTCGATTGTTTGGTTTTAGGTCTTCATGCATGAGTAGATCACTTCTACAAATTTTCAGCCAAATTGATAATCACTAAGGTACCGAACTAAATCAAATCAATAGACAAACCAAATATGTCCAACTTGAAATGGTAACGATTATTAACACCTTAATAATCATCAATTTAGTTGAAAATTTACATAAGTGATCTACTTATAAAGACTTAAACATTAAACGGTTGAGATGCCAATCCTTATTTCTTCACCGTAGATTCTAGTGTAATTTTCTTTAAAAAAAAATGTTAGAGATCAGCATGGGACAATTTTAAGTGAGTAATGCTTACCACTCCATTATTCATGCAAACTCTTTAATGACTTATCGGCTGCCATGTGATTGAAAAATTTGTCTAATATATTTAATACGAAATAATTTAGGGTGATACTTGAACAAGTCAAGGTTAACACCTGTATGTAAGAGTTGAGGAAAAGGCTACCATTTTAAGATATAGTAATGACGGTAAATTCTGTAAAACTGTATCAAGGATCACCAAGCACACATAAGAATATAAATACATAGATGTAATCAATTATACAAAACTTTCCATTCCGATGTTTGGTAACATTAAGAAAATTATCAGGAATGTTGTTAAAAAATTTGTAATTAATAGAATTAAATAATATATTGTGAGTAATAAATGCAAGGAAAGAAAGGGAAAAAGTGGTTCCTTTGGTATTTGGAAGGAACCACTTTCCCCCCTTATTTTCCTTCCATTCAGGAAAGTATTTCATTTCCTTTTGTATTCCAAACGCAGGAAATGAACAAATTTCCTTTCCTGAGGCTTACTTTCTGTGAACCAAACGTGGCCCTAGTGTTTCCGTATATTTGGCTGTGGGATATCCTATCTCAACAGATCCACTAGGGACTAATTCCTTTCTTTCTTTCTATAGATACTAAGGGGGGTGTATTCAATTCAGATTTTAAAAGATTTTGTTTGAGTTTTTATAATCCATGGATTTACTTAATCCACGGATTGTTTAAATTTTATATGGACTCTGATTGATTCTAATGGATTGATTTATTAGTATTTGTTTAGATTTTACAAGTCCTTATGATGTTTTTTGTAGGTTAATTTTTTTTTCTTTCTTCTTCTTTAAAAGCAATGGATGTATGGATTCAACTATAATGTTATATCAGTGACAAAAAAGTATGTGTGTGTGTATGCATGTATGTGTGACAATCTACCATTCTTTATGTTGTGTATATTGATATATGAATAATAGAGAAAACTAATCAACCAAAATGTCACACAAAAAATACATGTAGATACCTCTCACTATGCATGGATAGTTTGCTACCTCACCAAGCATAAACAACACCCTCATGGGATCCAACCGCTACTTGCATCTTGTAGCCCTATGTTCAAGCTACGCCACGGTATTCAGAAGCGGCAAATACGTCTCTGGGAAGCCACCTTCCCGGCCTTGCCAACATGCCCTCACAACTAGGCTTTTTAGACTAGAAATGGTGGTTGCTTGTCCCACATCGAAAACCATGTAAAGGAGAAGCATTCCTTCACCTATAAAAGGGAACCCTCCTCCCACTTAAACATAATCCCATTACATCTCATGTAATCCTTGCGGCCCAACACATTAGTTAAGCTTTCAAGTGGACGTAGTTTTCTGCTAAGGCGGGAAACGAACCACTATACTTCTTGTGTCTCTCTCTCTCTCTCTCTCTCTCTCTCTCTCTCTCTCTCTCTCTCTCTCTCTCTCTCTCTCTCTCTCTCTCTCTCTCATTCTTTACGTTAATTAGACCCCTCGGTCAACAACATTAACAATAAAGTAGTGAACTAATGACATAATTTATTTCATATCTAATTTACAAAAAAAAACATGTGTGTATGTAACGACCTATTCTAGTTTTAGATGAATATATGTATATATATCAGTACCCGGCTTCGGGTTTGATTAAAAAAAAAAACATGTGTGTATGTATCATCTTAACAATACCATTGAAAGTGAGCTTAATTAGCTAGAAGGATTAGGGCTTCTAGAGCTATAATGATAATAATAATAAAAAATTATTAAATGAGAGCAGAGGCAGAGGCAGAGGCAGAGGAGGATAGTGGGAAGATAGGTCTAAGACAAAATGGATGAGTGTTACCTATTGAGAGTTGCTTCTTCTTCTTCATCTTTTTTTTTTTAGGTGAAAGCTTCTACATTTTTTGAGTGAAAAAGAATCCATCAAAATCTCTTGGAAAGTGATTGGATTGTTTTTGAGTTTTGATATGTATAAAAAACATTATAAAATCCTCTAAAATCCAGCATTTGTTAAAGTAAAATGACAATTGGAATTGGTCTACTCATTTCATTTCATAGTCCCTTTATATGGAGATAGAATTACAACGGAAATATTGATTACATTAATTATACTAAATGCTGATTGATCCATCATTGCGCTGATTGATGGCAATCACTGATTCCTTGATTCACTCTCCGTCAGTTGCTTTAACGAAGGCACACAATATGTTTTTCCTTTAACACTCCCCCTTGTGCCAAGTCAAAGACGAAATGGTGCATGAGTTGTTGCCTCATCACTAAAAACCTTGCCAAGTGACAATAAAAACCCTGTGGGACAAAAAATACACCTTGGTCGAAGGAAAAGAGCACAACGCACCTTTTACATTTGAGGATGACATGTGTGTGTTAGACTCCCCCTGACGTCTACACCTCCCCCTGATCTTTACATTAATCAAGGGAGCAAAGTCTTTGCATTCCTATGCTTTTCACATGTTTCTCAAATGTGGCCTTAGGCATTGATTTGGTGAACAAATCTGCCACATTCTCCTCAGACCTTACTTGATTCACTTGAATCTTGAGGAGGGTCTGTTATTGCTGATTGAGGAAAACTTTGGCGATATGTGTTTTGTATTATCACCTTTGATATATCCTAGCTTCATCTATTCGATGCAAGCTGCATTATCTTCATAAATGCAAGTAGACTCTTCAGTGGTAGAATTCAAACCACTAGTCCCTCGAATATGTGTGTTGATAGCTCTTAACCATACACACTCACGAACCGCCTTATGTAGAGAAATGATCTCTGAGTGGTTCGAGGAGGTAGCCACAAGGGTTTGCTTGGTTGATCTCCAAGATATCGCAGTGTTCCTAATGGTAAATACATAACCAGTCTGGGAACGACCTTTATGTGGGTCAGGGAGGTACCCAGCATCAGCAGAACTAACCAAAAGGTCATTTGGCTTTTTGGTGTAGTGAGTGGTGCTTTCGCCATCAACATTTCCTTTAGGGATTGCAGTTCCATCTGCAGTCCCTCTTGTCTCTCTGTAGGGAAAGAACAGTCCCAAGTCAAAAGTTCCTTTTAGGTATCGAAAATGTTCTTGATACCATTCTAGTGACGCTGTATTGGCGCTAAGCTAAATCTAGCTAACAAGTTCATTGATAATGCAATGTCTGGTGGAGTACATTGGGCTAAGTACAATAATGCGCCTACTGCACTTAGATAGGGAATTTCAGTTCCCAACACCTCTTTGTCATCTTCCTTTGGATGAAATGGATCTTTCCTTGCATCCAAGCTTCGACCGATCATGGGAGTGCTAGCAGGATGCGCTTTGTCCATGTTATATCACCTGACTTTTGGACATACGCAGACTGGTGGATTAGTATTCCAGAAACTAAGTGTTCTAGTTCAAGGCCTAGATAGAGTCGAGTTTTCCTAAGATCCTTCATCTCAAATTCGGATATCAAGTAGCTCGCGGCTTCTCTTATTTCATCAAGAGTACCTATTATGTTCATATCATCGACATATACAGCTACAATTGTAAATCCGGAACTTGTTTTCTTTATGAATACGCAAGGGCATACTTCATCGTTCTTATATCCCTTCCTAATCAAGTAGTCACTTAGACATGTATACCACATCCGCCCGGATTGTTTCATTCCATAAAGTGAGCGTTTCAACTTAATTGCAAACGCACTCCGTGGTTTAGAGTCATTTGACTTGAGTAATTTAAGGCCATCAGGCACTTTCATATATATCTCTGAATCTAGATCCCCATAAAGATATGTAGTAACCACATCCATGAGCTGCATTTCCAGTCCTTCGGAAATTACTAAGCTAACTAAGTAGCGGAACATTATAACGTCCATTACGGGAGAGTATGTCTCCTCGTAGTCAATTCCAGGGTGTTGTGAGAAACCTTGTGCCACAAGGCGAGCCTTGTACCTCAGGACTTCATTATTCTCATTACGCTTTCTGACAAAGACCCATTTATGTCCTATAGGCTTTACACTTGGTGGGGTTAGCACTGCCGGACCAAATACTTGTCTCTTTGTCAGAGAATCTAATTATGCCTGGATTGATTCTTTCCATTTAGGCCAATCTGCTCTTTGTTGACATTTTGCAACAGAGCGTGGTTCAATATCATCGTGCTCTATGATTCCTTGAGCAACAGAATAGATCATCAATGTGTATGGAAGATCTTTCTATCAACTCATACGTACTCTCATAATCCTTTGAGATTTCTTTGTTCTCTGGAATCATTTTAAACATCAAAGCGTCATCCAGTATTGATTCATGGACATAACTATAATCAGAGACAATCTCATGAGAGGGATTCTATACATTGATAATTGGTTTGTGCCTTACTCGCCCTCTTCTTCCTTGGGTGAGTGTCAATCGAACCAAGTGGCCACCCCCTCTTCCTTTGGGGAGCCACGGCCTCAACCACACCTCTACTAAGTGTGGTTGCAGTGCCTCTATCTGCAGCACCGTGCCCCTTGTTGGAGACTTCTAATTCCTTGGGTGAGTGTCAATCGAACCAAGTGGCCACCCCCTCTTCCTTTGGGGAGCCACGGCCTCAACCACACCTCTACTAAGTGTGGTTGCAGTGCCTCTATCTACAGCACCGTGCCCCTTGTTGGAGACTTCTAACCTTGCAGGCACATTTGCAGCTGGTATATGTGATCTCGTTACTTTTGCGATATCAGTAAACGCATCAGGCATCAAATTTTCTACGTTCTGAAGATCGATTATTCTTTTCACTTCACTTTCACATTGTGAAGTGCAGGGATCAAAATGAGACAGAGTGGGGACAAACCACGACAATTCCTATCGTTCCCTTGGAAAATCCTTTTTCCTATCTCCCCCTAACGACGGGAAGACTGTCTCATCAAAGTGACAATCCGCAAATCTAGCAGTAAAGAGATCGCCTGTCAAGGGTTCCAAGTAGCGGATAATTGTTGAGGATTCGTATCCAACATAAATACTTAATCGTCTCTAGGGACCCATGTTGGTGCGCTGTGGGGGCGCAATAGGCATATATATTGCACAACCAAATATGCGTAAGTGTGAAAATGTCAGGCTCATATCCAGTTACCAACTGGTACGCAGAAAATGGTTGGCTAACAGTGGGTCTGAAACGAATAAGTAAAGCTGCGTGTAATATTGCATAACCCCAGGCAGATATAGGCAGGTTGGTGCACATAACCATGCCCTAGCCACCATCTTTAGCTTTTTGATGGTGGCTTGTGCGAGACCATTTTGTGTATGCACATGGGGTACATGATGCTCTACATCGATCCTGATAGACATGCAATAATCATCAAATGCTTTTGATGTAAACTTTCCAGCGTTATCAAGCCTTATAGACTTGATAGGGTGATCAGGGTGGTGAGCCCTTAAACGTATAATCTGTGCTAGGAGTTTTGCAATAATTCTTTTGGACAATAAAACGACATGTGACTAGATTGTCGAAGCATCCACCACAACCATAAAGTACTTGAATAGTCTGTATCCTGGATGGATAGGTCTACAAATATCTCCTTGTATCTTTTGTAAGAATGGAATGTTTTGTTTTGTATCTTTAGCATAGGAAGGTCTCAATCCTATTTTTGCTAAAGAGCAGGCTTTGCAAAACTAGTTATGTACCTTTGAAATAGTCAATAAGGCATAATGGGATGTAGTGCTTCTGGTATTTCATAAAGCAATGACTGCATTTGAATAGTACTGGGACCGACACCTTGCAGTGTGACAGATTTTTCTCCCACTTTATTTTTCACTCGAAATAAGGGATGTCCATATGAGTTCTTTAAAAAACGGATCATCATGTCACGACCTCGGTGCTCTAGGCGGTCATGCCAAAGGTTGTATGAGTCAGTGTCCCACATTTCATTGTTGGTGACAGCATAGGATTCAATTATCCAAATCGTAGTGAGGTACAGTCCACTAGATTGACTCATAAGTTTCTCTAAAATGCGTTTCCTTCCACATTCATTAGAGTTAATATAAAGGTATTCAGTTCCATTCTCACAGTGTGTTTCTACTGGATAACCGTTGGCACAAATAGCTTTGAAACTTAACAAGGTTCGATTAGCTCTTAGTGCATATAGAGCGTCTGTGACTTGAAATGTTGTGCCATTAGGCAGCAAAAATCTAGCAGTTCCTCGCCCTTTTATTACTTGTGATGATCCAATCATCATAGTCACAGAGGAATTATAGGCTATTAATTCAATGAATAATTGCCTATTTCTTAATATTGTGTGGGTAGTCCCACTATCAATTAAGCACTCAAGTTCTCCTCCATTCATTCCTACAAATAAATGGGAGGTATTTAGAAAATATAACTCATATTCTTTAGAGTATTTCTATTTACGTAGAATGGTATTCTTTTCATTCTAATAATATTTCTCTAGATGTATTGTTTTACATCTTTATAGTCTTATGTCGAACCATGTAAATATGTGTAGTAAATAAATTTGAATAAATTCAGTGCTTGAGAATACAATTCGAAATTTATTAATAAGCCAACTATAATCAAATCAAGGTCTTTGTTCAGAATCTAATTCATCAAACCATTCTTTAAGACCAAATAATAGTCTAATTAAAAATGAGGCATTATGCCTTCACAACTGTCTGTGGAAAATAAAATGAATAAAGCAGATCAGTCAAGATTGAGAGCATCCATTGACTTAGCAAGTTCCTCTTTGCCATTGAAGTCTGCAATGGTAAGGTTGACGTCTAGGTCATGACCTCCTTCTTCCATATAGTGAGCCTCTTGTTCTTTAGACTCTCTATACCTCTTGTAATTGGCTGCTACTCTGTTGTTTGCTTGGCAGTTCTTGTACCAATGCCCAATGAATCCACACCTATAGCATGGTTCATTGTCAACTCTTTCCTTTTTCATTTTTTTTTCACGATCCCCATGTCCCTTTCCACTTGGTGCATTGTTGCCATGTGAGTAGGGATCAGCACTTCTAAACCCCCTTGCATTGGAGTTCTTTCCACCTTTCATTTTTCCATAATTAGCCCCGGAATTTTCTTTGTCCCTGTGGGACTGGTATTGTTGTCTAAGAGAAGCTCATTTTGCCTCTCAGCCACTTGCAGTAGGCTTATTAACTTATTGAAGGTTGTGATTTTTTTGTTGTCATACTCCAACTTATACTGGTTCGCTAGTTTAAATGCTGAAGTAGGAAAGGTGGTAAGAGTCTTGTAGATCATATCATCTTCTGTGATTTCCCTTCCACAGAAATTGAGACGTGCCTTAAGGCGCAACATGTCCTTGTTGAAGTCATTGACCCTTTTGTAGTCAAGCAAGCGGATTCCATTCCACTGAACAGCCAGTTCTAGGAGCAAAATGTCATGAATGTTCCCAAAACGTCCCTTAAGGGCATCCCACAGTTCTTTGGGTGTCTTCAACTGAAGGTACTCCCAGCGTAGGCTAGGATCAATATGTCGCCTCAGAAACAGTAAGGCATCTGCTTTCACCTTATTAGATAGTTCATCATCTTTGGGGTTGGTAATGGTGGCAGTGTAGTCTTTTGCTACAAAGGCAGTTTCTACATCGGAAACCCAACGATGGTACTCAAGTCCTTCTGAGTCCAAGATGTCAAATTCAGGTCGAGTTGGATCAACCATCTACATAAACAAGAGAGAAGATATAAATTATGCAGTCATAAAGACATCCACATAAATTATTTTCCAAAAATGTGAATTAGATTTCAAGACCAAGATTCGTAATGGTCACATTTTTTTTCTTTCGATGCTATGTGAAAATGCTTTATCACAGTAAGTGTGTCTGGATAATGCGCATGAATTTTCATTATCATGGCAAATTATCATGGCAAAGCGGATTGTATATGTTGCATTTTAAAAATAACCATAGCACATTTAAAGATAGCATATATAAAAATAAAGTACATGGCATGCTCAAGAAATTCACAAATAAACACCAAAATATGTGTTCCACATACTAATAGCAATAATATATCATGCATAAAATAAAAATCACGAAACATGCTTAAAAATTCATAATAAAAATATAAGCAATAAAATATAAAGCATACTTAAACATAATTATAAATCATGCGTAAATATAATCATATAAAACATAAATAATAAGGCATGCTTTAAAATGATCAAAATTATTTAACTAAACATGCTTAATAACAAAATATAATAAAAGCATGAAAAATGAAGTATAAAGCATGCTTAAATATAGAAAACATAAATAAAATTCACATGCTTGATTAAAATCATAAAAACAAAATAAAGAAAACATACTTGATTTCGAGAAAATAAAACAATCCTAGTGCACGTGCGTGTTGATGCAGGCGTGCGTAGCGATGTTTTTTTTTCAGTAGTGGGCCGGAGTTTTTTTTCTCAGTCTGGGCCGGGTCTGCTCTTTGGGCTGGCCCCTTTACTTTGGGCAGAGTTTCTTTTTTCTTTCTGTTTTTGTTTTTTTTCTCTGGGCCTTTTGTTTTTTTTCTGTTTGGGCAGCAGTTTTTCTTTTCTGGGCCGCAGTGCCCTTTTTTTTTTTTTTTTGACAATTGGAATTGGTCTACTCATTTCATTTCATAGTCCCTTTATATAGAGATAGAATTACAACGGAAATATCGATTACATTAATTATACTAAATGCTGATTGATCCGACATTGCGCTGATTGATGGCAATCACTGATTCCTTGATTCCCTCTCCATTAGTTGCTTTGATGAAGGCACACAATATGTTTTTCCTTTAACAGCATTTAATGAAATCCTTAAAAATCCGTATAGTTTTGAATATCTGCATATTTGAATGGATAATTTTAAATCTTAATTTGTTGAAGGATATCGACATAATGTGTGCCTCTACAAACTAGGGTTTAGAGTAGTAATAGGAATGTGTTTTAGGTATTCAATTGTAATCGGATTCTATTACCTTTTTGTGTACCTTGTAACTCCCTATTTAAAGGGCTCCTATTATCAATGATAACACACAATTCTATTCTCCTACAACACGTTATCAGCACGAGTTCTAACCCTAGCCCAAAAAAAAAAAAAAAAAAAAACCTAAAAACCCTCTCTCCCAAAAATCTGCCGTAAACTCACCTTGCCCACAAGACCCTAGCTGCAGCACAGCCCCCTGCTACTCGCCTGCATCTCCTGCCGACCTCGCCACAGCCTCCAGCCCCTGCACCTGCACCTGTGTCCATCCCTGCATCGCAGGCTCACTGCAGCACAGCCCCCAGCAAGATGCTGCGTACAAGCCCGCCTGCAAGCCCCGCACACCAGCCCACCGAGCGATACCAGCACAGGCCACCGACCAGCAGCAGCAGCACCCCGGCCTCCGATCTGCAGCAGCCCCGGCCTCCGATCTGCAGCAGCCCAAGCCTCCGATCAGCTTTCCTCCATACAATTTCTACCGAGCGGCGGGTAGAATCCTTTGCAGACGACTTAAATACGCGACGGGGTATTGTAAGTGGCAGAGTGGCCTTGCTGCCACGATCCACTGAGATTCAGCCCTGCGTCGCTTCGATTCGTCCCTCCCCCTTCCATCCTTTTGTTGTTTCTTCCTTCAGCCCGGCGAGGCTAATCTCCTACACTTGGTGTTTTTTTTCGGAGGACAATATCTCACACACTATGTTTTGCTCGACCTCATCGGCACTTGGCAGTCATCTCGGACTCTGCTTGGCCATGCAGGCAATGCCATGGCGCACGCTGACACCAATGGAATGCTATGGGGCGTGCCAAGGCATCGAGGGTGAGTTGCTCATTCAAATATCTGCCCTATCAACTTTCGATGGTAGGATAGTGGCCTACCATGGTGGTGACGGAGAATTAGTCTTCCTAGCGCAATGCCATGGCGCACGCTACACCAATGGAATGCCACGGCGTGCCAAGGCATGTGTTAGGGTTCGACCTTGCCCAGAGGAAAGTGACGCAAGCAAGCACGGGAGGGGCGACCCCGTGCTAGACTAAAGCAAAGCTCGAGAGGGGCATCGAGGGTGAGTTGCTCACTCGAGCAGCGTGCCAACATGTGATGCCAAGGCTTCCTAACGAGGCTAGTGCAAGGCTAACTAGCGATGCTAATGCTAATGCCACGGCTTCCTTGCGAGGCTACTGCAAGGCTAACTAGCGAGGCGAATGCAATGCCACGGCGTGCCAAGGCATGTGTTAGGGTTCGACCTTGCCCAGAGGAAAGTGACGCAAGCAAGCAAGGGAGGGGCGACCCCATGCTATAGACTAAATCAAAGCTCGAGAGGGGCATCGAGGGTGAGTTGCTCACTCGAGCGGCATGCCAACATGTAATGCCTTGCTCCCTAGCGAGGCTAATGCAAGGCTTCCTAGCGAGGCTAATGCAATTGCACACCGGCGAACTGCAGAAGAACCAGAAAAAAAAAGTCGCGAAAAAGAAGGGGGAGGAAGACCGAAAGAAAAAGAGAAGGGACCAGGCTGAGAGAAAAAAAAAAAGAAAAAAAAAAAGAGGAAAGCCCAAAAAAAAAAAAAAAAAAAAACACGCCTGCTCCAACACGCGCGTGTCCTCAAGCAAAATCACGTAAGTTTTTATAATTAAGGTTGCTGCTTTCTTGTATTTAAATTCCTTTTATTTTCTGCATAATATTGGAATATATGTTGCCAAATGATTTTTGAGTATTTAACAAAGCGGAATTGTGGGGATTCACACTTAACGAACTAAGAGTGTTCATAATTAAACGAATTAAGAGTGTTCGTGTGAACTAAGAGCGTTCGTGTGAACTAAGAGCGTTCACAATGCTTGGACTAAGAGCGTCCGTAAGCATCAAATTGTGACCATATTAAAACATCATTGTTGGTCTAATCCAAAAGAGATTCTTGGAAATTGATTTCTTGGTAGCATAGCTCGGAAATCTTATTATTTTAGTTTTCGTGGAAGTTCAGCTCCGAAACTAATATATCTTCTCTTCTTATTTTCAGGATGTCGAATGAACCTAGACTCGACTTTCCCATGCTTGACTCAACAGGCTCGGATTACCACAGTTGGGTAACCGATGTTGAGAACCATCTCACTTCAAAGGGAATATTACCCATAATCCAGGCACTTAACCCGGATATTGAGTTCAACCGAATATCTACAAAGCATGCTCAAGCAGTTATCTTGATGCGACGCCATATGGATAAGGCACTCAGATTGGAGTATATGTCGATCAAGAATGTAAGAGAGCTATGGGTAGCGCTAGAAGAGCGTTTTGGCAATGTCCAAGATTCCCTCCTCCCTGACTTGAAGGTTCAATGGAACAATCTGCGCTTTGCTGACTTCAAGTCTGTTGCTGAATATAATTCAGAAGCTCTTCGCATACAGTCCATGTTGAGGTTTTGTGGACAACCTGTCACAGAGCAAGAGCTAATTGAGAAAACTCTCTCCACCTTCCCCGTTTCAGCCATTGTGGTATCAAAGCAATACCGTACTGAAGTCAATGCTGGACGGATCACGAGGTTTCATCAGCTTATCAATATTATATCTGTAGCTGAGAAACATGATAACATACTCGTGAGGAATTATAATTCAAGGCCCATTGGAACTAAGAGCGTTCATGAGGCGAATTATAATGCACCCAAAGGAGGGCGCAAGGAGCGGTACCCTAAGAATGGGGGACAAGAGGGACGTATGGGCCCATATAACCGCCCTAACCAGGAAGGAAACCGCAAGTTTGGTGCGGATACACGTGGTGGTAATGCCACACGTGGGAGAGGGGGTCGTGGTATCCCTAGCCGTAATGGTGGCTTAATGGGTCGTGGTGGTGGCACCAACCCTCCTAGGGAACGCCCGCAACGTGCACAACGTGCACCTCAATTAAAGGGAGGCAACCGCAATGATGAGTGTCATCGATGTGGATCAATTGAGCATTGGTTCAAGCAATGCAAGGCAAGTGAGGAACTAGCTGAAAGATACAGGGCATATAGGGACCTGAGAGAGCAAGAAGTGTACCTTGCAGAAGAAGAAGAAGATGGTGGAGATGTCAATCTCACCATAGAGGACTTCAAAGCTGAAGATGAAGTGCACATGGATGCAACAGACTTTGATTAGATTAGTCCTTTTTATTTTTCCAAGAACTTTTGTAATGGCAATTTGCCTTAGTCAATAAATGACAATTGTATTAACTCTTTCTGATGTGGCAGACCCAATAAAATGTGATGTCTAGGAAAGTCATTGAGATTCTTGGTACTTAAGAGAGCCTCGCTCCACCAACATCTCTCTCAACTTTCCTGGTCATATTTGATTGGAGTTACCAAACGGATAGAGTGACTACAATGTGTCTTAATTTGATTTTATTTTGGATTAGACTTTGGAAACTTTGATGTAATCATTGGCTATTAATAAAGTGTCAATTCGTTTACTTAATGTCTTGGACATACCTTAACTCGAACTTTATAGAGCCAATGGTTTTCATGTGGAAACACATTATGAGAATGGACAGAGTTCCTTTGCACCTCTAATGACTACGGACAATAAACGAGTATTAGAGAAACTTATGTGTCACTCTAGTGGGTTGTATGCAACCACTATTTGAGTTATTGAATCCAACTATGTCATGAGAGACGACTTATGGGATTTTGACACATATAGGCTTTGACATGATGATCCGTGTATTAAAGACTTTACACGGACATCCATTTTCAGAACGAAGAAAAGTAAGAACCAAGAATTGGTTCGAGGAGCTGCACATGCGCCTCATGGCGCCATGATTGTGCAAAGACAGGCCATACATGGCCAGTGCCGCCTACCCCCTGCGGCAAATACATGGCATTGACGCCATAAACTCCTCTCTCTACTTCTCAAGTTTATTGTGACACTATGGATTCACCAAAACCTTTATTGGTTGATTATAAAGCCCATGTTTCGTTCTGTAAAGCCTGTTATTTAGGATTGAGACCATCCTATGCAAAGGAGATGAGGAAATAATTCCATTCTCACAAAGACTCTAAGGGAATTCTATGGATTTGATCAACCAACTTGCGGACCATATAGATGTTTTATGGTGTTGGTTGATACGCAAACACGCTGGTCACATGTTGTGCCATTATCCACTCGTAATGCTGCTTATACTACACTCCTAGCACATAACATATGGCTACAGGCTCACTACCCAGATCATCCCACTAAGTCAATTTGACTTGATCATGCTAGAGAGTTTACATCGACAGTTTTCGATGACTATTGCATTTCATTGGGTATTGATATCAAGTATCATATTCCCATGTACACACCCAATTGGTCTCGCGGAAAAGCCACCATTAAACGACTACAATGGTAGCCCGGACATTGGTAATGCGCACCACTATTTCCGCTTGGGTTATGCAATAACGCATGCAGCTATGCTAATTCGTCTATGACTCATAGCAGCCACTCAACTTTTATTTGCGTTACAGCTAGTGACTGGGTTCGAGTTTAATATCTCGTATTTATGCATATTTGAGTATGCAGTTCATGTGCCAATTGCGCCGCCACAGCGCATCAACATGAGTCATTGCAACGAATGCATATATATATTTGTTGGACATGAGTCTCCAACTATAAGTCCGCTATGTAAAACCCTTGACAGGCGATCTCTATTTCGCTGGATTTGTGAATTGTCACTTTGATGAGACAGTCTTCCCGTCGTTAGAGGGAGATTAGAACGTCAATGTTCAACAGGAACGACAGGAATTGTCGTGGTCTGTCCCCACTATGTCTCATCTTGATCCCCTAAAAGTGACGAGATCACATATACCTGCTGCAAACATGCCTGCAAGGATTGATGTTCCCACAAGAGGACATGGTGCCACCTAGAGAAGATGGGTGCTGCACCACTACCATGGATGGTAGTATGGTGACGCCACAAAGGTGGCATAATGGCGTCATAGGCCATGGGTTCCGCTAGAGAGAGTAGGAGACCCATAGGTTCGATGGATTCTCGCCCTAAGAAGAGAGCGAGTTTGGCACAACTTGATCCATTGATCATTGATACTCATAATTCATCTCATGAGAATATTTTGGATTGTGGTTATGTCCAAGAGACATCGTTGGGGGACACCTCATTGTTAGAACCAATTCCTAAGAATATAGAGATCTCTACGAACTACACTAGTGTACATGAGGACGTGGAATTATTGAGACCAATGACATTGAACCTTACTCCGTTGAAGAATGCCAACGTAGAGAAAATTGGCCTAAATGGAAAGATGCGATCCAGGTTGAATTGGATTCACTAACGAAGAGGAAGGATTTCGGGCCTGAGATGCCAACACCTCCTAACATAAAACCTATTAACAGGTCTTCGTTAGATAGCGTGATGAGGAAAAGAGATGGCAATCTCACCTTATGGCGCAAGGTTTCTCACAACGCCCTAGAATCGACTACGAGAAGACATATTCTCTCGTAATGGATGTCATTGCACTCCACTACCTTGTCAGTTTGGTAGCTTCCAAATAACTGAACATGCAGCTTACGAATGTGGTCACTACGTATCTTCATGGGGATCTAGATACGGAATATAATGAAGGTTCTTGTGGACTTCATTTACCCAAGTCAAGTGGCTCTAGACCACGGAGCGCATTTGCAACGAGGTTGAAATGCTCACTAAAATGACTACTTGATTGGGAAGGGATATGATGAACTATGCCCACGCGTTTCCATGACAAGTTCCGGATTTGCAATGGTCGCGGTTTATGTTGATAAACATAATTGGAACCCTTGAGAGTTAAGGGAAACCGCTGAACACCTGAAATCCGAGTTTAAGAGGAAAGACCTTGGGAGAACACGGTTTTGTCTAGATTCAGAACTTGTATACCGTGTCAATAGACATTTTTGATGAAGTCAAAGATGCACCATGGTCGTCCGTAGTCTTGGCCCTAAAAGGGATCCGTTTCGTCCCAGGGATGATGACGAAGACGTGTTAATAGCAGAAGTGCTTATTTATGTACAATAGGCGCATTATTGTACTTAGCACAATACAAGACCGGACACCTCAATTATTATGAACTTGTTGGCTAGATATAGCCCCGCGCCAACGCAACTCCATTAGAATGGTATAGAGACAATCTTTCGATATTTGAGAGGTACGATTGATATGGGCTTGTTCTATCCCTACAGAAAAAGAGATGACGGAAGTGTGGGATCGGACCCCACAAGGCAAAGTGTCACCTTCCGTGCTCCTCCTCCCCTCCATCGAAATGACAACAAGCATTTCTAAATATTGAAATGAACCAAATCCGATTAGAGGATAATGTAGCGGACTTATTTACTAAGTCGTTACCAAAATCCACTTTCGAGAAACATGTGAATAGCATCGGATTGAGAAAGTTATCCGAACTCCCATGATTGTAGCAATCAGGGGGAGATATTGACATCAGGGGGAGGCATGATGTCTACATGTTCAATCTCGAAGAGTGAAGGACGTATTGTGCTCTTTTTGTCCTTCGACCAGGGTTATTTTTGTCCCACAGGGTTTTTGTTACCTGGCAAGGTTTTTAACGAGGCAACAATTAAAGCGTCATCACCGAGTTTGAGCGGCACAAGGGGGAGTGTTGAAGGATATCGACATAATGTGTGCCTCTACAAACTAGGGTTTAGAGTTGTAATAGGAATGTGTTTTAGGTATTCAATTGTAATCGGATTCTATTACCTTTTTGGGTACCTTGTAACTCCCTATTTAAAGGGCTCCTATTATCAATGATAACACACAATTCTATTCTCCTACAACATAATTGAATATATCAAGATTTTAAAGGATTGTTTAAAATCTCAATTGAATACCCAAACACTTTGAAAATACAAAAAAAAATCTTGTAGACTCTTAAATGAATACACCCCCCTAATTCTGTTTTTCAAACCTTTGTATATATGTCCGGCCGGTAATATCAAGTAGGAGCAACTGGACCTCCGTTTTGCTTCTCCTCAATTGCTCTCTGATATCTTCTTCCTCTTATTCCTTACCTATTTATACAAGGAATGTTGGAGTTGATGAGCAAATTGGCAACTAATTCTCAAGTCTCAACTCGTTTAGAATTAAACAAGTAGGAAACTAAAGGTGCTGTACAAATGGAAGTAGGAAAATGAAGGTGCTGTACAAATGGTTCTCATTAATTTATTATACATTTTGAATGCAAATTAGGGTTCACACTTCGCTAAATGAAAATATTAATGCATGTACTTGGCTTCATCTTTGACTAAAAGAAGGAAGAAATAATGCAGCTGACTAAAATCTAGACATAATCAACATGTATTTTTGTAGATGCGCGCAGTGCTTATTCTATCATTTTTTGAACTTATGGCAAAGCAGGCCATCCTCTTTTCTAATATTTATCTGTTCTGATTACTCTATAATTGACTCACTCGGTCTATGTTTGTCTGTTCTTATTACTCTATAATTGACTGACTCAGTCCATATGTATTGCTTTCACTACATGTCTAGATGTTTCACAAGGTCGTCTCTATTATTTGCCCGGCCGGCCAAGTTTTATTATAATCGATCTTTCTGACTGGTGGAACAAAAAGCTAGATAGAGTTGCGCACTATTATGTTTAATCTCTTGGAGGAAGATCCGAGATGGTGTGTGGGGGGGTGGTGTGGGGGTGTGTATCATTGATACGTGAACAAGTCTAGGGTGATACCTGAACAAGTCTAGGGGTGTGCATCACTAATTCTAGTAGTGTACGAAGAAATTTAGGGTGATACCTGAACAAGTCTATCTAGGTCAACACCTTAACGTAAGAGTTCATGAAAACGCTACAATTTTAAGGTATAGTAATGATGGTAAGTTCTGTAAAACTGTATCAAGGATCACCAAGCACAAAACATAAACATAGAAATACATAGATGTAATCAATTATACAAAAGTAAGATAAATACCTTGTGGAGCTTGTGGACCTCACTGGATTTGCCAGAGGAGGACAACCGGTCCAACTCTGCAAGAGGCTGCTTATGTGATAACAATTGAGGTTCTTGTGGAGCTTGCTTCACTTCAAACATCAATTTTAACCCTTGATGAAGCAATCAAGGACACAATATGCTCTGAAGAATGTGGTGAAGCCTAGGTTGGAGAATACGGTAACTTATATCAGGTTAAAGACGATACAGGGCTTTAAGAAGAGAGAAATTGAGAGACAGATGGAAGCTGGTAAGAAATTTTCGGCCAACCAGGCTGCAGAAATCATGACTTTGAAGAAGCAAATTTCACTAAATTCAGCTCAAACCTTGTTGTCTGGAGTTATGAGAAAGGATATCATTTTCTGATCGGAGGCTAGCTTTATATGTTTGTTGTTAGAATGTGTGATTCTGGCCGTGCTTCCTGTTCTTGAGAGGAAAACTTCTATTATTATTTAGCTGGATAGTCTTTTATGTACTGAATGAAAGCTGCATCTCCCGTGTATGTTTCTATTAATTCTGCATCGTTTGTCTCAAAACTTACAACAGTTCAAGGTTTTCAGTATGTTGCCTGGATTGTGTACATGACTGTAATCATGAGTCTGCTTCGCAGATATGGTTCGAAGTTTGTATGTAATAGGTAGATTGCTATACAATGTGGAGAAAACTTGACCCAAAATTTTAGATAAATCAAACAGGGACAAATGACCGGTTAAATCTCCATCTTATACCCGAAGTTGTTTTTGACTGAATGTGATACTGGTGACTGGTGAATACAGAAACGGCTGCTTTTAAGAGAAGAGCAAGGATTAACAAGCAACCTAAAATAATATGTTGATGTTTTGATACTCTGGATGCAGGATATGAAGGAGCCCAGTTTATTTAGTCAGATTCGTAAAACTAGCCACTGCAAATCTACTCTCGTGGGATTGGTCGTCACCATTTCCCCCATTTTCAAGTGCCAACAAAAGAATGAGGGGATTGGTTGTCACAATCTGTTTTAATATGATTTTGGCTGAACAATGGCATATGCTGACATTTAAACATAAACAAGAGGAGAGGTGTATAGTAAGAAGATTTGAAGATCTTAATAGAAAAATACTATCAGATATTATAGTACTTGACTGCAAATTTGGGTTCAGATCAACACTACTCTTCTCAATGTCAGTTTCTACTTTCTTTCCCCCATCATTTGTCCAATTTCACCTTAAAAAAATTTAATGAATTAACTCATTTTTTTCTCCCACTCCCTCACTTTCTAGACTGTAGACAACTTCACCACTATCGATTTATCAAATTCATATACAATAATTAACTAAAAAATAAGGGACTCTTGCATATGAGAAGGTTTCTAATATATATATATATATAGCAATAGGCTTTTTTCTTTTTGTTATAAAAATAGCAATTTCTTTCATCTAATGGAAGATATGAAGAAAAAGAATCAGCTTAACATTGTTATTGATACTGTTGTGAGATAAAGATGACCCAAAGAAAAAGAAACAAATGATCATTATTGAGAACGAGTAACAGTACAATTGAAGACAGCCAGTGTGTCCCCGGGGCTAAGAATTTGAAGCCACTACCAATATTTTCTGGAAATGGATGCTTCAATCAACGATGTGTTGCACAGCTCAATTGAGCATTCGGTCCAACACTTCTCCCTTCACACATACAAGAACATTTAGAACGGCATCTTCTTTGGCTTGAATGTCCTCTCAATGGGCTTGCTCTGATTAGAAGAGGAACCCAGTTGGTTCCCAGAAAACGACTTCTTCATGGGAGGGGCACTGCGTATTGCAGATAATATAAGAGGGATGTAACTTCATTAAAATGCCTTAAATAGAATGAAATAAGTTCACCTCCTCTGGAACGCAGTTCTCTTCATAACAGCAGCATTTCTCACCTCAGGACTGCTCAAATGGAAGAGCCAAAAAAGGTTAACACCAGGAATGTAAAACCAGAATCTGTGATTCAGCATACAAGGCTTCAAGAAAATCATCAAATTCCCCCAAGTATGGAGACCTTTTTTGATGCAATATGTTCTGGGTATCATTTTTTGGTAAATGTGGCCAAGTTTTATGTAAAGGAGTTCACTTTTTTCTAACCGATTCATGTTGACCGAAAAGAAAATATCCTAATCAGAGCCTTGACCCTGGTTACAAAGAAATGATACCTAAAAACATGTTGTATGCCATATTAGTTTATATAAGACTGTGATATATACAAATTGAAAAATATCAGTACACAGTCATGCTGTAATGCCGCACCATGCTTCATTATAGAAAATTACATTACCTTTTAAGATAGTCTAATTTTGCTTTCTTCAGCAAGTTGCTTTTTGTGTTGGAAACATTGTAGTTGCCTGCAATGAATCACAGCAAGGAAAAACAATCATCCTGTACTCTATCCAATGTATTAGTCTTTTAACGGACAGATTCGGATAAAATCAATAATATGATAGATCAAGATCCAACTATAAGAGGTCAGAAAACCTACCTCCTCCACCCCAACCTCTTTTATTGCTTGACGGTGGAACCTTTTCACATATACGAACTTGGCGACTTTGTTTCCCTACAAAATATGAATAGTTCATAAGTCTTTTTTTTTTTTTTCCTTTTTCTTTTGGATCACTTCATATAAGAGCAACAGTGGAATAACACAACCACTACACCAGCCTTTGAACCTAAAAACTGTGAATTACAAGGCTAGAGAGTAAGTATTTCGACAAATTAACATAATGTTCCTTGCTTTGCTAGAATATGATGAGGGAAACATACGTGCATCTTCTTTTTTATATGAATTCTTCAACCGGTCAGCCGCTTCATTTTCAGCCTCATCCACTTCCCTCAATTTGGCCTGAAAGTAACCACCCAGTTAGATAATTATACAAATTTCTCATAGAATCATTGAATAGATCTACAAATTAGCATTGTTTTAGGGAAACTAAAAGAAACAAATTTGGATGGCCAGAATGAAGAAAAACCCACCTGATACAATTGCAACCATCTGAAATTGACTTTCTTTTTCCTCATCCTTTCGATCACCACATTAGTCCTGTCAATACCAAAATCCTTCTCATAGAATTTCTTCCACAACTTATCAGTTACTGGACTCAAATCCCTACCCTACAAATAACAACTCAACAAACATATCAGAACAATTGCTAGAGCATAGTAAAAACATTTCGAGAAAAACAACATTGAAACAACTTACTTTCGTACTCTTCTCGATATGCATCAACTGATCTTTTGTACAATGTGGCAAGATTTGGTCAAGAAAATCGAAATCCGTTTCGCCAACATCCCCAAGGTACCTTATATTATCTATCGCCACATGAACGCACAGATCAACCAAAGATGGAGCAGCTATTCCCTTCCCATTCTCTCTAAAAAATTCCTCATCCATGCTACCTGGTCACTTCTTCTCAGCCTATGCCCCCAAATGCTGTTACCTAAACAAACAATATATTCTATCAATCATCAGATACCGTCATTCAAAGTAATCAACCTTCTCCTTATGACAAAGACAGAACCCAACTACTCTGAATTCAACAAAAAAGTAGGCTCTATTTATTGTCAGGCAAAAACAAGCCTTAAAAGCTTCGAAAAACAGTCGAGCCAAGTTTTCTCTATCCCAGAAATCAATCTCTTCCCACTCATTATGACATGAAATAGAGAATTAATCAGTAAACTAACTGACCATAATATAAAAGCTCAAAACTTGATCACGATCAGCAATGGTCAATCTAAACTCATATACCTCTGAACACTAATCTAACAGAGCTGAACATATAAATCCATCAGCTTCATCAGCAAGCAATCACAGAATAACAAAACAAACAAAATTCATATCAATTCATAAACACAAACCCACATCAAAATTCAGCAAAAGGGTCAACCTTTCTCTATTAATCTCCCTTAACAAAACAACACAATCCAGATTGATCAAAATGCAAATCCCTAATCCAATCCAACCCAACCCAACATGCCCAGTTACACATATTCAAGAAAAACATAAAGCTCGAATCTTGACCCAAAAAAAAGAAAAAAAAGAAAAAAGAATACGAGAAATAATAATGGAATTGAGGTTCTGGGTACTCACCGAGTGATCGGAGACGGGAACAGAGTGGTTGACGGAGATGAGGTGAATTACTGGATTTTTTAAATATTTTTTTTAAAGGAAAAATAATTTTCTTTTTTGGGTAAATATGAACAAGTATATTAGGAAGATGAGGTCCGGTTGGTTTTTGCTTATATTATAAAGGTTCTAGGTGGCTACTGCTAACGTGCGCGGGGGGTACCAAGTTAAGCTGGCGGATCTTTTGATGCTTCTCTCCAGGGATAGAGGAATTCTTAACTAACAACCATCACGTCACTGTTATCTTTACCGCCCTAAAGCGGTAAACTTTTCTCGTAAAAATTCTCATTTGCAGGAAAATTAAAATTAAAGAAACTGAGTCAAAGAACAACATTGTCTTTATTTTTTTATTTTTCATCAACTAGTGAAATTGAAGCTTTTCAACTTTAATTCGAACAGTTCACTATTTTCTTTGGGAGAATCAGGTAATGGAAGCATCCAAAGAACATATGAATAATGGCGTTCCAGAATGTTGGCGACAATGGAAACACACTCATCACAAAATTTAGGCAAGATAACCAGCTGGTAATTTATAGAAGTTAAACATTATATTGCACTGCTTCTATCCAATCCTCGAATAGTTCGTTGACTTAAAGCACCTTCTCAGGTTCGAATCGGAGAGTGGAAACAAATTTGTAATCTGATTTGCTCAAATCTAACTGAACTAATTGTTTATGATAAATTACATTGATTCAAAATCATCTTTTCAAACAGCACATCCAACCATCAATTCTGGTAGCTAGCATGGTATATCCTCATCTGCTATCAATGGAGGTACAAATCTGCAATTTTGAAGGGTCTGCTCAAAGATGTGGCCCACTCTAAGCAACTTTTCCTGAAAAATAGATAGGAGTGTTTGAATTTATTTATCGAGTACTAAGCTTAATCCATTTTCACTAAATAATAACCGGAAAAAACCAAGGTCGGGTTGAATAGTAAGTCTCAATACAAAATTGACATGTTGCAGTGCTGTAGGTGAAAATGCAGTACCTCATCGAATGCTGCACCAATCATTTGAAGACCAACCGGAAGGCCTGCTGACCCCCCTTCGGCAAATCCACATGGCAGAACCAATGCAGGTAGACCTGCCAAGTTAACATTAACCTGTATATAGAATTAAGAGGAAACAGGTCAGAGCTGTTTAGTCATCTTACCATTGACGGGCAATAAGGTTTTTGGAAAAGAATTAGTGTGCATGTTATATGGATATACAAGCGATAGAGTGAGTGTTCGCTGGATCCCCGGGATGAGATCATGGGCAGTTGACCAGTTCAAAGTTTTTACTTTTTTTTTTTTTTGAGAAAAGTTCATAGTTTTTACTAGAACAACACCAAACAACAGTGCGAAGTTTAACTATCTACTCTTTGTTCAAAGCCAAAACAGAAGTTGGGAGTCACAGGTTGGAAATGTAGAAGCAGTTGAAGTGTATGTCTTAGAAATGCATGACTGCAATTGAATATAAATGAATGTACATACTAGCCAGACATAGTTGACAACTTGACACTACAGCAACCATAATCACACTTAAAAAAAAATTGCTTTGGAACAAGAAATCTGAACCGTTGTCCTACATATTAGAATACAGTACATATGCAAATACCTGTTCTAGCATTAGAATGATGAAAAAGAAAGCTAATTTACTAATATTTTATGCTTAGATGAGTTGAATTGAGTATTGATGAACAAGAGAAACACAGTTTGTTTTCTACATATCTAATTAAGTAATAATAGGTATTCAACCATCATAGAACTCCCAGTACATACAAACAAGAATAGCAGAAACAGAAATTCAGAATTGGGGTACTCAAGAGGCTCACCGTCATTATGTCGCCTGCATACATTGCTAATGGATCATTTTTCTTTTCACCTGGAAAGATACAAGCAAATGGGTGATTTACTGAAAAATATGTAATGTAAAGCAAAGTAGAAAACCATGCATGCCAGAGGTTAGCATACCAATCTTATACGCAGCAGATGGAGCAGCAGGTGAGATTAAGATGTCATGTTCGTCCAGTGCCGCCTTGAAGCTTTTCCGAATTATCGTCCTCACCTAAAACACTATCACAATCATTAATTCCTTCTCCAACAGAATAAAGCATAGGAAAACCTTTTAGAGCAGCATCATCTCAGTGCAGTAATCAAGAATGAACTACTTCTATGTTCTGGCCCTGAAAGAATGAAGTACTAAATTGGCTTTGCTTAATGCATTATTCTAAATTCCAGAAACCAATGAAGACCAAAAAACTAAGCCAAGAAACATTCATGAAAAAAATTTAGAATACAAGATCCCTGTCAGGTGAGCCCTAAGATAAATGGCAAAATTTCTTTTTGGAATGCTAATGGATTCTTTTTGGTTTCTTTGATTTTATATTGTCAGCAGGCAAAAACTAATGCAGCACTAACACACTTTCTATTAAACAAAAAATTTTAGCATGGTCGACATACCTGCTGGGCGCGTTTATAATATGCATCATAATAACCAGCTGAAAGGGCATATGTTCCGGTCAGAATTCTCCTTTTGACCTGGAATAGCAAAAGCATTAAATCAGGTCACTAGGACACTAGCTTGTATAAGTCTAATTATAACTTCGAAGTCCTAAGTCCAGGTTTTAACTACACCAACAGCACTGAGGAAATGCTGGCCATGAATTGAAATTTTAAAACCCAATAGTGTTGACTAGCTAATATATAGAGTACCTCAGAACCAAATCCCTTGGCGCGGGAGTCCATGTATTGCGAGTTCAGCTCATCAGCAGCAACTTGGTTTCCATACCTGGATATTGATACAAGGATAATGGATCATGCGGATATACCATCTAATGGGCAGGTTTCAGAACATGCAAATCTTTGTTCTCCCAAATCTAAACAAGCTTCTATACAAACAACTGTCTCTCACAGACACTTGGGTCCTTTCAACTAATTAATTAGTAGCTGAATATCACATGGGCATCATAAATCAAAAAGTCAAGTGCATTTTCTTTTGGTCGATAAAGTCTTTTACTTGAAATGAAAGTAGACTTGTGTAAAATCAAAATAATGTAAAAATAAAATCAAACTTTTAAATTCCCAGATTAAAACTATTAACAAGTCCTTTTACACACAACCTTTGCAGAGGTAAAAATATACTACAGACACAAATTTTAGCAATTTTACCTGAGACCATCATAACGCGATAAGTTCGAAGATGACTCGGATGAAGCAATGACATAGTAGGCTGGCAATCCAAGTGAGAAAGATGGTAATGAGACCTGCATGTTAATGGTTCAAGAAGATACTAATCAGTACACCAAACCGGTATACATGAAACCTTGGGTTAGGAACAGAGAAGTAAAGCAGTTAAAATGAAAAACTAATAATAGAAGGTAGACCTCTGTTACGGAGCATCCTAATTCTTCAAGATGCAGTGCAGCAGTACGAATTGCAGAAGTTACTCCAATATCAACACCATCATCGAGAGTTTCACGGATCAGACCAATTTTTAGTCCTTTCAGAGGTTTAGACTGTAGCAAACTAATGGAAACAAATTGAGATGCAAGGTCAGGAACCTCCTGAAAGAGAAAATAAAATGCATGTCAAGCAAAACATATCTAGAAAAGTGGTGTTTAGTCTCTACATTCAAAGTACAAACCAACAATTTTGTTTAGATAAATTTTGCAGAGTTCGCCCTCAGGATGAATAATGACTAGATAAGGTTGGCTTATACTGCTAAGATATGCATAGTGAGGTCAAAATTGGTAATCATGGTACTGTTAGAGCCTAGGACATTTTTGTTTTCCTTGGAGGTTTCTCGAGTATAAAAATGTGGAAGCACATTTTTCAAAGTTATTGAATACCATGGTATGGAATCAGATCATGATTTGTGCCAATCAAGTTTGCAAAAGATTTGAAATAGGATCATACTTCTAAAAACACTTACACGCTTGCTGCTGGTAGCATCAAGTCTATCATGACCAGAAATTGCATGAAGAAGAATCCCAGCATCAGCAACAGATGTTCCAAAGCAGCCAATAACATCAAGAGATGACGCATATGCCATAAGTCCAAACCTCGATACACGCCCATACGTGGGCTTCAACCCAACAACACCACAAAACGATGCTGGCTGCCTCACACTTCCACCAGTATCACTTCCCAATGATACCATACTCTGCCTAGCAGATACAGCTGCAGCCGAGCCTCCTGATGACCCTCCTGGCACCCGTGTCGTGTCCCATGGGTTTGCAGTCACCTAATGAACCAACAGATGTACCACCTGAGTAAACCAACTCCAGTTACCAGTGGCAAACATAAAGAACAAACTTCCCCTACCCCATTTTCTTCAAGTCTCAACAAAACCAAGCTCTTTCATTACCCACAAGAAAAAGAGTCACTCACACTCTACATTTCACATAAATCACTAAACCAACTTCACCTCTATTGAACCACATTTTCAGATCTTACTCCAAAAAGAAATCCTACATTTTCCTTTCCATCCAGCTTAACATAAGGAATGAAAACTACGCAGCCCACGAAAGCTTTTCAATACTTCACAAGAAAAGGGGCAACTCAAATTCAAATATGTCCATGAAACACTAACACTAGCTTGTTCAAATATTCAACTACATTTTCATTTATTCCATCTAAGTTTTCATTTGAATTGAATTAAAAGAACGAAACTTTCACAGAACCCACAAGTAAATTGATAAAACAAAGTAGACCCAGAAGATCCAAAACCTGAAAGGCGGAGCCTTCGGTGGTGCTACCCATCCCAAACTCATCCAAATTGGTCTTGCCCACCACAATCCCACCCAACTCCTTGATCTTCCTGACGGCGGTGGCATCATACGGCGGCGTATAGCCCTCCAAAACCCTGGACCCCGCCGTGGACGGCATCTCCGCCGTACATATGTTATCCTTCACCGCCACAAGGACCCCGGCCAAGGGTCCCACCTCCTCATTCAGGCGAAGCTTGTCGTCGAGGTCGCGGGCCTGGGCGAGGACGGCGTCGGAGACGTGGAGGAAGGAGCGGAGGTGGGGCTCGGTGCGGCGGAGGCGGGCGAGGAAGGACTCGGCGAGCTCGGCGGCGGTGATTTGGCGGGAGAGGAGAGAGTCTCGGGTGGAGAGGATTTGGGATTTGGATTGGTCTGTGAGGGTGGAGTGGGTGACGGGCTGTGAGGATAAGGAGGAGAAGGGTTTAAGGGAGGTGTGGCGGCGGAGGAGGAGGGGTTTAGTGCGGAAGTGAGAGAGTGAGCGCGGAGGTTGGAGTGTGGATAGCATTTTCACTCTCTGCAACCAAAAATGCGAGTAAGAGTCAGTGAGAGGCGACTATATACATTTGGGTTCGGGTCGGGCACCCCAAACCTCCATTTCGGCAACTTGGGCTATCGATTTTAGATTTATTTATTTATTTATTTTGATATATAAAGGATACGACATGATGACTTTCCCGGAGGTCACCAATCCTAATACTGTTCTTGCTAAAACAAGCTTAACTTTGGAGTTCTGATAGGATTTTGTGCATTATTGCTGTTATGATCGCGATCATTGCATCCTATATATTTTAGATTCTAGCTCTAATGAATGTAGAAATGACACGATATAGTTGTACAAAAAAGTCTAAATATAGATTTGTAGGAAATTTTAAAATGATTGATTTGAAAGACCAAGTTGGACCAAGTTCACATGGGGGAAAGCCTCTACCACTGCAACAAGACAGTTACCAAGACAGCTATTGTTGCTATTATGAAACTAGCAAAGTTTTATACTTAAATTTTACTGGGTCCCGTGCCCCAACGTGGCTCTGCCCTTGAGTTGATGTATGAGAAATATTAACATAACATAGCTTTACCCCCTTTGTGGAGGGAAAGATTTACTACAGAATAGAATTATAGCAAATTACCTAAGACCGTCATAACGTGATAAGTTCGAAGATGACTTAGACGAAGTAATAACGTAGTAGGCTGGCAATCCAAGTGAGAAAGATGGTAACGAGACCTGCAAATTAATGTTTCAGGAAGATACTAATCAAGATACAGAAATGTTTATGCATGAATTTTGGGTAAGGAACATGCTGAGAAGTAAGCAATTAAATTGAAAAGCTAATAGTAGAAGAAGGCAGATGATGCAAGAGCATATGTGGCAATATCAAATGCATCATTTGTCATTTAATTATAGATTTGTAATCGTTGATAATTCATTCTCTAGACTTTTTTAGGGCATCTTATTGTGTTCTAATTTAGGATTTGTAAATACCTCCACTAGCAAGCTAGTTGCTATCTCACCAAGAATAAGTAACACCCTCTTAGGAGACTCACAAGCCATGGTGGAGCCCAACCGCAACATGCATTCCGTAGCTAGACATACAACATATCCTGTGGTAGTCGGAAGCAGCCAAAACCTCGTCGGGAAGCAACCTTCCCGGCCTTTCCAATATGCCTTCACAACATACTTTCTACACTAGAATAAGGACTTTTAGTCCCACATAGAAGAAAATGTAAAGGAGAGGGGATCCCTTACCTATAAAAGGGACCCCTCCTCCCACTTAGAATGCACTCTATTACATCCTCATGTAATCCCCTTGGGCTGCAAGGCCCCACACACATAGTTAAACATTCAAGTGGACGTAGTCTCCTACTAAGGTGGGAGACGAACCACTATACTTCTCGTGTCTCATTTACTCTCTCTCTCTCTCTCTCTCTCTAAAGCTATCCAGAGACTTCGGTTCTCACCTTAACAAGATTTACTTTTGATTATCTTTCCAGTTTAGTTTAAATCTACTTGTTCTCCAAGTAGTGTGATCCCTATATATATGGATATTGTAATTGTTGTCAAATAGCATATAGTTTATGAATAAAATTAGTTTATTTGTGGTATGGATTTGCCCTATTTTATGTGTTTGCTACTCCTTATTGCTGATATCTATTGATTGAATGTTGGAGGCCTGTGTTTGATACCTTTTTCCCATCAATTTGGTATCAGAGCTCTGGTGAGAGTGTGGTGGATTCCATGGCTCGAACCAGGCTTGATCAGGGAGGTTCTCAAATGGAGGGTCGTTATAGCAACAGCATGGAGAAATCAAGATGATGATTCAATAACTTGCAAAACGTATCAATCGCATCGAAACTCGACGCCAAGGAGGTAAGAGTTTTGACCGGGAGAGAGACGTTTATCAAAGTGTCACTTGCATCAAAATCTCATGCCAAGACAGTAAGGGTTTTGACGGGGAGGAGACGTTGACCCTTTTCATCACTGTGCTCCGTAGTGTAAGTCGGACAAAAGTATGGAACCGGTTAGTTTCGACTATGAAGGCCTATATTTTAGGACCTGTCCCCCATCAATTTTGCATATTCCTAAAGAATTAGTTAATCTTTGAGCCAAGAAAAGTAATCTCAGCAAGTACTCCCAAGACCACACCTGTTATAGACTCTAATAGACGTAAGCCAATAAAGAATCAAGTTGAGCATAAGACATAAGCCCGGGAGGGCAAAATGGGCAAAAATGTGAAGTTCTTCAAGTGCTCAGGCTTAGGGAACGTTGCATCAGATTGTCCCAACCGGAGGATTGTGAGTTTGGTGGAAAAATTAGGGCAGTAGCGTGGGGTTGGACGACCTGCCCTGACATGACCCGCCCCGGATTCCACCCTGGAATCCGAATTGGCCCTGCGGTACCCACTTTTAAAGAAGGTTTACCAAAAATTTCGGCATAACCTCCCTTAAAAATGGACAACCCAAAAACCTGTGGAAACAAATTTCACTTCTAATAATCCAACCATAACTCCTGGAGCCACCCTGTTCCCATCATTCAACCAACTCAAGTCCAAAAAAATAATAATAGTGTATCAAGTACTTCAAGTCTAAGAAACTCCGAGATTTAAGATATTACAATTCACAAAGTTAGGTCGTAGACCTCAAATATAATTTCATACAAGTCTGGGTCACAAATCCCATAGTAATCAGAGCAATCTAGAAATGTAAATTAACATAGAGTACAGTAGGTTAAACAGCTAACCTACAAAATATGATGACGGAAGCAGATGCGGTCACTATGGTTCACTCCTGAACGCCGAGCAACAATACTGTAAACTGGGCATTTGAAACCGAAGGGCCCAGGGGAAAGTACATAAAAACGTTAGCGTGAGTGGACAAAAATAAACAATTTTAAACCAAATGGATTTTATACTTTCCCACATTTATTTCTTTAAAAATTCCCGATGCATGCAATGATTAACGAAAATAAAACAAGAGGAGTTCCACTCATGAAAACCGACTAACCCCTCTAGTCACAAACGATTAAAAGAAAAGGTTGAAACTCTGACACTCAAGGAAATAAAACCAGCCCCGCTAGCTAAAATAAATCGGACTAGCCCCGCTAGTCGAAAATAGTATAATGAGTAGGGGAAGACGATAGCCATACGAGTGAGCCTCCCAGGCTAGGGTGATAGCCTCCCAGGCTAAAGTACTCCAATTACTCTCGTAATATACCCTTACGCCACTATGTGTAGCGATAGGATACTGGGCTTCAGAATTACTGTCACAGAGACAGTAAACAGCGCCACAAAGGCGGAGGGCTTCGATGATCTCATCACCTCGTGATGCGGCTGAAATAGCTTCACAATTTAACCCTGCAAAATGTAGTTGTCAGTATAAGATAAGCAGGGATCGTTCAGTCCGGGGATTGTAGGGTACACCTACACAAAAAGGTCAATTAACAAATAAAAGAATAAAATGGGGGGTTTTGAAATTTGGTTCCTAATCTACTTAAAATAAAAATGAAACAAATAAAACTATATACAATGATCGACTTCCCTAACCTAGACCAATACCACTCGGAAATTACTAAGTGTAAAAACAAAAAATCCATTTCAACATGCTACAAAAATGTGCCCATCTTAAATGCCTAGATAAGAGCTCAAATGAAAAGCCTCAGCGGATCAATCCATTTATCTGATTCGTTCTAATGTAGGCATGGATTGGAAAAGTCCTTACCAAGCCTAATACTACTAATTTTTGAAAACACTCAGCGTAATTCTCTTAACTAGTAGTATTATCTAACCCTCGAATCAACTCACACGTGCAAATTAACCATTACACATAGAATTTAACACGTAATTTCCAAAATCATTTAATCATTAAAGCATGATTTTTACCACCCACTAGAACTAATTACTACTTGTTTAACTCAGCGTCTTAACAAATAACAATTACTCTTGGCAAATTAAGCAAACACACAAGAACTCTCACCGTTATTCTAGCATGCAAACTTATGAACCTAACTCTGAAAATTACCTAAACACATAAAAGGGCACAATATTGTAACATGCATCATAAAAGAATTCTCGAAATTAACTCAATAATAAACTGAAAATCTCAAAAATATTAATAAAAATATTTTGAAAATTTCATGTCTCCAATTACACAACTCGCAACTTGAAACACACAAAACCGAAACAAAAATTATAAGTAGAGTCATAGTTACACTTTGAAGCTTTCCTCAGCGGCTTAGCAACAAGGTGATGAACTTGTCTCTGCTATGGTGGTGGAATGTCCTTGACTCAGCGCCTTAGAGCTTTGTAGATTGATGGATGGATGGTGGTCACGATCTTGTAGGAGATGGAGGTTTGAGGAGTGAATTGGGCAGTCTTGGAATGGTTTTTTTTTTGCCAGGAAGTGATAGGCAATGAATTATCTTGGCTGGGAAGTGATGCCAATTCTATTCTGGACATTGCCTATTTATAGGGGAGCATTGGTTGGCTTTCCCAACTGAAACGTCTCCTTTATGGCCTTAACTCCTCTCATAATGGGGCAATTCCTTTAATTTCCGAGCTGAAACGTCTTTCTCTTATTTATTTTTCAGCTGAAACATCTTTCTCTTTTATTCCTCAACTGAAAAACGTCTTTCTCCTTTATTCTTCAGCTGAAAACGTCTTTCTCCTTTATTTCCCTTCTTCATTGCTTGGTCAAATGTCTTAAATACTTTATTTTATGGCTCCTACAACAAGTAGGAGAATATCAGAATTTTCTACAGAAAATAAAGGGAATTAAAATGTAAAGACCGCAAAAACAGTTGACAGTTAGGAATCCTGATCCAGATAGGATTTTTCATGAATTTTGCGTTTTCTGCCTATTTCACGCCAAACACTCTACAAGACTCTTAAAATGACTCGATGACTCAAAACACGAAACTTAAGGGAGAATCAAGGCTAAAATGGGGCACATATTCAATAATATCGTCACACTTTTTGGTCCTATCACCTCGCCACAAAGGCGGAAGATCAAAGCTAGCAATGATAAGTCACCCAAAGTATGGCAAAAGAAAATCCGTAAACCTCATAAATCCATAAAACTTCCCCAACTCTCGTAAATGAATTTCCAACGACGTGTCCCACACGTCAGGAGTATCTCAAATTCAAAAATAAATAGGAGATAAATAATTATAAAGACTAACTCCATCGAAATCTCATTTCGAAATCTCATAAAAATCTCAAATCGACGAATATAAATATAATATAAATAGTATAAATCTGGAAATCACATCGGAAATAAATAAATAAGAGAAGATAAGCATAATCCAATGATGTGACCCCGCAAGCCATAAAATCTCCAAATAATCAAATATCCAAAACCATTTCTGAAAATAACCATATGCTCGGGAAAGTAATACGATAAACAAATTATTATCTCAGAAACAAATAAATGAATGCATGCAGCATTCTTTGAAAATAAAAGTCCACTCACAGTATATGGTCAATCCTGAAGTCGCTCGGTATTTTCCTCGTACGAAGACTCCTCTCGTCCTGTACGAATAGTACTCGTAAAAATATATTTACAGGACGGAAATTAACTTTACGATAATTAGAAATTGAAATTCAAAACGTCCCCCTTCAGCATCCAACTCCTTAATTCACATTGAATCCATCCATAATTCTCCAATAATATTTATTCATCGATATATAAATTCTAAAGTGAATTCGATAGAAATTCGGCGATCGAATTCACGTAAATTGACAATTAACAATTCATGCTCAATTCGTAATTCCTCCAATTTCCACCAAACTTCAAGTATAAAATTCTACAATCGTTAAGGGATTTATGGAGTCAAAACAGTAAATAAAACGCAGCTCCACGCGCCACCACGAGCCACCCACAGTGGCCGCGCGTGGGACCCACGCGCCGGCGACCACTACCTCCGATGGCCACCAAATTCCGGCCACAGCAAGATCACAACAGACCCAATAATTTTCTCAACTACAACACATTTCAATTTTACCTTTAAACGCTCGAAAATGGCCGGTGAAGAAAAACCCAGAAATTTCAAACCCTAGGTTTGAAATTTCCTTCAATTCGTCCTCCACACGGTAAATTGGAGCTAGAAACTTGAGGGCTAACGATCACCGGCTCGAGGTGCCCCTATTAGACTAGGTTTGGCGGTCGGAGATGGCCGGAAATGAAGGAATTGCCGGAAGAAGCCAAACTGCAGCTGTAATGGTTCTTGCTTCGATTTGAGGTTTCTCGGCCAAATCGTTGAAATCCAAGGGCACTAGCGTGGGAAGGGAGAAGAGGCGACCTTGTGGTAGCCGGTTGTCCACCGATTGATGGCCGGACGGCGGAGAATTTAAGGGAAGAAGAAACCGGCGAAAATGAGGGAGGAAGAGATCGGGGGAGAGCAAAGGGAGAGTTACCGTGGGTTTCCGAAAATGGAAACCTACAGTGGTAACTTTTCATATATATTTTTTTTATTACCATGAACAGTAACTTCCACATTTTAAGCTATAACTTTCACATACGAACTCCGATTTGAGCGTACCACATGTCCACGGACTCGGTTCAACGTCCCCTACAACTTACGTGAAGGAAATTTTCTCAAATTGTTAACCCATAAAAAGTCAACTTCTAGCCACCCCCCCTAAAAGGTAAAACTATAACCGCGAATGGTAAAACATACAGTAATTCTTGTAACACAGTAAAAGGGGTAAATCAGATGTGGGGTGTAACATGCCCACTTATGATGAATATGGGGACCAAGATGCAGAGGAAATAAGATGGAGTGATCATGGGAACTCGCTAGTTATTCGGTGAGCAATGAACACAACGAAGGTTGATGATGACTCTGAGTGGCTCCGACAGGACATCTTTCACACCAAGTATACTGCAAATGGCAAGGTATGTAGTGTTATTATTGATAGTGGGATTTGTGAGAATATTGTTGCTCAACATATGGTGGATAAGTTATATTTGATAACTGAGAGGAGGCCCAAATCTTACAAGTTGTCTTGGTTTAAGAAAGGAAATGATGTTATTGTCAACCAGAGATGTTTGGTGTCTTTCTCTATTACGACCAAGTACCAAGACTCACAGTGGTGTGATGTAGCTCCCATGAATGCTTGTCACCTTTTATTAGAACGTCCGTGGCAGTATGATCGGAAGGTAGTACATGATGGGCATCTAAACACCTAAACTTTTGTTAAAGATGGTACTAAAGTTATTTTAGGGCCATCAAGATCTGAGTAGAACCCAAGTCAAATCAAGCAGGAGGTGACAATCTTCTAACTATGTGTAGTAAATCTTTAGGAGTTATGACGGTCATTTAGGAGTCTGGTACAGCTATTAAAATAGATAAAACGCTAAACATGCTCTCCAAAATAGCTAAGGAGCCATAATAGAGACTAGATAGTCTGCTAAAGATGTTCTTATACTCTCTCCACTCTCTCTCATTAATCTCCCAATTGTCTTATCTTTCTCTCTCTCTCACACACACACACGCACAAAGACCGGAATGATTTATCAGACACCAAATGTCGCCGGTGACTGAGAAACCTAACACGACGGCGTCTTCGACGATGATGATGATTGACAAGATTTATGAGTTCTCTGCCCCGCGCTTCTTTGATTTCATCAAGAACGGGACTGACGACGACAAGATCAAGGTCGAGCTTTGCCACAGTCTACGCCCCTTACCGTATGATTCTCTATCCCTCTTCTTTTATGGAGTTTTCTTCTTTTTAATTCGATTCCTCAATTGGAGTAATTAGGGTTTTAATGGGTTTTCAATCTTTATGTGCGGGTGTTGATTACTTCAGGAATTGAAGTGATATGGGTTTTACTGCGATCTCATCTTAGTACTGTCCTCTGACTCTTCTCTATTTGCTTAATTGATTCAGTCTCTTAATTGAGTGTTCTTGGTTTGAGATATAAACTGGGTTTGCGATATCAAATTGTCAATAATGAAAATTTTGCACCTTGACTGAGTGCGAGAACTGATATTGTCAAATAATTTGACGGATCCAGGATTGGAACCTTGGACGGGCTGGATTTCTTAAACAAAAAAAAATTATATATATATATATATAAATATTATGGAGAATCTCGACAGTGCGAGAGAATTTTATAAATTTAAAAAAAATGTACATCTAGTCAGGGGGGGACGTAGTGAGCCTTACCCCTCAAATGCATATCTATACAAAAATAAAAAACAAAATAAACGTGCAATGCAATACAAGAACCTAAAGTAACTAAATCTAACTCTACGAGTTCCACAAGCTTCAAACTCTTTGATCACCGATTCATTGTCAATAGATTCAGCATATTCCTTCTCAATGTGAAGGACCATACAATCACCAAGAAACTCATCCTCCATCTTGTTTCTAAGTTTATTCTTAATGATGTTCATAGCTGAAAATGCCCTTTCAATGGTCGCAGTAGAAACAGGAATAGTCAAAACTAGACAAATCAATCTATAAAGCATAGGGAAAAATTCTGACTTCCTTGTTTGAACCAACATTCTGCACAAATCAGAAATGGATTCCAAATTCTGGAACTTTGGATCACTACGCATATCCTTCTCATAATATGCACACTCTAATTCTAGAGCAAACATTTCACTATCAACAAAATCTTCAGGATAATACTTCTTTGCAAGATTGCATGCACCTTCAGTTTTAAAATTACTGAAGTTATCACGAGGATCCAAGGTTGAACGAAGTATAAGAAGTTCAGATGTTTGCTCTGAGAATCTTCTATTCAACTCACTCAACTGAAAATCAACTAAAGCATTGAAGACATCTATATGGTAATGACGCTCAGCTGTAATGAAATCTCTTTGTTGGCAACGACGACCTGTACCATCTTATAACGAGCATTCATATCAGGCATATCAATATCATGTTTTTCACAAAAAGTTTCAACATTTCTTACCAAGTCATCCCAGCCTTCTTCTCTCATCTCTTGAAGAAATGATTTTGTATGTCCAACAAACTTCATAGCATGTACGAAGTCAAGATATTTTCGCTGCAATGTCTGACAAAGAACTTCAGTAATTTTCATCAATTTGTGCATTAGAAGCAAGCAGAACACAAAATCAAAAGACCTCATAGCTTTAAGAACAGCCACAGCTTCTCCTTGCAATTCCAAGGGTCCTTGCTCAATCATATAATTAAGAGTTTTTTTTGTTGAACTAAACAATTCAATCAAACTCTTAATTGAACGAAAATGTGAGCTCCAACGTGTAGCAGCAGCTCGTTGCAAAGTACAAACTTAATGACGCTTAGCAGAAGAATCAACAAAATTCACAATTAAACTTAAAGTTGAAAAAAATTGCCAAATCTCTGGCACCCCTTTAGCTGTAGCATTCAATGACAATTGCAAGCGGTGAGCAAAACAATGCACATTATAAGCATAAGGACACTCTTCAAGAAACAATGCTTGTAACCCATTATAAATACCTCTCATATTGCTAGCACCATCATATCCTTGACCATGCATATTTCTCACTTGAAGATTGTACATAGTAAGTACTTTAGAAATCTCATCTTTAAGAGTTTGTGAGGTAGTATTAGGAACACTCACAATCTTAAAAAATCGTTCTCGAATAATATCTTGACAATCAACAAACCTCAAAATAATGGCCATTTGTTCCTTACTCGATATATCTACTGCTTCATCAACAAGAATACAATATTTGGAATCTCCAACTTCTTCACATATCTTGTTCCTCATTTTATTACCAAGAATATTTAGAAGTTGCTTTTGAATTGATGGACTAATGTACTTGGCATTTCCCGGAGCATTTCCCAAAACAACTCTCTCAACCTCAATACTCATTCTTGAAAAAGATTTTATGACTTCTCTAAAATATCCCGCATTCAATGAGTTTTCAGTTTCATCATCGCCTCTAAAAGTAGCTCCTTGATTAGCTAGCAATCTTACACTTTCTATTGAAGCCTTAAGCCTCAATCGATTGTCCTCTATATCCTTACTAGATTTTGACTGAAAAATTGTTTCAATTTGTTTGGTAGGATTTCTTAATAAATCCCATTTTTGCATTGCAGCATGATGGGGAGAATTAAGGCCTCCTACATGCTTCGTCAACACATTATCACCACCACAAACCCTCTTCCAAGCCTTAAACGTCCCATCAACAATGAATGCTGTATGCTGAGAATCTTCAGTGTCAAATAGAAAACAAGGGAAGCAATACGCCCTATCAAGAGCAATTGAATATTCAAGCCATGGATTGTCCTTGAACCAAGAAAACTGAAATCTACGTTGTTGACTCCCTTGTTCAGTGAATGGAAATTCTAACTCAGGTTGAAATGGACCCAATAAAACATAGGTTTTTCGAATACTATCACGCTCATTGACTGGATATTTCCATATGGCACAACGTAATCCAGGATCACGTTCAAGAGCGTTGATATTATTTTGTGGTTCAGGAATGGAAGGTTGGGGTTCAACATCAATAGTTGGAGAGGATATGGAAGGTTCAGAAACCACATTTGAACTTGAAGACTCAACATTTGTTATTTTAAACCATGAGTCAATGAATTTTGATAGCTTCGCTTTTGGCTCATGATTTGACATTTTACTCTAACACCTATAAATTAAGAAATTAACTATGAATTAACTAATTTTCATAATAACTAATTTAACAAAAATCAAAAACCACAACATAAATTATATGCACTGATGCACAATAAACAGAAAAGAAAAAAATACCTCAGAAAGCAGTAGACTCAATTGGACATTTGCACAGCAGAATGCCATATTTGCTGTAGAAACTCAATTGCACAATTTTAAGTAAACCCACTGAGGCACTGACCTGTTTAAGTATTGAAATCAAATAATCAATTAAACCCACAACAATTGCACAGCAGAAACTCATATTTGCATTTAAACAATTAAACCCACATCACATTTAAGTCGAGTGAACTGCAGAAGTATAGAACAAAGAAGACGGAGAGAAATCAGAGCTGCATACCAGATTTAAGTCGAGTGAACTGCAAAAGTGCAGAACCCAGAACTACAGAAAGTGCAGAACTCAGAAATTGCAGAACCAAGAAGACGGAGAGAAATCAGAGCTGCATACCAGATTTCCAGACCAAGAGACAACCTTCATTCTTCAATCCATGAAATCAACAATCCAATACAACCTACGAAATTGAATTTCACATCAATCCTTAACCCTAGAAATTGCCCCAAATTGGATTGATTCAATTAAACAAAATCTTACATTCAATTAAATGAAATTGATGTCTTGATCTCTGAGACTTGGAGTGGAGAAGCCGAGCTCTGCCAGAGTTTAGAGGAGGAGGACTGGAGGAGGCGACGAACTGGAGAAGGAATCGAATACGAACTGGAGAGGTCGACTGAACTGGACGACTGGAGTTGGGAGTGGGTTTAGGACGGGACGGGCTTGAGCTGGACCATACTTAATAAAAAAAATAAAAAAAACCAAGTATACATCTAATTTTTTTTAGGCCCAAAATTTTCGGACGGGCTGGAGCCCACCCAAGTCAGTATGTAGATCCGCCACTGGTCAAATTGATATTTGTTCATGTGAAAATTCACTTTTCATATTATTTATTTGCAGATTGAAGGTCGTAGTGGACCCAACTCTCTATGCTCAACGATATGGGTAGATTGAAGGTTTTAGTGGCCTTCAAATCTGGGTTCTTGTATAATATGTTCTACTATAAATGGATTGTAAGGGAGCTAATATTGAATTTGGATTTTAATATTTTTAATGGATTGTGGGACTTTCTAGTTCCTATGCCTCTTTCCTACTCAAATAGATTATTTAGTTTATGCTGAGTTGTTCACGTTGTTGTCGAGTAAGCTATTCAGGCAGAGTACTTGGCTTATTATTTAGTGTTTGTGTCAATAAATTGTTTGCAGTCACTGATGTTAATGGTTGTATCCAACTTTGTTTGATTTCTCTTAGATAAACTAGACAGTTCATGTCTATGTATTTGGGAATTGGAATAAGTGGATTTTGATTCTTTCTCTTACAGCTTTAATGTCCCAAAGCTGTGTGGTACTTCATATCAATGTTATTAGGCTAATGTTAATAAAATTATCTTTGCCTGGAGAGAATGATGTCTGCCCATCATAGTAGCTTTGGGTTAAAACGGTGATAGCTCATGAGGGTTATTATCCGTTACCCCCAATGAGTTATTAGTAATTCATGTTGAGGGGTAAAGCATTTGTTCCTCCTTTTGTTAATTAATATGATGCAGTGTGACAAAAAGCACCATGATATGTACTGCCTTGTGTTATATGAATAGGTTAAGTTCCCTTCTCAAGCTATGGCTTATTTAACTATGGTGTCCAATTGTGAGCATTATTATACATCTGTAGCTTATTTAATCTGATTCATTATATATCACTTTTATATCTCATTATGCAGGTCTTATCATTGACAAATTGTTCTTCAGTTTCTTAGGTTTTTGTTTGTGTTTTAGTGCTTAAGGGTCTTTCTTTTTTCTTTCTAAAATTCATGCTTCCTTATGAATAGTATGTGTGTTTAGTGCTTGCTTTGTGTATTTTGCTTACTTCACTATGTTTTGGTGCTAGGAAGTTGGTTGATTTGGCTGGGGTGAATTGAATTGGGGTTTTGTGGAAATGTTTGTATTGATTGGGTTATTAATGGTGTTTTCAGGTGAAATGCATGGTGGTTAGTACGTATTAGGCTGGTAGTGGAGCTGCTGCCATTGTGTGATTTGGGGCCTTCTTTTATCAAAGCTGGCGAGGTGAGACTGACACCAGCAATGAAATTGAACTTATAATGTCCTATTGTTTTCTCAATTGATTGAACTGAAAAGGGAGATTTCTCTGCTACTACAAATTTGAAAAAGTTGTTGTATACCGCCATTGAATTTTACATTCATGTTTGCTGAGTTTGCTCTATTGAATGCATGACTGATTTGACTAGTTTTTTTTTTTTAAAACTAACGAGGATTAGGCGATATTAACTCCTTTGCAATGGTCTGAAGGGGCACCTAAGCACCCACACAACCCCGAAGGGGACCACTACAACAGGGGGCCCACCGCCCATCCCTCGCTAGAAATTTTATTAATAAAAGGTAGCCGAAAGGCCAAAGTACATGAGGTGGGGGACTAGACCAAAACCTCCGCGAAAAAGAAAAGCTACATATATTAAGGTACTGCACTAGTGTACTCGCTAACTTGAACAAGAAAATAACAAACCGTTTAAGCAAACTGGTAATTTGTTATAGCAGTAAAATCATGACCAAAAGAACTAATTAAAAATTGGGGAATTAAACTCCACTAATTTTTACCAATATTCATGGCACCATAATTTGCAAGCTTATCAGCAACACGATTTCCTTCCCTATATGTATGAGAGATATGAACCTGCTGTTGGTCAAAAGAGTGAATGCAACTCTTCCAATGGGTGCGGAGACGCCATGGGACCATGCCATGATGCCTGAAATAATGCAATACTAACATGGAATCTGTCTCAATCCACAAAGGAAACCAGTTCTTCTCACGAGCCACCTTAATTACCTCAATAACTGCCAGTATCTCAGCATCAATAGCCCAAGAGACAGTTGCTTTACAAGAGAAGGCACTCAAGAATGTTGCATCGCTGTTTCTAAAAACTCCACCATATCCAGCATGGTCAGTATCATGAAAGGAACCATTTGAGTTCGCTTTGAACTAGCCTACTGGTGGAGGGTTCCAGACCACTGGGATGTATCTAGGCGCAGAAGATAGCAAAAGGAGATAGGCCCAAGAATAAAAAGATGGGCAGTACTGACGAGGTGGTGGAAGAAGATGCAACAGCTATGCCTACAGATTCTCTTAGAGATAATACAAAGAATTGCTTTAATCTGACAAGACTGATTTCTCCATTGTTAAACTTCCTTTTATTCCATTCTTGCCAGAGGCACTATAGCAAGTTACACACCAATATGTACCATAGTAATTTTGAGGAACTATTAAGAGAAGAAAGGAAATGATCTTGGAATAAGTCATGTAGGGACGCACCTGGAGGAGGATGTAACCTACATAATTGCAAAAGCCAATCCCAAAGCGCCGCAGCAATAACACATGTAAGGAAGAGGTGTTGTGTGGTTTCTAGACTGTTACTACAAAATAAGCACCGTGAACATAGACTAGTTCCACATTTTTGAATGAAATCATCAGTTGGAATCTTGTTTAGCAGAATTTTCCACGTTGTAATACTTTTCCTAGGCTGAATTGCAACATGCCAAATATACTTACACCACAAGGGCCCATGTAAAGGAGGAGCAAGGGTGTTGTAAGCCTCTCTAGTTGTCAGAGAGCCAGATGTCGTGGCTGACCAGACCACTTGATCCGTCGTAGGCTATGTTAGGAGTTCCACCGAATGAATTGAATGGGATGCTTCTGGAAAGGTGCGACAAAAACTTGCAGGAAGACACCATTGCCCATTATTAATAAAATCGCAAACTTTGTCTTTGAGTAGCTCTTGGACTTCCAAAGCATAATTGGCAGAATTTGCTAGAACTTCCCCTAACCAATTATCTCTCCAAAATCTAATTTAAGTGCCATCCCCCACTAACCACTGAACTCCTTCGAGAAGGGATGGCCACAGCTTCTTGAGCCCTAGCCAAATTGAAGAGTTTTTATAATATGAACAAGGCTGCAGACCCCTTTTGACCCCTTTAACAAATCTGTCATGAAGATACTTGGCTGAGCTCCATGCGCAAGACACCACATGTCACACCCCGAATTTTGAATAACAAATTCAAATCCGAAACATGAATAATAACCAATGCAAATAACGTCTTGAATTTTTTTCTTAACCAACGTCTCACAAAACATAAAACAAACCTCGTAGCAAACTATCTCTCTAGTCAAATATTACAATACCATCATAAATAAAAGTTACGCTCAAAAGAGTCTATAAAACACACCAAAATAGACCAAGTGCTGACGTGAACCCCGCTGCCCTACTCAGCTCGCTCTCCACCCTGATTATCCTGACCTGCAGGATTATCCGCTACACTGTTTGAATAGTGTACCGGGATTGCAACAACACAAAACCCAGTAAGCTTTTTTCAAAGCTCGTGAGTAAATAAGAAATGAACAGTTGGTTTAATAAATCACAGTTCTTTTAACTCAAGTAAAACAATCCAACAATCCGAACACACACAACAACCCCAACAATTTAATCACCAACCCAACTCACGTGGCACAAAGTACTCCCAATGCAATAACCTAGTTACCACCATGACTGTACTCCCACAACAGACTAGAGCTCTATCTGAATCGTTACTTGTCACCTTGGCCCAGGTGTAAGCATCCGATATACTTCGGTTAATACTATAACCGTCGAACTTTGGACATTTCTGCCCGCATAACAAAAATACTTCGTTTATCACAATGATAACCATCGAACTTTGGACATTTCTGCCCTCAGAACAAAACACTCTGGTTATTATAACCATCGAACTTTGGACATTTCAATCCGCAGAACAAAATATAAACAGAATCCCACTTGATTCACAATATCACGTCTCCACCCAAATCATACTCACAACAATACAAATTATCATAAAAATCATGGCAAATAAATCTTTCATTCAAGTATAAAAACAAAATCATCAAAAAACCACATATTTCAATGTCACACCATTCCGTATAAAATCACGTAAATATATATATATATATATATATATATATACGTAATCATCCACTCAAGAATGACCACTAATACCAACTATAGTTCACACGTAGTAAAACCAAGAAATTCATTTTCTTATATACTTCAAATCTCATTTTCTTAAAATCATTTTCTCACACATAACAATTAATTGTGCAGTAAGGAAATTCGGTTCGTAAATGAACCATGTGAGATTTACTCACCTGCAATCCCGCTGCGTCTTCTCAGCGTAAAATACAGTTCACAATCGTCCACCAACTCAAACCGTCAATCACTTAACCAAATACGATAATTAACTTAGCCTAAAATTGAAAAACGTACTTATATGAAGATCCAACGGTCGGATCTTCACCCGTGACCACACAAAGCCATCGGGAAAGTCCTACGATCATTATATCAAAACTACAAGTCGATTGGACGATCCGATCTTCACAGATCATAAATAGAACGATCGAAATCGATCGAAATTGTAAAATTCATAACTTAATCATACGATCTCCAAAATTTGCATGCTATATATAGAAATGATCGTATCGACATGTAGAACATAAAAATGGGCAGAAACTGCCCTTGGGGTGACCAGAAGTAGCCGGAAATTGCCACCGGAGTTAGAGGCATAGCCGCCGCTGACCACCGCGAATGGCGTCGGAGCCAGGCTGCTCCTCCTCGTTTCATTGATTTGAACAAATTTCATAACTACCATGAAGTCTGAAAACGAAAGGAAGTGGTCAAAAATTACCTAGAACAGTCCGGTTTTGGCCGGAAATTTTCCAGAAACCGGCGAGCTCCAGTTCGACGTAAAAAATTCCACCACTCGCCTCTATCTCTTCTAGATACTTGTTCAGAAACTCAAGGGGAGTTCACCAAGCCAAGAATCACAAGGAATAGTGGCCTGTAACTCGAGATATCCGGATCGAAAGGTTGTTTTTCGATCTAGAAGGGTTGAGCTCCGGCAAACGTGAAATCAATCTACCCAGGTCCGGTCCTTCTTGGTGCTTGTTCAGGAAGTTGAGATGAGTCCAATGAGCCAAAAATTAAGAGAATTGGTGGCCTATATCTCGAGATATCGAGATCGACTCGAAATCTGCTAAAAAAAAGCCGAGTCCACCGCCGCGGCTTCCGGCTGTGTTGCGGCGCAAGGCTGCCACTGGCAGCTGTGCAAGGTCGAGGCGAAGCTAATGGAGGTGGTCGGACATCTTGAGGTGGCTTGAGGAGGAAGAGATCGGCTGATGAAGAATTGCTCTGTTTTGAGCTCATTTCGGCCGAGAGAGAGAGAGAGAGAGAAAACGAAGGAGTAGAGGAAGAAAACGGCTGACAGAAATGGAAACCATAAATGGGGAAAGTTTCCAAAAATATCTATACTAAACTTGGAAATTCTTCTAAATGCGATAACTAATTCATACAAATTCTGATCCTTGTGTTCTGCATAAACACGGACTCGTATCGACGAGCTCTACAACTTTCATGAAGGAAGTTTTCCCAGTACGTATCAAAAGTCGATTTGACGTAACCCTAAATAATGTTCGGTTTTGAAAATAAAATCTTTCGAACTAATTCCACAACTTCTCTAAGCTTCGTACTCGCTCCCACTACTGCGAAATCATTTCTAAAAATCCATGGAATTTGATTTGGATTTTTCGGGGTATTACACCACATCCCAACATCTCTTCAGTAATAAAGCTTTATTCAATGTAAAAATATTTTTTAGGCCTAGCCCCCCTTGTTCTTTTGGGGTGCAGGCCTTGCTCCATGCGACAAGCGCGGAGCCATCCTTGAGAGGATCCCCGTTCCAGAAGAAATTTCTAATCCATCGTTGGACTTTCTTCAACAATGATTTGGGCCTCTCGTACACTTGGAAACTGTAGGTCAAAATGCCATGAACCACAGAAGAAATGAGCTGCAATCTACCAGCTTGAGATAGTGGTGGCGACCAAGAAGGTTTCACGGTTCCTTCCAAACTCGGAAAAGCATTGAGGTCCAAAGCTTAGGGCATGTCGTCAAATCACCAGCAAGCACATTTCTATCTTGGGTCCAGAGGCTGTCAATGAAATTCTTAACCAGGAAGAAGATGGCGAGGAACACAATGACAACTGTCAAAAGACTGAAGATAATCCCCCCTCAGGTTGATGAAATGAAGGTCCTTAGATGTCAATCAAGTTGACCTAGAACTCCATACTCTCCCAGCCAGTAATCTGAAGAGGAGATAGAGAGACTCTCTTTGATTCATTCCACTAAGGCTAGTATGGAACTATTGTTACATTTATACAAGTCCAAATATTGTTCATCATAGTTTTATTGCTTTCTTTCAATGTTATTGCATCACCCCCATGTACTCCTTAGTTTCATTTAATAAAGATTGTCGTTCTTGCGTACAAGAACATGTACGTCATAAAAGCCACTTTCAGAACACTCTCAATTAAGTAAAAACTATTGTCTAAGAGAGTTAAACACAACTAAAATGATAGCAAAAACTGTTGTTGGAGCCATCTTAGCACAACAAGACTACATCAAAAACTCTTGTCCAATAAAAACTCAAACAACAGTTATTTAGAGAAACCTATAGTATCAAAAGTTGACAACCAACGCCATTTTCAGCAGCCTATTGTGTTTTTTAAATCCAGTCGACAGAATTAGTCCTTTAATGTAGAAGCTTCATAGAGACAATAGTAAGCGTATATGGCATTGTTGTTCTTTCTGGTATCTAGACAACAGTCATGTAAGAAGCTGCTCATGTGTAAAATTTACTCAGACAACAGTTTCATGCTGTTGTCTGATAATTCCACCAGACGGCACAGGCTTTAACAATAGCACTAAACTTCATCAGACAACAGTCCAAAACTGTCGTCTGATGCCATTATTAGCCTAGTGAAGGGCAAAAATGTGAATTTCTTCAAGTGCTCAGGCTTAGGGAACATTGCATCAGATTGTCCTAATCGGAGGATTGTGAGTTTGGTAGAAGAATTAGGGCAGTAGCGTGGGGTTGGACGACCTGCCCACTTATGATGAATATGGGGACCAAGATGCAGAGGAAATAACATGGAGTGATCATGGGAACCCACTAGTTATTCAATGAGCAATGAACACAACGAAGGTTGATGATGACTCTGAGTGGCTCCGACATGACATCTTTCACACCAAGTATACTGCAAATGGCAAGGTATGTAGTGTTACTATTGATAGTGGGAGTTGTGAGAATATTGTTGCTCAACATATGGTGGATAAGTTATATTTAATAACTGAGAGGAGGCCCAAATCTTACAAGTTGTCTTGGTTTAAGAAAGGAAATGATGTTATTGTCAACCAGAGATGTTTGGAGTCTTTCTCTATTAGGACCAAGTACCAAGACTCACAGTAGTGTGATGTAGCTCCCATGAATGCTGTCACCTTTTGTTAGGACGTCCATGGCAGCATGATCGGAAGGCAGTACATGATGGCCATCTAAACACCTAAACCTTTGTTAAGGATTGTACTAAAGTTATTTTAGGGCCATCAAGATCTGAGCACAACCCAAGTCAAATCAAGCATGAGGTGACAATCTTCTAACTATGTGCAGATTTTTGAATAAGGCCAGAGAGGAGGGTGTGTTCTATATGCTTATATTGAGAGAAGCTGATCATAATGAATTTAATTACCCTGAAGTCATAGCCACTTTGTTAGAAGAATTTGCTGATATTATTCTAGAAGAGTTACTGGCAGGATTACCACCTTCGAGGGATATCCAACATCACATTGACTTTGTACCTAGAGCAAGCTTGCCAAACAAACCTCATTATCGCATAAGTCCTCAAGAATATGATGAGCTCAATAAGCAAGTGACTGAATTGTTGGAGAAAGGGGTTATCAGGGAGAGTATGAGTCCTTGCGCAGTGTCAGCTTTACTTACACCAAAAAAAGATGGTACTTGGCGAATGTACGTTCTTAGACAGCAGGGCTATCAACAAAATTATCGTGAGGTATAGATTCCCAATTCCACGCTTGGAAGACATTGTAGATCATTTGTTAGGTGTAAAAGTATTCTCAAAGATTGATTTGAGGAATGGACACCACCAAATAAGAATGAGGCCTGAGGATGAGTGGAAGACTGCATTTAAAACCCAAGATGGGTTGTTTGAATGGATGGTGATGCCATTCGGACTAACAAACGCCCCTAGCACGTTTATGCGTGTCATGAACCAAGTATTTCGTTCTTTCATTGGCAAGTTTGTGGTTGTGTATTTCGATGATATTTTGGTCTATAGCATTGATGTTAATCACATGTGGAGCACTTGAGACAAGTCTTTGAAGTGTTGAAGGAGGAGAAGCTTTATGCAAATTTGAAGAAGTGTGAGTTCTTAATAGACAAATTAATCTTCTTGGGTTTTGTTATCTCTTCTGATGGGGTACGAGTAGTTTCAAAAAAGATTGAAGCAATTTTGGAGTGGCCTACTCCTTAATTTGTTCATGATGTTCGAAGCTTTCATGCTTTGGCTTCCTTTTATTGAAGATTCATCAAGAATTTCTGTTCCATTATGGCATCTGTTTGGCTCCAAAACCAGTATGGGTGCAAACTGTCTCTTTTGAACGTGTGCGCAGGTGTGCCAGCACCGTGAGGTGCAGTCGTCGGAGAATCCCTTGACCTGACTTCTTGATCAAACGATGTGGACAAGGATAACACCAACCTCGTCACAAGGTTCTTTTCTATGCCTTCCGGAAAATGACTTCTTGCCTTACGGGTAAGGGCTTTGGTTGTGATCACTTCGCATCACCGAATCGATACTCAACGTTGTAGGTTGAGCAGAGCAATCACTGAGAAGTTTGGAGAAAGCACGGACTTGCTGATTATACGCATTTATATGCGTATAATTATATCTAAAACACTATAAACACTAGTACAAAAAGTTAATCACACAACACTAATCACACAACGGAACACAAATCATCTGTTGTGTGTTGAAGTCAGTTTAAACATACAACGGTGCTGGTTGAATTCTGTTGTGTGAATGCCAACAAAGTGATAACTTTTTTATCAGAACTACATCACACAACGGAATTAATTATTATCCGTCGTCTGAGTCATGAAAAATTTAGCGGCAGATTTCCCTCCACTCTTGATTCTTGGTTGCCGCTTGAAATCTGAAATTTGGGGTACTTGGTACAACTGTGCCTGAGATTTCCGTTGTGTGATTGAAAACTAGAAGCCAAATTTTGAGGAAGCTTGCTTGAATGTGTTTCACTAGGTAAACAAAGTGCAAGTTGTAGAAATTGGACAACTGCAGTTATACATTTCTGTTGTGTGAAGTGGGAACATAGGCGGCAATATTTTGAGTGAAAATGCTGTAGGCGCCTAGGCGGTATGTTTCCCTCCATGTTTTGGTATTTTGATTTTATGTAGTACACTCAGACGACTGTTTGTTTCAGTTTCTGTTGTGGGAGTAACTTGGAGAACATTTTGCTAGGTTTAATTGCCACATCGTGTTCGGAAGAAAAAAGCAAAACAAAACAAAACCCAGCAGTCCTCTCGAACCTGTCGACGCTCTCTCCACATTCAGTCCTCTCTCTCAAACCCTCTCTCAGTCTGAACCAAAAGCTCAGAGCTTTCCCTTAATCCTCTCATCCAAAACCCTCAAATTTCAAATCCCCTAATCTTCATCTCATCCAATTGCTTCTCCGATTTGAATATCAACCTTCAATTCAACTCTACCATCTCCATTTCGCCGTCTTTTGCTACAAAATGGCATTCCCTGGCTGTTGCTACCCTTTTCTAGGTCGTTTTTCTTCGTCTTCGAGACTGCACTATACCAAAATCTTCACCTTCGTATTTCAATTTGCTCTTATGGCGATCCGCATCTCCCTAGGATTTTCCGGCTTCGTGGCCCATAACCTAGCCTCCTCTGCCAATATTCACGTCAATAATTGCTGTGGCATCCACAGGTGCTGGGTCAGGTCTCTGCTATTCGGCACTAACCAGGTAAAGATAAAAAGTATATTTTGTTTCCGTATCTCTGGATTTGAAACTTGGGGTTGAATTTGTATTTTATTTCGTTAATTTTTTCCGTATCTTTTGTTCGTGTTGAATCGAACTGCTTTTGTTTAATATCCTGGACGTAGTGAACGGAGTTGAGAGATGGATTTAGCTCACTGGCAATTTCACAGAATGATATTTGCTTAGTGGTTTGTTTATATAGGCTCGTTGCTATATGCTTAGCATAATGACCGTGTTTTTGTGTTGTTTTTGTTCTAATAAATTAGGGATTGTGATGTTCAGACTTATGAACAGAAGTTGATTCTATTTATGTTTGAATTTTGCAGATTAGTGTCTTGGATGTGGGGTTCAATGTGGTTTTTAGCGACTTAAAGGCCCAGGTAATGCTCTTTACCTCTAATTATAATGTTATTGTCTTATCGTTTCCGTGTAGTTTAGTTGGAATTGTCTTGTTTTCCCGTTCTAGATTTGTGAAAGTTGAACTTCTAATTTGAGATTGGAGCATTGGATTTAATGCTGATGGCTATGTATAAGAATTTGATATTGTCTTATAACAACTTTCTGTTAATTATAAGAATCTATTTGGTTTTCTTTGGTGGACTATCATGGGGAAGAGAGAGGAGGAGGAAGAATTAAGCCCTTAGTCGCTGTTTCCATTTTGCCTTTTTATTTTAGTATGTAATGATGCGATCTTAGCCTGACCCATGTTCTGTAATGGTTTCAGTTGGAAGCTCTGGTGACTAACAATGCTAGAGAATCAGAAATCCAGGTACTGTATTTCTTTGTTCGCATATATAGGCTCCCATTTACTTGGAGAGTTCTCCATTTTGTACTCACTTGCATTTATACATTCGTATCTACATGTCCACTAACATAAATGTCAATCTAGGGAGTCATTGGTGAAGTGCCTGATATTATACTCAGATGTGTTAGTCGAGATGAGGCCGCCTTGGCTGTGGCTCAAAAGGTCAGTGCTACTCTTTCGAAGAAGTTTTTTTTTTTTTTTTCATGTGTTCGCCTATAAAGATAATTGTGAGTTAGCTTGATTGTTTATGGAGTTTCTCTGTTGTGTTTTGAGCAACTGCCTGTTGTGTTTTGAGCAACTGCTTTAAATAACATCCATTGATTATAAATTTGCTTTACTAATCTTCATACAGGTTTTCAAGGGTTTGTACGAGAATGCAACAAACCAGATTCATGTTGGCGCACATCTAGCAATGCTGACTGCGATTCGTGATGTTTGCAAGCTTGTCTTTACGCAGCTCAATAGTTGGGTATGCACTATTACACTGGCAGATATTGTTTACGCAGTCCGGCCCTCCCCTTTGAATCATGTTCTTTTTTTATTGTTTCTTTTTCTCCAGAAGGTTTGAATGTTGATTTTGGTCACTCAACTTTTCAATGACCTAAGCGTTTAGTCTTAGTTGGTAAATGCTATTTCATAGTTCTATGATCATGTCACCTTGGTCACAATTAGAAACTGATATTGGCATATTGCTATATTTTTCCAATACTGGCCTTCGCTTGTAATACATTTATTTACAATTTCTTTCAGGTGATTTATTCTGATGAGGAGCGGAAGTTTAATAAAGAAATTACTGTCGGCCTTATACGCAGTGAACTGCTAAACCTTGCAGAGTACAATGTTCACATGGCAAAACTTATTGATGGTGGCAAAACTTATTGATGGTGGCAAAACTTAACCAGCCTCAGGCACTAGGGATATCGGCTGCATTGAAATCAAGGGACTGGATTAGGTATGAGATACACACCTATACCTGCTACGTGTAGGTTTTATGCTGATGCAAATGTGAAAGCTTTAGTCTATAATTGCTTCTGCTGAAAGCTTTACTTTGCATTTTTGACTCAACATACATTATAGAGTTTAAGGCATTGTTTCAATATCTTTGCGAGGATTAGGAAGCTGAAATATTTAGGTAGAATGCTACTCCAGCCCCACTGAAAATCTCGACGTCTGTTCTCCCTATAATGTCCTGGCAAAAGAAAAGAAGAAACTTAAGGCAGTCTGGTCTACTGTGACACTTAAGTCACTCCTCAGATTAGAACTGCAGTGACAAGAAATTACTCACTTGGCTGCATCTGAATTCCTCACTTCTGATCTGATCCCCTGCATATAAGCACTAGCTTTCATTTCTTTCTTAGTTCGCACAAGAGAAAACTGAGAATTGATAAGTCACTCCTCATTTTTAGAAATGCAGTTTTAATGAGGGAAATCTGATGATCATCCCGGTTAATGATCAAATATCAATAACTGTTGTTAAGCAAAGTTTTTATCTTCTTGCTTTATAAACCAGAGTTTCTTTGTTGATGGAACTAGATCATTAATTAGTCTCTATAGACATGCGCATATTTCCTTTCTTTCTACTTAGACATGCATATCTTCCCTTTTCTTTATTCTCTTTTCTTTTTTTTTCTTTGTCTTTTGTTGGAAGTTAATTGATGAAAAGACATGATTCATTCCAGAGCCAAGTTCTGATTTTTTTTAATTCTTCAATCCATGGTCATCATAAGAAGTTTTTGAACTGATAGTACCATACCATTCAGCGTTTTTTGTGCAGGAATTGATCTTTCTATTGATTTTATTTGATTGTGACCTTGGTATTTTGTGGTTTTAGCATTTAATTGCTTCTGATTAAGTCAATACTTTGTGAATAAAGTTTGTATTCATTGTTTCAGGTTTGATGCAAAAAATTGTAGCTGTCATTCTTCTGCTGCTGTTCCTCAGTCTGTTGTCCCTTCTTGTTTCAATCTTTTGCTTTTATTCAGGTTTGTTTTTCTATCTTTTCAGTTATTCGGGTTGCAATGTATAAATGAAGTAACTATCTGTAACCATTGTTCCTTGAATTGTTATAATTGATTACATTCATCTTTTTCTATTCTTTGTTTGAGAAAGTGAACACCGGTGTTTTTATTCTGCAGATTTGAGGAACAGTTTGTTGTTGCGTTGTTTAGCTCCTTCAAATTCAGGTATACATTTTGAAACAGTATTAACTGCTTATACTCTTGCTGTGAAATTTATCATGATGTAGTGGAGTTTGATTTCTAATTGCTAAAGTTGTCTCTCTGTTTTGTTTATGTCATCTGATGTCTGAGGTACAAGTTTGTCAGTATGTTATCGAAGAGTAATAGAATTAAATTGGTTCAGGATTTGATGTTCTTGTTGAACAGACCTTTTGTTATAGCAGACATGTTAATTTTTTGTTGAGATAGATATGGTGTATTGGTTTATTTGGTGGCAATGAGTGCCCTTTTGTATTTGGACTGACGGTTATGATGTGTGGATGCAGAGTTGATCAATGTTGGGCAGAAGCAAGATGCATTGCAATCGCTTCATGATCTTATTACATCAAAGAGATATAGAGCATGGCAGAAGCCACTTGAAAAAATTATGTTTAAATATGTGGAGCTTTGTGTTGACTTGCGCAAGGGTAGATTTGCCAAGGATGGTCTGATTCAGTACCGTATTATATGTCAACAAGTAAATGTCAGTTCCTTGGAAGAGGTGATCAAGCACTTCATGCATCTGTCAACTGAGAAAGCTGAGCAGGCACGTACCCAGGCTCAAGCATTAGAAGAAGCACTTGATGTTGATGACCTCGAAGCAGATAAGAGGCCTGAAGATCTAATGCTGAGTTATGTCAATGGAGAGAAAGGAAAAGATAGGTCTGATCGTGAAGTTGTTACTCCTTGGTTCAAGTTTTTGTGGGAAACCTACAGAACAGTGCTTGAGATCTTGCGCAACAACTCAAAGTTGGAGGCCCTTTATGCGGTACTGTATTTCTTGTTCAGATAAAGATTCCAATTGGCTGTTTTGATCATATTGTTCATTACCATTTGTGTTCATAAAGTTAAAATAGTGTGTAAAATCTATATTCATGGGTCTCTATGGTTCTTATACTTTGCTTCCCTTGCCTTCTGATTATTTTGTGATCTCTATGCGTTCTCTAAGTTTCTGTTACTTCTACAGTTCTACTGCTATTGAGAGGATTTGCATGGCTTGTTCACGGGCTCTAGTTTTTCCTTGTGCTTTGATGTTGTTTAGATTAATTTTTTAAGTATTAATGTTGCCATTTTTATGGCCTTCCATCTCATGGCTTATTTGTTTTTGTTTTTGTGTTATAGTTCGAGTCAGAATTCTCATTTAGTATCCAAGGCTACTCGTTTGTGGGAGTATATATTAGCCCGTAAAAGTAAGTCCAATCATCATCCTTGTAGTAGTATTATCAAATTGTGTCACACAATTATGTATTCATTTATTTAGTTCTTTAATTTCTGGTTAGATTCATACTCAGTTAATCAGTTTGATAATTCAACTCAATCTCCATCACTTGTAGGTCAACATGAAGTTCTTGCTTCGGGCCCTATCAATGTGCAAATGGTAATTTGTAGGCAAAAGCTAATGAGGGAGAGGGTCCAGAAATTCTAAGAAGTGCGCATGAAGGCAGTTCAAGTGGTCATGCCGAGTCATTAGCTGCAACACTAGCTGAACATCAGCAGCACTTCCTGTGAGTTTCTTTAAATTACTGATCCACTAGATTATACTATTGGATGTCGTATCAGGTTACTGCAAGTTGTTTTTGTAGTGGTTATGTTCTGTTTGAAGTAGCCTGTTTGATTCTGAGTGCTGAATATCTATTTGTTTTGACATCTCGTGTTGCCATCTAGCATTCTCCATTACAGTTTGCTTCAATGTGATTTAACACTTTTTACTTGGGTTTCAGATATGTTCGGGTACTTGGTGCATTTTACTTGCGTATCACAGGCAGCGATACTGATGTCTACCAGTACCTAGAGCCTCTGTACAATGACTATCGGAAGTTGAGAAGTAAATTGGCTGATGGACGTAAGTTATGATCACCCTGATTACTATTTTGTAACTGCTATATAAATGTTCTTTACCATTGGTCAGTTTACATGCACGCTAACTCAAGTTTGCTTTTCATTGTCTCAGGTTTCTCGTTGACTCATGTGGATGAGCTTATTGATGAACTTCTGACAAAGGACTACTCATGCGACATTGCCATGCCACGAATCAAGAAAAGGTAATAATATGTTGGAATGAGTTATTCTACATCATTTTGTTATTGTAATTTCTTTGTTTGTTTGGTTTTTTTTTTTTTGAACTGTACAGATTCCACCTATCTATATGTTCTAATTGCATCCGGTCCTTTCTACTTATGTTTTATGCTACCTTCATACTCCTATCCCAGGTCTCTAACAGGATCTATTGATTGAGGTTGATGAGAATTGAATATTGATGCCGATGTTGTTAATTAAGGTGTGTATTTGTTAAATTTTAGCACAAGTTATTAAATATTGTGCCTCATTCTATATGGTCTTATTTATTTTCAGGGTCCCAGAAGGCCATAAATTCCGCGTTATGGCATGCCTGCGCCGGCCCCCTTGTTTGTTTGCCTCAAGTGGGGAGTCTTGCTTATTACTTCCCTCAGGCCATAGTGCACAGGATGCTTGATAAAATGGCACAAGAAGGTTTTGTTGAAGCGAAAAGATATTATATCAGCTTTTGATTCATGTGTAGCTAGCTAGGAATGCTTTCTTGTTTGGTACATTACCTAGTCACTTGAATGTATGGATGTTTGAAAAATGGTAATGGAATGATATGGATTTGAGTACTTTTGATGTGGTAATTACTGTCCAATAGTCACTGGTTTGTCACTCAATTTGATTACAATATTCACACTACAGCTAACCAAATAGAGTAGTTGTGTGAACTAACAACCAACAACAAAAGAAACAAACTTCTGTTGTGTGAGATTCATAACACACAACAGAAACCAAATAGAGTAGTTGTGTGAACTAACAACCAACAACAAAAGAAACAAAGTTCTGTTGTGTGAGATTCATAACACACAACAGAAACCAAATAGAGTAGTTGTGTCAATTAACGACCAACAACAAAAGAAAACAAAGTTCTGTTGTGTGAGATTCATAACACACAACAGAAATGAAATCATCTCCGTTGTCTGAGTAATCAACAGACAAGGGATATAATTTCACTTCAGTTGTGTGTTATTAATCTCAGACAACAAAGAATGAGTAATATCTGTTGTGTGTTACATATCTCAGACAACAAAGAATGAGTAATATCTGTTGTGTGTTATGAATCTCAGACAACAAAGAATGAGTTATATCTGTTGTGTGTTATGAATCTCACACAACGGTGAATTATTTCTTCTGTTGTCTGAATGTACCGACACATCCCCGCGCCTGCTATGCTAGGCACATGCTTGCGTAGAATTCACACAACGGAAACATATATTCTGTTGAGCAAAGTATTGTCACACAACAGTGAAATCACCGTTGTCTGATTTTTCAATCACACAACACTCGTTTAGACCACGGTTAGTTTGGTCATCAGACAACAGAAAATCACCGTCGTCTGATGACCTTTTTGTAGTAGTGAAATAAGCAAATCTCCATGTCGATTAATATGTAATTAATTCATTTTTATTACTTTGTAGAAAATAAGCGGAATTGCGGAAACGAGAGAAAATTATGGGAAATTGGAGCAAATTGGAGCAAATTGGAGTTTCCGACAAGAGGACGAAATAGTTGAGTTCGGTCAAGCATAGTCAACATGATTGAGAGAGCCGAATCGGAACATTTCAAGATGATACATTTTGTGCTTTAAGATCGGAGGAAGAAAATGAACGATGAAAAGAAACAATTAATTGATCACTCCGTGGCTTAATTAATTAATTAATCATGAACTTGATTAATTAATCAATGATTTGATTAATTAACCAAGTGTATCAGTTATAACGTGCAGCAAGCCAGCAATTAAACATTAATTGCTTGGAGCCAATTACACGTGCTACACGTACACTAGCAGCCCATCACATTTCTGTCCAGTTTTCCTCTCATCACCACCACCCATGTGGCAGCTATCTATTAGTCATTTCCTTTTGTTTTGTTGACAGTCCAAGAACAGCAGGGGACGACATCATCCACACCCATATATATATATTCCCTATCCTCTCACCTCTCTCTCCGAACCCCTCTCGTCTCCAACAGCCGCACCCATCTCCTTTTCTCTCTAAACCAACCACCCACCCATATTCATCTCTTCTTCTTCCCACCAAAACTCACCACCACCAACCCATTTTCTATAATTTCTTCACTACTCCACCACTAATTATCGTCAATTTCACAAGATTCAAAGGGAAGCCCAAGCATCAAAATCTTCATCAAATCAAATTTGGGTAAAAGTGGGTAGCCATAATTCAAGGCTAGCCATAATTGCTTTATAGCAATTTGTGGCTTGTTTTTGTTACTCCTACTTTTCTTAACTTTGTTCCTCTTTAAATTATGTATATTGATGTTTGTTTAATGATGGGTAGTGAGTAGATTTGTTGTTGGGGGCTAGGGTTGTGTGCCATAGTTCAAATCTTGTGTAAAAAAAAATGCTTATTTTAATGTAATGATGCAATTTTCATATGATGGATGCTTATATATATTTTTGTTGGGTTAAAATGCATGTCTAGGAGCCTAGTCAACTCTAGGGTGTGTATTTTGAGCATGTCTAGGATGGAGTTAGAGGCTTGACCCCCTCTAATTCCTAAGCTAGAAACCTTCAATTTCGTATTCAAGGGGTTATAAGCATGGTGATTTACACCCGTTGCGTGAATGCGCGGGCGGGTCGCTTAGTAGTCTAATTTTTTTATCTTTAGGCCTCTTGATGTGAATTAGAGACCCTTGAACTGGCTCTAATTCATGCCAAGTGAGTTCCTACGACCCTTGAACCGGAGTAGGAATACCATGAAAGAGAATTTGGATCCTTGAGCCTTGAACCGCCTTGGATACGACTACCGCCAAAGTAGGAGATTTGCATCTACATTAGATTAGTTTCCGACACATGAGATTTGGGTGAAGGAACCTCCCTAGCACCCGACATTCCCATTATATTGTTCACACTTTTCTAGTTTAATTTCCTTGCATTTTTATTAATCGCTTTACATTTTATTACTTGTTGTTAAGTTCAAGTCCACTCTCAAACATTAAATCCATCGACTCATTTGTGTATACCCATCTTGAGGCTACAAGTTTGTGGCTTTGAATAGGCTTGGTGTGAGCTAAGCCGAGCATTGCCAAGGCTTGGTGCCTTGATTGTTTATAGTCTTATTTTACTTTTTATTTTTCTTTTGTGCTTTTAGTATCCTACCGCCAATTATCTTGGTTAGATCCAACACCTAATCCCCGAGGTACGATAAACTAAGGTCCAATTACTTTCCTTACTTGACAACGATTCGTACGCCTGCGAAGAGTTTATGAACCAAGTCACTTGCTAAAGCATATCTTTAGCTTCGCTGGGTTGCAAGGGCGTTACCCTTGTTTCGCTGGGTTGCAGGTAGGTTTGCTCTGGAGAGACTTTGATAATCGTTGAGATTAGTTGATTGAAGAGTTGTCCTAATTCGTTCTTGAAACCTGGTAGTTAAACCTAATTCGTTCTTGAAACCTGGTATTCGACTGTTCTTTGCCATAGAAGGATTATTGATTGAAGTTTTCTATTCGATCACCGCTACTTGACTCCAACAAGGACTCGTTTTCCTTATGGATCACGGAATGGGTGAAGCTGTAACCCAAACCAAAGTAGGCTTATTTTTTAGCCGCATGTATCAGCCCTCTGTGTTAAATCCCCTAAGCAATCTTGCCAAAAATACTTTTGGGCTCAAACAACACCAATGACTGATTGCATAAATGCTAGTGCCTTTAAGTGGACAGATGCTGCAGAAAAGATCTTTCAAGCAATTAAAATATCCATGACAGAGGCTCCCTATGTTGGCTCTTTCAGACTACCAAAAGGTCTTTGAAGTTAACCGTGACGCTTCAAAGGTTGGAGTTGGAGCAGTTTTAAGTCAAGAAGGCAGGCCGGTTGCATTCTATATTGAAAATGGATGGATGGCTGTTGAGTGTGTCGTGTGAGAGAGGAAATGATAGGGTCACGTGGTAGCTTAGAGAAAGGTGTGTGGGTCTGAAGGTCAATAAAGCATAATTAAACAATGATCATTTGTTTAATTAAAATACCATCATGTGTAGCAAGTTCCTTCCTTCTTATTTTATTTATATTTTTTTCTTTCTTCTTGATACTTTGGCACATATTTTTGGAGGCAATGAGATTTCACTTCTTCATGTGACTGGTATTGACTACATAGTCTTTTTGTTCGAAACTCCAATTTGTTTCAGTTTTTCACAATTTTACCTCAATTTTTGTAACTCCATTTATTTCTTATAAAATAAATAAAAATAGATTAATTACATAATAATTGACTTAAAGATGAACTTATTTCTAGAAATACGTGTAATCACATGCATATAAATGCGTGTAATCACATGCATAGAATTGCCTATAATGAATTGTGTTATTCTTATTTTTGGTGACGTGTACTATTACTTCTAGGCCTATGTTTTAAGACCCGTCCCCCATCAATTTGGTATTAGAGCTCTGGTGAGAGCATGGCGGAGCATCGAGCATGACGTGACTTTTGTTGAAAAGGCTTCGATCGCTCTCAAGTTGGTAAAGGCAATATGATAATTGTTTGAATGATCCTAAGCTTCCATTACCTCAGTTTCAAGCCATTTTCTTTTTCTTTACCTATGGAGGGTTTGGATGACTTGAGAGTCGAAGAGATTATCGACCAGTATGAGAAAGAGTGGTGTGTGCCTCTAATTCAGGAACTCTTTAGACCTGCTGATCGAAGTTGAGATTATTGCACGAATTTCGTTGAGTACTAGGGTCAGTGAAGACTGACTTGTATGGCATTTCAATAATAAATGGAGATATTCTCTTAGAGATGGATATCACGTAGCTAGAAGGACTGCGGGTTTGGCTGAACGTGCTTCATGTTCTTTGGGTCCAGTTGGTATAAATGGGGTGTATTGGAAGCGTATATGGGCAGCAGGATACCACCGAATTATCAGGGCGTTTATGTGGAGGTTGTTAAGTGGAATTCTGCTTACCAAGTGTACCTTGGCCAAGAAGGTAAATATGATTGATAATTCATGTGTGTTCTGTGGCCATGCAATGGAAGAAGGGTTGCATGTATTTAGAAATTGCATGTGAAGTGATTAATTGTTACTGGGCGTTCACGAAGCTTGGTTTGAAGGCTACTAAAGTGAGCGCAAACTTTCTAGAAGATTGGGTGAGGAATGTTATGGATATTCTTGCTGATCGAGCAAGAGGGTAACATGTTGTTGTGTACCTTTGGGTTATAAGGATAGAACGTAACAATGTAGTGTGAAAGGGAAGCTGCTTCAATGCTTGGAATACAGCGGACCATGCCTTGAAGTTCTTTTAGGAGTATCAAAAGGTGCATCCGGCTGGGAGTGGGAAGAGGAAAAGACCTCCGGCAAAGTGGCAGAACCAACACAGTGGTAGACTAAAGATCAATTAATGTAGATGGTAGCTTCCGATCCGATTAGGGGATGGTGGTGTTGGAGTGGTTATTCGGAATGAACCTGGTGAGTGCTTAGTAGTTTTGGCGTAGTATTTCCCCATGCACTGTCAGCTTTGCATATGGAGACTGACGCATGTAGGGCGGATCTACTTTTGGCTATTTACAAAGATTGGGTGGCGGTTCAATTAGAGAGTGATTGCTGCCGTGTTACGGGATATTGATGACCTTTCTAAAGTTGGTCGTATTATCGACGATTGTAAGACATATTTGACATTTTTTCTAAGGTTATGCATATTTTTCGAAAAGTAAATGGTGTAGCTAATATGTTAGCTCATCTTGCTAGTTTCAATTACTTGAATGATGTATGGTTAGATTAGGCTTCTTTATTATTCAAGATGCACTCTATGAGGATGATTGTAATTAATGTCACTACTCGCTAGAGGTCAAGGCCTTATGTACCCCTCTATACACAGTTTTCATTAGGGTTTTTTACTTCAACAGTGTCTGAACTCTTTGAGGACTTTTGAAATGATACCTGAACTTTCAAAGTGATCAAAATGATACCTGGACTCTAATTTTCTTGTCAACGGAATACCTACCTCCAATTTCCGTCACGGAGCCGTTATCTGGAGGCACGTGAGGCCCACGTGATCAAAAAAATAAGGGCAAAACAAACTTTTTCTCCCAATTCCCCTTAAAAATCAATCAAAAACTCAATTCTCTCCTTGGAAGAGATGAGGTTCGAACTCCCAACCTCTTTCACAACAACTCCACTCCCCACCACTGGAGCACAAACTGTCCTCGGTATGATATCTCCAAACTTTATATTTATACTCTTTTTAGGTGATACCAAATAATTAAACAAAATATATTAACCTTTTGGAAGACATGAGATTCGAACCCCCAACCTCTCTCACAACAACTCAACTCCCCACCACTGGAGCACGAACTGTCCTCGATATACAACCTCCAAAATTTATATTTATACTCATTTAAGGAGATACTGAATAATTAAACAAAATATATAATCTTGGAAGACATGAGATTCGAACCCCCAACCTCTTTCACAAGAGTTCAACTCCCCACCACTGGAGCACGAGCTGCCAGTGTTATAATCTCTACAAACGTTTTATTTATACTGTTCTTAGGTGATAGATTAAACACAAAACAGAATCTCCTCTCTCTCTCTCTGTCCTGGTCTTCGACCTTTCTTCTTCTTCTGCGTTTAGTTCCTGCAATTCTGCTTCATCTTTTTTTCTTTTTTCATCCTCCGATCCCCAATCTCCATCAAATCAACATCAGATTAATCCCCATCAAATTAACACATATCAACATCAGATTAATCTTCTTTTTTCTTCTGCGTTTAGTTCCTGCACATTAATCGGCGTCGGCGTAGGAAGTGGAGGCTGTGGGGGAGGAGGCGGGGAAGAGGTCAGAGGAGGCGAGGGAGTAGCGGCGGCCGGAGGAGGTGGGGGGAACGGGAGAGAAGAGAACGGGATGGGTGGCGTCGGAGGAGTGACGTGGCGGGGGGATCATGATGGGGGAGAGAGAGTTGCCGGAGGGGGAAATGTTGGAGACGGGAGGGGAGGAGGCGATGGGCTCCGGGGTGGCGAAGAACCTGACTTGGAGGACCTTCGGGTCGCTGACGAAGAAGCTGAAAGAAAGCAGAGGGAAGAAGAAGTTGCAAAAGAAAAACAAGAAAGAAAGAAAGCAAAAAAATAAAGAATAAAAAATAATAATAAAATACTTTTGAGGGTAAATTAGTCTTTTAATCCTTATTTGTGCCTCACGTGCCTGACACGTGATCATAGTTAACGGTTCCGTGATAAAAATTGACGGTAGGTATTCTGTTGACAAGAAAATTAGAGTTCAGGTATCACTTTGATCACTTTGAAAGTTCAGGTATCATTTCAAAAGTCCTTGAAGAGTTCAGACACTGTTGAAGTAAAAAACCCTTTTCATTATAATAGTTTTCATTCAACTTGGTTGGGTTCGAAACCCCTTTAAAAAAATATTATAAAATAAATAAAGGATCATTCTTTACCAATTGTGAGATTAAGAAACATGACCATTTGAATCAAAATGAGACATTGAATGGCTTGGCACATTGGGAGGTGTCATGGGAACACTCTTGGAATGCAACAGCATACCAAAACATGTTAAACTTTGTTGGCACTATTTTTTCTTGAAATTTTCCTTACCATAAGATCATCTTTTGTAAAAAGAAACATTTTTAGAACGTGTTCTAATTAACGAAACACTGAAACCGTCAACAAATTTTTTCATAATGATATTTAATGTTTTTGACTTTGAAAAATTGTAAACAAAAAAAAAAGTGTCATAATTTTTTAATTCTATGATCTAGTTTGAGAAATACTTAGGAATTATTATTTGAAGGCAGTATCATTTTAGCGAGAGAATAAGAACATGGAATTTTTGCCAAAAAAAGGTGTGCTACACCTGGTAGAAATCATTATACACAGATGGTCATGTGAGATATACAGCAACATATATATTTGTTTAAGTATTACTGTATTAGCAATAAGGTGTAATGCAGAGTAAAAATATCTGGCTACAGATATATATTCTCGGTTTCACAATCTTTCTTCTCCACAAATCTGTATCAAGAAGCTCCCGATCGATTTCGGCTATCCCAACCTTTCATCTAACTCTTCTCAAATTTAGTTGCCCTAGAAGCTTTTTCAAGTAACCTTGATGGCCGAAGTGAGAACGCAATCCATTCCTACTAAAGTGAGAACACAACCATGGTGCTGAAAGTGAGTAACACAAAAAGCACCTAATTAGTACAAAACAAACATTTCAAATGGTAAAGGACATAGCGGAACAGAGAACTCCCTCTTGAAATTTTCATTTAAAAGCCTTGTGAATTTGAAATTGCAATAAGGCATTCCTATAATTGACTACTGAATCAGCTTTTGTGGACATATCCACAATCATATATATGACTTCTGATGTTAGCATTTATACCTCTGCGACACAAACACATACATATATATATAAGCAGTAATTTGACTAGCCTAATTTCATTTTAGATATAAATTTGTACTAAAAATCAGACGACAAACCCTCATCCATAATTGTTTAGGTGTATATATATACATAATATTATTCGATCAAATTATTAGCCAACAAGAGTGGGGATTCAAAGTTCAGAATTAGTTACCTATAGAAATCGGTCTCGGTGTAGGCCTCTTCTGCCTTTTTCTTTGTGTGGTATCTCAAGACATAGAGTCCAATACACAATACATGGACGATTATGGCCAACAAGTAAAAGATCACTCTTGGCTGGCTATGGTACGAGAAGATTTTGATACAAAACCACATAATTAAGCTGCGTGAGTGCCGTTGCTATCAGCGCAACTATAGTCCAGAGCCAAATCGCATTGCTCCATATCTTCTTCATGCCTTGTTTTGAGCACAAATTTCTCTGCAATATGATAAAACAGAATGATGATATGAACAAGGTAATTGCCTTTCCCCATTGTTGAACTGAAATGGAGATATTTAGCAGAAAAGTGGAGAAGAAACTGAGCGGTGAGAAAAAAAAAAGGGACTCTCTCTGTTGCTACTATTCTACTTTCTAGACGATGGGTTGTTTAGCAAATGCACATAGAGATGAATTAAGTGTGGATGGGGGACCGTTGATGCACGAGAGAAAGGACACTGTTGGGACTGAAAAGATGTTTGGCTCTTTTACTGTTGTTACTGAGACCGAGCAATGACCTTTCTTCCAAACATTTTTTTTAGGAAAAAAAAAAAAAAAAAAACCTTCTAGGCTAGGACAACTGATATTAAGAAGATCTAGTCATCTAGATGAACGGTTGGGATAACCGAAGTCAGAAGCTTCTTGATCCAGATTTGCGGAAAAGAAAGATTGTGACCAATAGAGGTGACCGCATCATTCCAAACATTTATTTATTTTAGTTCAAATTTACTCTTGCTCTTAACATAATGATCTCAGCTTGCATATTGAAAGTTGATGGATTAACAGAAACCATTACGACACCAAAAGTCCACAACATACTTCTTTTTTCTTTTTGATTAATTGTTATGATTAAAAAGCTTATTGCATTTTACCTAAGCTGTTTGTAGGAAATTATAAAAAAAGAGGATAATTTGTTTAGACTTAGAGCTTGAATATGTCAAATGTATAGGTATAGGTGCTATAAACACTACACCAATTTTGTTATCAGACAACGGCAGAAAACCGTTGTATGATTTGAAGACCCACCGTTGTAGAGTGAGTCGTTGTCTGATGAAAAATCAGACAACGGTGGAACACAGTTGTGTGATAAACACACAAACAACAGATATGTGTTATAACCGTTGTGTGATAGCTCGGCAAATGCCCAGCGCAGCAGTTGAGGGGCGTCTTCAGACAACAGTGCCAGTTTGCAACCGTTGTATGTTAAGCATGTCAGACAACATTTTTTTATTTTGTCTGTTGTCTGATTGCTCTTCAAACTTCAGTTCTTAGACTATATTTGTTGTGTGATTAACTTTAGGACAACAGAGTTCAATTGCTTCTGTTGTGTGATTAACTTGTAGGACAACAGAGTTCAATTAATTCTGTTGTCTGAGTGTAAATCAGAAGACACTGATTCGTTAAAAACCGATTTGTGATATGATTGATTACAATGTATTTTTGTCCCATTTTTGTTACCTGATCATTGTGTGATCAGAATTAGGCAAAATTAATGCTCCATTATAACCTAAATAATGGTAGTCTAGATCGTTGATCAATTGGAAAGAAAACACATTGCAAATGCTCAAATGAGTAATCAAACCTATTCCATATATCTCTTAATGTTAAAAGCATTTCCCAAAAGCTGATACAACTACGTAAAACATGCCACATATAGAGTTTGTGCAGAAACTTGGTTTCAATAGCCAATAAATTGATACAAATTCTTGTCTTCCCACTATTCCAGGAACTTAGTCTGTGTAGCCATGGTGTCAAACCTTTAAAGTTGAAGCGAGTGGTTTGCAATTTCTGTCCAAATGTCCAACCGAAGACACCTCAGCCAAAAAACCCAATCCAGAACCTATATACAAACAAATAAGCTTCAGAAAGTTGAAATTCCTTTCTATCCATCAGAACACAACCTTCTGCATGCCATCCAAAAGTGCATATATCCAATTGTTATGCTTATGATTTAAATATTGAAAGTTGCAAGTCAAGTTGTCCAAATAGAAGTCATATACATCTCTGAGCTGTATATTAGTCATTTGCTACACTCTTAATATGATTTGTTTGATTAGCCCCATTCATTTTCAATTGCACACCAGCTAGTAAACAACTCTATTTTTTTTTTTTAGGAAAAAAATGATGAGAATGACCTACCTGCTGCCCAAAGCCAATACTTGAGTGAGTATATTTAGATGGGAACACAAATTTCATTCCTGTAATTGCTATACATGGAATCAATTGGAAAATCATGTACAATCTGATATCATTGCATGCTCTGCAACCAACTAGTAAGAACCATAGTTAGCAAAGAGATTTCATGCTACCTACAAAATACGAGTCCAGAAAAGAACACAGAGGAGAAGATACAGACTTAAAGTGCAAAACTGACTTTCATAGGCAGTCCTAAGAAGTGCAATGAAGAGGGGTGCAAATAGGCAACTTAAGCCAATTCTCTCTCCCACCCTCTCCACTATAAAACTAGAGAAAAGCGAGGAGAATGCGACCATCATCTGCAATCCAGAATTTACTTTAATAGTTGAACCAAACATAGAGAAACAAAAAAAGGTGGGAAATAGACCTGCTTGAGTTCCAGAAAAGTCAATCCAATAATATAAAAAAAATCCCAGCACAATATACACCCAGATAAAATGAAGAACTACCATTGTATTTCACAAGCAATAATAGCCACTCACCTAAAATAAAAACTGAAAAAATTAAGAACCCAGAAATGAAAACTATTTCTTCAGAAAACCAAAAAAAAAAAAAAAAAATCTACCAAAAGAATTACAGTAAACAATAACACAACATTGGGCAATGAAAAATGCAAGGATTGATTAAAGAAGACTGAAAAAAAAAAAAGGAAAAAGCCACGATCACCATTCTGAGCACTAATACTAGAACGTCTAACTGAAATGGGACTACATCTGAGACACTATATGATGCAGAGCGGATGGCGGCTCAATTTGAACAACAGTTAGACCGTGCTAAAGGAGCAAAACGAAAAGTGACTAGTAGACAGGAAATGGCAGTTCGGTGTCTGATTGGGACGCACCTTACCTTTCCGGAAAGGGAATCGCGCCAGAAACAAGACTCATCGCTTGGCCATGAGCTGTAGCACTTTTCGGGCTTTCGGGATCGTTTAGGGCCTCAAAACGCCATTTTTCTATTTTACCCGTTTTTGGTTTTCTTAGTTATTTTTGGATTGTTTTCGTTTTTATCCATGGGCCTTAGGGTTTCGTTGTTAGTCGCCCTAGGGTACTTTTCTCTTATTTATGCAGCCGCAAGCGGCTGCAGAACGGATCTTTCATCTTTTAACCAATATAATAGAGATTTTCTCTTTTATCTCTGGTGGACTCCAGAATCTTTTGCTTAGGTTTATTGCTGGTAAACCTAGTTATCAATCCGACTGCGTCACTATAATTGCATACCAGAATCAAACCAAACAGATCGATCAAGATACTAAACCAGAAAAAATTTCACTACCTTGGGAAGTGCATCCCTGATAATGGTTGGCACAGGCATTTCAAGAAGAACACTTTCATTGATGGTTCTGGCAGCCTTGAATACTTGATATACCACCTGACCCTGTTTAAGTAACTTATTCTTTGCTATATCAGAGAGTCCAGTAGCTGGTACCTGAGGTGATGGGAGCCACCATCTCTTGCTCTGACCTGGAGTTCTGTTTCATCCCTCTGCCCTACTACCACCTTCTACATACCCAAACTCAGTATCCACCATTGAATCAAGTGTTTCCTGCCAAATTAAAGATTAATGAGGTGAACAGAAATTATCAGTTAATGTAAGCCAGGAAAAGAAAAGGAAAAAGTGCTATGAACATTGCTGGCATATAAGAGGCCACCTACAATAAGCATCGAGTCCAACTTCTTAAGTGCTGGAAGATTGATGTGTATGTCTGCACGAGCTTTCGGAGTCATAATTTGCACAAACGAGAATCAGATACAAATTGTGATATACATTATTATGCATATTGACAGTCTAAGGAACTTACTAGAAGATCATATCATGATTGAGATGTAGGTTAAGATGGAAAAGGAGGGAAGCAGATGGTCGAGGTTCTTTCGAGTACAAAAAGGTTGGTTATCTAAACAAAAATATTTTCAAAAAGTGGCTAGTGTTCAACTAAACTCCCATTCAAAAAAAAAAAAAACTCATGTTCGGCTGAATTGTCAGGACTTACTTATCAGGACTCAAAACGCGGCTGAATTGTTTTGAACCAAACTATATCATTTATGACATTAAAATTGATGTTCAAGATAGATATCTGTACCATGAATACCATGGAAAATTAGAACCAAAGTAGCTACTTAGTAGGCCAGTGATGAATTGCCAATGAAAGTAACTGAACTGCAAAAGGCTCAATTTGCAGAAAATTTCTAACATTCATCACTTGCATTGGAAAAAGCTCAATATGATCCTGTTGAATTTTTCTGGAAAAAAAATTCCAAATGTGTATGCTGTATAGTAATTGCTATTTCACTGTCACTAGTGTTTAACATCAGCGAGTGGCAGATTTTGGATTCAAAATTTTTCAACCCAAAATTGTACCTGCTCTATAATATAAAGACGTGGTAGACCATTTAATTCAGATTTAGTAAGCACCCATACACAACAAACTCCTATAAGTTATTTCTGCCATTGTAACACTGATAACATAAAAGATATCATGCCACTTAAAATCTTATCAAGTCTTCACATTTGTACACCAACAGTTGGGTTTGCCTACAGTACAATGCATCAGTAAATGAAGTACACCAGCTTGATACTGTGCTAGACTGACTCCATACAGTGGTACCGATATGTTAATGTACTAACTTCATGCAGTGTAGACTAGGTTGGCCTGTTGCATGGAGCTGGTCTACCATTCATGTACTGATATTTTAATGTGCCACAGGCTTTCCTAATAGTTATGCAAAGAAATCTATTTGGCATGTACATTATTCTATTTGCATTGAACTGGAGAGTATGATAGTCTTATACTATTGTCAAAATATCATTTGTAATATTCTTTTAAACATGTGCAAGAAGCATTACCTTGAATGGTAACTTATCCATAACTTTCTCATAGTAGGGTAATGCTTCCTTCAGCTTTCCGACGTTCATCAATGAGTCACAATCCTTTAATGTCTGCATAGAAGTAATCAATTTTAGGAAACGATATTGTTCTACTGAATTCTTTAGAAGGAGATGATAATGAGAAAAAAGTCAACACAAATATAACATCAAGATATTGTTTATAACACTTAAAAGTATACAAGAAATTTGGGTTCCAAAAATGTCTAATATGGTTACTTTAGGGAGCATTTTTCAAAGACTCAGGTTTATATCTTTACATATTTGTGATCAACAATTTTAAACAGTTGAGATAAGTGAAGACATATGGTAACTCTTGTAAGAACCTAAAATATCTCAACCAAACATTCCAGTATGACTAAATAACAGATTGTATGTCAAGTTGTCAACGACAACAAAAAATTGTACATAGCAACCATAAAATGCATCTGATATTCCTGACAAATATGAAGATAAATCAGAACCCTGTAGAATAGAGCTGGAAACATATAACGCAATAAAATTATTTGAAGTTGAGCTTCAACGAAACAGATGAAGATTCCAAATCAATAAGAAGACAATAAAAATCAAGGGAGGCCAGGGAAGAAAAGCTTTTAAATTCAAAAAGAAAAAAGAAGCGAAGCAAACCTTCTCACAGTCCAATATGAGCTTGGGATCAATGTTCAAGCCCATTTTAGTGTCGTAAGCAGCAACTAATTGTCTTGTTCGTTCCTCCTTAGCAGCTTTTTCTTCCTGCATTTCAAGCACTTCCCCGGGGTGTATAACTCGCCCACCACCAAACTGATCAAAAAAAGAAACCTTTGTAAAATCAAGTACATTTTAAAGCCATTTCCCTAAACACAGTATCAAAATCAACTGTATCACAGTTTCAACATCTTCACTCCATAAATACACGTCAATAATATGTAATGTAAACATTGAACTATATATCATTACTGTTTTTGAAATGTCATTGGGTCTGGGAAAGACTCCCCGTGAAGAAACCTTTGGCTTGTAAAGATCCAGGGGGTCATCTCCTTGAGACTTGGGTGTGGCTGCACCGAAATTACTGGAGTCCCCAACAATAATCTCAACCTCAGGCAAGTTGCCCTGAGCAAAATCGTCTGCGATTGGAACCAACCCAACTGGCAGTGCTCTACCCTCCTTCTTATCAGCAAACCCAAGTCCCACAAAATCCATGCTCGACACTGACAATTTTCCCTTGTTTTTCTCATTTGCTTCAACACCTATGAAACCATTCAAGTCCTAATTTTAGCCCTTACATTTTCACATTTTCACATTTACATATTTCATTCTTTAGAAACACCCTACAATAGCACATGAAGTTTCACCGAGCATTACCTGAAGTTTTGCTAGTCCCTGTCTTCTTCTGCTTATACTCTCTAGCTCTCTCCATTGCAGTCTTAACAGCAGCAGGCAATTCGACATTCCCAGGAATTGGTGGGTCGACTGGGGACGTCGTGGTTTCGGATTCGGCATTGGGATTGGGTGGGTTGAGAGAAAAGAAGAGCTTTGAAGGGAGGGGTATTGTCTTCAGGAGCCTTAATAATCAACTCGTTTTCCGGCAACTCGCCCAAATCTTGCCATCGGAGGATGACTGGCGGCGCTGCTTGTTCTTCAAGTTCCTGGCCCATGGCTATGCGGTGTAAATCAAGCTAATTGTGGAGACAAGAGTTAGGTCAATGAAATTTGGGTTTCAGATTGAGGGTTTGACCAATAGGGATTGGGTTGATTTCAGGGAATCTGAGATTGAGGTTTCCCTATTTGGGATTTCAGAATGAAAGAGAGAGGAAGACTAAGATTTCTAGGTAAAGAAGAGAGTTGGACGAACAAGAGAGCGAGAGAAGACTGAGAGTGAGACAGGGAGAGGAGCGATCTGGGGAAAGAGAGAGAGTAGAACGTGAGAGTTCAACGACCCTGCCTTTCTATCTTTTTTTTACAAGTGAAGGAATGAAGGCCCAGTCTTCTAAATATTCCTGCTTATGTGAAATCAATGTATTAGTTTTGGCGCTGCGTTAGGCATTACTCGTTCATACAACACAAATAAGTCATTTGGTTGTGGGATCATCAATCACCAGAAATATTTCAATCAAAATTTGAAAGTTTTGGGGGGAATGAGTGCTATTTTGGGGCAAATATAAGCACATCCAAACCTTTCCCTCTTGCTCATACAACACAGAGTAAAAAACCGTTGTATGATATTTTGCATGCTACTCTCACACAACAGATATAACTATACTATTGTACTATATAGTACTAATTTTGAGCCAAATTTGAGTCGATCTAGGAGGGAAATCTGCCGCTATTTTTTTTATGATTCACACAACAGATTATTCTTGTAACTGTTGTGCAATGACATTCTAAACAAAAACTTCAAAATTTTAACTACCTTATACAACGGAAGTTTAGTAAACATGTTGTGTGATTCACTTTTCTTCATCACACAACACTTTTTTTTTTCGTTGTGCAAAAAGTGTTGTGTGTTAACGTTTTTGGTGTAATGAAAATAAGCTTACTCTTAAGAAGACTACAAAATGTCAGAGCAAGATGACTGATTAACATATATATAGTTAAAAACTTAAAAACCACTTGGTATACGTATACTACACGGATTTTCTCTTATGTAAGTTAATTTGTAATATGCTGCTTCCTTAGATGAACTTATCAATTTGTTATGCATCTAAACGTCTTCCTACTTGAATGGCGGGTCAATGAGATAATCAATTCTTTTATGTATCACACTGGTGACATGACCTGACAGTCGCTTAGTGCATTTGTTTTGCAACTTTTACTCAATACGAGTTTAACATTTAGGACCCTTAAATGCAATAATTCGACTTCATACAACTTATTATAACGAACATTTTTAAAAGAGGATTGTCGATTTCATTTGTCTTTTTGTCTTGGTATTCTAATAAATGAACATATCTTTGGGTAACACTTTAAGGGCGCGTTTGGTAGGGGGGACTGGACAGGATTGGACATACATGCTTATCTAGTGGAAGACAAGCCATCCAAAGTTTGGCAACAACATGGACTATATTAAATGAGATTCTAGAGTCCCAAAAAAACCTTAACAACTTCTACCATATATAGAGACACCGAAAATCATGGGATTGTGGAAGCCTCATTCTCACTCTCCACTTTGCTTTAGTTCATTGATCATTCTTACCTCCCTAAACATGACTAACCTTTTATCAAAAAAAAAAAACTTGACTGACCTTGTCGAAGAACACAGAAATTGAATCAGTTCATTCTGCTCGCCTTCTCCACAACCTTCATCTGTTTTGAAATTAAGCACACAGACCTCATTCCTAGCCCCAACATTCATAATTGAATCATGATTAGCTTAAAGAAACCCGAAACCACCACCACAGACGGTGTACTCGACGGTGGTTGAAACACCTAGAAACCAATTCTTCCAAAGCATAATCAAATTCTAAAATCATATAAACTAGCATGTAGAACACGAAGAGTAGATCAAGATTCATAACTCATGCAACTCAAAACACCGCCGGAGCCGCCTTAATTTGTAGAAAAACTGCTAGAGACCTCGGCGTTCGATTCTCTATCCACATCCACCAATCGGACCAACTAAGGAAACAGACACTTCGGCGACTACAAGACAAGACGGATCGAACCCGACCGGTGCACCAGCCGAAGGTGGCCTGACGGCGAAGTTTTGATAAGGTCACCATTTGGAGATTCGCTGGTTTTGCAGGTTGGTGGTGTTGATGGTTTTAGTTCTATACTTAATCCTGCTGGCACCAAACATGGGTCAAGGCATCCTATAGCATAAGCCAGGCTTGAGGAGTGCAGGACAAAGACGGGGTAACACAATCCCCCCTAACAAATGCGCCCTAATTGAACAATTAATTGGATCGGTGGAGATTATATGGGAAGTTCCAACTTTCCAATTTGCCGAAAACAAAGAGGCGTTTCAAATTTCCCACTCCTTAGCGTTTCGCGCCAACTGTAGCAAAATTCTTGGACTCAAGAAGGAAAAGGGGAAAAACCAAACCTTTCCTAAGTAATGGAAATAAAAAGTGAACAAGCAAGAAAGCTCCATAACAACAATAAACAGTAGTACAGCTCTATGTATTGTTTATCTTATATACAGAGATTGATAGTCGTTTATATTCCCATTTTCATCTACTGATATGTTTGATCCTTTATTTTGGATGAGAGCTACATAATATGGGGAGCCCCTTAGCCCTTGGAAGGCAAGGGAAAACAATTGCGATATTCTGCAAGAGCCCACAGTGGGAATATATTTCTATATGCTGCAAAATGTAGCATGCAGTTCTTCTTGAAGACTCCAGCGATTTCCTGCCATATTAATTCAGTGTTTAATAGTTACAAAACACTGCAAGTACTACATAAATTTAACATACTATATAATATGTGCATATCTTCTTCACTACCAGGATGAAAATTTTGTTATGTAAAGAATTAAAATACCTGCTGGGGAAAATCACCATTTTCCAATTGAGAATTGATTATAAACTTTGCTGCGCGATGAAGAGGTGTTGGGTCTCTCTCTGCCTGTCCCGCATGAATGAGACCCATCATAGCCCAAGCAGTCTGTACTAGATTGGATCGGTTTCCTTCGAGAGGAATGTATGTCTGGATCACCCAAGTCAGAGAGATATTGAGTTATCATAATTTAAGACGGATTAGGAAACTCAATGCTTTAATTAATTAGTTACCTTTTGTGGACATGAAAGATAGCTCTCTCCCCAACCGCCGTTCTCTCTCTGCACCGTAAGTAGAAAGCTAACCGCATTGCGCATGGCTGCACAAGTGCTAAATGTCTTGCCAGCAGCTGCCAATCCTCCTAGTGCAAACCAGGTACCATATGTGAAGCAAACTCCCCAATCTCCATACCTGTTCAAATGTTTATAAGAGTTTACTTATATTCAAGTTCTCCATTTTTTTTTCTGTACGTACTAGGTGAAAGTAACAAAGTAACATATTTTCTTAATCATAGATTGATTGCATAGAATAGAAACATATATACCATGAACCATCGGGCATTTGTATATTTTCAACGTAGCGTACAGCATTGGTGATGGAATGTTCAATCTCTTTCTTCCTGTGCCCAGGGTGTAGCTTCTTAAACATAACTAAAGCCTGGATTACAGTTGAAGTGCACTCAATATGTTCATGCTCAATTACAATGTCCTCAAAGAACTCTGTCGGATTTAACATCTGAGGAAATAAAACAAGTAAGAATATGTCAACTCATTGGACAGAGTTCACCGATCAACATGTATGCATGATATCAATTTGATAAAATTCTTACTTCTAACCATTCTGCTGCCCCTGCTGGCTCCCAGGCTGATAAACCACCATTCTTGCTCTGCAATGATACGTAAAGTCGAGCATTTTTTATGTGTACAGAGACATAAGATACCAATGAGCTAGAATGGAGAAGTTAAAACAGCTGGAAGTTGATTAAAATCTTGGAAGTAAAGCTCATCTGTGGTAGACTTCAGACAAGTTATTAATAACTTTCTCCCGATTTGATTACTTTAGACAAGTTATATCACCTGTAGGGAAAGAAGAACATTGACTGAATCGTACAAGCGCTCAGGTTCCATTTTTTCACCAACTATCTCCGATGGCATCATCGACAACAGAAGGCAACACTGTGGAGGTGAGTGTGACTATGGTGAGAAACATGGAGTAATAATTAACAAGCTATGTTGGATAAGAAAACCTGACGTGAAGCATTGGAGTAAAGTTTGTTACCTTTAAACCTTCTGCAGTGCAATCAGAAAGTTGCCATCCATGATCTTGATCGGTGTAAGTCCACGATCCTTTAGAAATGTGGCGGTACATGCTTTTGAAGTCACCAGAAGGGTTGTCCTTGACCTTCAAAATTAGAGTGCAGAGTCATTAGCTAGTCTGAACTCTGAACAAATAACTGGACTTACATTTCTCACAAAAAAATGACAAGTGACTTCATTAGAACTAGATATAAACCTGAGATTTCTTTATGAAGTCATGTCCTCTAGCAAGCGTTGGTCCAATTTCATTCTTGAGATTACTAGCAAGCAAAGCTTGAATGGCAAAACTAGCATCCCACTCCTGACTGCCAACACTCTGCACCATAATATAGAGTAAATTTTCAATGTTGAAAAAATGAAAAAAAAATTAAAATAATTCATATATATTGTATCTTGTTGTGTACTAACTTGCATCTTCATCCCATCTTCAGCAACCCATAAATAATCCGGGATCCTAGCGAGATGCTTCTTGAAATAGTCCCCATTTGGATCTTCAACCCAACAGGCAAGCATACATAACACCTATTTATCGAGTTGCGCAAATACCAGTAGAATAGGAAATAAGTTAGGAGTTAGGACTGGGATAATTTATGATATCTAACATAACGGGGAAAAGATTTTCTCCATATACATTACCTTTTCCACACACCCCATGGTAATGTACCGGCTGTTCTCGTCTTCGTAATGAATATGCTTCATCGCCACTTGTAGAGCCTTTTCTCTGATCAACTTGTTGAAGGGCCAACGGGTAAGAAGAGGCTCTGTGAAAATGTAGAGGCTATCCCAAAGGAGATCCTGCATCCAAGGATGAGGGTAGTAGATATCCTCCTGCAATTAAATTTGTGTAATCAGGTGATTCAGGTCCTGCATACAAACTATTTTATGGCTTGAAATTTGAAGTAAATCAAGTTGAATACTCACTTTGGCACATAGATGGCGTACTTCCTTCCAATTGATTTCGTTGTAAGGTTGAATAAAAAGTTCGTCCCTCAATTGAAGAATGAGAGGTGTAATTGGGCCAACAAACCTTTTTCCATATAGGTATGACATTGGCATGTAAGTCATCCTACAATAGCACCACATTTTTGCTGCATTTGTATGAGAAAGTGATTAAAATCAAAGTAAAAAACTAAATCACCAATACATAAAAATGAGTACTGCTTATAGCTAGCATTTCAAAATAGAAAATGAAAGACAATGACTTGAAGGAGAGCAGGCAAGCAGTGTGCTAATTACCTGGATGCATAGGAAGAAATGAAGGCATAATCCAAAACTCTGGGGGCATAGGGTTGCTTCCAGACCAATTAAACAAACCAAGTATCTACAAGAAATTAAATTCATACAAGTAAAATCATTTTTGTGGATCTCACTATAGGCACAGCATTTGATCCTATTGCAACGACTCTCCTCCTTTGTACAAAAATATAACTTGTAAGTTTAAAGAACACTGGCAGTCACAAGATAGTCCAATCTGGTCTAAATTAGCATAATTTATTTAAAACACAGTACTGATCGATCGACATCATTTGGTGAACAGATTTGGCAGCCCGAACATTAATTACCAGTCCTTACCGAAAGCCAAGTCTTTCCCCAAGAGGGTATGTGTGTGACACCACCATGATCAAGAATCCACTTTCTTGCTCTCGGACAAGCATTGTCTTGGCCACCATCATCAGGTCCCTCTCCGAGAATACGCATACAAATGTAGCTGAGAGCTGTGCTGAACATGATGCTATGACCTTCGATATGTAGCCCCCAACCACCATCTTCATTCTGATATACCTCAAAGTATACATGAATAATTCACATTCTTTATACAGTGGCAGATTGAAGTATACAGAAGTGGATAAATTTGTGCCAATGAATATCAAAGACTATATGTACCTGATGATAGTATATGTAACGCAGAATTTCTTTGCGATGCTCCTTAGAGAATACGTTGTTAAGATGCCCCGTAATGTGCATAACTATGACCTGAAAATTTAGGGTAGAGAGTAGACATCCAGTTAGTAGTTGTAAACTTGTAATATAGTCCTAAAAGTAAAAAGTAAAAGAAACAAAATACTTTACATTAAGCAAGCATGAAACCTCCAAAATATCTATCAATAAATGTAAGTTTTATATAAATCGATCATCAAACATTTATGTATTACGGATGTAGTGATTAGTTAACATGATACTAATCAGAACTGGTTTTTGGAGATCCTTGTAATTCTTAATTGGATCGCCAATATTCCCCAGTTTGTTCTGGGTTTGCAAAGTCGAGAAGATGGGGTTGCATTCACATGCACACGAACGCGTATGTGTTTCTCTCAATCCACAAAAGTTCACAATGGTACCTCTAGTATTGATGACTGTAAATTATAGCTATAGAGAAGCAAAGTACTGACCAAAGGAGGAAGGAAAAATAAAGGGCCAGTATTTTCCGCAGGCCAATGGCCATCGCTTGCCTGCAGCGCTGAGAAGAAGTGGACAGACCTTCTCAGTGCATCTGTGGTTTTTTCATGTGTGATAACCTCGCCATCTTCAATTTTTACTGGAGGAATTGTCTGTTTGAACTGCTTCTCCCTTAGGAACTGCAGTTTACAATAGTTAAGAAAATCAATAATATGATTTTTGATTCAAACAAAATACGAAATTAAACATCATTTTAGTTAGCCCCTAATATATTAATGAGGATTATTAATGAACTTCCAAGCAAATATTAGCTAGATTGAGATTCGAAGCAAACAATGAAGCTCTTTTCATTAGGCGGGAATACTAATTAAGGAGATTTTTTTTTATTTTATTTTTTTTTTAGGGAAAGGAAGATATTTTAGTCAGAAGTCAAATGAAAAAACGTTTGATATTTTTGGGTGGTTACTGGTTACTAGCTTATGGCTCATATTTAGGTGGACTTCACTTGGGCTATATAGATACTCTTATCGAAATATAAGAATTTATGATTAGTGGGTCATTCGGCGACCAAAGAATTGATGATCATTTAACATATTAAATCAAATAATGAGGGCCAATTTTTAGTGACTAATAGCTATTGATTTTGATTTTTCTCTATTTTAGAGAAAATGAGCATATTTTGTTCAAACAAATTCCCTTTAACTACCTCCATTTTAAGGATAGTGAGGAGAGAGAAAGCAAAATTACCTAAATTTACAGGAATCTCTAAAATTTTAAGGAAGAATTATAGAGATTTTAGAGATTGCTGTAAAATAGAGAATCTGTTGGATTTGGAGAAGAAAAATTGCTTAAAGTTTTGACTTTTGCTTCCCTATAATAAAAAAATTATAGAGAAGTTGTTGGAATTGATTAGTTTGTTAAATAAGTTAAGAACATTTCAGTGCAAGCTAGATTGTTAAATAATTCAGCGACTGGGTTTCTACACAGCCATATATACCGCCACTAATGATTCTTCATGGAGATGACATAAAGCAAGAAAGGTCAACCCATTGTATCAAGTACCTGCATTCTCCAAAGAAGGTCACCACTGGGTTTAACCTGATGGCGGTTGTTGTAGAAATGAAGACGAGCTGCTTCAACCTCATCTCGCTCTTCAGCAGTTCCTGCATCAGGATCAAACTTCCATGTCTGCCTTCCCACAAAGTTGTTTGTGCTGTAAATGTAAGCCGAGGAATCTTCCCCACCTTCTGCAACCTTAAGCTTCCACATTTCATGGAATGCTGCAATATATTATTGCTAGCTTCAATGGACAAGTACGTATAGCTAGCTTAACGACCTTCCTTTATATAGATAGCCTCGCTAGACACTTATAGATAAAACCAATGTTTCAAATTTCTCCGAAACTGCAATTTCCATAGAAATTTCCGTAATTTTAAAGTATCGAAACTAAATCCATATGCTATATCATTTTCGTTAGGAGTTTCCCGAAATTTTTTGTACATTTCCGCGAAGTTCTTAATTTCTGAAATATCTACACATAAAAAATATATTTAAAAATTTACACCGAAATTTTGTCCAAAATTTCTCTTAAATTTCTGTGAAATTTATATGTCACCAACAATGATTTTTTTACTTCATACTTTCATGAAGAAATAAGAAATAAGAAATTTTGATTTATTTTTTATTTTTGCAATCAAGTTGAATATAACACGTCCAAAAATAAAAATTGAATACAACAAAAAACCTTTTTGCTTTTATCTGCTACAAAGTTGAATGCTCCAACAACAACATAATTCTCTTTTTGCTTCGTCTCAAATGTCGAATGCTTCATACAATGAAACACCATATTGGGTAATTCCGCAATATCTGATATATGGACTTCATGTGGAAAGAGATCAACACACATTCAATACCTATGTGATGAAGTACCAAAATCATTTCCAAAATTCATGTATTTGGGAGCAGTATTGTATGATACTAAATGGAAGCAGTTCAACCAGCTAGATCGAACCACATTGTAGTAGCTTTTGTATTCTCTTTGTTGTACTTGTTCACTTTCATTTATGGGGTTTTGGTATTATGTCAAACCTCTTTTTAATGTAGACGTAACAGCAACCAACTAAGTGAACCAACCAACACTTATCTATATCATTTATCTCCAACCAAATTTGGAGAAAATTGGAGTGCTCACCTTTCAGCACAATTGAGAATAATGAAAGAACTTGAAATGCTTGTGAAGACTATAAAGCCTCTCGGCTGCATTTAGAAGAGCCAAAACAGTCCCCCACTTGCTGAGGAAGGTATACAGAAAAAATGGCGGAACAAGAGTGTGTTAAGAAGCTTAATTGTAAAAATAAAAATTATTTTATTGCCAAGTGTCTCGGTAAGCATTTTTTGACCAAGAATTAATCAATATCTTGTGGAGTATTTGGTCTACAATTGCCCAGTTATTTACGTCCAAATTAAGATGGTGGACTATTGTGTGCGAACTTTCTTTCGATAGACTTTCTTAAAAATAATAGGCTGCACTCACTTTCTTTAAATAGTCTACAGGTTAAGATATTTGAATTCATTACTGACATGATTTTTTCGATTAGATACATGATACAGTTTTTTGATTATATACATGATATAGTTGATTATAACCATAGTTAGTAATAAACAAGACGTTTATAGTAAGCGAAAAATACATACTTGTTTAAGGAAAACCAAAATTGGGAGAGAATTGAGTCATGCTTTCATTGATAATATGGGCTTCTTTATATAGAGGATTACAAGCATGGACATAGAGTTGTACATGGAAACATAATCGTACATTAATTGGATATCTCCTAAGATTCTCCGAGAATATCTCTAATATAAACCCTATTTCAACTAGAGCAAGTAACCTCGAGTTTGGGCCAGACACATATTTTAGATTTACTTGAACATTCCCTCTGGTGTCGCCCAAACGTAGTGCTCCTCTGGTTGCCGCATTAAAAACCTTGCCGAGTAACAAAAACTTAGTGGGACAAAAATAACCTTAGTCAAAGGGGAAAAAGAGCACAACGCACCTTTCATATTTCGAGACCATACATGTAGACATCTCCTCCTAATGTCTGCATCTCCCCCTGATGACTATGGTCATTGGAGTTTGGATAACTTCTGCAAATGATGCTACCAACATGTTTCCTGAAAGTGGAATTTAGGCAATGGCTTTGTGAGCAGGTCTGCTGCACTGTCCTCAAATTAAACCTAATTCACTTTAATCTTGAGGAGAGTCTGTTGCTGTTGATTATACTCGGTGTGGTCGCTTTTGATGTAGCCTTGCTTCAAAACAAGCAGCATTATCTTATATGCTCATAGGCTCATCTGTGGTAGACTTCAAACCACAATTGTTCGAACATGCGTAATTATGGATCCAATCCATATACATTCACGAACCACTTCATGAAGAGCAATAATCTATGCATTGTTCAAACATATAGCGACTAGGGTCTATTTCTGTAGACCTCCAAGATATCACGGTCTTTACCCATGGTGAACACTTAACTAGTTTGGGAATGACCTTTGTGTGGGTTAGATAGATACCCAATACTAGCAAAACCTTCCAAACAAATGTCGTTTTGGGATGAGGATAGTGGACGCAGGCTAGTGTGGATGGCGTTCCTGGTGTGTGATGAGTCCGAATCCATCATCTCTCTGTAGGAATAGAACAAGCCCATATCAATCGTACATCTCAAGTACCGAAAGATATCTTTTACACCAATCTAATGGCGTCGCATTAGCGCAAAGCTGTACCTTAGCTAACAAGTTCATGACAAATGAGATGTCCGGTCTTGTGCATTGAGCTAAGTACAATAATGCGCCTATTGTACTCAATTAAGGCACTTCTGCCTCTAGCACATCTTCGTCATCATCCTTCAGACGAAGAGGATCCTTTTCATGATCAAGACTATGAACGATCATGGGGGTGCTTGAAGGTTTGACCTTGTTAAAATACCTAAGCATCTATCAACACGATGCTCAAGTTCCAAACCGAGACATAATCGTGTTCACCCAAAATCCTTCATCTCAAACTCGAATTTAAAGTGTTCAGCGGTTTCCCTTAACTCTTTAAGGGCTTCCAATGAAGATCATGTCCAACATGAACCGCGATAGAATCCGAAACTTGTTATGGAAATGCGTGGGCATATCCCTTCCCAATAAAGTAGTCACTTTAGTGAGCATTTCAATCTTATTGCAAATGTGCTCACTGGTCTAAAGCCACTTGACTTGGGTAAATGAAGTTCACCATGAACCTTCATGTATATTCTGTATCTAGATCCTTAGAGATATGTAGTCAGAGGCGGAACTACTATAGTAGTAGAAGGGGTCCGGACCCCCCCCAAAGATTTTATCAAACACAATCTAATGCAATTAACACTCATTAACTCCCAAAGAACTAGAAGGAAATTTGATGCAATTAACTAGATTGGACCCCTCCCACCAATCTAAATCCATGCAATGGCAAATGGAGAAACTTAATAAAGTTACTGTAAGCATCTTTAAGTAAAGAACCATCCAAAATTTAAAGAAAAGTTATGAAATATATCAGAAAGGAAAGATTTTACTTAACTGATTATACTTCTAAGTATTATTTTCAAGGTTCTTTATTTTGATTTATTATTTGGACCCCCCCAAACTTTAAATTCTAGTTCCGCCCCTGTATGTAGTGACCACATTCGTAAGCTGCATAATCAGTTATTTGGAAACTACCAAACTGACAGGGTAATGGAGTGCAATGACATCCATTACGAGAGAATATATCTCATCGTAGTCGATTCCAGGGCGTTTTGTGAGAAGCCTTGCGCCATAAGGCGAGATTTCCATATCTTTTTCTCATCACGCTTTCTAATAAAGACCCATTAGTCAATAGGTTTTATGTTAGGAAATGTTGACATCACTGGCTCAAACAAAACCTTCCTCTTCTTTAGAGAATTCAACTTAACCTGCATCGCATCTTTCCATTTAGGCCAAGCCAAATTTCTATACGTTGGCATTCATTCATCAACCGAGCATGGTTCAATATCATCGGACTAAACAAACTCATGCGCAATGAAATCATCAATTATGATGGAGTTTCTATCCCACGTCTCATGTACACTAGTTTAATTCATAGAGCTTTATATTCTCAGGAATAGATTCTGACATTGAGGCGTCCCCCAAAGATAACCATAATCCAGAAGATTCTCATCAGACGGATTTTGAGTGTCGATGATCAATGGATGGGGTTGTGCCAAGGTATCATTCGAACCCACGGGCCTCCCACGCATCCTAACTGGGGTAATGGCCTATAACGCTAGAGTATCACTCTCTTTGGCGTTGGCGCCATGCCTACGTCCGTGTAGGGTGGCGCTACGTCCTCTAGTAGGGATGTCCTTCCTTGCAGGCATTTTTGCAGCAGATGTGTGATCTCGTCACTTTTAATAGGGATCGAGATTAGACATAGTGGGGACAGGCCACGACAATTCCTGTCATTTCTGCTGAATATCTCTGTTCTTATCTCCCTCTAACGACTGGAAGACTGTCTCATCAAAGTGACATCCGCAAATCTAGAGGTAAGGAGATCACCTAGCAAGGGCATTAAGTGGCGGACGATTGTTGGAAAATCCAACGTAATTGCCCATTTGTCTGTACGGACCCATCATAGAGCGCTGTGGTGGCGCAATTGGCACATAAATGGCACACTCAAAGATGCGTAAGTACGATACTTGTACCCAATCACTAGCTATAATGCAGAGGGAGATTGAGTGGTGGTGGGTCGTAGACGAATTAGCATAGCTGCATGCGATATTACTTTACCCCATGCGGATATAAGGAGATTGGTGCGCATTACCAATGTCCTGACTACCATCGTAGTAGTATCCGCCAGACTATTTGGGTGTGTACATGGGAATATGGTGTCCAACATCAATCCTATTGTAATAACCATCGAAAGTCTTTGATGTAAACTCTCTAACATAGTCAAATCCAATTGACTGAATAGGATGATTCCGGGAATGAGCCCGTTGTCATATGATATGTGCTAGGAGTGTAGCATAAGCAGCATTACAAGTGGACAATGGCACAACACGTGACCAGCGTGTTTGCGTGTCAACCAACATCATGAGATATTTAAACGTCCGTAAGTTGGTTGAATCAGTCCCTAGAATCCCTATAGATTCTATGTAAGAACAGAATGAGTATTTTCATATCCTTTGCATAGGACGGTCTCAGTCCTAATTTCCCTAAGAAAAGGGCTTTGTAAAATGAGCAAAAGGCCTTAAAATCAACCAATGAGGATTTTGGTTGGGCCTAAGCGTCTGAAACGCTGTTTGAAGAAAAGTTGGTGATTGCAACATCACCTAGGTTTTCATTACCATGATGTACGCTATCCATGGCGTCATGGATGAGGACTATGCCAGCCTTAGGCTGGTGGTGGACAGTGGCGGCTTCGGAGGCAGCGGCGGCGGTCACACTTAGTCCAGGAACCAACTTTTGATTCATGCTTCGTTTCGCTCGAAAGAAAGGATGTCCATGTGAAGTCTTTAGTAGATGGATCATCATATCATGACTAGGATGACCTATCCTGTCGTGACAAAGCCAATATGTGTCTAAATCCAAGAGACCTTCTCTTATATCTTTATTGGATTTAATAGCTCGAATAGTGACATACAATCCACTAGAGAGACATATAAACTTCTCTAAGATGTGCTTTTGTTTGCAATCGTTAGAGACATTGCAAAGGAACTCATTTCCATTCTCTACACGCGTTTTCGCATGGAATCCATTGGCTATTCATAGGTGTGATTTTCCCTAGGAGCATAGAGAGTTTCTGTGACAGTAATCAAGGTGCCATTTGGCAAGGGGAACTTGGGCTATTCCATGTCTTTGAATTAATACTGATGACCCAGCCATCGTAGTCACAAAAGTAATATGCTCATAATCAAAATGGAGTTATAATGAAAAGAACTCGAAATTTTATTCATAAGCCAACAGAGTACATCATTGTCTCCTAACCAGTAGGAGAATCTAATCCAAATGCTAGCTAATCCAAAACAAAGGTAGTCGTTTGACTTCTTTCGGTAACTCCAAAATAAATATGACTAGGTGAGTAGAGAGATGTCGGTGGAGCAAAGCTCACTTAAGTAACCACTTATCTCAAAACTTTCCTAGACATCATACTCATTTTATGATGAGCCTATGTGAAGAGAAACTAAACCAATGGCATTTACTACAAAGTACATGGCAATTGCCTATTACATCTCTTGAAAAAATAAAGACTTAAACAGAATTGGCGATCTATTGATCCCAGCCAGATTTGTAGTCTTCAACCCTTCACTCTAGATCATCTTCTTGATCTTCTTGTTCCACATAGTGAGCTTCTCTTGCTTCACAATATGCTTTGTAGGTAGTGACAATTTCTTCAAGAGCTCTACAAATGTGTGCCCAATGCCCGGATACTCCTCATCAAGAACATACATCTCTTTGCTCAGACTTCATTGATTGAGGCGCTTTGAAAGCATCATTTAGATGGCTCTTAGTGTTGGTGGCACCACCAACAAGGCCAGAGGCATTTCCTCCCTCTCTCTTTCCACTGACGAGTCATTAGGACAATGGCTTTCACCTAATTTGCCTTTAAGGCTGCTCTATTTGCTTCCAAAGTTTGAGTTTGGTCAAAAGTTAGCACGTCCTGGTTAGGCTCGAGAATCGTATCCAGGATTCCATCGGCCTTGAGATGCTTGCGGACATCACGAACCCACCGGTAATATCCAGAGCTAGTTGTTCCCAATGAAGCAAAGTCTAATTTGTTCAGGTTACTCAGCCTGAAAGAGAACAAGAAAAGGGGTTAGTTTCAGAGCGAAAAGCTATCACAAAAAACATATAAAATTCCTTAGCGTAATCGCTTCCAAGAAATTATGAATTTCTGAGCGCAATCGCTTCAAAGAAATTCAATTCCAAGATGTATTGGATTAGATCGAAACAATGACATAAGTAGTCGATCATAAATTCTCTACAAACTCTAAGTTTAGAGATCTCAATAAGCTCCAAGCTTGGAATGAGCACGAACCCCCACAGTTCGACTTAATTAGGTCTCCCCTATGATGAAGAAAGGGAGGGTAGAAGAAGGGAGTTTGCAAGTCCCCGAGAAAAAGAAGAGAAAAGAAATAAAAATTAACTTAAAAAACGTGAACTTTTAGTAAAAAATACCTCGAAATAGGTCGCAGGAAAATTTGACGGGAAAAATTTCGAGGAAAAAGTTGCCGGAAAGTTGATCGAAAACGGTCAACCGGTGTTGGCCGGTGCTGACATGTCTCTAGGGTCCCGTGCTGATGTGGCGCTAGGGTCTGACGTGGTATTGGGGTTCGGTTGTTGACGTGGATGACGACGTGTCAAGTGCTGCTGGACTGACGTCAGTTTCTCCTTCTTTTTTTTTTCCCTGGCCCGGAACTTATCTGCTTGTCTAGCCGGTCTGGTCAATTTTTGGCTGGTTCCGGTTCCAGAAACCTGGGGTGAAGATGCTATTGGTGGAAGAATGTGGTAGCAATCAGATGTTCGGAAGGTGGTGAACCAGTGTAGGGATCCCTTTTTTTCTTCTTGGAGGGCAGGTTCGATACTTCCGGTGGCAGGTTCGGTGGTTTTCAGGCCGGTTCTGATGGTTCTGGCGCCGGTTCTAGAATCCTGGGTTTGAGGGCTTCAATATATGAGGCGGTGGTTGCTAGGGTTTGTTGAAGGCTATGATTTAGGGTTTCAGGGTTAGGGTTTCGTGTTGATAACGTGTTTAAGGAAAACCAAAATTGGGAGAGAATTGAGTCGTGCTTTCATTAATAATAGGGACCTCTTTATATAGAGTATTACAAGCATAGAGATAGAGTTGTACATAGAAACATAATCGTACATTGATTGGATATCTCCTAAGATTCTCCAAGAATATCTCTAATATAAACCATATTTCAACTAGAGCAAGTAACCTAAAGTTTGGGCCAGACACATATTCTGGATTTACTTGAACAGTACTTGTATTATTCGGGCATTTTATCAAATATATAGTTCGTTGAATTACTTAATTTTATAAAAAAAAATGTAAAAATGTGTTTTATTCGTGTACAATATGAAAAATTACTCACTACGATTAAAACATCATACACCGTTTTAATGTAGATGTAACAGCAACAAACCAACACTCATCTATATTATATTTAAGATAATCTATTTTGACTAGTTGATTAAAACGTCATACACCTTTTTAATGTAGACATAACAACAACCAACCAAGTGAACCAACCAATACTTATCTATATCTATATATGTTATACTTAAGAGAAGCCACTTTGATTGTGAAAAGACAGTAAAAGCCTTAGATCTTATGTTAATTTTTAATAATTGAGTGACAGTATGGTAAATAGTAAAATAAAATATTAAATAAAAATACAATAAATAATTTTTTAAACAATTAACCAAGGTTTCAAATTTCTCCGAAACGAAATCCATATGCTATATCATTTCCGTCTAGGAGTTTCCTGAAATTTTCCATACATTTCCACGAAATTCCTAATTTCTGAAGTATCTACACATAAAAAATATATTTAAAAATTTACACCGGAATTTTGTCCAAAATTTCTCTTAAATTTATGTGAAATTTCTATGTCACCAACAATGATTTTTTTTTCACTTCATACTTTCATGAAGAAATATGAAATTTTAATTTTTTTTTTTGCAATCAAGTTAAATACAACACGTCCAAATAAAAAATTGAATACAACCTTTTTGCTTTCATGGTTTTACCTGCTATAAATTTGAATGCTCCAACAACCAAGGATTTAAATTTTGGTTTCGGTTTTGATTTCGGTACTTCAAATTTAAGGAAATTTCGGAGAAAGTTTCGATTTCGGTGGAAATTTCGGTTAAAATAAAGAAATCACATTAATTGCATTTATAAAATGATATTTTTGAATGAAACTTTTACATAGACTAAACTAATCTATAATAAACCTATTTACAATCCTTTCTAAAATTATACATTATAATAGAATTGTGATATTTAATATGGACTAGTAATTAACTAGTATTGTAGTATATTGCTAAACTAGTGTTTTTATCTATGTGTAATTATAAATGTGCTGTATATCAGATATTGTGAAATTACTCAATATGGTGTTTCATTTATGAAGCATACGACATTTGAGACGAAGCAAAAAAGTAATTATGTTGTTGTTGGAGCATTCAACTTTGTAGCAGATAAAAGCAAAAAGGTTTTTTTGTTGTATTTAATTTTTATTTTTGGACATGTTGTATTCAACTTGATTGCAAAAAAAAAAAAAAAAAAAAAAATCAAAATTTCATATTTCTTCATGAAAGTATGAAGTAAAAGAATCATTGTTTGTGACATACAGGGGGGGAGACGTAATACCAAAACCCCGTAAATGAAAATGAACAAGTACAACAAAAGGAATATAAAAGCTATTACAATGTGGTTCGATGTAGATGGTTGAACTGCTTCCATTTAGTATCATACAATATTGCTCCCAAATTTCGACTTGATTTTTCTTTAAGTCTCAGGATCTAACTTAATTGTTCAAAAAATTATTTAATTTCTTTTTTATTTAATATTTTATTTTACTATTTACCATACTGTCACTCAATTATTAAAAATTAACATAAGATCTAAGGCTTTTACTGTCTTTTCACAATCAAAGTGGCTTCTCTTAAATATAACATATATAGATATAGATAAGTATTGGTTAGTTCACTTGGTTGATTGATGTTACGTCTACATTAAAAAGGAGTATGACGTTTTAATCAACAAGTCAAAATAGGTTCTCTTAAATATAATATAGATCAGTGTTGGTTTGTTGCTGTTAAGTCTACATTAAAACGGAGTATGATGTTTTAATCATAGTTAGTAATTTTTCACATTATACACTAATAAAACATGTTTTTAATTTTTTGATAAAATCGAGTAATTCAACGAACTATTTGATAAAATGTTTTAATAATACAAGTGCGTATTTTTCGCATACTATAAACGTCCTGTTTATTACTAACTATGGTTTTAATAAACTATATCATGTATCTAATCGAAAAACTATATCATGTATCTAATTGAAAAAATCATATCAGTAATTTATTCAAATATCTTAACAGAAAGTGAGTGTAGCCTATTATTTTTAAGGAAGTCCATCGAAAGAAAGTTTGCACACAATAGTCCACCATCTTAATTTGGATGTAAATAACTAGGCAATTGTAGAACAAATCTTCCACAAGATATTGATTAATTCTTGGTTAGAAAATGCTGACCGAGACACTTGGCAATAATACAATTTTTATTTTTACAATTAAGCTTCTTAACACACTCTCGTTCCACCATTTTTTCCATATACCTTTCTCAGCAAGTGCGGGACCGTTTTGGCTCTTATAAATGCAGCTGAGAGAATTTATAGTCTTCACAAGAATTTCAAGTTCTTTCATTATTCTCAACTGCGCTGAAAGGTGAGCACTCTAATTGTCTCCAAATTTGGTTGGAGATAAATGATATAGATAAGTGTTGGTTGGTTGTTGTTACGTCTACATTAAACAAGAGTATAACGTAATACCAAAACCCCATAAATGAAAATGAAAAAGAATATAATAGCTACTACAATGTGGTTCGATCTAGCTGGTTGAACTGTTTTCATTTAGTATCATACAATACTGCTCCCAAATACATGAATTTTAGAATTGATTTTGGTATTTCATCATATGGGTATTGGATGTGTGTTGATCTCTTTCCACATGCAATCCATATATCAGATATTGTGAAGTTACTCAATATGGTATGTCATTTTATGAAGCATACGACATTTGAGATGAAGCAAAAAAGGAATTATGTTGTTGTTGGAGCCTTCAACTTTGTAGTAGATAAAAGCAAAAATGTTTTTTGTTGTATTCAAATTTTTTTTGGACGTGTTGTATTCAACTTGATTGCAAAAATAAAAAATAAATCAAAATTTCATATTTCTTCATGAAAGTATGAAGTACAAAAATCATTGTTGGTGACATACAAATTTCACAGAAATTTTGGACAAAATTTCAGTGTAAATTTTTAAATATATTTTTTATGTGTAGACATTTCAGAAATTAAGAATTTCGCGGAAATTTACGGAAAATTATGAGAAACTCTTGACGAAAATGATATAGCATATGGATTTCATTTCGGTACTTCAAAATTATGGAAATTTCAATTGAAATTTCTGCAATTTCGGAGAAATTTAAAACCTTGCCAACAACAACATAATTCCCTTTTTGCCTCATCTCAAATGTCGTATGTTTCATACAATGAAACACCATATTAGGTAATTCCACAATATCCGATATATGGATTACATGTGGAAAGAGATCAACACACATACAATACCCATGTGATGAAGTACCAAAATCATTTCCAAAATTAATGTATTTTGGAGCAGTATTGTATAATACTAAATAGAAATAGTTCAACCAGCTAGATTGAACCACATTGTAGTAGCTTTTATATTATTTTTGTTCTACTTGTTCATTTTCATTTACGAGGTTTTGGTATTACGTCCCCCCCCCCTCCAGGGGCCCTGTCTAGTTTTCTAATTGTTTGTGAAAAAGAGGTGATGACCATGCCTCCCACTGGGTTCCAACTAAAAAAAAAAAAAAAAAAATTAAAAAAAGTAAATCACATTCACATTATCATTATACAACACATTTATAATTATACATAGATAAAAATACTAATTTAGCAACCTACTACAATACTAGTTAATTACTCGTCCATATTAAATATCACAATTCTATTATAATGTATAATTTTAGAGAGGTTACATTGTAAATAGGTTTATTATAGATTAGTTTAGTCTATATAAAAGTTTCATTCAAAAATATCATTTTATAAATGCAATTAACCGAAATTTCCGCCGAAAATCGAAACTTTATTTGAAATTTCTTTAAATTTGAAGTACCGAAATCGAAACCGAAATTTGAATCCTTGATTAGTGGGGATGAAGTCTCTGTGGGACCCATATTGGCAGACACCAAAAATTGTTTATTTTTTTTTAAGAGGAAACGAAAATTTCAACTCAAAGCCTCAACTACACCAAAACTAAATTGGTCTACATTAAAAGTCGAGCAAGCTGAAAGAGGAGTTTGTCTCACCATATATTCGCATTCGAATATTGATCTCTAAGGGAGGCAATTGCGTCGGCCACAAAATTTGCTTTACGAGTATGAGAGAATGAGATTTCCTCAAACATACTAGAGATACTGTTTGGCTCCAAAACCAGTATGGGTGCAAACTGTCTCTTTTGAGCGTACGCGCAGGCGTGCCAGCACCGTGGGGTGCAGTCATCGGAGAATCCCTTGACCTGACTTCTTGATCAAACGCCGTGGACGAGAAGAGCACCAACCTCGTCACCAGGTTCTTCTCTATGCCTTTCGGAAAAGGACTTCTTGCCTTATGGGTAAGGGCTTTGGTTGTGATCTCTTCGTGACACCGAATCGATACTAAACGTTGTAGGTTGAGCAGAGCAATCACTGGGAAGTTTGGAGAAAGCACGGGGTTTGCTAAATCGTGACTTTAGCTTCTCTGGGTTGCGAGGGCGTTACCCTTGCTTCGCTGGTTTGCAACTAGGTTGCGGGTAGGTTTGCTCCGGAGAGGCTTTGATAATCTGTATGATTAGTTGATTTGAGAGTTGTGTTTAATTCGTCCTTGAAACCTGGTATTTATACCTAGGGTTTCGACTGTTCCTTGCCATAGAAGGATTATTAATTGAAGTTTCCTATTCAATCTCCGCTACGTGATTCCAATAAGGTCTCGTTTTCCTTATGGATCTCGGAATGGGTGAAGCTGTAACCCAAACCCAAGTAGGCTTATTTTTGGGCCGCAGGTATCGACCCGCTATGCTAAATCCACTAACGGATCTTGCCAAAATTACTTTTGGGCTCAAACATTGCCCCTAGGCCCTGAAATCAGGCCCGCGAAAATGTAACTGATCGTAGGGGGCTAAAATGACACGTCTTACTGACCGAAATGAGGTCATTAATGAAGGTTGCGTCCATTCGCTTTGCAAAACGTCTTTTCGTCGCATTGTTTCCCTTACAAAATCTCTTATTTAAATCCCGCAGCCATTTCAAACCTGTCACATCAGAAAGTCTTTTAGTCTCCTAAACCCAGAAACCTTATTCCGAACATCTTCCTCAGAAACCCAGAAATGGATCCCCCAAAGAAAATAGTCATCGATCAAGAGGAGAAACTCAATGACAAAGCCGCCCATACTTGGGGCACCAGCATCGGTGCCCGCTGTCACATCCACACTACTATCCAAAGACTGCTGCTTCTCTGGCTCCCAAATCATCATGTCGGACTGGGTCCGGCGCCGAGAGATTCCATCCCTGCCGACGCTATTTCCCTCTACGGCCTACCCATTCGTCAACCCATTCCGATCCTCCGAAGGACCCCTAGAGATTTCAGCAGTTGGGCTGCACAATAGCATCGAGTGAAAATAGGGCACTGACCATCCTCTATCAGCACGGCGGAGCTCTCCTGGTATCGCAAAGCTCGAGCGAGAGATCTGGCTCGCTGGAACACTGCATGTATTACCCATACTATTGATTTATGTTTTCGCCTCCCACGCGGTGGTAATCGCTCACCGCTCGCCGACTTTCTCTGCTTTGGGAATACTGCCACTAACACCTTCGATTTTCGATTTGGCCAAATGAGCATCACCTTGCTAGATATCCTCACCATTACTGGATTGCCCATCGATGGCGAGCCCTATCTGCATGGCTAATTCGATTCCGTCTCCTTTACTTCAACCATGGTCCAAACCGGTCACAGCGCTCATAACAGTTCCTATTCGCGGTGGTTGGCCTATTACCGCAAAGAACACAATGCGATAGGTGGAATTGCCTTTCTGGAGTATTGGCTCTGCAAGTTCATCTTCTGCACCTCTGCCAACAAACCTACTGGTCCTTGGACTTTTCTGGCAACTGCCCTCTATAATGGCCGCCGCGTAGGACTCGGACAACCCGTGTTGGGTGCCCTCTATCGTACTCTATACCAGGCCACCATGCATCCTTTTGAGACTAGCATTTCTGGCCCTTTTTGGATCCTCGACTTCTGGATTCAAACTTATTTTCCCTATTTTCGCTGCGACGATATTTCACTGCTTTGACCAGATGATTAACTCTTGGGTCAATGGCTTAGCCGCAAGGAAAGGTACACATCCCCTCCCTATTCTGAGTGCTTCACATATCTGTACCTTCTGCACGAAATTCCCTACTGCGACCTAGTGCTTGGTAGAAGATTCCCACCTCCACTTGAGAATGGGTTCCTTCCCGGGGCTCCTGACTACAGTGATCGCGCGCGCTTGGCTTTTCGCCGCGCAATCTCCTGTTCAAATATTAGGCTTGCTGCTTAGTTACGAGCTTTATGTGCCCAACCATTTTGCTCGCCAATTTGGCCTCATCCAATTAGTGCCATTCCCCCTCTATGATGCCTGGAACTACAACAATTCTTAGCGCAGAATTGGCCCCATTACTAGGCCTCCACCAGTACAAAGCATGCTTGCACTGGTTGATCTCCCTGACTGGGCTAATGACATCGTTGCTGTGGATGGGAATGATGACGGATATGAGCAATAGTGGTCAGAAGTCTCTGTCAACTGCTGGGGACAAAGGGATGACGAACTCTTCGCGACCATCTTTAAAGAACTGAGATATCCCTACGATGCTGATACTGAGTTGCTTGCTCGCTTTCCTGAAGATGAGGCACGACCCCCACCACCTGAACCGGCTCCACAGCCCGCGAGAGCTCCACACCCGGTCCAGGCTGGAATTGTCATTCGTGTGCCCCCTCAAGAGGTAATTACCTTAGATTATTCTTCATTCTCTCTCACCGCGTTCTCTTTTCATTCAAACTTTGTTGCAACAGGGAAGTGTGCCACCTTCTGGCAGTCACGCTGTTAATGCTTCTCTGGCCACTGGACAGGTCACAAAACAGAAAGCAATAGTGACGGAACCTGAAGTCGAAGATTCCTCTTTTGATGATGATGACCCACAAACGGTAAGGATTTCCCCCTTACAAGGTTTCAACGTTTTCTTTCCAAGTCTGATTTTTAAATCCTGACAGATTGCCCCCGCTTTGGCCCGAAAGCGCAGTCGCTCTAATCCTCAAACTGATCCGTGGGCAGAAGATGAACCAATCACTGATCGAATGGTAATACACATTTAAAGTGAGAACTGGAATCTTCATTTCATTATGTACGACCGTATAACGCTCCTCCTTTACAGGTTCGTCGTAGGTCCTCCAGACAAGCTGGGAAAGGATCCTCCGCTATTGGCTAAGACGCGTCTGCTTCACATGCCCAGGCGCCCACTGGTTCTAACGATCCTCCACCTCCCATCAGTGCTGTAAACAATATACAGTCGGCTCTAGTATCAGTTCAAGTCATAGACGACAGCTCACCTGAGGTTGAGGAAAGAATACCACTCCCGGACACACCTTGCGAGCAACCAACTACAATACTTATCACGAAACAAGTAGTACCTGATTTGATTCCAGTTTCTGGTGAGTGGTTCTAACGATCAGTGCTGCAAACAATATGCAGTCAGCTCTAGTATCAGTTTAAGTCATAGATGACAGCTTGCCTGAGGTTGAGGAAAGAATACTGCTCCCAGACACACCTCGCGAGTAACCAACTGCAGTACTTATCACGGAACAAGTAGTACCTGATTTGATTCCAATTTCTGGCAAGGTCAATCAAGAACCAATGCCGATAGCAATCCTTCCCGAGCCACCTGTTCTAGAGGTACACCTTCTTGCTTGTCCTATATTCTGATTCTTGCCTTAATCTTTTGACGTTTTAACCATTCCCTGAAAAGCAGAACCCTGCCCCTATCGAGGAAGTGGTTGCTACTACCGTAGAGGTGCTTGGCGAAAATCTTACTGAACCAGATGGCGCGGACGGGGATAACCGAAAACCCGTCCCTGATGCCCCCCAAGTACCTGAAGTAGGAGATGAAGTGAATCCTGAGCTGGTGCTGGAAGAGGTTTCTGTTGCGGAGCCTCTCGAGGCTCTTGTTGCTGCTGCCCCAAATCCGCCGCCTGCACCTCCTTCCAGACTGGAAAGGCTAGCTCGCGTACTTGAAGAGACTCATCCTGGAGTTATAGATGATGCTAGAGAAGGTCTACATCGTCTCCTGGGACCCGATATTCTAATGCTCGGCGCGCCCGTGAGAGCTTTGGAGTATCTGAGGGTACTTCTCCTTGAAGGAGCCATTACTGAAGCCCAATTTATCGATATCGATCTGCTGCTGCAGGATCTCCCCCAATGGCTCAATGAGAAAACGGTTGCGGCCATGCAGGCTAGGCAGACCCAAGCACACTACCAGACCCTTACTCAACAGACGGACACTTCATGCGATTTCTTAGGCGATCGGGGTACTCTCATTAGGGATTTGACGGTTACGAAGAACCATCTCAGGTCCCAGATTCAAGATCTTGAGGCCCAATTAACTGCTGTAATGGCCAGGCTCGCCCATGAGGAAACCCAACTGGAGCAACCTTTAGCCGCTTTCGAGGCGCTGTCTCAAGAACTGGCCCAGGCTCGCTTGGCGGCCCAACAAGCCACTCAAGCTGCTTCTGATGCCAGCTTTTGCCTGAATGAACATTTTCTCCGCCTAATATATGCAGGTCGAGGGCTTTAGGCCTCTAATATTAGGCCCATTATTTTGTATGAACAATATTAATATTAATATTATTTTTATGGTTTAGTGAAATATTCAGCCCACATTATCTGCCCCAAATATTTTTTTTAGAATTATAGGCAGTTAAGCGTTCAACTTTGCCTTTATTGCATATTAAAACTGTTTGAAAAGATAACCTCGAAATGGAACGGTTACCTCCTCAAAGTCTGCTCCGCTTCCCATGCGTCTTCAAATTTCTTTCCTTTCCGAGATCATAGCATTCAATTCTAATGATACTCCCATTGATAACGTTGAAATTGCTTCAATTGCCCATCGAAAGGTTGAAGCCACTGAGGTTGGCCCAATAAATATCTATACTTTGGAGAAGTGAACACATATACAAACATGGCTAAACCAAAAATAACTCTGCAAGCCCTGCTCATTTTCCTTCTATTTCTAAAATCTTCTCCTTACGATCTCACCCTTAGCCTCTAAATCTTAGGCTTTATGGCTTAATCTCAATGCCTGGGTAGGCCTTATGGCCTAATCTCAGGTCCAACCTCATGTCTTTGGTCTTTGGAACTTCGGATGGGATTCACCGGTTCCAATTAGACTGAAGAACACGAGGGGCTCCTAGTGCGGGATACCATATTATGGGGATTCCCTCTCCTCAGATTTCCTTATGCAGAGCAAAACGAAGAAGGACGGAAGGCCACTCGAGGTCGACTGTTCTTCTTCCGCAGTTTACCTCCGGGGTCTGACGCACCGACCTCTGTTTTTCCCATGGAGGTAGATGAGGCAATTGGGATGCGCTAACGCGCTGATTCCATCTCCATCCTGGAGGATAGACAACTGGAAGGGCTGCGATGCATTCGGTAGACCGACGCCCGAGCTACCATTCCATGGTAGAGGTCGGCCGGTATCGTGGCAGGAGGCCACCCTCCCATACTCTCCAAAGGCCTTCAAGAGAAGTAAATATGTGTATTATGTCCCACATCGGAAATGTAGAATAGGATGGGACTTCCTTTAGCTATAAGAGGAAGTCCTCCCCTTCTTGGAAAGGGATGAATCCATGATCCCCACACTTGTATCATTACAAAGGTCACTTGACCTCACTTATAGTAAAATATCTAAGTGGAGGTAGCCTTGCCCCAAGTGCAAGGTGAACCACTATACATCCGGTGTCATCTCTCTCTCTCTCTCTCCATCATGCTTTTTACTTTAGGTCCCACATTCTTCAACAGAAACATTGGCGCTAGAAGGAGGGTCCCTAAGTGTGGGTATGAACCTCCGACCTTAAGCAAGAGCCATCTAGGTACATAAGCCATTCGGGTACGTGAGCCATCCGGGTACGAGAGCCATTTGGTACATCAACTATCCGGGTACGTGAGTCATCCAGGTACACGAGCCATCCGGGTACATGGGTACATGCAGATCCTTGATATCGGCACCTCCACTCCTAAGCCTCCGGGAATTTCACAAGTCGGCAAGAATTAAGCTTCACTTGCTCACCACCGGTGTCGGTGGCATTCACCTTCCCGGATCCTTCAACGAGTCACGTACAGGTACCATTGCGCAACCCGCCCGGTACTTCTAAATTTCTGGGAACCAGGCCTCCCCAACAGCATCCTCACTTCCCGGAGATCATCACCAATAACTCCATCACCTCATTGCTAGCTCCCTCAGCAACTCACCAAGGGTCTCGGTGGCATTCACCTTCCCGGATCCACAAAACTCCGTCATCGAGTCAAACTCCGAGTCAACCACTCCCGGTAACAGACCTCTCCAGCTCTTGGACATTTCATGATTGGGATCCCCCATCCGTAACCTGGCCGGCAACCATGCCTCTTTCAGGATTCTCATCACCGACAACCTCGATCTCCTGCACTACCTGGTAACCAACAGCCTACCCGGTACTGGCTCATCAACATTTCTGCTTCCGGGAGTTACACGATCCCACTCAGAGCCGGTACCGGCTCACATAACTTGTACCTGGTACCCGCTGACATGAGATGTAACCGGCTACCTGGACTTCTGAAAGACATCGACAGCTCCAGGATCCCACCTGCAGACCCACTGAGTCAGCAACCTGTCAGTCCCGAGGCTCCAAGAAATTTTAAACACCATCTCGCTAAGTCATATATCACCTCGGGACCTTCTGGATTCTCCTCTTCCCGGAGATCCTCGCCAGCCCTATCGACCTGCCAGTGGGACATCCTCTTTGTGGACTCGAGTAAGCCCGCTTGTTCAGGTATCCTTAAGATCCTTGATATCGGCACCTTCACTCGTTGATCTACATAAGCCAGATGCACAACCGGGTATCACCTTCTCCATCACCGGAGACTCATCTCTCCCACGCCTCCCAGCCCAACATCTCTCTCCGGCTCTCGGTCCTTCACCTCATTCCGGTAGCAAGTTTGGCACACCGGTCAAACTCACCAAGTCCCGGAATCGATTTCTCAAGCGGCACCTCTGAGTGACTCATTTCACCAGGTCTCGGTCTCATCCCGCCTAAAATCAATCTAGCTCTCGCTGACTCTTGATACACTTAAAAGCAAGCGCATAATTTAACCCTGAAAATGTCATCGTTAGTATATGGTAAATACGGATCGTTCTAACCGGGGATTGAGGGTACACATGTAATTGCAAAAACAACTAAAATATATAAAGTATTATTTACAAAAATAAAACAAACAAAAGGGGGTTTTAGGATTATTAAATCAAAAATTAAATAAATAAAATAAAGAAAATGTAAAAACATATATACACGGGTGGAACGCAAGTAACAAAGATCAAAACCACAATCATATGAATGAAATCCAATCACAATTCCTATAGTTGATTTTCTATGTCATGAGAAAGAAGTTGACCATGTGAAACGTTAGAAAGCAAACGATTTCCCATTTTTTACTTTCCTTGAATAATTAATCTAAGTGAAAGCACCTAAATCAATCCTATTGAACATGCAATCATAGTCTAGAAAGCTAGCTAATCAAGAACACATTCAACGCATTAAGAACAAAGAAAGGATGTCAACCAAAGTGCACAACCTAGTTATGAATAAGTTCACCTATTTGCAATCCTCTTTAATTGATTTCGACTTTTGTCCAAAGCCTTCACTACTTAAATTAGCTCCAATTACATGCATATATCCTAAGTTGGCACCAAAGAACACAAACATGCAAAAGTTTTCTGTAATCCAAAATCAATAAAGCAATCTCACATAAGCAACATATAAATCAACATAAAGAAATCACAACTTTATTTCAAAACATATAAACGGGCTTTAAACTTTGCCCTTAATGTCATATTAACTAGAATTCATAACTCTACGAATCAAACAAAGGAAAAGAAAAGAAAGTTTGAAATACACCATGAAAGATGGATGACATGGCCTTGAGACGAAGAACTCGAAAATCCTTGAAAGCAAGAAATCTTCTAGGGACGACACAAGGGTGGATGGCAGTTAGGATCTTGATGTATTGCATGACTTCTTCTCCTCCTTGGTTGAGACGCAGAGCTTCTGAAGACTAGAGAATGGAGAGAATTTTTCTAATGTTTATTTTCTAATGGAGAGAGGTGTTGTTGTGGTGTGGTGGTGTAGTGTTGTGTTGTGGTGTGGTGTGTTGGTGCTCCTATTTATAGGAGGTTGACAACTTAGTCTCCAAGTCTTCAAGATTGATCCACACAGCATTAACCAATCAAATAATGTCACGTCAGCTCTGTTGTGCCATCCAATCAATCAAAAAGTTTCAAAATCAATCCCTAATAAATTGTTGCCAAATTTCCCATGATTTAATCTGATTTTATTCACAATTTTCGGCCAAATATCTAGGCATGAACCTAGACAATGTATCCGGACTCATTTTGGACATTTTCTCCCTTAAATCTCTCCATGGCTTTATCCTTAACATCCTCCCCTTGATTTTCTCTTGATTTTCACATTAATACTGCAGATTTTATTCTCAAATTTCAGCCAACATATCTTGAGGGAATGAAGGAACGAATCTGGACTTGTTTTGAGCCTTTTCTTGTTGCACAATCCTATGAAACTCTCCCAAGATTTTCTCAACATAATCTCCTTGATTCTCACATTATCTCCATCATTTCCCATGCAAAAATCAGATTTAATCTCCCATAATATCTCCCACGTCATCTTCAAGCCATGTGGTCTCCTAATGCCTTCAGGTTTCCTAGCCTCATCAGGATTCATGCGTTGACTGGGATTCCTAGTTGGACCAGGAAAATTCCATTTCTTCATTTCAGCTTATTTCCTTGTCATTTATTCCAATGTACCTAGAAAATAAAAACTAAATTAAAATTTATTTATTTAAGGAAATAACTAAGTAAAATATGAGGAAATAACTATTAAAACATCGCATTAAAATGCTCCTATCAACTCTCCCGGTACGTGAACAGTCCACCTCTTGGTACCCGGTCGTTTAAAAAATTAAAAATTAAAAATCTTGGGATAACCAGACAGTTGCTCTGGACAACCGAGAAGCCAGTTTGGAGACCAACCTAGAGAGCATAGGCCACCGGGGATCACCCCAGTAGTTTTCGACCCGATAACACACCAACCTCCATGCCCCAACCATCCGGGTACCCGCCGATCTACGTAATTCAGAATCTTCTTCCTCCGGGTACCCCACTTTGAGCTTTGCCAGAATCCCAGAACTGTGCGTTGCTCCTGGCCGTATACGTCTGCCATGCAAAGCTAAGTCTTCGCACTCACCATTTCTCAAATCTATCAGTTATCATATGTCTGTACATGATGCTGCTCTTTGTGCAATTACTGCCTACTCTATATGCATCGATCTGCTTTCAGGAAACGGATACCCGTGTTCAAATATAGCTGTCATATATGTCTTCTCTCATGAGAATCGAATGTCCACCTTTCATAAACTATTCTTTTCCTGAACTAGACCACCATGTGGTGCACATGCACAGGCTTAAAGGATATAAAATATATGTTTGGACAGATTAGCATGCGGTTCACTTGGAAAAAGTTCGTGTCAAGCACGATATTATAATACCAAATCCAAATATTGCATACTTGCATAAAGTTATGATTCATGGCTTTATATTTGAGGCGTAACTCTGATCTAGAGGTACACATGTCAGGCATGGCTCGCTTAATTCACATACCACATGGACACCACTCATGCCTATCTAGTTCCATTTGAAAACGTTGTGCATGTTAAACATGATATGCTCCCAGTTCTTTTGATTCCATGTGCCCACTGACACTCTTTATTACACATCATTTACTCTCTCTCGGGAACCATTATGTGCATGCACCCCTGCACATTGCAAATAGCTACTCATATTACATTACAAACTATAGTATCACGAGATTGGCGTGTGCTTAGCTCTATTGCTTATTCAAATCATCGAATTCACATGCCTCGCTTATTAACGTCTCCTTGACTAATACACATTTAATCTTGCTGCCATGCATGGTAAGAAGTTCCATAACCATTTCACCCATATCCCACTTAGACTATTGCACAATTCATATATAGATATGAACTATCTTGCATGATCCATGATCAAACTTGATAATGTATGGCACACTTGCTGTATTTTTATGATCTACCACAATTATGCATGCTCAATGTCACACTAGGCTCTAATGGCTGCACATACATTAATTTTGCATAGACTCAGCATGTAGCCAACACCCGGCCACACATGCATTATCTTCATTGTCATAATACTACTCTTGCCATTTAAAATTGTGCATGCAATAACCATTCAAATATGGCTACCCAATTAAATCAAATCATATAAATTGCTAATCACTTCTTTTGTCCTCCGTTTGGAGGAAGCAAATTACTCTAAGCTGGACATCTTCTTTGTGCATACAAGGCCAAGCAAATTATTGACGATCATTCGTCGATCACACGGAACGTCATGCTTGGACAACTTCAACATGATTTGGTATTCGGGTCAATCTTAATTTTCAACTTCTCCAATCGCCAAAAGATAAGTTGTCATTTATACTTTTAAATTTGAGCTAATGTAATGATTTACATGCTTCAAATACCCGTTTCTATAATCTAAGCATGCCTACAAAATGTGATAGTCTCGGTATCATATCTATTATGCCTACGTATTAATGTCATGTTTTATCTAATTGCCCATCAATTAAACTTACTACATGTATGCATGTAACACTAAACAATGTGCGGTACTTAAAATCCTCGCTCCGAGCGCGGTACCCCCAAGGGGTTGACTTGGCTCATAAACTCTCGCAAGAGTACGAATCGTTGTCAAGTAAGGGAAATATTAAAACCTTGATTATCGTACCTCGGGGATTAGATGTTGGACCTAACCGAGATAATTGGCGCTAGAGTGACTCAAAAGCATACAATGAAAAAGTAAAAATAAAAATAAAATAAAGTAAAATAAAATATTCACAAGGCACCAATCCTTGGCAATGCTCGGCTTAGTTAGCTCACACTAAGCCTAATCAAAGCCACTAACTTGTAGCCCAAATGAGTTATGCACAAAGGAAGGTAGAATTTTGTTTCGGAGTTTTTAATTGGGAATTAACTAAATTAAATGCAAACTAAAGTAAAAGCAAACAACTAATTATCAAGCAAGAAATTAAATTTGGATTTTCAAATTAATGGGAATATGGGAGTGTCGGGTGATTCACACTAACTCTCTTACAAATATCGATACCAATTTCACAAATGCATGCATTTCCTATATGTGTTAAGTCCCGTATCTAGTACCGGTCAAGGCTACTAAATCAATTATCCTTTCGCTGTATCGATTATGCCGGTTAGGGCCACAATCAACTCTCTAATTTGGACATTACGCCGGTTAAGGCCGCAATATCCAAAATTAGAGGCCTAGAGAGCAAGATAATAGAGACCCAAGCAAGCTTAGCTACAATTAAGCTAGCTAATGGTTACCACACTTAAATCCTAGATGCAACAAGACCAATAAGTTGTCAATTTATCAATCTATTCATCACAATTGCCCATAACATAATTTCAAAGGGTGACAAAGCCTAGAAACATGCTTCTAAGGACCAATAAATTCGGATTTAAAGCATACACAATGAAAATTGCATTTATTAAAATTAAAGCATTAATATTTATACAAGTTGAGTTAGGGCTTCACAACCCTAACTCCCAAAATTGAACTACTCACAACCCATACAAGAATCCATCAATAAAAGTATATAAAAATTATGAAATAGATAATAAGGAAGAGAGGGGAGAATTAGCTTGGTCTGTCACGCCCCGAATTTCTATTAAAGATATTCGAATCCGAAACGTGAAAACTTAGCCCAATGCTCGAAATTACATAGAAACTTTTTCAATTAAATCTGAGCAACAACAACACGTCAATAAAAACTCGATCACTTAAGTTGAATATCACATCAACAAGTGTTTACAAAACTCGAGAGTACAATATACAAATGTACACGCTCGCTAGGAGCATACCAAAAACAGCAGTGCACAAACAAAAATAGGTTCTGAACCTAACACTGCTGCACCCACGCCCTCGTACTCACCCCTGGTGGTCCTCACCTGCAGGAATAACCGCTACACCATGGAATAGTGCACCGGGATTGCAAACAACAAACCCGGTAAGCTTTTTAAGCTCGTATGAGTAAACTCAATTAAAAACATGTATTCAAAGGCTTCATGTAACCCTCGTGTTACTCCCCTGAAATACAAATAAAGACGTATATTCAAAGGCTTCATGTAACCCTCGTGTTACTCCCCTGAAATACAAATAAAGACGTATATTCAAAGGCTTCATGTAACCCTCGTGTTACTCCCCTGAATATACAATGGCAGACAGACTAGAGCTCTAACTGAATCGTAGCCTGTCACCTCGACCGAGGTTCAAACCTACGATAATGATTGCCTCTGTCACTACTTGTGACCCGGATCCATAGATCCGAAAACATTTAAAGTCCCACATGACTCAAAACTTTAACGAACTCGACTACTCATTCAACACAATTAGCAACAGTTCAAAACGATATTCTGAAAAAATCACAGTTCACGCCAACCAATATATATATTCCACATAAATATATATATACGTAGTCATTCACACAGGAATGACCACTAATACCAACTATAGTTCATATGTATTAAAACCAAGAAATTCATTTTATACTTAAATTCATTTTTTTACCTGTGAGCCGTAGCCCTATGAACCGTAGTCGATCGAGTTCATATTATTTCAAACAAAACTTTATTTTCAAAAACGATTTACAATATCAATCAATTCCGACAATTAAATAACTTGGTTCGTAATTAACCACGTGAGATTTACTCACCTCAAAATCCCGCTGCGTCTTCTCTTACAGCAGATAAGGTAACGAATACGCTCCGTCAGTTACCTAAGTACAATACGATCTTAACTTAGTCCACGAATCGAAAACGATTATATTTTAAACTCCCATTTGCCCTAAAATTCCTAAAGTAATCCCAATTGAGGCGAAACTTCATCCGAGGCCAACCGAGGTCTCCGGAATACTTATACAAACAATATAGCAAAGCAGCAAGTCGATCGGACGGCCGGATCCTCACGGATCAAAAACCGATCGAACCGAAGACCCCAAAACACTAAAATTCATAACTTAATCATGCGATCTCCAAAAATTATGCATTCTACATTGACATGATCGTATCAACATGTAGAACATAAACATGGGCAGAAACTGCCCTAAAGGTCCCCGGAGGTGGCCGGAAAAGATCGCCGGAGTTAGAGGCAGAGCCGCCGCCGACCACCGCCAATGGCGTCGGGGCCAGGCTGCTCCTCTTCGTTTCATCGAGTTGAATGACTTTCCTAACTAGCATGTAAGCTGGAAATGACGGGAAGGGATCGAAATTACCTAGAACAAGTCGAGGTGGCCGGAAAATTTGCAGAAACCGGTGACAATTCCAACGAACGTGAAAACGTCCACCACTCGGCCCGATCCTTCGTAAAGCTTGTTCAGCAGCTCAAGGCGAGTTCAACAAGCCAAAAATCTCAAAGATTGGTGGCCGGAAACTCGAGATATCGACCTTGACTCAAATCTGGGTTTTGGATCGGGTAGCTCCGGCTGCTGCGTCTCGGGGCCGAGATGGGTTGCAAGGCTGCCACTGATCGACGGAGGAGGAAGAGGCGACTCCAGCGCCTGTGGTATCTCGTCCAGAGGTGGCCGGATGGTGGAGATATCACCGAAAAACGGAAATCGGCGATTTCCGATCGGGGAGAGAGAAAAGGGGTCTGACTTTCTAATTTTGGGAAGTTAGGGTTTTCTGAAAATTTTCCAAATTTTCTATTTAACCCAAATGGAAACTTTTTCCGAAGGCCATAACTCCTTCATACAAACTCCAATTTTCGTGTTCCGCATATCCACGAACTCGTATCGACGCGCTCTACAACTTTCGTGAAGGAAGTTTTCACAAAATCGAAACGTACAAAAAGTCAACTCTTGAATCGAAACATTTCGAGCGAATAATAGTTCGAAATATATCTAATTCACGATAAACCAAAAGAACTAAGCATCGAACCCATAATTTGTACTAATTGAGACATTTATTAATTTCAAGAAAAATACGAGAAATTAATACGAAAATCCAGGTCATTACATGGTCACTTCTAGCTATGAGCTAGTATGAATCAAGCAATTTCTTCACCCAACTACCCAAGATGATTTCTTGAGGCCTTGAGTGTCTAATCCCAAGAGATTGAAATTAAAATTGAAGAAGGGAAGAGCAGAGAGTGTGAGGTGATGGGTGAGAGAAAATGGGAAGGAATGATAAATAGTGGGTGCGGCTGTTCAGTGAGTTTCGGCACTGTTGGAGGAGAGGATGGAGAATGGGTTCTGGGGGTCTGCGGCCGTAGAGAAGAAGAAAGAGAAAATGGATCTGGAGAGTAAAATGGATCTGCCCCTCTGCTGCAGGTGAGGAAAAGGTAATTAAATAAATTGGGTGGTCGGCCCCTGTATCATGTGTGAAAAGATGGATAAGGCCTTGTGCTCTTGTGGTCTTAGTGGCACGTGTCGGTTAGGAAAGAAAGAATGAAACTGATGCTGTGTGCGTGAAAGAGAAAAGGATGAGGGATTGGCTGCCACGTGTCAAGCTTGGATTGGTGCCTACCAATTAAACCAATCTGCACGTGCATGGTTTTATTAATTAACCAATAGTTAGGTTAATTAAATTGGGCAATTAAACCAATTAAGCCACTTGATTAATAAACTAAGCTCCTTTTTCTTCCATATTTGATTGACCATAATTGACCGATGCTCTACTATTTTGTTCTTTTGTCGAAATACTCCAATTTGCTTTATATTCGCGTTATTTTCTCTCGATTTTCACAACTCCGCTTATTACCTACAAATTAAATAAAAGTGGATTAATTACATAATAATTGACTTGAGGATTTGCTTATTTATAGTGTTTTAGATATAATTACACGCATATAAATGCGTATAATCACACCCCCACACTTGAACTTTGCTTGTCCCCAAGCAAACTAAATGTAAATTAATAACCGAAAATCAATTAACTCAAAAACAAATAAAGTGCGGTATTAGCCTTTCCAACCATAATCCTCGGAGAACTAATTATGTAGATGACCATGAAGTAGGTATAAGCACAACATAAGATTTTCAAATTTGTAAGGCAATTAAGATGCACATGCGAGAAATGCTTAAGTATATGCATGTGTTGACCACGTGTCAAATCAATCCACCACAATCAAATAGGCATATAGAAGACTCGACATAACCCACTAAACTCACATAGGTTCACTAAATATTTCCGCTCAAGTGTTTAGAGGCTATATGTGTTTCACTCAAAAGCAATTTCACAACACGCGCTGCCATATGCTTGCTCTTCGATCTCATCTCCGCTAGGTAGCTCACAACATTCAAGATTAAGAGGTCTTTTATTTGGTTGTAATGGGGCTTAGGGCAAGTGGCTAATAGAAATGAAGGATAGGGAAAGACAAAGTCCATGGAAATCAATGGAGCAACTCTCTCTCTTGTAGAGATATGAGACTTTTGCTTTCGAATGCTAAATCACTCACTCTAAAACCCAATGTACAAACCACTATACTACGTAATACTCTTTTTTTCTTTACACAACTTTCTTCTTCTTCTTTTTTTTTCTCTTTTTTTTTTTTCTTCTACTTTTATTTTCCTTGAACTTTATTTCTATTTTCACAAACTCTTTTTTTTTTTTTTTTTAGAACTTTCTTTTCTATACAAATCACTCACCCCCACACTTATTCTTTTGTAACCTCACACTTTTGACTTTTTCTTTCTTTTGAAGCACTCAAACATAAAGTCATTCTCTCGAATCGCTTCACCAACTACCACGGAAGGGTAGGATAAAAGTGTATAGGCTAGGTAGGAATTTGTGGTGGTAATGAACAAAAAGGCTAATTATATAAATAGGCTCAAAGTGGCAATCTAATGGTAAATATTTTTGGGCACATGCTTCTTTGGCCATGGTGGTATATAGTCCTAATGCCTCCATCCTTTCTATCATGTCGCAAGCTAAAAGTAGTCTCGAGAGGTCTCAAGCAAGTTCTAGATACGCAATGTCATGAAATTGTACACACATGAAAGAATAAGTGAATGAACGATGCATACACTATAGATATAGGCACAAAAGCTCACAAATAAGGGTATGCAAGTCAATCAAATCATCTATATGCTTCTCTAATTATGATGAACCAACCTAACCTTAGGCTATGTGCACACATATAATCAAGCATAGATCACATATACACTTAATCACAAAACAAATTCAAAGTCCTAGATCATGCTTAATCTATTCACAATCATAACAAGTTAAGTCCATAGTTCGTCATTGGGGTTGGAAAAGGCATTAACCACTAAAATAAAATTACAAAAAACTAATCTTTTTTTCTTTTTTTTCCTTTTTTTTGATATAGGGCCACCCGAGCCCTCACCCCCACACTTAAAACCAACATTGTCCTCAATGTTGTAAAGTGAGCTCAAAAGCTAAAATCCGTGTCGGATTTAGGCATGAGAGTGAAATTCGGGCGAATGCACAAAAATTAACTATGAAAATGAAAATCTAAATGAGGAGAAAAGATATGGAAAACCCCCTTTGTCGACACCTCCATTGCTCATGACCTTTGGAGAAGACCAATATGAGACACCAACCTCAAGGCACAAAGCCTTGACTTCCTTTCGTGTGCTCCATAATAGCTCAAGGTTCTCATAAAATGATCGACTCAATTTTGAACATCGAATGTCCTAGAGCAATGCGTCACCCAATAGGCCACTTCAAAGAATAAGGACATAGGTCCTCCATTAAGCTCATAGCCTTGATCACATCAATCCACAACCCAAAATTGTCATCCATGACCTCCACATAAGAATTGTAGCTCAAAATATCTCCTTATTATCCACACCTCAAGCACCTCCCAACCTCCCAACCTCCCAAAAATGATAAGAACGAAACTACAACAAACTACCACAAACAAAGAAAACATCACAAGTATTGCTAGGGTTGCCTCCCTAGCGAGCGCTTTGTTTAAGGACTTCATTGCAGGTCCATAGAGTTTTTCATTATTCAAGAAGCATCATCGAGGTAAGTTACCGCATGATGAGAATCAAAAGTGGAGTCTTGATAAGTCGGTGCCCATTCACCTTGAAAGTTCTCCCATCATTCAAATTTCTTACTTCAATAGCACCATGAGGGAACACTTCCACTACTTCATAGGGTCCACTCCATCTTAATTTCAATTTTCCGGGAAAGAGACGAAGTTTAGAGTTGTATAGGAGAACCTTTTGTTTGGGCTCAAAGGCCTTCTTCACCAATTTTCGATCATGTAGCTCCTTTGTCTTCTCCTTAAACAATTTGGCACTTTCATACGCCTCCTCCCAAATTTCCTCTAACTCACAAAGGTCAAGTTTCTGCTTGTCACCACTAGCTTCCAAGTCAAAATTCAAAAATTTGATAGCCCACCAAGCTTTGTACTCAAGCTCAACCGGAAGATGACAATTCTTTCCATAGCATAAGCGAAAGGGAGACATGCCAATAGGAGTCTTATATGCGGTCTGATAGGCCCATAATGCATCATCAAGCTTAATAGCCCAATCCTTTCTAGAAGAGTTGACCGTATTTTCCAAAATTTTCTTAATCTCCCTATTTGACACCTCTACTTGACCGGAAGTTTGAGGGTGGTAAGGTGTGGAAACCTTATGCTTAACCCCATATTTCCCCAACAAAGCATCAAAAGTCCGGTTGATAAAATGTGTGCCACCATCACTAATAATAATCCTAGGAGTCCCGAATCGAGGGAAAATGTGCTCTTTCAAGAACTTGGTGACTACCTTAGAATCATTCTTCCGTGTGGCTTAGCTTCAACCCACTTCGAAACATAATCAACCGCGACTATGATATACTCATTCCCATGAGATTTTGGAAATGGTCCCATAAAGTCTATGCCCCAACAATCAAAAATCTCAACCTCCATAATGTTAGTGAGAGGCATTTGGTCCTTGGAGGATATATTCCCGGTCCTCTGGCATCCATCACATTGAAGCACAAAAGAATGACAATCTCGAAACAAAGTAGGCCAAAAGAAACCGGATTGAAGGATCTTGAAAGCTGTCCTCTTTCCACCAAAATGTCCTCCACATAGAGATGAGCGACACAATGAAATAATCTCAGGGGCCTCCCATTTGAGGAATACAACGTCTAATCACCTGATCTTTACCTACCTTCCACAATTACGGGTCATCCCAAATATATGACCAAGCATCTATAAGAAACTTCTTCCTAGCCTGTGCATCATAGTTATCCGGAATAAAAGTACAATTGCTAGCCCAATAGTTCACAATGTCTACAAACCAAGGCATCTTAGTGTCTACATGAAATAAGTACTCATCGGGAAAATGCTCAGTCAATGGTATATCAGAAGAGTCTCTACCAAACTCAAGTCTAGACAAATGATCTGCAACAAGATTATCTCGACCCGGCTTATCCTTGATCTCTATATCAAACTCCTGGAGTAATAACACCCAACGAATCAAACGGGGCTTGGCATCCTTCTTGCTCAATAAATATCTCAATGCCACATGATCCGTGTGAACAATCACCTTACTCCCCAGAAGATAACTCCAAAACTTCTCTAATGCAAAGATAATATCAAGGAGCTCCTTCTCGGTAGTAGTGTAGTGGACTTGTGCATAATTCAAAGTTCGAGAAGCATAATAAATCACATGGAGTGTTTTCTCAATCCTTTGACCCAAAATAGCACCCATAGAAAAATCTGAAGCATCACACATCAACTCAAATGGTCTAGTCCAATCAGGTGCAATCATGATAGGTGCATGGGTCAACTTCTCCTTAAGTAGCTCAAAAGCCTGTAAGCACTCTGAAGTGAACTCAAATGGCACGTCCTTGCTTAGCAAGTCACACAATGGTTTGGTGATCCGAGAGAAATCCTGAATAAAACGTCTATAAAAGCCTGCATGCCCAAGGAAACTCCTAACTCCTTTCACATTCTTCGGTGGTGGTAAACTAGAAATCAACTCAATCTTTGCCTTATCCACCTCAATGCCACGTGATGAAACTACATGCCCTAACACAATACCCTCATCCACCATAAAGTGGCACTTCTCCCAATTGAGGACCAAATTGGTCTCCTCACACCGTTCTAGAACAAGGGTTAAGTGTCGAAGACAATCATCAAAGGAATCACCATGAATCGAGAAATCATCCATAAATATCTCCATAAAGTGCTCAGTCATGTCATGGAACAATGCCATCATACACCTCTGAAAAGTGGCGGGTGCATTACAAAGTCCAAAATGCATCCTCCTATACTCAAAAGTACCAAACGGGCATGTGAAAGCAGTCTTCTCCTGGTCTTCCTTAGCAATTGCAATCTGATTATACCCCGAATAGCCATTTAGGAAACAATAATGGTTATGACCTGCTAATCTCTCCAGCATGTGATCAATGAAAGGTAGTGGAAAGTGATCCTTCCTTGCAGCTCCATTAAGCTTCCTATAATCAATACAAACCCTCCATCCATTCTGAACTCGCTGTGGCACATCTTCACCCTTCTCATTATGCACTACTGTAATTTCTCCCTTCTTGGGGACAACCTAAATTGGTGAAACCCACGGTGAATCAGAAATTGGGAAAATGACTCCAACATCTAGAAACTTAATAATCTCCTTCTTCACTACCTCCATCATGGGAGGATTCAACCTCCTCTGAGCTTCCCGAGTGGGCTTACACCCCTCCTTTAAATAAATGTGATGCTGACACTTGGATGGACTAATGCCTTTGATATCGGCAATGGTCCAACCAATAGCTCTCTTATGCTCACGTAACACCCTTAGAAGCTTATCTTCCTCAACTTTACTCAACTTCGACGAGTTAATCACAGGTAATGTACTCATCTCTCCTAAAAATGCATATCTCAATGTCGAAGGTAAAGTCTTCAGCTCCACATCTGGTGGTATCTCATATGAAGGAATAGGTTGTGTACTAGAGGGAGGTAAAGGTAAAACTGGTGTAACACGTCTAGGAACATATGGTCTCAAAGCCTCCAAATGTGCAATAGCCTCAATGTGCTCCTCACTCTCAAATTTAGTTCCACCTTGAGCAATACAAGTCTCCATGTAATCAGTCGATGAATGCTCAATAAAGTTCTTCCCAACAATATCATCCATAACATCAATCCGAAAGCACTCATCAAGATGATATAATGGACTCCTCATAGCGTCGAAAATACGAAACCCAATAGTAGTGTCAAAGACTGTCATGGTGAGTAAACCCTTTTGAACATCAATCTTCACCCCGGCGGTCGCCATAAAAGCTCTACCAAAAATGATAGGTAACTCATCATCATCATCTTCACAAGAAGGAGAGTTCATATCAAGTACTACAAAATCAGTCGGCACATAAAGCTCATCTACCTTGACAAGAACATCCTCCACCACTCCACGAGGGTACTTAATTCTCCTATCCGCCATCTTAAGCTTAATTTTCAAAGGCTTAATTGGCTCCAATGACAAAGTCTTGTACAAATCATATGCATAAGGTTGATACTAGTCCCCAAGTCCAATAATGCACGATCAAAGTTTCGTGACCCAATGGTACATGGAATAGTAAAAGATTCGGGGTCACTAAGCTTACGAGGCAACCTCCTTTGAAGCACAGCCGACACTTGCTCACTTAAGTATATATCTTCATTCTCCACAAACTTTCTCTTATTAGTGCACATGTCCTTCAAGCATTTTGCATAGGCCGGTACTTGCTTAATGGCATCAAGTAATGGGATATTGATGTTAACTGACTTGAATAGCTCAATGAACTCTTGCTTTTGTGTCTCCTTCCGCTTCTTTTGATCTTGAGCCCTCTTAACTTGTGGATAGGGAAGTCTAGGCTCCGATGAGTTCAAATCATGAGGTGGAGAAAAAGTGAGACTCCCTCTTGAACCCCTAAGGGTGGTAACTGTCCCACTAGGGTTCTTAGCCCTCAAGGCCTCGCCTAGTGTAGAATGGATCAGTCTACTCCTATCCCTAGAATCCAAAGGTACATGAGAATAGTCTTCCTCCTTATTACTTCCCCCCCGATGCTCACTAGATAATGAAATAGGCGATGAACCATTATAACTCAAACCCGAGGATGAACCATGTGTATCAATAGAAGTAGATGAAGTAGCTTCCGCCTTATTTCTCCCCCCCCCTCTTGATAAAGATCCCTAGGTGATGATAAAGGAGTAGTGGGGCCAAAATGCACATGCTTAGGTGGTGCGGATGAAGAATTAGATGCTTGAGACTTTGAAGATGTAGAATGAGATAAAGAGGTCTTCCTTCCTCGTGCACCTTCGGGAAGTACATTTTCTTCCTCCCCGGCTTCCTTATCCAGCCTCTTATTTCTTCCTTTTGTATACAAAGTCACATCACCCACTCCAATTCCCGGGGGTACATTTTCTTCCCCCAGGTTCCCATCATCCTTTGAAATAAAAGTACTATGCATATGCACATTATCATTAGCAACATGACCAAGAGGTACATTTTCTTCCCCCTTGGCTCCATATGAATGCAACAAATTATCATTATCACTATCAATGCAATTTTCTACTAACACATGATCATCATCATTAGAATATGAAAGTGAAGAATGGGAATCATGTATAGGGGTGGAAACATGTGTATCATAAGAATGTGATGTGGGGTTAGTGGGAGCATACATGTCATCATGCACATTCAAAGGGGAGTTAGAAGATTTAGGCATACGTACCTTATTGTCATAAACCCTCCCACTTCGAAGTGTAGTAATAGCCTTAGCTTGCTCATGTCTCAGATTTTGATTCGGTTGTGTAGGTAATGCACCATGTGGACGTGCTCCAAGCTCTTTAGCTAATTGTCCCATTTGGACCTCTAATTTTCCTACACATTGTGCAAGCGAACTTTGACCTTGAGCAAGAATATTAAGAGTTTGATCGGTCTTCGCTTGGCTTTGTGTAAGAGAAGTATGACTTTGGGCTAGGGCAACCAATATATCATCCATATGAGACTTCTTTGGTTCCGGTTGTGGTGCTTGCCTATTTTGAAATCCGGGAGGAGCATTTTGTGTAGGATTGGCACCTCCAAATGAATGGGAACTTTGACCAAACCCTTGAGTATCATGTGAGGTTCCTCCATAAACATTTGGAGCACCAAAAGATGGCCCTTGGCCTTGAGAATTGTAACTAGATGCTTGCTGCCCATAATGATTTTGTCCACCAAATTGTGTGTTTCCATGACCGTGGGGACTAAAAGATGAAGAATTGGGGCCTTGACTCCCTCCATATGAGTGAGAACCACCTTGGTGTGCATTAGAGGACCCTCCACCATCTCTTCATGAGAAATTTGGGTGGTTACGCCAACCCGGATTATATGTAGTAGAATAAGGATCATTTCTTGGTGGCCTTTGATAAGAATTAATAGCTCTAACTTGCTCCTCAACAAATTCCAGAAATTGTGAAGCCAAGTGACAATCATGAGTAGAATGATTAGGGGACTCACAAATCAAGCAAAGATGTGAAGAAGTAACACTCTTGACATGTGAAGAAGACGAACCACTACCCTTTTGCGCTTGAAGAAGTATATCAAATTTCTTGTCAATCTTTGCTTCGAGCCTCTTAAGTTTGGAATTCATAACTCCATCATCTTTATCAATATGAGAAACATCATACACACCTCTACCACGAGGCTCCATATCAACTCGGCCTCTAGTACCATATGCATGTAAATCTCGGCCTCTAGATGTAGTGTGGTCATCTCTACCTCCTCTTCTCCTTTGATGATTATCCCATTGACCGGATTGGGTAGCCACTTCCTCACAAATATCCCAAGCGGCATTAGGACCTTTCTTAAGAAAATTTCCACCCGATGCATTGTCCAATCTCCTTCTATCATCAATAATCAACCCATTGTAGAAAGATTCACAAAGAAGCCACTTGGTGAGTCCATGATGAGGGCAACCTAACTCAATATCTTTGAAGCGCTCCCATGCATCATAAAAAGTCTCATTATCCTCTTTAAAGAATTTGGTCAAGCTATCCCTCATATAAGTAGTCCGATGATGTGGATAATATGCATTCAAGAACACTCTTTGCATATCGGCCCAAGAGAGAATGGATCTTGGCTTGAGCTTATGAAACCATGTGCGTGCTTGATCTTTCAAAGAAAATGAGAATAATCGAAGCTTCAAACCCTCCAAAGTTAATCCTCCCAAGTGCATAGTGGAACATATGGCATCAAACTCAATTATATGATCATAGGGCCTCTCACTAGCCATGCCATGGAAAGTAGGGAGAATAGACAACATGTTAGGCTTGATCTCAAAGTTGGCATTTGTCGGAGGAAGCACAATGAAAGTTTACAATGCTAGGACATGAATAATGGCTCAATGGAATCTCCTCCTCATCTTGTGGTCCTTGACGCTCGTGACCCATATCTACTACTCGAATAGGAGACCTAGAAGGTGCTTGTGAGCGATGTCTTTTGAGCGATGTCTTGGTCTCCTAACTCTCCTTGTTGGTCTTCCTCTAAGTAGTCTTTGCAAAACACAACCACTTCTCAAATTGATAGGTAGTAGAGTGTCACTCATATACCTACGAAGGATAAATAAGAAATCGAGTATCTCAATAACAAAAATATAAGCAAGATAAGCACCAATTCAACCCACAAAAAATTGATGAATAATTAGAGGGGTGAAGAGAGAATTAAACACAAGTAGTACTAAATTTTACTAAACTAACCAACGAGATGAAAAATCAAAATAAAAAAAATAACAACTAAACAAAGAAACAAGAGATAAAAAGAAAAATAAAAATAAAAGTATGCTAAAAGTGACCCAAAATGCCAATTACCAAGGGATTAAGATCCGAAGACCCTAATCCCCGGAAAAGGCGCCATTGACTTGGCTCATAAACTCTCACAAGAGTACCAATCGTTGTCAAGTAAGGGAAATATTAAAATCTTGATTATCGTACCTCGGGGATTAGGTGTTGGACCTAACCGAGGTAATTGGCGCTAGAGTGACTCAAAAGAATACAATGAAAAGTAAAAATAAAAATAAAATAAAGTAGAATAAAATATTCACAAGGCACCAAGCCTCGGCAATGCTCAGCTTAGCTCACACTAAGCCTAATCAAAGCCACTAACTTGTAGCCCAAATGAGTTATGCACAAAGGAAGATAGAATTTTGTTTTGGAGTTTTAATTGGGAATTAACTAAATTAAATGCGAACTAAAGTAAAAGCAAACAACAAATTATCAAGCAAGAAATTAAATTTGGATTTTCAAATTAATGGGAATATGGGAGTGTCGGGTGATTCACACTAACTCTCTTGCAAATATCAATACTAATTTCACAAATGCATGCATTTCCTATATGTGTTAAGTCCCGTATCTAGTACCAGTCAAGGCTACTAAACCAATTATCCTTTCGGTGTATCGATTATGCCGGTTAGGGCCACAATCAACTCTCTAATTTGGGGATTACGCCGGTTAAGGCCGCAATATCCAAAATTAGCGGCCTAGAGAGCAAGATAATAGAGACCCAAGCAAGCTTAGCTACAATTAAGCTAGCTAATGGTTACCACACTTAAATCCTAGATGCAACAAGACCAATAAGTTGTCAATTTATCAATCTATTCATCACAATTGCCCACAACATAATTTCAAAGGGTGACAAAGCCTAGAAACATGCTTCTAAGGACCAATAAATTCGGATTTAAAGCATACACAATGAAAATTGCATTTATTAAAATTAAAGCATCAATATTTATACAAGTTGAGTTAAGGCTTCACAACCCTAACTCCCAAAATTGAACTACTCACAACCCATACAAGAATCCATCAATAAAAGTATATAAAAATTATGAAATAGATAATAAGGAAGAGATGGGAGAGTTAGCTTGGTCACTTCTACCTATGAGCTAGTATGAATCAAGCAATTTCTTCACCCAACTACCCAAATTAAGGTGTGGTACTCTTGATGATGATTTCTTGAGGCCTTGAGTGTCTAATCCCAAGAGATTGAAATTAAAAATGAAGAAGGGAAGACGAGAGAGTGTGAGGTGATGGGTGAGAGAAAATGGGAAGGAATGATAAATAGTGGGTGCGGTTGTTCAGTGAGTTTCGGCACTGTTGGAGGAGAGGATGGAGAATGGGTTCTGGGGGTCTGCGACCGTAGAGAAGAAGAAAGAGAAAATGGATCTGGAGAGTAATGTTTCATATAATGTTTTGTGCCATTGGCGAGGATTTTCAACAAGCATCTTCTTTAGGAGGGTGATAATAATCTTATTGCTGGCCTCCGCTTGACCGTTGGATTGAGTGTAGTAGGGTGTGCTATGGATAAATTGGATGCCAAAGTCGTTGACAAGCTACTCTACATCGCCACCCATAAATGCTGCCCCCTATGTGATACCAACACTTCAGGAATGCCAAACCTGCAAATAATATTTTGAAAGATGAATTGGCGAATGGTCGAGCAGGAGGCTGCCTTCAAAGGCTCCGCTTCCACCCACTTGGTGAAGAAGTCAGTAGCAACGATGATGAACTTGTGTTGGAGTGAGGAATGAGGCTGAATCATTCCAATCAAGTCCAAAGCCCAGCCTCACGCAGGCCAAGGTTTAATAATATGTTGCATGGGAATATTGGGGACATGCTGGACTGGTCCATGAGCCTGACAATCTTGGCAGCCTTTCGCAAAGGCGATACAGCCCTTCAAAATGCTGGGCCAATAATACCCATGTCTCCGGATGAGCCAGTGCATCTTTGAACCCGCTTGATGGGCTTCACAGACGCCTATATGTGCTTCGCGCATTAATCGTTTAGCTTTGCAGCCATAGATACACGTGAAGTCGGCGCCATCTTCGCCACGTTGTCACAGCTCATCACCTCTAAGTAAGTAATTTAAAGCAAGAAAACGGATTTTCCTGTCTGCAGTGGGGTCTGGTTGCTTGAGGTAATCTATCAAAGGGATGTGCCAATCTACATCAATAGGCTCTAGGACCACGACGACCGGATCGTCAGGCGGGTCAGGTCACACAAGCCACGAAGGCAGCGTGCGTCGCTCAACCTTTAGAATGCGCTCGCGAACCCCATATTTCAATGTAATTCCTGTAGCCAGTTAGGCGAGTTCATTAGTCGCGAAGTTACGCTCGTGAGGAATGTACTCCAAACCCACGTCATCAAATTGGTCCAGGAGTGCAACAGCGCGATTCACATATGGTACGAGCAAGCAGCTTACACACCTGTACTTCTCATGAAGCTGATTGATCACGAGTAAAGAGTCATCGCATACCGGATGTCTCTCACTCCTAGATCCAGTAATACCTCTAAGCCAAAAATGAGGGCCTCATACTCAGCTTGGTTATTGGTGCACTTAAACTCCAACTAGAAAGAATATGAAAAACGATCGCCTGCTGGGTTTTCCAGAACCACCCCTGCCCCTGCTAGTGTTTCTTTTCTTGAGCCATCAAAAAACAATACCCAGGGTTGAAGGGAAACTGTGGCTTGATACCATACAACATATTCTGGAATGCGCGCCAAATCATGTCGAGTTGTGGTGGCGGTCGCTATCTCTAACTCTTTTACTGTGGGGACATCCAACATAGGCTGATGTGCTAAGAAGTCTGCAATGGCCTGTCCCTTTACTGCTTTATGTGGAACGTTTTATAGCGAGAATTCGGATAAGGCCAGCACCCACTTGCCAATGCGACCTCTCAGAATAGGTCTCGACAGCATATACTTAACCAGGTCGGTTTGAGTAATGATGCAAGTAGTAAAGGATAACATGTAGTGCCGTAACTTGCATGCTGAGAAGTATAGTGTAAGACACAGCTTTTCCATTGGAGTGTACCTTGTTTTGCAATCTGTAAGTGTCCTACTGAGGTAAAAGATGGCATGTTCGACGCCTTCCTCGTCATCTTGAGCGAGAAGGCTACCAATGGAAGCCTCAGCTGCTGAAATATACAGTTTCAATGGAAATCCAGCTCTAGGTGGAACAAGTACTGGCGGGGTTGCCAAATAGGCCTTAATTTTGTCAAAAGCCTCTTGATGTTTAGGTTCCCATACAAACTCATTCTGTCCCTACAACTTTAGCAGTGGGGAAAAGGGCTGGATTTTACCTGCAGAGTTAGAGATGAAACGTCTTAGAAAATTGATCTTACCCAGCAATCACTGTAGCTCCCTCTTTGTTTGCTGGAGAGATGCGTTGATAACTGCGCTTGCCTTATCCTTAGGGACCTCAATTCCTCTCTGGTGGACTATAAATCCTAGAAAGTCACCTACCTGAACTCCAAAAAGGCATTTGGCGGGATTCATCTTGAGCTTGTGTTGCAGCATGCGCTCGAAGACCTTTCTAAGATCTACGATATGGTCTCCTCTCTTCTTAGACTTCATGACCATGTCATCAATGTAAACCTTTAAAATTTTCCCAATGATGTCATGGAAGATCAGGTTCATGGCTCTCTGATACGTTGCCCAACATTCTTTAGTCCAAAAGGCATGACCACATATTCAAAAACACCCGTGAACCCTGGGCAACAGAACGCGGTCTTGTGTCTGTCTTCCTCTGCGACCAGAATCTGGTGATACCCTGCAGTTCTGTCCATGAAGGACAACAGTTCATGTCCCGCTACTGCGTCTACCAGCATATCCGCGACCGGCATGGGGTAGACGTCTTTAGCCTTAGTGACATTAAGGTCTCTGTAGTCCACGCAGACCCTCATCTTACCATTCTTCTTGCGGACTGGCACTATGTTGGATAGCCACTGATTGTATTTGGCTACCCTGATGATGCCTAACTTGTGCATTTTTTCAACTTCCTCTTTGACCAGGACTTGGGTCTCAGAGTTTATTCTTCACGGCTCTTGCTTCACAGACCTCTTGTCAGGGAGTGTTGGCAGCTGATGGCATACCAAATCCGATGACAGGCCTGTCATGTCTTCATATTTCTCCGCGAAGCAGTCTTTGAATTCCAGTAATAAGTCAATGAGCCTCTATTTTTCGCTAGGCTCTAAATAAGCGCTAATAGCCACTTCCATAGGCTCATCTACTGTTCCAAGATTGACCTTCTCGGTAGGGTTCCTAACCTTAGGAGGGGTATCATCCAGCGTTATCGGAGCCAACTGAATCCTCTCTTCGTTTTCTTTTTCTTGGTCAGAGAACTCCTCGTTGACAATTTCCAAGGTCGCGGTTCAATCATATGCCTCTTTTTCCACCAGGTATGAGGATAGTCTTTTGTACAGCGAGTGGAAGGCCTCTATTCCTTCCTTTGGAAGGTCATAATCCATTAATCGTTTAAGGTTTTGGGCACAGCGTAGCCAGGCCTTCCTTTGCTAGCGTGAGTCCCCACTGTGCCAATTCAGAGGCTGTCACCCTTGTGGGGCCGCCTTTGTCATCGATGCCACTGACCTGCAATGGAGTAATAAGCTCCAAGTAGTACCTGGCATCTACATAATTCGTGGAAATAGAGAACGGGCGAGGACCCGCTTTAATCACCTCAGCTTTATCTGTTACCCAGTTCCACATAATCAGTTCCTGATGAAGAGTTGATGGAACACAGTAACTCTGGTGGATCCAATCCCTGCCTAGAATGGCGCTGTAAACGGTGTAGCAGTTTGTTACGAAGAAAGCATAAATGCCTTCTGTGAGGCCTACCTTGATACGCAGGAACAATAAGCCCAATGTTTTCGTTACAGTCCCGCGAAGTTCCTGAGCGTGAGGGACGTAGACTGGATCTTTTCTTTCTTGATCCGAAGCAAATGCATGGTTCTTGTTGTGATGACATTGACCGCGGCTCTAGTATCAACCATGATTTTGCTAACATTGGTACCAACAATCTCCGCTGTGATATATAGAGGCCTCATGTGTTAGACCATAGCTGGGGTTGGCCTTGTAAAGCTCATGAAGAAATCCTTGCTGTTGGCATCGTCTATTTCCAGAAACATAGCCTCCCCAATAGGTGTCGTTGCTCTGAAGTAATCTGCAGAGGCTGTTCACTGTTCTCTTCAGTTTCAACACATTCTTGCGTGGCAACTGGTAGTGCGTACTTCGCCGGAAGCACATACACCATGTTACAAGAGGTATCTAGCACTTCTGTCTCGTCCATCTCCTCGTCCAGGTTGAGTTTGGTTTCATCAGCTGGTATATCAGTGTTGAATTGTTTGACCAACGAAGCAACTAACGACTCCTCTAAGAGGCCTTTTACCTGGCACTGCTTGTGCTCCTGAGTCGTGGCAATCTGCTTTGGTGAGTCCGACCTGTGTCTCTCCGTTGGGTTCTCCTTTGGGGGAGTGACTACCAGACTTTGAACCTTTTTAGGTCTCCACTGTAATGCATCAACAGTGTTGCCACTACCCCCTAGTCTCCCAAAAACTGAGGGTTTGGATTCTGGCTCCTCGCGAAACAACCTGCGCTTGACATGGGGCCGCCTAGTGGATGAGCTTTCATTCCTAGCGGGTGGAGGTGTTCTTTCTTCCGTGATCTTGTAGAAAAAATTAGGCTTAGAAGCTCCTGACTCTGAGCGTGCTTGCTTCTGAAAGTAGTGGGGAGCCACTAATGGCTTAGCGGCTAGTGCCTCCATCTCCCTCTGGTATTGCTTAGGTGATTTGATCAATTGCGAAGGTTTAATCAGGCCTTGATCGAGAGCTTCTAGTGTCCGCTTGGCCTCTCCAAACCTTCGTTGTAACTTCCTTTTCTTGGAAAGGCTAATCTCCACCGCTTTCCCCTTCACTCTAGTATACCATTTTCCTTCCTTGATGGAAGACGTTGAAGAAGGTGGAGTGTACGGTTTGGTCAAGATATCTTTGTGTTCATTCCTAGCCTTGTCATCTCGCTTCTGTTCTGCTGCAGCTGCCTTTAGCTTTTTGAACAAGTTGGAGTCCCTTGGGCATGACGGTGACTCAATTTTTTCTCTTGCTCTTGGACTCGATGGTTGATAGTTTCACGATGGTAAGGCTCACTTGATTGGCGGGAACGAACCGAAACGAAATGTCTACTCGACTTCTTCATGTGACACTTGGATGCCACATTCTTCCTTGCATCGCGAACAAATAAGGACCACTGGTGAGGCTTCACTGACCGATTTAGCTTTCTTCTTCGCAAGGGTCTCGTCCCCTTCAATCCTCTCTTCCCGCCCCTTTGTGGTCAGATCCAAGGTTGGCCTTCTTTGGATCTTCTTGGTCCAGTTTACTTCAACCATGTTGATCTCGGTGTCCGGGAAAGAGTTCAGGTCTACTAGCGCTGCCGCGGCCATCGGAGCTTCCACCTGCAGACTACCATTATTGAGCCATACTTGAATTTGGTCCTTTAACTTCACATAGTCAGCCGTGTTATGGTTCTACAGATTGTGGAATCTGCAGTACTTCTTTCCTTTCAGCTGATCTGGACGAGGAAAAGGTCCAAAGTCTGTCATCATCTCATCTAAAATCTCATGTGCCTTATTGGCATCATATGTATATGTCGCAAATTCAGGTTTGGTGAAGGCCGCAGATTTGAGTTTGACAGGCTCCTTAGATATCTTCAATTGCTTGAGAGCTGAGCTTTTCCTTCCTGTCAGTTCAAATGCAGAGACATCATTATCCTTTTCATCATCTCCTTCCTAGCAAACTTCTTCCCCCTGAAGATGGTAGTATGGATCATAGGAAGTTGGCTGGAAGTGCAAAGCAGCCACTGTACGATGCTTTCCTGGGACATATGTCCCTTTGGACGCATTTTTCCTAGCATCAGTTTCTCTGAGAAGATGCTCAAAGCTACCGACCTCTGTGATAAGCTCTCCTATTGATTGGATCATGCTGCCATGTTGCTTCTTTCGTTGGCTAGGCCCCAAACCTTTGATTGCCAATTTAACCAACTCTCTTTCAGGCAATATCATGCTCAATTTGGCCTTCTGGATCTGGAACCGTTGGAGATAAGAGACAGCGGACTCGGTGGGCTGTTGGGCCATCTAGGTGAGAGAGGCTAAGTCAACCTCAGGCTCAATAGCTCCAAAAGTCTCTCGAAAGAGCTTCTCCATGGCTGACCAATCAACCACTGACCTTGATCGCAGTTTAGAAAACCATCTAAAAGCCGCGCCAGATAGAGAAGTGCCAAAGATCCTGCACTTGAGGATGTCATCATTCTGGTACTGGCCGCACTGTACCTCAAACCTGGCCAGATGGGTTACCGCCTCCTCAGTATCTTCTCCTGAAAAAGTAGATAATATGATATTTTTATAGCCTCTGGGAAAAGACGCGAGCATTATATGCGGCGGGAATGGTCCTTCATAAAATCCATCTAGGTGGGCCCTAGGATTAGCCAGCCTAATCATCTCCTCAACCTCTTCCCGTCTCACATAGCCCAGAAGGAGGGGAGGTATGGCCACGTTCTGGCGAGCATTTTGTAGGGGTGTAGCCTGGCTAATGGCTATTGTGCCTTCCCCTAGGCGAATTGTCTGGGGAATAGTGGATGGATGCAATGTCATAGCTGGTACGGCCACATCCTTTACCAAGGCCGTTATTTTGATCGGAGTGCCAGTCTGGTCAATACCATAATAATTCCCTGGAAGCTCTTCTTCTCCGCCCAGTCACTGTCGTATTGCGTAAATGTAGCAGGATCCGGGAGAGTGCTTTCCCCTGTCTTATGAGTCTTACTCTTTTGTGCAAGAGTTGGAGTGGCCTTGCTATCACCAATTACCAGGGCTTTGTCCTTTTTTTTGTTGCTGAGGTGGAGGCGGCTGCAGCTGGTGTGATGGTATTGCCGCTAATTTTCTCCCGAGCATTAGGAGGTATGTATTTGCCTGTACCTGAAGGTTGTCCAAGTGAGCCAAGAATGGCTTTAGGATCCCCTAAAGCCTTATTTAGCACTTCCTTAGCCTGGTCCAACCCAGCTCTCTGCATGGTAACTTGGGTCGCAAGATTGGACCCCTCGTTTCGAAGTACTGCCAGCTCTGCCACAGTATGCTTGGCCTGGTTAGCTATGTCAGCGGAGATACGCTTACTCTGAGTGGCCTGGCCAATCATCATATCCACAAGCTCCTTATAATTCTCCTGGCTTTTCTTGTATGTATCTTGCCACTGCCCGTGTGTTTGTCATGAACTCACTTCAAGATTTCGCAGTGAGATCGAAACTTCATCCAGCCTTCGGCATTCTTCCGTGAGGGCTTTTTCCATCCTTTCATTATATGTAACATTATTTTGTCGAAAGATGGTAAGCCGCTCCTCAATGCTCGCATTCGCCGGGGCGATAATGGGCATAAAAGGTTTGATTGTCCTCTCACTCGCGGCCACTTGGGCAGTGTTGGCGGCCGCCAGCCTCATTAGGCTGGACAGAAGGATCTTTGTTGCCCTCAGTAGCGGGCTGTGGAGTTCCACTCTGCTCTGTTGACATGTCTGGTGATGTGGGGTTGAGTGAGAACTTCTGTATTACCTGTTCATCGGTAAGACCATGACAGTCGGCACGAGAGTGCGGACTGTAACTGGAGATCTTGTGGTTTGGGCAGTTTACGTAAACCTTTTGGTAAGGGTTTGCACTTGATTTCCCAATGGTTGCAATCACAAAGAAACGCTAATTGTCCCACTGGGCGTGCCAAAATGTTTGGCTCCAAAACCAGTATGGGTGCAAACTGTCTATTTTGAGCGTATGCGCAGGCGTGCCAACACCGTGGGGTGTAGTGGTCGGAGAATCCCTTGATCTGACTTCTTGATCAAATGTCATGGACCAGGAGAGCACCAACCTTGTTACCAGGTTCTTCTCTATGCCTTTCGGAAAATGACTTCTTGCCTTATGGGTAAGGGCTTTGGTTATGATCTCTTCGCGACACCGAATTGATACTCAATGTTGTAGGTTGAGCAGAGCAATCACTGGGAAGTTTGGAGAAAGCACGAGGTTTGCTAAAGCGTGACTTTAGCTTCGCTGGGTTGCGAGGGCGTTACCTTTGCTTCACTGGTTTGCAACTAAGTTGCGGGTAGGTTTGCTCATGTGAGGCTTTGATAATCTGTATGATTAGTACGTTTATTTGAGAGTTGTGTTTAATTCATCCTTGAAACCTGGTATTTACACCTAGGGTTTCGACTGTTCCTTGCCATAGAAGGATTATTAAGTGAAGTTTCCTATTCAATCTCTGCTACTTGATTCCAATAAAGACTCGTTTTCTTTATGGATCTCGGAATGGGTGAAGCAGTAACCCAAACCCAAGTAGGCTTATTTTTAGGCCGCAAGTATCGGCTCACTATGCTAAATCCACTAACGGATCTTGCCAAAATTACTTTTGGGCTCAAACAGATACCTTGGATGTCACGAACAAGAGAACGAATTTTACAAAGAGGGTTACTAATCTTGTTAACACAGTCGATCACCAAATAGTTGATGGTGAGTTCCTTGGGTCTTTGTCACGGGATGCAGATCCTCTCCTTGGCTACTTATGGTCCTTGAGTATCCTAAGCTTTCTACTTCAGCCGTTGATGACAGATCTAACAGTTAATAAATAACCACGTAAGCAAAATCTTACATTAAATACAAACTTTTAATATTCTCCTGTTAGTCGGCCTTAACGCCCTCAATATAGAAAACTATTGTCAATAATGGTGGCTAGGCCGTGGCTATTAGTGTGTCACACCAATGACTGGTCCCCAATGACTACTTGTAATTAAACAGCCAACGTGTTTGATGTTTCTAATCCTCCGAAGGAAACTATTGTCAATAATGGTTATTGGGTCTTTGTCACGCCAGCGAAGGAAACTATTGTTAATAATGGTGGTTGGGCGTCGCTATTGGTGTGTCACACCAATGTTTCATCCCCAAAGACATGTTACTTACAATTAATCAAGATTTTAAACTTCTCTAAAAATGTCGAAATTTTCATCGAAATTTTTGTAATTTTAAAGTATCGAAACGAAATTCATATGATATATTCCATCAGGAGTTTCCCGAAATTTCCACGAAAGTCTTAATTTCCAAAGTATCTATACACACTAAATATATTTAAAAATTCACACTGAAATTACTTTGAAATTTCTGTGAAATTTGTATGTTCCGAAAAATGAATTTTTTACCTCATACTTTCATAGAGAAAATATGAAATTTTTGTTCAAGTAAACCCTAATTTGTGTTTGGCCCAAACCCTAGATTACTTGCCCTAGTGGTAATATGGTTAAATTAGAAAGATCTAGATTCCTATTCAATGTACGATTACTTTCCTTGTATGATTGAGATTCTATGCATTGTACTCCTCTATATAAAGATGCCCCTATTATCAATGAGAATACACAGCAAATTCCTCTAAATTTCAGTTTCTCTACAACACGTTATCAGCACGAAGCCCTAACCACCTATATTTGTAGCCTTCAAATCCCAGGAACCACCGCCGCCCACCTTGAAGTTTTCACCTCCAGGAGCCCAGAACCGGCGGCGCTGTCCCCAGAACCGGTCGGAATCAACCTGAACCGACCACCGGAAGAGACCAAACCGGCCTCCCAAGAAGAATCCGAGATCTCCTACCTGGTTTGCCATCTTCCAGTCCACCTTCCACTGCTATCTTTTGTCAGTAGCTGCACCTCGTCCCCAGATCCCAGGAACCGGAAAAACCATCACTGAAACCTGCCTGGAAACAGCCGAACCGGCCGCTTGAAGATACTACACCACCGAACCGCTACCTACCTCAGCTAACCCAGCCCAGCAGCCCAAAGCTTCGGCCCAAAAGGAAAGAAAAACCCTAGGCCCAGAAGCACAGCTGGATCTCGGACCAAAGTCAGAAGCCCAGAAGCCTGAAGCCCACTGACGTCAGCCCTGCGTCATCAGCCACGTCAGCATCCAGTCAGCTTCCACGTCAACATCATAGCGCCATGTCAGTAACGGGGCGCCACGTCAGCACCTCGTTCAACATCAGTCAACGACCGGTCAACCTTTTTCCGGCGACATTTTTCAGGCCAACTTTTCCAGTCAAGATTTCCGGCAATTTTTCAAGGTAAACTTTTCTAAAAGTTCCTGTTTTTTGAAGTTTTTATTACTTTACTCTTCTTTTTATCGGGGACTTCCAACACCCTTCTTCTACCCCCCTTTCTTCTTCATAGGGGAGACCAAAAAGCCGAACTGTGGGGGTTTGTGCTCACTCCAAGCTTAGAGCTTGTAGAGTCCTCCAAACTTAGAGTTTGTTGAGAAGAAAAACAATCGACCATATACATCATTGTTTCGATCTAAATCCAAAACCCCTCTTGGAATCTGATTTTCTTGGAAGCAACTACGCTCAGAAAATCCCTAATTTCTTGGAAGCGACTACGCTTAGAAATTTTATAGTTTTTCGTGGTAGCCCTTTTTCACTCCGAAACTAACCCTATTTTCTTGTTGTTTTTCAAGATGAGTAACCTGAACAAGTTGAGCTTCGCTCCACTAGAGACAACAGGCGCAGGATACCACAAGTGGGTCCGTGATGTGCGCCAGCATCTTAAGGTTGATGGGATCCTAAGTACGATCCAAGAGCCAAGTCAGGACGTGCTTACTCCTCAACAAGTTGCTGCTTTTGAAGCAAATAGAGCTAAGAGAGAGGCGAATTAAGCTAAAGCCATCATTCTCATGACAAGGCACATGAATGACGCGCTCCAAAATGAGTACCTCAATGAGGAAGACCCATGAAAACTATGGGTAGAACTCGAGCAGCGTTTTGGCAACGTCCGTGATTCCCTACTTCCAGACTTAGAAGTGAGATGGCATAGCCTTTGCTTTTGTGATTTCAAGTCTGTACTTGACTACAATTCAGAAGCACTTCGTATCAAGTCTATGATGGAATTCTGTGGACAGAAAATCACTGATACGATGTTGATCGAGAAGACTCTTTCCACCTTCCCTATCTCTGCATTGATGATAGCCAAAAATATCGGATTGATGTCAATGCTAGACACATCACAAGATTTCATGAGCTAATTGGTGCCATGAACGTAGCTGAAATGCACCACAACATACTTGTGAAGAACTATAACTCTAGACCCGTGGGAACCAAGTCAAATCCGAAGTCTAATTATAGTCGCGCCTCCAAGGGAGGATGCAAGGAGCGAAACCCTAAGAATAAGGATAATTCTGGATGTTCTGGTCCATATTCTCGCCCTAAAGAGGAAGGAAACTGCTAAGATAGGCGTGCACGAAACCGTGGAGGTAAACGTGAGAAGAGAGAGAGAGGCCAAGCCTCTAGTTATGGTGGTGACGCCACCAAAGGCAATAACTGTCCTCATAGCTCTCCCAAAGTGCCTCAATCAAGGGAACCTGACCATAATGATGCTTATCTCAGATGTGGACTACCTGGACATTGGGCAAGGGCGTGTAAAGCATCCCAGAACGTTGCAAACGCTTACAAGATGTATCATGAAGCAAGGGAGGCAAATTACATGGAACAAGAAGATCAAGCTGGCGATCTCGATCTAAGGGTGGAAGACTAGATCAAGACTCAGAAACTGGCGATTTTGATTAAGTCTTTTTATTTTCCAAGAGATGTAGGCAATTGCCATATTATTGTAGTAGATGCCAATGGTATTAGTCTTTCTTCAAAGAGGCGTACTCAATGTAAGTGTGATGTCTAGGAAGGTTTTAAGATAAGTGGTACTTAAGTGAGCTTTTCTCCACTGACATCTCTCTACTCACCTGGTCACATTTGCACTGAAATTACCAAAAGGAGTTAGACGACTACCATTGTTTTGCATTAGCTAGTTTATTGGATTAGATTCTTTTTGGTTAAAGAAACGATGATGTAATTCCGTTTGGCTTATTAATAAAAGTTAAGTGCTTTTCTTTATGACTCCCTTTTAATTATGAGCTTTTCTTTTCAAGGAATGGATGAACTACAATGTCTTGCGGATAGTGCGACTAAGCATACCATTCTATGACGTAGGCAATTATTCTTAGAGATGTTGCCTACATATTCCTCTTTGACTACGAAGGCTGGGCAATCAGGTTTAGTTCAAAGACATGGAATGGCCCAATTCCTATTGCCAAATGGCAGCTTGATTAGAGTCACTGAAGCTCTCTACGCTCCTAAGGCAAATCGAACCTTATTGAGCTTTAAAGATATAAGAGCCAACGGATTCCATGTGGAAACGCATAATAAGAACGGAAAAGAGTTCCTTTGCATTACCTCTAATGATTGCGGATGAAAGCGCATCTTAGAGAAGCTTATGTGTCAATCTAGTGGACTTTATGTCACTACAATTCGACCAATTGAATCCAATAATGTCATAAGAGAAGATCTCTTGGATTAAGACACGTATTGGCTTTGGCATGACTGACTAGGACACCCTGGTCGTGATATTATGCTCCGTATACTAAAGACTTCATACGGACATCCATTCTTCAGAGTGAGAAGTAGCTAGAATCAAAAATTGATTCCTGGACTTAGCAAGACCGCAACAATTACAGCTTCTGGCGCTGCAGCAGTCTTGGGGGGCCATCGGGCTGCCCGAGTCCCATGTGATGACGCCATCAATGGCGCCAACCATGAGCATGACGCCATGGTTGCCTCTCCTCGTGGCCATGACGCCACACACACCAATTTCCATGGCTCTAATGCCATGATGGGAGATGTAGTCATACATTTTGCTTCTAATAGCGCTACGGACGCTCAGGCCCAACCAAAATCCTCATTGGTTGCTTCTAAGGCCCCTCGCTCATTTTACAAAGCCTATTCCTTTGGGAAATTAGGACCGAGACCGTCCTACGAAAAGGATCCTAAAATACTCATTCCGTTCTTACAGAGAATCCAAGGGGATATCTGTGGACCAATTCAACCATCATGCGGTCCTTTTAAATACTTTATGGTATTGGATGATGCGTCGACACGCTGGTCACATGTCACGCTGTTGTGCACTCGAAATGCTGCTTATGCTAAACTCCTCTCCCAGATTATCCGTTTACAGACTCACTACCCTGATCATCCTATTAAGTCGATTCGACTTGATAATGCTGGGGAGTTTACATCGAAAACGTTCAATGACTATTGCATGTCACTGGGGATTGACGTAGAGCATCCAGTTCCCCATGTTCATACCCAAAATGGTCTCGCCAAAGCTGCTATCAAACGACTATAGATGATAGCGCGAACATTGGTTATGCGCACCAATCTCCCTGTTTCTGCTTGGGGATATGCAATACTGCATGCAGCGACTCTAATTTGTCTACGACCCACTGCAGCCCAATCTTACTCTGCGTTACAGCTAGTGACTTGGTACGAGCCTGATATCTCGCACTTACGCATTTTTGGGTGTGCCATTTATGTGCCTATTAAGCCGCCACAGCGTACTAAGATGGGTTCACAACGACGAATGGGCATTTACGTTGGATATGAATCTCCAACCATCGTCCGCTATCTTGAACCCTTGACAGGCGATCTTTTTACTGCTAGATTTGCAGATTGTCACTTTGATGAGACAGTCTTCCTGTCGTTAAGGGGAGATAAGAACACATATGTTCAACAGGAACGACAGGAATTGTCGTGGTCTATCCCCACTATGTCTCATCTCGATCCCCGTACCGCATAGTCCGAACTTGAAGTGAGAAGAATAATCGAGCTCCAGAACATTGCAGACACTCTGCTTGATGCGTTTTCTGATGTTGTGAAAGTGACAAGATCACACATACCCGCTACAAACGTGCCTGCAAGGATTGATGTCCCAAATAATGGACATAACGCCGCTCCTGTGACACCAAGAGATGGCACCATTGCCCAGAATGGCAATGATGTGGCTTCTATGGCTGTAGGTCCCGCAAGGAAACGCGGTAGACCGATTGGTCAGAAGGATACTCGCCCTAGAAAGAGAACGAATGAGGTACAAATAAATCATTTGATCATCGATACTCAAAATCCGTCCCATGAGAATGTTCCGGATTATGGTTATGTCTAGGAGACATCATTGAGGGATGCCTCAATGTCAGAACCTATCCCTGAGAACGTAGAGATCTCTGTCAATTACACTAGTGTACATGGGACATAGGAAAGAAACTCCATCATCATTGATGATGTATTCGCGTATTCAGTGGCGCGTGAGATTATTGAGACCGATGACATTGAACCACTCTCCGTTGATGAATGCCAACGTAGAGCTGACTGGCCAAAATGGAAAGATGCGATCCAGGCAGAACTTGATTCTCTAGCGAAAAGAAAGGTATTTGGCAATGTTGTACCAATACTGCCCAACACCAAACCAGTTGGTCACAAATGGGTATTCATTAGAAAGCATAATGAGAAAAACGAGATTGAAAGGTACAAAGCTCACCTTGTGGCGCAAGGCTTCTCACAACTCCCTGGAATCGACTACGAGGAGACTTATTCTCCCGTAATGGACGTCATAACATTCCGCTACCTTGTCAGTTTGGTAGTTTCCGAAAAATTGAACATGCAGCTTATGGATGTGGTTACAGCGTATCTATATAGGGATCTAGATACGGAAATATACATGAAAGTTCCAGATGGAATTCAACTACCCAAATCAAGTGGCTCCAAACCACGGAGCGCATTTGCAATTAGATTGAAACGCTCAATATATGGATTGAAACAATCCGGACGGATGTGGTATAACCGTCTAAGTGACTACTTGATTGGAAAGGGATATGTCAACAATGAACTATGCCCATGTGTGTTCATAAAAAGGACAAGTTTCGGATTTGCAATAGTAGCGGTTTATATCGATGACATGAACATAATTGGCACCCTTAAAGAGTTAAGGGAAACCGCTGAACATTTGAAATCTAAGTTTGAGATGAAAGATCTTGGGAAAACACGGTTTTGCCTCGGTTTAGAACTTGAGCACCGTAGAGATGGTATCCTGATTCATCAATCAGCTTATACCCAAAAGACGCTTAGGCGTTTCAACACTGACAAGATTAAGCCTTCAAGCACCCCAATGGTCGTCTATAGTCATGATCCAAATAAGGATCCATTCCGTCCAAAAGATGACGATGAAGAAGTGCTAGAGGCAGAAGTGCCCTACCTAAGTGCAATAGGCACATTATTGTACTTAGCACAATGTACAAGACCGGATATCGCATTCGCTGTGAACTTGCTAGCTAGATATAGCTCTGCGCCAACACGACACCATTGGACTGGTGTTAAAGATATTTTTGGTTACCTAAGTGGTACGATTGATATGAGCTTGTTCTATCCCTACAGAGAGAAGATGGATTCGGACCCATCTAAAGTCAGGGACGCCACATATGGTGGCGGACTGTGTTCCCTCTCCCCATCCCAAAACTATATAGGTGTTTTGGAAGGTTTTGCTGATGCTGGGTACCTCTCTGACCCACACAAAGGTCGCTCCCAAACTGGTTATGTTTTCACCATGGGAAAGACCGCGATATCTTGGAGGTCTATAAAGCAGACCTTAGTCGCTACCTCTTCGAATCATGCAGAGATTATTGCTCTTCACGAAGCAGTTCGTGAATGTATATGGCTTAGGTCCATAGTTACGCATGTTCGAAGTAATTGTGATTTGAAGTCTACCACAGATGAGCCAACAAGCATTGATGAGGATAATGTTGCTGACATTGAATAGATGAAGCAAGGCTACATCAAAAGCGACAACACCAAGCACATATTGCCTAAATTCTTCTACAATCAGCAATAACAGAAACTCCTCAAGATCAAAGTGAACCAGGTTCGATCTGAGGACAATGTGGCAGACTTGTTTACTAAGTCATTGCCTAAATCCACGTTCGAGAAACATGTGGCAAGAATTGGCTTGCGGAAATTATCTGAACTCCTATGATCGTAGTCATCAGGGGGAGGTGCAGACATCAGGGGGAGATGTCTACATGATCGTCTCGAATCATTAAGGGTGTGTTGTGCTCTTTTTCCCCTTCGACCGAGATTTTTTTGTCCCACTGGGTTTTTGTTAGTCGGAAAGGTTTTTAACGAGGCAACGAGAGAAGCATCTCGTTTGGGCAACACAAGGAGGAGTGTTCAAGTAAACCCTAATTTGTGTTTGGCCCAAACCCTAGGTTACTTGCCCTAGTGGTAATAGGGTTAAATTAGAAAGATCTAGATTCCTATTCAATGTACGATTACTTTCCTTGTATGATTGAGATTCTATGCATTGTACTCCTCTATATAAAGAGACCCCTATTATCAATGAGAATACACAGCAAACTTCTCTCAATTTCAGTTTCTCTACAACAATTTTGATTTTTTTTTTTGTGCAATCAAGTTGAATACAACAAAAAACCTTTTTGATTTTATCTTCTACAAAGTTGAATGCTCCAACCACAACATAATTCCCTTTTTGCTTCGTCTCAAATGTCGTATGCTTCATACAATGAAATATCATATTGGGTAATTCCACAATATCCGATATATGAATTGCATGTGGGAAGAGATTAATACACATATAATACCCATGTGATGAAGTACCAAAATCATTTCCAAAATTCATATATTTGGGAACAGTATTGTATTATGCTAAATGGAAGTAGTTCAAGATCAAACCACATCGTAGTAGCTTTTCTAATTATAAGTGAAAAATGGGTGATGACCAAGCCTCCCACTAGGTTCCAACCATAAAAAAATAATAATAATAAATAAATCACATTCACATTACCAATATACAACACATTTATAATTACACATAAATAAAAACACTAGTTTAGCAACCTACTACAGTACTAGTTAATTACTCGTCCATATTAAATATCACAATTCTATTATAATGTATAATTTTAGAGAGGTTACATTGTAAGTAGGTTTATTATAGATTACTTTAGTCTATGTAAAAGTTTTATTCAAAAATATCATTTTGTAAATGCAATTAATGTGATTTCTTTATTTTTAACCGAAATTTCTTTAAATTTAAAGTACCGAAATTGAAACTGAAACCTAAATTTGAATCCTTGCAATTAATGCAAAAACAGCCAACTGGAAAGCAGTAGTCATGTTTCTAATCCTCCAATCTACCAACAAAAGATTTAAGGTCTTTCTAAATGTACCTAGCAAATATCTAAATAGACCCAGCAAATTTTTTATACCTAGAAAATGTATAAAATCTCTAACTACACCCAACAAGTTTTCCTATAATACCCTTTTCTTTAATTAACCCCAACAAAACTCGTACACCTTGACGAAGAATATCAAACACCCAGCAAAACACATACACCTTGACGAATGATACCAAGCACCTAGCAAACCATCGTTCTCCAACATAATGTGAAGTTTATCGCATATTTAAGCATGGTGTCAAAAATGTTTCTCATGCTAAATAACAAGAACATATATATATATATATATATATATATATTCGTGAAATTGGATCTGGATTTGGAACACCTCATGTTATTACACTATTCTTGCTTCTCATGTTCAATGTTATTCGACATGTATATAATAGAATTAGAACTCAACAACATGAATGAAAATTCTACCATATACTGATGTCATAATCGTGATCCTTTATTCTGTTAGATCACTAAAAAACAAAACCAGAACAAAAAACAAATCTAAAGGAAAAAGCCGTGTACCTAATCTAAAGCATTTCTTTCAATTATGTTAAGAGAGAATTGGGGCAGGGAAACTATGAAGGCCTACGAAGAGACTTGCAGTTTAAGCATCCCTTTCTTCAATTCATTAAATGACTGATTGACAGCGTCGGGGAGCCTGTTAGGTGTTTGATATTCTTCATCAGGGTGTATGCGTTTTGCAGGGTGTATGAGTTTTGTTGGAGTGTTGGGTTTAATTAAAAAGAAGAAGAAGGTATTATAGATTTATAGGAAAACTTGCTAGGTGTAGTTATAGATTTTATAAATTGCTGGGTGTAAAAAATTTGTTAGGTATATTTAAATATTTGCTGAGTACATTTAAAAAGACTCAAGATTTATACCATTTGATCTCTTTATCATAATATCAGCTAAAAATATAAAAATGCATCATGGAACGATTTTACCATGAATCCATCATTGATTCTATATGACTTATTACCGCCCCTTGCCGCTTTATTTGGCACGAAACCAAGGGTCATTTTTTAACTGATGGTGTGTGAAGGCCAAATTTGTGGTAGTGAAGCCAGCTTTATATCCTGCATCAATAGTATCAAAACATCAACAAATTATTTAGTTTGCATGTTAATCTTTGTTCTTCTCTTAAAAGCACATTGTTCTCCTTTTCTGTACTTTGAATTATCTAAAATTTTGGGTCAAGTTTTCTCCACATTTTATAGCAATCTACGTGCGTGTAACATACAAACTCCGAACCAAACCTGCGAAGGAGGCACGTGATTACAATCATGTACATCGAAAAGTGATTTGCAGAGCAATGTTATACTATAATAAACCAAAGACAATCCATGCAACCTATACTCAAAACCTTGAACTGATATAAGTTTTGTGACAAATAATACATAATAAGTAGAAACATACATGAGGGAGATGGAGCTTCTAAGCCCTGTATCTTCTTTAACCCGAGATAAGTTATCGTATTCTCCAACCTAGGCTTCACCACATTCTCCAGAGCATTATTGTGCTTTTGATTGCTTCATCAAGGGTTAAAAACGATGTTTGAAGTGAAGCAAGCTCCACAAGAACCTCAGTTGCTTTCACATAAGTAGCCTCTTGCAGAGTTGGACCTGTTGTACATCCATTCTCCAACCAATCCAGTGAGGTCGTTCTTGGTCTCACACCAGCATCATTCTCTTGACACAATCTTAATTTCTAGATCGAAGCTGACAAAATTTCACAGTGAGAGACCAAGATAAGGAGATCGAGCATCACCTCTACCAACAAGACGAGCTTTTATATATAATTCCAAGTATTGTAACAATCACATTCAGGGTTGGCTTTGGCACGGCCGGACATGTTTTTAAAGAAGTAAGAACAAAATTATTATTTGAAGAAAGAAAAAAAAAATTGTCCCCAGGGATCTGTTGAGTTAGAATGTCCTATAGCCAAATCTACGGAAACACTAGAAGAATATAATCAATATAAAGAATTATGTGGATCCTATTCAGATAAGTTCTCAAAATTGCTTTCCCTATTTTTGATGCAACTGAATACTGTAGAGATACCTCAAGAGTACTTTATGATATAACAGCTAAATAAGTCTCACTAAAGTGTTGCTCCACCCCATATAGAGACATACATAAGGATTATTGGAGAGAATAAAATAGCTCGTATATATCAAATTTTGTTCAAGAGATGGCCAAACAGTACAAGGTATTTATCTTACTTTTGTATAATTGATTACATCTATATATTTATATGTTTATGTGTGTGCTTGGTGATCCTTGATACAGTTTTACATAACTTACCATCATTAGTATTCCTTGAAATTGTAGCGTTTACCACTTTTCCTCAACTTTTACGTGCAGCTGTTGACCTAGACTTGTTCAGGTATCACCCTAAATTTCTTCGTTTCACTTGTATATGTATACCTCCATCTCTGATATTCCTCAAATTGATTAAACATAAAAGTAATATGTTTATGTGGTCTTGGAGATAGATTATAATAAAACTTACAACATACGAGGAATTATTATGGGGTCTTGGAGTATCACGTGGCACTGCCATGTGGTTGTCACAACCAATAATATCACTCGAATGTAGTGGGGACCATGCAAGGGGTGAAAAAAGAAAAGATAAATTAATTTAAGAGACCAATTAGAAATCACTACTAATCACATGAGCCAATAATATCACTCCGGACCACTACGTGTATTATGGTCCGGGACCATGTTATAATTTTCCACAACCGGCCGTAATAAGAACAGACAAATATGGACTGATCAAGTCAGTCAATTGCAGGGTAATCAGATCAACCCCTTTTTGGTTCTCTTGGAAGAACAAGTTCACTTCAGTGAGTTGCGGGTGGCTTGCATCACTGACGTCCAACAGAGAGACATTATCGGCTGTCTGTTTGTCCATTTGCGATAATAACAGTAGCATATTCGTAAATAATAGCTGCGGTGGTATGAACTATTGTCAGACATCCCTTCGTTCAGCCATTGGTGCACACTTCAATATTAGTTTTGAACAGTTGATACTAAAGGATACCAGTGAAAGAACTTGTAAGTATGTATTCCTGGTAGACCCAGAGTGGTTTACGTCAAATTCAACAAATACTTCTGCCATTGCTGAGATAGACGACTCCCCTATAGTGCTAGATTGGAGGATTGGGGAAGGAAGGATTAATAGATAATTCTACCGAGGACGACGTGAACAGGAATTGCACATCTTCAGTAGGTCCATGTTCTTGCTTAGAGGGCTATCAAGGAAACCCCTATTTGCGTGGTGGATGTCAAGGTAAGCTTCTACAACCCTTATTACACTAAATAAGTTCATTTTTTAACATTGTCGATATAGCTATAATTTTTTTCATTGATATTCAGTCCAGCTTTCAATTTGGTAATTCATAGTTATCAATTCAATTTTAGATATCAATGAATGCAAGGATCCAAGATGTAGAATGAATGGCAGTCCGAATTGAAGAACAACTCAATCATGCAAAAGGAGGAAAACCCAAGTTACTATTGCAACTTTGGCATTCGGTGTCCGTTTCGCAATTGCTATAGCTTTCCAGAAAGAGAACAACGCTAGGAACAAAACTCATTGCAATGATGTGTGGGCTTTTTGAGGCTTTCGGGGTGGTTTAGGGCCTTAAAACTGCAATTTACTGTTTTTCAGAATTTTCGGTTTCCTAATTTGTTTTGGGTTTGTTTTATTTTTACCCGTGGGCTTTAGGGTTTCATTGTTAGTCACCCTAGGGTTTCTTTTCTCATATATATGCAACCTTAAACGACTGTAGAACTTATCTTTTATCATATTATCAATTTATCTCTGGTGGACTCCAGAACCTTTATTTTAGGTTTATTGCTTGTAAACCTAGGTGATCTTTCCTACTGCGTTAGGTGGTATCAGAGCAGGTCTTCCCTGTCTCTCCTATTTACCTCAGTAGCTATGGGTGAAGTTACTAAAGCAGATCTTGAGGCTCTTACCGCAACGTTTACCTCTTCTTTCAACAACGTGAATACTCAGATTGGAGAAATTCGTGGATTGTTGGGAGAGAGGAACAATAACAACAACAACAACAACAATCAGAATAAAGGCGGGGAAGGAGGCCAGAGAGGTAGGGCTCCACGTGGTGAAGTTGTTGATAATAATTCAGAATCTGGTTCTGAAGAAGAAATTGTGCAACCTGAACAACAAGGACAAGCTGACCAGGATTACAAAGTCAAGGCTGAGATCCCTTTCTTTTCGGGCAACTTGGGTGTGGAAGATTATCTGGATTGGCAGCTTCAGGTGGATAGATTCTTTGAGATTACGGAGGTGCTTGAAAACAAGCAGGTTAAGTATGTTGCCTGGCCATTGAAGAGTACTGCTGCAGTTTGGTGGGATAAGTTGCAGAATACTCGAAAGAAGCAGAGGAAGCAAGGGGTTAAAACATGGTGAAGAATGAAACAGCTTATGATGGAGAGATTCTTGTCGGATGATTATGAGCAGATTATGTACAGGTTGTATATTGAATGTGTCCAAGGTAGGAGGACCGTGGCTGAATACACTGCTGAGTTCTTACGCTATTCAGAGAGCAATGAACTAAGAGAAACTGAAGGTCAGAAGGTGGCTGACTATATCAGTGGGTTGAAGCCAGCCATTCAGGAGAAAATTAGATTGCAAACTGTGTGGACTGTGACAGAAGCTACAAGCCTAGCATTGAAAGCAAAACTATTAGAGAAGCCTTCACGAGCTTCTTCTTTCGAAAGGTATACCTATCAAAGGAGCACAGAGTTGGTGAACTCCTTAGCTGGCAAAGGAAAAGCCATACAGCAAAATACAGAGGGTGCTCCTAGGACTTCCAATCCTCCTTTTAAAGGGGCTAGCAGTTCTAGCAGTTCCAGTGGTGCTCAAAATATGGTCCGAAATCAGAAGCCTAATAATCCTTATGCGAGGCCTACAACAGAACTCTGTTATAGATGCAACAAGTCTGGACATAGGTCTAATGTGTGTCCTGAGAGGAGACAATCTGCCCTTATAGATGATTATGATGAAGATGATGAAGAAGTTGGAAGAGGTGATGAATATGAAGGGGTTGAGTTTGCGGTGGAGGAGTCTCCTGAGAAGATTAATATTGTGTTGCAGATGATCTTATTAACTCCTAAGGAAGATGGGCAGCGGCGCAATATTTTCAGATCACTTTGTTCCATTAATAACAAAGTGTGCAATCTAATTATGGATAATGGGAGCTGCGAAAATTTCGTAGCCACAAAATTGGTGGAGTATTTGCAGTTACATACACAGCCTCATTCTCTGGGATGGGTCAAGAAAGGTCCATAAGTTCGAGCTGCTGAGTCCTGCAAAGTATCGGTATCCATTAGTAAGCATTATAAAGATGAAGTTCTGTGTGATATTATTGATATGGATGCTTGTCATATTTTATTTGGGCGACCCTGGCAATATGATATGGATGTGACTTACAAAGGTAGAGATAATGTGATATTGTTTATGTGGAATAGTCATAAAATTGCCATGGCTCCTATTTCTCAATTTGAGAGATCGGGTGTAAAGAAAGGGGAGAGTTTTCTGACCTTATCTGGCAGTGAATTCGAGATGGAGGAAGCTTTTAAAGAACTGAAGTCATTTGTCCGGTGATTAAAGGGCTGTTGACTGCAGAAAAGGAAGATATAGTGATCCCTAAGGAAGTACAAAATATGTTGAGAGAGTTTGAGGAGTTGATCTCAGATGAGCTGCCCAATGAGTTACCACCTATGAGGGACATCCAGCATCAGATTGATTTGGTTCCTGGAACTAGTTTGCCAAATCTGCCCCATTACCGCATGAGTCCTAAGGAGAATGAGATTTTGAGGGAGCAGATTGAAGACTTGATGAAGAAAGGGTTCATTCGTGAAAGTATGAGTCCTTGTGTAGTTCCAGTCTTCCTCGTTCCTAAGAAGGGTAATCAATAGCGGATGTGTGTTGATAGCAGGGCTATAAATAAGATCATTGTGAAGTACAGGTTTCCTATTCCTCGTTTGGAAGACATGCTTGATGAGCTGGAGGGTTCCAAGGTGTTTACAAAGATAGATCTTCGAAGTGGTTACCACCAGATTCGAATAAAGCCAGGGGATAAGTGGAAGACAGCCTTTAAGAGCACGGATGGGTTATATGAGTGGACAGTGATGCCATTCGGGTTGTCTAATGCACCCAGCACCTTTATGAGGCTTATGAACTAGTTTCTTCGTCCTTTTATTGGCTCTTTTGTCGTGGTGTATTTTGATGATATATTGATATATAGCAGGACCAAAGAAGAACATCAGGTATATTTGAGGCAGGTTTTGGGAGCTCTACAATAAAATAAACTGTTCATTAACCTGAAAAAGTGTACTTTCTGCACCAGCAAGCTGTTGTTTCTGGGTTTTGTGGTTGGAGAAGAAGGCATTCAGGTTGATGAAGAGAAGATACAAGCTATAAGAGAATGGCCAGCCCCAAAAACAGTTTCTGAGGTGCGAAGCTTCCATGGTTTGGCTACTTTCTGCAAGAGATTTGTAAGAAATTTCAGTACCATTACTACTCCTATTACTGAATGTTTGAAGAAAGGCAAATTCCAGTGGGGAGAAGTACAAGAAAAGAGTTTTGCTTTAATCAAGGAGAAACTTTATACCGCTCTTCCCAATTTCGACAAGGTGTTTGAGGTGGAATGTGATGCTAGTAGCGTGGGAGTAGGTGCTGTGTTGTCACAAGAGAAGAGACCAGTAGCATTCTTTAGTGAAAAATTGAGTGAAGCTCGTCAGAAGTGGAGTACTTATGATCAGGAATTTTATGCAGTGTTCCGGGCCTTGAAGCAATGGGAGCTGACTTGATACACATTTATGCAAGCGTACGTATCATTGTCAAGATAGAGAGTATTGTACCCAAGATTATCATACCACGGGGATTAGTGGCTAACCCACAATCCTTGGATAGTCGGAACTAAAGTCACTAAGCAAATAAAGGAAAGTAAAACAAATAAAAATGTTAATCTAAGGCACCAAGCCTTAGCAATGCTCGGCTTTGATTTTCACCAAAGCCTAATCAAAACTAAGAGCCTAGTGGTGGATATGCACAAATGAGTGGAAGAGTTTAATGTTTTGGGGTTGATTCTAACTTAACAAATAATAATGAAATGTAAAGCAATAAAAATAAAAATGAAATGTAACAATAAAAATGAGAATGTCGGGTGTTAGGGAGGCTCCTTCACCCAAATCTCATGTGTCGGAAGCTAATCTAATATAGATGCAAATTTCCTACTTTGGCGGTAGCGGTATCCAAGGCGGTTCAAGGCTCAAGGACCGAAATTCCCTTTCATGGTATTCCTACTCCGGTTCAAAGGTCGTAGGAATTCACTTGATATAAATTAGAGCCGGTTCAAGGGTCCCTAATTCACATCAAGAGGAGTAGAGATCAAGGAATTAGACTATAAGCGACCTGCCCGCGTAATCACGCAACTGGTGTAAATCACCATGCTTACACGACTGCAAAAAGTTAATCAGACAACGGTGGATTTCTGTTGTCTGATGACCAAGTCCACCGTTGTCTAAGTCAGTGTTGTGTGATTGAAAAATCACACAACGGTAATTCTACCGTTGTCTGATAGTAGTTGGCTCAACAGAATAGCTATTTTTCCGTTGTGTGAATTCTGCACAGCAGGTGCCTGCCATAGCATGCGCAGGGATGCCTCGGCCATTCAGACAACAGAAGATAATTTTTGTTGTTGTCTGAGATTCATAACACACAACAGCCATAACTCTTTCTTTATTGTTTGAGATTCATAACACACAATAACTATAATTCATTCTTTGTTGTTTGAGATCAATAACACACAACAGATATTACTCATTCTTTGTTGTCTGAGCTATGTAACACACAATAGATATAACTCATTCTTTGTTGACTGAGATTAATAATACACAACAAATATAATTCATTCTTTGTTGTCTGAGATATGTAACACACAACCAAAGTGAAATTATCTCCCTTGTCTGTTGATTCACTCAGACAATAGAGATGATTTTATTTCTATTGTGTTATGAATCTCGCACAACAGAATTTTATTTTATTTTGTTGTTGGTTGTTAGTTCACACAACAACTATATTTGGTTAGCTGTGGTTTGAATATTGTAATCAAATTGGATAACAACTAGTGACTGTTGTAGGAGAAGCCTCAATTTTGAACTCTTTTATAGTCATACAACATATTGTTTTGTATTGTGTTGTATGACTTAACCTTGGAAACAAGAAGAACATCCATATAAACGTTTGTCCAGATATAATGCTCAATATATTACCATATAAACAATACTCTAATCCATATAATTCAACTACCGTTATTCAAAAATCTATACATTCAAGTAACTAGATAATGTACCAAACAAGTGCATTCCTAGCTAGTCATACATGAATAAAAAACATTCATATTCTCGATGGAATATGACTCCTCGATGGAATATGACTCTTAGCCTTTAGCAGCCTTTGACTTCAATAAAACCTGGAAGGACCTGGCTCCAATTGCTTTATACTTTCTGCAGATTTAGCATCATCAGGAATGAGATCAACTTCCTTCATTCCACACAAGGCCCCAGTTTCTCTGCAATATATTTAGACGAAGTAATCAGCAAAAGAAAATAACAAACCAAACTGCAAGCAATAATACCAAACAGAAGCGCAAGCAACAAAATCAAAACCCTAACTCATGACAAAATACTTCTTCTTTTTCTATGGCCGAAACCACCTCAGATTGTTTAGGTTGCTGCTAAATAAGATATACTTAGATGCAATGATCAAAAATCAGTTATCAAAACCGAACAAAGTAGAAATGGTGCTAAGATAGGGCAAGCTACAAAAATAACTCCTATATTATCTCATAGCTATTACCATAATTTAACATCCAAATCAAATTTGGAGAGTAAGAGTGCTAAGGATGGCAGCATTAACACAAGTGAGACTTAAATTCAATTGTACGACCCACAATCAATTAAATAACCACATTGTCAAGTTCACATCACTACTAGAATTTTGGCCTTTTACATCATGACAATTACATCGGTGAGGAATTCACGTGATGTAAAACAATGTAATTAACATCGATTTCTAAAATACCGATTTCTATGTATATTACTGACATCGATATTTACTGTTGACTGATGTCTAAGGTTTGATTTAAATTTTGGCGAAAACGCAAAGCGGCTAAGTTAAAATTTTTAGAGAGAAAACGCGGGGATGAAAAGTTGTTTCCCACACTTAGACAAATTTGGACTAAAATTGACTTGCCCAGTTGCCCTAACTATTCGACAGCCTCTATTCGACAGCCTCTATTCTTCCTAGTTCCTATTCGACAGCCTCTACACCGACTCCTCGCTCTATTCCTCCTCTTCATCCTCTTGGTTCTTCGAATCCAAGCAGAACTCGACACCTCGTCCTCCATCTTTTTCGAGTCAGGCCAGCTCTTGTTCCTCCTCTTCGTTCTACGCCTCCTCTTCTCTCTATTCCTCCTCTTCATCATCTTGGTTCTTCGAATCCAAGCACTATATACTAAAGCTCAGTTGCCCGATTACTGTTGTGGAGTGAGGCTTTTGCTCTTTCTACTTTCCTCAATTACAGTTTGGCATTCTTCTGTAAACTTCTGAGAGAGAGCGAAGAGAGCCGAGTGACCTGGGTAGAAGAAGAAGAAGAAGAAGAAGGGATTTCGAATCGCAAACAAATCCTCAGGGAAATCATCAGCCCTGGCAGTCCAACCCGAAGGTAAACTAATTCAATTTCTTGGTGATTGAATCTTAAATTTCCCAATAGGTTGAATTTTGATTCTTTGTTAATTTCTTCATGATTGATCAAGTAGTTTGATTGTCTTGGTTCTTCGAATTTTGCATTTTGTAGTTGTTGGTGGCCGTCCAGCAGGTGTGGAGTTTTCGGCAGAGATTCATGACTTTGTAGTTGAGGATAAAGCCAAGTTGTACCCTTCTGTTAAAGATGGTGTATCCATTACTATAAGGCATATACATTTCTGTAATTGAAGGTATTGGTCAAGTTAACTATTGCGATTGATGTATTGGTTAAGTCAACTGTTATGTGCTTGGTTTGGTCTTACATGTTTGACACGAGTTACAACATTTGCTGAAGACAAGTTCTTTAGAGATGGTATTCAAGTAAAAATAGGTTCTCAAGTTGTAAAAGTAGCAGATCTGTGTTTGATATTATTGACTTACTACATCTATTTTTAGCTCTCATAATTTGTTTTGAATGTTTTTTCGGGTCTTTCTTTATTTTATCATAAGCCATGTCTCTATTTGGTATTTCAGAATCCTAATATTGATGACTGGATACTTGAGTGATGCAACTATGGCTGAGGATGCCTTATCTGTTTGGTATGTGATTAATTTCCAAGTACAAGCCTCTCTGAAATTTCTGCAGTCTTTCTTCGATCTACTGTGTTTGGTAATTGGGTTTAATTTTTGCAGCATGACTGTAATGATTGGGAGCTCATATTTCCTTTAACCTTCTTTGCGGGGACAGGGTATAGTCTCTTCTATCTCTACCTCTTATGGCTCCTCCTAACTTTCTCCTTTTGTATTATAGGGAAGTGATACATTTCAAAACGGGGATCCCTATATGAACCTTATAAAAAATCTCAGTAGTGAAATATATATTGGCAAAACTGCCAGTCAACCACTCAAACCTTTTGTTACAAAGCGTGCTATAGTACTTAATTTTACAAGTCTATTTCTGTTTGGGTGGATAGATGAATTGACATTAGTTACCTTAAGGACCATGCCATTCCGGATAACCTTAATTAGACTAAAGTTGTGACCTTTTCTATAATGAAACCTCTCTGTATATCTTGCAAAGAGCAAACATTGAATGATGGCTTCTGTTTCATGACTTCCATCCATTGTTTTTGTATATAAATGGTGTATGTAATTTTTAATCTCATTGATCTTTTTTGTTGTTTAGTAAATGGTAATGTTTATGATTTTGAGTGGAAAATACTGGATTCATGAGTTCTTTTTTCTTTTTCTTTTTTTTTCCTTTTTAGTTATACTGTTTCTGAAACAAATATGACCAAATGAAGATAACATTCTGAGATTGATGATTTCCATTTAGATATGAGTTCCATTAGACAATAATATTAAAGATCAATGAACTCTGTTTAGATATGATTTCCATTTAGAAAGTGTGATTACATTCTGAGCTTTTGTTTCTTATTTTGCTTCCAAGGAATTGTGTTTCATCTACAGAGTTATTCTTCATTCAGCTGGGCAAAGTTCGAAGCTTGCATTACCGTGTAACTGGAGCTTTCTAGGCATTCTTTATCTCTGGTTCGCTCTTTCTCAATTCTTGTCATTGTTTGTCACTGATTTGGGAAATTTTGGGGATTTTGTTGAGTTTTAGGTTTCGGTTTTTGCAAATTTTGGGTCTCAAACTAAACCATAAGCTTAAATTTCCAAACTTTGTTGGACCCATTTCACCAAATGTAGCATACATGTCCAATAGTGGTCTGCCAATCTCAAATTTTGCTTGTTTATCAACTAAAAAGCTTCACATTATTGATGTGATTTGCTTCAAGGAAGGTGCATGCTTTTGTGTTCGTGCTTCATTGATGGCTTTGATGGTAAAGTTTGAAGCTTTGAGATGAGTACTGATATGGGTATCGATTGTTTTGATTAATCAGTTTATGGATTGGTTCTGTTTTTGTTCTTTACCTATTGCTTCTTGAAATCTGGCTTAAACTTGGTCTTTTAGGAAAGTTGTTTTAGAATAGTATCTGTTGTGTTTTTTGGGTTTATTTGAGGTAGGTCAGAACTGGGGTTGTCCTACTGGTCCTGGTTGAGGGTTCGATTATTTCTTTTGGTTGTATGGCTTTGTATCAGATTGCTTGAAACACGGGTTTGATTATTTCTTTTGGTTGTATGGCTTTGGTATTTTTTTCTATTAGATGTAACTTTTTAAGTAATCCCTTGTACAGTTATAGGGAATAGGTGATAACCAGTCCTGTGCTTTGACTGTAACTTTGGGTGAACTTGGAAATGGAAAGGAAATGATGTATCTTTGAAAAAACACAATCGAGTTCGGGTGATGTTGCTTTTCTTTCTTATTTCTGTTACCCTCGATCTTATCAAGACAACTTCATTGATCTCTAATCAAAAATAAAATTAGAAAATGGGGCACTACACTTCAAGTTATAAGGACGCTAGATCCATGAGTGTAGGTGGTGCCTTCTTTGTAGTTGAGTTTGCTCAGAATGTTAACAAAAGTGATTACCAAATTTTTTATTACTACAACTGTTATTTGGACTGCATTCTCTCTGGTCCATGAAACTCATGGGGATCAGAACTTATCAAATGAAAGGACCTATTATTTTGTTGCAGCAGTCTCTACAAGCATTAAGTAGCATACTTATCTACCTTCCATCATAGTCATGGATTCATTATTTACTGAAGCTGTATTTGAACTTGTATCAGGTAACGTAAGCGTTGAGCCAGCTGCTCCACTTCTTGAAATAGTGTATGCAGGTTGCTTTGGAACGGACAAAGGTGAGACATCACTTGTAAGCATTGATATTACTTCTTACATGGTAGCTCTATCTTCTGCATACTCTTGAACACATAAGAGACCAACCTGAATAAATTTCAAAACTTCCTCTTTGGAACCAGAGTCAAGTGATGTGTCCTTTATCTCTAGGGTCTGGTCTTGTTTCCATAATTCCCAGGCCTGAAACATTAGTTTGTGATGCAAGTATGTGAGTTTTTCTAATGTATTAGAAATTGACTGACTGCTAAGTTTATAATTATCATTACAACTTACAAGTTCGATAAGGCAGAGACCATTAGATGAAAAAAAACTGTAAAACTGTAAACAGTAGAACTCCAAAACTGTAAACATCAGACTTTTCAGACAAAATGCCCCTCATGGCATATTCTGGAGACATGTAACCGCTGCATAAACTATTATATCAAGCTTAGAAAGAGGAATATTCAGAAAAATTTGTATATGTATATCAGTATATATATGTTAGGGTTCATATTTTCATCAAGTAGAATGTTACTAGCTTTCAGATCTCTGTGTATGACTCTAACTCTAGAATGCTTATGAAGATAGAGAAGTCCTTGTGCAATTCCTTCAATGATGTTTACCCGTGTTTACCCGTGTTTGCCAGTCCATTGGTATCAGATTGCTTGAAACAAATATACTATAGTTCTTAAATTCTGCAGTTATCTGCCAATTGCTTTAATTCAGACTTATATCCATATTATTTAAAGGCTGCTACTTTTTCTAAACTTTAATATGTTGGCAGGAGAGCGTCCTTGTAGAGGAAGTGTCTGAACAATTGAAGCGTACAACAGAGGGTCTAAAATTTGAGGAGCATTTAGTTTCAACAATCACTTCAAGATAAATCCAAGTGTTCAGGTAAGCAATCCAACTCTTATACACTTTGGTCTGTGCATGAAGTTTATGAATTCTTGAAGTTTTCAGTTTGGTTTGATGCCATGACTTTATTAATTTCAATTTTTTTTTTTTAATTTTTTTAAATTTCAGCAATGGATAAATCTTGGATAAATGCAGATAGGGATACTTTAAAGTACGAATTGGGTGTTGAAAATTTCTTGATTTTTACTGAAGAAAATGCTAGTAACCGTAAGAGAATTTGTTGTCCTTGCGCAAGATGTGTAAATTTCAAAAAGAAGTCGATTAAAGTCATTAGGGGACATTTGTATGATTATGGCTTTAGTTTGGGATACACAAACTGGATGTGGCATGGAGAACCTACATTGTCCTCCTGTGCCAGTGCACCTAGTGGTTTAGGCCTGCCTCCAAACGCCCGATTTGGGTCTGAAACTGTTGATATGTGTCAAGCAGCTTTCAATGAAGGTGATTATGATGAGGAGTCATATGAGTTTACTAAGTTTGTTGATGAAGCAGAAAGACCATTATTTGAAGATAGTGAACACACTAAGTTAGAGGCATTGGTGCAACTTCATAATTTGAAAGCTAGGTTTGGCATGAGTGACACTTGCTTTTCTGAAATACTTGCCACTGTTGGGTCTTTCCTTCCAAAGGATAATGTATTGCCTCAAACTCATTATGAGGCAAAGAAGACTCTCACCAATTTGGGGCTGCAATATGAGAAAATACATGCATGTCCTAAAGACTGCATATTGTATAGGAAACAATTTTCTGCAGCAACTACTTGTCCTAAGTGTGGTGTCTCTCGTTGGAAGTTAAAGAGAGATAAAACTATAAAAGTTGGCCAACCCGCCAAGGTGTTGTGGTACTTTCCTATAATTCCCAGATTTAAGCGCTTGTTTAGATCTGTTGGAACAGCTGAAATGCTCACTTGGCATGAGGATAAGCGAACTAAGGATGGACACATGCGCCATCCAGCCGACTCTCCTGCTTGGAAGTTGGTTGATTATAAGTGGCCCGAATTTGCTAGTGAATCAAGAAACCTTCAGTTAGCATTGTCAGCAGATGGTATTAACCCACATAGCTCTCTAAGTAGTAGGTATAGTTGTTGGCCTGTAAAATTGGTGACTTATAATCTTCCTCCATGGTTATGCATGAAGAGAAAGTTTATGATGTTATCTCTATTAATTTCTGGTCCAAAACAGCCGGGAAATGACATTGATCTTTACTTAGAGCCATTAATTGATGATTTGCAGACTATGTGGGCTGGAGTTAATGATGTGTATGATGCTCATAGGAAACAATACTTTACTCTAAGAGCAGTTTTGTTGTGGACCATCAATGATTTTTCCGCATATGGAAACTTGTCGGGGTGCACCACTAAAGGTTACAAAGCATGCCCAATTTGCGGTGATACAACTTCAGCCATACATTTTCCCCATAGTAGGAAAATGTCTTATGGTTGCCACCGTAAGTATCTACCTCGTCATCATCCTTATAGGAGGGAGAAAAAAGCATTTAATAATGAACAAGAATTTGAAGTTGCACCTACACCACTATCCGGAGAGGAAGTGTTTAAGAGGGTAGAACATATTAACTATGAGTATGGCAAGGGAAAAAAGAAGAACTCTGATTCTGCCGGTACTTCTTCTTGGAAGAAAAAATCCATTTTTTTCAACTTGGAGTATTGGAAATCTCTTCATATTCGCCTTGCTCTCGATGTGATGCATATTGAGAAGAATGTTTGTGAAAGTGTGATTGGTACATTACTAAACATGCCTTCTAAAACAAAAGATAGTGTGGCTGCCCGTTTAGATATGGTTGACATGGGTGTTAGACTTGATTTGGGTCCAAATATTGGGGAGAAAAAAACCTATTTACCTGCTGCCCCATATACTTTGTCAAGGGCAGAGAAGATAAAAATGTGTACTTCTTTCTTGTTTATGAAAGTTCCTTATGGACATTCATCAAACATAAAAAATTTGGTGTCTATGGATGATTTGAAGCTGTATGGATTGAAGTCACATGATTGTCATACATTAATGCAACAGTTGCTTCCTGTGGCCATTCGTTCGGTGCTTCCTAAGCATGTTCGAATCTCCATAATGAGGCTGTGCTTCTTCTTTAATGCTTTGTGCACCAAAGTAGTTGATGTCTCAAAATTGGATAAGTTGCAATCCGATTTGGTTTTGACCTTGTGCGGGCTAGAGAAGATATTCCCTCCCTCATTCTTCGACATAATGGTACATCTTACTGTGCACCTAGTTAGAGAAGTGCGATTATGTGGTCCCGTTTTCTATAGATGGATGTACCCATTTGAACGGTTTATGAAAGTTTTGAAGGGGTATGTTCGTAACCGTTTTCATCCAGAAGGTTGTATAGTCGAGAGTTATGTTGGAGAAGAATCTATGGAGTTTTGCTCCGAGTTTGTTCAACGTTGTAATCCAATTGGAGTTCCTAAGGATCAAAGTAAGCTCTGTGGCCCACTTTCTACTGCGAAACTTAAGTGCATTGATGAGAAGGAGAGAGATCAGGCACATCTTCATGTGTTGTCCAATATTGATGAGGTGGATCCATATAAGATGTAAGTACATTAACCTTATATTTTTATCTTATTCCTTTATTTTAATCTACTCTAAATATTGCAGCAGATATATCCTCATTATTATTTTATGTGGACAGTGCACATAAAAACATTGTAGAGCAGCTGTATGCTGGGAAGAAGAAGAGTAAACAATGGCTCCTTAGTGAGCACAATCGTACTTTTGCTGATTGGTTTGAAGCCAAGGTGAGTACATATTCTGTTCAGCTGTTTATTTGTGTAAGAATGAAGTGTATAGATTGCAAAAGTTGACATAATATGCCTATTGTGTAACCAGGTTTCAGCTCAAATGAAGGAAAATCCTAACGAGGTTTCCCAAACAATTAGGTGGCTAGCTGGAAAACCAAGTTTTACGGTGCATAGTTACGGAGGGTATCGATATAATGGAGTTAAATACTTCACAAAGCAGCGAGACAATGCTAGAGCTGTCCAAAATAGTGGTGTTACCTTAGTGGCAAAAACTTGGCAGGTATCGAGTGCCAAGGATAAAAATCCGGTGGAGAGTGATATGACATTTTATGGGGTCATTGAAGAGATTTGGGAGGTTGATTATCATGATTTCAAGGCCCCTTTGTTTTTGTGTCGATGGGTAGAGAATGAAAAAGGAATTAAACAAGATGAGTTAGGTTTTACATTGGTAAACCTTAATCGGCAAGGCCATAAGAAAGACAGATTTCCTTCTGTTGGTCAAGTGAAACAAGTTTTTTATGTGGAAGATCCCATTGATGCAGAGTGGTCCGTTGTACTAACAACCCCAAACAGAGATTACCGTGACTATTTCTATGAAGATGATCTAGGGGACACCTCTATGGAACATCAACCGTTCTGTGCAGAAATACCTTCGCCTTGTGATGAAGAGGAGAATGAGCCTGATGCCACTTACATGAGAGCGAATGTGGAGGGGTTTTGGGTTGACCAATTCACCTCTCCAAGAGAACAATAGTTAGGCTTGTATTTGTATTGTATTTGGAGTTAAAACACTTTTTTAATTGCTGTTTTATGACTTTGAATCAACTATGTGATTTATTTAAGTGCATTTGTTCGTGATAGCCTTTGGTGTACACTTCACTATTTACTGATTTAGCAGGTTATTGTTTTCAAGTGTGCTGTTTGCCTATAACATTTATTTGTGCTTTGCCAACAGATAGTTGGAAGCAATGGGTTCGAAGAAGAAGGAAAAGGCTGAAAGTGATAAAAAGTCAAAGAAACATTCTGATTTGGAGACTTGTTCTGAGGCTGACAAGGTGGCTGATAAGAAAGCAGAATCTGAATCTGCAGAGACCATCACAAGCACCGAATCAACTAAAAGAAGAGGGAAGCGAAGTGTGGTGGAAATGTATAAGGTTGTGATCAAGAAAGCTTTCGGAAAAAAAATTTAAAGTGACATACACCGACACGGGGAATCCCAATGGACGAGTACGACACACTTTGCAATCATATATAGGGATGGTCGCGCGGAAAATGGTGCCCATTAACATTGTAAGCTGGACCGAAGTAGACGGTGAATTGAAAGATAAAATTTGGATCGACGTCCAGGTATTGGAACTGATTTTTCTCCTAACTTTTGCAATGAATTGTGACCAATATGAATATTGAGTTTTGAAGTATGCAAGCTACTGTTATTTCCACTTTTTTTTCCAACTTGTGCAGCCAGATTTGTTATTTGTCAATTTCTGAGTATATCCAGTTTGTTCTTACATGTCCATTACTCATCTTTGCACAGGATACATTCAAAGTGGCCCTGAAAGCAAGAAATTGGTGTTGACATCTGCTGGCACTAAATGGAGACAATTCAAGACCAACTTAACAAATAAGTATGTGCTGCCATACTTGGGAAAGAAGAAGAAATTGAGAAAGCCACCAAAGCAGTATGCATTCTTTGGGTTGTTGCCATGGAAGGAGTTTGTAAGTCAGAGGACTACAGAGGCATGGCTGGTATGATGAGTTTACATAGAAGGCTGTTATAGTTGATTTGAACCGTGCACAAAAAAATTGTTGATTTGAAGTCTTAATATTCTGTGCAGAAACTTCATAATGACCAAAGTAAACGAGTCAAGAAGAGAAAATACCATCATAGATTATCAAGAAAGGGATATATTGGACTAGAGGAGGAATTGGTAAGTTATAATCTGTTCTTGTGATCCATTTTTTAGCATAATGATTTCTAAACGCTTTATATACAATGTATTTACTATTAAGTTTTAACCGCTGCACAGAAACATTCTTGGCCTGAAGGAGAGGTTATTGACCGTGCAATTCTATGGAAGAAGGCCCGTGTACTTAAAAATGGGGAGATAAGTGAGGAAGTGACACCGATTGCAACAAAGATAGTAAGTATCATAGAAACTGTTGTTTGATTAGGCATACATGAATCTGATGGTGACATTGGAAAGTAGTTTAAACCTTTGGGAAATGAGTAAGTATTGTTAAGTTTAAATCTATTGTTAATCGATCCTTCCTCAACTTGATTAGGCATATATGAATATGAAAGGCAACCTTGTCTTATAACCTCCTGATATTGATGTTTTGGAGTATAACAATAAGCTCTTTGGCTGATACTACATATTTTGTATTAGTTGTGCTACTGCTTTTGATGAGTTTTCAATAATTTATAGTTTATAACCTCCTGTAATGTATCTTTACATATCTTATCAGGATGAATTGATGGAGAAGAAAAGGAAGGGTGAGCTAGAAATTTCAGGGAGTAGTGATGTATTATCTCAAGCACTAGAAACTCCTGAACATTCGGGTAGGGTAAGGGGTGTTGGAGGCTTCGTAAATCCGTCTACCTACTTTAAGCTTCCAAAGCAGAAAAGGGTGAGAATTACTAAGGCAGAATTACTGGCACGTGATAAAGAGCGTGATCGGGAGCTGGAGGAGACAAAGAAAATAATTCTTGAAAAACAAGCAAAGGCAGAAGAGCTATTAAATAAAAGGATTGCTCAATTAGAAGCATTGATAACAGAAAAGGCAACCTATACACCACATTCCCCTATATCAGATAAAGGCAGTTTCCATGATAAAGAAAAGAAAAGGCCAATTAATCTTGATGTTGACAATGTGCAAGAAAATGTAGATGATTGTGAGATTGTTCCTCCCCCTGCAGATATGGTAAATATATTACACCTATTCCAATTTCAATATTTGTCTTTTTTTAATGTGTGTAATCTCATTGCTATTTGGTAATTTGTGAATATGATTTTTCTTCTAGGGTGGCACCTGCGAGTTGGCAGTGAATACCATCAGCAACATAGTTGCTTTTGGTACCGTATTTGATGACGTGGATATTAACAAGATGATACATGGAGCTCCATTGAAGGAGGGGTGTGTTAGAGTGTCGGTGGATGGTGAGATTCAAGGCGATGCACCGCTACCTTTCCCTATAATGGGTGAGATGGAATTGGTTCGAGAAGCGGTTGGAAGTCACGTGGCTTGGCCTGAGGAGTTTGTTATTCGAAGACAACCGGTGAAGGTATATATGGACCTATATGTTGTTGCATATTGTAGGTTCTGTTTTATATTGCAGCTATAGGAGTACACATTATAGTTAGTTTGATTAAATGATGATATCATCCAATTTCTTTGCTAACAGAAAAAGAAAAGAAATATGGATTTCGTCAAATCAATGTTCGATAAAGTTGAGCTTTCTCCAATGGTGCCCAAGCGCTGTAAGTTATTGTACAAACATGCCACAACAATCATGAAACAAACTAGTGAGGCAATAACCACTGTGTTGGATGACAATATCTTTGGCATACACAAACAACTCTTCATCTTGACTGAGAATGTGATTGATCTCTTAGAAATGAAAAAGATTGGCCAAGGAGTGATAGCAGCATACATGGTGTAAGCACCTTCTTACTTGGACCTGATTTTTGATTTTTTATGTCTCACGTTTCAACAATTTAATCCTAGATTTTTTTACATAGGCAACTACATGAACTTACATAGGCAACTACATGAACTTATTACTGAACGAGACGAGTTGGAAACTTTTGCCTTTATTGATCCTGCTGCTACATATAATTGCGAGAGATCAGACTTTAGTTCCTACTTAGTGAATCGGTTGAAAGAGGGAAAGGCTGATCGCATATTCTTTATGCCCTACAATCCGGGGTAAGAATTCTTCATCTCTTTTGGTGGTCAGCTGCAGTTTGTTTAGTTGGGAATACATTATGTGGGCTACATTAATAATGTAGGGAACATTGGATATTGACAATCATATGGGAGGATGAAATCTACATCTTGGACCCTTTGGGAAAATCAATCCATTACCAAGCATGGGGGAACTCTGTGATAAAGTTAGCACATGCATGTCCTTGGTTTTTTATTTTCAATTGTCTATAACTAAGTTATTTTCTGCTAGATAATGACATTGTTTGGTTGTGCAGTGCAATTAAAAGTTTCAATGCTGAAACGGGTAGGACTAATAAGGTGCCGAAATTGAAACTACTTCCGGTTAGTATGATATATGTGGTTGATTAAGTTACAATATTCTATTTAGTATGAACTTTCTAATTCAATAATGTGAATAAACAGGGCGTACCTAAACAACCGGGTGGAGTTGAATGTGGCTATTGTGTAATGCAATACATGAAGGACATTATAAATGATGACACGCTTTCATTTCCGACCAAGGTTTATGCATTATGATGGAAACTTTGGTTTAATTATAGTGGGCAGATTATGACTTATGTGGGCAGATTTTATAGTGGGCAGATTATGACTTATGTTATTGAATATATTCATAGTGGGCAGTGAAGACTCGGAAAGTATACACCCAAGATGAACTTGACGAGGTCCGCATTGAAGTAGCTGACTATTTGCAGACTTTGCTATAGATGCTGACTCTACCAAAGTGATTTTGAGTAAGGCTAGCTAGATTTTGTAGAATCATTTTGAAGTAGAACGTTGTACAGTTGCAGGTGAACTAAACTGCATATAGTTATTGCAATGGTCTATTTTGGGCTAGCCTTGATGTAGGTTGGGGTGTTTTTGCCTATTTTTGAAACTATTAACAATTCTGCTGTTCGACAGAAATTAATGCAATGCCCCATATTCAATTAATTCAGAATGTCATGTTGTTGAATGTGGATTACAAGCATTTTAGCAGCTATAATTAATTTCTTGGACATCATCTCATATAAAAGATATGATGTATATGTGTCTGTTTCAAATCAGTGTTAAACTACAAAACGATGTCTAGAAAGAGATAATACATTAGTTTCGAAACTAAAATCGATGTCTCATTTTTCATGGATAACGACGTATTCAGTAAGAAGCGATGTTTAAAAAACTAATCGACGTCGATGTAAACTACAGGGAACGATGTATGGAATCAATGTTGACATCGATTTACAATTTAGGAAACGATGTCTAGAATCAATGTGGACATCGATTCACAATTTCGGAAACGATGTCTGGAATCAATGCGGACATCGATTCACAATTTGGGAAACGATGTCCGGAATCAATGCGGACATCGATTCACAATTTGGGAAACGATGTCCGGAATCAATGCGGACATCGATTCACAATTTGAGAAACGATGTGCAGAATCAATCTAGACATCGATTTACAATTTGGGAAACGATGTCTAATAGTAAAGTGGACATCGCTGCATAAAAGGAAACGATGTTTATTATAATAATGCACATCGTTTATTATATATTAAGGAATGTAGATTGAATCTTAAATAGTAGGATATATGGAAAATATGTGTGAACCTCATAAACGGCAGGCAAAATGAAAATAATCTGATGTCTGATACCATAATAAACATCGTTTCTAATATGAGTAACGATGTTAAAATGAATATCTATGCTATTGGACCTATACTTCATTAAGCATTAAATGCCAAAATATGAAGGTTTAACAATATCTAAACACACTAATATGTTATCATAATAACTGTTTTACATCGGTTCCATAAGCTTATTCGATATCTATTGTGGATCTGGACATCGGTTTTTGACCGATGTCTTTTTGTTCGTGATCTTTAACATCACCCACTAAGACATCAGATGATTTTTTTTTTAACATCTGTTTTTGGCCGATGTAAAAGGCAAAAATTCTAGTAGTGCATATTCAACACAACCTGTCAATTTCTCCAGGAAACAAATCATTTTCTCCACATTGATGATCAATCCTATAGACATATATAATTACTGTGCACAGAGTGAACCTCCAAATAAGAAGCTCCAAAGAATAGATATCGAATGTAACAGAAAATACAAATACAAACCAGAAGTTGCATAATACATGTTCTACATAATACTATAATAAATTATCACTATGAAGTTGCATTGCAGAAAAAACCAGAAGCACATGATTATGTACTAATGAATAATTCAATACGGCACTTAAGATAACAATAATATCAACAGAAGAGTAGCCTAAGAAGCACCGATATGGGTACGAGTATCCGGATACGATACTATCGGATACGTGGATACGGCAAATCTTAAATATAATAGGATACGGGTACGTGAAGGATACGTCAATTAAATATATATATATATATATAATTAGAAAACTCAAAAAAAAAAAAACATTTAGAACTTTGAAACGTGTATACACAAGCAATCTCCATGTATCTTTCTATATATATATATATATATATATATGAAACAAACGTACCCGAAACAAAAAAACAAATATGAGAAGAAACACAAAACTTTAAGCAATCGGCTTCAGAACAAACATACCCAAATCTCAAATTGAAGCATTCAACTGATTGAAGACTAGAAGCTGCAGAATAAACGTACCCAAAGCGAATCGAAGAAGAGAAGAGCAGCTGAGCAGAAGAGAAGAGATGAAGAGCAGGAGAATTCTGAAGAGAAGATACGAAGAGCAGGAGAAATCGGCTAGAAATTGAAGATCCAAGTTCCAAGCTTCAAGCGAATCAAAGAAGAGAAGTCTTGAGTAGAGAAGGTTGCGACTTGCGAAGAAGAACAGAAGAAAAGAGATGAAGAGCAGAGCGAATCTCAGATTCGGTCTCTTCCCCGATCTGGGTTTGTTTGTTTGTTTTTTTTTTTTTTTTTTCAGGGTAAAAAGTCAGCATTACCCCCACGTATCCGATATATTTACATATTTACGTATCAGTATAGGATACGGACGTATCCAAACCGTATCCGAGCGTATCGTACCTGGATCCCGGATCGGTATGGGATACGAAGTCAATTTCACGTATCCGTCCATCATAGCGAGTAGCACATATGTCTTCAACAAGCAAAAAGTAAACAGATAAAGAGCAGGATTTTACAGAGAATTGATTGGCCATGACAGGAGAACCATCACATACACCTGGAATGATTTGCCATTGCCTGAACTCTCCTCTAAAACCTCTTGAGATGCTGCCACTTCTGCAATACATATCCACCGATGGCCCCTGTTAAATTAAGTAAAGATAATATTCCAAAATAAGCTAAGAACCTTCTTATCAGAACATACCCCATCCCTCCTACAGGAACCCCTTGAGATGCAGATGGCTTGCAAATACCTCGTGTGAAAGGATCAGTATGTGCTTTATGCATATATACAAAATAAAGGCCAAGTTCCAATAAGTCCTCCTACAGAAGCATGTAGGATTTTGATCATATGCATGAGAAAACCACCTGAAACAATGACATTTTTAATTCACAATCAATAGTGACACTTATGAATATATAACAATTGACGAAGACAAAACAGAGGGTCAATAGGAGAAATCAGACCATGGTTTGGACATTCTACATATGTTATGCACTTAAATTATTATTATTATTACTACTTTTGGCCAATGCACTTGAGTTATCTTTCAGGGCATAAGGAACGATTCAATTTTGCTGCATCCTTTGTGAATTCAATTTTCCATCATATGAACGTGTCAACAAAATTAGGTTGTACGCCCCCAACAAGTGATAATATGGTAACATGCTCAATAGCTTTTCCGGTTCATAACTAAGACAATTTCACAAGAAGATAGCTACAATGAACTGGAATATAGCTTGAAGAAGAAGAAGAAGAAGAAGAAAACCAAGACCTGGAATATAGCTTGAAAGACGTAACTGCATTTGACTGCACCGATAGCCCTATAGCAGTAAGAGCATCAGCCATATCTTACATATGGTTTAATTGTTTGTCCTACTCACTAGTCCAAAGAAACATGCTTTACAGTCTCATTTTACTTACCATCAGATACGGCAAATGCAACAAAGGACAAAACACTACTGGGAAAAGCCAAAAGCACATATGCATAAGTCATAACCCAAAGGTATCAATTAGAGAGATATTATAAAGGGCAGCAGGGGAAAAGGAAGGTTTCCCCTTCAAACATGCTTTATTATTTCAAATCTTTAAACACCATTATAGCATTGTCTAGTCTTCCACTAACTTTTCCACAATCAAAAATGATTTAAAAAAAAAAACTCATTATGAGTACAAACATAAAAACAAACACAAACTTCAATGAGAAGAAACACACTGTATGCTAAAAATATCTCCAAAAGGGTGTATCCCACATTCTTGATTGCATCTTCACATCTATATAGTTAGTTCATTATGTTCTCCTTTTTTCTCTTTTTATCAGAATTATTTATTGGATGAAATTGAGAACGAGCTGTAATGTTAAAGTTTGAATCAACAACCACACTAAAATAAGTTCTACATTCTACTTGTAGGTTTACCAAATACTTAAAACTAAGAAACAATTACTTCACTAGCATTATAGTATTGCTCTAATCCACTCATCCAAATAAGATCCTCAAACACCTAAATCGCTAAAAAGACTAAAAGTTTCTACTACTAAGCCTTTGGTTCTATGATTCAATAAAAAAAAGAAGCCAACTTTAGTATTAGATATACCTGAGCTTGACCAGCTAAAACCACAGCAACACCAAGAGTTGAACCCTGCAATAATTTTCTCAAGACCCTTATCACCCCATTTGCATTCAGCTCCTGGAAAATGTTTCCCAGCAATCTCAGCTGCTCCTCTAGCAGATAATTCCTATACCAAAAAGAAGATTAAATCTATGACTAAACGATCCAAATCCAGAAATAGATAAATTATTTGAGGTACCTCAGAACGGCTCCAAATGCCTTTAAGATTGACAAGGTTAGAGATCTCAGCCAGCCTTGGAATGTACTGGGTCTTCACAAAAGTACCAGCTCCAAGAATACTAGACAATGCTACAATGCTAACATAGGGGAAGAGGTCAAAATCACAAGCAAAAGCCTAATTTAATTGAGTTCAAAATCAAAGGCATTGGAAAAGCAATCAGAACCAACCTTGTTGAGGACCTAGAGGGAAGAGGTCGTGGAGAGCAAGGTGGACATAATCCGGGTCTTGGATCTTTCATCTTTTGATCAACAAAATTCTCCTTTCCATTGACCGCCTCCTATCATAATTCAACAGCATTAACACATTGAACAACAGCTTTCTCAATCAAATTAAAACAAAATAACAATTATCAATATGCAACTTCAAAACACTACAAGTAGAACCACCCAACCTTGTCTGCAACCTTCCTCTCAATACCAAAATTTTACGATCCTCTCGCAGTCAACATCTCCGAAACAGAACCAAACCCACCTTCCTTGCTGTGTGAACAAGACCAGTGGGTTTGAGGCCTTGTTTCTTCCTGGAAAATCACACATTTCTCAAATCAGAAAATTTACCCTAAAAGTAAATATCCATTATTTGAGGTACTAAATTACACAATAACCAACATTTACCTGCAAAAACTACAATTACAATTCTCCTTACAAATTTGGGGCAATTCCAGTCCTCCAAAAGCTCTACCTCTTGATGGTTCATCAGTCAATTTCTGGATTGATAGATGGTTACTTGATGGACCGCTTATTCAATTTCTTCCTGATGTTTCTGATATTGATTTATATATGCAGGTTAGAGATTGTTGGTCTATTAATGAGTGGAATATGGAGTTTCTAAGGTTACACTTTGATGATGATATCATTAATAAAATTGTTCAGATTCCTCCCGGTTTTATGGGAAGTGGACCTGTCAAACTTATATGGGGTGGCACTGCCAACGGTCACTTCACTGTAAAATCGGCTATCTTACTCTTGTTAAGGATGAGAATTTTACTACTTTTCCCTGGTTATTTTTGTGGAAGCTCCCTATTCCATCCAAGCTAAAGTCTTTTTGCTGGCTTTTGTGTCATGGTAAGATTCTTACAAAAGTGGAGATGATGAAAAGAAGATTAACTAATAACCCTCTGTGCTCCCTTTGTCATGGTCAAGATGAGTCTATCCTTCATCTCCTTAGAGACTGCCCAAGTGCTATGAGAGTTTGGAATGGTATTATATGTCTGGATTCTATCTCTAGAGCCATGCAATTGGATTGGAATGGCTGGTTTGCTGCAAACATCCAATGTAATTTTCGCTGTTATGGGGGCATTAAATGGTGTACGGTGTTTTTTTTAGTTGCTGGTACATATGGAAATGGAGAAATAAGGCGATTTTTGATGGTGAGTTTCATGTTCCTTTTAATCCCTGCAAAATCATTATTGATGCAGCCAAAGAATGGGCTACTGCTAATACTAGTGGCTTGACCTCTGCGCAAAGAACTACTGTGAGTTTGCATTGGGAGAAACCCCCAATGAATTGGATTAAACTTAATGTTGATGGTGCCAGAAATCATGCAGGTATGATTAGTGCTAGTGGAGTTGTAAGGGATCATTCTGGGTCTTGGTTGTGTGGGTTCTTTGCTAACTCCGGGTGTGGTACTGTGCTGCAAGCTGAATTCTGGGGTCTCCTACTTGGTCTCAAAATGTCTATTGATGCTCATTATCAACATGTGTTGGTTGAATCTGATTATGAAGTCCTTGTCAAGTTGATGAATGATGGTGTGGATGCTTTGCACCCTTTGAAGTCTGTGATTAATAGTTGTCAGGCTCTTCAAAGGCAGTTTCAAAGGTGTGAAATAAAGCATATCTACAAGGAAGTAAACAAGGTTGCTGATGTGTTGTCCAAGATTGGATTGGATTCTGAGATTGGAATGCACTTCATGATGCAGCCTCATCCACAAGTTATCACTATTCTGTTGGATGATTTGTGTGAAACTCCTTTTTTTAGGAGCATACCTTGTATCTAGTTTCTGATTGTTTTCTTTTGCTGGGCTTTTGGTCCCCATTTAATCAAAAAAAAAAAAAAAAAAAAAAAAGCTCTACCTCTTCAACTTTCTCTCCATGTCTATATCCATCATCACGCCCAATATCGCATCCATTAAAAAGACCCAAAATTTATTCGAAAAGTGAGACTTTCAACATCTAACCTGTTCAACAGGCATTTATGACAAAAGCTAATGGTGCAGCGAGGAGTTCTTCAGCAAGGGAGCCGTAGAGGGAGGTCAAAGCCTTGTTTCCAGACCATAATTTGGAGCGGTAATTGGGGACGGTGCCAGATGGGTCAAGACCAACCTAGCATTCATGGACGCCGCAGCAATTATTGACGCGAATACTGGTGGAGGAGGCTAGGTTTTTGGGCCACGTAGCCGGAAAATCCTAGGGAGACACGGATCACCATAAGAGCAAATTGGAATCTTTTGGTATAGTGCGACATCGGAGGCGAAGAAAGATGACCTAGAAAAGGGTAACAACAGCCAGGGAATGCCATTTTGGTAGCAAAAGATGGTAGAGTTGAATTGAAGGTTGAGATTCAAATTGGGGAAGCAATTGGATGAGATGAAGATTAGGGGGATTTGAAATTTGAGGGTTTTGGATGAGAGGATTAAGGGAAAGCTTTGAGCTTTTGGCTCAGAGGACTGAGAGAGATGGTTTGAGATAGAGGACTGAGTGTGGAGAGACAGTGTCAAGAGAGTCGAGAGGACTGCTGGTTTTTTTTCTTTCTTTTTATTTTTCCTTCTGGACACGATGTGGCAATCAAACCTAACAAAAAAAATTCTCAAAGTTACTCACACAACAGAAACTGAAACAAACTGTCGTATGAGTGCACTACATAAAATCAAAATGCCAAAATATAGAGGGAAACATGCCACTTACAGCATTTTCATTCAAAATGTTGCCGCCTATGTTCTCACTTCACACAACAAAAAACTATAACTTCAGTTGTTGTTGGAGGTGAAAAATTCCGTAGAGGAGTTTGACCCAACAATTAATGCGGACTGGAGCAGGAGCTGACCGAGAACAATCGAGAAGCTTCCTTCAAGCGTTGACCTAGAGTTTGACCGTCCGCTCAAGGAGAAGGGGGTACCTGCAGAAAACCCTCTGATGCCTAAGTCAGTACGTTTCTTAATTGTGGAGTAGAGATAATTGGAATTTGATGGATTACCTGGACGTCGAGCCTCCGGGAACAAGCCGCCATTATTTCTGCTTTGATGGCTGCATTTATTTACACACTTATAATGACAATTATTGCTGCACTAATAACAGTTAATCATTGCGTACTTACGACCATCATTCATTGCGTATTTATGATAGTCATTCATTGTGCACTTATAATCATAATCATTGTGCGTAGTTATTGTCGTAATAATCGCCGCATTCATGACAAAAATTTAACGCCATACTAACTGCGCAGTTAATCGCCTTAATTGCAGGCCCAGCAGAATTTTTCCACTCCCACAATGCCCCCAAATTTTCTCTTTGGACACTCATCCTAAGAGGAAATTTCCATTCTCTGGCTGCTTCAAATCTTGCCTTGAATATTTCCTCAAGCCCTGGCCGTCCCGATTCTTTCCTCGAGCCCTGGCCGCCCCGATTCTTTCCTCAGGCCCTGGCTGCCCCTAATCTTTCCTCGGGCCCTGGCCGCACTGAATCTTTCCTCGGGCCCTGGCCGCCTCAATTCTTTCCTCAGGCCCTAGCCGCCTCGATTCTTTCCTCAAGGCGAAGATTCATTTTTAGCATGAGACATGGAATTGCCCCCATTTCCCTTTGAATCTGATCAACAACATTTTATTCTCCTTGGCCACCGGCCTTGGGTATTTACTCTGGCCACCAGCCTTACACATACATTTCAACAACACTGACCACAAATATATTTCAAATATAAAAGGAAAAAGTCAGAATGTGATTATTAAAGGAAAGAACACTAGCCTACGTTACCCAGACTTTTGTCACTTCGGGCTTGTATTCCATCACTCCCAGTCCTTAGTGACAGAAATAGAATCCCGTCAGGGGCAGCTCCCGCCATCACTTTTTAGGGATAAGTGTTTCCCACAGACGCGCACTTGTTGGTGACGAAAAATTCCGTAGAAGAGTTTGACCCAACAATTAATGCGGACTGGAGCGGGAGCTGACCAGGAACAATCGAGAAGCTTCCTTCAAGCGTTGACCTAGAGTTTGACCGTCCGCTCGAGGAGAAGGGGGGGTACCTGCAGAAAACCCTCCGATGCCTAAGTCAGTAAGTTTCTTAATTGTGGAGCAGAGATAATTGGAATTCGATAGATTACCTGGACGTTGAGCCTCCGGGAACAAGCTGCCATTATTTCTGCTTTGATGGCTGCATTTATTTACACACTTATAATGACAATTATTGCTGCACTAATAACAGTTAATCATTGCGTACTTACGACCGTCATTCATTGCGTATTTATGATAGTCATTCATTGTGCACTTATAATCATAATCATTGTGCGTAGTTATTGTCGTGATAATCGCCGCATTCATGACAAAAATTTAACGCCATACTAACTGCGCAGTTAATCGCCTTAATTGCAGGCCCAGCAGAATTTTTCCACTCCCACAGTTGTCCAATTTCTACAGCTTGGACTAAATTTACCTAGTGGAAAACATTTGAGCAAGTTTCCTCAAAATTTGGCGTCTAGTTTTCAATCACACAACGGAAATCTCAAACTTCGTTGTACCTAGTAGACTAAATTTTATATTTCAAGAGGCAACCAAGACTCTAGAGTGAAGGAAAATCTGCGGGTAATTTTTTTATGACTCATACAATGGACAATGCTTAATTATGTTGTGCAATGTAGTTCTGAGAAATTTTTTTATCACTTTGTTGACATTCACACAACAGAACATCATTAATATCGTTGTACAATAGATTTCACTTGAACACACAACAGACAATTTATGTTCTGTTGTGTGATTAGTGTTGTGTGATTAACTTTTTGTAGTAGTGTTATAACCCATTGAATACGAAATTGAAGGTTTCTAGCTTAGGAATTAGAGGGGGTCAAGCCTCTAACTCTGTCCTAGGCATGCTCAAAATACACACCCTAGAGTTGACTAGGCTCCTAGACATGCATTTTAACCCAACAAAAATAGATAAGCATCCATCATATGAAAATTGCATCATCACATTAAATTAAACATCTTTTACACAAAATTTGGGCTAGGGCACACAACCGTAACCCCCAACAAAGAATTACTCACAACCCATAAGCATAGACATCAAGATTACAAAATTCAAATAGCAAAGAGTAGAGAAGTGTGGGAGAAAACAATGATAATCACAAATAGCTAAAAAAGCTAGCATGATTAGTCTTGATTTACAACTCCCACAATTACCCAAGTCTCTTGTAGAGGAGAAGTCTTTGATGAATCTTTGAAGCTTTGGGTGAGTAAATCCTTCAAAACCCTAAAATAAAACTAAAGAAAATATAGAAAATGGAGGAGGAAGGAGAGAATGAGAGCAGCCCAAAGGGCTGCCCTGTTTGGGTTGAGTGCGGCGCTGCTGTCTCTAGGGTTATCTCTCATCTGGCGAAGAGTGAAGGGATGATTATATATGGTGCTGCAGTCTGAGGGTTAAATAGGCACGTGAAAGTGAGGTGAGAGTCATCTTTGCAGAGAACGATGCTATGTGTCAAAAATGGAATGGCTGCACCCATTAATTAATTGAACCATAATTAAGTTGTTGCGCCTCCCCTCCCCCTGCACGTGCATGGCTTCAATGGTTCAACCACAGCTTGATTAATTAAGCTAATTAATCAAGTGATTAATTAACTTAATTAATTAAGTTGCATTATTTGTTTTTTTTTTCTTTTCTTTTTTTGTCTCTTCCTGTCCTTTCTCTTGTTCTTGCAATTCCACACAAATTATCGGAGGCAATTGGATTCCGTTCCTTCATGCCATCGATCACGGTTCACTTGGTGTTAGCTTTTCGTTTTTTTGTCGTAAACTCTATTTTGCTCAATTTTCCACCATTTTCTCTCGATTTCCGTAATTCCGCTGATTTCCTACACAATAAATAAAATTGATTAATAACATAATACTTGACTTGAAGATTAACTTATTTCTAGAGTTTTGGATATAATTACATGCATATAAATGCGTGTAATCAGGAGCACTACCTAATCCAGAGAGAATATGCATTGTTCACTGATCATCAAGCCTTGAAGTACCTTAATAGTCAGAAAACTGTGAACAAAATGCATGCAAGATGGGTGAGTTTTCTGCAGAAATTTCCTTTTGTAATTCAGCATAAATCTGGTACTCTTAAATCTTAATAGGGTGGCAGATGCTTTGAGTAGGAGGGCTTCCTTGCTTGTCACTTTTGCTTAGGAGGTTGTGGGTTTTGATCTATTGAAGGACTTATATGAGGAAGATGTTGATTTTAAGGAGATTTGGGCCAAGGGCAGCAGCAATCATGCAATTGCATATTTCTATGTGAGTGATGATTATTTATTCAAAGGCAATCGACTTTGTATTCCTAGTTCATCATTGAGGAAGAAACTGATCAGAGATCTGCATGGAGGGGGTTTGAGTGGACACTTAGGCCAAGATAAAACTATTGCTAGCCTTGAGGAGAGGTATTTCTGGCCACATCTGAAGAAGGATGTAGGAGCTATTATGAGGAAGTGCTACACCTGCCAGGTTTCTAAGGTTCATTCCCAAAATACTGGTCTTTATTTACCTTTACCTATTCCTGAAGATATTTGGTAGGACATTGCTATGGATTTTGTGTTGGGATAACCCCGTACCAAAAGGGGTGTGGATTTTGTGTTTGTGGTAGTTGACAGGTTCTCCAAGATGGCGCACTTTATAGCTTGTAAGAAGACTGCTGATGTTTCCAATATAACCAAACTGTTTTTCAGGGAGGTGGTTTGTTTGCATGGAGTGCACAAATCCATTACTTCTGATAGAGACACGAAGTTCCTTAGTCACTTCTAGATTACGTTGTGGAGAATGTTTGGAACAGTTTTGAATGGTAGCAGCACAGCTCATCCTCAAATTGATGGGCAGACAAAGGTTACTAACAGAACTTTGGGTAATATGGTTCGGAGTGTTTGTGGAGATAGACCCAAACAGTAGGATTATGCTTTACCACAGGTGGAGTTTGCTTATAACAGTACTGTGCATAGTGCAACAGGGAAGTCACAATTCTCATTAGTTTATATTGTTGTTCCTCGACATGTGGTTGATCTAGTGAAGCTTCCTAAAGTTCCTGGTGTTCTTGTTGCTGCTGAAGGCATGGCTAAGGATGTGCAGACTGTTAGAGAAGAAGTTAAAACCAAGTTGGAAGAAACTAATGCTAAGTATAAAGCTACAGCTGACAAATATCGAAGAGTTAAAGTGTTCCAAGAGGATGACGACGTGATGGTGTTTCTAAGGATGGAGAGGTTCCCTGTTGGTACATACAACAAGCTGAAGCCAAGAAAGTATGGTCCTTTTAAGGTACTGAGGAAGATCAACGACAATGCTTATGTTGTTGCACTTCCTGATTCCATGGGCATTTCTAACACCTTTAATGTGGTTGATTTGCATGAGTTTCGTGAAGATGAGGTTCTTTATCTTGAAGAGAACTCGGGGTTGAGTTCTTCGGAGGTGGAGGAGACTGATGTAGAACGAATGGCAGTCAGAATTGAAGAACAACTCGATCGTGCAAAAGGAGGAAAACCCAAGTTACTATTGCAACTTTGGCATTCGGTGTCTGATTCACGATTGCTATAACTTTTCGGAAAGGAAACGACGCCAGGAACAAAACTTGTCTGTATGCCATGATGTGTGGGCTTTTTGGGGCTTTCGGGGTCGTTTAGGGCCTCAAAACTGCAATTTACTATTTTTCAGAATTTTCGGTTTCCTAGTTTGTTTTGGGTTTGTTTTATTTTTACCCGTGGGCTTTAGGGTTTCATTGTTAGTTACCCTAGGGTTTCTTTTATCATATATCTGCAACCTTAAACGACTGCAGAACTTATCTTTTATCATATTATCAATCAAATTGAGATTTTTCTCTTTTATCTCTGGTGGACTCCAGAACCTTTGTTTTAGGTTTCTTGCTTGTAAACCAAGGTGATCTTTCCAATTGTGTCAATCCAAATCGCCCTAATATATATATATATATATATATATAAGTGGTTCCGGCAATATTTGTATCAATTCTGATGGGTCCTTTTATTGCTACAAGCCACTGTCCCCATAACCTCGGCCATTGCAGCCGATTAAACTGGGCATTATAGGTATGCCTCTACATTCTCTAAATCCTAAATTCATACCCCTTTGATTACTAACAGGTCTACGTTTAGGGAAAGAAAAAAAAAAGGTTATATGAAACAAATACTTGTTAGCTTCTTGATCAAGTTACTACATTATTCTAATTTTATTGAGCAATTCAGTTTTCTGCAGTGTTTTTGGTCTGTTGCTTCATATCATTGGTGCATGGTGGTTGCACAAAGTCATAAAGAAAAGGAAAAACATTAAGCGAAAGTAAAAGTTTTTTAGATTGAATGGTGGTTTGTTGTTGGAGCAACAATTATCTTCTGGCGAAGTCAATGTTGAGAGGATTAAGCTGTTCAATGCCAAGGAGTTAGAGAAAGCCACAGACCGGTTTTATGTACATTGAGGCCAAGGTACTGTTTATAAAGGAATGTTGACAGAAGGAAGAAATGTTGCTGTCAAGAAGTCAAAAGTAGTAGATGGAGGAGAAGTGAGTCAATTCATTAATGAGATTGTCATTCTTTCACAAATTAACCACATGAATGTGGTTAAACTCTTGGGATGTTGTTTAGAGAGCGAAGTTCCCCTATTGGTCTATGAATTTTTACCCAACGGAACCCTTTCTCAATACATTCACAGCCGTGATGAGGATTTTCCTCTAACTTGGGAAATGCGATTACGAGTTGGTACCGAAGTTGCTGGAGCCCTTACCTACTTACATTCATCTGCTTCAATGCCCATTTACCATCGAGACATTAAGTCTTCAAACATACTCTTGGATGATAAATATAGAGCAAAAGTTACAGACTTTGGGACATCAATAACTGTTTCCATTGACAAAACACATCTTACCATGACAAATGTAAACGGAAAATTTGGTTATTTGGACCATGAGTACTTCCAGTCTAGCCAATTTACAGACAAGAGCGACGTTTATAGCTTCGGAGTAGTCCTTGCCGAATTCTTGACTGGACAAGAACCAGTTTCTGTGGCAAGATCACAGGAAGGGAAACAAGATGGGAGAAGCCTAGCAACACATTTTATTCTGTTCATGGAGGAGGGTTGTTTGTTTGATACAATGTTTTAAAAGGCTAAGGCGTAGACGAGGAGTTTTCGAGAGAGCCTCAGTAAGGCGTTAGCCTTGAGGCATAATGCGGAGTTTTCGAGAGAGCCTCAGTAAGACGTTAGCCTTGAAGCGTAAGGCGTAAGTTTTACATATAAATGAGCTATATTACATTGTTGCCTACACTAAGTGACTAAACATAGCATCCTATCAATTACAGATAAATATAACAATCTGGGCATAACAATCTGCCAAGAATCAAAATATACCTATCAATTACATAAAAACATAACAATCTGGGCATAACAATCTGCCAAGAATCAAAACATAACAATCTGGGCAGCATATCAAGTAAACAAACTAGTTTTAGCAACTATTCAGTGTGCGCGCACGCGCGCGCACATATATATATATATATCAATTAAACAAACTGCGCAGCATAACAATCAGTTGATTCAACTATTTTATGTAAATTGACCAAAGACTAGGACATTGACCAAAGACCGAAGACTTCTCTTTTCTCATTGACCAAAGACCAAAGACTAGCACATTCGTCTTCTGCTGAGTTTATTCCGATGAATTCAATCTGTAATAAACCCCAAACAGTTGCTCAGTCCGGATAACCTTTTATATACTTTGACCATAAACATGGGTGGGACTAGTTCTATCATGACAAGAAAAACAAAGTTGGATAGCAACATTGTATTGATAAACATTCATACCTTAAACTCTTCAAATCAACTCTGAAAGTGAAAATTTCTTGCTCCAATTCTGCAAACAGCCTCCTTTAGAACGAAATCCTTGAGAAAACCAATGGGCTCTTGATCATTTTATCAAATTTGCTGCTTGTGAATTGAGATTTGGAAGTGAAGGAGTAGGAGTTTTGATGAAGGAGGCTAAAGGAAGTCGAAAATGACTTCATCTCGAGACCTAAGGGAGTTTTAATTCCCAACAAATCAAAACGACGTCGTTTTGGTGGTTTAAAAAAAAAAAAAATTCTGAGCTTCTGCGTTGAACGCATCTGGATGCGTTTTTAGCGCCTTCGCCGCCTTGATCTACTCAGGGCCGGTCCTGAGATTCTAACGGCCTTAGGCGAAGAATTAAAATGTGGCCTCCTATATATATATATATTTTTTTTTGCGTCAAATAACAGTATAAAATTATGTATTTTGAATAAAAGTAAATATGAAATCAATAACAATACAAAATATATGAATATTTATTCCTTGCATAAAATTCTGAATTACAAAACTAGTTAAACATATATATTTTTTTATGGCTAGAACCCAGTAGGAGGCTAGGTCATCACGCCATTAAATTTACAAAGCATCACTTAAACCTTACTCTTCTCGCATTTTTAGCTGCGAAAGTACAAATAATGTTGTCATAATAAAGTTTATCTCCCATATTTTTTCAATAGATTCAGTTAATGCTTATCAAGTGATCCAGCTAGAGATTGAGTTAATTAATGCTTCTTGTTGTTCCTTTTGTTTTCTCTTCTGAGCTCCAGACTTGTGTTTTCTAACGGGAGGCATCTTAACAATAAAGAATCGATTTTGTTTGATGTGAGAAATTTTCTATGCATACACAATCAATATATAGGGTTTAATTTAGGTTAGTTTTCCATAAGGAGAAGGAAAAGTAATAGTTATTCATATGGAAGAAGGAAAAGAAAAGTTTATATGGAAAAGGAAAAGGCAAAAAAAAAAAAAAAGGGGTGCTGGGCCACGGGTCCAAGAAAAATTACTTTCCCATAATTGATTGAAAAAGGAAAAAAAAAAAAACTGAAAGGGAAGCGGCTGCTGGAAGTGGGAATTGAGTGGGCCCTTAATTGATTGAAAAAAATTTAAAGAGAGAAGTGCAGACCATGATTCGAACTTTGGTGGACAAGGGAACAGTCCAGCTTCCCTTCCGCTGGAGCAACGCGTGGCTTTGTGCTTATTATAGAAAATAGTAATATATATATTATCTTTAGCTTATATACAGAAAATCCAAATTCCGGAGGCCCCAGAGAGCAGGTGGCCTGAGGCGGCAGCCCTCAGGGCCGGCCCTGGATCTACTCCTTCGCCGCCTCTATGCCTCGCCAGCAAAGCACACTCATTTTCTCATGCGCCTCGCGCCTTTTCAGCCTCCTTGGTTTGATATTCTTGATGCTGTAGTTATGAAGGGAGGTAAGAAAGAAGAGATAGTGGCGGTTGCTAATCTTGCAAAACGTTGCTTGAATATGAAAGGAAAGAAGCGTCCACCTATGAAAGATAGCAGTTGAGTTGGAGAGAATTCTAATGTCAAGTATATCTTCTGATGTCGAACACATTGCAGAGGTTGAACATGTCCAGACGGAAATATCGTTAGGCAGATAACTATTGTCTTTTTTTTTTTTTTTTTAAACATGAGCAAATACTTCTTGTTAACTGCATATCTGGTGGCATTGAAAAAACTGGTTTTCTAAACATTGGAAAACGGAATGTACTTCTTGTCTTCTTTATTCTGTAGTAGATACTAGATAGTCCTTTCACTGGCCAGTAAATTTCCTTTAGTGCAAGAAGCATGCATAGTCTGTGAATCTATAGTTTTTAATTTTATACCCTCATATATTGTTTGTGCATTAGTCCCAGAAGCATCCATACTCTGTGAAACCATAGTGATTATATCTAGCCAAGCTGACTTGCTCGTTTGCCGCTTGCAGGAGAAAAAGCATTTTTGCAGTTCGGTGATGGACCAAGAGATGATATATTGTTCTTTCAGATGAAAGAAAAATCTCATGTAGAGTTTTTTGCAGAATAATTTGTATTTTAATTTTTTAATTTTTAATTTTTTTTAAATGGAATGTATGTAGTCGCCACTCACCAGAGAGGCAGAGATTGTATTAATTATATTAGTGGGTATGATTGCATGAAGTCTCTGTGCGACGCATAATGGCAGACACCTGAAAGTTGATGGTGGGTTCCTTGGGTCTTTGTCACGCGAGCAAAGGAAACTATTGTCGACAATGGTGGCTGGACCGTGACTATTGGTGTTACACACAGTAACGATTGGTCCCCAATGACCCAACAGACGACTTTTTTTTTACCATGAATCCACCATTGATTCTATGTGCCCTTTGCCGCTTTATTGGGACACGGAACCGAGGGTCATTTTTCACTGATGGTGTGTGAAGGCCAAATTTGTGGTAGTGAAGCTGGCATCCTGCATCAAGAGTATCAAAATTATGTAGTTTGCTTGTCAATCCTTGTACTTCTCTTAAAAGCACATTGTCCTCCTTTTTTGTACTTTGAATTATCTAAAATTTTGGGTCAAGTTTTCTCCAAATTTTATGGCAATCTCGTGCGTGTAACATACAAACTTCTAACCATACCTGTGAAGCAGACACGTGATTACAATCACGTACATCGATAAGTGATTCGCATAGCAATGTTATACACTTATACTATAATAAACCAAAGACAATCCATGTATGAAGTTTTTTGACAAATAATACAGAATAAGTAGAAACATACATGAGGAAGATGGAGCTTCTAAGCCCTGCAGGGTTGGTCCTAAAAATTGAGAGATTTAGTGCGAAAATTTGACCAAGTCCTTATGTTCATTACATAATGACTTCGAAAAAAAATAAATCGATATAATAAAATAAATATTATGACAACATCACATTCAACAATGTAAAAATTATCCCCAAATAGCTAATAAAGATAACTAAGAAAATTTCAAATAAATCTTAAAAAAAGGGAAAGGGAGACAAAGAAAAAATAAATTTCAAATAATGTTAAACACGAGATTAAAAAAAAAAAGATAAAAAAAGGAAGTCTGAAAAGAAAGATAAAAAAAGGGAAGGGAAAGAAGGGGGGTGGTTGGGAAGGGAGAAAGAAAAAAGGGGGGAGGGGAAAGGGAAAGAGAGCAAATTCAACTTACCAGCTGGACTGAAAAGTCTTTCATGCATGCATGGGTAGAATAAAATATATTATCTAATGTTATATATGTGTATTCGAAACATAGAGGAAGCCTTGTACGACGGCACCACTTGCACACCCTTAGGGCCGCCCCTAAAGCCCTGCATCTTCTTTAACCTGAGATAGTTATCGTATTCTCCAATCGTTTTGCTCCACATTTCTCGGAGGAGAAGTTTTCGAACTAGAAGAAGAGAGAACCGTTGGTGTCCCGATGTTCCGTCCAGCGATACATCTTTTGGACGTCGTCGGATTGGTAGGTTTAGTGTTTCAATCCCCCGGTGAAGGTCCGCAGTGGAGTACAGGCCGGGACGAGATCAATCGTTGTTGGTGTTATCCCAATCTGCAACCATCGAGCCTAAGGAAGAGTCTGCAACCACTGAGGTTGAGGAAGCCTGGGGGAGGCCGGGATCATCAATCAAGGTGGCGCTCCGGCAACCTCCTAAAATCAAGGACGAAGGATTGTTGGTAGAGTTATTAGTACGTAATTGTAGAGATTTTAGAACAGTCTACAACCTTCGACTTGGGCTAACAAATGCTCCTTTGGCCGCGATCTTGGAGGCCTAGGGGAGGACGATTCCTCATTCAAGGATGCTATTCGGATCCGGCTGCACTCTGAACCTATTGCAAATGGTGATCTGGCAACGGTTGTTAAGCGTGAATGCTTCAACGGCGCTGCTTGGACGTGTGTGTCTGTTGACGGCGGCGAGTGTCATGTTCTGGCCACTGGTTGGGGTCGCGATTATATGGCGTCACGATTCGTTGGTAGCAGTGCCGCCATTCGAACCGGGAAAGGTGTACGTTCCGGCACAACACAGGTCGTGGCCCTAGCATGGGTCGTAGGCTTCTCCATGGAGGTGGCCTATCTAGAATCATGGGCCAGTCTTTAGTCCTTGGGCCTCTATTGGTGGGCTTATAGTAGGTATTATTTAGTTTTGATATTATGTATCAGGTTTAGGTGTAGTTTCTCTACAATAAATCCTTGCCTACTCTTGTTAAGGTCATGTAGGCTCGGTACCAGGCTGCATATTCAGCATGCTTTGTCTGCCCTAACGAGGCGGCATATCTTGAATTGGGTGCAACCTTTTAGTGGTAGGATGAAACATCGTGTCTGCGGATTTCTTTCTAGTCAGTAGCATATTGTGAAAGCTATTTTATTGGCTCTATGGAATTGCTTTAACTTTCCGATATGCCACCATTATTGTAAAGCCAATGGAGTCATACATATGATGCTCTTTGCTATTAGGTGCATGTTCGAATACATTGTAGTTGTGGAGCCTCCTGTTATTATTCGAGAGGTCTTCTTAAGGTGTATTGTAATGTGGGGTTTATGCATTATGTCCCCCCCCCCCTTTGTATTCATTGGTTTCCCCCCCCCCCCCCCCCTTTGTATCATTGGTTTCCCCCCCCCCCCCCCCCCCCCCCCTTTTGTATTCATTGGTTTCATTAATGAAGGCCTGAGGGCAGCTACACCAGCCCTTATTTCAAAAAAATAAAAAAATAAAAGTTATCGTATTCTCCAACCTAGGTTTCACCATATTCTCTAGAGCATTATTGTGCTGTTGATTGCTTCATCAAGGGTTAAAAACGATGTTTGAAGTGAAGCAAGCTCCACAAGAACCTCAGTTGCTTTCACATAAGCAGCCTCTTGCAGAGTTGGACCTGTTGTACGTCCTTGTCTGGCCAATCCAGTGAGGTCGTTCTTGGTCTCACACCAACAACATTCTCTTGAAACAATCTTTCTAGATTGAAACTGACGAAATTGAACAGTGCATGAGAGACCAAGAGCATCACTCTTCTTCATAAGGAGATCAAGCATCACCTCTACCAATAAGATGAGCTTTTATATAATTCCAAGTATTGTAACAGTCACATTCAGGGCTGTCTTTGGCCCGAACTAACATATTTTAAAAGATCTAAGAAGTAAGAACATAATTATTATATGAAGAAAGAAAAAGAAAGAAGAAAAAAAACTAGTCCCCAGGGATCTGTTGAGTTAGGATTTCCCATAGCCAAATCTATGGAAACACTAAAAGAATATAATCAATATAAAGAATTCTGTGGATCCTATTTAGATAAGTTCTTAAAATTGCTTTCCTATTTTTCATGCAAGTGAATACTCTAAGGTGGTGTTTGTTACACGGGATTGGACATCCTTATCTAATCTAATCTCAGTTATCCCATGTTGGCAGCAAGGAGGACTCTTTTTAATGAGACTCCACAGTCACAAAGACACCCCCAACACCTTCTACCACAAACCCACAAAAAACCATGGGATTGTGGAAGCCACTCTCACTCGATCTACTCTTCCCTTCTGTTCGTCATTCTCTTATCATTCTCAACCTGCAATTCAACCCTACCCCATCTATTACACTGAAAGAATCTAAAACACAATAAACAAAATCACGAACGACTCCAGGATGGACCTCCGCTTTAAAATTATCTCTCATCTCCCAAACCGACCAAATCCATGACACGAGGCTCAATTTTCAAAGGCAGAATGTTCAGACTTCGCTGGAATTTGAAAGTGAATCTTGATCAGATGTGAAGAGCGGGTCGGAAAACATGAGCATCTCCTCCACAGTGAGCATAAGAAATAGCAGATCGTAGAATGATTGGGTCGGAGTTCACCGGCAAGCTTCTGCAAATTGAAAGCTGAGAAGAAACCAAACTGAATGATTGGGAATCAGATGATTGCAAAGGTAATAAATCAATGAAAGATCGTATTTTGAGAATTGGGTATTGGATGTTTTGTTGTTTGCTTAGATGGGTATTGATTGGAATTGCATAATTTTGGATTTGGGTGAAGGATTTAGATTCTGGAAGTTGAATTTGTCTGAGAAGAACTGCAGGCACCTTGGCTTGACTGGAAGAGAAATTACGTATGGCTTTGATTTGAGAAGTCTGAGAGAAATTGTTGATGGTGTTGTAGGTCTGTGGTGTTGATGGAGTCTGGGTCTTCCTGTTAGTGTTATTAGTCCCTCCATCACCAAACATGAGTCAGGACACAGTAAGCATAAGCCCAGCTTGAGGAGTCCGGGACAATTATAGAAATTAAGGCGGGGTATGGCAATCCCAGGAAACAAACATCACCTAAAGATACCTCAAGAGTACCTATGATATAACAGCTAAATAGTTCTCACTGAAGTGTTGCTTCGCCCCATATAGATTGGAAGAGTCACCTGATCATTGATCAAATCAAATGGAGAAAGAGTTTCTTTGATCATGTACATTGGGAATGGATACCCCGGGAAGCAAATCGTGCGGCTCATGAAGCTGCCATGCTTGGTAATCGGACGTTGGGTCTCTGTAGATGGGCGGATACGCCACCACCGTCTCTCTCGCTGTTTGAAGGAATGATGGAATGCCATGCCCTCATGCTACCTCTATGTAATCGAAATCCTGGAGTTTCGAGTTCTTCTGAGCTAATAGTCTCCAGTTTCTCTTACAGTCTTGTTTGAGATGGAGGGCCTGGCTGTCCTTTGCTATATTTTCGGGTTTCATCAGTTGATGGGTCTGATTCTGGGATGTTGCCTTGTTTAATGAATATTATTGGTCCAAAAAAAAAAACAGACACATACATATATAAGAGGATTATTGGAGAGAACAAAAGAGCTTGTATCAGCCTTTGTTCAAGAGATGGCCTAACAATACAAGGTATTTATCTTACTTTTGTATCATTGATTAGATCTATGTATTTCTATGTTTTTGTTTTTGTGCTTGGTGATCCTTGCTTCATTTTTGAGTTTTTCTATTGGAACCTCCAAATTTACTCACTTAACCTCTATGCTTTTTACACCTCTTATCAAATTTTCAAGTACTAAATTTACTCACTAAACCTCACTAAACTTCCTCAAATAACCTCACTATAGAATTTGCAAAAAAATTATTATCTTTAAAATAAAAAATTTAGTCATTTCAATGATTTAATCACTCTATAAATCTTAACTAAATATACATTTCTTAATCAAACTTGAGTTTCAAAAATTAATGTCTAATCAATAAGAAAATGCCATGAACTATTATGTTTTTTTTCCTTTCTATTTTAGCTGTGCAAAAAAAAAAATGAAGAAACCATTTGTTTTTATTCTCAAAAAAAAAAAATCATTCGTTTTTTAATGTTTTTTTTCTGTATTTTTTGTACCACATGATTAATTATTTAAATATTTTTTTTTATTTTTTTATTTTTATAGAAAATATGATGGATTGACTTAGATTTAGGTCATAAATCATAAGAGGATTTATTTTGTTTTCCCTCACCACTATGCTTTCAACATATATATCATACATTTTTATGTCACATGATCTTAATCATATTTTTAACTCTTATTAAGTATATATGAATGCTTTAATGAGTATGTAGTGAAATTGGAAAATGAAAATAGATAAGGAAAATAATAAGAAATACAATCTAATATTATTGAATTGGAAAGTCTACATAAAATAATATAATATTTTTTTGATATAATTATTGTCCTTAATAGTCATTTTATAATAGGTCTTGAAATTGTAGCATTTTTCACTTTTCCTGAACTCTTACATACAGCTGTTGATCTAGACTTGTTCAGGTATCACACTAAATTTCTTTGTTTCACTTGTATATGTATAACTCCATCTGACCATCTCAGATATTCCTCAAATTGATTAAACATAAAAGTAATATGTAACTATCTAGCTTCCTAGCTTTTTCTTCCACCAGCAAGAAGATCGATTATAATAAAACTTACAACGTACGAGTAATTATTCTGTGGTTCCAGAGTACCATATGACATTGTCATGTGGTGGTCACAACCAATAATATCATTCGAATGTTGTAGGGATCATGTAAAAGGTGAAAAAAAGAAGAAAAAAAAAATTAATTTAAGTGACCAATCAGAAATCACTACGAATCACATGAACAAAAAATATCACCCCAGAACATCACATGTACCATGATTCGAAACCATGTTATAATTTCCACAACGTACATGACCTGCCGGGCAAATAGTAGAGGCGACCTCGTGAAACGTGTGTTGGTCAATTATAGTGCAATCAGATTAGTCAAAATATTAGAAAAGATGATGGCGTGCACATAAGTACTTTTTCAAAAGAAAACTTTCATAAAATGATAGAATAATCAATAATAATGAAGCCAACTGTATGCATTCATCTCTTCATTCAGTGAAGTGTGAGCCCTATTTGCATTCAAAATGTACAATAAGAACCATTTGTACAACACCTTTATTTTCATACTTGTTTAATTTTAAACAAAGTTGAGACTCGGGAATTAGTGGCCAAATTACTCATCCACTCCAAGCTTGCTTGTATAAATAGGTATAGGGAATAAGAGGAAGAAATCTTCTTCCTAAGGAGCAATTGAGGAGAAGCAAAATGGAGGTCCAGTTGCTCCTACTTGATATTAGTCTCATGACCTTGTGGTCTTCGAGCTGTAGTGCAATACTTGGCGTATCATCATCACCCTCGTTAGCAAAGCCTAATTGTCAATCCCATTGTGGAGACGTAGAAATCCCATATCCTTTTGGAATTGGACCGAATTGTAGTCACGGACCGTGGTTCCAAATATTGTGTGACAACTTGACCAACCTTCCCAAACCTTTTTTGAACCTTACCGACGGTCGACAGGAGGTTCTGGAGATATCTCTTGCGGGCACATTAAAAATAAAAAATCCTATCACCTTCTCCGATTGCCCTAACAAGCCAAACCACCGCCAGACACCCGACCTGTTTCCAACCCCTTTTTGGTTCTCCGTTAGGAACAAGTTCACTTCAGTGAGTTGCGGGAGGCTTGCATCGCTGACGTCCGAGTTAGCAGGGACAATATGGGCTTTCTGTTTGTCCATTTGCGATTATCGCAGTAGCATATTAGTAAATAATAGCTGCGGTGGCATCAACTGTTGTCAGACATCCCTTCGCTCAACCTTCAATATTAGTTTTGGACAGTTGATACTAAATGATACCAGTGAAAGAACTTGTAAGTATGCATTCCTGGTAGACCCAGAGTGGTTTACGTCAAATTCAACAAATACTTCTGCCATTGCTGAGATGGACGACGTCCCCATTGTGCTAGATTGGAGGATTAGGGGAGGAATATATAATTCTACCAAGGATGACGTGAACAGGAATTGCACATCTTCAGGAGGTCCATGTTCCTGCTTAGAGGGCTATCAAGGAAACCCCTATCTGCGTGGTGGATGTAAAGGTAAGCTTCTACAACCCTTTTTTGTGGATACACTAAATAAGTTCATGTTTAAACATTGTCGATATAGCTAGAATTTTTTTTTAATTGATCTTCAGTCCAGCTTTCAATTTGGTAATTTCTTTTCATCAATTCAATTTTTGATATCAATGAATGCGAGGATCCAAATTGCCCTAATATATGTGGTTCCGGCAAGATTTGTTACAATTTTAATGGGTCCTTATATTGCTACAAGCCACTGTCCCCACAACCTCCGCCATTGCAGCCGATTAAACTGGGCATTAATTATAGGTTTGCCTCTACATTCTCTAAATCCTAAATCCATACCCCTTTGATTACTAACAGGTCTATGTTTAGGGAAAGAAAAAAAAGGTTATATGAAACAAATATTTGTTAGGTTCTTGATCAAGTTACTACATATATTATTCTAATTTTATTGAGCAATTCAGTTCTCTGCAGTGTCTTTGGACTGTTGTTTCATATCATTGGCGCATGGTGGTTGCACAAAGTCATAAAGAAAAGGAAAGACAATAAGCGAAAGCAAAAGTTTTTTAGACTGAATGGTGGTTTGTTGTTGGAGCAACAGTTATCTTCTGGAGAAGTCAATGTTGAGAAGATTAAGTTGTTCAATGCAAAGGATTTGGAGAAAGCCACAGACCGGTTTAATGTACACAGAATTCTTGGTGAAGGAGGCCAAGGTACTGTTTATAAAGGAATGTTGACAGATGGAAGAAATGTTGCTGTCAAGATGTCAAAAGTAGTAGATGGAGGAGAAGTGAGTCAATTCATTAATGAGATTGTCATTCTTTCACAAATTAACCACAGGAATGTGGTTAAACTCTTGGGTTGTTGTTTAGAGAGCGAAGTTCCCCTATTGGTCTATGAATTTTTACCCAACGGAACCCTTTCTCAATACATTCACAGCCGTGATGAGGATTTTCCTCTAACTTGGGAAATGCGATTACGAGTTGGTACCGAAGTTGCTGGAGCCATTTCCTACTTACATTCATCTGCTTCAATGCCCATTTACCATCGAGACATTAAGTCTTCAAACATACTCTTGGATGATAAATATAGAGCAAAAGTTGCAGACTTTGGGACATCAAGAACTGTTTCCATTGACAAAACACATCTTACCATGACACATGTAAACGGAACATTTGGTTATTTGGTCCCTGAGTACTTCCAGTCTAGCCAATTTACAGACAAGAGCGACGTTTATAGCTTCGGAGTAGTCCTTGCCAAACTCTTGACTGGACAAAAACCAGTTAATGTAACAAGATCGCAGGAAGGGAAACAAGATGGGAGAAGCCTAGCAACACATTTTATTGTGTCCATGGAGGAGAGTTGTTTGTTTGATATTCTTGATGCTGAAGTTATGAAGGGAGGTAAGAAAGAAGAGATAGTGGCGGTTACTAATCTTGCAAAACGCTGCTTGAATATGAAAGGAAAGAAGCGTCCAACTATGAAAGAAATAGCAGTTGAGTTGTAGGGAATTCTAATGTCAAGTAAATCTTCTGATGTCGAACACATTGCAGAGGTTGAACATGTCCAGACGGAAATAGCCGAGGTTTGGGATGTTTCTACATCAGCAGGCTCTCATATGGACACCGGTTCTTCATTAGATGTACAACCACTACTGTCTTTCAAGTCTTGCTGAAAATTGTTTGTGAAATTCCGTTGTCTGTTTTTGGAACAATTAGTGTTTTTGTAAAATTGTTTGTGATATTCCGTTGTCTGTTTTTGGAACAATTAGTGTTTCTGTAAACTATCACCTTATATGTGTGTAAATTGTGATGCAGTTCACTTCATAGCTTGTTTCTGTTATAATTGTTAAATTGTTCAGCTTCTGTATGGTTCTTGGACAATTAATTCATGTTGAGCTGATATATATAGAGCCGGTTAAGTAAGTATACAACTCGAGCTAGCTGGTGGTTGCATGATGCACCAATTAAGGAATCTTCAATCACCTGAGTAATGAAACCAGGATAGAAAAGGGATCGACAGACAACAAAAAACAATTTGAATAAAGAAATTGAGCACAATTTAATGCTTGGATCATGGTAATCGAAGCAAAAAAGGAAACAAGGCTTGGCTCAACGATGGAAGCGTCATTTCCTGTCATGCTCTCCACAGGTACACAAAACCAATTTGTTCTTTGTTTTTGATTTTGAATTATCTATGGAACAATTCTTAGGTTCACCCCTGGGTGAACAATCATATTCACCCCTGTGATCGATTAACTCACTTTTACTTAATAAATTTATAATCCAACGGTCCATATCTTAAATTAGCATTTAAAGATCATCTCTGTAAAAATTCAATCGAATCAGAAATCATTTAATTATCTAATTGAATCAAATAAATGGACGGTTCTAACAACACTTACTGCTATTATGATGAACCGTCCATGTATTTCATATAAATGAATAATTAAAAGGTCTTCAATTTGATTGATTTTTTACAGAACTAATCTTTGTATTACATTATACAACTTGAATGGTTGGATTAGAAAATTAAAAAGTTATTATGCATTATTCATAAGAGAGGGTGAATATGCTGCTTCACCACAAGGGGTGAACCTGAGAATTGTTCTTATCTATGCAATGTACGTAGACCTTCCTCCACATTGTATAGAAACCCATTTCTAGCTAAAATGTATAGCAACTTCATATGCAAAGCAGACACGTCATTGCAACATCGCGAAGTGAGTCAGACAGCAATGCTGTCGTAATATATGTAAATAAACCGAAGACCTTCCAGGCAACAAAATCAAAACCTCACACTGATGAAGTTTACTGAAAAATAATACAAAATAAATAGAAACATACATTAGGGAGATGGAGCTTTTATTCAGTACATAAAAGACTATCTAGCTAAATAATAATAGAAATTTACCTCTTAACAACAAGAAGCACAGCCAGAATCACACATTCTAAGAACCAACATATAAAGCTAGCATCCCGATTAGAAAATGATATCCTCGTCCTTTCCCATACCTCCAGACAACAAATTTTGAGCTGAATTTAGTGAAATACCCTTCTTTAAAGAAATAACTTCTGCAGCCTGGTCGTCCGAGAAGTTCTTAGCAGCTGCCATCTGTCTCTCAATTTCCCTCTTCTTAAATCCCTGTATCTTCTTTAACCTGAAGAAGTCCTCCCTTTCCAGCTCATCCAACTCCCCCTTGATATAAGTTATTGTATTCTCTGTTAAGAGTGAAGCATCATCTGCTCATAGTGAATCATCATCAGTTCGAAGTCAACTAGAAGCAGCATGAAGTCAAGGTCAAAGGTCAGCAGAATCAATGGACAATACTGAAGAATGATATTGGCCGTGAAGATTATCACACACGCGTTGCCCATGACGGAAATGAGAAGAACCTGTCAAGCAGATCACACGTGCCAGTCATCCATTCATTCTGTTAAGGATTAGCCAACAGAATTAGTATAAATACTCTATTTTGTTATTGTCAGTTTCCGCTAAGCATTGTTTTGTAACAGAACCGGAGAAAAGAGAAAAAGTTGTTTTAGCTCTCTCAATCATTCTTCGTCTTCTTCCTCACCATAGCCATCATCCTCGTGTTCTCTGCTATCTCATCATCACACCATGTTTTCTCACATGGTATCAAAGCCCATGGCGGTCTGACCATCAATCCGTCATCAAGCTCTCCACTGCAACTCCGATTCGATTCGTCATCAAGTTCTCCACTGCAACTCCGATTCGATCCACTATCAAAACCCTAAGTTCCTCTTCTTCTCTCTTTGTTCTTCCTTTCCTTTACTCAAATTACTGTTCAAGATATTGCTCAAGACGCAAAGTCGACAAGAAAACACCATATATCAGTGAAAGAAATCATTTTCTCTACTCATAGATCTACTATTCTGTTCTTGATTTGTGGAAATTGGTTCGTGAATCAAGATTTGGGGCTATTTTCATAGCAATTTGTGTGGCTCATACCTATTGAGCATTTTGTGGCTACCTCCTGTAGCTGTTTGTGTTAATCATCAAGGTTCAAGATTTAGTCTTTTAGATCATTCTCCTCTCAGATCAAGGTTTGGAAATCATGGCGTTTCCCACTCAGACCTGCAACACCATCTCAGTCAGATTGGATGAGACAAATGACCCTACTTGGGTCTTTCAAATGCAACATCATCTCAGAGGTCATGGTCTCTTGAAGTTCGTGGATGGATCTTATCCCTGTCCACCACAATTCATTGTGGAAAATGAAGGTAATCTTACTGACAATTCCTGTGCTCATGAGAAATGGATGGAACAAGATAGTGCTCTTATTTCTATGTTGATTAACACCTTATCACCTGAGGCACTCACCCTTGTTACTGGTTGCACATCATCAATGGAAGTTTGGTTGACACTTAAGAAAAAATATGCAACTGTCAATGAAACTCATGTTATGCAGTTAAAATCTACCCTGCAAAACATTCAGAAAGGTTGTGATACGATAGAGAAATATTTGTTGAAGTTTAAGACTGAGTGATCAACTTGCTGTTCTTGGGTTTAAGATGTCAGATCAAGATGTAAAAGTCCTATTTCTTGCCGGATTACCTAGTGAATATGGTCATACTAGGCAGATTATCAGAGGAAAGAGCAATATTGACTTGGAAGAGGTTGATCTTGAGCAAAAGTTTTCACCATTGACTCAACTCACTGCTTTGCTTAGCCACACTATCAGTACTGCGTCTACACCTACCCAACCTGAAAAACCAAATCCTCTTGCACAACTTACTGCCTTGCTTGTTCAAAGTGTCTTGGGAGCCACTAACACTGCTGCTACATCTACTATCACTCATGTGAATGCCTACAATGGACATGCAAATCCTGTGAGTCAGACTAGTTTTGTGGCCCCTCCTGTCAATGGTACTATGATTACTAATGCTGGTTATAGTCATGGACAAAACGTGTTAGAGTGGTCAAGTGTCTCAACCATCTGGATTCTTGGCAAACAATGGAGGAAACAACCTACAGCAACAACAAAACTTCTCTCAGAATGTTGGCTTCTCCCAGAATCCTGGCTTCAGCACCAATCAAGGGTCATACTCTGCAGAACAACTATCCACAGTTCCCAGCTCAAGGAAATTTCAACAACAATAACAATTTCAGAGGCAATAATCAAAGGAACATAAGGGGGAACAATACGACTCAGAGCTTCAATGGTCCACTTATCTGTCAAATTTGTGAGAAACCAGGTCGTGGTGCCTGGAGGTGTTTTCAAAGAAACCCACAAGCTCAAAATGATGTATCCAGCTCATCTGTTGAATGTCAAATCTGCAAGAAACCAGGGCATACAGCTAAAACCTGCAGATACAAAATTAACAATAACAATTCCAACAATCACAATGGTCCATCAACTATGGTTGCTTGTGTAGACTCAACACCAACTCATGAAGTTTGGCTGGTTGACTCAGGAGCCACAAATCACATGACATCTGACCTTCATAACCTCCAAAATGTCACAAGCTACAACTCAAATGAATCTGTGCAGTTTGGTAATGGTGGCAACTTACCAATTCTCAAGAAAGGCACAAACTCTATTCTCACTAATTCAGGATCTCTCTCTCTGCAAAATGTGTTTTATGTACCTGACTTGGCTGCAAATTTACTATCAGTTTACAATTTGTGTAATGACAACTATGTGCGAATGGTCTTTGATGAATTTCAGTTTTATGTGCAGGACAAGGTGACAGTAATTGATATAGAAAAAAACATGAGATTTAGAAAAAAAAATGAACTCCTTTACATAAAACTTGGCCTCATTTACCATAAAATGATACCCAAAACATATTGCATCAAAAAAGGTCACGATACTTGGGGAATTATTAAAGTGTTATGATGATTTTCTTGAAGCCTTGTAATGCTCAATCACATATTCTGGTTTTACATTCCCGGTATTAACCTTTTTTGGCTCTTCCATTTGAGCAGTCCTGAGGTGAGAAATGCTGCTGTTATGAAGAGAACTGCGTTCCAGAGGAGGTAAACTTACTTCATTCTATTTAGGCATTTTGATGAAGTTACATCCCCTCTCATATTATCTGCCTTGTATTACACAGTGCCCCTCCCATGAAGAAGTCAAATGGGTTTTCTGGGAACCAACTGGGTTCCTCTTCTAATCAGAGAAAGCCCATTGAGAGGACATTCAAGCCACAGAAGATGCCGTTCTAAATGTTCTTGTATGTGTAAAGGGAGAAGTGTCGGACCGAATGCTCAATTGAGCTCTGCAACGCATCATTGATTGAAGCACCCATTTCCAGAAAATCTTGGTGGTGGCCTCCGGGACATTCTGGCTGTCCTCAGTTGTACTATTACTCCTCAATAATGATCATTTTCGTTCATTTCTTTCTTTTTCTTTGGGTCATCTTCCTTTTGTAGTATTACCTCTCAACAGTATCAATAACAATGTTAAGCTGATTCTTTGTCTTCATACTCATCTTTAATTTTCAGCATATCCCAATGTTCGGCCAAAATTAAATTAAAACAGATTGTGACAACCAATCCCTTGATTCTGTTTGTTGGCACTTGAAAATGTAGGGAAAATGGTGACAACCAATCCCATGAGACTATGACAGTAGATTTCCGGTGGCTGAGCCCTCCCACTAGTTTTACGAATCTGGCTAAATATATTGGGACTTCCTCAATCTTCATATCTAAAGCACTACTACAAAAGTGGGCTAAGGATACCATTTCCTACCCGCTATTAGGCTAATAGTGTGTCTACCCAATTTGTGCTCACCAATATTTCTGATGGTGTGTCTCTAATTGGTCACTACTACACAAAGTGAATCACACGACATGTAACAGACGACATACGACATTTTGGTGTCGTCTGAGTTAGTCAGACGACATATTAGTTATACTTGTCGTTTCTTCTCAAACTCAGGCAACGCATTGTAATCAATTGGAGTTTGGTGAAATTGATAACTGTAAGACAATAGTTATTAGGACATGTGTTGTCTGAGAAATCAGAAAAAACAAAAAAGTTTAATTTATATTTATTTTTATAGCCAAAAGCCCAAAACACAAATCGGCCAAATCCTTATCTGCTAGCTCAATTCCTTCCTTGGTCGTATCGAAGCCAAAAACTTCCCTCCGTTTCTTGAAAGAAATTAGGTCATTCTCCCTCCTTTTTGCTCTCACCATCTCACCATCTCAGCAGCCTATCGAAACCAGAAACCGATACACTCTCTCGCTCTCGCCTCACTCTCTCTCTGCCTCTCACTCTCACTCTCTCTCCTCTCGAAGTCGCTACCTGGTCGAGCTCGAAGTCGCCGAAGCTTAGTCGCTACCCAGGTGGTTTACTCTCTCCGCTGCCTGAGCTCGAAGTCGCCGAAGCTTACGGCCGCATCAACTCTGGTCGATTAGTCTACAGGTACTATATCCCTCTTTAATTGGGCCTTTGTTTTATTAGGGTTTGGAAATTTTCAATCTGGGTTTGTTGGGTATGATTGGGTTTGGGTTTTATTTGAATTTGAGATTTTGAGATGTTGATGTCATTGCTTGTTCTAGTTATAATGTGAATTGGGTGGTGTTTGGGAGGTCCAAGGGTAAAGAAGGATAGCCGACTTGTCTCTCTTCTTCTCCTCTGGTCTGTCTTCATCTTCTTGTTCTGATTTTGGTTTTGCACTTGGTTGAACTTTTATAGAGAAAATGGAACTGTCTTTGTAAATGCTCATAGTGATGTTTGTTTCTAACTGCTTTTACTAGACCAAGACCCCAGAATGTAGGTGAGTCCCTAATCTTGAGACATTTCCCATTCCATTAGCATGAATCATGTGTTCAATGAGATTGGATAAGATTGGTTCTCTAATCTTGGGAAACGATTATCAAAGGTTCACCCTGCAATTGGCATTTCAAATATCTGGTTTTATTGAGTACGAAGGTTGTGAAAGTCTAGAGCAGCTGGGGATTTGGAGGCTGGAGTTCAAGATTTGTTTCATGTCCTCATACTTGCCTCTGATCTTGGTTAAGAGCTGTAGGGGTGGAACCCAATTTGAGTTATGTTGTTTCTGTTGTTCAAACTCACTCGGAAGGGACATCTTCTCTGTTGGGAAGGAATTGAATTAGTCTCCTGTGTCTCCTCCCCCATACAGAGGCAGCAAATCTGTGTTGCTCCTCTCCTGAATTTCCATTTTAGTTGAGCATTTTTACATCCATTGCTGCACTGCACCAACAAGAAAAAAGGTATTGCATTTTTGGTAGTTTAGGTATGTCAAAGTTATCATCAGACACACCTAAAAGTATAGAATCATTATAGAAGGATTGAACCATTGGTATACCTGACCTGACTGCAGTTATAGCTGTTAGGCTTCCGGTAGATATTAGAGATTTTAGAAGGGTCTGCTGCTAATCTGCTATCCATCATTGGACTTCTAGGAGATTGACAAGATGACACGTCCCTATCAGAAGCTAAGATCTTGTGGCTAATGGTATTGTATCTATAAATTTCTATTTTCCGTTCCTCGTGTACTCCAAGGATGGCACTAGTAAATAGCTGATCCAGCATCTTGTAGAGGACAACGCTAAAATTTTCTTATATTGCTCATGCCTGAATTCTTTGTGTACCAAAGACTTCATTTTGACAAGCTGGTTGAGATGTTTCTTAAATTAAAAAAAAAAAAAAAAAGTTGTTTCTTTAGTCAGCAGATAAAGATGGTGGCAAACTGATAGTAAACATATTCTTGTTCTTCAAAAAGCTTCAGTTCCACATGCTAGAGAGATGTATAAATCGTCATTTCATTATCAACTAGAGTTTTTAGCCCTATGAATTGCTCACATGGATAATAAAGCTACAGTTTACTTGAACTGACATTTTTGGATGGATAATTTTCAGTTATCCTAATACTGCAGTTTTCTGATCAACAAATTCCTGATCTTTTATCATCAGAAGCTATTGGTAGTGCGTAATAGATCAAAAATTTATATCACTTGGCTACACTTTTAGCTTCTGAGCAGTTCTTTTAAGGGTTTTGGTGTTGTCAACTAGGTGGTGATCACTTGTGAAAACTTAGGAGTGTACTTAGAGAAATGTTTAAGAGTCATTGAATGCGATTTTAGACTATGGTGTATATGATTAGCCTCATCTTTGGGATAACAGTAAACAAAAAAAAGGAAAGGTCAACTAAGGTCAAGTGGGATGCAATTAAGTCAAGAGTCCATCTTTGCATGACTTCATATAAGTGGAACCAAGCTTGATTACTGAAACTGTGTTCAGCTACCTTGTTTTCTGATATGCGATTCCATTTCAATTTCTGTTGTTTTAACTAGGATCAAAAGCTTCTGGTTGTTGCTCTTAAGTTGTCATCGGCTTTGCTTCTTTTCAACTCATATTTGTAATTATGTATTGCCAACTCGATTTAGTTCAGGATGAAGCTGGTTAGTTATGTTTCATTATTCAGATTGTGTGTGTGCATTGACTTAGGGAGAGGAGGTTAGAAACTTAGAATTGGATCTGGGTTGTGTTGGGTATTAACCTGCTGTATAGGTTTGAAATGGGAAACTGCCACTTGTAGACCTTGTAGTGTGAAGAGAGTATCATGCTTGGTTTGTCTTATCGTCTAATAGCTCGGGCTTCCCTTTGTATTTTTTGCTATGCTTGTCCTTCATCTTGTCAAGACTATTTGCCACATGTTTTGTTGAGTTGTAAGCATGCTCTGAAATAATAACTTGTATACCGAAGGACCTCTCCTTGTTATCTAACATAAAAAAATGCAACTAATATCACTACTACACAAAAGGCTTCACACGACGGTTTAAAACTGTCGTCTCACGTTTTGCATTTCCGTGGTCTATCGAGGCGTCGTCTGATGAAACGCTGTCAGACGACGGTTTTTAACCGTCGTATACCGATCATTGGGTCGACGGTTTGTAGCTAACTCCGTCGTCTGATGGATCGGCAGATCTGCTGACATGCTGTTGACAGGCTGTACGTCGACAGAAATATGTCGTGGTGTGACTTCTATTCATACCACGGTTTTAGATATTTTCCGTGGTGTGACTTCTATTCATACCACGGTTTTTAGAAATTTTCCGTGGTGTGACTTCTATTCATACCACGGTTTTTAGGATTCCAGCCTTGTCTCTTTGTTGTTCATAAGTCAGTTTTTATATTCAAAACGTTGTGCAAATTGTATACACATGACAGTGCATGTGTACTTCACACGACACATATAACTTTAACCGTTGTACTATGACATTTGAGACAATGATTTTTCCTAAGGATAAATTTCAGTTTAGTACCCTGTGGTTTGGGGGTAACATCATGTCAGTCCCTGCTCTTTCAATTTGATCAGCAACACCCCTGTACTTTCAATTTCAATCAGCCGTGACCAAATTTTACTGTTCCGTCCAATTTGAACGTTAACTTTGACTGGATTGACAAAGTAAAATTAGGACGGAACAGTAAAATTTGGGCACGGCTGATTGAAATTGAAAGCACAGGGGTGTTACTGATCAAATTGAAAGAGCAGGGACTGACATGATATTACCCCCAAACCACAGGGTACTAAACTGAAATTAATCCTTTTCCTAATAATTGTTGTCTTCATGCGTATCCAACAATGATATCAGTACAAACCGTCGTGTGAATCATAGAAAATTGTTTGATTTTAGCATTTAATTGGGTGGAATTTTGTTGCACTTTGACCCAATAGACGGTGATGATTTTGTCAAAACATAAGCACTCTAGAGATCAATGTAACACAATTAACTGAAAATTCATCATTTATATGCATAAAGCCATCAAATAAGAACATTTCCAAGTATCCTAAACATCACACAACACTACTAGTAAAGAGGAGAAACAAATCAAAGTCAATTTCTAATTCACTAATGTCCTGCTCTCATTAGCTTTCGTCTTCAAAATTAGGCTTCACTTCATAAAATTGGAAGTCTCCATGGCCTAAAAAATAGTAGTAGGCCGGGCTTCCTCGCCGAAAGGATTCTAGGAAGTTGCACTGCTCCAGATACACGACTCAATGTGCATCATGCTGCAAACAGATATTAATTAACCGTCAGATGACAAATCAGTAGTCACATTCGAAAACACATGAATATGGACATTCTAAACAACCAAAGACAGACCCCTCGTAGTCAATAAAAGTAGCTTCAGCTTGTCCATGATGTTGGACTATGAACCCATCAATAATGAGTTATCACATACAGATCATAATTAGTCTCTGGAACTCTATGAAAATATCAGAAAACAACTCGGATGGAAATACATGCAAGTTGTATCCTAAGTTGTGATAAGTTTGACTTAAGAGATTCAAAAAATATTGGATATCAGCATGTTGCTCGTTAGAACTGATTTAGGTTTGCAATTTAGTCAGAAACTCAAGTACTGACCCAATTAAGCTATTGCTAGATAGACCCAGTTAAGATATTGTTAGATAAATCCCTGAATCCAGCCACATACATACATTAATTTATAAATTCAGGTACTAATTACTGCAGATATATGCGGACATAAAGTCAGCTATTGCCAAGTTGTCAAGCTTGGAATACTTGCAGAGATGTAACATGTCAAGATTGGATATACATGAAGTTATCTCTCCTGCCAATCCACTCGAGGACAAGTTCCTAATTCCAAGTTTCAAGTAACTCATTAAGTGAATTACGTTGACAGCTAAGTTATAGTTGTGATTCTTGAGTATATAAAAGTACGGTGTGTTTAAGCCATGTATGTTTTCAAGCAATGTCTCATAATCTGTCAGGCGTGGATCTGTTTCAAAGCATTACAACCATTGCAGTGAGTGCTCTGATCTATAATCATTCATTGGACTAATTGACGATTAAAGGAAAACATATGATGGAGGACGACAATAGAATTACACTTTCAGTTTTAAGAAAAATATAAACAGTTAGCGATACTGAAGATCGATGCAGAACATAGGGAGAATAATTTAATAAAATAAAAAGTAAGATATTGATAACTGGAAAAATTAATAGTTGATCCAAGTGAGAGTGAGATTGCTTACCATCGAAGTTGCCGTCAATGATACGAGTAGCATTATTGTAGTTATCCATTGTAAAGACAGCAAAATAGGCATAAAGTTAGTGGCCTAGGCAACTCAGCGTCATTTGTATCTTGAGCCATTTAGAGCTAAAACTATATATCAGTCTCTGTACGCTGTAGACACATAGTAAAGGCAACGTTACATAAAGAAGAATCAAACAGCAAAAAATTGCAGAACTTTAAACTGTGAATTTAAAATTCTTGATTGACTAAGTGATCAATGTCCATGCTTGAAGATCAAGTACATATGCCAGAACTAAGAATTTATGAAATCTTACATAAATTTTAATTACTCTTTCTCAATATTGGTCGTATTCTACTTAGGCTAAAACTGTACTTCCGATTCTAATAATTTTTCAAAATGGTCCACATTTACATTTTTGTCACAAACAAAGTAACCAAAAGTCCAAAACACAAACACAGCGACTTTTCATCATAATCTGACTCTATAGTTCTTGTCACATTAGTTTTCCACCTGATGAAATTAGAGGAAAAGTTCCCCCTTCTCTCAAACAATGTGAAGGAATAGAAATATTAGCAGACTAAAACAATGGCTTTGTTCAAATTGGCATTAGAAAAGCTACAAGGAAATCAGAGGGAACTATTAGAACTCAAAAATGTATCAAATCTTATTCTGCTTAGTAACATGAAAGAATTCTATAAACAGCTTGACATGAAAACAAGATCTTTTTCGAATTATATAATTGATCCTCCACTTATAACCATACACTGGCCCTAAGCTCACAAAATGAGCAAGGATCCAAGGAGAGTGAAAGAATAAGATGCAGGTATATCAATTATTCCATCAGTATAAGAAGCTCTATATTGAACTATATAAACTGGAAACATAAATTAAAAGCAATCAAACTAGATTGCTAGTTATGAAAGCTTCAAGAATCTGATTTCTCTAATTGTGTTTATGCAGGTACTATACATGGTTCATCTCAAATTTCTCTATTTCATGTCATATATACGCAATCTTATTCCCACAATGCTTAATTGTGTTCTCCAACATTAACCTCTGCCCTTCTACAAGTTCCAAGAATCAAATATGATAATCAACAAAACAGAATCCCTGGACTCTAAGTATATTCATCTAACAAATGTAATCTAAATGAAATTTACTAAGCAAATTTAAATTCGCTGCTACTGGCATATCTTTTATTCAACTTTCAAAAGACAATGGTGAAAAAAAAGAAAACAACAAGACAAAGAACTGAATCTACAGCCTATACCTCCTGCTCCATGGCTTCAATTTGATCCCCAATTTTACTTAATCATATTAGCAACGAATCGGTTTGATTGAGCGGCCTAGATTCAAAATCAGAGAGTGAGAGAGAAAGAGTACCTGGTGTCGTCGGAAATGGAGTAGACGCAGTAGTGGTGAAGACTGGATTCGACTAGGTCAAGTTGTGAAGAACGATAACATTCCCAGAATATGCAATACTATCATTAAAAAAAAAAAAAAAACCCTCACAACATCTAACATATAATCCACCGTATCAGTTCAAGCCCAGTATGAAATCAGCTCAATTTTCCCCCAAATTTTCCCAGAAACCAAACAAATTTTCCAAACTGAAACCGAAAAGATCGAAATAGTGACCTTAAAGGCTTTGTTTTCGATTTCTAGTTCGTGAAATCGCTTCTCGCAATCGTTGGGCGACAGACGCGTCGGAAATTGGATCGATTAGTGCGAAAGAAGCAAAACATGAAAGCCTAATGGAGTCGCTGAAGGCAGCAATGGATCGGAGAGAGATTACTGCTGAACAAAGTATCTTTGGTTAACCGCTCGAAGAAGTCTTGGTTGTCCTCCAAGCATTCCTTCCCTTCCCATAGCTGTTGGCTTTCTCTCTTACAAGAATGGTTTATGAATCTAGCAATTCCTCCACGATTTGTAGCATCAACCTGCAAGTTTCAGGAAAAAAAAAAAAAAAACTAACCAATAGGCAATAACCTGCATTGCACAATTGTGCACAACTAGCAGCTTTGAGAACGAAAGGTTGAAAATGGCTTCCTGAATGCGCCTCACATACAAAGTAGTAAAGAGGAGAAATACTATAGAGCATATGCTGCTTACAATAATTACAAACAAGCAAGAGAGAGGTTTTGTCTTGACTTTTGATTAGTTTAAGGTCAGAGTGCAAATTTCCACAATGACTAGTAAAGAGGAGAACCATGTATGCTGTAATGAGCCCGTTGGACTAACAATTCATGTATTATGTGTGTCGAGATTGTGCTATCTATTATACTTACATGAAAAGAAAAAAGGAAAAAGAACAACAGTGACATCTGAATGAGATGTGTGAAAAGCAGAAAGGAAGAAAAGAAGAAGAAGATAATCACCTTCCAAAAGCCTCCCTAGCAGAACCTATACAAAGAAAAAAAAAATTATATATATATGAATGAGCTAGATCTATGTACATAGCTTTGCACACGAAACAAAAGTACAAATTAAGTGGAGGATTAATATATCAGCAGTGGGTCTCAATAAATTACCTTCCCCCAAGGCTACAGTTTAAGGCTATCAAGAGCCATGGTTTAGGCTTTCGGTTTTCATCAGCCCAACATTTTTGGAACCTAGAAGTTCAGTAAAAAAATAAAGTTATGATGCAAGCTGCAGTCTGTTAGTTAAAAAGGGAAACCAATGCCTAAAAGGAACAAGCACACACTTATTGCTCAGCGTTTTAGCCCGATCCCAAGTATCCAATTTCCATATATCCTTCTCCGTAAGAGGTCTTTGATAGCCAAGCTTCATAAAGGGACTCACCCATGAAAATAATATTCCTGGTAAAAACAGAGAAAATCCAGATATCAGCTGACAAATCAGCCATAGCAGCAACAATAACAATATCAGCATTGCAACAAACATCATCAAAGATTATAAATTTCAGGCATAAAGTCTCACTGGAAAATAAGTTGGCATTCCTCTCAGGACAGATTTGCTCTCCACCAGGAAGTGTTTGGTAGGCATCATCAATTGATTCCGTATGGATTGGAGTATAACCAGGATAAGTAAACAAATTTGGTACATGCAGAAGCAAAAGTATTCCAAACAAAACCTGCAAACGGGGATTATTCCAGTTAAACATTAATAACAAAGGTCTATGAGACTATGAGTGCAAGCAACACTTGGCATCTAACAACTAGATTCTAGTCAAACCACACAAACTTGAATTGTTCTGATTGTAGAGGCTAACATGTATTGTTATGATTGTAGAGGCTAGTCACAGTCATGATTAACATCTAAAGAGAGAACAGCGCTAGTAACAGTCGAACTACAAGGGACCTCCACTTTTTCTTTTTACTGATTATTGATATGCATCACTTCACACTCTACCAAATTGAAGTTATATCACAATAGTATATACTATATAGATTATCCTAGCCAATAAAACCCCAGAATACACATCCCAAAATAAGACGAATCATTAAATAGGATTATCATTTCTGAAAACAGTATTCAAATCCTAAGTCTCTCACATATTCAGCTTCGTGATTATGATACCATCAATTCGCCAGAAACACCACCTTAATTTGAAACTGATTAGCAATCAAATCTTCAAGAAAACAACTGGCAGAAGAACATTGCGGCCTTACTTTCTAGTCTATAGTTCCAATTCAGTTACACACCATTCACCACGATCCATATATAAACGGATATGTACAAGTATGGTACATCGCAATAATTACTCTACCAAAAATCCTATTAAGGAGACCACACAAACAGATAATCAAAACGAAAAACGAATTGCAGAGATTGAAACCGAAACCCTAATAAAGGATACACAATGGTCACGAGCATCGACAAGAAGGATACACAATTCAAAAGGCAAATTCAAGAAAAAATTCAAGAACACCAAGCCCTAAAGATCGGATTTTGAAATCGAACAGATTAGGGGAAATCGAAATTTGAGAGAGATGAAGGAGATAATTGAGACCCCCACCCCAAATTCAAATGCTTCTTCGCTCCATGTCCCTTCCTCAAGCTCGATCCCATTCCCAATCCCATCCCCAATCTCCGTCTCTCTCTCCGCCGATGCCTCTGCACCTAAACCCTAACCCAACCCCAATCTCATCCTCCTCTCCCGCCGTCACTCTTTGATACCCCAACTAGCTCTCTCACCACCCTCTTCGAGTAACCTAGCCCCCTCCACCACCAGCCCACTCTTCTTCACGACCCTCGTAACGTGAGGCCCGAGTTTGTTTTGGGATTGAATTGGGAAGAGATGGGAATGGAAGAACCCTAAAAGTGATGGGATGGGAAGGGAAGCGATTGTCAAGTTTGGTCAAAGAGTGATGGTCCGGTTGGGTTTGTAGAGAAAGGGTTTCTTGCAGAGAGAGTCGACATAGAAGCGGCCGGGCTAATGAGTTTTGCAAATGGGGTATATGCGTTGGTTGCCTCTCTCTTCTAGGGTTATTTTTTGTCTAAGTGTTTTTTTTTGTCGCCGCTGTAATTATATTGGGCTCATTTGGACAGCATTCAGCTCCCTCATTTGATTTATGGACAAGCCCCCTCAGACAATGGTTTTTCATATTTACGTTGTCTGAATGCCTAATTTTAAATTTTCAGTTTGCCTCTTGTTGTTGTCTGGGTGGAGGGAAATGGGTTTGGAGGGAGCGATTGGGGGGAAATATTTGGAGAGAATGTTGGTGGACATGTTTCACTTGCAAACTTATGGATTCATACCACAGTTTTAAACAAACCGTCGTATAACCACTACGTGCTGTGGAAATTTAAGTGCTGCCAATGGTGGAAAATTTGGCACCCTATTTCCATTTTAAACTCACACCACGCTTTCATATATAAACGTCTTCTGAAATAATTCGTAAGTTTAGCATGAAAAACACCCGTTGGTTGAATTCATATCAGAAGACGGAAATTTTACAACCGTGGTCTCAAAAATGAGAAATGATTCACACCACGGAAAACAGTATAGCGTCGTATGAGAGGTGTCGTGTGATTCATTTTCTGTAGTAGTGTATAAACATGATACTTTATCAAAATAGAGATATATAGTGAATTCAATGGTTGCTTAATACTTTGTAGTAAGTGAATTGTGTGATTACTAGCATTAATTTGTTGCGCTGGAGCAAAGATGTGGTTATGATATTGATCTTGAAATTTGTTACCATGTTAGGTAGATTTGCCTAAAGTTCAAAGGGTTGAAGAAATTAAGCTTGCTATCCTTAAGGTATATCACTTATTTTCTTCTTTGGACATGAATGTATAAAAGGCCTCATGACTGTGGTTTGCTGCTTGTGGTTGTCAGTTATGTAATGTATATATATGCTTTATAATATGGCTTAATTATCCTTAGTCTATAAATATAGTAATGGCCGGTTTGGAAATTAAAAGAGAATATGTAGCAGTCTTCTAATATGCGACGTTTTATGTTTTAGTGGAATACGGAAACATTTGAATTGAATTGGCTTCTTCTGTTTTTTGGTTTTCTTCATCTTTTAAAGTAGCTGCATTATGTTGATACATATATAAGATAATGCTTTTTGAAGTTGGCAGATGTGAAGTTTTTTTTTTCTTTTTAATATGGATAAGTACTCGTGTATATATTGTGTTGATACATTAGAGAATGCTTTTTTAAGTTGTCTAAACTTAAGTTTGTTTTCTTTTTAAGATGGATAAGTCTTGGATGCATGCTGATAGGAGATCACATACATATAAGCTAGGTGTTCAGGAATTCCTTAAGTTTGCTGTAGAGAATGCAAGCGATAAAGATCATATCTGCTGTCCCTGCGCTAAATGTGGGGGTATAGATGGGTTCTTATCAGCTAGGATGATAAAAGATCATCTATATTGGAATGGTATAGATGAGAGTTACAAAGATTGGGTATGGCACGGTGAACCTTCTAGGGCAACGATGAATGCCATTGAAGGGATATCTGAAGCTACTGTTGATATGGTAGAAGATGGAGATGGGGCAGATAATATAGGGCTGGAAGATCAGGGAGAAAATAGGGCTGGTGAGGATGAGCAGTTTATCGATAATGGTGAGGAAGAGCAGTTTGTTGATAATGGTGAGGATGAGCAGTTTTCAGTAGAATCGAATGACTTCATGAAGCTAGTTGAGGATGGAGATAAAGCTTTGTACCCTGGTTGTACGAAGCACACAAAATTAAATGCACTTATACAGACCTATAACCTTAAAGCAAAACATGGCATGTCTAATGTGTGCTATTCTGACATGTTGATCATGATCGCCATGTTTCTTCCTGAAGGTAATGAGATACCAAGTTCACATTATAAGGCCAAAAAGACTTTGGTTTCATTAGGAATGGACTACAAAAAGATACATTCATGTCCTAATGACTGCATTTTGTATAGAGGACAGCATGCTGATGCAACTAGTTGTCCTACATGTGGGGAGTCAAGGTGGAAATTAGGGAAAGATAGTACTGTGAAGCAAGGGGTACCTGGGAAGGTATTGTGGTACTTTCCCCCAATCCCAAGGTTCAAGCGGATGTTTCAGTCCACAAAAACTTCCAAAAGCCTAACTTGGCATGAGTATGAGAGGAGGAAGGATGAGTTTATGCGTCATCCGGCAGATTCCCCCACTTGGAAGTTAGTGGACCAAAAATGGCCAGACTTTGGCAATGACCCTAGGAACCTCAGACTCGCACTTTCATCCGATGGTTTCAATCCCCACAGCTCTTTGAGCAGTAGATATTCTTGCTGGCCAGTTATACTAGTTACGTATAACCTCCCACCATGGCTGTGCATGAAAAGGAAGTTCATGATGCTAACTATGCTGATTTCAGGACCTAAACAACCCGGAAATGACATTGATGTGTACTTGCAGCCCTTAGTTGATGATTTAAAAGCTTTGTGGGATGGGATAGATGGAGTCTATGGACAATTAATGACTTTCCTGCTTATGGGAACTTGTCGGTCAGTGTCACTAAGGGATACAATGGCTGTCCTATATGTTGTGAGAACACAAAACCTCATCGGTTGTCTCATGGACAAAAGATAAGCCATATTGTTCACCGGAGATGGTTACCGCGCCATCATCCTTATAGAAGGCAGACTAAGGAGTTCAATAACCTACCAGAATATGAAACTGCCCCTGAACCTTTAAGTGGAGAAGAAGTCTTGCAAAGGGTTGAGGGGATGAACCGGCCATTCGGTAAAAAGAACCATTCTCCAACATATAAGGGTCTAGAAGATGAAAGCAGACCTTGTTGGAAGAAGAAGTCCATATTCTTTGATCTTGAGTATTGGAAATTTCTTCCGGTTCGACATAATCTCGATGTCATGCACATTGAGAAGAATGTATGCGATAGCATTATCGGTACATTATTCAACATTCCTGGAAAAACAAAGGATGGAGTCGCTGCTAGGTTGGATATGGTAGATATGGGCATAAGGACTGGTTTGGCACCAGAACCTGGGAAAAAAAAAGACAAGCTGCCTTTAGCTTGTCTTTGGCAACTTGGAATCTGCTGGTAGAAGAGAAAAGAGCAATGTGCATGTCTTTTTTCAGCATGAAGGGTCCTTACGGAATTTCCTCAAATATAAGGAATCTTGTTTCCTTGGATGACCTGAGGCTGGTGGGGCTCAAATCACATGATTGTCATATGGTCATGCAACAGCTACTTCCTATTGCTATACGTTCAAGTTTAGAGAAGCCAGTCCGGTATGCAATCATTCGGTTTTGTTTGTTCTTTAAGGCTATATGCAGTAAAGTGATAGATGTTAGAGAGCTAAAAAAAAATGCAAGAAGACCTCGTTCTGACAGTTTGTGAGCTTGAAAAGTATTTTCCACCTTCGTTTTTCGACATCATGATTCATTTCACAGTTCATCTTGTCAGAGAAGTTGAGCTTTGTGGACCAGTATTCTTTAGGTGGATGTACCCTTTTGAACGGTTTTCAAAGGCTATGTTAGAAATCGAAACCATCCAGAGGGTTGCATTGCTGAGTCCTATATTGCTGAAGAAGCCGTGGAATTTTGCTCAGAACGTGCACTTTCTGAAGATACAGTTGGCATCCCATCAGTAGGCATATTTGATGTAACTTGCAGCAAACCCTTATCTGGTGCTACTATTATATCTGTCTATGGAAGGGAGTTGGAGCTAGCACATCTATGTGTGTTACAGAATACAGAGGAAGCAAGACCATACTTCGAGTAAGTATAAATTACACTTTCAATCTATTGTTTACATTTGTACAGCTTTTCGCAGTTAAAAATGTTAGTTTTGATCACATTTATAATTTTGCAGAGAACATATGGAGATTTTGAAGCATACCTATCCAAGGTTCAAAAAAAATGAAAATTGGCTGACCAATAAGCAAAATTTAACTTTTGTTAGCTGGATAAAGGAGAGGGTACGTGTCGTTAACAAAAGTATCAATTTTAATACCTAGGAACGTGATGATGTTAATATGTTTTGGTGGTGTGCATTAATATGTTTATATGTTTTCATAGGTTCTTGAAGAATTGGGCAATCCTAATCATGGAATCTCTGAAACTTTGAGGTGGATTGCAGATGGACCGAATCCGGATGTACCTACATTTTGTAGTTACATGGTCAATGGGGTTCATTTCAATACCAAGGAACGTGATGATGTTAGGAAAGTGCAAAATAGTGGTGTTTTCCTAAATGCCCGTGCTTTACAAGTATCTAGTGCGAAGGACAAAAACCCCAAACTGGATGATATGCAATTTTATGGGGTGATTACATCAATTTGGGAGATGGACTATCAACAGTTTAGAATCCCTGTGTTTAAGTGTGATTGGGTTGAAAATGCCAAGGGCATTATAGTAGATGAGTTTGGGTTTACGTTGGTAAACTTGAATAGGATAGGTCATGTGGCCGATCCATTTGTTTTAGGTAAGGATGTGAAACAAGTATGGTATGCATCTGACCCTCTTGATGATGATTGGTCAGTAGTTATTCAATGTTCTGATAGAGATTATGCCCACGATGGGGATGAAGAAGAAGAGCTTGACAATTTGGAACTTGAGCAACAGCCCTTTGTAGCAAGAATGCCAGCAATTGAGTCGTATGACAATGCAGTTGGTGATGATGAGAATCGCTACTTGCGAGAAGGGAATGAAGGGATATGGGTTGATATGATTAAAGTGATAAATCTCCCCTAAACCCATTTGTAGTATAGGCAGTTAATGTTGAGGCACTTTTAGCATGTGTAATGATCATTTTTTGATGATGTCTGATAATGCAAAATGGTTGAATTCTCATTTACTTATGACGTTATAAATATTATGAACTTGATTGTATTTGCTTTTGTGTTTATTTTTGTATCGCAACACTTAATTATTATAAATGAAAAGCTGACTGTATTTGGTTTTGTGTTTTCAGATTATGGCACCTTCAACGCGAAGACCTTCATCTCAAGCACTAGCAATGGCTAAGAGAATGAGAGAAATTCAGTTGGGGACAAGGTGTACTACCAAGAGATCAAAGGGAACCAGTAAGGCTTCAGTACACGGTGCATCAAAGGCCTTGTCATTGAAGCGACGACGTCATTCGAAGGGTTCAAAAGCTGTCAGAAAAGAAGGACTGAAGTTGCTTAAACGAGGGTGTGTAACTATGTGTCGCATTGTGAGGAGAAAAATTATTGGAAAGAAGATGACAGTTAGCTTTAACGATAAAGGAGAACCAATAGGGAAAGCTGGTAAAGAAATGCAGTCATATATTGGGGTGTTAGCTCGCAAGAAGGTTGCAATCTCGAATCCTACATGGAACGATGTTTTAATGGAACATAAAAACAAAATCTGGGAAGGCGTAAAGGTATGATCCATATTTCCTAATTTTTGATCTTTTGGTATTTCTGATGTGTTGCATATGATTGATGCTTACTTGTTCAGTTACTTATGCGTTGTTGGTTGCTATTTTCATGTATATAGTTGGCGTTTCTGTTGCGTCCAGAACACAAAAGAATGGTTTTAATCTCAGCAGGACGGAAATGGAGAGAATTCAAGAGTCATTTGACTACCCGCTACATTCTCCCTTATAGGGATAACCCTGAAATGATCGAGTCTCGTCCAGAGGACTATCTTTTCATTAATCAACGGGATTGGGAGATTTTTGTAAAGGATAGGTTGTCTGACACATTCCTGGTAAGTAAGAACTATTTGGCAGTTACTATTTTGTACATATTGATTGAGTGTTTACAAGTTAAGCATGTAATGAGTGGACCTTGTTATGTAGGAACTGCATGAGAAACAGAAAAAAAAAAAAAAAAGGGCCTTAAATAAGTATCCTCATCGGATGTCACGTAAAGGATACGCTGGATTGGAGGAAGAACTGGTTAGTAATCAGTTGCATGTTTCATGGTTTGTACATACTGATTTATTATACAATGGTATAAATATTGACTTGATCAATTTATATAGTCTGGATGTATGAGTGACTCTGAACTTGATCGTGCAACGATGTGGATTAAGGCACGTCAGGACAAGAATGGTGGGTTTAAAGATCCTTTGGTAGAGGAGAAGGCCAAAAAAATTGTAAGTCGTTTCAATTTGGTTTGAGATCAGCCCTTTGAATGTAATGTTACACCATCAATACTTTCGTATATATCTCACCCCCAAACACATGTATTTTCAGGCTGCTTTGAAGAAAAAGGAGGTTGAGGGAGAGTTAAGCACTTCGGGTGCAGATGATGTATTAACCTTAGCATTAGGAAATCCTGAAAATACTGGAGTAGTAAGAGGAGTGGGAGGTAGTGTGAGGAAATCTACATATTTTAACCTCCCAAAACGTCGAAAGCAAAGTGTTGAACAACTGTTAGGTTAAGTGTTCAGAAGATAATGGAACAAGAGAGGGAGAAGATATTAGCAGAAGAACGAGCAATTTGGGAGGAGAGATTTAGGAGGTTAGAAGAGAAGCTTGGTGCGAGTGCTTTGCAAACTGAGTCCCCCAAAGTTTCCACCATTGACAAGCAAGTGGGTTCTGGACAAGGAAGTTGTTCAAATTTGCAAGAGAAGGCCGTTGTGGGAACTGAAAAACTGATTTCTGCCACTGTTAAGAAGTCTTTGGATTTAGAACATCTTCAGGAGCCATCAAAGAATTTTGGAATTAAAACTTCCTCTTCAGGAGCCAGTAAAAGATGTGAATCCCATTAGTGGAGTGAAGTTGAATGCTACTGCGAAAGATGTCAAAAATAGTCAGGTGGTTGTTGATCTGGAAATCCAGAAGGGTTCAATTCAGGTAATTGTAAATGTGTTCTGCATTAAACCATTACATCGTTTAGTTAGATGATGTGTTATGCTGCCATGTTACATTATTTGATCAACTATCTTATATAGTGTCTCATTATAACACTTTATCATTTTTAGGTAGAAACAATTGGGAAAGAGTGCCGATTGGCTACAGGTTCAATCGATAATGCTGTAGCAATTGCAACAATTACAGAAGTCAATGGTGAAAACAATAGCCAGCTTATCCATGGTGTTCCATTGCTCAAGGGAAACAGGCGTTTGTCAATTGTCACTTCTCTAGTGGATGAAGCTAAGCTTCCATTTCCGATCAAAGATGAAACAGTGACTGTTCGAGATGCTATCGGGACTTATGTGGCCTGGCCTGAAAACATTATAATTTTTCAATGCGAGTCTAAGGTAACAAATAGTACTTATAACTTCATTTAAATGTACCTTAAAGTTAATTCTTGCTTTGATGACTTGTCCCTACTGATTTGTACCATTTTCTGTTACACAAGCAGACGGTAGCAAAGAGTAAAGGATTGAAGAAGAGAAAAATTGCAGATGAAGATGATGAAGAGGAAGATATAGACACTGCATCACTGCCACCAACTACTCCTGCATCTCTTATTGCGGTATGCAATTGGGCCAAAGAAAGAATGAGAAATGCGCAAACAATTATCTATGAGTTCGATGAAAAGATTTTCGGACATCCTTCCAAAACTTTTATTTGCAAACATGATATTAATAACTTTGTTACCATGAAGGAAGTATCGGGCAGCTGCATAGGCATCTATATTCGGTAACCTACTCGCATTAGTTGGAATTTACATATACGTGTCATAAAACTTATGGTTTAATGTTGCGTTCTTTCATTTGTAGCTACCTATATTGTGTGTTGAAAAAAACAAAAATGGTAGATATGGTTGGATTTATGGACAATACAGATGTTGGTGCCATTGGGTGTGGCAATCCAATTGAGCGTTCCCGTGCTATCGCCGATAGGCTAAAACGAGCAAAGCGTGGTCAGATTATTTTGGTGCCATATAACTCTGGGTATGTAATCTTCATACATTGGATACTGCTTTCTGAAATTGATATGGTCCTGAATATATTGTGATTTGATGTCCATTGTCTTGAAATGTGAAAATTTTTTTTTCTGCTTTGAAGATGTCATTGGATGCTAACTGTACTCAGTCCTGAAGAAGACATTGTCTACTTCATGGATCCATTAAAGAGGAGACTCTGCACAGGAGAGTGGAAGAATATTGTTGATAAGTAAGTGGATGTTTTTAGTAGTAATGGACTTAATTTAAACTGATGTTTCAGCTGCATATTAACACAAATTTTCTGCTAATTTTAAAGTGGCATCAAAATACATAATGCTCAACTCAAGAGGCAGGGCAGAAAGGCAACTACTTGGAAAAACTGTGCGGTATGATTATGAAACCTTTTATGAAACAGTTTTTATAATTTTTGTTCGAGAAGTTGGTTATTCCCGAATGAGTTTTGCCCATTGTTGGTATTTAATATACTTTTTTTAGGGTATTCCTGAGCAAAAGACGGACAAAGACTATGGATATTATGTAATGAGATATATGAAGGAAATAGTGGAAGATAAGAGCTTAAATTTTTTCACCAAGGTAATTAAAACTAGTTGAGGTTGCTTGGAATATAGTTACTGAAATTTTGGTTGCTGTTGTGTTTCATGTGTTTGGGTGAATATGACTTTTGGTTGGTGTTGGTTGCTTGGATTATGTCAAGGTTGTCCAGAATGCTTGAAATTTTGGTTGCTGTTGTTTTACATGTCTTTTGTTGAACAATGACATGTATATGTAATTTTTTGGTTAATGTCGATTGCTTGGATATGTCAGGAAAGTCCAAAATCCCTTAAATTTTGGTTGTTGTTGTTTTGAATGTGTTTTAGTGAATATGTCATATATATAATAACTGCATTTGCTGTTGGTTGCTTGGATTATGGTTATTGAAATTTTGATGTCAATTACTAAGTGGCATATATGCTCAGATTACAAAACTTTGTCAAGGTTGTCCATAATACATAATGCTCAATGACGTACAGCTATAGATTCTTTTTGCAAATTTGTCCATTACTAACTACAAACTAATTTATTTCAGTGGGAGAGAAGAGGCAAAGCAACATATACCCAGGAAGATATTGATGTGGTCAGAAATGAGTGGGCAAAGTTTATGGTGAAGATATATATGTAAGCATTGCGCTTGGTACTTATGGAGCTATATCTTCTTTTTTAGTTCAATTGAAACTTTGTTCTATGGATTTGGTTGGACATGAGTTGATGCTTGTACTTTGAATTGATAATGTAAGATTTGCGAGAATGATGTATGAGAATGATGAAGTAAATGACAACTTTGAATTTCATATCTGCCTATTTCCAGATCAATTGTGCAAACTCAAGTCCAACAACATATATATGAATGTAACTGTTGTAGTGCAAACTATCACACAACACAAAAGAAAGGTCCAAATAAAGCTTATTGTCTGAGGAGAATTCAGACAACACCTTTATATACCAACTTGTCATCTTAAGCCATTCAGACAACATAGGCATCTACTAACTTGTCATCTCAAAGATATTCAGACAACATTGGCATCTTCCAACTTGTCATCTTAAGCTAGTGTAGACAACAATGGCATCCAGCAATTTGTCATCTTAAAGGAACACCGACAACAAGAAGGAAAGAATATTGTGGTCTGAGGTTCATTCAAGACAACAAATTCATCAACATTAATGTTATCTTAAATTACATTTAGACAACATCAGTATCATCAAACTTGTTATATAACTGTTAATTCAGACAACAAGAAAAAAAAAATGTGTTGTCTGAAATTCATCCGATACAACACATGCTTAATTAATTTTGTTATATTAATTGAATTTTAGACAACATTGGAATCTAGATAATTGTTATCTTAGAGATATTCAGACAACATACAGTAATTGAAGATGTAGTCTGAGGTTCACCCGAGACAACACCATATCGAGCAAATTGATATTTGTAATACATTTCACACAACATTTGGTAATCAAAAATGCTTGTGTGATGTTTACTTTACACATCAGGTCTCATACAATATTGTCGTTGAAAATATATAGCAGACAACAAAGGCTTGGAAAGATTGTTGTGCTTGGTGAATTTCACTCAACACCCCGACAATAAGCTGTTGTCTGAGTTCATACCCGACAACAGACTACCGTCATGAATCGAAATTTGGTAAATTTAGACAACACATATTTAGGTACACATGTTGTGTGAATGACCAGAGAGACAATTAAAAAAGAATGTTGTCTGATGGGGGAGATCAGACAACACGCCAGTTTACAACATCTCCATTTTCATTCAGACAACAGGCTTTTGACTGTTGTCTGATTCACTTTGTGCAGTAGTGGGTTTTTATTTTTATAGAACCAATAAAAGCAAAAAAAAAAAAAAAAAAAGAGTTTTAGTGTCACCAAGACCCTTAACCTTAAAGAGTTTTTTTTTTTTTTTTTTTCCCTCTTAGTATATCTCTCACTGATCATCAAACACTCAACTACCAAGGGAAGGTTGATGTTCTTGCTTCTGAAATGTCCAAGGTAACTTCAATAAATCTCATTGGCCTTAATTTGTCTGGTGTTTATCTCCAATCATCCTTTGTTGAATTCAATGTGTCCAAGAACTTCTTCAAGAGTGCCATTTCCCAATGGTCTTGGTAACTATCATAATCTAGGAGTGACAAAGTTCTGCGAATTATGACCAATTTGTGGTTTTGGTTGTAGTCCTTTGGCAATTGTAGTTGGGGCAATCCAAACTTTAGTAGGGAATGGCAAAGGGTAAATGGGTAGTGGTAACTTGTTGCATTTACCTGATCTGCTTTTTGTATATCTCATCAGTTTGTAGCTTGCTTGGCATTCTGTTTAGTTAAGTTCACTATAGTTCAGTTTATGGTAGATGTGCATTTGCAATGCTGGTGTAACATGCTGGTCATTAGATCCATGTTGTTTACTTTAGTTTCATCTTAATGAATTGATTTATATGCCCTTGATCTTGGTTGCTGCACAATGATGTCTGCATGTATGTTTGTTTATGATACAAATATTACTTTACCTTTTCATCTCAAGCTGATTAACATATCAAAAATGTGCAGGAACTTCCAGAGACAGCTGTGAGGAAGTATGGAAGTTAGCACCCATACAGAATATGCATGGGTTTGTTGACTGCATATAGTTACTTCGTTCCCATCTCATAACCAGGTTTGTTGACTGCATATCTAATTACTTCAAGTCACTTAAGTTTGTATCGTGCATTAGTATCAATCTGTGTTGCAAAAACCTTTCTTGTATTTCTGTTTTGGTTTAGCTCCCATTAGCACCCATACACAGAATATGCAGTTTTCTACCGTCGGAAGTATTTGGCTGGTCATGTGCATTGTTGCTGATTGATGCATTTAGTGTTAATGCTCCTTAATATATATATATTAATGCTGCTTGTCACTTTACTTTTTTTTGGTCTTGGCTTTTGTGGAATTTTGCTTTTTTGTATAGAATGCCTCTCAATTTATTTTACAATATGACACTTATCTGTTTGTCGTTCTCTGGGGCAAAGGGTTGGACTGACTGGGATTTCTGATGTTACGTACTGTTGTTCAGTCACTGTTATCAATGTCTATAATGAAGGTTAATCTGACGACTGCGTGTCTTTAGATTGACAGAGAAATAACTAGGGCTATTGAAGTTATTGTTTGGACAAGTTTTGGGATGTTTGGATTTCTTGAATGAATTGCTATGTTGCATTTAGCTTAGACTAGTGTGAGAAGTGAATATATGTCTGTGGAAATATGCACATGCTTTCAAAGGCTTTCCTGCAATTTTCGTTTTTGCCCACCAGATTGTTATAAGCCTGTCTCCTTGATTTTTAGGCCACCAATGTGGAAGATACATTTGTCTTCTCCTTTAGGCATTACTTGATTGTTTGTTTCAGCTATGCTGCATGTCTAGTTTAAGATGCAGGGAGGCTGATTGGTTATTTATAATTTGTTGTTTCCAGTTCTAAGTCACAATGTTATGGAAACGTATATATAGTGTGTTAGTTGTTTTATACTTTTATAAGAAAAACAAATGGGGTAGGTATTGCAAGCAGATCTGGTTTAAGAAGAGCTTGTGTTGAACTGTTGATAGAAGACTGGTACTAATGTAGTGCTTTTGTAATATGTGCTTCTGCTTTAGTTAGTTTGTTACTGCATTTTCTCATTTTCTGTTTCATCTCTTTTTGAAAATGCTTTTTACTTCTTAAGTAGGATTGTTGATTGGCTTCAATATCTCCTGAAATAAGTCATAGTCATACCTTTTACAAATTGTACTGATGCTCATTCTGGTGCAACTCTAGTTGTATTGCAATAAACATGCTACATATGGACTAGCTTTGTCTTGATTGTATTACATTTTTTTCTCTTGATTTTGCTACTCTTTTGGCAGAATGCCCAATGTGCTGCAGCACTACAAACCAAATCTGTTACACACCAGGCTCCAACTATCACAAGTCTTCCTAGTAAGGCAGATACTTATTGGTTTTTTTTTTAAATTTTTTTTTTTTTTTTTTTTTAAAACATGAGCAAATACTTGTTGTTAATTGCATATCTAGAGGCATTGAAAAAACTGGTTTTCTAAACGTTGGAGAACAGAATGTATTTATTTGTGTTCTTTATTCTGTCGTATATAGTCCTTTCCGGTAAATTTCCTTTTAGTGCAAGAAGCATGCACACTATGAATCTATAGATTTATCAAGGCCGATCCTGACTTTTTAGAGGCTTGAGGTAAATATTCATGTGAAATTTTTTTTCTAAAATAAATTAAATCCAAAAATACTAGTAGCAATTGAAAAAAAAAAAAAAAAAAACCCCAAAACAAAAAATCTATATTGTACTCTTAAATAGTTAAATTAGAAATGCCATTGGGTGGGTCTATTCAGACCTCCCAATTTACTATTTGGACCTCTCTTTATTTTTTTTGCCACTGAACTTAATGATTTACCTCTATTTTTATCTATTTACGCCTCTGTTATATATGCGATATTCCAATAATAAAAGAAAAAAAAATTGCACCTCCAAACTCCAGTTAGCTTTCATGATCAACTAGGAGCACACCCAAAAAAAAAAAAAAATTCTTGTAAGATTAACGTTTTCTCTATTTTTTATAATTATGATCGACTAATTTGAACTCTCAATTTCAAACCCCATTTTGTGTTCTTCATACAATTTGGCATTACTTGATGCAGTTGAAGTTGGATTTCCATTGGAGCAATTTAAAGAACCTTATAATTCTTGATTTCTCAACTAGGTTTGATGAATCTTGGTCAACCCTTTTTAGGTTGAGAGAAAAGTCAGTGAAAGTAAGTCTTGACCCTGTTTTTTGTTTTCTGATTTCAAAGATATATATATATATATATTGACATTGAAATTGCATAAATTTAAATTTAAAGATTTCAAATATCATCTAATCTATAATTTATAGAATCTAATAATAAACTTGAGATGAAACAATGAAGACGTCTCAAGCTCCTAGAGCCAGTGACAACCAATTATGTGATGGGTACGAGAAGAGAGAGAGGGAATGAGAAGAAAGACATGAAGGAATAGTGAGGAAGAGGGAAAGAAGAATAGAGAGAGGATTACAATAGAGAGTTGGAGAGAAAGAGAGATGTCTACTGCTCAGATCATATGATATATGTTTTTCTTTTTCTGTTTTCCAGTTTTGATCAAAACGTGTTTCTTCCTCTTCTAATCTTTGATTAGATGGTGATTTCAAATAAATAAGATGGAGTGGTTATTTCAAAGTTTGAATTTTAACTTTCTAAATTCTGTGGATAGGGATAGAATTGGAGAGAGAACTGCAAGATGTAAGAGGGGAGCTGCAGCTCCCACGATGTAGATGCAAGTTTTTTTATTTTTTATATATTTGTAGAGGGGTAAAATTGGTTTTAAAATTGTGCAAAAAATGAAGGAGGTCCAAATAGAAAATTGGGAGGTCTGAATAGAACCACTCAATGCCATTAGTGGCAATGAAAAAAAAAACGTGTTTAATACTAGAAGAAACCAAGGAAAAAAAAAGGAATATAAAATGGAACTTACTGGCATCGAACCTGGGTGCAGTTAGAAGTCCAAACTACAGACTTACCACTATGCTAAAGCAACATCCAGATATAATCATGCCAAAAAATATATATAAACATTCGTTGGACTACAAATATATACAAAGAAAAAATTGTCCGAGGCCCGCCGGAGACAGGTGGGCAGCCCCTCAAGGCTGGCCATGGTTTTTATATCCTCATATATTGTTTTTGCATTAGTCCCAGAAGCGTCCATACTCTGTGAAACCATAGTGATTATTTCTAGCCAAGTAAGCTGACTTGCCCATTTGCCTCTTGCAGGAGAAAGAGCATTTTGCAGTTCAGTGATGGACCAAGAGATGATATATTGGGCACGTTTACTTACTTGGAATGGAATGGAATGATTACGGGTAAAAATATTCTTATGTTTAATAACACATAAAGGAATCAGAATGATTCAGAGTAAAAGCATTCATGCGTTTACTAACACATGAAGAATCAGAATGGGTGTAGGTCATACTTCTTATAAGGAATCGATTCATAAAAACTCAGGAATTTGATTAGGAAGGAGGGAGATGGGTTTAGGAATCAAATCCTCCAGAATCAATACCGATTCCTTTCTTCTCCCATTCCAGTTGTCTCCGATTCATAATTATTTTCCTAATTGTTCTTTCAGATGAAAGAAAAGTCTCATGTAGAGTTTTTTAGAATAATTTGTATTTAATTTTTTTTTTAAATGGAATATATGTAGTCACCAAAGATTATAGGGAAAATTTCGCAAACAGTACACCAAGTAAAGGCCACTAATAATTCTTATACACACAGCTTCAAACCAAACATTTCGGTACACGAAATCTGAAACTCGAGCCACTATCAATACAAGACGTCAATTTTTGACAACAAAATGTCCATTATGCCCTCAATTCTTTCTTTTTTTAATATTTTTTTTCTGTTATTTTTTTTCCTTCGTTTTTATCTCTTTCTTCTTCCTTCTTCTAGGCTCACTCCCTCGCTTCCAATGCCGTCCTTGCGAGGTGAGCTTCTCCCGCCGCTGCCGCTCCGCCTCCACGCAGTTGAGCGGCGTGTCTCGACCTAGCCCAGGTTTCCGGCCCCGTTTCTTCGGCGCTCTTTTCATCTGGCAGTCAGAATCTGGGAAGTCCGAGTTTGGGTTCGGAGCTCCGTTCTTCTTCTTGCTAGAACCAAAAAAATGTTTTTTGTCGTCATTGTACGAGCTGTGATCCTCTTCCTGCACGCCGGCAATGATGCCGATGTCAAAAATGGAGAAGTTCTGGTTGATGAACTCGAGCGGTCTTGTTTCTGGGTCGGGCTTATCCGACCCGAACAACAACTTGGCTTGCTGGATTCTGATCAAACCGGAGGAACCCATTTCAAGAATACCGTCGGAAGTTGGGATGCAGATCAAGGTCTCGATCCCGTGGATTTGGGCCTCTTTAGCTCTCTCGCATTTGTTGAACTGAAGCTCGTGGGCCCTGCTCAGCCAGATTGAGGTCCCGGAGCCGAAGGCCTTGCCGGGAACAGAGCCGTCCCCGACGGCGAATGATCGAGTGAGGGAGTGAGCCCGAAACAAGGAAGAAGAAAGAGATAAAAACGAAGGAAAAAAAAATTATTAAAAAAAAAAAGAACTGGGGGCATAATGGACATTTTGGTGTCAAAAACTGACATCGTGTACTGATAGTGGGTCTAGTTTCAGATTTCGTGTACCGAAATGTTTGGTTTGAAACTTTGTGTATAAGAATTATTAGTGGCCTTTACTTGGTGTATTGTTTGCGAAATTTTCCCAAGATTATATTAGTGGATATGAAGTCTTTGGGGACCAATAATAGCAGATACTAAAAAGTGTTTTTTTTTTTAGAGGAAAAGAAAATTATAATACAAAGCCTCAATTACACCTAAATTAATTTGTCTAAAGAAAAAGACTAAAAGCCGAGCAAGCTGAAAGAGGAAGTTTGTCTTGCCATATAATCGCATCCGAAGATTCCCTTGGACATCAGGTAATTGCATCCGCCACAAAATTTGCTTCACTAGGAATTTTCTCAACCATACTAAAGATGCCTTGGATGTCACGAATAAGAGAATGAATTTTCCAATGAGGGTCACTATTCTTGTTAACAAAGTCTTTGGTTGATGGTGAGTTCCTTGGGTCCTTGTCACGGGATGCAGATCCTCTCCTTGGCTACTTATGGTCCTTGAGTATCCTAAGCTTTTTATTTCAGCCGTTGATGACAGATTCAACAGTTAAAAAATACCACGTTAGCAAAATCTTACATTAAATATGAACTTTTAATATTCTCCTGTTAGTCGCCCTTAACACCGTCAATATTTTCTTTTCTTTTTGTGTTTGGCTTTTTGCCTCTCGACCTGCACTTGAAACGAAACGTTCTTAAATTGATGTGTTCACCTTGTCCTGCACTTTCCATGCGCTTAAATTTCATAAACTAAGAATTGTCAAATTCAATATGAGATATCCAAAATTTCTAGAAGAAGTCATAAGATATCTAAATTCCCACGACTCATGAAATAACTAAATCCCCACAATGAAAATCAAGCTTGTCGCGAAGAATATAAGGAGAAATTGTAAAAATTCTAGGAAACCATGATGGGAATAAATGGAACAAGCGATAGATTTAGGGCAGAGGAAGGGAAACCCAGTTGTTAAATTGGATAGAAATTGCTATAAGAAGATGAATACAGATCAAATTGAGAGAGAGAGAGAGAGAGAGTTGTGAACGGGCATGAGGATAAAGACAAAAAAAATAATACAAAAACTGAGTCCAGACTCCAGAGGGATGGAGTTTGTTTTGAAGCTTTGATCAACTAGAAAATAGAAGGGAGATGGGAGAAGAAAAGAAGACACGGCCATGTCCGCCATCAAAGGAAAGAAGCTCTTATCTCCAATCCGAAATCGTCCCCACCATCGATCAGATACAAAAAGTAGAGAAGGTAGAAGGAGGAAGAAAGCACTCGCTGAGGTGGATTGATGCTAGCCTTCAGATTTTTAATGAACGGCTGAGATTAAAAGCCAAGGAAGCTAAGGAGAGAATTTAGCCAAGGAGAGGATCCGGACCTGCAATGATGGGTGGTGACTACTTGCAATTAAACAGCCTAACTGGAAAGCAATAGTCATGTTTGATGTTTCTAGTTTCTAATCCTCCAAAGGAAACTATTGTCAGTAATGGTTATTGGGTCTCCGTCACGCCAGCGAAGGAAACTATTATCATTAATGGGTGGCAGGGGGTCGCTATTGGTGTTACACACCAATGATGGCCCCAATGACCCAAAAGACATCATTACTTGCAATTAATCAAGGTGTCAAATTTTTTTAAAATTGTCGAGATTTCCGTAATTTTGAAGTATTAAAATGAAATTTATATGTTATATCATTTCCGTCATGAGTTTTCTGAAATTTTCTGTACATTTCCACGAAATTCTTAATTTCTGAAATATCTGTACACATAAAATATATTTAAAAATTCACATCGAAATTTTGTCTAAAATTTGTATGTCACCAACAATTAATTTTTTACTTCATACTTTCATAGAGAAAATATAAAATTTTGATTTTTTTTTTTTTGTAATCAAGTTGAATACAACAAAAAACCTTTTTGATTTATCTTCTACAAAGTTAAATACTCCAACCATAACATAATTCTCTTTTTGCTTCGTCTCAAATGCTGTATTTTTTTTTCTTCTTTTCTTCTTTTAAAAGAGAATCAAATGATTTCATTCCTACCCTCATGGTGACTCGAACTCATGACCTCACTATTGGGTAGTGACTCAAATGTCGTATGCTTCATACAATGAAATATCATATTGAGTAATTCCACAATATCCGATATATAAATTGCATGTGGGAAGAGATCAACACACATATAATACCCATATGATGAAGTACCAAAATCATTTCCAAAATTCATGTATTTGGGAGTAGTATTGTATGATACTAAATGGAAGCAGTTCAAGATCGAACCACATCTTAGTAGCTTTTAAATTCCCTCCGCCCGCCCCGTCCCGTTGTAATTTTCTAATTATACCTGAAAAAGGGGTGATGACCAAGCTTCCCACTAGATTCCAGCCATAAAAAATAAAAAAATAAAAAAAAATCACATTCACATTATCAATATACAACACATTTATAATTACATATAAATAAAAACACTAGTTTAGCAACCTACTACAGTACTAGTTAATTACTCGTCCATATTAAATATCACAATTCTATTATAATGTATAATTTTTGTAAATAGGTTTATTATAGATAACTTTAGTCTATGTAAAAGTTTTATTCAAAAATATCATTTTATAAATGTAATTAATGTGATTTATTTATTTTTAACCGAAATTTCCTTAAATTTGAAGTACAGAAATCGAAATCTAAACTAAAATTTGAATCCTTGCAATTAATGCAAAAACAGCCAACTGGAAAGTTGTAGTCATGTTTCTATTCCTCCAATCTACCAACAAAAGATTTATACCATTTGATCTCTTTATCATTATCAGCTAAAAATATAAAAAAATGCGTCATGGAACTCTTTAACCATGAATCCATCATGGATTCTATATGACTTATTACCACCCCTTGCCGCTTTATTCGGCACGGAACCAAGGGTCATTTTTTACTGTTGGTGTGTGAAGGCCAAATTTGTGGTAGTGATGAAGCCAGCTTTATATCCCTCATCAAGAGTATTAAAACATCAACAAATTTTTTCTCCACTCTCCCCAGATGGTACCTTGGCAATTACAGGTGGCATGGAAGAATTGTGTGCATCACATTTCAATGATGCAATTACATTCCCACTAACCCAACTACAGATTCAAAAGACGATTCTACCCTCAAAAAATTAAAAAACTACAAATGGCACACCAGCTCTAGCTCTCTCTCTCTCTCTCTCTCTCTGCACATCAAAAATGTGAACCTAAACCCCCCTGACTGCTGGTGGCTTCTTCTGCAGGCGGACGACGGGGAGCAACAAAGGACTGCAGGAGAAGACCAAAGATAGGCACGCGGCGGTAGAGATCAAGACGTCGTCATCTGGATCTAAAGCCATCATCGAGTATCACGGTCAAATCTTTTGCGCCTGTTTGAATTGGTACCAATCACTGGACGCGTCATCGTTGTCGAGGATGCGGAGCTTGCCAGCTAGTTTGGGGAAGGGGTTGGTCTGATCTGACAGCAATCCCGAACGACAGACTCGATATGAGGCCAATTATGGCATTCAATTTTGGTTTTCGATTCTGATGGTTTCAATTGGTTCATGACCTCCGTGTAAACAAAACAGCACTTGTATATCTTTGAAACATGCATGACCTCCGTGTAAACTCCTTGTATAGCTAGCAATTTCATGATGACTATGTTTGTGTGAAAATGGGTAGCTTGGATCTCATCGCTGAAGGTGGGGTAGCCGGAGGAGGAGGAACCGGTTGAACTCTTTTTTTTTTTTTGGTAAAATGGGGCAGAAGGCCCGGAAGGAAAGAAAAACGAAAAAAGAAAAAGAAGAAGTTTTATCGAAGGCAATTAAGGGCTATTGGGGGGCAATAGACGTTTTGAATTGATATAATCTCCTCTCTTTTTTTCTGTAATCAAAGTTATATTTGTGTAATTTTAGAAAAATTAGTTCTCATTTCAGTAATAGAAACATCTATTTGGGGGCAATAGACGTCTTAAAATTGATATAATTTCTTCATTTTTTTCTTTAATCAAAGTTTTATCTGTCTAATTTTAAGAAGATTAGTTCATATTCCGGCCACCGAAAGTTCTATTGAGGGGCAATAGACGTCTATTGAGGGGCAATACATGGGATAGTCGTCTATTGGGGGGCAATACATGGCTGATAGTCTTCTATTGGGGGCAATAGATGTCTATTAGGGGGCAATAGAAGTCTATTAGGTGCAAAAAAAACTTTCCGATGAGATTTTCAGCAAATTCCGGTGGGCGGTAGCAGGTGACCGGAATCCTGCCAACGTTGACCGGATTCCGGCGAAAGTTGACCGGATTCCGGCGACCGGTTACCGGACTCCGGCGAAGTCTCCCATGGTTTCTCTCTCTTCCATTTTCTCTCTCTCTCTCTAAGTAACAAAGGGGTAAGGGTAAAATGGTATTAAAAAAATTAAAAAACAAAAAAAAAATCTTCATGGGGTATTAGGGAAGACCTCCTTAGAGTGTTTTGGGTAAGAAATAATTAAAAAAACTTAATGGGGTAAGTGGGAAACAAATCTCTAAATATAGGGTAAATAGACAAAAACCCAAAAAAAAAAAAATTTAGTTTGCTTGTGATCTTTATTCTTCTCTTAAAAGCACATTGTCATCCTTTTCTGTACTTTGAATTATCTAAAATTTTGGGTCAAGTTTTCACCACATTTTATAGCAATCTACGTGCGTGTAACATACAACTTCGAAACCATACCTGCGAAGCAGGCACGTGATTACAATTATGTACATCGAAAAGTGATTCGTAGAGCAATGTTATACTATAATAAACCAAAGACAATCCATGCAACTTAAAACCTTGAACTGATGTAAGTTTTGTGACAAATAATGCAGAATAAGTAGAAACATAAATGAGGGAGATAAGTTATCATATTCTCCAACCTAGGCTTCACCACATTCTCCAGAGCATTATTGTGCTCTTGATTGCTTCATCAAGGGTTAAAAACGATGTTTGAAGAACCTCAGTTGCTTTCACATAAGCAGCCTCTTGAAGAGTTGGACCTGTTGTACGTCCTTCTCTGGCCAATCCAGTGAGGTCGTTCTTGGTCTCACACCACCAACATTCTCTTGACACAATCTTTCTAGATCGAAGCTGACGAAATTTCATAGTGACATACCAAGAGCATCACTCTTCTTCATAAGGAGATCGAGCATCACCTCTACCAACAAGAAGAGCTTTTATATATAATTCCAAGTATTGTAACAGTCACATTTAGGGCTGGCTTTGGCCCGGCAGGACATGTTTTCAAAGAAGTAAAAACAAAATTACTTTCTGAAGAAAGAAACAAAAAATTAGGCCCCAGGGAGATGTCCCATAGCCAAATCTACGGAACCACTAGAAGAATATAATCAATGGAGAATTCCACAAATGGTCATTCAACTATGACTCATTCGACATTTTGGTCACTCAAGTTTCAAATATATCACTTTGGTCACTCAATTATTATTTTGTCAATCACTTTAGTCACCCAAGAGGCATTTTATCTCACTTTAATCACTTCTCCGAATCATTCTAATATAGATTTCTCAATGTTTCACAATTTTTTTTTTGATCAAGTAGAAACTTCATTAATAATGAACTGGATACAATGAGTTTTGTCATTATCTCATACACAGAGATGGCCACTGGACTTCACACTAAAACTCCAAAATGACTGACTGACGGAGCCAAAAAGGCCCTACAGACTTAAACTTGCACTATAATTAAAAGGCAAAGACTATGCGCAGGAGCAGTGAATCCTTGACACATAACTTTGTCAGCACTAACTCGCCACCCAGAGTCCTCCTGACCTTTCTTTGATCGACAAAGTCTACACTCGTTGTGACTTCGAACCCGACCAAAATGAAATGCTGGACCATCAGACCTGAGACTAAATTAAACCCAAGACCATTGCCACCTTAATGTCAACACCGTCAATCCACAAATGCTCCAAATCGCCATCACGTCCGACCCGAGATGAAACAGGAACATTCCCACTAGAAGGCCAAGGATGATTGTCTATGCAAGTATGCTACCGCCAGACATTTTCGCCACCGCTGCTGACCTAACTCCAGAACAGGAACGACTTCTAGGCCCCCAAATAGAAAATTGTCTATGCCAAAAATTGCAGTGCACCCGACCCAATAGCTAATACTTAAAACAAAACAAAAAAAACCAAACCCTAAAAACTAGTGATAACTGGCCACCACCAAGGGCCCAATAAACATTAAACCCGGCCCAACTGTATAATCACTGCATCCCATTAGCGAGGCCAACAAACCTTGCACTAGACCCACCACCATGGCATCACCGGTTCCATCGCACTGCCTCCAGACCACCACCACCCTAGTCAGTCCACCGCCGGCGCTCCACCATCGTCGCCCCACGCACCGAGGTCTCCACCAAGGAGTGCTCGCAGAGAAAGCCGGAAAAGATCCCGTACAGCCCAGATCCGGGCTACTCTCACTAGCAGGCCTCGATGTTGACCTCAGCCACCACCCATCGAACGAAGGAGAACCCAGCCCTTTCTCCACAGCACCACCACCAAGCACCAGCCAAATTGCCCAGATCCGACCGCCCTCCATCATCACTCCTACCAGATCACCCGCGACCCAAACCAGATCAACCAATGGTAGCCACCATCCCAACCACCGCTAGCAGCCATCAAGCATCGAAACGACCCACTCAAACGTCACAAAAGAACGGCGAAAAAGAAAACAACCTGTCCGACGACAACGCCACAAGATCGTGCCGCCGGACGAGCACAAGAGAAAGTTGGGGAAGTCCTAGGCGCGTGCGGCGCGTTCTAGGGTTGATATTAGGAATTAATTTTTCACAATTGATTGGATGAAAATATCATTAATATTGTGGCAAATAATTTTTTTTTAATGAAAAAAATTAAAGAAGTGACTAAAGTGAATAACAGAGTTAAAGTTGAGTGACCAAAGTGATATATTTAAAAGGTGAGTGACCAAAATGTGAAATGGGTAAAAATTGAGTGACCATATTCTCCATATAATCAATATCAAGAATTATGGGGATCCTATTCAGATAAGTTCTTAAAATTGCTTTCCTATTTTTGATGCAACTGAATACTGTAAAGATACCTCGAGTACTTTATGATATAACACCTAAATATATAGTTCCCCCTAAAGTGTTGCTCCGCCCCATGTAGAGACATACATAAGGATAATTGGAGAGAATAAAAGAGCTTGTATATATCAACCTTTGTTCAAGAGATGGCCTAACAGTACAAGGTATTTATCTTACTTTTGTATAATATTGATTACATCTATGTATTTCTATGTTTATGTTTTTGTGCTTGGTGATCCTTAATACAGTTTTACAGAACTTACCATCATTAGTATACCTTGAAATTGTAGCGTTTTCCACTTTTCCTCAACTCTTACGTATAGTGTTGACCTAGACTTGTTCAGGTATCACCCTAAATTTCTTCGTTTCACTTGTATATGTATACCTTATTCCTCAAATTGATTAAACATAATAGTAATATGTAACTCTATATAGCTCTTTCTTCCACAAGGAAGAAGATCGATTATAATAAAACTTACAACATACGCGCGAGGAATTATTCTGTGGTCCTAGAGTACCACGTGACACTGTCATGTGGTGGTTTCAACCAATAATATCACTTGAATGTGGTGGAGACCATGCAAGGGTTGAAAAAAGAAAAGATAAATTAATTTAAGAGACCAATCCGAAATCACTACGAATTACATGAGCCAATAATATCACTCCGGACCACCACGTGTATTGTGGTCCTGGACCATGTTATAATTCCCCACAACGTACATAACCGACCGTGATAAGAGCAGACAAATATGGACTAATCGAGTCAATCAATTGTAGATTATAATTTTCCACAACGTACATGACCGGCCGTAATAAAAACAGACAAATATAGACTCATCGAGTTAGAACAGTCAAAATATTAGAACAGATGATGGCATGCACACAAGTACTTTTCAAAAGAAAACTTTCATAAAATAATAGAATAATCAATAATAATGAAGCCAACTGTATGCATTAATATTGTGTCAGTCAATTATAGAGTAATCAGACCATCTAAACAAGTTGAGACTTGAGAATTAGTCGCCAAATTACTCATCAACTCCAAGCTTCCTTATATAAATAGGTAAGGAATAATAAGAGGAAGAAGATATCAAGGAGCAATTGAGGAGAAGCAAAATGGAGGTCCAGTTGCTTCTACTTGATATTAGTCTCATGACCTTGTGGTCTTTAAGCTGTAGTGCAATACTTGGCGTATCATCATCGCCCTCGTTAGCAAAGCCTAATTGTCAATCCCACTGTGGAGACATAGAAATCCCATATCACTTTGGAATTGGACCGAATTGTAGTCACGGAACGTGGTTCCTAATATTGTGTGACTACTCGACCAGCCCTCCCAAACCTTTTTTGAACCTTAACGACAGTCGACCAGAGGTTCTGGAGATATCTCTTGCGGGCACACTAAAAATAAAAAATCCTATCACCTTCTCCGATTGCCCTAACAAGCCAAACCCCCGCCAGACAGTACCCAGCCTGGGGCCAACCCCTTTTTGGTTCTCCGATAGGAACAAGTTCACTTCAGTGAGTTGCGGGAGGCTTGCATGGCTGTGGACCACGGGAGAAACAGAAGGAGAAAGTACGCGAGAAGCATCGGCTGTCTGTTTGTCCATTTGCAATGATCAGAGTAGCATATCAGTAAATAATAGCTGCGGTGGTATTGACTGTTGTCAGACATCCCTTCGTTCACCAGTTGGTGCAACCTTCACCATTAGTTTTGGAGAGTTGATACTAAATGATACCAGTGAAATAAGTACAAATGATACCAGTGAAATAAGTACTTGTAAGTATTCATTCCTGGTAGATCCAGACTGGTTTACGTTAAATTCAACAAATATTTCTGCCATTGCTGAGATGGACGACGTCCCCATAGTGCTAGATTGGTCGATTGATGGAAATATAGATAATTCCACTGAGGACAACGTGAACAGGAATTGCGAATCTTATTCTAGTCTATGTTCCTGCTTAAAGGGCTATCAAGGAAACCCCTTATCTTCGTGGTGGATGTCAAGGTAAGCTTCTACAACCCTTATTTGTGGATACACACTAAATAATTTCATTTTTGAACATTGTCGATATAGCTAGAATTTTTTAAATGATCTTCAATCCATCTTTCAATTTGGTAATTTATCGTCATAAATTCAATTTTAGATATAAATGAATGCGAGGATCCAAAACGCTGTGGTTCCGATAGTTGTTCCAATTTTAATGGGTCCTATTATTGCTACAAGCCACTGCATCCGATTAAACTGGCCATTATAGGTATGCCTCTACATTCTCTAAATTCTAATTTCATACCCTTTGATTACTAACAGCTCTATATTTTAGAGGGCAAAAAAAGGTTATATGAAACAAATATTTGTTAGGTTCTTGATCAAGTTACTACATTATTCTAATTTTATTGAGCAATTCAGTTCCCTGCAGTGTCTTTGGACTGTTGTTTCATATCATTGGCGCATGGTGGTTGCACAAAGTCATAAAGAAAAGGAAAAACATTAAGCGAAAGCAAAAGTTTTTTAGACTGAATGGTGGTTTGTTGTTGGAGCAACAGTTATCTTCTGGCGAAGTCAATGTTGAGAAGATTAAGTTGTTCAATGCAAAGGAGTTGGAGAAAGCCACAGACCGGTTTAATGTACACAGAATTCTTGGTGAAGGAGGCCAAGGTACTGTTTATAAAGGAATGTTGACAGATGGAAGAAATGTTGCTGTCAAGAAGTCAAAAGTAGTAGATGGAGGAGAAGTGAGTCAATTCATTAATGAGATTGTCATTCTTTCACAAATTAACCACAGGAATGTGGTTAAACTCTTGGGATGTTGTTTAGAGAGCGAAGTTCCCCTATTGGTCGTCTATGAATTTTTACCCAACGGAACCCTTTCTCAATACATTCACAGCCGTGATGAGGATTTTCCTCTAACTTGGGAAATGCGATTACGAGTTGGTATGGAAGTTGCTGGAGCCCTTTCCTACTTACATTCATCTGCTTCAATGCCCATTTACCATCGAGACATTAAGTCTTCAAACATACTCTTGGATGATAAATATAGAGCAAAAGTTGCAGACTTTGGGAATTGGGACATCAAGAACTGTTTCCATTGACAAAACACATCTTACCATGACACATGTAAACGGAACATTTGGTTATTTGGACCCTGAGTACTTCCAGTCTAGCCAATTTACAGACAAGAGCGACGTTTATAGCTTCGGAGTAGTCCTTGCCGAACTCTTGACAGGACAAAAACCAGTTTCTGTAACAAGATCGCAGGAAGGGAAACAAGATGGAAGAAGCCTAGCAACACATTTTATTGTGTCCATGGAGGAGAGTTGTTTGTTTGATATTCTTGATGCTGAAGTTATGAAGGGAGGTAAGAAAGAAGAGATAGTGGCGGTTGCTAATCTTGCAAAACGTTGCTTGAATATGAAAGGAAAGAAGCGTCCAACTATGAAAGAAATAGCAGTTGAGTTGGAGGGAATTCTAATGTCAAGTAAATCTTCTGATGTCGAACACATTGCAGAGGTTGAACGTGTCCAGACGGAAATAGCCGAGGTTTGGGATGTTTCTACATCAACAGGCTCTCATATGGACACCGGTTCTTCATTAGATGGACAACCACTGCTGTCTTTCAAGTCTCGCTGAAAATTGTTTGTGAAATTCCGTTGTCTGCTTTTGGAACAATTAGTATTTTTGTAAAATTGTTTGTGATATTCCGTCGTCTGTTTTTGGAACAATTAGTGTTTCTGTAAACTATCACCATATATGTGTGTAAATTGTGATGCAGTTCACTTCATAGCTTGTTTCTGTTATAATTGTTAAATTGTTCAGTTTCTGTATGGTTCTAGTACAATTAATTCATGTTGAGCTGATATATGTAGAGCCGGTTAAGTAAGTATACGACTCCAGCTAGCTGGTGGTTGCATGATGCACTAATTAAGGAATCTTCAATCACCTGAGTAATGAAAACCAGGATAGAAAAGGGATCGACAGAAAAAAATAATAATAATAATAAAAACAAAAAATTTGAATAAAGAAATTGAGCACAATTTAATGCATGGATCATGGTAACCGAACTAAAAAGGAAACAAGGCTTGGCTCAACAATGGAAGCGTCATTTCCTGTCATGCTCTCCACAGGTACACACAACCAATTTGTTCTTTGTTTTTGATTTTGAATGATCTATACAATGTACGTAGACCTTCCTCCACATTGTATAGAAACCCATTTCTACCTATGTATAAGCAACTTCATATGCAGAGCAGACACGTCATTGCAACATTGCGAAGTGAATCAGACAGCAATGTTGTCGTAATATATGTAAATAAACCAAGGACCTTCCAGGCAACAAAATCAAAACCTCGCACTGATGAAGTTTACTGACAAATAATACAAATCCAATAGAAACATACATTAGGGAGAAGGAGCTTTTATTCAGTACATAAAAGACTGTCCAGCTAAATAATAATAGAAATTTACCTCTTAACAACAAGAAGCACAGCCAGAATCACACATTCTAAGAACCAACATATAAAGCTAGCATCCCAATTAGAAAATGACTAGAAAAGGCGTCCGCGCGTTGCTGCGGGTTTGGTTCTTCTTTCATGAATTTTATATGTAATAAACTAATAGTTCGACAAAAATAGGAAGTTCTGGTCCAGCTATAGAACACTTGATGAGTACAAAAAGGAAAAGAAATGCAAAATAACAACCACCAAATACTGGGAGAGAAAATGCAGCTATGTTACTTATGGCCTCCTCAAGTTGGAGTTGATATCTATGCTTCTCATTTGCTTCAATTTCCTGCAAAAGATGATGTTGGTAATGAGATCAAAAGTCAACAAATGTTGTAATGTTTATGAGTCTTGGTACGAACAGAGTTACAACTCAGTTGGGGAAAATATAGTACTTACCCCTATCGGAGCACCTTGCTGTCTCTATTCATCGCAGCAGCCCTTTAATCTTCTACCTTGCTCCCGTTTTGTTCTCCAACCAGATATACAGAAGACAATCACAGTGTTCAGCTGCAAACAACTACTCCACTTTGTAGTGCTGAAATCAAAGTAAGATGTGGGTTAGGTCCTTGCTTAGAAGGGTTAATGTGACCACCAGGGAATGAAGGGTACAAATATTGCTTTTCAATTCTTAGTACAGGTCTTCTATACAAATGTACTGGTATATTCATTTAAGTTTTTGCTCTATGAATCTCATCGACCTATGTAAACATATAAATCAAGATATTACATCTGGTCTTGATTGTATTATCAACTTTACATTGTCCAGAGTTTATGCTATGGATCTCTTTGACAAATGCTTCAAGAGAAAGCATGCTTGTGATGACATCTGGGATGGGACCTTCAACTTCGTTAGAAAAGAGATCAAGAGTGTGCAAATACAATCTGATTTGTATATCTCCTAGACTATAGTACATAGTACAAAAGGTTTTGTATGGACAATGTAATATGCATATCTATGAGCTCATGAGGTACGTTATGTACTTTAGACAAATACTCAGTAATCAGCATCACTCTTTAAATTTCATTAGCAACGTCATTTAAACATTCGTACCTGAATTCAAAATAGTACTTGCAAATTTTGATAGCTCACAGTTCCCGATATCTGATAGTTCACTGTTCCCGACATCTGCAGAACAAAAAAAGACCACTTATTACAATTATACAAACCATAACCCAAGCACATTGCATTATCCAAACAATATCAAAAACAAAACTGCCTAAATAAAGAATTTGTTTTATTAGCAACGTCATTTAAACATTCGTACCTGAATTCAAAATAGTACTTGCAAATTTTGATAGCTCACAGTTCCCGATATCTGATAGTTCACTGTTCCCGACATCTGCAGAACAAAAAAAGACCACTTATTACAATTATACAAACCATAACCCAAGCACATTGCATTATCCAAACAATATCAAAAACAAAACTGCCTAAATAAAGAATTTGTTTTACAATCAAGCATAACATCATGCACCTTTATCAAACTGTCCAACTTCATTGAAAAAACAATTATGAAATTTAAACTTCATATGTCCAACATATAATCAAATGGCCATTTACAAACCATCAAGTATTATTTAATTGATAGCATATTGAGTACCTGTCAACAAATAATCAAATCGTATGCATGTGTTAAGAAAGGAAGATATCATTCTTTATGTAATTCATATGTAATTCAGGAGATAAGCGAATCAGCAAAGAAACCCATATGTAATTCTGGACACATGCACTGACCTACTGTAATTTGCACCAATTCCTCTCTAACTTCAACAAAAATGTTATTGTTTTATATTGTTAGTATCAGGTTTTGCTTGTTTACTCCCTCCTTGTTTACAGAGTATGTACAGTTTACAGAGTATGTACATACATACGTACTCAAGCTTTTCGCAGAGCTTCCCAACATAGTCAGCAGATATAGAAGAAAGCACAAACTAAATATCCCTCATAGGATTATCAGTCAACATCACAAAGTGAGATGCAATTGCATAGCATAGGTAAAAGCTCAGTCTAACAACATTAAATTATGTGCAGTAAAGGTTGTCAGCTGTACCTGATTTGCAGCACTGTCTCCATAAAGAGCGAATATCACTGTCTCGTTCTTAGAGAACCTCTGTCCAAAAGTCAAGCCACATCCAACTTGAATTCAAAATTGTGCAAAACTCATTCTTCTATTTCTTATTTTAACAACAGACATCACCATTACATATTGCTATTTAGACTCTTTGGTGAAAGAGATCGAACACATATATTGATATATATGATTTCAGAAAGAAGAACATCACATGCATCCACAAAAGGCAGCAAATTCAAGAGGTATATAAAACATTCAAACCTACCGATTAGAAATTTGGGGCTGTAGTCAAAACCCAGATCCCTCTCACACTTCTTTCTTTCTCTGTGTGCCTCTCCGATCAGTCTGTTTCTTGAATATCACCTCTATCTCCCACTCTCTCTCTTTGTGCGAACCAAAGAAACAAACGCCGGGTCTCTGGATCGTTCATGAACTCTCTCAAGATTGCTCTCTCTCTTCATGGAGCAATGAAAAAGAGCCACATCCAGTCCTCGTCGGGGTAGTCAGGTAAAAGCCAGCGAGAATGTAGGGGCAAAAATGTCACTATCATTCAACAGATCTCGCATCCTCTTTGCAGCAGCGACTTCCCTACATGATGCATCTTGTTGTTGCTTCTTAAATTGTATTAAAATCTCCTTCAAAGTGGTTGGTTGCAGACTGCCTTTCCTCAAGTATTACTGCTCAACCTCGTTCACTCTTTTCTCAAGCTGCAAATCCACCACAAACTAATCAATCCAAGAAATGCAAACTGTATAATTGAAGAATAAATCATAAAGACAACTGTTTAAATAGAGATAATAGCTGACAAAAAAGCGACAGTAGCTATAATCAATGTGAAAACCCATTGGAGTAGCACAACATATAACAACAAACAGATTAGATAACAAAACCAGCACTGATATATGTCCTATAAAAGCCAATATTAAAGGTCAGTAAACAATTCAACTCAAATCAATAGCTATTATCAATGAAAAAATCAATGATAAAAGCCAATGCTTCAGAGTTCTCATTTGGACTTATCCTCCACCTTCTCCAACACTTGAGCTTCAGGGGTTTCTGAGTTCATTATTATTTGTTTCCTTGTCGAAGCAAATTGCAGGCATATCTGGAAGCAAGATAAAAAAGAAGAAGCATATGACTACATTTCAAGAAATATTCATATGACAGTACAGTACCCTTTAAGTCTCTTTTACCAAATTTTCCAAGCCACCTATAGCTCATCACTTTGTTTTTCAATATAATTCCAAGTAAGGTTAAATGATTAGAGTATACACCTCCAGTTCTAAACTCACTTTTACTTTCTCACACCCCAGAAAAACACACACAATTTGACAATTTGATTTTCCTAAGATCAAACTCTTGAGAACGAAAATCGAAAGGTCAAACCTTCTAGAACCTTTGTTGGGCTAACATGTGCAATAGCTGTGTTAGAAGGCAACATCCTCATCCAAGCATTGTCCCGGCAAGACTCGAAGCAGCCTGTGCACCTTCTGCTTAGACAAAAACCATGAACCAAATCAATAGACAGATAGCAATTAGCAAACCATAACTGCAACATATAACTCTTCAAATTTCTATAAAAATGTTTTCTCAAGATAGCTGTCAAGAAAAAAAATCAGCCCAAACAAATTAATGAGAGCTATGAAGATCATGGGGTACCTGGAGTCCTGGATGTGAGATTATACAAATCCCTCGGCATGATCTAACAAATTTGAGGAGCTGATGTTGCCAAGAATCCTCAGGTGCAGGTACCCAACCTTAATTCTTGTCAGAGAAAAACATGGAAATTGTTAGCAAAATCAATATTTTGTTTAGTCAATACCTCCGAGCCCATATCCTAAATCAATCACATAGGACGATTTACACTGATTGTGAAGAAATCAATTAGATACCTCTTAAAATGAAGAAGATCGCCATCTCCAGAAAGCTGGAGTTTGTGTCTCTTTGAGGAAGCTCAATAACCTCGTGCCGAGTGATCAAATGCAGGTTAGAGACGGAATATTGATTTGAGACGGAAATCAATCCCTTTGCCACAAAAATTAATCCTTGCCGCGTATCAAATCAAACCCCCAAGCACCAATTTCTTCGATTACAGACGGATATCAATTCCCTCTGCTCTCTCTCTCTCTCTCTACCTCTATGTGGAGTGAAGATGGAATTAGACTCGTAACAGGGAAGATGGAATCAGACTCCAAATCAGAATTATCAGCAAACAGCGTAATGAGGGACATGGAAGATGGAATCAGACCCCAAAACAGAATTCTCAGCAAACAGCGTAACAGGGAAGATGGAATCAGACTCGTACATACTAACAAACAGCACCACTTCCTTCACTATCTACCTCTCGGTGGAGTGAAGTACCATAGACACGACAGCACTGAGCATCACTTCAGGCGTCGTCGCAAGAAACAGCATGCACTGAGCAGCACCCCACGCAGGGGCAAAATCGTCTTTTCGTCCATGACCGGCTCGGCTCCAGCCGGCACTGTTCATAAGCCGATGAATATCACGCAAATATATATATATATACACACACACACGAAATCATCCACTCAGAAATGCTACTAATACCACTATAGTCACAGTTAATCCAATAACTCCAAGACAATATGGTAATTAGGGCTCATAACGAATATCGTGAGATTTACTCACCTCTGAATCCCGCTGCGTCTTCACACATTAACCAAGACAAGCACAAATCACTGCAATCCGCTCAATACAAGCTTGCCAAGTACCTAAACACATAAGGTCTCGACTTATTAACAATTCACAAACGATTTAAATCTGAAACTCCTGTTTTGAACTAAAATCCCCAAAGTGATGCCAATCGAGGTGAAACCACATCCGAGACTTTCCAAAGTCTCCGAAATACTTCCACGATCGATATGCTCAAACCACAAGTCGATCGGATGCTCAAATCCTCACTGATCGAATAATTCAACTAGTATGAAACCGTAAAAATCATAACAATTTCATACAAACTCCAAAATTTACATATTATATATCGAAACGCTCGTATCGACGAGTAGAAGACATATAATACAAGAATCAGTCCCTTACATGGCCGGAAGGCCGCCACAGGCGGTGGCGCACCTCCTCCAGCCAAACTCAATGTTTCACAAAACTCCCAACATCAAAGATGTTCATCTCATCATGCTTAACCATTTTCATAGCTAGCACGAAGTCAGAAATTAAGCATAAAGGGTCAAAAACTACCTCACAAACTGTGGATTATTGTTCAATCCGAGTTGAACAAAGTTTCACGTGAATCGATCCAAACAACCACCACAGATCGATCCAAGAAGCTACTACGAGCTCCCCAAGCTTGATTTGAAGGTTCGCCAACGTCGGAGACCGGAGAACCGATCGGGTCCGATTTCACCAGGAAGTCGCCGCTTTCCAGCGCCGTCACTGCTGCGAATTGCCACTAGAGGACACCACAAGGAGGAGAGGACGGCGAAGACGAGCCGATCTGGAAAGTTTCACCGCCAGAGACCGCCGGAGATCTCCTGAAAATTCGGGTCGGGTCAGACGAAAAACTCAGATACTGAAGGCGTCGACCGAGAGATAAGAGAGAGAAAAGAAATTTCTGGAAAATGAAATGGAATTTATGAAATAATTTCCGATTTTCTCTATTTATACTAAAACGGAAACTTTTTCCGAAAGCCATAACTTCCTCATACGAACTCCGATTTCATGTTTCACATGTCCACGAACTCGTATCGACACGCTCTACAACTTTGGTGAAGGAAATTTTCAGAGAATCCCAACGTATAAAAAGTCATACTTTCTGAATAGAAATTCTTCCGAAACACTTCCGCTCCTTCCACGAGCTACGAAACCGTCCAATAACCATAATTTAGATTTCAGGAAAATCCTCGGAAAATAAATACAAATTTCTGGGGCCTCACATTCTTCCCCCCTTAAAGAAATTTCGTCCCAAAATTTACACATACCACGCCAACAAGTACGAATAAATCATGCTCAAATCCAATTCTCATTCCCCAACAAGAATTGCTCTCACCACAAAGCCTCCGCACCACATTGAGCTAATCAACCATACAGAATGAAATTCAACCACCAACAATGATTGCACTCACACTTTGAGTGATCCCTTGTAGTTTCTAGAACAGTTTTAAATCCTCGAAGTAAAACATGCCTACATCAAACCACAACTACAGGTACAATACCCCATATCGCCACACTAGCATAATCTACGATCTACCACTCCACTCGGTGGTAAAACAAGCATTTCATAAATCTCATTTCTGTACACAACATCACAACAATTCTGCTAACTCTAGCACTGCACACAGACTACACAAGAATTCAGAATCCTGTCCTCAAACAGTATTTGCATCAACACATTGATAAAGCCACACTGGCATTTCCTAGAATTGAAAATGACAACATCACTTCAACTCAAACATCAACACACAATTCCTTCACAGTCAACCTTTCACAAAAACAACACAAAGTTTTCTCCATAGACCAAACTCTCACAGCAATTTCTACCACAATAGAAAAGAAATATGCATCACACTCAATGATGTACTACTGTCTCAAAACACATTTAAGATAAGGTCTAGCATCGATCAATCCACACGTAAATCATCCCATGATATCGCACACACAGAGAGGGTTGCAAAGAATTTCAACTACCACAAAATTGAAATATGCAACATGCAACACACAATGGTCAATAATCGCTCCACAAAAGGATGCCACACACAAAGGTCTAACTTTAGACATCAGGCAACCTAACACCACACAGTCACAAGGAGATAAGACACACAATAATCACACCTAATCTACACAAGAAAATTTCAAGCAGATAAGGTACCTTGCACCCCTGCATTCTGCTGACCAACAGCGAACACCCTTGCATGTCCCTGAGGTTGCTACCTCTGCTGATTCCTCTGTCTTATACCCGAGGTCATGTACACTCATTGGCCACATGCCCTACCTGCTTGTAATTATAACATGTCCTAAGTTTCGACTTCAAGCACTGCCTTACCATATGGCCCACCTCATTGTAGTTATAACATGTTAAGGGTGCCACCTGCCCGACAGGTGCAACCCCAGCAGGTGCAGCTGCCACTCTACCTGGCGCCTGCTAATAAGTCCTGCGCCTCTTCCAGGACCCACCCTGATTGTCATTTCCCTCACTGCTCTCAGCAGTTGCCCTTCCCTTCCTTTGGGAGTCCTTCTCGGCCGACTCCTGTTCCTGGAAAGTCAGATTCTCCTGCTCAATGGCCATAGCCTTAGAGAAAATGAGCTCCACCGTCTTCAGTTCCGGAACAGCGACATCGCACCAGAATAAAGCATTCAGTCCCCACTGAAACTTCATAGCTAAGCTCTTAGCATCCATCTACCTCACAAAGCGATACAACCTTGAGAACTTAGCCTCATACTCCCTCACACTCTTAGTCCCTTGGACTAACGAGACGAATTCCCTTTCCAACTGCTCCCTCACTGAAGGCGGAAAGTACTTCTTCCTGAACAGTTCCACAAAACCATCCCAAGTCATGGTGGACACATCCACAACTCTCTGTATGCCATTCCACCACACCCATGCATCGCCTTGGAGCATAAATGTGGCAATCTTTCTCTTCTCAATGTCGTCGCAAATGACCATCTCGAAGTAGGTCTTCATATTCTCGATCCATTAATCTGCCAACATGTGATCCGTACCTCCTTGAAATAGGACTCCTCCCAACCTCAAAATCACTTTTGCCAACTTCGACAAACGAGTGGGATCTACAACATTCGCAACCTCCACAACAGGTGGAACAGATGCCAACAGATGCCGTCTGTTTTTCTGTTAGACTGACCAGGTCAACTCACATAGGACAAGTTAGATGAAACTGTAAAGTGTGAAGTTACACAGGGGCTTTTAGAGGAGAAGGACATAGGCGGCTGTATCGAGGAGGAGAGAAGTTTGCAAAGACTAAAAATAGTAGTCTCCGCCATTCTTCCTCTCTACGAAACATCAGAATTTCCTTTGTATGGGTTGGCATCAAAACCACCAAAAATATCTGGTCTGGGCTCCTTCTCTCTGGTCTTTTTTCACAGCTAATAACTTGTGCTGCTGGCTATCTTACCGCTTCAAAGTGAGCACAAAACCATTCGATGGAACCCAATCGTCTCGCCAGTTTGATCGATTTTGGGTCCTTGATCTTACTCTAAAGAAGAAGAAGAATCACCCAGACACTGAGAAAGTTTTGAGGTTATTCACAGTCCAAGTTTGCTTTGCTGCCATTTGTGGATGCATGTCAATGTCATCTTCTTCGAAACCAAGCATCAATTCTATCTGAATTGGATCCTTCTGCTGTAGATTTAGGATCTTTAAATACTGATTCGGATTTGGAAAGTGCTTATCTGTGTATTGTTCATTGGATTTTATTTTTATTTTTATTTTTTAGGCCCTTCCTTTATACCTTGATGAAATCTTTGACCCTGTTGTTGTCGTTTTGATGTCTGTAACATTTGTTCTAATTTTCATAGAGGTATTTTTGCGTGCTCGCTTTATCATAAGCTCATTGAGATGTAATGGGATATTGCGATTGACTTGTGACTTGCCATTCTGGGTTAGATTATTCCACAAGCTACATGCTCAAGATATGGGCTTTCTGTTGCTTCGAATTTTGTTTGGCTTGTTGGCATTCTGATGATCATGTGCTATCCAATCGCCTACCCAATTAGAAAAGTAATGCGCCTTCATTGACTTACCAACACAGGTGGAAATCCATATATCTTCTCTTATCCAACCCAAATCAAACTAAACAACAATATTTAAAATCCATCTGCATAACAACAATGACAGAGCTAGAGTCGCCAATATTTAGGCTGATTGATGATTGATTGATCCCGGGATTGGTTTGCTCTCTCTGCTTTTAATCAACTGTAAAGGGGAAAAGATATCACGGAAGGCAGATGTTTGTGAGGCAACCTACTTCTATAGGAAGCTGGGTACGGAGATAAATACCAGAAACCCCTCCTCGTTTTACATCATGGCACAGAAATTACACTTCACGTCTCAATAAGGATCAACAAAAAGTAACCAAATTATGAGACTGTGAACTGGCCACATCAGTGGGGGCACTTTGGTCTACAAAACTTTTGGTTCATTCTAGCCTACTCCAGAAATAACTTCTGCAGCCTGGTCGTCCGAGAAGTTCTTAGCAGCTGCCATTTGTCTCTCAATTTCCCTCTTCTTAATTCCCTGTACCTTCTTTAACATGAAGAAGTCCTCCCTTTCCAGCTCATCCAACTGCCCCTTGATATAAGTTATTGTATTCTCCAACCTAGGCTTCACCACATTCTCCAGAGCATTGACCCTGCGATTTGTGCTCTTGATTGCTTCATCATGGGTTAAAAATGATGTTTGAAGTGAAGCAAGCTCCACAAGAACCTCAATTGCTTTCACATAAGCAGCCTTGCATAGTTGTACCTGTTGTCCACCTCTGGCCAATCCAGTGAGGTCATTCTTGGTTTCACCTTCAGTAAAGTATTCAAATTTTGGGAGCTTTACACCAGCAACATTCTCTTGCTTTGATCGAACTTTAAGAGAGGCAGTGTTGACATTCTCCAGAACAATGTGTTCGATGTTCTCACCGGCAACATACTTGGCTTCAGTAAGGGCGAAGGAGGAGGTTTTCATAATATCTCCCATTGACTCTTTGGTTGACACAATCTTTTTAAGAATTGCACGAAACTGAACAGTTAGAGCATCACTCTTCTTCTTGAGGAGAGCATGACCTCTAGTCGCACCAACAAGACGAGCTTTCATAATTCCAAGCATTGTAACAGTAGAAACCACATTCAAACGCTGGCTTTGCCCAGACATGTTTTCAAAGATCTAAATAAGAATGACTGTAATCAGGATTAGTAAAAAGAACACAAATTCAATTAGCCATAACCAAATCTAAGGAAACAGAAGAAAAACATAATCAATATTTGTATAGCTCAGAAGGCTGGAAGTAAAGACAGCAACACATCTCTTTACTTTCTATTTTCTAATCCAGTTTGACGAATTAACTTACCATAAGAAAATAATGAAGTAAAACTTCTGAAAAAACATGAAAAGCCCTTTTGACATTCTACTTTAATGATATGCAACATATCCACCCCATAATAACCTTAAAATTCTACACACTTTCTTGCCTAAAGTAATCCTTAAATCCCATATACAACAGATACAAGCACCAATAGTAACTCGTTTTCTTCACCAGTAAGATGGGTATAAAATGAAAATCGCAACATGCAACAGCCTCTATATGATGGAAATAAACAAGAGAATTCCAAGAAAAGAAAGCCCTCTAAAACTCTTAATAAACATATACCCAATAATGCAAATAACCCTTTTATCTCAAGATCAGGGTCAGGCACATCCCCACAAAGTTTCCTTCGATTCCTCATTAACTATAACACATTTAAGGAACCTTAAAATATTTCGAAAATCCAATTCCAAATTACAAAAATATGATCACTACCAGAACCAGCATTTAGAACATAGATCATTTTTAGTCGATGGAATCAACTATGTTTCACTGCATTTGCAGAAAATTACAAAAGCCATCGACAACACTAAGCGCTTAACCAACCCTAGACCTAATCTGTAATCAACTATGCCCAATACACAGCTCTGTGTGACAGTAAAAAAACTGAGATCGGATTCAAATTTTGTTTCTTTTCGAATCCCGAATTCTCGTTTTCACTTCATTACATACTAGTCTCAACAAACAGCACACAATTACAAATGAAGCGTCTTTCGGAGAAAACAGATTTAGGAAAACGAAATTGTTGATCCAAACCAGAGTAAAACAAACAAGAGCAAGAAAACGCGAATAAGATCAGAAATCGAAGCTGGTGTGATCGGCTTCAGTGTTAGTAAGGAGAGGAGAGGTACCTCTCCCCGGGCCGGAAAATTCGCCGGCGGTACCTTGGGGATGTTGGCGAAACGGATTTCGATTTTCTTGAGCAAATCTTGCCACATTGTACAAAAGACTAGTTGATGCATATCAAGAAGAGTACGAAAGTAAGTTGTTCAGTGTTGTTTGCCATGCTCTAGCTATTGTTCTGATATGTTTGTTGAGTTGTTATTTGTAGGGTAGGGATTTGAGTCCGGTAACCGATGAGTTGTGGAAGAAATTCTATGAGAAGGAGTTTGGTATTGAGAGGACTAATCTGGTGATTGGAAGGATGAGGAAAAAGAGAGTCAATTTCAGATGGTTGCAATTGTATTAGGTGGGTTTTACTTCATTCTGGCCAGCCAAATTAGTTTCTTTTAGTTTCTCTAACACAATGCTAATTTGTAGATCTATTTGATGATTCTATGAGAAATTTGTATAACTATTTAACTGGGTGGTTACTTTCAGGCCAAATTGAGGGCAGTGCATGAGGCTGAAAATGAAGCGGCTGACCGGTTGAAGAATTCGTATAAAAAAGAAGATGCACGTATGTTTCCCTCATCATATTCTAGCAAAGCAAGGAACATTATGTTAATTTGTTGAAATACTTGCTCTCTAGCTTTGTTGTTATACCTTGCATAATTCACAATTTTTAGGTTCAAATGCTGGTGTAGGTGGTAGTGTTATTGCACTGTTGCTCTTATCTGAAGTGATCCAAAAGCAAAAAAAATGAAAAATGACTTCAAGCAATAAAAGGGCTGGCCGGCTGGGGTGGAGGAGGTAGGTTTTCTGTTCTCTTATAGTTGGATGTTGATCTATCATCTTATTGATTTTATCCAAATCTACCCGTCAAAGACTGATACATTAAATATGATACAGAATGATTGTTTTTCCTTGCAGTGGTTCTGGTTAATTTTTGCAGGCAACTTTCCAACACAAAGAGCAACTTGCTGAAGAAAGCAAAATTAGTCTATCTTTTTTTTTTTTATAGTTGAAAATGTCATCCATTATGCAATTCAGCAAGCAGTACAATAATTAATTGCCCAGAGGGCTGTCAGAAAGAGTCATTATAGAACACACTATACTAGCACACCCCTCACACAAGCAGGCTACTCAACACACCCCTAACATACCACTTTTTTTTAGCGCAAAAACAAGAAACTAGGTAACACCAAGAACAAATAAAATTAACCAAGAAGCAATCCGTCTCTTGTCGATCTGCCCTACTCAAAAAACAAGAAAAATGACTTAGCCTCCTTTGGTAAAAGAGAAGGCAGGCCCAAGACTAGCACAAAAAAGAAAAACCAAAAAATAACTAATGAGACCCAAGCCCACACCAATAAAGCCTGAAAGGCAATGTAATTTTCTATAATGAAGCATGGTGCCATGGTGCGGCATGCCTATATGACTCGTGTACTGATATTCTTCCCTCCAATTTGCAGTTTATTTTCCGATTTGTGTGTATCACATATGGTCTTATACAAACTAATATGGCATACACCATGTTTTTACTTTTTAGGTATCATTTCTTTGTAATCAGGGTCAAGGCTCTGATTAGGATATTTTCTATTCGGTAAACATGAGATTTAGAAAAAAAATAACTCCTTTACATAAAACTTGGCCTCATTTACCATAAAATGATACCCAAAACATATTGCATCAAAAAAGGTCTCGATACTTGGGGAATTATTAAAGTGTTTTGATGATTTTCTTGAAGCCTTGTATGCTCAATCACAGATTCTGGTTTTACATTCCTGGTATTAACCTTTTTTGGCTCTTCCATTTGAGCAGTCCTAAGGTGAGAAATACTACTGTTATGAAGAAATGCTGCTGTTATGAAGAGGTGAACTTATTTCATTCTATTTAAGGCATTTTAATGAAGTTACATCCCTCTCATAGTATCTACCTTGTATTATGTAGTGCCCCTTCCATGAAGAAGTCTTTTCTGAGAACCAACTGGGTTCCTCTTCTAATTAGAGCAAGCCCATTGAGAGGATATTCAAGCCAAAGAAGATGCCATTCTAAATGTTCTTGTATATGTAAAGGGGGAAGTGTCGGACAGAATGCTCAATTGAGCACTGCAACACATCGTTGATTGAAGCACCCATTTCCAAAAAATCTTGGTGGTGGCTTCAAATTCTTAGCCTCGGGGACATTCTGGCTGTCCTCAGTTGTACTGTTACTCGTCCTCAATAATGATCATTTTTGTTTATTTGTTTCTTTTTCTTTGTGACGTAGTCGGATTGATAACTAGGTTTATCAGCAATAAACCTAAGCAAAGGATTCTGGAGTCCACCAGAGATAAAAGAGAATAATCTCAATTTTATTGATAAAAGATGATAAGATACATTCTGCAGCCTTAAGGCGGCTTATTTATAAGAAAATAAACCCTAGGGCGACTAACAATGAAACCCTAAAGCCTATGGGTAAAAACGAAATCAACCCGAAAATAACTAAGAAAACCAAAACGCCTAAAAATAGAAAAATGCAATTTTGAGGCCCTAAACGACCCCGGAAGCCCGAAAAAGGTCACAGGTCGTAGCATAGCGACGAGTTTGGTTCCTGGCGCGATTCCCTTTCCGGAAAGGTTAGGTGCGTCCCAATCGGACTCCGAAAGCCCGTTTCGCGTCTACTAGTCATTTTTCGTTTTCCTCCTTTAGCACGATCCAATTGTTCCTCAAATTGGGCTGCCATTTGTTCTGCATCACTTTGGGTCATCTTCCTTTTGTGTATTATCTCTCAACAGTATCAATAACAATGTTAAGCTGATTCTTTGTCTTCATACTCATCTTTAAATTTCAGCATATCCCATTGTTCAGCCAAAAATTAAATTCAAGCAGATTATGACAACCAATCCCTTAATTATGTTTGTTGGCACTAAATGTGGGGAAAATGGTGACAACCAATCCCATGAGAGTAGATTTCCAGTGACTGAGCCTGTTGGGCCTCGTTGATTGCTTGCTGACTAAGTCTTTGTGTCTTATCCCTTTATTATCGTGTTTGTTATTTCCTTGTTAATAACACCCTGGTTTGTAGGGTTAAGATTAGGTTTTGAATTGTTCTTCCTCTAGTTAACCACTTTTGTAGGACATGTAAAATGTGGATGCAGTTTGTTATCATTCCTGTTTGTAATGGCTGTTTAAAAGCCAAAGTTGTTTCATTGAATAACTTAAGCGTTCAAGCTCACAGACCTTTGAGTTATCTGTGTACGAGTTTAAGCTTCCAACAGAGCTCTCCCACTAGTTTTACGAATCTGGCTAAATATATTAGGACTTCTTCATATCTAAGCCAGCTTTATATCCTGCATCAGGAGTATCAATACATCAACAAATTATTTAGTTTGCTTGAATTGTCCTCCTTTTCTGTACTTTGAATTATCTAAAATTTTAAGTCAAGTTTTCTCCTCATTGTATAGCTATCTACGTGTAAGATACAAACTTTGAACCATACCTTCGAAGCAGACACATGATTACAATCATGTACATCGAAAAGTGATTCGCAGAGCAATGTCATACTATAATAAACCAAAGACAATCCATGCAACTTAAAACCTTGAACTAATGTAAGTTTTGTGACAAATAATACAGAATAAGTAGAAACATGCATGAGGGAGATGGAGCTTTTAAGCCCCGTATCTTCATTAAACCGAGATAAGTTATCGCATTCTCCAACCTAGGCTACATCACATTCTCCAGAGCATTATTGTGCTCTTGATTGATTCATCGTGGGTTAAAAACGATGTTTGAAGTGAAGCAATTGCAAGCTCCACAAGAACCTCAGTTGCTTTCACTTAAGCAGAGACTTGCAGAGTTGGACCTGTTGTGCATCCTTCTCTCGCCAATCCAATGAGTCTTGGTCTCACACCAGCAACATTGTCTTGGCACAATCTTTCCAGATTGTTATAAGCCTGTCTCCTTGATTTTTAGGCCTCCAACGTGGAAGATATATTTATCTTCTCCTATAGGCATTACTTGATTGTTTGTTTCAGCTATGCTGCATGCCTAGTTTAAGATGCAGGGAGGCTGATTGGTTAGAACTTAGAAGTCCACACTACAGACTTACCACTATGCTAAAGTAGCACCACGGTATGGTTGTGCCAAAAAATATAGATAAACATTCATTGGACTACAAATATATACAACAACAAAAAAAATTGTCGGAGGCCGGCCATGGTTTTTATATCCTCATATATTGTTTGTGCATTAGTCCCAGAAGCGTCCATACTCTGTGAAACCATAGTGATTATTTCTAGCCAAGTAAGCTGACTTGCCCATTAGCTGCTTGCAGGAGAAAGATCATTTTCCAGTTCAGTGATGGACCAAGAGATGATATATTGAGCACGTTTACTTACTTGGAATGGAAGGGAATGATTACGGGATAAAAATACTCTTGTGCTTACTAACACATAAATGAATCAGAATGATTCCGAGTAAAAGTATTAATGCGTTTACTCAAGGTTTTAAATATTTGCGATATTTCCGATATATCTCCCGATATCTCATTTTTTCGACGGACCGATATATCTTGGGGGTAAATATCTTATCTTCTACCATTTCTGCGAAATTTCTCCGACATCATCAAATATCCCCGATATATTAGATATTTATGATATATCCCTGATAAAGTGAAGAAATATCTGTAAAATTTGAGGTAAAAATTAAAAAAAAACTCAATAATTCTCTAAATAAAGATCTGTGTGAAGAGAGATCTCCTCAAGGCAAATCTGAGTGAGGAGAAACCCCCTCAAGGTGAATCTAGGTGAGTAGAAAATCCCCTCAAGGCGAATCTAGGTGAGGAAAAAAAAATCCCCTTAACACGAATCTAGGTGAGGACTGCTACTACAACATGAAGTTGCGGCTGCGAGATAAACAGGCAAAGAATAATGTGGTCAATGAAAACAACTATATAGATCTACTTCATGTTGCAAGCGAGCCGCTTGATAATGGCATTAATCCACTTCATGACTGGATTATTCCTACACACCTCGATGATGAAACTGGAAGACCTCTTCCACAAGTTGTAGAAACTACAAGTAATGCAGGAATCAATGTACAGAGAGGCTTATCTGAAGAAGTTGTTAAAAACCCAGAAGATAATTCAAATAGTGATGATGCGTGGGGTGGTACAGCAACTCCAGATAGTTCTGATGATGGTGGAGAGGGTGGAAGCGGAACAGGTGGTGGAGGTGAAAGATATGAATATGGACAATCTTCTGTGGATTGAGGATTCCAATTTACCAGTGAAGGTAATTTTGATCATACCACCCAAGATGAAGACCACGGAGTGAGAACAGGTGGTCATGGTAGTCAAGACAAGACCCAATATGGGAGGAGGACTAGAGGTGCAACTGATGATCAAAGTACCCCATTTGATGTTTCTTCAATTGCCTTAAGTTTTAATTCTATCAGTTTAGGCACAGAGCGCAGTGAGATCTCAAATGAATCTCATGAAGGCAACAATCAATTTGGTTATGATGCTTATGGATATAATCAATATGGAGAAGTATATGATCAGTCATCCAATTGGGTTCATCCTTATTATCCCCTTATAGGGGAAACATTCGGCAGCTCTAAAGAGATCTATAACTATCATGTTCAACACTACAATTCGCACTATATGGGTCATATGTGTTGGTCTGATTATTGCATTTTCGTAGACCAACGAGTGGATTTTCAACCGCCTAGAGTCTCTTTTTGGATGTAGATGAAGTTGACATTTATATGTATTATATGTAATTCTAAATTTCAAATAAATTGACTTTTTTCAAAAACGACATTTTGTTATCCTGTATCCCCGATATATCCGCGATATTTCTGATATCTCATTTTTTCAAAGTACCGATAGATATGAAGATACCGATATTTAAAACCTTGCGTTTACTAACACATGAAAGAATCAGAATGGGTGTAGGTCATACTCCTTATAAGGAATCGATTCCTAAATACTTAGGAATTTGATTACGAAAGGGGGACATGGGTTTAGGAATCAAATCATCTGAAATCAATACTGATTCCTGTCTTCTCTCATTCCAGTTGTCTCCGATTTATAATTATTTTCCTAATTATTCTTTTAGATGAAAGAAAAGTCTCATGTACAGTTTTTTAGAATAATTTTTGTATTTTAATTTTTTTAAATTTTTTTTAAAAAATGGAATATATGTAGTCACCAAAGATTGTATTAGTGGGTATGATGTATTTGTGGGACCCACAATAGCAGACACTGAGAAGTGTTTTTTTTTTTAAGAGGGAAAGAAAATTACAACACAAAGCCTCAACTACACCAAAAGTAAATTGGTCTAAAGTAAAAGACTAAAAGCCGAGCAAGCTGAAAGAGGAAGTTTGTCTTGCCATATAATCGCATCTGAAGATTCCCTTGGACATCAGCCAATTGCGTCCACCACAAATTTGCTTCTGTCAATATTCATATACTAGAGATGCCTTGGATGTCACGAACAAGAGAACGAATTTTCCAAGGAGGGTCACTAATCTTGTTAACACAGTCGATCACCAAAAAGTTGATGGTGAGTTCCTTGGATCTTTGTCACAGGATGCAGATACTCTCCTTGGCTACTTATGGTCCTTGAGTATCCTAAGCTTTTATTTCAGCCATTGATGACAGATCCAACAGTTTAAAAAAACCACGTCAGCAAAATCTTACATCAAATACAAACTTTTAATATTCTCCTGTTAGTTGGCCTTAACCCATCAATATTTTTTATCTTTTTGTGTTTGGCTTTTTGCCTCTCGATGTGCACTTGAAACGAAACGTCCTTAAATGGATGTGATCACCTTGCCCTGCACTCTCCATGAGCTGAAATATCATTCAACCCCATTTCATATGAGAATATATGCATCTCACATGGGAAAAATGGGACCTTGCCTATGGGTTTATAAGGGTTTGGGCCACTCCATCCATTGCCAATTAGTTTTGGATTTGAAGCCTAGATTACTTTATCATGGTATCAGAGCGAGGTTACCTACGTGTGCATGCCTCGCGGCCACACGGGCTCCACGTCACCCAAAGTTGTCCACGTGTATGGCTTGAAAATTCGCCACACGTGCGGGGGCGTGTTGAGAATATATACATCCCACATGGGAAAAATAGGACATTTCCTATGGGTTTATAAGGGTTTAGGCCACTCCATCCATTGCCAATTGGTTTTGGATGTGAAGCCCATATTACTTTATCAGAATTGTCAAATTATATATGAGATATCCAAAATTTCTAGAAGAAGTCATAAGATATCCAAATTCCACGATTCATGAAATAACTAAATTCCCACAATGAAAATCAAGCTAGTCGCGAAGAAAATAAGGAGAAATTGTAAAAATTTTGGAAAACCATGATGGGAAAAAAAAGGAACAAGCGATAGATTTAGGGCAGAGGAAGGAAAACCCAATTGTTCAATTGGATAGAAATTGCTAAAAGAAGTTGAAGATGAACCCAGATCAAATTGAAAGAGAGAGAAAACCCAGCTATTTGATTGGATAGAAATTACTATAAGAAGATGAATACAGATAAAATTGAGAGAGAGAGAGAGAGAGAGTTATGAACGGGCATGAGGATGAATACAAAAACTGAGTCCAGACTCCAGAGGGATGAAGTTTGTTTTGAAGCTTTGATCAACGAGAAAATAGAAGGGAAAAATTGGTCCGTCTAAAAGATGCACAACTTAAACCTTGCACTCAAATATCATCGTTGGTAATATAGTGATCAAGCAAGGGTCATTACCCGCTGAAGATTGTTCCTAAACTGCTAAACAAATATCACAAACTACTCTAAACCATGCTACTGAACAGTTAACGAAAATAAATTAATTAACTAACCCAGACTCGATGGAATTTTCTATAAATTTTACAGGACACTAAAAACACATTGAATAACACGTATACAAAATTTCAGAACAATCGGAGTTGATTTGTTATATGAAATAATTCACGTAAAACTGAACACAGAAAGATAACAAGGCAGAAACAGATTTTATAACTTTAAACTATTGATAGAAACAAAGCTAAGGACTCATTCTCCACCACCAAACACACTCAATCATATCAAAGCTCAGTTATGGAATCCTAAATCTCAATTGAATTTACCCGAAGTTAACTCACAAGCTCGAATTAACCCATTACCCTTTCTTAGTTCCTCATTAAGTGAATACAAGCTCACCACTTAATCTATTTCCGATTATGCAACCTAGACACAAGCTCGCTAAGTTTAACATATCAAAATCATTAAGCACTAAAAGGGTTTGGATAAATCTAGGGTCACAAGTACGTTGGTAGTCTTGCTAAACCTAGGGTTTGAGTCACATGTAATTCAAGAAGACATTTTGCTACTCAATTGGAATCAACACACGACATATACGAATCTAGTGTTACGTACTCCTAGCATTAGAACCCTAACCTCTTCATTTAGTTGCGCACCTAAACAAACAAGTAAAGATTCATCTTGTAGACACAGTGAAACACAAACACTCAATTGATAATATAGAAAACCAAAAACTGAATTGTCATCAATATGAATTGAACATGTTTGGGGCTTTGAAATTGCCCCTAGCTACAAAAGTATTTAGCTAGACATAGTCATGAATTCGCTGAATGCATACATCAAGAGAATTGAAAAGAAAAATAGAGATGAAAGAAGGAGATGAGATCACGGCTAGATGAAAGAACACACGGCCATGTCCGCCATCAAAGAAAAGAAGCTCTTATCTTCAATCCGAAATAGTCCCTACCATCGATCTCTCTGTCTCTCAAGGTCCTCTCTTCCTTCAACAACCGCCCCTTCACTCCCACGCCTCCTCTACCCGACCCGAAACCCAACCCCAGAAAGCCCATCGAGTTTGGATCAGATAAAAAAACATAGAGAAGGTAGGAGGAGGAAGAAAGCACTTGCTGAGGTGGATTGATGCTGCCCTTCAGATTTTTAATGGACGGCTGAGATTAAAAGCCAAGGAAGCTAAGGAGAAAATTCAGCCAAAGAGAGGATCCAAATCCCTTTGTCATGCCAGCAGATGAAACTATTGTCAATAATGGGGCTGGGCCGTGACTATTGGTGTTACACATCGATTGGTCCACTCGCCAATGACTTTTTTTTTTTTTTAGAAGAGTCATTGGGGGATAAAATCTGTTGTCTCCAAAAAGACTGTGCCAAACCTGTCCCCATGTATTCATTGGTCTACAAAGAATAAAAAATAGAACAAAAGATTAAGAAAATATTTTCTTAATATTTGTGGACCAATGAATGCATAGGGGCAGGTTTGACACAGGGTATTGGGGACAACAGATTTCATCCCGAGTCATTGGTCCCCAGTGACTACTTGCAATTAAACAACCAACTGGAAAGCAATAGTCATGTTTGAAGTTTCTAGTTCCTAATCCTCCAAAGGAAACTATTGTCAGTAATGGTGATTGGGTCTCCATCACGCCAGCGAAGGAAACTATTATCAATAATGGGTGGATGGGCGTCGCTATTGGTGTTACACACCAATGATCGGTCCCCAATGACCCAAAATTCCTTGCAATTAATCAAGGTTTCAAATTTCTCCAAAATTTTTGTCGAAATTTCTGTAATTTTGAAGTATCGAAACGAAATTCATATACTATATCATTTATGTCAGGAGTTTCCCAAAATTCCCGTACATTTCCACGAAATTCTTGATTTCTGAAATATTTATACATACAAAATATATTTAAAAATTCATATCGAAATTTTGTCTGAAATTTGTATGTCACCAACAATAAATTTTTTACTTCATACTTTCATAGAGAAAATATGAAATTTTGATTTTTTGATTTTTTTTTTTTTCAATCAAGTTGAATACAACAAAAAGCCATTTTAATTTTATCTTCTACAAAGTTGAATGCTCCAACTATAACATAATTCCCTTTTTGCTTTGTCTCAAATGTCATATGTTTTTTTCTTCTTCTTTTCTTCTTTTAAAAAAGGATCAAAGGATTTCACTCTCACTCCCATAGTGACTCGAACACATGACCTCGATATTAAGTAGTGACTCAAATGCCATATGCTTCATACAATGAAACATCATATTGAGTAATTCCACAATATTCGATATATGAATTGCATGTGGGAAGAGATCAACACATATATAATACTCATATGATGAAGTACCAAAATCATTTTCAAAATTCATGTATTTGAGAGCAGTATTATATGATACTAAATGGAAGAAGTTCAAGATCGAACCATATCGTACTAGCTTTTATATTCCCCCGCCCTGTCCCGTTGTAATTTTCTAATTATACGTGAAAAGTGGGTGATGGCCAAGCCTCCCACTAGGTTCTAGCCATAAAAAAAAAAAATAATAATAATAATCACATTAACATTATCAATATACAACACATTTATAATTACACATAAATAAAAACACTAGTTTAGCAACCTACTACAGTACTAGTTAATTACTCGTCCATATTAAATATCACAATTCTATTATGATGTATAATTTTAGAGATGTTACATTGTAAATAGGTTTATTATAGATTACTTCAGTCTATGTAAAAAATTTATTCAAAAATATCATTTTATAAATGCAATTAATGTGATTTCTGTTGTAAAGAAACTGAATTTGGGAGAAATTTTCTGTGTATTCTCATTGATAATAGGGGCCTCTTTATATAGAGGATTACAATGCATAGAATCTCAATCATACAAGGAAAGTAATTCTACATTGATTAGGATTCTAGATCCTTCTAATTAAATCCTATTACCACTAGGTCAAGTAACCTAGAGTTTGGGCTAAACACAAATTAGGTTTTCCTTCAACACTCCCCCTTGTGTTGCCCAAACGCGGTGCTTCTCTCGTTGCCTCGTTAAAAACCTTGCCGAGTAACAAAAACTCAGTGGGACAAAAATAACCTCGGTCGAAGGGGAAAAAGAGCACAACACACCCTTCACTATTCGAGACGAACATGTAGACATCTCCCCCTGATGTCTGCGCCTCCCCCTGATGACTACGATCATGGGAGTTCAGATAACTTCACATGTTTCTCGAACGTGGTATTGGGCAATGACTTAGTAAACAAGTCTGCCTCACTGTCCTCAGATCGAACCTAGTTCACTTTGATCTCGAGGAGTGTCTGTTGTTGCTGATTATGCTTGGTGTTGTCGCTTTTGATGTAGCCTTGCCTCATTTGTTCAAAACAAGTAGCATTATCCTAAATGCTCGTAGGTCATCAATGGTAGACTTCAAACCACAATTGTTCGAACATGCGTAATTATGGATCCAATCCATATACATTCACGAACCACTTCGTGAAGAGTAATGATCTCTGCATTGTTCGAAGATATAGCGACTAGGGTCTATTATGTAGACCTCCAAGATGTCACGGTCTTTTCCCATGGTGAACACTTAACCGGATTGGGAATGACCATTGTGTGGGTCAGACAGATACCCAACATCAGCAAAACCTTCCAAAACACTTATATCGTTTTGGGTTGGGGATATGGAACGCAGGCCAGTGTTGGCGGCGTTTCTGGTGTGTGATGGGTCCGAATCCATCATCTCTTCGTAGGGATAGAACATGTCCATATCAATCGTACATCTCAAATATCGAAAGATATCTTTTACACCAATCCAATTGCGTCGCGTTGGCGTAGAGCTATATCTAGCTAACAAGTTCACAACATATGAGATGTCCGGTCTTGTGCATTGAGATAAGTACAATAATGCGCCTATTGTACTAAGTAAGGCACTTTTGCCGCTAGCACATCTTCATCATCATCCTTTCGACGAAGAGGATCCTTTTCAGGATCAAGACTATGGACGATCATGGGGGTGCTTGAAGGTTTGACCTTGTCAAAATGCCTAAGCATCTATCGACACGATACTCAAGTTCCAAACCGAGACATAATCGTGATCTCCCAAAATCCTTCATCTCAAACTCAGATTTCAAGTGTTCAGCGGTTTCCCTTAACTCTTTAAGGGCTTCTAATGAAGATCATGTCCAACATGAACCGCGATAGAATCTGAAACTTGTCATAGAAACGCGTGGGCATATCCCTTCCCAATCAAGTAGTCACTTTAGTGAGCGTTTCAACCTCTTTGTAAACGCGCTCCATGGTCTAGAGCCACTTGACTTGGGTAAATGAAGTTCACCATGAACCTTCATGTATATTCCGTATCTAGATCCCTATAGAGATACGTAGTGACCACATTTGTAAGCTGCATGTTCAGTTATTCGGAAACTACCAAACTGACAGGGTAGTGGAGTGGAATGACATCCATTACGAGAGAATATGTCTCATCGTAGTTGATTCCAGGGCGTTTTGTGAGAAGCCTTGCACCATAAGGCGAGATTACCATCTCTTTTTCTCACTACGCTTTCTAACGAAGACCTATTAGTCAACAGGTTTTATATTAGGAGGTGTTGGCATCTCTAGCTCGAAAACCTTCCTCTTCGTTAGAGAATTATCTTAACCTGGATCGCATCTTTCCATTTAGGCCAAAAACTCTCTACGTTGGCATTCATTCATCAACGGAGCGTGGTTCGATATCATCAGACTTAGCAAACTCATGCCCAACAAAATGCGTAACTACATCATCAATTATGATGGAGTTTCTATCCCACGTCTCATGTACACTAGTGTAAGTTTCATAGAGCTCTATATTCTCAGGAATAGGTTTTGACGTTGAGGCGTCCCCCAACGATAACCATAACCCAGAAGATACTCATGAGACGGATTTTGAGTCTTGATGATTAAAGGATTGGAATGTGCCAAAGTATCCTTCGAACCCACGGGCCTCCCACGCATCCTAGCTGGGGCCATGGCCTGTAACGCTAGAGTGCCACTCTCTTTGGCATTGGCGCCATGCCTACCTCCATGTAGAGTGGCGCTACGTCCTCTCATAGGAACGTCCTTCCTTGCAGGCATATTTGCAGCATATTTGTGTGATCTTGTCACTTTAATAGGGATCAAGATGAGACATAGTGGGGACAGACTACGACAATTCCTGTCGTTCCTGTTGAACATTCGTGTTCTTATCTCCCCCTAACGACGGGAAGACTGTCTCCTCAAAGTGACATCCGCAAATCCAACGGTAAGAAGATCGCCTAGCAAGGGCATTTAAGTGGCGGACGAATGTTGGAAGCTCAAATCCAACGTAGTTGCCCATTCGTCTGTAAGGACCCATCATAGAGAGCTGTGGCGGCGCAATTGGCACATAAATGGCTCACTCAAATGTGCGTAAGTACAAAAGATGTGTACCCAATCACTAGCTGTAACGCAGAGGTACATTGAGTGGTGGTAGGTCGTAGACGAATTAGCATAGTTGCATGCGATATTGCATCACCCCAAGCGGATGTAAGAAGATTGGTGCACATTACCAATGTTCGGACTACCATCGTAGTCGTTTCCGCGAGACCAATTGGGTGTGCTCATGGGAATATGATTGCCAACATCAGTCCCAAATGCAATAACCATCGAAAGTCTTCGATGTAAGCTCACTAGCATAGTCAAAACCAATTGACTGAATAGGATGATTTGGGGAGTGAGCCCATTGTCATATGATATGTGCTAAGAGTGTAGCGTAAGCAGCATTTATATGTGGACAATGGCACAACACGTGACCAGCGTGTTTGCGTGTCAACCAACATCATAAAATATTTAAGCGTCCGCAGGTTGGTTGAATCAATCCACAAAATCCCTACGGATTCTTTGTAAGAACAGAATGAGTAATGTCATATCCTTTGCATAGGACGGTCTCAGTCCTAATTTCCCTAAGGAACAGGCTTAGTAAAACGAGCGAGAGGCTTTAGAAGCAACCAATGAGAATTTTGGTTAGGCCTGAGCGTCTGAAACACTATTTTGAAGCAAGTTGGTGATTGCAGCACCACCTAGGGCGCCATCACCATGATGGTTGCCACCCATGGAGTCATGGATAGGGACTACACCAGCCCTAGGCTGGTGGTGGATGGAGGCGATGCCCTAGGCAGCAACGTCGGTCACACTTAGTCTAAGAATCAACTTTTGATTCATGCTTCGTTTCGCTCGAGAGAAAAGATGTCCGTGTGAAGTCTTTTTGTAGACGGATCATCATATCATGAGTAAGATGACCTATCCTGTCGTGACAAAGCCAATATGTGTCTAAATCCAAGAGATCTTCTCTCAAAACTTTATTGGATTTAATAGCTCGAATAGTGACATAAAGTCCACTAGAGAGACACATAAACGTCTCTAAGATGCGTCTTTGTTCGCAATCATTAGAGGTAATGCAAAGGAACTCATTTCCTTTCTCTACATGCATTTTCGCATAGAATTTGTTGGCTATTCATAGGGTACTATTTGCCCTAAGAGCGTAGAGAGTTTCTGTGACAACTGTAATCAAGGTGCCATTTGGCAAGTGGAACTTGGGCTATTCCATGTCCTTGAATTAATACCGATGGTCTAGCCATCGTAGTCACAAAGTCATATGCTCAGAATCAAAATGGAGTCATAATGAAAAGAACTCGAAATTTTATTCATAAGCCAACGGAATACATCATTGTCTCTATGATCAAAGAAAATCTAATCCAATAAAAAGTAATATGGCAATCGCCTACATCTCTTGGAAAATAAAAAGACTTAATCAAAATCGCCAATTTCTGGGTCTTGATCCTTGTAGTCTTCCACCCTTAGATCTAGATCGCCATCTTGATCTTCTTGTGCCATGTAATTTGCTTCCCTTGCTTCACGATACGTCTTGTATGCGTTTGCAACATTCTGGGGTGCGGTACATGTTTTGGCCCAATGTTCAGTTGATCCACATCAAAAACAAACATCATTATGGTCAGGCTCCCTTGATCGAGGCGCCATTGGGGCGCGATTTGGACGACCTATCCTCTTGGTGGCGTTACCACCATGGTCGGAGGCTCCGCCTCTCTCTCTCTTCACACGTTGACCTCCACGGTTCCGTGCACGCCTCTCTTGGCGATTTCCTTCCTCTTTAGGGCGAACATATGGACCAGAATGTCCAGAATTGTCCCTATCCTTAGGGTTTCGCTCCTTGCGTCCTCCATTGGGGGCGCGACTATAGTTAGACTCCGGAATAGGCTTAGTTCACACAGGTCTAGCATTATAGTTCTTCACAAGGATATTATCGTGCTTTTCAGCTACGTTCATGGCACCAATGAGCTCATGAAACCTTGTGATACATCCTGCATTTACATCAATCCGATAATTCTTTGAAATCATCAGTGCAGAGACGGGGAAGGTAGAGAGAGTCTTCTCGATCAACATCGTATCAGTTATGGCTTGGCCACAATACTCCATCAGAGACTTGATACGAAGAGCTTCCGAGTTATAATCAAGCACAGACTTGAAATCACAAAAGCGGAGGCTATGCCATCGCACTTCTAAATCAGGAAGCAGGGAGTCACGAACGTTGCCAAATCACTGCTCAAGTTCTACCCATAGCTTTCTTGGGTCTTCCTCATTGAGGTATTCATTTTGGAGCGCGTCATTCATGTGCCTTGTCATGAGAATTATAGCTTTAGCTTGTTTTGCTTCAAAAGCAGTAGCTTGCTCGATTGAGAGCACGTTCTGACTAGGCTCTTGGATGGTTTCCAGAATTCCATCAGCCTTAAGATGTTGGCGCACATCTCGGACCCACCTATGGTATCCTGCGCCAGTTGTCTTGAGTGGAACAAAGCTCAACTTGTTCAGGTAACTCATCCTGAAAAACAACACAAGATTAGGGTTAGTTTCGGAGCGAAAAGGCTACCACGAAAAACTATTAAATTTCTGAGCGTAGTCGCTTCCAAGAAATTAGGAATTTTCTGAGCGTAGTTGCTTCTAAGAAAATCCGATTCCAAGAGGGGTTTTGGATTAGATCGAAACAACGATGTATGTGGTCGATTGTTTTCTTCTCAACAAACTCTAAGTTTGGAGAACTCTACAAGCTCCAAGCTTGGAGTGAGCACGAACCCCCACAGTTCAGCTTTTGGTCTCCCCTATGAAGAAGAAAGGGGGGTAGAAGAAGGGATTTTGGAAGTCCCCGAGAAAAGAAAATGAAAAAAAAACTTCAAAAACGGGAACTTTAGAAAAGTTTACCTTAAAATATGGCCGGAAAAGTGGTCGCCGGAAAGTTACTGTAGCTGACTGGAAAATGGCCGGAAAAGTCGCAGGAAAAGTGTTAACCGGGGTTGACCGGAGGGTTGACCGGTCGCTGACGTGGCAGATCAGTAGCTGACGCGGCAGGGCTGACTGGGCGCCTGCTGGACGCTGACGTGGCAGGTGGCTTACGGCTTGGCGGCTTGCGGCTTGCACGTGGGCTTCGCTGGGCCTGCAGGCGGGCTTGGGCTGCACGCGGCTGCACAGGTTCTTCCCTCTCCTTTTTTTTTTTTTCTTTCTGCCGGTTCAGGTCTGGTGGGCTCAGGTGGCCGGTTCAGTCGAATTTAGGCCGGTTCCGGTGATGAATTTTCGTCTCCGGTGATCTGGGGTCCGGCTACAGCTGCTGGTGAATTTTGGTAGCAGTAGGCAGGGAGGAAAGCTCCGAACCGGGGAGAGAGGTTATGGGTATTTCCGGGGGCCGGTTAGGATATTTTCAGGCCGGTTCTGGGGTCTTCGTCGCCGATTCTGGGCTACTGGGGGTGAGAGCTTCAAGGTGGGCGGCGGTGGTTTCTGGGATTTGAAGGCTACGAATTTAGGATTTCAGGGTTAGGGCTTCGTGCTGATAACGTGTTGTAGAGAAACTGAATTTGGGAGAAATTTTCTGTGTATTCTCATTGATAATAGGGGCCTCTTTATATAGAGGATTACAATGCATAGAATCTCAATCATACAAGGAAAGTAATTCTACATTGATTAGGATTCTAGATCCTTCTAATTAAATCCTATTACCACTAGGTCAAGTAACCTAGAGTTTGGGCTAAACACAAATTAGGTTTTCCTTCAACAATTTCTTTATTTTTAACCGACATTTCCACCGAAATCGAAACTTTCTCCGAAATTTCCTTAAATTTGAAGTACCGAAATCGAAACCGAAACTGAAATTTGAATCCTTCCAATTAATGGAAAAACAGCCAACTAGAAAGCTGTAGTCATGTTTCTAATCCTCCAATCTACCAACAAAAGATTTATACCATTTGTTCTCTTTATCATTATCAGCTAAAAATATAAAAAAATGCATCATGGGACGCTTTTACTATGAATCCCTCATGGATTCTATATGACTTATTACCACCCCTTGCCGCTTTATTCAGCACGGAACCGAGGGTCATTTTTTACTTTTGGTGTGTGAAGGTCAAATTTGTGGTAGTGAAGCCAGCTTTATATCCAGCATCAAGAGTATCAAAACATCAACAAATTATTTAGTTTGCTTGTTATCCTTATTCTTCTCTTAAAAGCACATTGTCCTCCTTTTCTGTACTTTGAATTATCCAAAATTTTGGGTCAAGTTTTCACCACATTTTATAGCAATCTACGTGCATGTAACATACAAACTTCGAACCATATCTGCGAAGTAGGCACGTGATTAGAATTATGTACATCGAAAAGTGATTCGCAAAACAATGTTATACTACAGTCCCATTCATCTGGTCAGCTACTGACCAGAGATGATTTGCTCACTTACCGTCCAATTTCACGGTTGACAGATCTCATCTCCCAAAATCCAGATACTTGTCAACCGTCCGATTTCAATCGAACGGTAAGTGAGCGAATCATCCCTGGTTAATTAGTAGCTGACTAGGTGAACGGGGTCATGTTATACTATAATAAACCAAAGACAATCCATGCAACTTAAAACCTTGAATAATACAGAATAAATAGAAACATGCATGATGGAGATAGAGCTTCTAAGCCCTATATCTTCTTTAACCCGAGATAAGTTATCATAGTCTCCAACTTAGGCCTCACCACAATCTCCAGAGCATTATTGCTCTCTTGATTGCTTCATCAAGGGTTAAAAACGATGTTTGAAGTGAAGCAAGCTTCACAAGAACCTCAGTTGCTTTCACATAAGCAACCTCGATCTTGCAAAGTTGGACCTGTTGTACGTCCTTCTCTGGCCAATCCAGTGAGGTCGTTCTTGGTCTCACACCAGCAACATTCTCTTAACACAATCTTTCTAGATCGAAGCTGAAGAAATTTCACAGTGAGAGACCAAGAGCATCACTGTTCTTCAAAAGGAGATCGAGCATCACCTCTACCAACAAGAAGAGCTTTTATATATAATTCCAAGTATTGTAACAGTCACATTCAGGGCTGGCTTTGGCCCGGCAGAACATGTTTTCAAAAAAGTAAAAATATAATTATTATCTAAAGAAAGAAAAAAAAATTAGTCCCCAGGGAGATGTCCCATAGCCAAATCTACGAACGCTAGAAGAATATAATCAAGGGAGAATTCCACAAATGGTCACTCAACTATGACTCATTCGATATTTTGTTCACTCAAGTTTCAAATATATCACTTTGGTCACTCAACTATTACTCTGTCAATCACTTTAGTCACCCAAGAGACATTTTATCTCACTGTAATCACTTCTCCGAATCATTCTAACACAAATTTCTCAATCTTTCACAATTGATTGGACGAAAATATCATTAACATTGTGGCAAATAATTATTTTTTTAATGAAAAAAATTAAAGAAGTGACTAAAGTGAATAATAGAGTTAAAGTTGAGTGATCAAAGTGATATATTTAAAAAGTGAGCGACCAAAATATCGAATACGTAAAAGTTGAGTGACCATTTGTGATATTCTCCCTATAACCAATATAAAGAATTCTGTGGATCCTATTCAGATAAGTTCTTAAAATTGCTTTCCTATTTTTGATGCAACTGAATACTGTAAAGATACCTCGAGTACTTTATGATATAATAGCTAAATATATAGTTTTCATAAAGTGTTGCTCCTCCCCATGTAGACATACATAAGGATTATTGGAGAGAATAAAAGAGCTTGTATATATCAACCTTTGTTCAAGAGATGGCCTAACAGTACAAGGTATTTATCTTACTTTTGTATGATTGATTACATCTATGTATTTCTATGTTTATGTTTTTGTGCTTGGTGATCCTTGATACAGTTTTACAGAACTTACCATCATTAGTATACCTTGAAATTGTAGCGTACGTTTTCCACTTTTCCTCAACTCTTACGTACAGTGTTGACCTAGACTTGTTCAGGTATCACCCTAAATTTCTTCGTTTCACTTGTATATGTATACCTCCATCTCAGATATTCCTCAAATTGATTAAACATAAAAGTAATATGTAACTCTATCTAGCTTTTTCTTCCACAAGGAAGAAGATCGATTATAATAAAACTTACAACATACGAAGAATTACTCTGTGGTCCTAGAGTACTACGTGGCACGATAGGACACAGAAATATAGACTAATCGAGTCAATCAATTGTAGGTTATAATTTTCCACAACGTACATGACCGGCCGTAATAAGAACAGACAAATATGGACTGATACAGTCAGTCAATTGTAGGGCAATCAGATGAGTCAAAATATTAGAAGAGAGGATGGCATGCACACAAGTACTTTTCAAAAGAAAACTTTCATAAAATAATAGAATAATCAATAATAATGAAGCCAACTGTGTGCATTAAGTCAGGCAATTATAGAGTAATCTGACCGCTCAAAATATTAAAAACTTCACCCTATTTGCATTCAAAATGTACAATAAGAACCATTTGTACAGCACCTTTACTTTCATGCTAGTCTAATTCTAAACAAGTGAGAGACTTGAGAATTAGTCGCTAATTTCTTCATTTCCAAGATTCCTTGTATGAATAGGTAGGGAATAAGAGGGAGACGATATCAAGGAGCAATTGAGGAGAAGCAAAATGGAGGTCCAGTTGCTCCTACTTGAGATTACTCTCATGACCTTGTTGTTTTTGAGCTGTAGTGCAATACTTGGCGTAGCATCATCACCCTCGTTAGCAAAGCCTGGTTGTCAATCCCATTGTGGAGGCATAGAAATCCCATACCCTTTTGGGATTGGACCGAATTGTTACCTGCTGAAGAACGGCAGCCGTTGTTACCAAATATTCTGTGACTACTCGACCAACCCTCCCAAACCTTTCTTGAACCTTAACGACAGTCGACCGGAGGTTCTGGAGATATCTCTTGCGGGCACATTAAAAATAAAAAATCCTATCACCTTCTCCGATTGCCGTAACAAGCCAAACCACCGCCAGACACCCAACCTGTTGCCAACCCCTTTTTGGTTCTCCGATAGGAACAAGTTCACTTCAGTGAGTTGCGGGAGGATTGCATCGCTGATGTCCAAGTCATCAGCGATAATATGGGCTGTCTGTTTGTCCATTTGCGATTATCTCAGATCAGTAAATAATAGCTGCGGTGGTATCAACTGTTGTCAGACATCCCTTTCGTCACCCATTTTTTCAACCTTCAAAATTAGTTTTGGACCGTGGGCACTAAATGATGCCAGTGAAAGAACTTGTAAATATGCATTCCTGGTAGACCCAGAGTGGTTTACGTCTAATTCAACAAATATTTCTGCCATTGCTGAGATGGACGACGTCCCCATAGTGCTACATTGGATGATTACGGGAAAAATAGATAATTCTACCGAGGATGACGTGAACAGGAATTGCACATCTTCACGAGGTCCATGTTCCTGCTTAAAGGGCTATCAAGGAAACCCCTATTTGCGTGGTGGATGTCAAGGTAAGCTTCTACAACCCTTATTTGTGGATACTCTAAATAAGTTCATTTTTAAACATTGTCGATATAGCTATAATTTTTTTAATTGATATTCAGTCCAGCTTTCAATTTGGTAATTCATCGTTATCAATTCAATTTTAGATATCAATGAATGCGAGGATCAAAATCGCCCTAATATATGTGGTTTCGGCAAGATTTGTCACAATTTAGATGGGACCTTTGAATGCTACACCCCACCGCCCCCACAACCTCGGCCATTGCAGCCGATTAAACTGGCCATTATAAGTATGCCTCTACATTCTCTAAATTCTAATTTCATACCCTTTGATTACTAACAGCTCTATATTTTAGAGGGGGAAAAAAGGTTATACGAAACAAATATTTGTTAGGTTCTTGATCAAGTTACTACATTATTCTAATTTTATTGAGCAATTCAGTTCCCTGCAGTGTCTTTGGGACTTTGGACTGTTGTTTCATATCATTGGCGCATGGTGGTTGCACAAAGTCATAAAGAAAAGGAAAAACATTAAGCGAAAGCAAAAGTTTTTTAGACTGAATGGAGGTTTGTTGTTGGAGCAACAGTTATCTTCTGGCGAAGTCAATGTTGAGAAGATTAAGCTGTTCAATGCCAAGGAGTTAGCGAAAGCCACAGACCGGTTTAATGTACACAGAGTTCTTGGTGAAGGAGGACAAGGTACTGTTTATAAAGGAATGTTGACAGATGGAAGAAATGTTGCTGTCAAGAAGTCAAAAGTAGTAGATGGAGGAGAAGTGAGTCAATTCATTAACGAGATTGTCATTCTTTCACAAATTAACCACAGGAATGTGGTTAAACTCTTGGGATGTTGTTTAGAGAGCGAAGTTCCCCTATTGGTCTATGAATTTTTGCCCAACGGAACCCTTTCTCAATACATTCACAGCCGCGATGAGGATTTCCCTCTAACTTGGGAAATGCGATTACGAGTTAGTACCGAAGTTGCTGGAGCCCTTTCCTACTTACATTCATCTGCTTCAATGCCCATTTACCATCGAGACATTAAGTCTTCAAACATACTCTTGGATGATAAATATAGAGCAAAAGTTGCAGACTTTGGGACATCAAGAACTGTTTCCATTGACAAAACACATCTTACCATGACACATGTAAACGGAACATTTGGTTATTTGGACCCTGAGTACTTCCAGTCTAGCCAATTTACAGACAAGAGCGACGTTTATAGCTTCGGAGTAGTCCTTGCCGAACTCTTGACTGGACAAAAACCAGTTTCTGTAACAAGATCGCAGGAAGGGAAACAAGATGGGAGAAGCCTAGCAACACATTTTATTGTGTCCATGGAGGAGGGTTGTTTGTTTGATATTCTTGATGCTGAAGTTATGAAGGGAGGTAAGAAAGAAGAGATAGTGGCGGTTGCTAATCTTGCAAAACGTTGCTTGAATATGAAAGGAAAGAAGCGTCCAACTATGAAAGAAATAGCAGTTGAGTTGGAGGGAATTCTAATGTCAAGTAAATCTTCTGATGTCGAACACATTGCAGAGGTTGAACATGTCCAGACGGAAATAGCCGAGGTTTGGGATGTTTCTACATCAACAGGCTCTCATATGGACACCGGTTCTTCATTCGATGTACAACCACTACTGTCTTTCAAGTCTCGCTGAAAATTGTTTGTGAAATTCCGTTGTCTGTTTTTGGAACAATTAGTGTTTTTGTAAAATTGTTTGTGATATTCCGTTGTCTTTTTTTGGAACAATTAGTGTTTCTGTAAACTATCACCTTATATGTGTATAAATTGTGATGCAGTTCAATTCATAGCTTGTTTCTGTTATAATTGTTAAATTTTTCAGCTTCTGTATGGTTCTAGTCCAATTAATTCATGTTGAGCTGATATATATAGAGCCGGTGGTTGCATGATGCACCAAACCAGGATAGAAAACGGATCGACAGAAAAAAAAAAATTTGAATAAAGAAATTGAGCACAATTTAATGCATGGATCATGGTAACCGAAGCAGAAAGGAAACAAGGCTTGGCTCAACAATGGAAGCGTCATTTCCTGTCATGCTCTCCACAGGTACACAAAACAAATTTGTTCTTTATTTTTTATTTTGAATGATCTATACAATGTACGTAGACCTTCCTCCACATTGTATAGCAACCCATTTCTACCTAAAATGTATAAGCAACTTCATATGCAAAGCAGACACGTCATTGCAACATCGCGAAGTGAGTCAGACAGCAATGTTGTCGTAATATATGTAAATAAACCGAAGACCTTCCAGGCAACAAAATCAAAACCTCGCACTGATGAAGTTTACTGACAAATAATACAAAATAAATAGAAACATACATTAGGGAGATGGAGCTTTTATTCAGTACATAAAAGACTGTCCAGCTAAATAATAATAGAAATTTACCTCTTAACAACAAGAAGCACAGCCAGAATCACACATTCTAAAGAACCAACATATAAAGCTAGCATCCCGATTCAGAAAATGATATCCTCGTCCTTTCCCATACCTCCGGACAACAAATTTTGAGCTGAATTTAGTGAAATACCCTTCTTTAAAGAAATAACTTCTGCAGCCTGGTCGTCCGAGAAGTTCTTAGCAGCTGCCATCTGTCTCTCAATTTCCCTCTTCTTAAATCCCTGTTATCTTCTTTAACCTGAAGAAGTCCTCCCTTTCCAGCTCATCCAACTCCCCCTTGATATAAGTTATTGTATTCTCCAACCTAGGCTTCACCACATTCTCCAGAGCATTGACCCTGCAATTTGTGCTCTTGATTGCTTCATCAAGAGTTAAAAATGATGTTTGAAGTGAAGCAAGCTCCACAAGAACCTCAATTGCTTTCACATACGCAACCTTGCACAGTTGAACCTGTCGTCCATCTCTGGCCAATCCAGTGAGGTCATTCTTGGTCTCTTTTTCAGTAAAGTATTCAAATTTTGGGAGCTTTACACCAGCAACATTCTCTTGCTTTGATCGAACTTTAAGAGAGGCAGTGTTGACATTCTCGAGAACAATGTGTTTGATGTTCTCACCAGCAACATACTTAGCTTCAGTAAGGGCGAAGGAGGACGTTTTCATAATATCTCCCATTGATTCTTTGGTTGACACAATCTTTTTAAGAATCGTACGAAACTGCACAGTTAGAGCGTCACTATTCTTCTTGAGGAGAGCATGACCTCTCGTCGCACCAACAGGACGAGCTTTCATAATTCCAAGCATTATAACAGTAGGAACCACATTCAAACGCTGGCTTTAACCAGACATGTTTTCAAAGATCTAAATCAGAATGAAAGTAATCAGTATTAGTATTTAAAAGAAATCACATTCAATTAGCCATAGTCAAATGTAAGGAAACACAAGGAAAATATAATCAATATTTCTTGAACCATTAGCATGCAGGTCTCATTACCCAATGGTCTTGCTAGCTATCATAATCTAGGAGTGATAAAGTTCTGCGAATTATGACCAATTTGTGGTTTTGGTTGTAGTCCTTAATTTGGCAATTGTAGTTGGGGCAATCCAAACTTTAGTAGGGAAATGGCAAAGGGTAAATGGGTAGTGGTAACTTGTTGCATTTACCTGATCTGCTATTTGTATATCTCATCAGTTTGTAGCTTGGTTGGTATTCTGTTTAGTTAAGTTCACTATAGTTCAGTTTATGGTAGATGTGCACTTGCAATGCTGGTGTAACATGCTGGTCATTAGATCTGTGTTGTTTACTTTAGTTTCATCTTAATGAATTGATTTATATGCCCTTGATCTTGGTTGCTGCACAATGATGTCTGCATGTATGTTTGTTTATGATATAAATATTACTTTACCTTATCATCTCAAGCTCATTAACATATCAAAAATGTGCAGGAACTTCCAGAGACAGCTGTGAGGAAGTATGGAAGTTAGCACCCATACAGAATATGCATGGGTTTGTTGACTGCTTATCTGATTACTTCAAGTTACTTCGTTCCCATCTCATAACCAGGTTTGTTGACTGCATATCTAATTACTTCAAGTCACTTAAGTTTGTATCGTGTATCAGTATCAATCTGTGTTGCAAAACCTATATTGTATTTCTGTTTTGGTTTAGCTCCCATTAGCACCCATACACAGAATATGCAGTTTTCTACTGTCGGAAGTATTTCGCTGATCATGTGCATTGTTGCTGATTGCTGCATTTAGTGTTATGCTTATATATTAAGGAGATTATATATATATATATATATATAGAGAGGGCTTCCACTAAGGGATCCCTTTTTTTAGTCTTTTATAGGGATAGGCATTAGACCAACTTTTAGATCATATTTTCACATCTTAACCGTTCATTTTTTAGGTCCTAATATATAGATCACTTCTGCAAATTTTCAGCCAAATTGGTGATCGTTAAGGCATCCAAAACTGCAATTTACATGAATGGACCGAATCTGTCGAACCGGAACCGTTCGTGTTTATAATGGTAAATTGCAGTTTTGGATGCCTTAACGATCATCAAATTGGCTGACAATTTGCAGAAGTGATCTATACATTAGGACCTAAAAACTGAACGGTTAAGATGTGAAAATATGATCGAAAAGTTGGTATAATGTCTATCCCTATAAAAGACAAAAAAAAGGGATCCCTCACTAGAAGGGCCCTGTATATATATATATTGTTGTAAATATTAATGTGGCTATTCATGTAATAGCAATTATTGTTGCGTGATATACGCCAATTAAGATTGATTGGTGATCAACAGAATATAATTAGCGATTGATTGATTGTAATCAGACGAGTGATTGATGTAATCGTTAACTAGTTACCTTTTGTAAACCTGAGGTACTTCTATATAAACCTCATTGTGAGATGAATAGAATCACTCCATTTCTCATAGTTCAGTCTTGGTGTCTAAACTCTCCCTCTTTCAAATACTTTTACTATCGTTTTACAACATGTTATGAGCACGACAAGCTCTAGGATTCAGATTGCGAGTTGCGGAGAAGAGGTGGTTCATTATTCAATCAAGAGAATAGGCGAATAACTCCTGAGTTATTGGATTGGCTGAGAAGACAACCTTCTCAGTTCTGTACATATAAACTGAAGATTCGTCTGTTCTTCATCAAGTATTTTCTTTCCAAAATCTAATTTTATTTTCATGTTTATTGAGCCTATTGATTGAATATGAACAAACACCATGATGCATGAAGCCCCAAAATTACTTTATTAATTTATTTGGTTAATACATATATATCTGTCGTATATATTTGTTCATGTTTTTGAATTTGCTTGACATATATCATGACACATTGACATGTATGATTCCTATTTAATATTACTACAATGCCAGAAGCATTTACCCAATTTATTACCTATACGAAATGCTAGAAGCATTAATTGGGATTTGAACCCATTTCCTTATGTACATAACCGCTGTATTAATTTTTTTACGTTATGATTTACTAACATATATTGAATTTGATTATGTTATAATTGTGAATATTAAATGAGGCTGAGTCAGAAGCTCAAATCAAGCCTAAAATCACAACAACAAATCCGAGCCAGAAGCTCAGGCCCAAGTTGCAAGGCTAGAACAGAAGCTCACACGTGTTGCCATAACAAAGGTTATGAATCTTCTCAAAGTAGGCTCATCCATTTGGATGCGATGTCTAGGTAAGGTTCAGATGAGGCTGTGTACTTAAGTGAGCCTCGCTCCACCTAAACCTCATCTTTCCTTACTTGGTCGTATTCAATTGGAGTTACAGAAAGGGTTGAGTAATAACTTTTCATTCCTTGGCAGACCAGTTTGAGCCCAGCAGGCCCACTCTCCCTCAACAGGACCTAGCAGCCCAGCAGGTCTCACATACCATTTGACTTATGCATGAAAGCCCGGGTCACAAGCCCGCAGACTAAGCCCGATAGGCTTCACTATCAAGCCTGCTCCTTTGGTCCAGCAGAATCAAATAAAGGAAAAATGATTTGATATTGTAAATAGATTCACCATATTTAATATGTATAATTAATTACCAGAATCATTTATTCACATAATTGTGTGATAATTAATATGTTATATTACTAGCATGCGATTAATATCTCAATTGATTTATGATTTCCATTTATCCAATTTGTGAGATATTATTACAATTTGCTTTATTCAATATTTTTATGTTACTTGTCTAAATTTTCGCACTAGAATATATGTGTAGAAAATGCAGGTACCTAATGAACTAGAAGTTCTAAATGAACCAGTAGTTCATACATAAATCGAACTTGTAGTTTCGATAATGCCATTTAAGAAACTTGAAGTTTCTTTCATAAATTCACCACACATGATAAAACCAGTAGATTTTACATGTCTAATCAGATTTTTCATACCATGTTATAGAACCTAAAGTTCTCATTACTTGCTTATGGACAATATTACCCAAAGCACTAATATTATTTGTTCCTTTCCTATAAGAACTGTCAAATCTCAACATGTTTGACTTTGTTGCTTTGGAGGTTTCCGGAAGAAACTATCTAAAGTGGACTCAAGATGTGAAAATTCATCTGACTACAAAGAAGATGAGATCAACAATCGATACTGACAATGTTGTCACTGAGGCTTTTAAGGCGAGTGCCATAATGTTCATAAAGAAACATATGGAGAAAGCACTCCAAGTTGAGTATCCAATGAAGAGGATCCACAGACTCTTTGGATCGCTCAGGAAGAGAACTTTAAACATCAAATGACCATTTTCTTGCCTGAAGCAAGACATGCATGATTAGGAACATATTGAACATAGGGGTCGTCAACTGCCCGGCCCGGCCCATTCTTAGCGGGCTTGGGCAGGGCCTTGCTATATTTTTAAATAATTGCGGGCCAGGCCGGGCCGGGCTTTATTAAAAATCAAAAGATCCAAGCCCGTCCACATAGAGCGGGCCTTGAGGGCTTTTTCGGGCCGGACCGGGCTTGGCCTTGCGGGCTTTTTTGGGCCGGGCCTTGCGGGCTTTATTTATAAATAAATATTTAAAGACACAAGTATTTTTTTTTAATCAAGCTTTGGAAATTCAATGGATAATTATCAAATACAACCAAAGATAACAGATCTATATAACTATATTGTACCAATAAAAATCTATATTTATATATAGATACTAATTTATTGATAAATAAATTTTTAAAGACACTAATTTTTTATAAATCTATATTTATACATCATACACTCCAAAGAGCAACCCCTATCAATTCAAAGAAAATGGAAAAACCGACCGTTGGATGAGTTTATTACAATAAATTATGAGTGTGGTAAAAAATTTAGCCAATTTCACCATATTTTCGAATCCGATCGGATTGGTCAACCGTTGTCACTTATATGTTTTATTGGTTGACCGATGCCGTGACAACGGCGAAGCGTGCTTATTTTTTCACATCACGTTTGTATATATTCCATCAATGGATGTGCGTGGACATAAGATAAAAAAAATTAATTTTAATTATAAACACATTGGTCTATACCAATTTTATTCTAATAGTTGTATGACTTATACATTGCATTTAAATTGTTTAGGTTCATTCTAAAGCAACCATGAAGTAGAAAATGAATTCGGAGAAACCAACCGCTTGATGGAGAGATTGTAATGTTTTATGGTGGTTGTAGAAAATCCAGCCAATTTGGTTCTCGTTTCGAATTCGATCAACTAGGTCAAACGTAGTTACTCTTATAAACCTATATTTATATATCATACACTCCAAAGAGCAACCCCTATCAATTCAAAGAAAATGGAAAAATCGACCGTTTGATGAGTTTATTACAATAAATTATGAGTGTGGTAAAAAATTTAGCCAATTTCACCATATTTTCGAATCCGATAGGATTGGTCAACCGATATGTCGAATATATATATGCACATTAGCACATATTTTATATAGAAGTATAAGAACTTCCACACACACACACACACACACACACATATATATATATATATATATTTATTATGCGGTAATGCATATATATCTTTTCTATATATATACATTTGGAAGCTTCACATATTGCAAAAAAGAATAGCAAGCTCAAGGACAAGAAGATAGTAACAGAAGGCCCAACTAGCCATTTTTTCTCACTGATTCTACAACCTTCCATATATATGTTTATACACACACACACACACACACACATATATATATATATATATATCTATATATATATATATAACACACACACACACACATATATAAACACACACACACACAGATATATATATATATATATATATATATATATAACACACACATATATATAAACACACACACAAATATATATCCATATGTGTCTATATATATATATATATATATATTTATAAACACACACACATATCTACATATATATATATAAACACACACACACACACACACATATATATATAATATTTTATGGGCTTTTACGGGCCGGGCCTAGCGGGCCGGGCCGGATTTTTGCGAGCTTTTTGCAGGCCGGCCCAATACCCACCGAGGCGGGCTTTTTAACGGGCTGGACTTGGCTTTTAGCCCTCAAGGCCGGCGGGCCTCCATCGTCCCACTTGATCCGCGGGCTTTTTGATGAGGCCTAATTGAACAAGCTCATTTGCCCAAAACAATACAAGGAGAGGCACTTGTATTGTATTGTTTTGAACAAGCTCATGATTATGAAGATATTGGAACAAGCTCACTATCTTGTTGCTCACTAAAATGAACAACAACCTCATGTTGAGGAATGATCATGCCAAGCCCATCGGTACCTAAGCAACACTTTTGCTTGAAGCAAATGATGTTACTCATTGCAAACCTAATCGCGAAAAGAGAAATTATGGCCGTGGAATGACAAAAAGTTCGATCTTTCGAGACAAGGAAAGAGAGGTGGGCCCATATAACCGGCCCAAAACATGGCCCCATGTTATAGTGCCTCTGCCCAACAAGCCAAAGTGGAAAAGAACACTAGTTCGGCCTGCTGCCACCAAAATCAGCATGATCTTTATTATCAATGTGGAGGAATTGACTGCCGGTCCCGCACCTGTTATGCGATAGCCGAAGCAGTAAATGAGTATTACGCCAGTCGTGGAACTCGAAATACCAACTTTATTGAAGAGTCATTTTCTATCGATTCCACACTAGAGATCATGGATTTTTAGGCAGTTACTGAACATACCAAGGATTAGGACTCGAAGATATGGGTATAATCACTACTACAAGAAAATGAATCACACGACACCTCTCATACGACGCTACACTGTTTTCCGTGGTGTGAATCATTTCTCATTATTGAGACGACGGTTGTAAAATTTCCGTCTTCTAATATGAATTCAACCAACGGGTGTTTTTCATGCTGGAATTATGTATTGCTTCAGAAGACGTTTATAAATGGAAGCGTGGTGTGAGGTTAAATTATTATAGAGGCGGCAAGATTCTCACAATTTGGTAATCCTCAGCGTGTAGTGGTGATACGACGGTTTGTTTAAAACCGTGGTATGAATTCATAGATTTGCAAGTCCAAAACATGTCCACCGACATTCCCTCCAACATTTCCCTCCATTCACCCCCCCCCCCCCCCCCCCCAAAATCCATTTCCCTCTTACCGGGCAACAAGAGGCGGCAAAACTGAAAATTTTAAAGTGGCATTCAGACAACATATATGTGGAAAACCATGGTCTGATGCCTTGTACATATATGTGAATCAACATTAATGGCCGTATCCTAGCTAGCTAGACAACTACACTAGCATATATCCATTCAGACCAAATTATTAGAACACTAGAGAAAAAGTCTTCCCAAAACTAATGCCTTGGCTTAGACCAGCCCACACCTATACCCCGACACAGCATTCACTCCACAAACCCCACAGATCGACTCACCCTGACTCTCTCTCCAACTCACTCCGACTCTTTCGCTGTCCGACTCACTCCACAGCCACCCCGACTCTCTGGTACCCAATTCTCGTGGTAGCATTCACTCTCTTTCCAAAACTCCACTGCTACTCTGACACTCTCTTTCCCAATCCCCGACTCCGAAGCCCTTGACCACGAATCCATCTCCCCTGAGATCTCTTTAGTACCCATCCTTGAAGCCCTAAACCACGAATCTACCGCCTCTGAGATCTCTCTGGTACCAATCCCTGAATAATCCACGATTTGTCTTAGAATCTGGTAAGTTCTCATCCTCTTGGATCTGGTAACTTCGATTGGGCGTTTGATTTGGGGTCAAAATTTGGGTGTTGATTTCGGGTAAAAATTTGGGGATTTTGAGCTTGGTTTCAGGTTGTCAATGATTTTGGGTATATGATTAACATTTTTTAATTGCAGGAATTGGGTAAGAGTTCAGCAGACTTTGCGCAATTTTGGCTTTTAGGCGTGATTGCAGAAGTGCTTATTGACATCAAATAGTAAGCCTCGTTGGTTATTGAATGTGTAGCTGAATTTGCATATGGGAATGAAAAGTTGAGATTTTTATTCTGATGGTAATTGAATTTGTTGGGTTGCAGTGAGGCAGATGTGTATCTATTCGGTGGTTGCATTAAGTCGTGGAAAAACCTCTTTTTTGTGAGACCTGATGCTGTGTTTAATGGGAAGAAACCGATCAGGTTGTTTCAGATTTGTGTGTGCATTTTTGGCTTTGATATTGAATTTTTTGAAAGTTTCGGAGTTGGATTTGAATCTTGAGTACAAGCCAGATGTCAGGGAAGACTTAGAGGCTGTAGGGAAGAAACTTGAAGAATGCACCGAAAGGTGTTCGTGCAAATGCCCCAGAGAAAAGCTCATAAGGTGATTGTAAATTACTTGGCACTCTATTTGTCTCAAAGCTTTTATTATTTGTCTTCATGTCTATTTCCTACTATTCTTATCTCTTTCTAATTTCCACTCTCTAAAAGGATTATCAACTTGCTCGATTTGAGCTCAAAACTGGAGATTCAGTTACTATGCAGGGTATCTGAAATCTTGCGATAGCTCTATTGATCTTGTTAATGTCCTGAAGCATGAGATTCAAGATGGACAACTGAGCTTTAGAGGAAAAAGGGTACTTAAGGTATGTTTATTCTATACAAATTTTATTACATTCTCATTCCAGGAAGTTTGTGATTTCTATAAGCTTCATCATTCTGGTGCTATTCTGTTAATTAAGCTTCCTTTTGTTGATTGTTTATTGGTTGATTGGTATTTAATCTATGCACTTGGTGATTCTTTCAGCTGGGTTGTAGCTATGGCCTTCGAGGAATTTTTGCTTGTTTGAATGTATTTAAGTCCCCAAGTACCCATCATGCCTCTGGATTTGCTGCCTTGCTGGTAAGTCGAACTTCTGGGTTTTAGAACATTCAATCGAATTTCTGGCTTTCATGAATCATGATTCTCACAATCTCACAAACTCTTTCTGGGTTTTCACTTTCCAGTCAAAGGCGCCGGCTCTTCACTCTTGGTTTGCTCGCTATCAATCGTATAGGATTAGGAGGAAGAGTCACTATTGCTTTTGGAAGGATTCTGAGGAGACACCCCATAAACTGTTATTTTGGTGGGTCTGCCTCACAGTGGAGTCTACTTGCTATTGGAATATGATTAGTTTAGGTCCATTGCAGCTTCTATAGTTTCAAACAACATAGGGAACTCTGAATCGTCTTTTGCCTCATTATCTCGTCTTGTGAGAATTAGGTCCTTAATTTTGTGGTTTTGGTCGCATTTGCTGATCTAAGACATGCCCAGACACCATTTTTTCTTTTTATAGATGATAATTATCTTCAATCCTTTGAAGCTATATTTGGCCTTTTTTTGACATTTCAGGACTTCTATTATGCTTGAGAATGAGACAAGTTAGATCTGAGAGGGCCTCTTCTGAGATGTGGAAGGTATTTAATTTATTGCTGCTATAAAAATATAGTAGTATTATTATTACTGCTATCATTACTGTCTCTTTATTTCTTAATTTGCTAATCTGATATTTTATGTAATTTGATAATTTGATCAATCTGTCCCATGAAGCATTGGATTTGGTAAATATGTAGTAGTGGCTAATAATCCATCACTTGCTTTTATTATTTTGATAATAATGTACAGAAACATTATATTGTTGACAGGTTGTAGGTTTAGCTGTCGTTTCCGTTCTATGTTTCGCCTCAAGTGCTTTCGTGGCTCTATTAACTGATATTCCTGTACATACCTAATTTTTAGTCACGTGGTTTTTTCCTTGTTCAAATATCAGAGTTAGTTTATTGGATCTCAAACTTTACTATATTATTATGCAGATGCTTTACCACGACTATCAACAGCCTGTGAATGGTGTTTATACTGCGCTTTTGCTGATTTTATATTATTTTGTAGGTAGGTAAATCTAAATTCCTTTCCTGTTTGATAATTAAATGAATCCTGTTTTTCAATCTGAAGGGGGCTCAGAGACATACAGCAATGGCTTTACCCTCTTTTCAATTGACAATACTAAGATTCTTGGAGTATAACAGAAGTATGTGTTGCCTTGTCAGGTTCATCAATACCCTCAGCGTATGTATTATGGGTCATGAGAGAATTACCACCCTCAATAGCAGCTAACATACGACAACAACAAGAAGAATCAACGACATTAACATTCATCAGTGATGATTCCAACATATTACCACATCCTCAGAGCTGGACTGCAGCAATGAGCTTGCGGAACCAGGTTTGGTTTCTTCCATTAACCATTCATTCCTGCAAAGCAATATTTTTTCAAACTACCGGTCATTTTTATTTTGTTTTAATTTTTTTAGTCAAAACACAGCAGAGCAATACTCTTTCATGGTCTTGCATGGAACAAAAGAAACAAACAACATTTTAGTCAGGGACTGACTAAATAATTCTTCTATGTTAAGAAATATATTGCCAGTGGAGTTAGATTTTGCTGTATAGGACCTATTTGTAATCTGCGTATTGCTTGTCATTATTGTTGTATGCTTACTATGTTTAGCCTTCAGGTGCAGGTATCAAGAGTAAGTCCGATATAACGCTTTTCCTGTTTCTGCAAACTCTTAAATTCACTGACACACCAGCATGCAAAGCATGTCATTGCTGTCCCAAACCAGGAAGAGAGCTGAAAGAACTGAACTGTTATAACAACAACACTCCTCTTCAAGCTGTCAAGCAACAAAGCAGAAGAGTACTTGATTCAATTTATGGGTTCTTCAAGCTCAGTGAGTCTCTGAATCTCTTGTTAAGTTGCTGGGCGTTGGTGTTTCTGATTCTTGGAGCTATTTGGCTGTTTTGACTAGTATATAGAACCGTTGATTAGTATATAGAACCGTTGTTTGAAAATCATATCTATTGCTAACATTGTATTTCAGATTTTCAATTGGTCTTGGTTTTCGATTATTGTGTGGATCAAGTTTAGTTCAATATGTCTCTTCTGTTTTATGTGTATTTTGGAATTTTTTGCTCTTAATTGATTTCTCCTATAGACATTTTATTGTTTTTATGAGTTTGCTCAATGCCTTGGTTCTTAAGTTTGAGGCTTCTCGTTTATGTCCAGATTTTAGGAAAGAAATTGATGGTTTGATATGATTTTTGCTGTCTCAGACACAGAGAAGTTCTATACTGAAGTCCAGGAAATTATACTTGCTAGGTACAATAAAAGTTTTGATTGGGCTTTGAAAGCAAAAATCATGGGAAAGAAAGCAATAGAAGCTGCTCGGGTCTTTGTTGAAGACACTGGACTTGGTGACTCTTACTACTGAGGACTTTCTGGTTGAAAGAGAGGCAATGTTGTAGAAATTGTTTCCAACAAGCGAGCTGATGCCAGGTACCATTAGTATATGCAAATAGAGATATTAGCACACTTATGCCCTTTTAATTGTGTACTCTTCAAACTTCATAATAAGCTGAACTGTTTCTCATTCGTAAGTTTCTGATTCTTTGATTGTTGAAGACGTTGCTGGGCTTTGGTGTTTCTGATTCTTGGAGCTGTTTGGCTCTTTTGACTTGTGTTTCTCATTCGTAAGTTTCTGATTCTTTGATTGTTGAAGACATTATTTAAATACTTTTGGACTGTTCTGTGTTGGTCCTCCTAGAGTTTGGAACTTTGCTCGTTTGCTACTTGCTTAATGTATGTATCTCCTTTGAAATAATGATATTCAGCAGTTTTGGATGGGACTTGATTAAATTTTTTTTTTATGAGAATAATAGGACTTGATTAATTGAATTGCTCCTTTTGGCCTTTGTCAATGGGAGTGTAATCAATTGACAGGTTGTAATCTTGTATACTCAGATTAATTATTCTATTATAATAAACCTTTGGTTATGTATCTCCTTTGAAATAATGATATTCGGTAGCATTGTTTACCAACAATTGTATAAAACTAATTGTGCTCATTACTCTGTGGAAGGAATGCTATGATCCCAATTGATTGATTTAATTCAAGAAAGATGGTGAAGAAGATGATCCAAATGGAAGCAATGCGAACAGTGCCACCTGAGGAACTTGGTGGCAAGGTATTCATATAATAGATGAAACTTGTAATGGTTACAATTTACAACTATGTTATAGAGTAGATGAATTGCATGCTGAACTTCTGGCTTGGGTTTGCAGGTTCTCTCTATTATTAGGACCTTGCCCTTCCCTGGCCATGAACTCTTCATTTATTTGTGGTTATGCTTTGCATTTTTCCTTCTAAATATATGTCTAGTATCCTTTTGAGGCATGAAGTTTGACGTGGTGGTTTTGTTCTGCAGGGAGAAGTGGAAACCTATCTTTAAAAAGCACATTTCTGGCCAAGTTTGTCGTGGTGGTTTTGTTCTAAAACCAATGATCCAGGTTTGAAGGCTGCTTATAAACTGGACAATCATGTGGAAGATGGAGTAGTGACGAAAGCTTTTGAAGTGATAGAGAGAAATTTGTTTAGCTAGAAGTTGTACTGAGGCTAGAAGATGGTCTTTTTTGGGTTGGCCTTAATTGCAGTTCTCCTATAGATGTGATTATGTGACATTTTTAGGTACATTTCTGGATGTATTTTGCTATAAGAGTTTCAAAGATGTGATCCCTTATTTTGTGGATACATCGGATCCATTTAGATTGCTATGGGATTATAACAGCTTTCTATTATGATTAAATTACTATTCTTTTGGTCATTTTTGCTTCCAGAATCTGAATTTTGCCATTACAACAATAGTAGGAAAATATGTCATCTGATGAAGTTTTTAGGGTACAATCAAACAAAATTTCTACAATTCAGACGACGGTTTGTATCGATATCATGGTCTCAAATGTCATGGTACAACAGTTCAAGTTATATGTGTCGTGTGAAAGCACACATGCACTGAATTTTTAAGTCATCACACCACATTTTATGCTGGAAGAACTGTCGTGTGTATACAATTTACACAACGTCTGAACAACAAAGAGACAAGGCTGGATTCCTAAAAACGCACACCACGCTGGAATCCTAAAACCGTGGTATGAGTGGAAGTCACACCACGCTGGAATCCTAAAACCGTGGTATGAGTAGAAGTCACACCACGGCATAACTCTGTCGACAGCATGTCGGCAGATCTGCCGGTCCATTAGACGACGGAGTTAGCTGCAAACCGTCGACCCAATGATCGGTATACGACGGTTCAAAACCGTCGTCTGACAGCGTTTCATTAGACGAAGCCTCGATAGACCACGGAAATGCAAAACGTGAGACGACAGTTTTAAACCGTCGTGTGAAGCCTTTTGTGTAGTAGTGAATTGGCCCCTTGTGCCATATCTATTTCATCTTAATGAATGAAACATCTTCGGATTTTGGTGATTTATGTTTTCAATTATTTTGGATTATAGAAATGTGGTAATGTTCAAATATATTTAATTCAATAAACTTATTTATACATGTGATCCATTGAATTAAATAAATGAATAGGCATATTCTGTGGGGACGTTTGTTGTCTGGTTAAAGGTGCTATTACGCACACGATACTCCCAGATCGAAGATGTTTTTCAAACTTATTGTCTATTCATACCTCTGTGACAACCGTATCAGGCCAATCCAACCTGATAGAGGGTTATGGCAAAACCCACTGTATGTTGTCCAATGGTACTGAACCTACCATTAATGAGGCTTTGTATTCTCCACGTTCCAGAAGAGCGTTATTGAGTATTAAGGATATTCGAACCAACGGTTACCACGTTGAAACCACTGAGAAAAATGAGTGGAATATCTTTGCATAACCTCCGAGTGTGCGGCCAGAAGCATACATTGGAGAAATTGAAATCTGTTAGGTAGAAGCTAACTAATTCAAGCAACTACTTGCTATGGCATGACCGTTTGGGACACCCAGGTCAAAGTATGATGCACCATATCCTCAACTCATGGCAGGTGCATCCCTTCTGAATAAGGGTCTTGTATATAATGACACACTATGCCATACTCGTTAAAAATATTTAATACTAGACCATCATATGCAAAGACTAGTACATACACCACCATTTTTCTGCACAGAATGCAAGGGAATTTGTGGACATATATATCCAACCACCATGTGGACCAGTTAAATATTAATGGTTTTGGTTGATGTATCGACAAAGTGATCACATGTTACACTATTCTCCACAAGAAAATGCTGCTTTTGCTAAACTCTCACCCAGATCATGAAATTGAGGGTTCACCACACGGGTTATCCCATAAAGTCTATAAGACTTGATAATACCGGAGAGTTTACATCGAAGTCTTTCGATGATTATTACAATCCCTTGGGATTGATGTTGAACATATGGTTCCCTATGTTCACACCCAAGATGGTCTCGTAAATAAAATCTTGGTAATGCGCACCAAGCTTCTAGTTTTTGTGTGGGGCTATGCAATCTTGCATGCAGCTATGTTGGTCCTGTTGAGGCCCACTGCTGCCAACCTTACTCCGCATTACAGCTGGTGACTGGGTACGAACCTGATGTTTCGCACTTACGCGCATTTAGGTATGCAGTCCTCGTGCCAATTGTGCCGTCACAACGTACAAAATTGGGTTCTCAACAAAGGATGGGCATACATGTCGATTGTTAACGTTAGTGATCCATGGGATCTCTAGTTAGCTTTAGAGAGAGAGTGAGTGACACGAGATGTATAGTGGTTCGTCTCCCGCCTTAGCGGGAAACTACGTCCACTTGAATGTTACACTAGTGTGTTGAGCCTTGCGGCCCAAGGGGATTACAAAAGATGTAATGGGATCGTTTGAGTTGTGGGAGGAGGCATTCCTTTTATAGGTCAAGGAAGCCATCTCCTTTACATGGTTTTCGATGTGGGACAAGCAACCACCATTTCTAGTCTAGAAAGCCTATTTGTGAGGGCATGTTGGCAAGGCCGGAAAGGTGGCTTCCCGGCGACGGATTTGCGACTTCCAGATACCGTAGCATAGCTTGAACATAGGGCTACAAGATGCAAGTAGCGGTTGGATACCATGAGGGTGTTGTTTATGCTTGGTGAGGTAGCAAACTAGCCTTGCTAGTAGAGGTATCTACATCGATTATGAGTCACATCCATTATGTGCTCTTTAGAGCCCTTGACAGGCAATCTCTTTCTTTACCGCTAGATTTGCGGATTGTCACTTTGATGAGACAGTCTTCCCGCCGTTAGGGGGAGATAAGAACGTCACCGCTCCTGATGAACAACGTGAATTATCATGGAATGTCCCCACAATGTCTCGTCTTGATCCCCAAACCGCACGAAAATAGTGAAGTGCAGACAATTCTAGATCAATAGAGTATAAGAATACAATATGCCAGACACTTTCTCTGATCTAGCAAAAGTGACGAGATCATATATACCTGCTGCAAATGTGCCTGCAAGGATAGAAGTCCATGTAGGATGTGTAGTCTCAGATGGACAATGTACGACCATGGCGGCTAACCAGTCATATGTCCCTGCCCAGAAGCGAGGTAGACCATTAGGTTCGAAGGATTCTTATCCCCAGAAGAGGGTAAAATTGGCACAAACGAATCCTCTTGACATCGCTATTTCAAACCGATTCATCTCATGAGATAAATCCGCATTATGTGTACGTCCTAGAAGAAACCATGTTGGGGGACGCTCCAACATTTGAATCCATTCCAGAGAATAGATAAATCTCGGTAAATTTAGTGAGATTTGGAATCGGATTGAGATTATCATCGATGATATATTAGTATTTGCGGTGGCCACCGAAATTATAATAAGCGATGACCTCGAACCTTGCTTTGTTTATCAATATCAACGAAGAGATGACTGGCCAAAAAGGAAATAAACAATCCAGGTCAAATTAGATTCCTTGATAAAGAGAAAGGTGTTTGGACCTACTGTCCCTAGACCTCCCCATGTTAAACCCGTAGAATTTAAATGGGTATTTGTAAGGAAGCTTAATGAGAAAAATGAGATTGTGATACACAAGGCTCGTCTAGTGGCGCAAGAATTTTCTCAACTCCCTGTGATTGATTACGAGGAGGCGTATTCTCCCGTAATGGACGTCATAACGTTCCGCTACCTTATCAGTTTGGTAGTTTTTGAAAAACTGAATATGCAGCTTATGAATGCGGTCACAGCTTATCTCTATGGGGATCACAATACAAAGATATACATGAAAGTTCCTGAAGGACTTATGATACCAGATGCAAATAGTTCTAGACCACGGAACATGCTCTCCATTAGTTTTGAGGCGTTCACTTTATAGATTGAAAAAATCTAGACAGAGGTGGTATAACCGTCTAAGTGAATATTTGATCAGGATGGGATATGTGAATAATAAACTATGTCCATGCGTGTTTATTAAGGAAACAAGTTCCGGGTTTGCAATTGTGCGGTCTATGTCAAAGACATGAATTTGATTGATACTCCTGAAGAGATCAAGGAAACCGCAAAGCACCTGAAGTCAGAATTTGAGATGAAAGGCCTTGGGAGAACAAATTATTATCTTAACCTGGAGCTCGAGCACAGTGCAGATGAAAATTTGGTCCATCAACCAAATTACATCAAGAGGATATTAAGACGCTTTAATGAGGATAAAAGCAAGCACACCCATGGTCGTCCGAAGTCTAGAGAGAACTATATCATCCTGCAGATGATAACGAAGAGATATTGGTGCCAGAAGTCTCATATCTAAGTGCAATAGGCGCATTATTGTACTTGGTTCAATGCCCTAGACAGGACATCTCATTCGATGTGAACTTGTTAGCTAGATATAGCTCTACGCCAGCACACCGCCACTAGAATGGCATAAAAGACATTTTTCGCTACCTTAGAGGAATGGCGGATATGGTCTTATTCTATCCCTATGCATCAAGGAATGGATCAAACCCCCTTGATCCTCAGAATGATGCTCGTCTTGTTAGATATGCTAACATAGACTATCTATCAGACCCGCAAAAGACGCATTCCCAAGCTGGTTATATCTTTACCATTGGGAATACTGCAATTTCTTAGAGGTCTACAAAATAGACACTTGTTGCTACCTCTTAGAATCATGCTAAGAAACTAGCTCTTCACGAAGCAGTATGTGAATGTACATGGCTAAGAACCGTTACAAAGCACGTTGGAAGTACATGTAGACTGCATTCCACCACTGATGAACCAACCATTATCTACGATGATAATACTGCATACATAGAGTAGAAAAAGACGAGTTTCATCAAAGGAGACAACACCAAACATATTGTATCGAAGTTCTCCTTCAATCAACAACAACAGGAGCATCAGAAAATTGAAGTTAAGCAGATTTGATCTGAAGACAATTGTGCATACCTCTTTACTAAGTCACTACCAAAGTCTACATTCCACAAGCATGTACAAGGTATTGGTCTAAGTAAATTATCTGAATTACCTAACATATAATCTTCAGGGATCAGGGGGAGTATCCTGAAGCATACTCATTTAACCATCGTGTACTCTTTTTGTCCTTCGTCCAGGGTTATTTTGTCCTACTGGGTTTTGTAACCTGGAAAGGTTTTGACGAGGCACATCTTTAGCATGGTCACCCCACTTACTGCATCCAAAAGATGCTTTGATTTGACATATATGCATTTGCTCATCTTTTCCCTTCTACCACGAGTTTCTCCCACTGGGTTTACCGGGCAAGGTTTTGGTGTAGCAACTCTAATGCATCCCTCTCGTAGACATACTACCTACTTATGGTGCTGATAAGAAGACTCCACCTATCTCTAAAGCTGTGATACTGCTAATCCACACTCAAGCGCGTTGTGCTCTTTTTCTCCTTCGACCAAGGTTGTTTTTTCCCACAGGGTTTTTATTACTTGGCACGGTTTTTGATGAGTCAACTTAGAAGCGCATAGCAGGGGCAACACTATTGACATGGAATATCCAAGGGGGAGTGTTGTAAATATTAATGTGGCTATTCATGTAATAGCAATTAGTGTTGTGTTATATACACCAATTAAGATTGATTGGTGATCAACAGAATATAATTAGCGATTGATTGATTGTAATCAGACGAGTGATTGATGTAATCGTTAAATAGTTACATTTTTGTAAACCTAAGGTACTCCTATATAAACCTCATTGTGAGATGAATAGAATCACTCCATTTCTCATAGTTCATTCTTTGTGTCTAAACTTTCCCTCTCTCAAATACTTTTACTATCGTTTTACAACATATATATATATATATATATATATATAATGTTGCTTGTCATTTTACTTTTTTGGTCTTGGTTTTTGTGGAATTTTGCTTTTTTGGATAGAATGCCTCTTAATTTACACTACTAGAATTTTTGCCTTTTACATCGGCCAAAAACCGATGTTAAAAAAAAAACCATCCGATGTCTTAGTGGGTGATGTTAAAGATCACGAACAAAAAGACATCGGTCAAAAACCGATGTCCAGATCCACAATAGATATCGAATAAGCTTATGGAACCGATGTAAAACAGTTATTATGATAACATATTAGTGTGTTTAGATATTGTTAAACCTTCATATTTTGGCATTTAATGCTTAATGAAGTATAGGTCCAATAGCATAAATATTCATTCTAACATCATTACTCATATTAGAAACGATGTTTATTATGGTATCAGACATCAGATTATTTTCATTTTGCCTGCCGTTTGAGAGGTTCACACATATTTTCCATATATCCTACTATTTAAGATTCAATCTACATTCCTTAGTATATAATAAACGATGTGCATTATTATAATAAACATCGTTTCCTTTTATGGAGCGATGTCCATTTTACTATTAGACATCGTTTCCCAAATTGTAAATCGATGTCTACATTGATTCCGGACATCGTTTCTCAAATTGTGAATCAATGTCTACATTGATTCCGGACATCGTTTCCCAAATTGTGAATCGATGTCCGCATTGATTCCAGACATCGTTTCCCAAATTGTGAATCGATGTCCGCATTGATTCCAGACATCGTTTCCGAAATTGTGAATCGATGTCCGCATTGATTCCAGACATCGTTTCCGAAATTGTGAATCGATGTCCCCATTGATTCCAGACATCGTTCCCTGTAGTTTACATCGACGTCGATTAGTTTTTTAAACATCGCTTCTTACTCAATACGTCGTTATCCATGAAAAATGAGACATTGATTTTAGTTTCGAAACTGATGTATTATCTCTTTCTGGACATCGTTTTGTAGTTTAACACTGATTTGAAACAGGTGTATATACATCATATCTTTTATATGAGATGATGTCCAAGAAATTAATTATAACTGCTAAAATTCTTGTAATCCACATTCAACAACATGACATTCTGAATTAATTGAATATGGGGGCATTGCATTAATTTCTGTCGAACAGCAGAATTGTTAATAGTTTCAAAAATAGGCAAAAACACCCCAACCTACATCAAGGCTAGCCCAAAATAGACCATTGCAATAACTATATGCAGTTTAGTTCACCTGCAACTGTACAACGTTCTACTTCAAAATGATTCTACAAAATCTAGCTAGCCTTACTCAAAATCACTTTGGTAGAGTCACCCACTAGATCCCAAACTTCCCTCCTTGTTACACAATGTAGAGCAGTGATAGGGCCAGTATGGCCTCTAAGTACTAGAACATTGGTTTGGGTTTTCTTCTGTCCAGCTGCAGATAATTCTCTCTTACGAGATGTCTCATTTTCATTTGTAGCTTCATGACAAGAGATTATGGTGATGTATCGAAAAAACATAAAATGCAAGCAACTAATTTTAGCAACTGAAATACCTGGAGAGCCACCATCAGAAGTCCATTTGCGAACACGACTGAAAGAGTTTAATCTGGTTGAATTATCCCTGCTGAACATGCTCTGAACCCAGCTCCTCCCAACACCGGAGTGAAAAAGTTAAGGAACATCATCAGTTTATGAATTCAAGTGGAAAAGTGAAAGAAGAGGAAGGGGCAATAAAATAAAATAAAAAACACAAGGATACTACTGTAACTTGAGTAGAAACCAAAAGGAAACAAAAAATTTACTTACAAATTGTGTGTATCCAATGTTGTTCTTCTCAGCTATTGTTTCAATCATGTACCATGCATCAAGATCAGGAAGTCCTAGTCCAGCCTTCATGATGATATAAACCAAATTTGTTATTATTAGTCTTTTATGCTCATATTACAAAAAGTAAAGGAAATAATTAAGAGGTGCCAGGAAAAGTATAAATAGAGAAGAAATACAGAACCATGTGTAATTCCACCAAAGATAGCTGATCAGTCACCAAAGAGGCATAGTTGGCCGACCTGTAACAACAATATATCAGATATCAGACACAGCATATGTGTGCACTCATGCAATCACAAAATATCAGATAGATCATAAGTGCAGAACACAGGATTGAGTAGTCTAAAAGATAAATAGTCTAAAATTCTTACTTGTTTGAAGACCGTTCCATTAGACAGTCAAAGTAGCTTTCCCAGAAACTGCAATGATAAAAAAAAAAATGATCAGTTTTTCTAGGAGGGGAGGAGAAGGGTTTTGGGGGGGGGGGGGGGGGGGGGGGGTGTGAGAGACCGATAAACATTAGATAGAGAGTTCTCTAACATAAACAGTGAACCATCAGCCCACTTCGTAATTAACTAATAGGACAACTAAACTGTAGGGCAATTAGAATAGGATGAGATGGCGAATTTTAGATAAGTTTAGGTTTCATGTGCTGCTAGCATGTTTCTTATCAATAATATATCATTCATTTGTTCCTCTCACAATTCTTATATATCTCTGCACTGATGATGAATTCCAACAAAACCATTCGGTTTACTTAGTTACACCTGATATTATATAATAGTTCTGTAGCTCTGAACACCAAAGGAGACTGAAACTGTAATGACTTATTCCATGTTCTGCAACTGATCAACACATATAAGACCTTTTTTCTTTTTCTTTTTTCAATTTGAGGTTTGACCTAAGCATTAAAATTGATAATGTGATGGTCCAACAAGAATTTACACTGTACATACCCATTTGAATACATGCTCATGATTTTTGTTCCATGTATATGGAATGTTCATGCCAAATATTGCAGCCACCAAAGAATATATAGACACACAAACAGTTCTGGAACTCAGAAACAGCTCTAGCTGCATGTGACAGAGAACTTATTATGTTAACTATCAAAAGGGATATGTACTGATCATAAAATACAGGCAGAGTTTCTAAATCCATCCTAAAAGACATTACCTGAATTAGCTGATTCCGATGATTGTCAAGCTGCAACAAAAACGCATTAGATCAGTCATGTCAGTCTTAAAAGGTTCTACATAGCTCAGAAGAAGCTAGTGTGGAATTAGTGTATTGAAATCTTAATATCATGTTTCCAAATCAATACCTGGATGTTAATGTAATCCTCTGTGTCATCAATGTATTCACGCAGCTGGTAAGAAGAAATGGAATCACAATATTATCTTGTATAAATTGGATATTAGCATGCTGAAACAGCAGTTCTAGTGCATATCGTGGTCAATTTATTCAACATGCCTTCAATTTCAACTCCATACAGATTAACCACAGTAAGGAGCAATTTCAACTATAGTCAAAGTACATCGAACAACATTAATCACTAGTTCATATAGGGAGAGTCAATAAGCATATATCAAATCAAGTTGCATACTCATGTGCACCAAAACTATGCCATGTTTTTCATCATCAGGATCAACATTCTCATTAAAAGAAAAAAAGAAAAAGAAAAAAATGAACAAATTTTCAACTCTATCTTCAGCTAAATATCCATAAAATTAGGTCATTCAATGAGGATTATTGTTTAGAAGGAAACTATGATTAGGAATATGAATATATCATCATCACAGAACTGGGAATCATATGAAAATAGCAGAGAAGCTTACCTAAGCTCTGACTACGTTATGACCAGAAACTTCAATTGAAAGAAATGCGCTAAAGCCTTGGCGAGTATTTGATGATAAAATTCTGTGGGAATTAAACACACATTTAGATTGGCTTTAAGGAAAAATTGAAGCATAATAATGTCAATGCAAAATAGGATTGCAAATCAGACACAGAAGCAAATCAAAGAAGCAATTAAGAGCAGTTTACTGAAAAAGGAATGGCTTTTAACAGTTGAATATAGGCAATGCTATTATGTTTTTTTAACAAACCCAGTCTTCAAACCATGTTTCATTACAGCTAATAGAACTCCTTAAAACTAATAAATTTAGAAGGGCAGCAATTAAGATATAACTGATCAAATTTTAATTTTAGAAGGCAAATATAAAAAGTAGAACTCTGACCAAAAATTTTGTTTGCTAATAGGCTTGGCATTCAAGCAATTCAGAAGGAAAGAAGTTCTGGTTTTTAATTTCAATCAAAAGCAGAAAGGGACAGGGATAGCTATGAAAGAAATGACTAAAGATGCACAATAAAAAATTAAAAGCTAGGAGGTATTGAAATCCAGTCTATTTTTCCCAAGCTTCAGAGTCTCTTCATGATTAGATATAAAAATTTGACAGCAATGAGAAAAGCAAGTTTGAAATACCATAATAACAATTTCAATTTTTTTACAGAAGAAAGGCAATTGGCATGAACAGAGACAAAATCAAAACCAATCCAACTCTTAAGAGAATAATGTTATCAAAGATAAACAACACATGCAGATGCATATGAATATGAAATGTGATTGATTGAGACTGAGATCAACCAATGGTATAATCATTAATTGCAAAGAAAAACTCAGAAACTGGATGAGGTATATGTGACAAAATAGTAAACACATAATGTAAGACTTTAGTTTCTGCACATGAAGGCATTTACCTCTGCGGATCTCTCCAGAGCTTCAAGCTGCTCCGAAAATCCTTTTGCAGCCTGAAATCACCAACAAACGGCAAACCAATCACCACGAACAAATTTTTAACATTAATCTTTGTAAGGTAACAAATTCATATATACAATAAACATGACCAATACAACACAAATGAAATAGAAAAAGCAACCTGTGTCAGCAACATGTCTTCTCAAACTCTTGCTTTTTCCTGGTTCATACCAATAATAATTTCAAATACAAATTTTTATAACCTAACTCATACCACAACAAAAATCAAATAAATTTTATCAGAGAGGTTCTAGATTCATCACCCATTCGGAAAGAATTCTTTGTTTCTCATATGGTGCTGAAATTACCCAACATCTGAGCAAAATAAAACAAAGACGCAGAATTCAAAGCAATGAGAAAGCAAGACCTGAAATTCCCAAAACTAAATCTCTTGGCTACTCGACCAAAATCCTTCAAAGCTGATGAGGAGAAAGGAAACCTGGAAATTAACCCCAAAATTAAGTCTCTTGGCTACTTGACCAAAATCCTTCAAAGCTGATGATGAGAAAGAAATCCAGAATTATACATATTCTGGTATAAATGGGTAACTGGAGCAATTCTGGTGAAATGGGTCCAACAAAGTTTGGAAATTTAAGCTTATGGTTTAGTTTAAGACCCAAAATTTGCAAAACCAAAACCTAAAACTCAACAAAATCCCCAATATTTCCCAAATCAGTGACAAAAAATGACAAGAATTGAGAAAGAGCGAACCAGAGATAAAGAATGCACAGAAAGCTCCAGTTACATGGTCATGCAAAGCTTCGAACTTTGCCCAGCTCAATGAAGAATGCCTCGGTAGATGAAACACAAATCCTTGGAAGCAAATTAAGACACAAAAGATCAGATCAGTGATTCAGAACTCACAAACATGTTTTCCACAGATTAGTGAATTACCTATGACTCAGAAGCTCAAAGTTTCTCCGAAACGGCGGCCTCGAACTCCGATCCTGTTCACTGTCTTGGAGCACAGGAGCTGGTCTGACTCGAAAAAGAAGGAGGACGAGGCGTCGAGTTCTGGTTGGATTCGAAGAACCAAGAGGATTTAGGTTTTGGTCGGAGGCGTAGAACGAAGAGGATGAATAGAGGCTGTCGAATAGAGGCTGTCTGTCGAATAGAGGCTGTCGAATAGTTAGGGTAGTCTTAAGTCAACTTTAGTCCAAATATGTCTAAGTGTGGGAACAACTTTTCATCCCCGCGTTTTCTTTCAAAAATTTTTAACTTAGCCGCTCAGCCTTTCCGCAAAAATTTAAATCAAAGTTTAGACATCAGTCAACAGTAAATATCGATGTCAGTAATATACATATAAATCGGTATTTGAGAAATCGATGTTAATGATATTTTTTTACATCGCGTGAATTCCTCACCGATGTAATTGTCGTGATGTCTAAGGCCAAAATTCTAGTAGTGTTATTTTACAATATGACACTTATCTGTTTGTCTTTCTCTGGGGCAAAGGGTTGGACTGACTGGGATTCACTATGCCAATAACTCAATCATACAACAGACATCAGACGACAGAAAGCTAATTTTCTGTTGTCTGAAATTTTCAGACAACAGACAAACCTAACTCTGTTGTTTGAATGCCCACCGAAACACACTTTTTTCATTTTGAATGAATGGGTGACATTCAGACAACATTTTTATGTTGTCAAATCAATATGGAGATATACCTACGATTTCATTCCTCTGAAACCTCTTATTCACACAACATTTTTATGTTGTTACCCAAGATAGAGATATACCTACAATTTCATTCCTCTATAGCCTCTTATTCACACAACACTTTTATGTTGTTAGCTCAAGATAAAGATATACCCTATAATTTCATTCCTCTGGAGCCAAAAAGCTTATCTTATTCAAACAACAGTGATAAGAAAAATATGTTGTCTGATCATAGAAGACTGAAATTTTGAAATTTTCCCTCCCACTCGATAAAAGCATTTCCCTCTCAAAATGGTCAAACCCTAATTGAGTCAAAAAAACTAGTAACCATCAGACAACTCATTTAATGAAGTTGTGTTGTCTGATTATACGGGAAGTCAATTTTTTAATTTTTGTTTTTTCTTTTCCCTTTCAGATCTCCTAAATACTCTCTCTCTCTGTCTCTCTCTCTTAACCTACATCTCTTGATTCTCTCTCTCAGCCTTAGCCTTCTCCTCTCTCAATAGATACGATTATAATTGAAAAGACCGAGGATGCAGAGATGGGTTCTTAGTAGCGAAAGGGATATCGCTTCGTCCCTAGTATCTATCAATCTCGACGGCCATTTCAGTCTCTCCGGCTCCAGGGACGGTGAGCTTCGTCTCAGTCAGAAGATGGAAGCCTTCGCCCTCTTCCTCTTCCCGCTCAACCCTTCATTCAGATCCAGTCCCTGGAAGAATTGTCTCCCACCGCTCCAGCCTCTGGTTTTGGGGTTTTTTTGGTTTGGACGACTTGGGTTAGATAAATCTTCGTACTAGCTCTTTCTGTTTACAAAGCCTTTTATGAATTTTTTATTTTTTATTTTTTATTTTTTATTTTTTATTTTTTTATGATTTTCGATTCAATTACCAGGTATTGCATTGGAGGAGGAATAAGGTGTGAAATGGCCGAGAGTCTTCACTTTACTGAGGAGAGGAAATTTGAGGTCTGTTTTAGTGCAAAGTGTTTCAGAGGTGAGTTAAACCTCCAAATTTCATAGTTCAACGACTAAGACTTATGGTTTACCTTCCTTATCTCGATTGATCTTTTTAGTTTATTTGGTTTTTCCTTGAGTTGTCTATTTCAAGTATCTGCTATAATTTGTTATTATGAACTTCATTCACATGAAATCTTGCTTAAGAAGCTTGAAATTAGTTGTATAGTCCCCCTCTTTACTGATAGGAGCATTTTAATGCGACGTTTTACTTGTTTTTCCCTACATTTGTTGCGTTATTTCCTTAATAAAACCCTGTTTAGGAAAGTTTCCATTCTTTGAATGGGAAAGTTCCTATTTGTAGAAAGTTTCTATATTTGTAGTTTCTATTTATTTTTTTTAGTAAGTTTCCATTTTCGGTAGTTTCTATTTTTCTTTCTTAGAAAGTTTCCCATTTTCAGTTTAGGAAAGTTGTCATTTTTCATTTTAGGAAAGTTTCTATTTTTCTTACTAGTTTCTATTTTCAGGACCTCCGAGCTAGAAAGTGGAAATGAACTCACAAATGGAAAGAGGAGCTTGCGATCACCAAGGGGAGCAAAGATGAAGAACAATGAGCCACAGAAATGAGCAGAAATGAAGAAAAGAAGTTTTCCTGGTCCAACCAGGAAACCCTGCGGAAAGGAGGAAAGCCCACCAATGAAGTTTCCAACGTTACTATGAAAAAGAAATGGAAAAATAAAGTGTTGTGACGTTGGAAGATGACATGGCACAGAAGTGACGCATGGAGGCCCATAAACTCTCAAGACTTGTTGGATTTTCGGCTAATTGGATAAAAGCCCATAAGAGCCCATGGAACTAGGGTTTGTGACGCAAACCCTAGCACCAAAGATGTTGTTGCCGTCCAATACCAAGAGAGAAACAAGGAGGTGGCGTCCAAAAATCAGAAATTAAAAGGAGATTTTCTAGGGAGATTTTCTAGGGCTATTTTTATGGAAATAAATCAAGAGAAAAACCCTAGAGTCTTCTTGCCGTCCAATACCAAGAGAAAAGCAAGGAATTGCCGTGAATTAAAGATGACACCCTAGATATTTCGGCAAGAGATTTTCCCTAGAGATTTTTAAGGAAAGAAGATAAAGGTGGAGACCAAGAAAAGCTCAAATGAAGTCTAGATACATTCCTACATTCCCTAAAGAATTTTGGCCGAATTGGGAAGCTTAAAATCAGAATTTATCTCTTTATTTCGGCAAGATTATTTAGGGAATTAATTCTGGAATTTTGTGATTGGTTGCACCACCTCATAGGGCTTATGTGGCAAGCAAGCATTGGAGGAAATTATGTGGAGTTAACACATTGTTGCCGTGAGAATTAAGAGGAGGCCGTGCTCCTATATAAACTCTCTTCTTCTCAACGTCAGAGTTAAAAAAAAAAAAGTTCCATTTTTACGTTTTATACTTTGAGAAAAATTCAGAAAACTCTCTAGCTTAGCCGTGCTCCTCTCCATCCTCTAGGGCAACCACGAAGTGCAAGCAAGGTCAAGGAAGAAGAAGACAAGCCGTGCATACCATCCACCCTCCACCTTGAAGATTGCTTTCGAAATTCAAGAGACCACATCATCACTTCATTCATCTCATCTTCATCACGGTGTAATCCGATTCTCCTTGTACCTTTGCTTTGTAATTTTCGTTGGTTTGCTTTAGTTGACACATATGTATGAACAAGTATTGTTTTCTGGAATTTTATGATTAATTGTTAATTTTCAGATTCATATATTGCGATTTATGGTTGCTTTTGTGTGAGTGTTTGATTAAATTTGCATGATAGAAATCTTTTGTATTTTAATCTTATGTGGTTGCAAACACTTAGGGTTTTGATATAATTGGTGCTACGAAATTGAGAACATGAATCAACTTTTTGGTTTTGTGTTCTTAATTCGACAAGTAGTAAAGGTTTTGTACAAAAATCGAGTTTAATCAAAGAAGATTGCAATTAGGTGGACTTTTTCATACTAAGTTGCACATTTGAATTGATAGCCTTTCTAGATGCTTAATGCGTTAAACATGACATGATTGACTAGCTTTCTAGGGTTTGATTGCATGTTTGATAGAATTAATCTAGGTGCTTTCGCTTAGGTTAATTAGCATTGAAAGTAAAACATGGGAAATTGTTTGCTTTGAACGTTTCACATGATCAATTCCTCTTGCATGACTATGATGAACAATGATGAACTTGAATTAATTTTAATCATGAGTTTCGACTTTGATCCTTGTTCCCACATCCCATTTGTGTTTTTATGTTTTTGCATTTTAATTATTTTGTTAGCTTAGCTTTTATTTTCGAAATTAGAAAACCAAAAACAAAAATCCCCCTAATTTCGTAAATATGTATATATTTTGTTATATATTTGTAAATATTATACTTTGTTTTAATTTTAATTGTTTAATTGTTTGACAATGACAGGTGTACCCTCAATCCCCGGAATAGAACGATCCCTATTTGCTTATACTACTAACGATCTTTTTAGGGTTAAATTGGTCGCTTCCCAAAAGGCGACATCAATTTTTGGCGCCGTTGCCGGGGATTGAAAAATCATTTGTCATATTGTGAATATTTGTTTTGTTTATTTGTGTGTTCGAAAAAAAAAAAAAAAAAAAAAATTACTTGTTAATTATTTGTAATTGTCGAAATTTAGTTAATTAATTACTTAGGTTGTTATTTATATTATTGAACACAAATTTTAATTGTGAGTTGTAAATTAAAGAAGGAATAGGTGAAGTCGTGTTTATTAATATTGGCCTAAACCCCTTATTGGTACCTAGTCCAGGTCCCTTAAGGTTGAGGGCGGCCTTTATTAACATTCATTGAACTGTCTTCACATTTAGGACCTTTTTCATCCAAGTAAGTATAGCCTATGTGGGATGGTGTCTAGGAAGGGGACAACGCTCATGACAGGTTCTTGAATCCAGAAGTGCATGCAAATGGGCCTAAACCACTATGTGGGAGTAGCTCATGCCAAAATGGATTCTACCTCTCGTGTTCGTCCTCCCCTACCTGGCCATTTCAGTAAGGTTGCCCAAAGGATGTAGGAGGGACTTTGTGTCTAGGCGACTATACTTGGGCCGCACGTCCTCTTGATTTACCGCTTGGAATTGAATTTGAAGTCAATGATATATATAACAAATGAAAATATTGTGATTCACTAAGGTATATTGGATTAAACATAGTCTTGAGAAGGGTAGCTGTTTCAGTCCCATTGCACATCGAGACTCCCTGTTCCCGTACCTAAGTGTTGAAAATAATTGTAAAGAAAAGGAGATAATAAGAGCTATTTGTAAATAATTTCGTAAAAAGTGAAAAAAAAAAAAAAAAAAAAAAAAAGAAAAAAAAAAAAAATTTGTGACGTTTGTTTGTTGTTTGTTTGAAAGATTTTGTAAAATGTGTCTAACCTTGTTTTACAAAAGAAATGTAAAGAATTAATTATACATATTGTTAAATTCTTGATTGTTATAAGTGTGTAAAATCGTATGAGTAGATAAGGGCCCTTTTGTTAATATTGGCCTTAACCCTTCATTAGTGCCTTTCTAAGGTCTTATGAGGTTGAGGGCGGCTTTTATTAGCATTTGGAGAACTGTCTAACACATAAGTTCTTTTCAAGCTGAGTAAGGGGCATATAGGTGGTGTCTTAGGTTGAGACCCTGGGTGATGGGTTCAAATTGGATCTCAGAGATACTATAGACTGTGCGTAAACCACAATGTGGGAGTAGCCGATAGGGGCCTAAACCTCAATGAGGGAGTAGCCTCCGTAGTGTCACCAAAATGAGTCCTCCCTCTCACTTACCTCTTAATCTGGCCATCTAGCCTTCTGAAACAAAGGAAAGTGACTTATGTCTAGGCGACCATCCCTAGATTGTAGCTCACCAATAGTAGTGGTTTCTATTGGGCTCGACTTACAACTTATAATCAATTGAGATATTAACTTTATTTTGTAAAGATAATAAGATACTTGAACATAACCTTCACTTGTAAATTGTGTGTTTTGTACATTCTATACTTGTATAAATTTCTTAAGTGGTTTATTTGTGAAAAGATTGTGGATAGTTTGTAATTTATACTTCTCTTTATACTTGTATAAATCATAAATAGTAAAGTTGTGAATAGTAACTTGTGAATAGTGACTCGTGAATAGTAAAGTTGATGTATAAATCACTAATTTGTAATTAACTTATTCTATACTTTACTCATTTCTTGAAATTTTAATGATGTTCAGGATTCCTATGAATGACCGAGCCTTTTGGACCCTCCAAAATAAAGGAAATTGAAGCAAGGCTCGCTCGTTTGAAGGGTCCTTCACTCCTTGAGTTCACAAGTCCTTCTCCTTCAACATACAGAGAGTACACATTTAACGAGCAAGGGAAGAGGACCTACTTTTCTGAGGAGTCTACATCACCTACACCATCTCCATCTCCTCCTTCACGTTCACCTTCACCTGTGGTTTCGTCCAACTCTACACCACCATCTTCACCACCACCTGAAGAAGTCCAAGAAGAGAGAATGGCATCTATTAGGGAACTCTCCACAGCAACTGTTGAAGGAGGACCCCCTACAGGCATAGTATACCCTGCCCCTGCAGCTGGAAGACAAGCAGAGTTTGAACTTAAGAGTGGACTGTTGCACAAGCTCCCTATCTTCCATGGACTTAATATGGAGGACGCCAATAAGCACATTCGAGAATTTCAATCTGTTTGTGCAAACATGCAACCACAAGGGGCAGATGAGAATCTTCTGAAGATGAGAGCATTTCCATTCTCTCTAGCTGATAGAGCCAAGGATTGGCTATATGAACTTCCTGCAGGACGTATCACTTCATGGGAGACAATGAGGAAGGCCTTCTTGGAAAAATACTTCCCAGCTTCAAAGGTCATCACACTCAGGAAGAAGCTCAGTGGAATTGAGCAAGCCCATGATGAGTCCTATTCTGCTTACTATGAGAGGTTCAACTCCCTACTTGCACAATGCCCTCAACATCAGATGAAGGATGAGACCCTACTTACATGCTTCTACGAAGGACTCTTACCCTTGGAAAGGCAAATGCTTGATGCTGCAGCTGGAGGAGCTTTTGTTGACAAGTCACCTACGGTTGGGAAAGAACTTATAGCTAATCGTGCCCTAAACTCCCAACAGTATGAGGGTGTGAGACAAACTCGTAGGGTAAATGAGGTGAGCACTAGTCCTGCCATTGCGGATCAATTGAGCAAACTCACCCTTCTTGTGAACAAGGTGGCGACTACTCAAGGCCATGGAGGACCCTCTGCTTGTGGGGTATGCTCTATGCAAGGACATCCTACGGATCAATGTCCTCAACTAAGTGAGAATGGTGGTTGGGAGTCTGTGAATGCCATAGGAGGCTATCAAGGGAACCAAGGGGGTCCCCAACGTCCAAGGTATGATCCATATTCGAATACCTATAACCCTGGATGGAGGGACCACCCCAACTTCAAGTGGACCAACAATGAAAATGGTCAGAACCCTCTTGGTGGCAGTTTCCAACGTCCTCAAGGACCTCCTTATCAAAGACCTTACATGCCTCCTCAACAAAACGTAGGGAATCCCTACTCTCACTATGATAAGACGATAGAGGCATTGACAAATTCCACTCAAGCATTGACTAGTGCCACACAGACTTTGCTTCAAGGACAAGAGAACCATACTAAGGACATTGCAGAGCTCAAGAAGCAGATGGGACAAGTGGTGGATTTCATGACCAAGTTTCATGAAACTGGTAGGCTTCCGAGCAACACAATTCAAAATCCAAAGGGAGGCTTTGAAGGCCCCACCAACTAAGGACAAGAGGAAACCACGTCTAGGCTGAGAAGACGTTAAAACCAAGCGCTACTTGGGAGGCAACCCATGCAAATCAGATTTGATCTCTTTATCCTTATCTTTTATTTTCGTTTTTGCTTATTTGTTTTAGTAGTTATTGTCGTAAATTTCATCCCTATATGCTTAAGTGTTTCATTGCATGTTTATACTTGATTACATTGAGGACAATGCAATATTTAAGTGTGGGGGAAGGGATTTATATTTGAGTCTTTTACTTTGAGTCATATATATTGAAAAATACAAAAAAATTGAAAAATGTCAAAAATTTAAAAATTTTCGTTGCTTTTGTTTTGTTTTGAGTCTTAGGATGCCCTTTCAACTGTCTAGGATGATTCTATATCTCTGAAATCATGACTAAAAGAGGATCACAAGATTGAGATGATTTTTTTTTAAATGGTATTCTTTGGTTAATTGAGATATATGAAAAATGTATGCATGTGTAGTGGATATGGATTTCGTGACCTTGGTACAGAATATGAGCATGTTAAGATAAGTTTTGATTCATAAAGCCATGTGAGATATTTGAGCCATGTCCCTTTTTCTTGGAGTGAAAATGAAAAATATATATTCTTAATTTCTTGGCGATGTTTTGATGATCTCATTATTCTTTCATCTTGATTGACTGCTTGCCATAGATTAAGTTTGATGGACTAGAGAATGCTAGAATTCGCTCTTGTGCTTGTTGAGACGTTTGTCAATACATGGCCCTGATTCTGGAAAGGATAGAGGCACCCTAGGAATTACCACCATTGCCATATAAACTTGTGTCCCCAATTGTGCCCGTCATGGGACTCCCCTAGATAAGCCCCTTTGAACCTACATTTAGCCTTTTTATTCAAAACCCTTAAAATCCTTAACCCTGAACCTTAGTATAGCTACACTCCTTACCCTTGTTCTAAAAACTTAGTGGAGCTATCTTTTGAGACATACTACATGGGTTTGGTGCTAAGGATGAAGATTGAGAAGAGGTAAAAGTTCAAGTGTGGGGGTAGACTTATCCATAGAGAAAAAATTTGTGAAAGCCGTGAAAAATGAAATGAAATGAAAAAAAAAAAATTGTACGGCTCAAAAAGAAAAGAGGAAATATTTATGGATTTTAGTCCCCCATACTTAGTGATTTTGGAGTTTACTTTGAACTGAAGGCCCACCACAGAAAAATTTGGCCTTTGTCCATTTCACTAGAGTCAAGGGAAGTTTACAATGAAGTTTGGGCCCAACATGAAGATATTAGGCCCCTTTTATGTTACCTCTAGGGAAAGTGACGTTTTTGCAATGCCTTGGTGGATTTCTTGAGGTTTCTACATCTACATGAGCTCTGCTAGGTTTTTAGGACACTTTGATAAATCCTTAACCTTCATTTCTTAAAACCTTGAGCCTTGGCCCCATTACAACCTTTAAGAAGACCTTCTTGATCCTTAAGATGGGACAGCCCTTGATGTGGAGATGAGTTACAAGAGTTGAACCTATGGCTTGGGTCCATCTGTGCAAGTAGTTGATATCCTTCATGAGATCTTTAAAGAAAATTATACATGTGCTTTCATTTCTTACATATGTGATACTTTGTTATCTTTCACATATACTTGAGTGTATAAGCTTTTAAGCATTGCCATGATCTGAGAGAAGAAAGAGTGGATATACCTTGTGAGGATTTGAATCAGACTTGTTTGAAACGTGCTTAACAGAACCATCACCATTGTTACAACCAAGTCCTACTTGTGTATGTGTAAATTATGTGTTTCAATTAACTCTCGAATGCCTAACATTGAATTTTGGTTGAGTGATAATTTTGGTGTTGTGAAAGTAAGAGATTGCTGAGACAAATAGTTGAAGGGCAATAGAGTCATTGTTTTTGTGGAGTCTTTAATTTCGTTGAGTCTTAGTGTGATTTTGCTAAGGGACTAGCAAAAGCTAAGTGTGGGGGAATTTAATAGGAGCATTTTAATGCGACGTTTTACTTGTTTTTCCCTACATTTGTTGCGTTATTTCCTTAATAAAACCCTGTTTAGGAAAGTTTCCATTCTTTGAATGGGAAAGTTCCTATTTGTAGAAAGTTTCTATATTTGTAGTTTCTATTTATTTTTTTTAGTAAGTTTCCATTTTCGGTAGTTTCTATTTTTCTTTCTTAGAAAGTTTCCCATTTTCAGTTTAGGAAAGTTGTCATTTTTCATTTTAGGAAAGTTTCTATTTTTCTTACTAGTTTCTATTTTCAGGACCTCCGAGCTAGAAAGTGGAAATGAACTCACAAATGGAAAGAGGAGCTTGCGATCACCAAGGGGAGCAAAGATGAAGAACAATGAGCCACAGAAATGAGCAGAAATGAAGAAAAGAAGTTTTCCTGGTCCAACCAGGAAACCCTGCGGAAAGGAGGAAAGCCCACCAATGAAGTTTCCAACGTTACTATGAAAAAGAAATGGAAAAATAAAGTGTTGTGACGTTGGAAGATGACATGGCACAGAAGTGACGCATGGAGGCCCATAAACTCTCAAGACTTGTTGGATTTTCGGCTAATTGGATAAAAGCCCATAAGAGCCCATGGAACTAGGGTTTGTGACGCAAACCCTAGCACCAAAGATGTTGTTGCCGTCCAATACCAAGAGAGAAACAAGGAGGTGGCGTCCAAAAATCAGAAATTAAAAGGAGATTTTCTAGGGAGATTTTCTAGGGCTATTTTTATGGAAATAAATCAAGAGAAAAACCCTAGAGTCTTCTTGCCGTCCAATACCAAGAGAAAAGCAAGGAATTGCCGTGAATTAAAGATGACACCCTAGATATTTCGGCAAGAGATTTTCCCTAGAGATTTTTAAGGAAAGAAGATAAAGGTGGAGACCAAGAAAAGCTCAAATGAAGTCTAGATACATTCCTACATTCCCTAAAGAATTTTGGCCGAATTGGGAAGCTTAAAATCAGAATTTATCTCTTTATTTCGGCAAGATTATTTAGGGAATTAATTCTGGAATTTTGTGATTGGTTGCACCACCTCATAGGGCTTATGTGGCAAGCAAGCATTGGAGGAAATTATGTGGAGTTAACACATTGTTGCCGTGAGAATTAAGAGGAGGCCGTGCTCCTATATAAACTCTCTTCTTCTCAACGTCAGGGAGTTCCAAGTTCCATTTTTACGTTTTATACTTTGAGAAAAATTCAGAAAACTCTCTAGCTTAGCCGTGCTCCTCTCCATCCTCTAGGGCAACCACGAAGTGCAAGCAAGGTCAAGGAAGAAGAAGACAAGCCGTGCATACCATCCACCCTCCACCTTGAAGATTGCTTTCGAAATTCAAGAGACCACATCATCACTTCATTCATCTCATCTTCATCACGGTGTAATCCGATTCTCCTTGTACCTTTGCTTTGTAATTTTCGTTGGTTTGCTTTAGTTGACACATATGTATGAACAAGTATTGTTTTCTGGAATTTTATGATTAATTGTTAATTTTCAGATTCATATATTGCGATTTATGGTTGCTTTTGTGTGAGTGTTTGATTAAATTTGCATGATAGAAATCTTTTGTATTTTAATCTTATGTGGTTGCAAACACTTAGGGTTTTGATATAATTGGTGCTACGAAATTGAGAACATGAATCAACTTTTTGGTTTTGTGTTCTTAATTCGACAAGTAGTAAAGGTTTTGTACAAAAATCGAGTTTAATCAAAGAAGATTGCAATTAGGTGGACTTTTTCATACTAAGTTGCACATTTGAATTGATAGCCTTTCTAGATGCTTAATGCGTTAAACATGACATGATTGACTAGCTTTCTAGGGTTTGATTGCATGTTTGATAGAATTAATCTAGGTGCTTTCGCTTAGGTTAATTAGCATTGAAAGTAAAACATGGGAAATTGTTTGCTTTGAACGTTTCACATGATCAATTCCTCTTGCATGACTATGATGAACAATGATGAACTTGAATTAATTTTAATCATGAGTTTCGACTTTGATCCTTGTTCCCACATCCCATTTGTGTTTTTATGTTTTTGCATTTTAATTATTTTGTTAGCTTAGCTTTTATTTTCGAAATTAGAAAACCAAAAACAAAAATCCCCCTAATTTCGTAAATATGTATATATTTTGTTATATATTTGTAAATATTATACTTTGTTTTAATTTTAATTGTTTAATTGTTTGACAATGACAGGTGTACCCTCAATCCCCGGAATAGAACGATCCCTATTTGCTTATACTACTAACGATCTTTTTAGGGTTAAATTGGTCGCTTCCCAAAAGGCAACATCATTTACTGGTTGAAAATATAGTTTTTGGTGCAATTATTGTTTTTCTTGTTAGTTCTCAAATCCTTGAACTGATTAGTGATTACACAGACTTGTTGGGTACTCTGAGTAGCATAAAATTGATATATTATTTACCTAATTTGATTGAGAAATGAGAAAGTCATCATAGAGATAAGTTTTTTTTTTTCCCTAGTTCTCTACAATGACGACCCAGTTGGTTTTCAGGGCTTACCTAATTTATTGAGCTCCTCAACTGGTATAAAATTTATACAGTATTATAGGGGGTTTCATCCTCTTTCTGTAGAATCAAGAATCACCTAAAACGGCTAAGAATTGAGTCTTGTAATGGACTTTGAAGTGGAAGAGCTGTATCATATTTTCTTATGCGAAATTATGATTAACTTGAGTTCTAATGAGAGGTTGAAGATGATATTAAGGTGGCAACGGCTGCCGCATAGCATTGGTGTCTTTGAGCTGTCTTGTTTTGGTTTGTTCTACTACTAGTAACTCCATTTTTTTTTTTTTGACATCTTGAACTCATGCAAGTCTTGTGATTTTCCTACCTCCTGACATATGTTCAAATTTCACTCTTTAAGCTAACTGGAGAATTGTTCATGGAAATTGTTCTACATTCATCACCTAATATTGTTTTGTGTTGACTGGAGAAACTAAAGCGAAAAGTTGAAAATTGTTACAATTGTGCTGTGCAGTTGATGATGCGTGTGTGCTTGAGTGCGTGTCATGGACCCATCACCATTTCTCACTTGCTCAAAACTTCAAAAGGGTAAGCTTCTCTGACTCATGAGAACTATGTTCAGTTCATTAATATGTTTCATATTCTTAGTGTTGCTGTGATCAATTTGGATCAAAGAGAACTTTATACCAATATTAAAAAGAAAAGTACAGTAACATGATCTCTTGTGCTGTGGAAAGCTTACTAAATCTAACTAAATGCGATACTGATTCTTAAACTTGTTATAGACACTGTCCGCTATGGCTAATTCTAGCATTGACGAAGTTGCCTCAACTGGACCTGGCATTGAGTGAAGTTCATGCCTGACCAATTTCTACAACTTTAGTTTTTGTTCATCTCATTTGTGTTTTGCCTAAATTCAGTATTTAATTTCCTGCTGCAACATACCACCTTGACCTCTAGGTCTTGCATAATTATCTGGGAATTGGGAATGATAGTGCTTCTATGTTCCATATGCAATGAAAAATCACTTTAAAGTTTGATATATCTTATTTAACTTCATTTTGCGTAATGAGGTCCTAAAGCTGTCTAATGGTTCTTCACAGGTTTACCATGTCACCAACTTTGACATTGAAAAACTTTGAAAATTTGGATCTAGCTTGGAAAGATTGATGAGGTTGGACCCATTTACTTCTTATATCAGCTGACCAAATAAAAATCTCTGTAGTTACTTTTCATTGTAGCTTATCTATTCAGCATTGTGTTAATGAAATTGCAGACCAATAATTCTGGATTAGCATCATATGTTGCTGGACTATTTGACCGCTCTTTTAGTGGGAAGGTAAGATGATTGCTTCAATATTTGATAATTTGAAGTAGCAATCTGAAGTAACAATTTGAAGCTGGAGCTGCAGGAATAATTGTATCCAATCATGGAGCGAGCCAACTAGATTATGTCCGTGCAACTATTATGGCTTTGGAAGAGGTACATATATGCTTCATTTATCTTTCTGATTTCTATTGATTTATTTATTGCTTACGAATGTCCTGTAGTTTTCTTTTATTGACATATGAAAGGGCAGGAGTTCCTTTATCAATTGTTTGCATTCCTGAATTTTCAGTCACTATAAGTGCTTAGTATTTCCGTTAGTTTGATTTTCTGCTAAACCTATGTTAGGACACTTGTTTGAGTACCATATATAGCTTGTAGTAATACATTATACTTATGGAAATGGCTTTACTATACAGGTCGTCAAAGCTGCAGAGGGCCAAATTCCTGTTTTTCTGGATGGTGGAGTGAGGCGAGGCACATATGTTTTTAAAGCTTTGGATCTTGGAGCATCGAGTGTAATTTGTAAGTAAAGCACTTATAGAAAAATAAGACATTGCAACTAATGGTTGACCTGTTTTGGTTATTTTTTACCTTCTGATTCTACATAAAAGCAATACAATAACCTAAAATTTCCACAGAATGAGCTAAACTAGAAGTTTTAGTCTATATGTCCCTTGCTTTAAAGAACATGAACTACACCGCAGGAGTCTCTTTTATAGTTATGCTGCTATTGCTATTCTGACACATAATCAAGAATTAGTTGAACAAAGATCCCCCTATCCTTTGCTTATGAGAGCTAAGTATCGTTTCAGTTATTTATGTTTCCGTTTCAGATTGATAGACCAGTAGTGTTCTCATTAACTAGTAACTTTAACTTCCCATCATATGTAGTGAAAAAGTCTCTCTGCAGACTCTGAAGGAACCGATAATGCAACTGAAGTTTGACATTGAAGTAGGCTAAGGACGCCAAGCCACTGAAGGAGGAAAAACAAATGTTGCTAATTACATTGCAAATTATTTTGCTATTCAGCTTCAATAGTTAGGTTTCATGGAACAATTGATGACTATTGTAGATGTATTTTGGTGGTTGTAATGACAGAATATATGTATTTTAATGATTGAAATGAGTTATATTGAAATGAATTTTGCAGTTTCTAGAATGAATGAGAACATCAATGAATGGCAGATGATTGTAATTGAAACTTATTTACAGCAACAACAAACTGTAGTTGAGAACTAATACAATCAACAAATAATTCTCATGTTCTGTCATTAAAATGGGAATTTAACCACAAATAAATGTCTTCTGTTATGAGTTAAAACAACAGATGATTGTAATTGAAATTTGTTTACAACAACAATAAACTATAGTTGAAAACCAATACAGACAACAAAAAATTCTCAGTACTGTCATCGAAATGGGAATTAAACAACAAAAGTTAAAGAACTCTGTTGTTGCTCTTCATGTTTGCCAACACATTTCTGTCGTCTGAAATCTTCATAACACACACATGTACATGTGAGAAATCAATCAGACAACAGAAGACCGAAAACATGTCTGTCGTCTGAGTACAATCAGACGACAGAGTTTCTACGTCGTCTGATTGCACAAGAGACGGCAGCGCCTCAGACGACATAAAATTATGCAATCAGACGACAGATAATATCTGTCGTCTGATTAACTTTTTGGCATAGTGATTTCTGATGTTACTGTTGTTCAGTCACTGTTATCAATGTCTATAATGAAGGTTAATCTGACGACTGCGTGTTTTTAGATTGACAGAGAAATAACTAGGGCTATTGAAGTTATTGTTTGGACAAGTTTTGGGATGTTTGGATTTCTTGAATGAATTGCTATGTTGCATTTAGCTTAGAATAGTCTGTGAAGTGAATATAATCACCACAGGTGGTCGAGTTGGTAAGAGCCTCCAAATATGGAACCCCCATACCTAGGTTCGAATCCCAGCGACGCTTATTGGAGTTAAATCCCAATATATTCTTAGTGGCCAGAGGGGAGGAAGCGTTCTGACAAGATCACCCGAGCACGGATTAGTCTCTGGGCCTAGGAAGCTTTTAAGGACACCGTGTAATTGAACAATAAAAAAAAAATGTCTGTGGAAATATGCAAATGCTTTCAAAGGCTTTCCTGCAATTTTCGATTTTGCCCACCAGATTGTTATAAGCCTGTCTCCTTGATTTTTAGGCCACCAATGTGGAAGATATATTTATCTTCTCCTTTAGGCATTACTTGATTGTTTGTTTCAGCTATGCTGCATGTCTAGTTTAAGATGCAGGGAGGCTGATTGGTTATTTATAATTTATTGTTTCCAATTCCAAGTCACAATGTTATGGAAACGTATATATAGTGTGTTAGTTGTTTTATACTTTTATATGAAAAACAAATGGGGTAGGTATTGCAAGCAGATCTGGTTCAAGAAGAGCTTGTGTTGAACTGTTGATAGAAGACTGGTACAAATGCAGTGCTTTTGTAATATGTGCTTCTGCTTTAGTTAGTTTGTTACTGCATTTTCTCATTTTCTGTTTCATCTCTTTTTGAAAATGCTTTTTACTTCTTAAGTAGGATTGTTGATTGGCTTCAATATCTCCTGAAATTAGTCATAGTCATACCTTTTACAAATTGTACCGATGCTCATTCTGGTGCAACTCTAGTTGTATTGCAATAAACATGCTACATATGGACTAGCTTTGTCTTGATTGTATTACATTTTTTTCTCTTGATTTTGCTACTCTTTTGGTCGAATGCCCAATGTGCTGCAGCACTACAAACCAAATCTGTTACACACCAGGCTCCAACTATCACAAGTCTTCCTAGTAAGGCAGATACTTATTGGTTTTTTTTTTTATTAAAAAAAAAATGAACAAATACTTGTTAATTGCATATCTGGAGGCATTCAAAAAACTGGTTTTCTAAACGTTGGAGAACATAATGTATTTGTTGTCTTCTTTATTCTGGTTTATAGTCCTTTCCGGTAAATTTCCTTCAGTGCAAGAAGCATGCACACTCTATGAATGTATAGTTTTTGTCAGGGCCGGTCCTGACTTTTTAGAGGCCTGAGGTAAATATTCATGTGAATTTTTTTTTCTAAAATAAATTTAATCTAAAAACACTAGAAGCAATTGAAAAAAAAAAAAACCAAAACAAAAAATCTATATTGTACTCTTAAATAGTTAAATTAGAAATGCCATTAGTGGCAATGAAAAAAAAAGTGTTTTTTTTTATGACTAAAAAGAAAACGATTACAAGGTAAAAACAAAACCACGAGAGACACCCCTCCCAGCTGATCCATCCCAGCTGATCCAAACGGAATGCTGGGCACACAGAAAGGGGTAAGCAGTGGAACCAAACCTTCGGATTATCACAACTATATGCTAAAGAAACTAAATGATCAGCTACAAAATTTGCTTCACAATAGATATATATGTCTGAAAATGATATGATAAACTTTAGCCACCAAATCTCTGATATCTTGAATCAAAGTCTTGATATACCAGGGAACAGTCATAGATGAACGAACACAATCAATGATAAGCTTGGAATCTCATTCGACAACTATATTGTTGAAACCTTGAAGATAAGCAGTATGCAAAGCTTCACGTAAAGCTGTGGCTTCTGCTACTAAAATATTAGTAGATCCCAACATCCTGCAAGTTGCCACTAAGGCATTACCGGCCATCTGAATTACGAATAACAAAACCAATAGCTGCCTTACCGTTCTTAACAGAGCCATCAAAATTAATTTTGACATATTGGTTCTCCGGGGGGACCCATCTAATAGTTCTTAGGATCATTTGAGAGACCGGACTTTTAATGTTATTACTATTAAGTTATTAACCTTCTGATAAGTGGACCCTATAGAGAAAGCCACAAACCAGGTAGCAACTGGAGTTATGTATTTATGCTGGAATAGAAATTTGTTTCTAGAATTCCAAATAGACCAAAGTGTAAGCAGAGCATTACATAAAAGAGCTTTACCATCTTTCTGATGGCTTAAATTATTTAGCCAGTCTAAAATAGTTCCTTGCCAACTAGAAGGGTTTGCCAAATAAGAAAAGGACCATACCTGAGATGCAAATTGACAATTTTTGAAGAGGTGATCTATTGTTTCTGTGTCATTATTACAAAGAGGACATATATTTGAAATATTCTGATGATACCGAGTAAGATGATCCCTAGTATTTAACCGACCTCGTATACAAAGCCAACTAAAAATTTTAATTTTGGGGGTATGTTCAAATTCCATATCTTAGTCAACAACTTATGCCTAGAATGGGAATGAGTCTGGGAAAATTGAATAGAAGAAGCATTCTTAATAGAAAACAGACCAGAAGGTGCAGGTCCCCAAAACAGACTAGAAGAAACCAAGGAAAAAAAAAAAAGGAATATAAAATGGAACTTACTGGTATCGAACCTGGGTGCAGTTAGAAGTCCACACTACAGACTTACCACTATGCTAAAGCAACACGACATATGATAATGCCAAAAAATATATATAAACATTCGTTGGACTACAAATATATACAAAGAAAAAATTGTCAGAGGCCCACCGGAGACCGGTGGGCAGCCCTCAAGACCGGCCATGGTTTTTATATCCTCATATATTGTTTGTGCATTAGTCCTAGAAGTGTCCATACTTTGTGAAACCATAGTGATTATTTCTAGCCAAGTAAGCTGACTTGCCCATTTGCCACTTGCAGGAGAAAGAGCATTTTGCAGTTCAATGATGGACCAAGAGATGATATATTGGGCACGTTTACTTACTTGGAATGGAAGGGAATGATTACGGGGTAAAAATATTCTTATGTTTACTAACACATAAAGAAATCAGAATGATTCCGAGTAAAAGCATTCATGCGTTTACTAACACATGAAGAATCAGAATGGGTGTAGGTCCTACTTCTTATAAGAAATCGATTCCTAATTAAATACTCAGGAATTTGATTACGAAGGAAGGAGATGGGTTTAGGAATCAAATCCTCCGGAATCAATACCGATTCATTTCTTCTCCCATTCCAGTTGTCTCCGATTCATAATTATTTTCCTAATTGTTCTTTCAGATGAATGAAAAGTCTCATGTAGAGTTTTTTAGAATAATTTGTATTTTAATTTTTTTTTAAATGGAATATATGTAGTCACCAAAGATTGTATTAGTGGATATGATGTCTCTGTGGGACCCATAATTGCAGATACTAAAAAGTGGTTTTTTTTTAAGAGGAAAATAAAATTACAACACAAAGCCTCAATTACACCAAAATTTAATTGGTCTAAAGAAAAAGACTAAAAGTTGAGCAAGCCGAAAGAGGAAGTTTGTCTTGCCATATAATCGCATCCGAAGATTCCCTTGGACATCAGATAATTGCATCCGCCACAAAATTTGCTTCACTAGGAATATGAGAGAATGAAATTTCCTCAGACATACTAGAGATGCCTTGGATACCACGAACAAGAGAACGAATTTTCCAAGGAGGGTCACTATTCTTATTAACACAGTCGATCACCAAAAAGTTGATGGTGAGTTCCTTGGGTCTTTGTCACAGGATGCAGATCCTCTCCTTGGCTACTTATGGTCCTTGAGTATCCTACGCTTTTTATTTCAGCCGTTGATGACAGATCCAACAGTTAAAAAATAACCACGTCAGCAAAATCTTACATTAAATACAAACTTTTAATATTCTCCTGTTAGTCGGCCTTAACGCCGTCAAATTTTTTGTTCTTTTTTGTGTTTGGATTTTTGCCTCTCGACCTGCACTTGAAACGAAACGTTCTTAAATGGAAGTGTTCACCTTGTCCTGCACTTTCCATGAGCTTAAATATCATTCAACCCCAATTCATAAACTAAGAATTGTCAAATTTAATATGAGATATCCAAAATTTCTAGAAGAAGTTAAGATATCTAAATTCTCACGATTCATGAAATAACTAAATCCCTACAAATAAAATCAAGCTCGTCGAGAAGAAAATAAGGAGAAATTGTAAAAGTACTAGGAAACCATGATGGGAAAAAATGGAACAAGCGATAAATTTAGGGCAGAGGAAGGAAAACCCAGTTGTTAAATTGGATAGAAATTGCTCAAAGAAGTTGAAGATGAACCCAGATCAAATTGAAAGAGAGAGAAAACCCAGTTATTTGATTGGATAGAAATTGCTATAAGAAGATGAATACATATCAAATTGAGAGAGAGAGAGAGGGAGTTGCGAACGGGCATGAGGATATAGACAAAAAATGAAAAAAATACAGAAACTAAGTCCAGACTCAAGAGGGATGAAGTTTGTTTTGAAACTTTGATCAACTAGAAAATAGAAGGGAGACACGGCCATGTCCGCCATCAAAGAAAAGAAGCTCATCTCCAATCCGAAATAGTCCCCACCATCGATTAGGGGTGTAAATGAACCGAGCCAAAGCGAATACCAGGGTGATCATATTTGGCTCATTTGTTTTTTATCGAGCTCGAGCCGGGCTAAAGCTTGATTTTTTTTTTCATGCTCAAGCTCGGCTCGGCTTGAATATTTTTTTTAAGCCCGAACTAGGCTCAGCTCGGCTCGATTTATTGGACAAGATCGAGCTTAAATAGACTCGGTTGGGTTCATTTGACTTTAAATTTAAAAATTAAAAAAGAAAGAAAGAAAATTTAAAATAATAATCCAAAATTTGATGTCTATAAAAATATTAATTATAAATATCAAGAATTGAGATCATTTTATAAGTGTTGGGTCATTTACACTGTCAGTGCATAGAATAATTTCTAGTCTACCCATCACACAAATCCCTTTTAACTTTATTGTAATATATTTTACTTAAAATATCAAATTCTCTTCTAATTGAAAAGGAATGTAATAAAAAGAATTAAAGATTTAAGATCAGAAAAATTATATTTTTATTTATACTATAAATTTTCATGAGTCGAGTTTTAACAAACGTCGAGCTTTAACAAACTCTACTCATGAGCTAGACGGGCCAAATATATTATTGTTCAAGCTTGGCTTGTTTTTTTGTCGAGCCTAATATTGAGCTCATACTCGACTCATTTATCTTAAAAATACGAGCCGAAAGAGCTAAAATCGAGCCGAATACGAGTCAAACACGAGCTGTATCGAACCTATTTACAGCCTTACCATCTCTCTCTCTCTCTCTCTCTCTCTCTCTCTCTCTCTCTCTCTCTCTTCCTTCAACAACCGCCCCCTTCACTCCCACGCTTCCAAAACCCGACCCAAAACCCAACCCCAGAAAGCCCATTGAGTTTGGATCAGGTACAAAAAGTAGAGAAGGTAGAAGGTGGAAAAAAGCAATGGCGTTAGTATTGAAAACTGCACTATTTGGGTATTCAAGAGCACTTGCTGAGGTGGATTGATGCTGGCCTTCAGACTTTTAATGGACGGCTGAGATTAAAAGCCAAGGAAGCTAAGGAGAGAATTTAGCCAAGGGTCACGCCCACAAAGGAAACTATTGCCAATGACTTTTCTTTTTTTGTGTTTGTTTTTTTTAGAAGAGTCGTTGGTCCCCAGTGTAGGGGTCGTCAACGGGCCGGGCCCAGCCCATTCATAGCGGGCTTGGGCCGGGCCGGGCTTTATTAAAAATCAAAGGATCCAAGCCCGTCCATATAAAGCGGGCCTTGCAGGCTTTTTCGGGCAGGGCAGGGCTTGGCCTTGCTGGCTTTTTTGGGCCGGGCCTTGCGGGCTTTATTTATAAATAAATATTTAAAGACACAAGTTTTTTTTTTTTTAATCAAGCTTTGGAAATTCAATGGATAATGATCAAATACAACCAAAGATAATAGATCTATATATATTGTACAAAAAAAAATCTATATTTATATATAGATACTAATTTATTGATAAATATATTTTTAAAGACACTAATTTTTTATAAACCTATATTTATATATCATACACTCCAAAGAGCAACCCCTATCAATTCAAAGAAAATGGAAAAACCGACCGTTGGATGAGTTTATTACAATAAATTATGAGTGTGGTAAAAAATTTAGCCAATTTCACCATATTTTCGAATCCGATCGGATTGGTCAACCGTAGTCACTTATATGTTTTATTGGTTGACCGATGGCGTGACAACCGCGAAACGTGCTTATTTTTTCACATCACGTTTGTATATAGTCCATCGATGGATGTGCGTGGACATAAGATAAAAAAAATTAATTTTAATTACAAACACATTGGACTATACCAATTTTATTCCTAAAGTTATATGACTTATACATTGCATTTAAATTGTTTAGGTTCATTCTAAAGCAACCATGAAGTGGAAAATGAATTCGGAGAAACCAACCGCTTGATGGAGAGATTGTAATTTTTTTATGGTGGTTGTAGAAAATCCAGCCAATTTGGTTCTCGTTTCGAATTCGAGCAACTAGGTCAAACGTAGTTACTCTTATAAACCTATATTTATATAGGACAAAATACTGTTTACTCCCTATACTTATAGGGTCTCGACGTTTCAGTCCCTGACGTTTCAATTTCACCTAAAAAGTCCCTGAACTTTCCAATTTCACCTAAAAAGTCCCTGCCGTCAATTTTCCGTTAAAAAGTCTGTTATCTTGATGACGTGGCACTATTTCAACAGTAAAATGACTATTTTACCCTTACTGACCAAAAAAAAAATTTACTCTCTTTTCTCTATTTTTTTAATTTGTTCTTTTTTAACTCTTTTTTCTCTATTTTTTTAATTTGTTATTTTTTTTTTCCTACTCTTTTTTGTCTATTTTTTTAATTTGTTCTTTTTTATTCCTACTTTTTTTTTAAAACTCTTTTTTCTCCTTTTTTTAACTCTCTTTTCTCTTTTTTTTTTATATTTGTTCTCTCTTTTTATATATATATATATATATATATATTTCTTTCTCTTTTTCTATTTACCTCTTCCTCCTCTCTGCTCTTCGGCCTTATTTTCCTCCTCCCTGATCGCAGCTCCAGTTTTTGGCCACGCTTGGAAGCCGGAATGGTCAGGTTCTCTTCCCTTCAGATTCCGTCCCTTTCGTGGTGTCAGAGCTATATCGGAAGCTTTCTCTCGACGTCAATAACGTTTCTTTGGTGTTAGTTTTGCTGAGATGATGAGCCAAGAGATTCGAAGAGGATAAGATATTTGAGTTTTCCTGCGAGTTTCCATGTTTTTGGTCTATTTGGCTGTTTCTGATCGAACTTTAGAGGAGAAATGTTTTGAACTGTTTGGCACCGAAGAAAGGGAGGTGGAACGTGAATTGATTTGATTGGGTGTGCTCCAATTTGGTTTGGAACCGCTGTATGGAGAGGGGTGATTAGGAGAGGTGGTGATGCTTGCTGGCATGACGGGGATGATGGATGGATGGTGGAATGGCCAGCACTTGCTTGGAGCGGCGGGCACGCCAACGGTGATTAGGAGAGGTGGTGATGCTCGTCGAAAACTGGAGCTGCGATCAGGGAGGAGGAAAAGAAGGCTGAAGAGCAGAGAGGAGGAAGAGGAAGAAGAGGTAAACATAAAAGAGAAAGAAATAAAAAAAAAACAAAAGAGAGAGAACAAATAAAAAAAAGAGGAAAAAAGTTTTTAAAAAAAAAAAGAGAAAAAAGAGTAGGAAAAAAAAAAGAGAAAAGAGGGTTAAAAAAAAAACAAAAGAGAGAACAAATAAATAAAAAAAAAGAGAAAAGAGAGAAAAAAGAGTAAAAAAAAAAGAGAACAAATTAAAAAAAGAGAAAAAAAAGTTTTTTTAAAAAAAGTAGGAATAAAAAAGAACAAATTAAAAAAAAAAAGAGAAAAAAGAGTTAAAAAAAAGTAGGAATAAAAAAGAACAAATAAAAAAAAAAGAGTTATAAAAAAAATATAAAAAAAGAGTAAATTTTTTTTTGGGGGTCAATAAGGGTAAAATAGTCATTTTACTGTTGAAATAGTGCCACGTCAGCAAGATAACAGATTTTTTAACGGGAAATTGGCGGCAGGGACTTTTTAGATGAAATTGGAAAGTTTAGGGACTTTTTAGGTGAAATTGAAACGTCAGGGACTGAAACGTCGAGACCCTATAAATATAGGGAGTAAACAGTATTTTGTCCATTTATATATCATACACTCCAAAGAGCAACCCCTATCAATTCAAATAAAATGGAAAAACCGACCGTTGGATGAGTTTATTACAATAAATTATGAGTGTGGTAAAAAATTTAACCAATTTCACCATATTTTCGAATCCGATCGGATTGGTCAACCGATATGTAGAATATATATATATATATATATATATATATATATGCACATTAGCACATATTTTATATAGAAGCATAAGAACTTCCACACACACACACACACACACATATCTATATATATATATATATATATATATATATATATATATATTTATTATGCGGTAATGCATATATATCTTCTATATATATACATTTGGAAGCTTCACATATTGGAAAAAAGAATAGCAAAGCTCAAGGAGAAGAAGATAGTAACAGAAGGCCCAACTAGCCATTTTTCTCACTGATTCTACAACCTTCCATATATATGTTTATAAACACACACACCGACACAACAACACACACACACACACACACACACACACACACACACACACACACACATATATATATATATATATATATATCTATATCTATATACATATATATATATAACACAAATATATATCTATATGTGTCTATATATATATATATTTATAAACACACACACATATCTACATATATATATAAACACACACACACATATATATATATATATAATATTTTACGGGCTTTTACAGGCCGGGCCTAGCGGGCCTTTGGCTGGCCGGGTTTTTGCGGGCCGGCCCACTACCCACCGAGGCGGGCTTTTTAACGGGCCGGTCCGGGCTTTTAGCCCTCAGGGCCGGAGGGCCTCCATCGGCCCACTTGATCCGCGGGCTTTTTGATGAGGCTTACCCCAGTGACTACTTGCAATTAAATAACCAACTGGAAAGCAATAGTCATCAAACATGATTCTAGTTCCTAATCCTCCAAAGGAAACGATTGTCAATAATGGTTATTGGGTCTCCGTCACGCCAGCGAAGGAATCTATTATCAATCATGGGTGACTGGAAGTCGCTGTTGGTGTTACACACCAATTATCGGGTTCCCAACGGAGAAAGACACCATTTCTTGCAATTAATTAATCAAGGTTTTAAATTTCTCTGAAATTTTCGTTGAAATTTCTGTAATTTTAAAGTACCGAAACGAAATTCATATGCTATATCATTTCTGTCAGGAGTTTTCCGAAATTTCCAATACATTTTCACGAAATTCTTAATTTCTGAAATATCTATACACACAAAATATATTTAAAAATTTAAACTGAAATTTCTCTGAAATATCCATGAAATTTGTATGTCACCAACAATGAATTTTTTACTTCATACTTTCATTGAGAAAATATGAAATTTGATTTTTTTTTTTTTTTGTTTTTGCAACCAAGTTGAATACAACAAAAAACCTTTTAGATTTATCTTCTACAAAGTTGAATGCTCTAACCATAACATAATTCATTTTTTCTTCTTTTAAAAGAGGATCAAATGATTTCACTCCTACCCTCATGGTGACTCGAACCCATGACCTCAATATTAGGTAGTGACTCAAATGTCGTATGCTTCATACAATGAAACATCATATTGGGTAATTCCACAATATCCAATATATAAATTGCATGTGGGAAGAGATCAACACACATATAATACCCATATGATGAAGTACCAAAGATTTCCAAAATTCATGTATTTGGGAGCAGTATTGTATGATACTAAACGGAAGCAATTCAAGATCGAACCACATCATAGTAGCTTTTATATTCCCTCCCCCCACCCCCCACCTCTTCCCGTTGTAATTTTCTAATTATACGTGAAAAATGGGTGATGGCCAAGCTTACCACTAAGTTCCAGCCATAAAAAATTAAAAATTAAAAATCACATTCACATTATCAATATACAACACATTTATAATTACACATAAATAAAAACACTAGTTAGCAACCTACTACAGTACTAGTTAATTACTCGTCCATATTAAATATCACAATTCTATTATAATGTATAATTTTAGGGAGGTTACATTGTAAATAGGTTTATTATAGATTACTTTAGTTTATGTAAAAGTTTTATTCAAAAATATCATTTTATAAATGCAATTAATGTGATTTCTTTATCCGAAATTTCCTTAAATTTAAAGTACCAAAACTGAAACTAAAATTTGAATCCTTGCAATTAATGCAAAAACAGCCAACTGGAAAGCTGTAGTCATGTTTCTAATCCTCCAATCTACAAACAAAAGATTTATACCATTTGATCTCTTTATCATTATCAGCTAAAAATATAAAAAAATGCATCATGGAACGCTTTTACCATGAATCCATCATGGATTCTATATGACTTATTAGAGCATCTTTAGCAATGCTAGCTATTTTTTAGTAAAATTTTAGCTAAAATAGCTAAAAAGTCATTTTAGCTAAAATAGCTAAAAAGTCATTTTAGCTAGCCACTTTAGAATTACGTCTGCATCAATGCTCTATATTTTAGCTAGTTTTGAATTTATATTATTTTTTAAATGAATATTAAATAGTTTAAATGTATTTATAAATTCATAAAATAACTTAAAAGGAATGTTTTAAATTATAGTGAGTCTCCCGCTCTCTATATTTAGGAGCGAGATAGCTAAAAGTTATAATAGAGAGCCACTTAGGAGTCTGGTGCAGCAGCTAAAATAGATAAAAAGCTAAACATGCTCTCCAAAATAGCTAAGGAGCCACAATAGAGAGTCTGCTAAACATGCTCTTACCACCCCTTACCGCTTTATTCGGCATGAAACCGTGGGTCATTTTTTACTGTTGGTGTGTGAAGGCCAAATTTGTGTTAGTGAAGCCAGCTTTATATCCCGCATCAAGAGTATCAAAACATCAACAAATTATTTAGTTTGCATGTTATCCTTATTCTTCTCTTAAAAGCACATTGTCCTCCTTTTCTGTACTTTGAATTATCTAAAATTTTGGGTCAAGTTTTCACCACATTTTATAGCAATATACGTGCGTGTAACATACAAACTTCAAACCATACTTGCGAAGCAGGCACGTGATTACAATTATGTACATCGAAAAGTGATTCGCAGAGCAATGTTATACTATAATAAACCAAAGACAATCCATGCAACTTAAAACCTTGAACTGATGTAAGTTTTGTGACAAATAATACAAAATAAGTAGAAACATGCATGAGGGAGATGGAGGTTCTAAGCCCTGTATCTTCTTTAACCCAAGATAAGTTATCATATTCTCCAACCTAGGCTTCACCACATTCTCCAGAGCATTATTGTGCTCTTGATTGCTTCATCAAGGGTTAAAAACGATGTTTGAAGTGAAGCAGGCTCCACAAGAACCTCAGTTGCTTTCACATAAGCAGCTGCTTGCAGAGTTGGACCTGTTGTACGTACGTCCTTCTCTAGCCAATCCAGTGAGGTCGTTCTTGGTCTCACACTAGCAACATTCTCTTGACACAATCTTTCTCGATCGAAGCTGACAAAATTTCACAGTGAGAGACCAAGAGCATCACTCTTCTTCATAAAGAGATCGAGCATCACCTCTACCAACAAGAAGAGCTTTTATATATAATTCCAAGTATTGTAACAGTCACATTCAGGGCTGGCTTTGGCCCAGCCGGACATGTTTTCAAAGAAGTAAAAATAGAAATATCTGAAGAAAGAAAGAAAAATTAGTCCCCAGGGAGATGTTCCATAGCCAAATCTACGGAAACACTAGAAGAATATAATCAAGGAAGAATTCCACAAATGGTCACTCAACTATGACTCATTCGACTTTTTGGTCACTCAAGTTTCAAATATATCACTTTGGTCACTCAACTATTACTATGTCAATCACTTTAGTCACTCAATAGGCCTAGAGGCAGTTTGTCTCACTTTAATCACTTCTCGAAATCATTCTAATATAGATTTCTCAATTTTTCACAATTGATTGAACGAAAATATGATTAATATTGTGGCAAATAATTTTTTTTTAATAAAAAAAATTAAAGAAGTGACTAAAGTGAATAACAGAGTTAAAGTTGAGTGACCAAAGTGATATATTTAAAAGGTGAGTGACCACAATGTTGAATAGGTAAAAGTTGAGTGACCATTAATTTGTAATATTCTCCCTAGTATCAATATAAAGAATTCTGTGGATCCTATTTAAGTTCTTAAAATTGCTTTCCTATTTTTGATGCAACTGAATACTGTAAAGATACCTCGAGTACTTTATGATAGGGAAAATTTCACAAACAGTACACCAAGTAAAGGCCACTAATAAAACTTATACATAATTTTCCAAATCGATCATTTTGGTACGCGGACTCCTGAGCCCAACCCACTTTGTAGACACACCGTCACTAACACCGTGAAAACCTTTGGCACCTGGCATAATTTAAGGGATAAATTTGTCTCTCCTTATCTCTTGCTCTGGCCACCCATCTATTTCTCTCTTACTCTGGCCACCCCTCTCTCTCTCTCTCACCCATATGTCAAAGACCCACATCCCTCTTCATCGTCTTCCTCATCTTAAGGACCCCGTAATGCCCCGACCTGCAAACCCACCATTCTCCAGCGATGCAAGACCGCCCCGGCCATGGCTGTCATGCGTGACCTGAAGCCAAAGACGGCCCAGGTCCCCAAGCCACAGTCAGAGACCAGCTCCATCATCAGACAAGCTGTGTTGTTACTTGTCATGTATCTTTCTCTCGGTGTTGTAATATACTCTTTCAACAGGGACAAGTTCTCCGGTATGGAAACCCACCCGGTGGTTGACGCCCTCTACTTTTGTATAGTCACTATGTGCACGATTGGGTACAACGACATTGCTCCGAAAACGCCGCTGGCTAAGGTGTTTTCGTGTGTGTTTGTGTTGGTGGGGTTTGGGTTTGGGTTTATTGACATCTTGCTCAGTGGGGTGGTCAATTATGTGATGGACTTGCAAGAGAACATAATCTTGACCGGAATCCAAATGAGTCATCACCACCACCACGACTACGTCTCCACCATCTGCTCTGCCGCCGGTGTCATCGCGGTCTCCGTCGAGTACAGCCTCTTCCCGACCCGTTGAGTTTGATGGGTGTGGATTTGGAAGGTGGAGGAGATGCAGTGGTCACCGGAGTCATAGAGTTTTCTGGGTTTCGGTGTGTCGAGAGAGAGAGAGAGAGAGAGAGAGAGAGAAGATTTTTTTTTTTACCAAAAAGAAGAGTCAGAGTGAGAGAGTACTAAACTACCCCTTGACAAATGAAAAATGACATAAAGTTAACTGCGTCATTAACGTCATGTATGGATAGTGGGTCGGGATTCAGATTTTGTGTACTAAAATGATCGGTTTGAAAAATTATGTATAAGTTTTATTAGTGGCATTTACTTGGTGTACTGTTTATGAAATTTTCCCGTTATGATATAAAAGCTAAATATATAGTTCTCACTAAAGTGTTGCTCCGCCCCATGTAGAGACACACATAAGGATTATGGGAGAGAATAAAAGAGCTTGTATATATCAACCTTTGTTCAAGAGATGGCCTAACAGTACTAGGTATTTATCTTACTTTGTTATAATTGATTACATCTATGTATTTCTATCATTCTGTACAATATAAAACCCCACAAGAGATTTAGATGCAAGAGTTTAAGATAATAGAGTTTTCAAACAAAAAAGAGCAGTGAACAAAAGAAAGCTGATGCAAAGAGTCTTGAGAACCTTGAGTGACCAAGGAAGAAGAAATTATGAACACACTACCCTCTGATCTTAGATCAAGACATGATCAGTATTTTCCAGGATTGAAACAATGCATGCAAACCCCAAAGGAAATAAACCACTTATTTTTCACAACCTACACTAAATGCATCACACATAATATATAACAAACAGCCTGCATATAGGAGTGAGAATATTCAAACAGTAGAGCACACTCCAATAGACTTCCTAAGAGACTCAAAATGAAGGTTGTCTAAAGGTTTTGTAAACAAATCAGCCAATTGATTTTCGGTGGGAATAAATTCCAGCTCAAGGATATTTGCATCAACAAGATCACGAATGAAATGATATCGAATATCAATATGCTTTGTGTGTGAGTGCTGAACAGGATTCTTAGAGATGTTAATGGCACTAGTGTTGTCACAAAAGATTGACAACTTACCTTGAGGGAAACCATAGTCGTTCAACATTTGTTTCATCCATAACATTTGGGTGCAACAACTACCAGCTGCAATGTACTCGGCTTCGGCAGTTGAGAGAGACACACAGTTTTGTTTCTTGCTATGCCATGAAACAAGATTGTTTCCCACAAAGAAACATCCACCCGGTGCTTCTTCGATCATCCACATTTCCTGCCCAATCTGAGTCAGTATAACCTGCAATCTCAACATTGGAATCAAAGGTGTACACCACCCCATAGTTAGAAGTTCCAGAAACATATCTAATGTTGCGTTTAACAGCCTTTAGATGTGATTCCTTATGATTAGCTTGATATCTAGCACAAACACCAACACTAAAAGAAATATCGGGTCTGCTAGCAGTAAGGTACAACAAGCTTCCTATCATGCTTCTATACAAGGTTTGATCAACACTAATTCCAGTCAAATCCACATCAAGTTTTGAACTAGTTCCCATGGGATTTCGGACAGCAGTAGCAGCATCCAAACCAAACTTTTTCACAAGGTCATTGCATATTTGGTTTGAGAGATGTAGAGACCATCACTCCTTTGTTGGACTTGCAGACCAAGAAAATAATTTAATTTGCCACACAAACTCATTTCAAACTCATTTTTCATGATATTAGTGAATTCTTCAATCAATGAATCTGAAGTTGAACCAAAGACAATGTCATCTACATAGACTTGAGCAAGAATTAAATGATGAGAAGTTCTTTTTACAAACAAAGTTTTGTCAATTGAACCTCTAACATAGCCTTTATCCAAAAGATGAGAGGAAAGTCTCTCATACCAAGCTCTAGGGGCTTGTTTCAGCCCATAGAGAGCTTTCTTAAGTCTATACACATGGTCGGGATGGATAGGATCTATGAATCCTGCAGGTTGTTCAACATACACTTCTTCTTGAAGAACACCATTTAAAAACGCACTTTTCACATCCATTTGATAAAGAATAAACCTCAAATGACATGCAATGGCAGAGAGAAGACGAACAGATTCAAGCCTTGCAACGGGGGCAAAGGTTTCATCAAAATCAAGACCTTCAACTTGAGAATGCCCTTGAGCAACAAGCCTTGCTTTGTTGCGGGTAATCTGACCCTTTTCATCAGATTTGTTTTTGAAAATCCATTTTGTTCCAATGACATTTGAAGAGTCCGATCTAGGAACCAAAAACCACACATCATTTCTAGCAAATTGACTCAATTCATCTTGCATGGCATTTATCCAATTAACATCACACAAAGCCTCTTTAGCATTTTTAGGTTCTATAACAGAAACAAAACCATAAAATGTAATGATGCTAATATCTTCTTGATGCTTTGCAATGAAACATGAAAGAATAGAGAGATTGCTTACAACCCTTTTTGCTTGTCTCCTTGTTTTCAAACCATCATTCACATCACCAATGATGTCAGAAGAGGAATGATCCTTATGTACTTGCTGCTGTCCAGTTCTGTAAACTGGCTGGATTGCAGAGGTATCATCAATCCCCTCTGAAGCTTCCTCATCTTCTTGGCCTTCACAGCAACATCATCATCCTTTTCTCTCTCGAAAAGTACCTGATCAAAACTTATACAAGGAGTATGTGAGAGCACAATTGAGTCATCAATAGAGACATTAATGGTTTCCATCACAGAACAAGTTCTCTTGTTATAAACCCTATAAGCTCTACTATTCAATGAATAACCAAGAAAGACTCCTTTGTCACTTTTAGCATCAAATTTGGCAAGATATTCTCTATCCCTATAGATGTAACAAGGGCTACCAAACACTCTCAAATGGCTCACATTTGGTTTCTTTCCTTTCAAAACCTCATAAGGAGTTTTTTCAGTTCCGGTCTAAAGATGACCTATTGATGGTATAGCAAGCATTGCTAATCGCTTCTGCCCAAAAAGTATGAGCAAGACCAGCAGAGTTTAACATAACTCTTCCCATTTCAATTAAAACCCTGTTTTTCCTTTCCACAACACCATTTTGTTGCGGAGTTATGGGAGCCGAGAACTCATGCTTAATTCCCATATCATTACAAAACTCATCAAATGAAGCATTTTCAAATTCAGTTCCATGATCAGTTCTAAGTCTTACAATGCATTTATTTGAAGAGTATTGCTCATTTGAAATCATTTTGCACAAGTTTTGAAAGTTGTCAAAAGCATCAGATTTTTCACACAAGAATTTCACCCAAGTGAACCTAGAAAAATCATCGACTAGAACAAGCATGTACTTCTTACCACCTAAGCTTTTAGTTTGAACAGGTTCAACCAGATCCATATGCATTGATCTAAGGGTTGTGAAGTAGACACATAATTAGTGACCCTATGTGAAGAACGAGTTTGCTTACCAAGCTTGCAACCCTCACACATACCGGTTGGTTTCCCACTCAATTTGGGCAAATCTCTTACCCCTTCTTTGGTGGAGAGCTTCACCAAGTCTTGGAAGTTCACATGGCAGAGGCGTCTATGCCAAAGATTGAGAGTATCTTCAGTTGAGGAGGAACTAAGACAAATCTGAGAAGAGATAGAATCATTAGCATTAACACAATAACAATGATCTTTGGATCGTAGTCCACCCATGACACTCTTACCCTTACCATCAAGAACAAGACATCTCAGCTTATTGAATCTAACCTCTTCAAAGTCATCACTCAATTGACTCACACTAATAAGATTAGCTTGGAGTCCTTCAACATACAACACATTTTTTAAATTTGGGATACCAGGAGCAGTTACAATCCCTTTTCCCACAACCTTTGCTTTCTTTCGTCACCAAAAGTGACAGAACCGCTGATAACCTCATCATAGAAGGATGAGAACCAGTTTTTATCACCTGTCATGTGCCTAGAACACCCACTATCCAAATACCAAGTATCACCTCTTCTAGATGAAAGAGCAGTAAAAGCAACCAAACATGTAGCAATGGAGTCATATTCTTCAACATGTGAGAAACACAAGAGGATAGAAGACACATTTCAGAAGGTTCAGAATCAGTTCCACAAATGTCAAAGGGTTTAAAATCAGCGGAGACAGGTGGATGAATTGACTTATTTTTCTTTGCCCAAACAAATTTTTCTTTTCTCGGGATTGCAACAAGTTTAGCAATCCTTCCAAATTCTTTCAAAGATTTTTCCAGACTTGATTGTAAAGAAAGAAGCAAAGAGTTTTCATGAGACTTTGTAGACTTTTGAGGACCATTTATGAGTTTATGACATCTTGGTCTAATGTGTCCAGAAATACCACAATGGTGACAAATGGGAATGAATCTTTTGGATGACTTAGGGACACTTTCTTTAGGCAGCAACTTACTTTTCACAAAAATAGTTGGTTTTTTAGAGGAGCTTTCTCCAGAAAGAAAACCAAGACCCTTTTTGTCCCTATCAACTTTGCCCATTCCAATTATTTTGGAAACTTTATCAGATCCAATTGAAAATTTTGAAAACTTTTCTTGATAATCATGTAAGGATTTTTCAAGAGAGTTTTTTTCAGAAGTTAGAGAATTGACTAACCTGATTTGAGCATTCAAGTTCTCTAGCTTGCAGAGTCTCCACTTGACTTACCAATGCATTTCTTTCAATTTCCCACTTCTTCTTGCAGGATTGCAACTTCTCAGTGATTCCAGATTTTTCTTTTTCACAAACAGCAAGTTGATCCTTCAATTCCTCAGTCTTTCCAATCATTATTTTTGAGGCTTTGTACAGTTGCTGGAACTTGTTAGAGGCTACCTCCTCGGAGTGCTCATCATCATCAGATTCATCTGAGGACTCATTTTGGGTGGTAGCAACAAGAGCAACATTTTCCTCTTCATGGTCGGACTGAGTTTCAGATTCACTATCACTCCAAGAGGTTTTAAAAGCTCTATTTGATTGAGACTTATAATTTTTGTTTGCACAATCAGCAGCAAGATTACCATATCCTTGACACTCAAAACATTTTGGTTTATCACCGAAAAACTTCTTTTGAAAGGGCTTGGAAGATTTTGAGTATTTGTCATTAGAAGCATCATCGATTTGATTTCTTTTGGAAGAAGTGGAACTAGAAAAATTTTTAGAGTTAGAAGAGAATGACCTTCCGGATTTAAGAAATTTTTTGAACTGTTTTGTGAGAAGAGCAAATTCTTCTAGATTAAAATCAGTAGGGTCTTCCTCTTTTTTCAAAGTGCTTAGAGCAATTAATGTTTTTTCTTTCCGACCCTTTTTCCTTTTTGACTCAAAAGTTTTCAAATTTCCCACAAGCTCATCTAATGAGTATGTATCAAGATCTTGAGCTCGAAGAAACTTTTTCACAATTCTATGCTCTAAAATAGAATCACCCAACCCTTGACATTGATTTGTAACATTGATGAGGCGACTATGGAAGTCATCAACAGATTCATCCTCTCTCATAGTCATTTCTTCAAATTCAAGCACAAGGCTTTGAAGTTTTTGTGCCTTCACCTTTTTGTTACCCTCATGAGTGGTTTGAAGTAATTCCCAAGAAGCTTTAGCAGTTGGACAATTTGTAATTCTTTTTCTTTCCTTATCTGACAAGGCAGCGAAAAGGCTATAGCGAGCTTTAGTATCACATTTGTGATCAGATTGCTCAGCAACAGTCCACTCACCTCTCGGTTTAGGAATAGGACAAGAAGTTTCAGTTTCCTTTTTAGTTGGTTCTATCCAACCCTTCTCTATAATGTTCCATAACTTATCCTCTTGAGATTGCAGGAAAGCCATCATCATTACTTTCCATTGAGAGTAATCTTTCCCATCAAAATATGGAGGAGAGTTAATGGAACTAGAGACTCTATCACGGTCCATTCTAGGAGCTCAGAGGAACACACTAACACAGGTTAGTGACCCGCTTTGATACCAAATTGAAGATCGTAGAAGGAGCCTAGAGGGGGGGTGAATAGGCTCACAGCCAATTTTTTCGTTCAAAAACCTTTCTCAGGGATTGGAACAGGGTGATCAATCCTGAGAACTGATAATGAATAGATTATATTGTAAATTCAACAAACCAACTAAAGCAATAAAGAACACATGTTTTGTTGACGCAGTAAAACCCTATCAAGCGAAAACATCTGCGTGGCCCTTACTTTTGAAAGACCAAAACCAAGTCACTAATGAAACAGATTACAAGTTTACAACACTTGGATTGCACTGACGCGGCAATCCTTCTAGACTAACTCACTAGACTGTTGTAATCACTCCTTGCTAATTGTTTACACAAGTGAACAACTCAGAAATCTCAACTATGACACAAGCTATGAACGCAGCAAGTTCGACTTGGAGATTTCACCTTTGAAGCTTACAATTCCCAACTGAACTCATGGGATGCAAGAGATGAATATGCATGAATGGTTTTGTGTTTTTCAAATTGTTTTCAACATGGAACAAGACATTTTGAAAAACAGAAAACCAAAGAGTTAAACTCTTGATAGACAAAGGGACTGAAACACAAAAGTATTTTCAATGCCCGAATAGGAATAGAGAACCAATATATATAGAGGAGGAAGAGAAAGAATAGTTCACTCAAAGAACCCTTGAACTCAATTTGAGAAGGAAAACCCATACCCATAATTTCAGATTGCCCATGTAAACCCATGCTCCTAATTTCAATTGGGAAACCAATTCAAGAACCCAAAACACTCAAGCTCCATAATCAAAACTGACATACGAAGGGAACCCATGAAAAACCATTGACTTTTTGAAAAAGATGCCATGTATGAGCTTACTTGAGCCATGATGAAGAGGGGTCTTCTTTTGATCTTCAAGTTTGAAGCTTGATCTTGGACAAGATAGCAAGATGAGATGGGATTGGGAACCACGACAACAAGGCAGCAAACTGAGATGAGCTTGCAAGTTGCAATTGAACATTTCTTCAATCTTGGTCTTGGTGTTTGACAGCAAGGCAGCCCCAAAGAGAGACAATTGCAATTAAACAATTATGCTGAGATGGGGAAGCTGACAGCAAATTAATCTTATCTTCCAGTCTTCACGTGGGTCTTTGACAGCAAGACAACCACAATTGCAGCAATGGTAATTAAACAAACCAATTATGGTCCTGGGCTGCAAACAAGGGCTTCTAACTCTTGGGCTTAGTGGGTAGAGTGTTTTGTTAAAGTAAGGAATGCCAATACATGTTATACTAACAAAACAAGGCTTGGCTCAACAATGGAAGCGTCATTTCCTGTCATGCTCTCCACAGGTACACAAAACAAATTTGTTCTTTGTTTTTTATTTTGAATGATCTATACAATGTACGTAGACCTTCCTCCACATTGTATAGCAACCCATTTCTACCTAAAATGTATAAGCAACTTCATATGCAAAGCAGACACATCATTGCAACATCGCGAAGTGAGTCAGACAGAAATGTTGTCGTAATATATGTAAATAAACTGAAGACCTTCCAGGCAACAAAATCAAAACCTCGCACTGATGAAGTTTACTGACAAATAATACAAAATAAATAGAAACATACATTAGGGAGACGGAGCTTTTATTCAGTACATAAAAGACTGTCCAGCTAAATAATAATAGAAATTTACCTCTTAACAACAAGAAGCACAGCCAGAATCACACATTCTAAAGAACCAACATATAAAGCTAGCATCCCGATTCAGAAAATGATATCCTCGTCCTTTCCCATACCTCCAGACAACAAATTTTGAGCTGAATTTAGTGAAATACCCTTCTTTAAAGACATAACTTCTGCAGCCTGGTCGTCCGAGAAGTTCTTAGCAGCTGCCATCTGTCTCTCAATTTCCCTCTTCTTAAATCCCTGTATCTTCTTTAACCTGAAGAAGTCCTCCCTTTCCAGCTCATCCAACTCCCCCTTGATATAAGTTATTGTATTCTCCAACCTAGCTAGGCTTCATGTACCACATTCTCCAAAGCATTGACCCTGCGATTTGTGCTCTTGATTGCTTCATCAATGGTTAAAAATGATGTTTGAAGTGAAGCAAGCTCCACAAGAACCTCAATTGCTTTCACATAAGCAGCCTTGCACAGTTGAACCTGTTGTCCACCTCTGGCCAATCCAGTGAGGTCGTTCTTGGTCTCACCTTCAGTAAAGTATTCAAATTTTGGGAGATTTACACCAGCAACATTCTCTTGCTTTGATCGAACTTTAACAGAGGCAGTGTTGACATTCTCGAGAACAATGTGTTTGATGTTCTCACCAGCAACATACTTGGCTTCAGTAAGGGCGAAGGAGGAGGTTTTCATAATATCTCCCATTGATTCTTTGGTTGACACAATCTTTTTAAGAATGGCACGAAACTGAACAGTTAGAGCATCACTCTTCTTCTTGAGGAGAGCATGACCTCTAGTCGCACCAACAAGACGAGCTTTCATAATTCCAAGCATTGTAACAGTAGGAACCACATTCAAACGCTGGCTTTGCCCAGACATGTTTTCAAAGATCTAAATAAGAATGAATGTAATCAGGGTTTGTTAAAAGAACAAAATTCAATTAGCCATAACCAAATGTAAGGAAATATGTGTATAGCTCAGAAGGCTCCAAACACAAATCTCTTTACTGTCTAATCCAGTTTGATGAACTTACCATAATTAAATAATGAAGTAAAACTTCTGAAAAACATGAAGCCCTTTTGACATTCTACTTTAAAGATATGCAATATATTGACTTGGTTCATAAACTCTTTGCAAGCGTACGAATCGTTGTCAAGTAAGGGAAGTAATTGGACCTTAGTTTATCGTACCTCGGGGATTAGGTGTTGGATCTAACCAAGATAATTGGCGGTAGGATACTAAAAGTACACAAGAAAAATAAAAAGTAAAATAAGACTATAAACAATCAAGGCACCAAGCCTTGGCAATGCTCGGCTTAGCTCACACCAAGCCTATTCAAAGTCACTAACTTGTAGCCTCAAGATGGGTATACACAATGAGTCGATGGATTTAATGTTTGAGAGTAGATTTGAACTTAACAAAAAGTAATAAAATGTAAAGCGATTAATAAAAATGCAAGGAAATTAAACTAGAAAAGTGTGAACAATATAATGGGAATGTCGGGTGCTAGGGAGGTTCCTTCACCCAAATCTCATGTGTCGGAAGCTAATCTAATATAGATACAAATTTCCTACTTTGGCAGTAGTCGTATCCAAGGCGGTTCAAGGCTTAAGGACCGAAATTCCCTTTCATGGTATTCCTCTTCCGGTTCAAGGGTCGTAGGAACTCACTTGGCATGAATTAGAGCCGGTTCAAAGGTCTCTAATTCAAGTTAAGAGGCCTAAAGATCAAGGAATTAGACTACTAAGCGACCCCCCCCCCCCCCCCCCCCCCCGCGCATTCACGCAACGGGTGTAAATCACCATGCTTATAACCCCTCTAATACGAAATTGAAGGTTTCTTGCTTCGGAATTAGAGGGGGTCAAGCCTCTAACTCCATCCTAGACATGCTCAAAATACACACCCTAGAGTTGACTAGGCTCCTAGACATGCATTTTAACCCAACAAAAATATATATATAAGCATCCATCATATGAAAATTGCATCATTACATTAAAATAAACATTTTTTTACACAAGATTTGGACTAGGGCACACAACCCTAGCCCCTAACAACAAATCTACTCACTACCCATCATTAAACAAACATCAATATACATAATTTAAAGAGGAACAAAGTGAAGAAAAGTAGGAGTAACAAGAACAAGCCACAAATTGCTATAAAGCAATTATGGCTAACCTTGAATTATGGCTACCCACTTTTACCCAAATTTGATTTGATGAAGATTTTGATGCTTGGGCTTCCCTTTGAATCTTGTGAAATTGATGATAATTAGTGGTGGAGTAGTGAAGAAATTATAGAAAATGGGTTGGTGGTGGTGAGTTTCGTTGGGAAGAAGAAGAGATGAATATGGGTGGTTGGTTTAGAGAGAAAAGGGGATGGGTGCGGCTGTTGGAGAAGAGAGAGGGTTCGGAGAGAATAGAGGAATGGGGTCTGCATCCCAATATCTCAAAGAGAGAGGAGAGTATATTTGATAATGTGTGGCTGTGATTGCTCAAAGAAGGAAGAGAAGATCCCAGGCCTCCGTTTTTGCGTGGTGGAAAAAAAATGATCAGGTTTGGATGGTTGAACACGTGCAGCCCTGTAATTGGCAAAAGCCAATTAAGCAAACAATGTTTAATTGCTTGCACGTGCAAAAGGCTTAGGCATGCATGGTTAATTAAACAGTGGTTAATTAGGCATGCGAAATTAATGATTAATTAAGATTGTTTCTTCCTCCAATCTTCAAGCACATCCAAATAGATAATTAAATCTTGGGGTAGTCTTCCGCATCCACCTTTGAGTTGACCAATATTGACTTTTCAATCTTTTGTCGGAAAATGTCAATTTACTTCAATTTTGCACAATTTTTCTCGGTTCCGCAACTCCGCTAATGTTCTACAAAATAAATAAAAGTGGATTAATTACATAATAATTGACATGAGGATTAACTTAATTATAGTGTTTTAGATATAATTACATGTATAAAAATGCGTATAATCACACTCCCCACTTGAATTTTTCTTGTCCCCAAGCAAACTAAATGTAAACATAATCCGAAAATCTACTAACTCACAAACATAAAGGAAGAATAGTATTAGCCTTTCCAACCATAACCCTCGGATAACTAATTATGTTTATGACCATGAAGTAAATGTAAGCATAACATAAGATTTTTAAATTTGTGAGGCAATTAAGAAGCAAATGTGAAAAATGCTCAAGTATATGCATGTGTTGACCATGTGTCAAATCAATCCACCACAATCAAATAGGCACATAGAAGACCTGATATAACCGGCTAAACTCACATAGGTTCACTACATATTACCGCTCAAGTGTTTAGGGGCTATATGTGTTTCACTCAAAAGCAATTTCACAACACGCGTCACGATATCTTGCTCTTTGATCTCATCTCCGCTAGGTAACCCACAACATAAAGATTAAGAGGTCTTTTATTTGGTTGTAATGGGGCTAAGGGTGAGTGGCTATAAGAAATAAAGGATAAGGGAATACAAAGTCCATAGAAGCTCGTGAAACAACTCTCTCTTGTAGAAATATATGACTTTTGCTTTCGAATGCTAACTCACTTACTCTAATCCCGATGTACAACCCACTACACTATACTATAAACAAAAATAATACTAGCTATTTTTTTTTTTTCAACATTTTTTTTTTCAATCACCTTTTTCTTTTTCTAATCTCTCTTTTTTTTTTTTTGGAATTCTTTCGAAACTTTCTTTTCTATACAAAATCACTCACCCCCGCACTTATTCTTTTGTAACCTCACACTTTTGACTTTTTCTTTCTTTTGAAGCACTTAAACATAAAGTCATTCTCTCGAATTGCTTCACCAACTACCATGGAAGGGTAGGATAAAAGTGTATAGGCTAGGTAGGAATTTGTGGTGGTAATGAACAAAAAGGCTAAATTATATAAATAGGCTCAAAGTGGCAATCTAGTGGCAAATATCTTTGGGCACATGCTTCTTTGGCCATGGTGGTATATAGTCCTAATGCCTCCATCCTTTCTATCATGTCGCAAGCTAAAAGTAGCCTCGAGAGGTCTCAAGCAAGTTCTAGATACGCAATGTCATGAAATTGTACACACATGAAAGAATAAGTGAATGAACGATGCATACACTATAGCTATAGGCACAAAAGCTCACAAATAAGGGTATGCAAGTCAATCAAATCATTTATATGCTTCTCTAATTATGATGAACCAACCTAACCTTAGGCTATGTGCACACATATAGTCAAGCATAGATCACATATACACTTAATCACAAAACAAATTCAAAGTCCTAGATCATGCTTAGTCTATTCACAATCACAACAAGTTAAGTCCATGGCTCGTCATTGGGGTTGGAAAAGGCATTAACCACTAAAATATAATTACAAAAAACTATATAATATTTTTTTTAAATTTTTTTTTATGGGCGCCCGAGCCCTCACCCCCACACTTAAAACCAACATTGTCCTCAATGTTGTCAAGTGAGCTCGAAAGCTAAATCCAAGTCGGAATTAGGCATGAGAGTGAAGTCCGGGTGAAGGCACAAAAATTGAGCTACGAAAATGAAAATCTAAATGCGGAGAAAAGTTACGGAAAACCCCCTTTGTCGACCTTCCATTGCTCACGACCCTTGGAGAAGACTAATATGAGACACCAACCTCAAGGCACAAGACCTTGACTTCCTTAACATATACTCCATAATAGCGCAAGGTGCTCATGAAAGATCGACTCCATTGAGAAATGTGTAGTGTCCAAGAGCAATGCATCACAAATAGCCCATCAAGGAATAAGGACAAGGGTCCTCCATTAAGCTTGTGGTCTTAATCCCATCAACTCACAACCCAAAATCATCCTCCATGAACTCCACACAAGAATTGTAGCTCAAAATATCTCCTTATTCTCCACACTCCAAGCACCTCCCATCCTCCCAAAAAGATGGCTAAATAGCCTTATTGATGCAAAATGAACAAGAAAGAACATCACAAGTAATGCTAGGGTTGCCTCCCTAGCGAGCGCTTTGTTTAAGGACTTCATTGCCGGTCCATATGTCAAGGATGAGTCAAGGGACATCTTGGAGGGTGACCTCCTCCTCTTGAGTGTCAAAGGTAGAGTCCATATAGGGCTTCAATCGGTGCCCATTTACCTTGAAGGGTTCCCCACCATTTAGATTCTTGATTGCGATTGCACCATGAGGGAAAACTTCAACTACCTCAAAAGGTCCACTCCATCTAGATCTCAACTTTCCAGAAAATAACTTGAGCCTAGAATTGTATAAGAGAACCTTTTGCTTGGGAAGAAATGTCTTCTTCACCAATTTTCGATCATGTATCACCTTGGTCTTCTCTTTAAACAATTTGGCATTCTCATATGCCTCTTCTCGGATCTCCTCCAACTCACAAAGATCAAGTTTCCTCTTCTCACCACTTGCTTCCAAGTCAAAATTCAAAAATTTAATAGCCCACATAGCTTTGTGCTCAAGCTCGACCGGAAGGTGACAATTCTTTCCATAGCACAAGCGGAAAGGAGACATGCCAATAGGAGTCTTATATGCGGTCCGATAGGCCCACAAAGCATCATCAAGTTTAATAGCCCAATCCTTCCTGGAAGAGTTGACCGTCTTTTCCAAAATTCTCTTAATCTCCTTATTTGACACCTCCACTTGACCGGAGGTTTGAGGGTGGTAAGGTGTGGCAACCTTATGCTTTACCCCATATTTCCTCAATAAAGCATCAAAAGTCCGGTTGATAAAATGTGTACCACCATCACTAATAATAATCCTAGGAGTCCCGAATCGAGAGAAAATATGCTCTTTCAAGAACTTGGTGACTACCTTAGAATCATTCTTCCATGTGGCCTTGGCTTCAACCCACTTCGAAACATAATCAACCGCGACTATGATATATTCATTCCCATGAGACTTCGGAAAGGGTCCCATAAAGTTTATGCCCCAAAAATCAAAAATCTCAACCTCCATAATGTTAGTGAGAGGCATTTGGTCCTTGGAGGATATATTACCGGTCCTCTGGCATCTATCACATTGAAGCACGAAAGAATGACAATCTTTAAACAAAGTAGGCCAAAAGAAACCGGACTGAAGGATCTTGAAAGCTGTCCTCCTCCCACCAAAATGACCTCCACATAGAGATGAGTGACACAATGAAATAATCTCAGGGGCCTCCCATTGAGGAATACATCATCTAATCACCTGGTCTTTACCCACCTTCCACAAGTACGGGTCATACCAAATATATGACCGAGCATCTCTAAGAAACTTCTTCCTGGCCTGTGCATCATAGTTATCCGGAATGAAAGTACAATTGCTAGCCCAATAGTTCACAAAGTCTACAAACCAAGGCATCTTAGTGTCAACACGGAATAAGTACTCATCGGGAAAATGCTCAATCAATGGTATATCAGAAGAGTCTCCGCCATGCCCAAGTCTAGACAAATGATCTGCAACAAGGTTCTCTCTACCCGGCTTATCCTTGATCTCTATATCAAACTCCTGGAGTAATAACACCCAATGAATCAAACGGGGCTTGGCATCCTTCTTGCTCAACAAATATTTCAATGCCGCATGATCTGTGTGAACAATCACCTTACTCCCAAGAAGATAACTTCGAAATTTCTCCAATGCAAAAATAATAGCAATAAGCTCCTTCTCGGTAGTAGTGTAATGGACTTGAGCATCATTCAAAGTTCGGGAAGCATAATATATCACATGGAGTGCTCGCTCAATCCTTTGACCCAAAACAGCCCCCATAGCAAAATCTGAAGCATCGCACATCAACTCAAATGGTCTAGTCCAATCAGGTGCAACCATGATAGGTGTGTGAGTCAACTTCTCCTTAAGTAGCTCAAAAGCCTGTAAACACTCTGAAGTGAACTGAAATGGCACATCCTTGCCTAGCAGATCACACAATGGCTTGGTGATCTTAGAGAAATCTGGAATAAAGTGTCTATAAAAGCCAGCATGCCCAAGGAAACTCCTAACTCCTTTCACATTCTTCGGTGGTGGTAAACTAGAAATTAACTCAATCTTCGCCTTATCCACCTCAATGCCACGTGATGATACTAAATGCCCTAACACAATACCCTCATCCACCATAAAGTGGCACTTCTCCCAATTGATGACCAAATTGGTCTCCTCACACAGTTTTAGAACAAGGGTCAAGTGTCGGAGACAATCATCAAAAGTATCTCCATGAATCGAGAAATCATCCATAAAGATCTCCATAAAGCGCTCAGTCATGTCATGGAACAATGCCATCATACACCTCTGAAAAGTAGCAGGTGCATTGCAAAGTCCGAAAGGCATTCTCCTATATGCAAAAGTACCAAACGGGCATGTGAAAGTAGTCTTCTCCTGATCTTCCTTAGCAATAGCAATCTGATTATACCCCGAATATCCATCTAAGAAGCAATAGTGGCTATGACCTGCTAGTCTCTCTAACATATGATCAATGAAAGGTAGTGGAAAGTGATCCTTCCTTGTAGCTCCATTAAGCTTCCTATAATCAATACAAACCCTCCATCCATTCTGAACTCGCTGTGGCACATCTTCACCCTTCTCATTCTGCACTACTGTAATTCCTCCCTTTTTGGGGACAACCTGAACTGGTGAAACCCATGGCGAATCAGAAATTGGGAAAATGACTCCAACATCTAGAAGCTTAATAATTTCTTTCTTCACTACCTCCATCATGGGAGGATTTAACCTCCTCTGAGCCTCTCGTGTGGGCTTACACCCCTCCTCCAAGTAAATGTGATGCTGACACTTGGATTGACTAATGCCTTTAATATCGGCAATTGTCCAACCAATAGCTCTCTTATGCTCACGTAACACCCTCAGAAGTTTATCTTCCTCAACTGTACTCAACTTCGATGAGATAATAACCGGTAATGTGCTCTCCTCTCCTAGAAATGCATATCTCAAAGTCGAAGGTAAAGTCTTCAACTCCAAATCTGGTGGAGTCTCATATGAAGGAATAGGTGGTGTAGTAGAAGGTGGCAAAGGTAAAATTGGTGGAACACGTCTAGGCAAATATGGTGTCAATGCCTCTAAGTGTGCAATAGCCTCAACATGCTCCTTACTCTCAAATTCGATTCCACCTTGAGCAATACAAGTCTCCATGTAATCCTTTGATGAATGCTCAATAAAGTTCTTCCCAACAATATCATCCATAACATCAATCCGGAAGCACTCATCAAGATGATATAATGGGCTCCTCATAGCATCAAAAATCCGAAACCCAATGGTAGTGTCAAATACTGTCATGGTGAGTAAACCCTTCTTAACATCAATCTTGACCCCCGGCAGTCGCCATAAATGCTCTACCAAAAATGATAGGTAACTCATCATCATCATCCTCATAAGGAGGGTCCATGTCAAGTACAACAAAATCGGTCTGTACATAAATCTCATCTACCTTGACAAGAACATCCTCTACCACTCCACGAGGGTACTTGATACTCCTATCCGCCATCTTAAGCTTGATCTTTAGAGGCTTGATCGATTCCAATGACAAAGTCTTGTACACATCATAGGGCATAAGGTTAATGCTAGCCCCCAAGTCTAATAATGCTCGATCAAAGCTTCGTGACCCAATGGTACAAGGAATAGTAAAAGATCCGGGGTCACTAAGCTTAGGAGGCAACCTCCTTTGAAGTACGGCCGACACATGCTCACTCAAGTACACATCCTCATTCTCCACAAACTTCCTCTTATTAGTGCACATGTCTTTCAAGCACTTTGCATAGGCCGGAACTTGCTTGATGGCATCAAGTAATGGGATATTGATGTTAACGGACTTGAATAGCTCAATGAACTCTTGCTTTTGTATCTCCCTCCTCTTCTTTTGATCTTGAACCCTCTTAACTTGTGGATACGGAAGTCTAGGCTCCGATGGAGTCAAATCAAGAGGTGGAGAAAAAGTGAGACTCCCCCTTGAACCCCTAAGGGTGGTAACCGTCCCACTAGGGTTCTTAGCCCTCAAGGCCTCGCCTAGTGTAGAATGGATCGGTCCACTCCTATCCCTAGAATCCAAAGGTACATGAGAATAGTTTTCCTCCTTATTACTTCCCCCTTGATGTTGATCCCGATGCTCACTAGATGATGAAATAGGCAGTGAACCATTAGAACTCAAATCCGAATATGTAGTCCGAATAATAGAATGATCCCTAGAGGTGTTTTCGGCCAAGCTAGGATCCGTAGCCTTCACGGCCTCACCTTGCTTAGTAGGGCTGAAACCTTCCTCATCCCTAGAACTCAATCTTGAAGACGAACCATGTGTATCAATAGAAGTAAATGAAGTAGCTTCCGCCTTATTCCACCCCCCTTGATGTAGATCCCTAGGTGATGATAAAAGAGTAGTGGGGCCAAAATGCACATGCTTAGGTGGTGCGGATGAAGAATTAGAGGCTTGAGATTTTGAAGATGTAGAATGAGATAAAGAGGCCTTCCTTCCTTGTGCACCTCCGGGAAGTACATTTTCTTCCTCCCCGGCTTCCTTATCCACCCCCTTATTTCTTCCTTTTGTATACAAAGTCACATCACCCACTCCAATTTCCGGGGGTACATTTTCTTCCCCCCGGTTCCCATCCTCCTTTGAAATAAAAGTACGATGCATATGCACATTATCATTAGCAACATGACCAAGAGGTACATTTTTTCCCCTTTGGCTCCATATGAATGCAACAAATTATCATCATCACTATCAATGCAATTTTCTACTAACACATGATCATCATCATTAGAATATGGAAATAAAGAGTGGCGATCATATATAGGAGTGGGAACATATGTATCATAAGAATGTGATATGGGAGAACTGGGAGCATACATATCATCATGCACATTAAAATGGGAGTTGGAAGGTGTAGGCATGCGTACCTTATTGTCATAAATCCTCCCACTTCGAAGTGTAGTAATAGCCTTAGCTTGCTCATGTCTAGGTTTTGGATCCGGTTGTGTAGGTAATGCACCTTGTCGGCGTGAACCAAGCTCTCTAGCTAATTGACCCATTTGAACTTCTAACTTTCCCACACTTTGAGCAAGAGAACTTTGACTTTGTGTAAGAACCGAAATATTTTGCTCCGTCTTCACTTGAGATTTGGTCAATACGGTTAGGAACTCTTCCATATGGTTCTTTGTTGGCTCTTGAGTGGTATTAGGCACCCCTTGAAGAACTTGCCTATTTTGAAATCCGGGAGGTGCATTTTGTGCATGAGAACCATAAGAACCTCCATGAGAAGTACCAAATGAAGACCCTTGTCCATGAGAACCAAGAAATGAAGAATGTGGTCCTTGTTGCCCTCCATAAGAATAAACATCACCTTGTTGTGCACTAGAAGATCCTCCACTATCTCTCCATGAGAAGTTTGGGTGATTTCTCCACCCCAGATTATAAGTACTTGAATAGGGATCATTTCTTGGTCGGTTTGGAAAACTACCAACCGCTTTAGCATGCTCATCAACAAAATCCGGATAGCTAGAGGCAAAATGACACTCACTAGTAGCATGTGTAGGTGACTCACAAAGTAGACATAGTGATGAAGGCATAGAGGCGGCCTTTACATGATGTGTAGGTGCACCATACTCTTGAGCTTGAAGAAATAGATCAAGCTTCCTCTCAAGCTTTCTATAATCCGCACTAGAGCTCTCTTGAGCACCCTTGTCTCATGAGTGCTTTTGGTGTCATAATATGGATCTTTCCTCAATCTTTCTCTCCTAGAGTCATGATCATCCCATTGCCTCGATTGTCGACCCAAGTGCTCAAGTATATCCCATGCTTCGGTTTGACCATGGCTATGAAGTGAACCTTGTGCGGCAACATCAACCTCCTCCTCTCCTGTGGCAACAAACCACCATAAAAACCGTCAATCATCATCGACTTAGTCAAACCATGATGGGGACATGCATTGCAAATATCTTTGAACCTGTCCCATGCCTCCCAAAATGTCTCATGATTGCGTTGAGCGAAGAGTAAGAGCTCATGTCTCATGCTGGTGGTCTTGTGTGGTGGGTAGTAAGCATCCAAGAAAGTGTCTGTCAACTCATCCCATGATCGTATACTCCTTGGTTCACTACTAGAATTTTGTTCATAGACATCGGTTCTGGACCGATGTTAAACTAATTTTCGACCGATGTCTTAGTGGGTGTAGAGAAAAGTATAGACATCAGTATAAGAGCATTTTCAACCGATGTCCCAGACAACAACCAACATCGATTCTAAAAAACAAATCGATGTATAACGTTATAATCATCATATTTTTGTATGTTAGGTATGTCTAATTCTTCATATTTTCACATTTCATGCTTAAAAAAGTATATGTCGAACAATACCTACTTGAACATTTGCATCGATTTCTATTCCAGAAGCGATGTCCAGTACACTTGTAGACATCAGTTCCCATGAGTATTGTTTGTTCGTGGCCATTTTTACATGTAGGTTGCCACATTATTTTCCTAGGAACGATGTCTGTATCTTTATTCTACATCATTTTTTTATTCAGAAATGATGTTTCCTTTAACACAGAACATCGTTTCCAATTAAGTAAACCGATGTTCAATGGTATTATGTACGTCGGCTATTTTTATTCAAACTGATGTGTTATTTCATTGAAGACATCGTTTTTGCTTTCCAAAACCGATGTTCACCTTTTGACCACACATCGATTTGCTCCATGGTAGGTGATTTGTATGTTCATAATAGATTACGGTTTGGTGATTAGAAATCGAGAAATCGATGTGCTGTAGTTTTGATTACATCGGTTTTGAGTTACAATTCGATATATTGATAATCATAGGACATCGATTTCATCTAGTTGCTGGAAAAAGAAATACATTTCTCATCACCCAAAAATTGGAGCTTTCCATTAATTTTCTTTCCAAATTCATGATTCAACATAATTCACAAAATAAAACCCAAAACCTACAAAGGCTAGCTTAGAAACAAATTAGCAACCAACTACAAAAGTACGTTCTACACCAAACTTTGCTTCAAAGCAAAAACTAGCCTTACTCAAAATCATGGAAGCCAAAAGTCTTACACCAAACTCTGTATATAATCAGCCACTTCGATCAATGCACACCTCGAGGTATTCTATCCTTGAGAAATACCTCATCCCTCTTTTTTTGTTCCAGGGTTACTTCAGAACTCTCACCATCTGCTAAGCACATAACAACTATTAATCTTCAGCAGAAAACATATGCATTCCCACAAAGAATAACTAGACAATAAATGTAGAGTTCAGAAGATACTGATCAGATAATTTAACCAATGAAAGCTGCCTTGAACAATTAACTTGACTCAGGACCTAAAATTAAAATTAGTTTTGGCTCAACTATCAGAACTCAATTTAAGTTCTCTTTATCTATATCTAGCAGAATAAACCACATAGTATGCCTGTGCAGTAAATACATATAGAGTGCTACTCTTAAGTCAAATAATTTACTTTAGCATTCCTAATTACAACAACAATATTAAATGACCATGATGTTTAAGCCAGTTATGCTCTTACGTCACAACTCAATCCAGATTACTAGATAACTACTACAAGCTAAGAAGAGGGGAAAAAAAAAAGTTCAACACTGAGCTAATGCCTTCCGTATATGATTCAATGTGAAGAATTAAAGGGTGTCAAATAAATTATCCATGAATATTAGACATCATATGAATACTCACCCAACTTTTCTTTAAACAAAGGAAGATTGCTCTGTTTACTACTTTTATTGCATATTTCCTTGATAGTAATGGCTATAATCTTGATCAAATTGTATGGACCATCCCCCAAAATAAGGGCAATAGCTATGAAGACCTGTAAACAAACATTACGGATTGAGCCAAACCTCAAATATAATCAAGATTATTGCTATAATGACCACCTTGTTGCCTCCAACAAAAATGATATCACAATACCCCTTATATCCATAAAGACCTTTGAAATCATTGCTACCAAGGCCAGCTAGATACCAGTGCCCAGCATGTTGAGATATGAGAGGCCAAAGGAAACCCCATGATATGATAGCCCCAAGAAGTACTGAGCAGTTGACTATGTGAGGGCAAATAAGACCACATCCGACATAAGTAGGACTGGAGTCGAAATAAAACCTGCACATAGCAAAACATGTAAATACTGACAACTTTACTTCTAATTCATAAACAAAGTCCTTTGTTTCTCATCACCAACTACCGCCAGTGGCTCCACCAAAGTAGTGTTAGCTACCTCAACTTATAATTAAGTGGGGTGAAAATGGTGTTGCAGGGGGGTGAAGGGAGGGGATGAAAAGGGAAGGGAATTAGACTCAATAAAAGAATCAGACAAAGAAAAAAAGAAGATACTTACGTGTTCTTAAAAAGTGTCAATCCAAGGTTAGGAAAGTGAGGATGCTTTCAACTACAACGAATGCCAATCATGGTGGCCAACAGGCGTGTCAAACTTTAAGAGTCTTAAAAATGGCGTGGCCAATGCCTTACAAAATAAGAGACAACAGTTCCTCTGAAAGGTTAACATAATTACTTAGGTATATAAATTGAACAGCCACATCTATCGCAAACTAAAAAGACATTGCGAAAAGTAGAACCATGGAAGCTAACAAGAAACTAATAGGAACACAGCAACTACAACATAGAAGAACAAAACACCCAACATTGTTGGAAGATTGAACAAACCACAGTGCAAGTAGTTACCTTGCGAAGCGGAACAAGACTAAAAAGTCCAACCTGGAACGCTGAGCCAAAAACTCCCTGCAATAGTATCACTGAGAGTTTGAGTAAGTTTCAAAGTGAGCATCATATTGTCGTCAATTTAGCTTATCTACTTACTGAGTATAAAACCGCAAACAACCTTAACTTAGGGTTTAAGGCCCAAGCACTTGAGTCTCTTTCCACAAACCACAACACCACTACAGATTGAATAGCCACAAAGAAGCAATAGTAAAAGACTATAATGAGCTATACTGGGTATTTTTTTTAATATTGATGCCTGAAATACAGAAAACGTATAGTAAATAATCATAATTCTTCAACTTCGACAGTTTCGTGAGGGTATCAACTTTTACAGATTTCACCTGTATGATAAGAAATGCTGCAGCCACCACACAATAAAACCCAAGGAGCATTCCTCCAATGACCCAATTCGACTGTGGCAAGAAAAGTTTATTGTGAGACAATAAATCAACTGAGGCTGTCATCAGTTGTGGGGGTCCCTTGTAAAGAGTCACAATGAAAGCCCCTGATATTGAAACTATTGTTCCCAAGGTTTTAGCTAGGGTACTGCAGCTTCTCCGATCAATTTTTTTCCATTCTGAAATCACCCAATTGAATTATTTAGAATTGGATGGCACTATGAAAGTGACTCAAAAATGCATTGCAGAACTCTTATCTGGAATGAGAGAAAGCTCATCAGCATACTACAATATAACAAGATAACTGAACTATTTCGTATTTACACTAGTTCTTCTAAACAAAAATTTAAGAGCATATTACAATGTCCGAAATGTCATGCATACAAGACACTAAAGCCAAATCTTCCATAAAACTAATCTAAAACACATTAACAAGATAAAACAACTGTGATGATCACATTCCAAAACAAGAAAATAACCCTGATTCTCAATCTCCATGAAGGTTTCTTCCAATGTATGCTCAATTTTCCTAATAGAATAGACAAGCAAGCTACAACATTTTACACCAAAGACATAAGAGGAGGGCAAAACCTGAATACAACTGCAAGTACAAAAGTGAAAGCTGGAATAAGGTTGACATAGCCGTGCCAAGCGTAGGAGAGCTGTAATTAATTCCAGCATACCCAATCAACTGAGCTATACACCTGTAAAAACACATTTCAAATCAAACCCACCAAACACAATCCACCACCAACCCCAAAGCTACAATCTTTGATTGAATGTCCAACATGGGATTTCATCACAAACGAAAATATCAACTGACCCAAGTAGACCAAGCAAGAAGAACCAACAGAGAATATCAACCGCTCAGAACCTGCTAGGTCAACTAAATGGAGTTTTGCACATAGTATGTCATCACCGATATCATCATTATTTGCTCCATTCAGACAGTGAGAAATCTTCTTTTGCTCCATTGTTATTGTAAATATAGCATGTGAGCGACTGCATTGTGAGAAGAAAAAGAGAAAGCAATAGAAATAATATGTCAGTTCTTCCTAATGAAGCTAATTAGAAGCACACAAATGGTCTTTTTTGAGTTAATTAATGTCTCAACATATGAATTATGAAAACAAAAGGTATGTCATTACACAAGCCAAAAGCAACACTTCCTATTAATGATCAATTAGACAAAGTCTATCCACCCCCATCATATATAAAGAAGTAATAAAAATATATAGCATGGATATCTATACATAGACAAATTTATTTACATAACAAATACTGGTTCCACAAATCAAATGCAAAACAAAAACAGAAAGTACAATAATATAATATGCCCTGAACTTAAAGACATACATATATCACTAATATTTGTTAATTAGTCATCTACTTAAATACTTCAGTCTTAACAGAAAAAAGAACAGGCATTGCACCTTGACTGACTGTTCATGTTTGTGCTCCCTGTAGCACGAGCTAAAGAACCTCGAAACCATATCTTCCTTCGTCCTAACCTCTGGCTCAGTCACACCAGCAAGTGTTATCCCTCCACTCACTGTTTCTCTAACTAATTTGAATAGGCACTCTTGCTATAGGCTTTGTAATAGCTGCCCCTTCATTTTTAGAGAGAGTTGATGAATTTGGATCAAGTAAGTCAAACACTTCCTCCTTGAATATCTGAGTGTCACAAATTCATCATGAGCAATATACACCACATAACTTTACACCAGGCTAAAAAAAGTAATAGACATTTACCTCAATAAACGATACCCTGATCAAGAACTCCGTGTTATCTTTCGTTGTCTCCACTCTTTTGAAAATAGTTTCCATCACTTTCTGTATGATTCCGCCAGTGCTTCCTTCCCCAGAATAGTTAGTGCCCATCGTTCTAATTTTATTCTTTTCTTAGAAATTAGAACTGACAACTCAAAGCTCAAGCTTCATTCACCAGATGTAGATCCATTGGAAAAAAGAATCTGAATGCATACCATTTCAGCTACTAAAATCTCCAAGTACGATCCACAAATAAGAAACTTAGCTACCTATCCCTCTAATACAGTTTCTCTACAACCAAATGATTCCAAAAAAATCTGAAATCGGAAATCGAAAGATCCAGTTCACGATACAGCTTAAAAGAAAAGCGAAGGATCACGAAGCTTACCCTTTCTTCCGGCGAGCTTACGCTTTTCCCTGCAGAAGATCCTATAAACCTTGTCCTTCAACGAGCTCGGCGAAACGCTTTCGAGGGCGAGCAATTTTGGGGCAATTGGTGCGGCAATTTCGGGGCTGAAGAAGGATTTTCCGTGCTTGGTTGAGATGGATCTGGGGTGGAGGTTTCGAATCGATGAGGCCGAGATGGTTCCCAGGAATCGAGACTCGCCGGTGGTCTCTGTGGGGGTGTTCTTCGCATTCATTGTTTCTGAGACGAAGAAGGAGAAAGGAGGAGGGGGTTAAGGTTGGGGTTGGAGGCGGAGGCAGATGCGGAGAAAGGAGGAGGAGGCTGGGTCCGGGTCTGAGCTAGAGAATGGAGGAGGAGGTCAAGTTTGGGGTCGGGTTGAGAATGGAGATCCAGTTTGGGAGGAGATCTGTTTTAGGGTGAGCTCAGAATGAAGGAGTTGAGCGAGAGTTGGGGTCGGGTTTTTCGATCTGTTTCAGTTTTGGGGTGGGGCGCAATTTTTTTCAAAGTGTGAAAGTTTTCCCCGCTTCTTCATTATAGCGCTTTTTGCAAAAATAGGTTCCCGCAAATTTTCGAACAAAATTTTTAACACCAGTCATTTTAAGAACTGATGTTAATAATATATATTTAAATCGGTATTTTTGTTAAACGATGTTAGATTACTTTTTTACATCGTGGGCATGTCTGACTGATTTAAAACATGCGATGTCTAATAACATAATTCTAGTAGTGGTTGTAGCTTCAAAAACCATCCCTTTGCATCATCTCTAAGTGAGAAAGGAAACAACCGCATCTTGAACTCACCTTCCGGAAGTCCACCCTTTGACATAGTGCTTACAATCGCCTCAAAATCTTGCATGTGGTTGATGGCCTTCTCGGATGGCATTCCACGGAAAATAGGTAAGATGCTCAATTGTTGTGGCTTGATCTCAAAGTCCACATCTCTATCCGGAAGTACTAAGCATGATGCCGTATTGGTCATGGAAGGTCTAGAGAACTCCCGAATAGGTCTTTCCGCCATCTCTCTAACCGGTGATCTAATCGGACTCGGTGAGCGATTTCTTGGAGGTACTCTTAGCCTTGGTGGTGTTCGTGAACGATTCCTTGGCCTTTGTCTAGGAAGTCTTTGAAAAGTGCGACCACTTCTCAAATTGATAGGTAGTAACGTGTTGTTCATACACCTATAAAGAAACACTAGAACAATAAGCACCTCAATAATCAAATAAACACAAAATATTCACCAAGTTTACCAACCACAAAATTTGACAATTAATTAGAGGGTGAGAAAAGAAGGAGACTTAACAAGTAGTGAAAAATAAAATTAAAAACTAAACAACTAAACAAAGAAACAAGAAATAAAAAATAAAAATAAAAATAAAGTATGCTAAAAGTGACCCTAAATGCCAATTACCAAGGGATTAAGATCCGAAGACCCTAAACGCCATTGACTTGGTTCATAAACTCTTCGCAAGCGTACGAATCGTTGTCAAGTAAGGGAAGTAATTGGACCTTAGTTTATTGTACCTCGGGGATTAGGTGTTGGACCTAACCAAGATAATTGGCGGTAGGATACTAAAAGCACACAAGAAAAATAAAAAGTAAAATAAGACTATAAACAATCAAGGCACCAAGCCTTGGCAATGCTCGGCTTAGCTCACACCAAGCCTATTCAAAGCCACTAACTTGTAGCCTCAAGATGGGTATACACAAATGAGTCGATGGATTTAATGTTTGAGAGTGGATTTGAACTTAACAAAAAGTAATAAAATCTAAAGCGATTAATAAAAATGCAAGGAAATTAAACTAGAAAAGTGTGAACAATATAATGGGAATGTCGGGTGCTAGGGAGGTTCCTTCACCCAAATCTCATGTGTCGGAAGCTAATCTAATGTAGATGCAAATTTCCTACTTTGGCAGTAGTCGTATCCAAGGCGGTTCAAGGCTCAAGGACCGAAATTCCCTTTCATGGTATTCCTACTCCGGTTCAAGGGTCATAGGAACTCACTTGGCATGAATTAGAGCCGGTTCAAGGGTCTCTAATTCACATCAAGAGGCCTAAAGATCGATGAATTAGACTACTAAGCGACCCCCCCACGCATTCACGCAACGGGTAAATCACCATGCTTATAACCCCTCTAATACGAAATTGAAGGTTTCTAGCTTAGGAATTAGAGGGGGTCAAGCCTCTAACTCCATCCTAGACATGCTCAAATTACACACCCTAGAGTTGACTAGCTAGGCTCCTAGACATGCATTTTAACCCAACAAAAATATATATAAGCATCCATCATATGAAAATTGCATCATTACATTAAAATAAGCATTTTTTTTTACACAAGATTTGAACTATGGCACACAACCCTAGCCCCCAACAACAAATCTACTCACTACCCATCATTAAACAAACATCAATATACATAATTTAAAGAGGAACAAAGTTAAGAAAAGTAGGAGTAACAAGAACAAGCCACAAATTGCTATAAAGCAATTATGGCTAGCCTTGAATTATGGCTACCCACTTTTACCCAAATTTGATTTGATGAAGATTTTGATGCTTGGGCTTCCCTTTGAATCTTGTGAAATTGACGATAATTAGTGGCGGAGTAGTGAAGAAATTATAGAAAATGGGTTGGTGGTGGTGAGTTTCGGTGGGAAGAAGAAGAGATGAATATGGGTGGTTGGTTTAGAGAGAAAAGGGGATGGGTGCGGCTGTTGGAGAAGAGAGAGGGTTCGGAGAGAATAGAGGAATGGGGTCTGCGTCCCAATATCTCAAAGAGAGAGGAGAGTATATTTGATAATGTGTGGCTGTGATTGCTCAAAGAAGGAAGAGAAGATCCCAGGCCTCCGTTTTTGCGTGGTGGAAAAAAAAATGATCAGGTTTGGATGGTTGAACACGTGCAGCCCTGTAATTAGCACAAGCCAATTAAGCAAACAATGTTTAATTGCTTGCACGTGCAAAAGGCTTAGGCATGCATGGTTAATTAAACAGTGGTTAATTAGGCATGCGAAATTAATGATTAATTAAGATTTTTTTTTTTTTTCTTCTTTAAAGAGGATCAAAGGATTTCACTCCTACCACATGGTGACTCGAACCCATGACTTCGTACATAGGTAGTGAGTGCTCTAACCACTGAGCTAACACCACTTCGTCAATGATTAATTAAGATTGTTTCTTCCTCCAATCTTCAAGCACATCCCAATAGATAATTAAATCTTGGGGTAGTCTTCCGCATCCACCTTTGAGTTGACCAATATTGACTTTTCAATCTTTTGTCAGAAAATGTCAATTTACTTCAATTTTGCACAATTTTTCTCGGTTCCGCAACTCCGCTAATGTTCTACAAAATAAATAAAAGTGGATTAATTACATAATAATTGACATGAGGATTAGCTTAATTCTAGTGTTTTAAATATAATTACACGTATAAAAATGCGTATAATCATATATCCAACCCATAACAACCTTAAAATTCTACACACTTTGTTGCCTATAGACCATCCTTAAATCCCATATACAACATATACAAGCACCAATAAGAACTCGTTTTCTTCCACCAGTAAATGGGCTATTTAACGAAAATCGCAACATGCCACAGCCTCTGTATGATGGAAGTAAACAAGAGAATTCCAAGAACAGAAAGCTCTCTAAACTCGAAATAAACATATACCCAACAATGCAAATAACCTTTTATCGCAAGATCAGGGTCAGGCTCATCCCCACAAAGTTTCCTTCGATTCCTCATTAACTATAACACATTTACGGAACCTTACAATATCTCAAGAATCCAATTCCAAACTACAAAAATATGATCACCACCAGAACCAGCATTTAGAACATGATCATTTTTAGTCGATGGAATGAACTATGTTTCACTGCATAGCATTTGCAGAAAATTACAAGAACCATCGACAACACTAAGCACTTAACCTAATCTGTAATCAACTGTGCCCAATACACAGAGCTCTGTGTGGCGCTAAAAAACTGAGATCGGGTTCAAATTTTGTTTCTTATCGAATCCCGAATTCTCGTTTTCACTCGGTTCCATACTTGTCTCAGCAAACAACACACAATTACAAATGAAGCATCTTTCGGAGAAAACAGATTTAGGAAACGAAATTGTTGATCCAAACCAGAGTAAAAATAAAAAAACAAGAGCAAGAAAATTTCGAATAAGAATACAGATCAGAAATTGAACCTGGTGTGATCGGCTTCAGTGATAGTAAGGGGAGGAGGAGGACTCTCCGGTCCGGAAAATTCCCCGGCGGTGAGTGAGTAAGAGAGAGTAAGTGGTACCTTGGGGATGTTGGCGAAACGGATTTAGATTTTCTTGAGTAAATCCAGCCACATTGTACAAAAGACCAGTTTATGCATATTGAAAAGAGTACGAAAGCAAGTGGTTCAGTGTTGTTTTTTTCTTGAAATCTTTTTGCCATGCTTTAGCAATTGTTCTGATACGTTTGTTGAGTTGTTATTTGTAGGGTAGGTATTTGAGTCCAGTAACCGATAAGTTGTGGAAGAAATTCTATGAGAAGGAGTTTGGTATTGAGAGGACTAATCTGGTGATCGAAAGGATGAGGAAAAAGAAAGTCAATTTCAGATGGTTGCAATTGAATCAGGTGGGTTTTTCTTCATTTTGGCCAGCCAAATTTGTTTCTTTTAGTTTCCCTAAAACAATGCTAATTTGTAGATGTATTCAATGAGAGATTTGTATAATTAGGGGCCGTGACCACTTACCCAATTTTAGCCCAAAAATTGCCCACTTACTCCACCAAGAGTTTTTTAACCCCATTTACCCAATTCAACAGTATTTGACAGTATTGCCCTCGTTTTAATTTATAAATTACACTCATATCTATCACTCTCTCATCCCTCCGATCTACGTTTTCTCCCTTCTCTCTCTCTCTCTCTCTCCCTCTCTCTCTCCCCCCGCACCATGCACCAATCCACAGAGGTCAGACGACGCCGCCTAGGCCGGAGATGACGCCACAGAGGCCGGACGACGCTGCAGAGGCAGGACGACGCCGCATAGGCCGAAGGCGACACCTCAGATGCTGCAGATCGAGGACTTTGTTGAGATCGGACGGCGACGAGCACAGTTGATTATGCGACCGGGCTTCTGGTCGATTTCGGCGATTTGGGATTTCCGGAATCCGGCGACGAGCACAATTGATTGGAGAAGCAGCATCCACTCCTGAAGACGACAAAGAAGCTTTGGTCCGCCTACCTCGCCGGAGTCCAACGTTTTGTCCGGTTTTGTTGTGGGTGCCCAGATCATTTTTCTGGGTGCCCAAATTTGTTTTTTTGTTTTTAAGTAAAATAAGGGGCAGATGGAAAGAAAAAAAGAAAAAAAAAATGTTTTGAATGTAAAATGGAGGCCAATTTCTGGGTGCCAGAAGCATTTTTTTTTTTTTTTTGTACACTGTGAACCCCGAGAATGAGGAAGGAATGAGAAAGGAATTGCAATGTAACTGTGGTGTTTGTTTGATGGTCTACTGGGGGGCAGTAGACTTCGATATGAGGGACAGGGATCACTATAGTGTGGTGTTTTGATAAGTTATATGTTGTTTTCTGTGTATTAAAGTCAAATTATCTGTGAATCCTACAAAAATGTGCATTTTTGGTGGTCTATTGGGAGGCAGTAGAAACATTAGACTTTGTATTGGGGGGCAATAATATGATTACTGAGGGGCAGTAATATGATTATAAATTGATCAATTGTTCCTGTAGTGTATTCATTTTGGTTTTGGGAGTTCATACAATTCACTGGACGTCAATAATATGATTTTTGGGAGGCAATAATATGATTACTGGGGGGCAGTAATATGATTACTGGGGGGCAATAATAGCCGGATTCTGGAATCCGGTCACCGGTCGTCGGAATCCGGTCACCGTTCGCCGGAGTCCGGTCACCGGTCGCCGGAATCCGGTCACCGTTCGCCGGAGTCCGGTCACCGGTCGCCGGAGTCTGGTCGCCGGAGACCGCGCCGGCCACTAGTCACCGTAGCACAGCAAGGTGGAAGGTGACTTCTCTCTCTAAGTGAGAAAGAAGGAGAGGGCAAAAAAGTCTCAAAAAAAAAGAAAAAAGAATTAATTGGGTAAAGGGGAAATAATCCCTTAGAGTGTTTTGGGTAAATGGGGTTAAAAAACAGTTGGTGGAGCAAGTGGGCAATTTTTAGCCTAAAATCGGGTAAATGATCATTTTCCCGTATAATTATCTAACTGGGTAGTTACTTTCAGGCCAAATTGAGGGAAGTGGATGAGGCTGAAAATGAAACGGCTGACCGGTTAAAGAATTCATATATAAAAAAAAAGATGCAGGTATGTTTCCCTCATCATATTCTAGCATGACCATAAAAGATACCCAAAACATATTGCATCAGAAAAGGTCTCGATACTTGAGGAATTATTAAAGTGTTCTGATGATCCACCACAAGTGGTCAAGTTGGTAAGAGCCTCTAGGTGTGGAACCCCCATACCCGGGTTTGAATCCCGCCAACACTTATTGGAGTTAAATCCCAATATATTCTTAGTGGCTAGGTGGAGGAAGCGTTCTGACAAGATTGCCCGAGCACAGATTAGTCTCTGGACTTGGGAAGCCTTTGAGGACACCGTGTGATTGAATAATCAAAAAAAAAAAAAAAGTGTTCTAATGATTTTCTTGAAGCCCCATGTATGCTCAATCACAGATTCTGGTTTTACATTCCTGATATTAACCTTTTTTGGCTCTTCCATTTGAGCAGTCCTGAGGTGAGAAATGCTGCTGTTATGAAGAGAACTGCGTTCCAGAGGAGGTAAACTTACTTCTTTCTATTTTGGCATTTTAACGAAGTTACATCCCCTCTCATATTAACTTCCTTGTATTACACAGTGCCCCTCCCATGAAGAAGTTAAATCGGTTTTCTGGGAACCAACTGGGTTCCTCTTCTAATCAGAGCAAGCCCATTGAGAGGACATTCAAGCCAAAGAAGATGCCGTTCTAAATGTTCTTGTATGTGTGAAGGGAGAAGTGTCGGACAGAATGCTCAATTGAGCTCTGCAACGCATTGTTGATTGAAGCACCCATTTCCAGAAAATCTTGGTGGTGGCCTCAAATTCTTAGCCTAGGGGACATTCTGGCTGTCCTCAGTTGTACTATTACTCCTCAATAATGATCATTTTTGTTCATTTGTTTCTTTTTCTTTGGGTCATCTTCCTTTTGTAGTATTATATCTCAACAGTATCAATAACAATGTTAAGCTGATTCTTTGTCTTCATACTCATCTTTAAATTTCAGCATATCCCATTGTTCAGCCAAAATTAAATTAAAACAGATTGTGACAACCAATCCCTTGATTCTGTTTGTTGGCACTTGAAAATGTGGGGAAAATGGTGACAACCAATCCCATGAGACTATGAGAGTAGATTTCCGGTGGCTGAGCCCCAGCCTCCCACTAGTTTTACGAATCTGGCTAAATATATTGGGACTTCTTCATATCTAAAGCACTACTACAAAAGTGGGCTAAGGATACCATTTCCTACCCACTATTAGGCTAATAGTGTGTCTACCCAATTTGTGCTCACTGCTCACCAATATTTCTGATGGTGTGTCTCTAATTGGTTTTTATTTTTATAGAACAAATAAAAGCAAAAAAAACAAAAGAGTTTTAGTGTCACCAAGACCCTTAACCTGAAAGAGTTTTTTTTTTTTTTCCCTCTTAGTAGATCTCTCTCTGATCGTCAAACACTCAACTACCAAGGGAAGGTTGATGTTCTTGCTTCTAAAATGTCCAAGGTAACTTCAATAAATCTCATTGGCCTTAATTTGTCTGGTGCTTTATCTCCAATCATCCTTAGTTGAATTCAATGTGTCCAAGAACTTCTTCAAGAGTGCCATTTCCAAATGGTCTTGCTAACTATCATAATCCAGGAGTGATAAAGTTCTGCGAATTATGACCAATTTGTGGTTTTGGTTGTAGTCCTTTGGCAATTGTAGTTGGGGCAATCCAGACTTTAGTAGGGAAATCGCAAAGGGTAAATCGGTAGTGGTAACTTGTTGCATTTACCTGATCTGCTTTTTGTATATCTCATCAGTGTGTAGCTTGGTTGGCATTCTGTTTAGTTAAGTTCACTGTAGTTCATTTTATGGTAGATGTGCATTTGCAATGCTGGTGTAACATGCTGGTCACTAGATCTATGTTGTTTACTTTAGTTTCATCTTAATTAATTGATTTATATGCCCTTGATCTTGGTTGCTGCACAATGATGTCTGCATGTATATTTGTTTATGATACAAATATTACTTTACCTTTTCATCTCAAGCTGATTAACATATCAAAAATGTGCAGGAACTTCCAGAGACAGCTGTGAGGAAATATGGAAGTTAGCACCCATACAGAATATGCATGGGTTTGTTGACTGCATATCTGATTACTTCAAGTTACTTCGTTCCCATCTCATAACCAGGTTTGTTGACTGCATATCTAATTACTTCAAGTCACTTAAGTTTGTATCGTGCATTAGTATCAATCTGTGTTGCAAAAACCTTTCTTGTATTTCTGTTTTGGTTTGGCTTCCATTAGCACCCATACACAGAATATGCAGTTTTCTACCGTCGGAAGTATTTGGCTGGTCATGTGCATTGTTGCTGATTGCTGCATTTAGTGTTAATGCTCCTTAATATATATATATATATATATATATATATATATATTAATGCTGCTTGTCACTTTACTTTTTTTGGTCTTGGCTTTTGTGGAATTTTGCTTTTTTGTATAGAATGCCTCTCAATTTATTTTACAATATGGCACTTATCTGTTTGTCGTTCTCTGGGGCAAAGGGTTGGACTGACTGGGATTTCTGATGTTACGTACTGTTGTTCAGTCACTGTTATCAATGTCTATAATGAAGGTTAATCTGACGACTGCGTGTCTTTAGATTGACAGAGAAATAACTAGGGCTATTGAAGTTATTGTTTGGACAAGTTTTGGGATGTTTGGATTTCTTGAATGAATTGCTATGTTGCATTTAGCTTAGACTAGTCTGAGAAGTGAATATATGTCTGTGGAAATATGCACATGCTTTCAAAGGCTTTCCTGCAATTTTCGTTTGTGCCCACCAGATTGTTATTGTAAGGATTATAGTGATGGTCAAGATGGTCAAGGTTCACAAGTCTTACGAGTAAGCAAGGCAACAGCTGTGGCTACTAAGGCTGACACGTGTGATGATAAGACTGGTTATGAAGAATTAGTTACTATAACTAATTAGCTGAGTTTGTTAGAGTAAAACATAATTTGTTAAGCCTAACTCTATATAAAGGGGGGAATTATTAGGTAGTCCCGGAGTACCACGTGGCACTGCCATGTGGTGGTCCCAACCAATAATATCACTCAAATCTGGTGGGGACCATGCAGAGGGGGTTAAAAAAGAAAAGAAAAATTAAATTAGAAGCCAATCAGAAATCACTACAAATCACATGGGCCAATAATATCATCCCGGACCACCACGTGTACTATGGTCCGGGACCATGTAATAATTTCCCATATAAAGGCTATGTAAGAATCCCGTGGTCCATTCTTTCAATATTAGTCACTATTCTTCATCTTCTTCACTCTCTTTTTCTCTCTCACTTCTCTGCAAACTCCAGATCTTACATTTCAGCATGGTATCCAGAGCCATGGATCGATCTTTCTAAGCTTTTAGATCTTCAATTTCAAGTGTTCTGAGCCTTCAATTTCATTTCAGCTTCTCTGTTCCTAACAATTTCTTCTTCAATCTCTCAATCTTTTCCTCTTCGATCTCTCAATCTTTCTTCTCCGATCTTATCAAGATTCAAGTTTTTTGTTCTTGATTAACAATGGTGGCTACTGCTGTGACTCTTCTTGCTAATCTCTCAAGCATCGTCTCGGTCAAACTCAATGACAACAACTATCCCACATGGCATTTTCAGCTGTATTCTCTGCTTCGTGGTCATGGCCTTCTCAAGTTTGTGGATGGTACTGTTTCTTGTCCATCACAATATATCATATCTGATGATGGATCTCTAACCTCAACTCCATCTGAGGACTATGAAGATTGGCTCGAGCAAGATTGGAATTTGGTATCTTTGCTCACTGCAACTCTCTCTTCTGAGGCTCTTTCTCATGTTGTAGGCTGTAATTCAGCTTTGGAGGTATGGACTACCTCAAAGATCGTTATGCTACTGTTTCTAGGGCTAATGTTGTTCAGTTGAAATCTAATTTGCAATCCATAGAGAAAGGGTCTGACAGTGTTGATAAGTACTTACTCAGGGTCAAGAATGCTAGGGATCAGTTGTCTTCTATTGGTGTTAAGATTGCAGATGAGGATATTATGATCTTGATTCTTAAGGGTTTACCATCTGAGTTTAGCACAGTTAGAATGATGATTAAGGCAAAGCATGCTCCTATTTCTATGTCTGAGCTTCGATCTTTGCTTCTTGCTGCTGAGTCTGAGTTAGAATGTGACACAAAATCTATGTCTGTGACCTTTATGACTGCAATGGTGGCAAAGAATGGTTCTGTTGCTTCTCAAGATTCCAAGGGAATTTTGCCTACACCTGTGCAAAATGGCTATAATGGCTTTGCTGCTTTTAATAATGGAGGCAGAGGTAATGGTGGAGGCTATAGGAACAATGGAGGAGGTTATAATGGGGGATTCAGAAACAATGGAGGCAATGGTTTCAATGGGGGAAATGGTGGATTCAGAAACAATGGAGGCAATGGTTTCAACTCTGGTTGGAACAATGGGAATAGGAATGGGAATCAACAACAGTTTGGTGGAAATGGAAACATAAACTTTGGTAACAATGGAGGTTTTGGTGGTTATAGGCCTCGGATTGTTTGTCAGATATGTGACAGACCAGGTCATTCAGCTCAGACATGCTGGCATCTCAGCAAGGTCAATGGTTCTACTTCAGCTTCAAACATTTTTGAGTGACAACTCTGTGGCACAAATGGACACTCTGCAGCTGAGTGTAGTCAGAGACTTCAGTTTGCTAAACTGCAAGGTCAACAATGTGCAATGACTGCTTCTTTGCAGCAGAATCATACAACTCCTAATCATGAAGTGTGGATCACAGATTCTGGTGCTTCTTCTCACATTACATCAGACATTCAAGTTCTCAATAATGTCACATCCTATTCAGCTGGTGATCAAGTTCAAGTTGGTAATGGTGCAAGTCTTTCTATCAAACATATTGGCAATGGTTTAATTTTTCTTAACAAAAATGTTCTGTTGACACTTAGAAAAATATTACATGTTCCAAAGCTTGCTGCACAGCTTCTGTCTGTCTATCAATTATGCAAGGACAATAACTGCAGAATGATTTTTGATGAGTTTTCATTTTTCATACAGGACAAGGTGACGGGCAAGGTGTTGTTTCAAGGTCTCAGTGAGAATGGACTCTATCCTATACCTGTGTCAACCTCCAGAAATCTTTTCAACTCATCTTCCATTTCAGAGTCAGCTTTTCTTGGATCAAAAGTCACTCAGTCTCTATGGCATAGAAGATTAGGCCATCCTTCCAATGCTATCACATCGTCTATGTTAGCAAAGTCTAGAGTACCTTTTCAATCTGTTGAGTCATCTAGTGTTTGTGAGTCTTGTCTTCAGGCAAGTTTACTAAACTGCCTTTTCCTACAACTTGTACTAGGTCATCTACACCTTTTCATACAGTTCACTCTGATGTATGGGGTCCCTTTCCACATGTATCCATTGAAGGTTTTAAGTACTATCTCACCTTCATAGATGATTGTACTCGATTTTGTTGGATTTTTCCACTACATAATAAAGCAGAAGTTTGTTCAAAGTTCATTGCTTTTCATTCCTTTGTAACAACTTAGTTTGCTTCTGTTATTAAAATTTTACAAACTGATGGTGGGGGTGAATACCATAGCCATATTTTCCAGTCTTTTCTTGCCAAAAATGGTATTATCCATCAAAAGTCATGTCCATACACACCACAACAAAATGGACTTGCAGAAAGGAAAAATAGACATATTGTAGAAACTGCAATTACTCTTCTTCATCAGTCCTTTCTCCCTCCAAAATTCTGGTTCTATGCTTGTGCAATTGCAGTATTTCTTATAAACAGAATCCCTACTCTCACTCTCTCTATGTCTTCTCCTTTTGAGGTGTTACACTCAAAACCACCTTCTCTGGTGTCATTAAAAGTCTTTGGATGTGCTTGTTTTCCCTTAATGAAGCCTTACAATTCGAACAAACTCCAAGTCAAAACTGTTAAGTGCATCTTCTTGGGGTATGCACCAAGGTATAAGGGTTTTATTTGTTTTAATCCTTCCAATTCTAAGTTCATCATTTCCAGACATGTTGTGTTTGATGAGTCTACTTTTCCCCATCAATTTCCAGACATGTTGTGTTTGATGAGTCTTCTTTTCCCCATCAATTTCTTAGTTTGTCATCTCAGCCTACTTCTTTTACATCATCATCCTCTCATCCTGTTCAAGTCATTCTTAGACACCCTTCTAGAAATAAAAATTCAAGTTCTACAGTCCATTCTGCACAGCACCTAGCCACACTTGTCCTCCCTACATCAACACAAGATCAGTCTTGTTCAAGTTTAGTGCCTATTCCTATAGTACAACTTCAGAGTTCAATGTCTCCTATTGCAGGGCAACTTCAGCTATCTGCTCCTTCTCATTTATCTGATATCGATAAAACTGTTCCCAGCTCTTCAAGTGATTTTGTTCTTCAGCCTGGAGAAGTGTATATTCCTATCTCAGCCATTGAGATGCATTTGAATCCTCCTTCTACAGAAACAGCTAGTATTATATCTACCTTCATCCCTCAATCTGAGATTTCTAAAGTTTCTGTTAATCCTCATGTCATGACAACTAGAAGCAAGAATGGAATATTCAAAAAGAAGGCATTTGTTGCTTCTGCATCGTGTGACCACAATGCTATAGAACCTTCTTCGTATAAAAAGGCTATGGAAATACTAGTTTGGCAGCAAGCAATGCAAGAAGAATTTGACGCATTAACCAAACAAGGAACTTGGATTTTAGTTCCTCCTCAAGCTGATAAGAATTTGGTAAGCTGTAAGTGGGTTTTTAAGGTAAAGAGAAATTCGGATGGTTCCATTTCAAGGCAGAAAGCAAGATTGGTGGCAAGGGGTTTTAGTCAAGAAGAAGGTATTGATTATGCAGAGACTTTCAGTCCAGTTGTTAGGCATACAACTGTGAGACTTGTTCTTGCTATGGCAACTCAATTTGGGTGGAAATTACATCAATTGGATGTTAAGAATGCTTTTCTTCATGGTATTTTGAAGGAAGAAGTATATATGTCCCAACCACCTGGTTTTGAGGATCCAAAGTGTCCAACTCATGTCTGCAAGTTACAAAAGTCACTTTATGGACTTAAACAAGCTCCAAGAGCTTGGAATGAAAGATAACCTCTTTTCTACCTCAGCTGGGATTCAAGTGTTCTATTGCAGACCCCTCTTTATTCATTAAGAGTTCTTGTTTTTTTCATGTATATCTCCTCTTATATGTAGATGATATTATACTTATAGGCAATAGTGCTTCTGCAATTCAGTATGTTAAAGATGCTCTTAAGAAGGAATTTGAAATGAAGGATTTGGGACTATTACATTACTTCTTGGGATTACAGATTACCTATTTACCAAATGGAGGTTTATTCATTTCACAAGCTAAGTATGCAAAGGATATTCTTGATAAAGCTGGAATGACTGATTGTAATGCCAGCATCACTCCATGCTTGCCTTATTCCTAGTTGCTCAAAGATGAGGGAGCTCCATTTAAAGATCTCAAAACGTACAGGAGTATTGTAGGATGTTTACAGTATCTAACTTTCACCAGACCTGACATTGCATATAGTGTCAATTCTGTGTGCCAATTTATGCAAAATCCAACTGAAGTACATTTTCTGGCAGTCAAGCGCATTCTAAGGTACATCAAAGGTACTCTGAACTATGGTATTACTTTTAGAGCTGCACCATTGGAGTTAAGTGCTTATACAGACTCGGATTGGGTTGGTGACCCTAATGATAGAAGGAGCACAACATGATTTGTCATATTTCTTGGTAACTGTCCAATCTCTTGGAGCTCACGCAAGCAAACTTCAGTCTCAAGGTCTTCAACAAAGGCCGAGTACAGAGCTATAGCCAACACTGCTTCAGAAGTTCTTTGGTTGCGACATTTGTTGAATGATCTTCATGTCAAGTTACCTTCTGCTCCTACATTACACTGTGACAATGTTTCAGCCTTGGCCCTTGCTTCGAATCCAATTCATAATTCCAAGGTCAAGCATGTGGAAGTGGATGTGCATTTCACTAGGGAAAAAGTGGCCAGAGGTGAGCTAGCTCTTCATTTTGTTCCTTCCTTGCAACAGCTAGCAGATATCTTGACAAAATGACTTGATTCTCCTCAGTTCAAATATCTCTGCTCCAACCTGATGCTTGGTTCCCTGCATCAGTTTGAGGGGGGATGTAAGGATTATAGTGATGGTCAAGATAGTCAAGGTTCACATGTCTTACGAGTAAGCAAGGCAACAGCTGTGGCTACTAAGGCTGACACGTGTGATGATAAGACTGGTTATCAAGAATTAGGTACTATAACTAATTAGCTGAGTTTATTAGAGTAAAACAGAATTTGTTAAGCCTAACTCTATATAAAGGCTATGTAAGAATCCTGTGGTCCATTCTTTCAATATCAGTCACTATTCTTCATCTTCTTCACTCTCTTTCTCTCTCTTACTTCTCTGCAAACTCCAGATCTTACATTTCAGCCGTTATAAGCCTGTCTCCTTGATTTTTAGGCCACCAATGTGGAAGATACATTTGTCTTCTCCTTTAGGCATTACTTGATTGTTTGTTTCAGCTATGCTGCATGTCTAGTTTAAGATGCAGGGGGCTGATTGGTTATTTATAATTTATTGTTTCCAGTTAAGTCACAATGTTATGGAAATGTATATATAGTGTGTTGGTGGTTTTATACTTTTATATGAAAAACAAATGGGGTAGGTACTACAAGCAGATCTCGTTCAAGAAGAGCTTGTGTTGAACTGTTGATAGAAGACCGGTACAAATGCAGTGCTTTTGTAATATGTGCTTATGCTTTAGTTAGTTTGTTACTGCATCTCATTTTCTGTTTCATCTCTGTTTGAAAATGCTTTTTACTTCTTAAGTAGGATTGTTGATTGGCTTCAATATCTCCTGAAATTAGTCATGCCTTTTACAAATTGTACTGATGCTCATTCTGGTGCAACTCTAGGTGTATTGCAATAAACATGCCACATATGGACTAGCTTTGCCTTGATTTTGTATTACATTTTTTTCTCTTGATTTTGCTGCTCTTTTTGCAGAATGCCAAACGTGCTACAGCACTACAAACCAAATCTGTTACACACCAGGCTCTAACAAGCACAAGTCTTCCTCGTAAGGCAGATAACTATTGTCTTTTTTTTTTTGTGTTTAAACATGAGCAAATACTTCTTGTTAACTGCATATCTGGTGGCATTGAAAAAACTGGTTTTCTAAACATTGGAAAACATAATGTACTTCTTGTCTTCTTTATTCTGTAGTAGATACTAGATAGTCCTTTCACTGGCCAGTAAATTTCCTTTAGTGTAAGAAGCATGCATAGTCTGTGAATCTATAGTTTTTAATTTTATACCCTCATATATTGTTTGTGCATTAGTCCCAGAAGCATCCATACTCTGTGAAAGCATAGTGATTATTTCTAGCCAAGTAAGCTGACTTGCTCGTTTGCCGCTTGCAGGAGAAAGAGCATTTTTGCAGTTTGGTGATGGACCAAGAGATGATATATTGTTCTTTCAGATGAAAGAAAAATCTCATGTAGAGTTTTTTGCAGAATACTGTATTTTAATTTTTAAATTTTTAAATTTTTTTTATAAATGGAATGTATGTAGTCACCACTCACCAGAGAGGTAGAGATTGTATTAATTATATTAGTGGGTATGATCAAGGTTTTAAATATCGGTATTTTCATATCTATCGGTACTTTGAAAAAGGGAGATATCGGATATATCGGGGATACAGTGTACGAAAATATCATTTTTGAAAAAAGTCAATTTATTAGAAATTTAGAACTACATATAAATACATATGAATGTCAACTTCATCTACATTCAAAAAGAGACTCTAGGCGGTTGAAAAGCCACTCGCTGGTCTAAGAAAATGCAATAATCAGACCAAAACATATGACCCATATAGTGCGAATTGTAGTGATGAACATGATAGTTATAGATCTCTTTAGAGCTGCCAACTGTTTCCCCTATAAGGGGATAATAAGGATGAACCCAACTAGATGACTGATCATATACTTCTCCATATTGATTATATCCATAAGCATCATAACCAAATTGATTGTTGCTTTCATGAGATTCATTTGAGATCCCACTGCGCTCTGTGCCTAAACTGATAGAGTCAAAACTTAAGGCAATTGAAGAAACATCAGATGGGGTACTTTGATCATTAGTTGCACCTCTAGTCCTCCTCCCATATCAGGTTTTCTCTTGAGCACCATGACCAGCTGTTCTCACTCCGTGGTCTTCATCTTGGGTGGCATGATCAAAATTACATTCACAGGTAAATTGGAATCCTCCATCCACAGAAGATTGTCCATATTCATATCTTTCACCTCAACCACATGTTCCGCTTCCAGCTGTAGTCAACAAGTTTTGGAAATGTGGAGAATTAGCTTTGTTAAAAGGGACAGCATCATATATGTGGTATTTGGACACCATTGTTGCCAATAGTTCTCTACCACCTTTTAGTAATGATTTAATTGTGCTTTGTTTTGATCTACTATCTTTTGATGGCATTGCTACTGGAGGCTCAGGAAATGAGTACCGATAGGTTTTTGATCGATCAACTTGTTGCGGTTGTTGACTGCTACTACCGCCTCTCGATTGTTTTGGAAATTGAAATCTTGGACTTCTACTAAACTGAGAGTTCTTATCACGATCTACGGTTGATCGTCTTACTGCAGCACGATAATCTTGTCGTTCTACAGGGTGCATGTTTGGTGGATACTGAAATCCATCATCATCATCATCATTGTCGTCATTGTCATTGTATAGACTTGTTTGATTGCCAAGATAATCATTGCGGAGTTCTTCTCTTATATCATCTTGAACAGCTGCCTTTTCTTGCTTAATAGAATCTTTTCTCTTTATCCATGCTATCACCTCTGTTTTGATCTCCGGTGGCACTTTGGGGCCCTGATCAACTTGGGGCCCTTTGTATAGTTTTATAAACATTGCACTTAATAAAATAAAATCAATAAAAAAGATGAATTACATTTAACTATTTAACCGTCTATAGTTTGCTTCATATCATATATCACTTTCTATTTTTAATTATGTTGATCCACTAAAACAAGAGACAACTTCCAAAAAACAAATTTCAGGTTTAAGACACAGACTACACAGTAGATTCGTTATTCCTCACTTTTTCAAGATGCATAGCCAAAATTTAATACTCTGTACTCTGCACTCTCTTCTCATCATGTCATCCATATATGGTTCCTTGACTTCCTTCTGCAATGTCATTTGGCCTCATTTGAATGATTGAACCTTTATGGCTTTATCTTCTTTCTATTATTCAACTACAGAGTTACAAAAATAGTCACAGACTACACAGTACCAAATCTCTCCTCACACAGATTTTCATTTAGACTTTTAGATAATTACTTCTCACCCAAGATCGCCTTGAGGGTATTTATCCAATTCTCCTCACCTAGATTCGCCTTGAGGGGATTTTCTACTCACCTAGATTCACCTTGAGGGGATTTCTCCTCACTCAAATTTGCCTTTATGAAATCTCTCTTTACACATATTTTCATTTAAAGAATTACTGAGTTTTTTTTTTTTTTTTACCTCAAATTTTACAGATATTTCTTCACTTTATCGGGATATATCGCAAATATCTAATATATCGAGGATATTTGACGATGTCGGAGAAATTTCGCAGAAACGGTGACAGATAAGATATTTACCCCTCTAGATATATCGGTTCGTCGAAAAAAGGAGATATCGGGGGATATATCGGAAATATCGCAGAGATTTAGAACCTTGGGTATGATTGCATGAAGTCTCTGTGCAACGCATAATGGCAAACACCTGAAAGTTGATGGTGGGTTCCTTGGGTCTTTGTCACGCGAGCAACGGAAACTATTGTCAACAATGGTGGCTGGACCGTGACTATTGGTGTTACACACAGTAACGATTGGTCCCCAATGACCTAACAGATGACTTTTTTTTTACCATGAATCCACCATTGATTCTGTGTGACTTATTACCACCCCTTTGCCGCTTTATTGGGACACGGAACCGAGGGTCATTTTTCACTGATGGTGTGTGAAGGCCAAATTTGTGGTAGTGAAGCTGGCATCCTGCATCAAGAGTATCAAAATTATGTAGTTTGCTTGTTAATCCTTGTTCTTCTCTTAAAAGCACATTGTCCTCCTTTTTTGTACTTTGAATTATCTAAAATTTTGGGTCAAGTTTTCTCCACATTTTATGGCAATCTCGTGCGTGTAACATACAAACTTCGAACCATACCTGTGAAGCAGACACGTGATTACAATCACGTACATCGATAAGTGATTCGCAGAGCAATGTTATACTATAATAAACCAATGACAATCCATGCAACTTATACTCAAAACCTTGAACTGATGTAAGTTTTGTGACAAATAATACAGAATAAGTAGAAACATACATGAGGGAGATGGAGCTTCTAAGCCCTGCAGGGTTGGTCCTAAAAATTGAGAGATTTAATGCGAAAATTTGACCAAGTCCTTATGTTCATTACATAATGACTTCGAAAAAAAATAAATCGATATAATAAAATAAATATTATGACAACATCACATTCAACAATGTAAAAATTATCCTCAAATAGCTAATAAAGATAACTAAGAAAATTTCAAATAAATCTTAAAAAAGGGAAAGGGAGACAGAGAAAAAAAAATTTCAAATAATGTTAACACAAGATTAAAAAAAAGGAAGGAAGTCTGAAAAGAAAGATAAAAAAAAGGGAAAAGGGAAAGAACTCAAAGAAGGGGGGTGGTTGGGAAGAGAGAAAGAAAAAAGGGGGGAGGGGAAAGGGAAAGAGAGCAAATTCAACTTACCAACTGGACTGAAAAGTCTTTCATGCATGCATGGGTAGAACAAAATATATTATCTAATGTTATATATGTGTATTCGAAACACAGAGGAGGTCTTGTACGACGGCACCACTTGCACACCCTTAGGGTCGCCCCTGAAGCCCTGCATCTTCTTTAACCTGAGATAGTTATTGTATTCTCCAATCATTTTGTTCCGCATTTCTCGGAGGAGAAGTTTTCGAACTAGAAGAAGAGAGAACCGTTGGTGTCCCGATGTTCCGTCCAGCGATACATCTTTTGGACGTCGTCAGATTGGTAGGTTTAGTGTTTCAATCCCCCGGTGAAGGACCGCAGTGGAGTACAGGCCGGGACGAGATCAATCGTTGTTGGTGTTATCCCAATCTCCAACCATCGAGCCCAAGGAAGAGTCTGCAACCGCTGAGGTTGAGGAAGCCTGGGGGAGGCCGGGATCATCAATCAAGGTGGCGCTCCGGCTACCTCCTGAAATCAAGGACGAAGGATTGTTGGTGGAGTTATTAGTACGTAATTGCAGAGATTGTCGAACAGTCTACAACCTTTGACTTGGGCTAACAAATGCTCCTTTGGCCGCGATCTTGGAGGCCTAGGGGAGGACGATTCCTCATTCAAGGATGCTATTCGGATCCGGCTGCACTCTGAACCTAGTGCAAATGGCGATCCGGCAACGGTTGTTAAGCGTGAATGCTTCAACGGCGCTGCTTGGACGTGTGTGTCTGTTGACGGCGGCGAGTGTCATGTTCTGGCCACTGGTTGGGGTCGCGATTCTATGGCGTCACGGTTCGTTGGTTGCAGTGCCGCCATTCCGACGTGGAAAGGTGTAAGCTCCGGCACAACACGGGTAGTGGCCCTGGCATGGGTCGTGGGCTTCTCCATGGAGGTGGCCTATCTGGAATCATGGGCCTGTCTTTAGTCCTTGGGCCTCTATTGGTGGGCTTATAGTAGGTATTATTTATTTTTGATATTATGTATCAGGTTTAGGTGTAGTTTCTCTACAATAAATCCTTGCCAACTCTTGGTAAGGTCATGTAGGCTCGGTACCAGGCTTCATACTCAACTTGCCTTGTCTGCCCTAATGAGGTGGCAGATCTTGAATTGGGTGCAACCTTCTAGTGGTAGGATGAAACATCGTGTCTGCGGATTTCTTTCTAGTCAGCAGCATATTGGGAAAGCTATTTTATTGGCTTTATGTCATTGCTTTAACTTTCTGATATGCCACCATTATTGTAAAGCCAATGGAGTCATACATATGATGCTCTTTGCTATTAGGTGCAGGTGCATGTTCGAATACATTGTAGTTGTGGAGCCTCCTGTTATTATTCGAGAGGTCTTCTTGAGGTGTATTGTAATGTCGGGTTTATGCATTATGTCCCCCCCCCCCCCTTTGTATTCATTGGTTTCATCAATGAAGGCCTGAGGGCAGCTACACCAGCCCTTATTTCAAAAAAAAAAAAAAAAGTTATCGTATTCTCCAACCTAGGTTTCACCACATTCTCTAGAGCATTATTGTGCTCTTGATTGCTACATCAAGGGTTAAAAACGATGTTTGAAGTGAAGCAAGCTCCACAAGAACCTCAGTTGCTTTCACATAAGCAGCCTCTTGCAGAGTTGGACCTGTTGTACGTCCTTGTCTGGCCAATCCAGTGAGGTCGTTCTTGGTCTCACACCAACAACATTCTCTTGAAACAATCTTTCTAGATTGAAGCTGACGAAATTGAACAGTGCATGAGAGACCAAGAGCATCACTCTTCTTCATAAGGAGACTGAGAATCACCTCTACCAACAAGATGAGCTTTTATATAATTCCAAGTATTGTAACAGTCACATTCAGGGCTGTCTTTGGCCCGACCGGACATATTTTAAAAGATCTAAGAAGTAAGAACATAATTATTATCTGAAGAAAGAAAAAGAAAGAAGAAAAAAAACTAGTCTCCAGGGATCTGTTGAGTTAGGATGTCCCATAGCCAAATCTATGGAAACACTAAAAGAATATAATCAATATAAAGAATTCTGTGGATCCTATTTAGATAAGTTCTTAAAATTGCTTTCCTATTTTTCATGCAAGTGAATACTCTAAGGTGGTGTTTGTTACACTGGATTGGACATCCTTATCTAATCTAATCTCAGTTATCCCATGTTTGGCAGCAAGGAGGACTCTTTTTAATGAGACTCCACAGTCCCAAAGACACCCCCAACACCTTCTACCACAAACCCACAAAAAACCACGGGATTGTGGAAGCCACTCTCACTCGATCTACTCTTCCCTTATGTTCGTCGTTCTCTCATCATTCTCAACCTGCAATTCAACCCTACCCCATCTATTACACTGAAAGAATCTAAAACACAAGAAACAAAATCACAAACGACTCCAGGACCTCCGCTTTAAAATTATCTCTCATCTCCCAAACTGACCAAATCCATGACGCGAGGCTCAATTTTCAAAGGCAGAAAGTTCAGACTTCGCCGAATTTGAAAGTGAATCTTGATCAGATGTGAAGAGCAGGTCGGAAAACATGAGCATCTCCTTCACAGTGAGCATAAGAAATAGCATATCGTAGAATGATTGGGTCGGAGTTCGCCGGCAAGCTTCTGCAAATTGAAAGCTGAGAAAAAACCAAACTGAATGATTGGGAATCAGATGGTTGCAAAGGTAATAAATCAATGAAAGATTTTATTTTGAGAATTGGGTATTGGATGTTTTGTTGTTTGCTTAGATGGGTATTGATTGGAATTGCATAATTTTGGATTTGGGTGAAGGATTTAGATTCTAGAAGTTGAATTTGTCTGAGAAGAACTGCAGGCACCTTGGCTTGACTGGAAACCAAGATCCCTTGATGAAGAACGCATGCACCTTGGCTTGACTGGAAGAGAAATTGGGTATGGCTTTTATTTGAAAAGTCTTAGAGAAATTGTTGATGGTATTGCAGGTCTGTGGTGTTGATGGAATCTGTGTCTTCGTGTTAGTGTTATTAGTCCCTCCATCACCAAACATGAGTCAGGACACAGTAAGCATAAGCCCAGCTTGAGGAGTCTAAGACAATTATAGAAATTAAGGCGGGGTATGGCAATCCCAGGAAACAAACATCACCTAAAGATACCTCAAGAGTACCTATGATATAACGGCTAAATAGTTCTCACTGAAGTGTTGCTCCGCCCCATATAGATTGGAAGACTCACCTGATCATTGATCAAATCAAATGGAGAAAGAGTTTCTTTGATCATGAACATTGGGAATGGATTCCCCCAGAAGCAAATCGTGCGGCTCATGAAGCTGCCATGCTTGGTAATCGGACGTTGGGTCTCTGTAGATGGGCGGATACGCCACCACCATCTCTCTCGCTGTTTGAAGGAATGATGTAATGCCATGTCCTCATGCTACCTCTATGTAATCGGAATCCTGGAGTTTCGAGTTCTTTTGAGCTAATGGTCTCTAGTTTCTCTTACAGTCTTGTTTGAGATGGAGGGCCTGGTTGTCCTTTGCTATATTTTCGGGCTTCATCAGTTGATGGGTCTGATTCTGGGATGTTGCCTTGTTTAATGAATATTATTGGTCCAAAAAAAAAACAGACACATACATAAGAGGATTATTGGAGAGAACAAAAGAGCTTGTATCGGCCTTTGTTCAAGAGATGGCCTAACAATACAAGGTATTAATCTTACTTTTGTATCATTGATTAGATCTATGTATTTCTATGTTTATGTTTTTGTGCTTGCTAATCCTTGATTCGTTTTTGAGTTTTTCTATTGGAACCTCCAAATTTACTCACTTACCCTCTATGCTTTTTACACCTCTTATCAAATTTTCAAATACTAAATTTACTCACTAAACCTCACTAAACCTCACTAAACTTCCTCAAATAACCTCACTATAGAATTTGTAAACAAATTATTATCTTTAAAATAAAAAATTTAGTCATTTCAATGATTTAATCACTCTGTAAATCTTAACTAAATATACATTTCTTAATCAAACCTTGAGTTTCAAAAATTAATGTCTAATCAATAAGAAAATGCCATGAACTATTATGTTTTTTTTTCTTTTTATTTTAGCTGTGCAAAAAAAAAAATGAAGAAACCATTTGTTTTTATTCTCAAAAAAAAAAAATCATTCGTTTTTTAATGTTTTTTTTTCTATATTTTTTGTACCACATGATTAATTATTTAAATATTTTTTTTATTTTTTTATTTTTATAGCAAATATGATGGATTGACTTAGATTTAGGTCATAAATCATAAGAGGATTTATTTTGTTTTCTCTCACCAATATGCGTTCAACATATATATCATACATTTTTATGTCACAAGATCTTAATCATATTTTTAACTCTTATTAAGTATATATGAATGCTTTAATGAGTATGTAGTGAAATTGGAAAATGAAAATAGATAAGGAAAATAATAAGGAATACAATCTAATATTATTGAATTGGAAAGTCTACATAAAATAATATAATATTTTTTTGGTATAATTATTGTCTTTAATAGTCATTTTATAATAGGTCTTGAAATTGTAGCGTTTTTCACTTTTCCTGAACTCTTACATACAGCTGTTGATCTAGACTTGTTCAGGTATCACACTAAATTTCTTCGTTTCACTTGTATATGTATACCTCCATCTGACCATCTCAGATATTCCTCAAATTGATTAAACATAAAAGTAATATGTAACTCTATCTAGCTTCCTAGCTTTTTCTTCCATCAGCAAGAAGATCGATTATAATAAAACTTACAACGTACGAGGAATTATTATGTGGTTCCAGAGTACCATAGGACACAGTCATGTGGTGGTCCCAACCAATAATATCACTCAAATGTTGTAGGGATCATGTAAAAGGTGAAAAAAAGAAGAAAAAAATTAATTTAAGTGACCAATCAGAAATCACTACGAATCACATGAACAAATAATATCACCCCAGAATATCACGTGTAGTCGTGTACTATGGTTCGAAACCATGTTATAATTTCCACAACGTACATGACCTGCCGGGCAAATAATAGAGACGACCTCGTGAAACATGTGTTGGTCAATTATAGTGCAATCAGATCAGTCAAAATATTAGAAAAGAGGATGGCCGGCGTGCACATAAGTACTTTTTCAAAAGAAAACTTTCATAAAATGATAGAATAATCAATAATAATGAAGCCAACTGTATGCATTCATCTCTTCATTCAGTGAAGTGTGAGCCCTATTTGCATTCAAAATGTACAATAAGAACCATTTGTACAGCACCTTTATTTTCATACTTGTTTAATTCTAAACAAAGTTGAGACTCGGGAATTAGTGGCCAAATTACTCATCCACTCCAAGCTTGCTTGTATAAATAGGTAGGGAAGCTTGTATAAATAGGTAGGGAATAAGAGGAAGAAATCTTCTTCCTAAGGAGCAATTGAGGAGAAGCAAAATGGAGGCCCAGTTGCTCCTACTTGATATTAGTCTCATGACCTTGTGGTCTTTGAGCTGTAGTGCAATACTTGGCGTATCATCATCACCCTCGTTAGCAAAGCCTAATTGTCAATCCCATTGTGGAGACGTAGAAATCCCATATCCTTTTGGAATTGGACCGAATTGTAGTCACGGACCGTGGTTCCAAATATTGTGTGACAACTTGACCAACCTTCCCAAACCTTTTTTGAACCTTACCGACGGTCGACCGGAGGTTCTGGAGATATCTCTTGCGGGCACATTAAAAATAAAAAATCCTATCACCTTCTCCGATTGCCCTAACAAGCCAAACCACCGCCAGACACCCGACCTGTTTCCAACCCCTTTTTGGTTCTCCGTTAGGAACAAGTTCACTTCAGTGAGTTGCGGGAGGCTTGCATCGATGACGTCCGAGTCAGCAGGGACAATATGGGCTGTCTGTTTGTCCATTTGCGATTATCGCAGTAGCATATTAGTAAATAATAGCTGCGGTGGTATCAACTGTTGTCAGACATCCCTTCGTTCAACCATTGGTTCAACCTTCAATATTAGTTTTGGACAGTACGCATTCCTGGTACTAAATGATACCAGTGAAAGAACTTGTAAGTATGCATTCCTGGTACTAAATGATACCAGTGAAACAACTAGTTGATACTAAATGATACCAGTGAAAGAACTTGTAAGTATGCATTCCTGGTAGACCCAGAGTGGTTTACGTCAAATTCAACAAATACTTCTGCCATTGCTGAGATGGACGACGTCCCATTGTGCTAGATTGGAGGATTAGGGGAGGAATATATAATTCTACCAAGGATAACGTGAACAGGAATTGCACATCTTCAGGAGGTCCATGTTCCTGCTTAGAGGACTATCAAGGAAGCAAATAGGGGCGTGCTGGATGTAAAGGTAAGCTTCTACAACCCTTATTTGTGGATACACTAAATAAGTTCATGTTTAAAGTTTAAACATTGTCGGTATAGCTAGAATTTTTTTTTTAATTGATCTTCAGTCCAGCTTTCAATTTGGTAATTTATTTTCATCAATGCAATTTTAGATATCAATGAATGCGAGGATCCAAATCGCCCTAATATATGTGGTTACGGCAATATTTGTATCAATTTTAATGGGTCCTTTTATTGCAACAAGCCACTGTCCCCACAACCTCCGCCATTGCAGCCGATTAAACTGGGCATTATAGGTATGCCTCTACATTCTCTAAATCCTAAATCCATACCCGGCCCTTTGATTACTAACAGGTCTATGTTTAGGGAAAGAAAAAAAAGGTTATATGAAACAAATATTTGTTAGGTTCTTGATCAAGTTACTACATTATTATAATTTTATTGAGCAATTCAGTTCTCTGCAGTGTCTTTGGACTGTTGTTTCATATCATTGGCGCATGGTGGTTGCACAAAGTCATAAAGAAAAGGAAAGACATTAAGCAAAAGCAAAAGTTTTTTAGACTGAATGGTGGTTTGTTGTTGGAGCAACAGTTATCTTCTGGCGAAGTCAATGTGTTGAGAAGATTAAGCTGTTCAATGCAAAGGAGTTAGAGATAGCCACAGACCGGTTTAATGTAAGCAGAATTCTCGGGCAAGGAGGCCAAGGTACTGTATATAAAGGAATGTTGACAGATGGAAAAATTGCTGCTGTCAAGAAGTCAAAAGTAGTAGATGGAGGAGAAGTGAGTCAATTCATTAATGAGATTGTCATTCTTTCACAAATTAACCACAGGAATGTGGTTAAACTCTTGGGATGTTGTTTAGAGAGCGAAGTTCCCCTATTGGTCTATGAATTTTTACCCAACGGAACCCTTTCTCAGTACATTCACAGCCGTGATGAGGATTTTCCTCTAACTTGGGAAATGCGATTACGAGTTGGTACCGAAGTTGCTGGAGCCCTTTCCTACTTACATTCATCTGCTTCAATGCCCATTTAATTACCATCGAGACATTAAGTCTTCAAACATTCTCTTGGACGATAAATATAGAGCAAAAGTTGCAGATTTTGGGACATCAAGAACTGTTTCCATTGACAAAACACATCTTACCATGACACATGTAAACGGAACATTTGGTTATTTGGACCCTGAGTACTTCCAGTCTAGCCAATTTACAGACAAGAGCGACGTTTATAGCTTCGGAGTAGTCCTTGCCGAACTCTTGACTGGACAAAAAAAACCAGTTGATGTAACAAGATCGCAGGAAGGGAAACAAGATGGGAGAAGCCTAGCAACACATTTTATTGTGTCCATGGAGGAGAGTTGTTTGTTTGATATTCTTGATGCTGAAGTTATGAAGGGAGGTAAGAAAGAAGAGATAGTGGCGGTTGCTAATCTTGCAAAACGTTGCTTGAATATGAAAGGAAAGAAGCGTCCAACTATGAAAGAAATAGCAGTTGAGTTGGAGGGAATTCTAATGTCAAGTAAATCTTCTGATGTCGAACACATTGCAGAGGTTGAACATGTCCAGACGGAAATAGCCGAGGTTTGGGATGTTTCTACATCAGCAGGCTCTCATATGGACACCGGTTCTTCATTAGATGTACAACCACTACTGTCTTTCAAGTCATGTTGAAAATTGTTTGTGAAATTCCGTTGTCTGTTTTTGGAACAATTAGTGTTTCTGTAAACTATCACCTTATATGTGTGTAAATTGTGATGCGGTTCACTTCATAGCTTGTTTCTGTTATAATTGTTAAATTGTTCAGCTTCTGTATGGTTCTTGGACAATTAATTCATGTTGAGCTGATATATATAGAGCCGGTTAAGTAAGTATACAACTCGAGCTAGCTGGTGGTTGCATGATGCACCAATTAAGGAATCTTCAATCACCTGAGTAGTGAAAACCACGATAGAAAAAGGATCGACAGAAAAAAAAAAATTTGAATAAAGAAATTGAGCACAATTTAATGCATGGATCATGGTAAGTAACCGAAGCAAAAAGGAAACAAGGCTTGGCTCAACAATGGAAGCGTCATTTCCTGTCATGCTCTCCACTGGTAGACAAAACCAATTTGTTCTTTGTTTTTTGAGAGTTTCTATTTAGACCTCCAAATCTGCTCACTTGACCTCACTCTATTATGAATTATTAAATGACACTAGCCTTCTTCATACATGCTCTGCATGTGTAATAGTTTTTTCTTTTAAAAAAAAAATAAATGAAATAAAACAGTTATTGCAGAGAGAAAATAGTGGGGGTTGTGGGTTAATTTCTTTTTAATTTTATTAACAAAATCTATTTTATAATTGTCATATTTACCCTTGTGATTTAATTTATTCTCAAAGTTTTTTAATATTTCAGGGTTAAATCTGTCAAAATTTTGAGTTTTGGCTAACAAAGCCTCTTCTCTTAATAATAGTATAGATATATAACCTACTATAAAATGACTATTAGGGACAATAATTATACCCAAAAAATTGTTATATTTATTTTCTCTAGACTTTCCAATTCAATAATATTAGATTGCATTCTTTATTATTTTCCCTATCTATTTTCATTTTCCAATTTTACTACATACTCATTAAAGCATTCATATATATATATATATATATATATAATAAGAAATAAAACTATGATTAAGATAAAAATGTATGATATGCATATTCAACGCATATTGGTCAGGGAGAACAAAAGAAATTGTATTATGACCTAAATCTAAATCTATCCATTATATTTGCAAAAAGAAGAAGAAAAAAAAAAACAGAGCTAGCAAATAAAATTAAATAAAAAAATATTTAAATAAATAATCATGAGGTACAGAAAATAGAGAAACATTAAGAAAAAATGATTAATTTTTTTTGTTGCACAGCTAAAAAAGAAAAAATAAATTTAAAAAAATCACATAATAGTTCAAGTTATTTTATTTTTATTAATTTTTAAAACTCAATACCTTGTGTTTGATTTTTTTTTTTATTAGATAAGAGATTTATGTTATCCTATTAAGGAATGGATATGTAATTAAGATTTATAGAGTAATTAAATCATTAAAATGACTAAGTTTTTTTTATTATAAAGATCTTAGTTTGTTTGTAAATTATATGAGTGAGGTTATTTGAGGAACTTTAGTGAGGTTTAATGAGTAAATTTAGTATTTGAAAATTTGATAGGAGGTGTAAAAAGCATAGAGGTCAAGTGAGTAAATTTGGAGGTTCTAATAGAAAAACTCTTGTTTTTTATTTTGAATGATCTATACAATGTACGTAGACCTTCCTCCACATTGTATAGAAACCCATTTCTACGTAAAATGTATAAACAACTTCATATGCAGAGCAGACACGTCATTGCAACATTGAGAAGTGAGTCAGACAGCAATGCTGTCGTAATATATGTAAATAAACCGAAAACCTTCCAGGCAACAAAATCAAAACCTCGCACTGATGAAGTTTACAGACAAATAATACAAAATAAATAGAAACATACAGTAGGGAGATGGAGCTTTTATTCAGTACATAAAAGACTGTCTATCTAAATAATAATAGAAATTTACCTCTTAACAACAAGAAGCACAGCCAGAATCACACATTCTAAGAACCAACATATAAAGCTAGCATCCCGATTAGAAAATGATATCCTCGTCCTTTCCCATACCTCCAGACAACAAATTTTGAGCTGAATTTAGTGAAATACCCTTCTTTAAAGGCATAACTTCTGCAGCCTGGTCGTCCGAGAAGTTCTTAGCAGCTGCCATCTGTCTCTCAATTTCCCTCTTCTTAAATCCCTGTATCTTCTTTAACCTGAAGAAGTCCTCCCTTTCCAGCTCATCCAACTCCTCCTTGATATAAGTTATTGTATTCTCTGTTAAGAGTGAAGCATCATCTGCTGATAGTGAATCATCATCAGTTCGAAGTCAACTAGAAGCAGCATGAAGTCAAGGTCAAAGGTCAGCAATGGACAATACTGAAGAATGATATTGGCCGTGAAGATTATCACACACGCGTTGCACATGAAGGAAATGAGAAGAACCTGTCAAGCAGATCACACGTGTCAGTCATCCATTCATTCTGTTAAGGATTAGCCAACAGAATTGGTATAAATACTCTATTTTGTTACTGTTAGTTTCCGCTAAGCATTGTTTTGTAACAGAACCAGAGAAAAGAGAAAAAGTTGTTTTAGCTCTCTCAATCATTCTTCGTCTTCTTCCTCACCATAGCCATTATCCTCGTGTTCTCTGCTATCTCATCATCACACCATGTTTTCTCACATGGTATCAAAGCCCATGGCGGTCTGACCATCGATCCATCATCAAGCTCTCCACTGCAACTCCGATTCGATCCACTATCAAAACCCTAAGTTCCTTTTCTTCTCTCTTTGTTCTTCCTTTCCTTTACTCAAATTACTAGTAGAAAATCATTACTGTTCAAGATATTGCTCAAGAATCAAGCAAAGTCAACAAGAAAACACCATATATCAGTGAAAGAAATCATTTTCTCTACTCATATATAGATCTACTATTATGTTCTTGATTTGTGGAAATTGGTTCGTGAATCAAGATTTGGGGCTATTTTCATAGCAATTTGTGTGGCTCATACCTATTGAGCATTTTGTGGCTACCTCCTGTAGCTGTTTGTGTTAATCATCAAGGTTCAAGATTTAGTCTTTTAGATCATTTTCCTCTCAGATCAAGGTTTGGAAATCATGGCGTTTCCCACTCAGACCTGCAACACCATCTCAGTCAGATTGGATGAGACAAATGACCCTACTTGGGTCTTTCAAATGCAACATCATCTTAGAGGTCATGGTCTCTTGAAGTTCGTGGATGGGTCTTATCCCTGTCCACCACAATTCATTGTGGAAAATGAAGGTAACCTTACTGACAATTCCTGTGCTCATGAGAAATGGATGGAACAAGATTGTGCTCTTATTTCTATGTTGATTAACACCTTATCACATGAGGTACTCACCCTTGTTACTGGTTGCACATCATCAATGGAAGTTTGGTTTACACTTAAGAAAAAATATGCAACTGTCAATGAAGCTCATGTTATGCAGTTAAAATCTACCCTGCAAAACATTCAGAAAGGTAGTGATACGATAGAGAAATATTTGTTGAAGTTTAAGACTGTGAGTGATCAACTTGCTGTTCTTGGGTTTAAGATGTCAGATCAGGATGTAAAAGTCCTATTTCTTGCCGGATTACCTAGTGAATATGGTCATACTAGGCAGATTATCAGAGGAAAGAGCAATATTGACTTGGAAGAGGTTAGATCCTTACTACTATCAGCAGAATGTGAGATTGATCTTGAGCAAAAGTCTTCACCATTGACTCAACTCACTGCTTTGCTTAGCCACACTATCAGTACTGCGTCTACACCTACCCAACCTGAAAAACCAAATCCTCTTGCTTGCTCAAAGTGTCTTGGGAGCCACTAACACTGCTGCTACATCTACTATCACTCATGTGAATGCCTACAATGGACCTGCAAATCCTATGAGTCAGACTAGTTTTGTGGCCCCTCCTGTCAATGGTACTATGATTACTAATGCTGGTTATAGTCATGGACAAAACGTGTTAGAGTGGTCAAGTGTCTCAACCATCTGGATTCTTGGCAAACAATGGAGGAAACAACCTACAGCAGCAACAAAACTTCTCTCAGAATGTTGGCTTCTCCCAGAATCCTGGCTACAACACCAATCAAGGGTCATACTCTGCAGAACAACTATCCACAGTTCCCAGTTCAAGGAAATTTCAACAACAATAACAATTTCAGAGGCAATAATCAGAGGAACATAAGGGGGAACAATACGACTCAGAGCTTCAATGGTCCACTTATCTGTCAAATTTGTGAGAAACCAGGTCATGGTGCCTAGAGGTGTTTTCAAAGAAACCCACGAGCTCAAAATGATGCATCCAGCTCTTTTGTTGAATGTCAAATCTGCAAGAAACCAGGGCATACAGCTAAAACCTGCAGATACAGAATTAACAATAACAATTCCAACAGTCACAATGGTCCATCAACTATGGTTGCTTGTGCAGACTCAACACCAACTTATGAAGTTTGGCTGGTTGACTCAGGAGCCACAAATCACATGACATCTGACCTTCATAAACTCCAAAATGTCACAAGCTACAACTCAAATGAATCAATGCAGTTTGGTAATGGTGACAACTTACCAATTCTCAAGAAAGGCTCAAACTCTATTCTCACGAATTCAGGATCTCTCTCTCTGCAAAATGTGTTTTATGTACCTGACTTGGCTACAAATTTACTATCAGTTTACAATTTGTGTAATGACAACTATGTGTGAATGGTCTTTGATGAATTTGAGTTTTATGTGCAGGACAAGGTGACAGGCAACATTTTATATGAAGGACTATGTGACAAAGGCCTCTACCCTATTCCAGTATCTGTTGCTTCCAAGCTTCTTCCAGTCAACAAACCCTCAGCTTTCCTAGGGCAGAAAGTGTTTCATTCCCTCTGGCATCAACGATTGGGGCATCCCTCAAATGTCATAGTGTCTAGTATGTTGTCTAAAGCTCAAATTTCTGTAGAGTCTGATAAATGTACTTCTCTTTGTGAGTCATGTCTTTCTAGAAAGTTTACCAAACTTCCTTTTCCTAAGTCTTCAGAAAAGTCCCACACACCCTTTGAGATCATTCATTCAGATCTATGGGGACCATCTCCCCGTATGTCATTTGACGGCTATAGTACTATTTCACTCTTATTGATGAATGTACTAGATACACATGGATCTTTCCATTGAGAAATAAACAGGAAGCTTTTCCATTCTTTCAAGTGTTCTATGCTTTCATTGCAAATCAATATCATGCATGTGTTAAAGTTCTTCAAACAGATGGGGGTGGGGAGTATACTAGTCACATATTCAGATATTTTCTACGGAGCTTCTGCTATCCACCTAGGTGAGGGTCACCTGCTGTCTGTTAACAGCGCGTGGGTTACAAGTGCTGACAGACTGTGGCAAACCCAAAAAGGCAAAAACGCTTGTTTGACTCGGTAATTTTTTTTTTTTTACCAGTCTCATTGTTTTGAATATATGGGTTTCAGAAAGGGCTGTTCTCAGTTTTCAATTTAGAAACCCTAATCTCCCACCTGATGGCCTCCGCCAACGAGCAGCGATCCCAGGCCGAGCTCCTCTTCAGTCTCTGCAAGCAGACCAATCCTGACTCGCTCTCACTCAAACTCGCTCACCTCCTCCAATTCTCGCCGGCGCAGGAGGCCCGGGCCATGTCCGCCATTCTCCTCCGCAGGCAGCTCACCCGCGACGACTCCTATATCTGGCCCAGGCTCTCCCCAACGACGCAGTCCAGCCTCAAATCGATTCTCCTGTCCTGTATTCAATGCGAGGAGGTCAAATTGATTTCCAAGAAGCTCTGCGACACCATCTCCGAGCTCGCCTCCGAAATCTTGCCGGACAACGGCTGGCCGGAGCTCCTCCCGTTCATGTTCCGGAGATAGGGATAGGTTTCAGGACCTATTGCCGGCGATGATGACATTCATGGAGTCTTTGAACAACGGGAACGAGGCCACGGCACAGGAGGCACTCGAGTTGTTCATCGAATTGGCTGGGACCGAGCCAAGGTTCCTCAGGAGGCAGATTGTGGAGGTGGTTGGTTCTATGCTGCATGTTGCTGAAGCTGAGTCCTTGGAAGAAGGGACCAGACACTTGGCCATAGAGTTTGTAATCACTCTAGCCGAGGCCAGCGAGCGAGCCCCGGGGATGATGAGGAAGTTGCCGCAGTTTATTAGTAGGTTGTTTGCCATTTTGATGAAGATGGTTTTGGATATTGAGGGTGATCCCTCATGGCATACCGCGGAGACTAAAGATGAGGATGTTGGTGAGAGTGGTAATTACAGTGTTGGGCAGGAGTGTTTGGATAGGCTTGCCATTTCCTTGGGTTGGAATACCATTGTTCCTGTCGCGTCCGAGCAGTTGCTTGCCTATTTGGCTGCCTCCGAGTGGCAGAAACACCATGCAGCATTGATTGCCCTTGCATAGATTGCTGAGGGTTGTTCTAAGGTATCAATTTTGCCCTTATTTTGTTATTGAATCCTGCACCGTCTGGAAACTAATTGTCACTCCCCATGGCTTCTTGTTAGTGGATCAAGATAGGAATAGTTGTTACCTCATCAGATTTTAGATGTTTGCATATTTCACTACTTGTAGCAATGCTTGTTTTCTGTATTATATGGCTTGGTGATAAAAGCCCCATTGTGTTTCACTTATGATGTTATCCTGTCAACATGATGACAACTAGGTAGAATTATAATGGGAACAGTAATCTAAGTGTTTTTTTTATATATACTTCTCCACTTGTAGTAACACGCTGGACATATATGAAACATTTTCATTTGAATGTGAGTTGATTGTCCTGTATGTATAATGTGCGCACACAAACTGACAGATTATGACTTTATCTCAACAATGACACAAGTTCACCTGCAAAGTATTTTTGTGCATTATACCTCTTCCTATAGTCAAATGGATTCAAGTTACCTTATTCTTAGTTTATTCCATTTAATTTTGCTCCAGGTAATGATAAAAAATTTGGAGCAAGTGGTGGCAATGGTCTTGAACTTGTTTCAAGATCCTCATCCTCGTGTAAGGTGGGCAGCTGTTAATGCGATAGGACAGTTGTCTACTGATTTGGGCCCAGACCTGCAAGTTCAATATCATCAACGGGTGCTTCCGGCATTAGCTGCTGCCATGGATGATTTTCAGAACCCTCGTGTGCAGGTACATTGATATTAGTGGCTAATTTATTTATCTGTAATGACACTTGTGAAGAGAAATAAGAGTGTCTAAGAAGCTGACATTCTTGGTGGCTTGAACAAGATAATAGTTGGTGTATTATTAGGAGAGTATATCTAAGGCTCTTTTTCTTATTGGTTACCACAAGTGTAGAGGTATTTTCAATCGAGACTTATTTTCAATTGAGACTTCACGAGAGGAGCGGTGACTGATAGGCTACCCTAGTCACAAAGGATCAATCTGATTGGATCATTGAACAATTATAGCATCTGTCTCCAAAATCAGCATGAACACCATATGACTGCTAAGCACTAGTGCATCTCACATGCATTATTGTCTTGTAGGGTTCCAGACGTGAACATATTTCTTGATTTGTTATACCAGATGAATGTAAACTTGTGTTTCACACAGTGATAGATACCATATTTATTGAGGCTATGAAGAAAGTACTGTGAATATGCTTTTGAAGGATGTATCTCATGGTACTGGGGATTTATTTGTTATGTAGCAGCAGTCATCCGAAATTGTTATTAGGCTTTCATAGGTAGGAAACAAAATGACTGGAATCTGGTGAATTAGTTATTAGATGCGACTTAAATTCGATGCAAATTTTTACTGGATCTATAAAAGAACATGAAATCTTGGATCATAGAGATATATTATGGATGCTAAACTTATGATTTGCAAAGTATATTTTCACTTCTTTTTTTTTTTTCCTTTTAGCTCAGATTTATTGCAAGTTAATTTTCTCCCTTTTGTTGTTGCAAAACTTTTCCTTGCTTGGTGGGTTTATATTGGAACAGATTTCTCAATGAAATCTTTACAGCCATTGGCCAGGGATGTCATTCTTCTTTTCATTATTACGTGGTTCATGACATTTTTCACGTGGAAAACTAAAGGCCAAACCATTTGTAGTTCCATAGATTCTGGCGGTCAATTGACAGCTCATTATTCTAACGAGTGGCTTAGACATTGATTGTTTCTATTTTAGAATTCTCTAAATTGATGAATGTCTGTCTAGAATCCCCACCTTTGTATCCCTTAAAAGAATGAATTATGTTATACGCAGATAATAAGTGCCACTTTTGTATGCTGTCATAGAATTCCAATAATTCTCAGTGATAGGAACTCATGCATACCTGTCCTATTTTCTAATACAATCCCTTATATCTTAGAATTGTGGATTTTCTGGCTATAGAGTGCTTTTCTTGGTTTTGTTACTTGAATTTATGATTAAGCATACTCTGATATATTATTCGATATTAAAAAACATTCTTGCATTAGCTTCCGTTCATTTGGATATCATATAAGCCGTATACTATTATTATCTTCAAAATGAATACATTCCTCTAAGAATTGTGAATTATAGTTTCAGTTGAAAAATGCAATTGGAATTATTTAAAGCTTGTTATGTGCTAGAGGTACACATATTTCCTACATCTGCTTGTATTCAGTTCTGCTCTATCAGCAAAGACTCTGAGCCCACAATACCCTGCTTAATGCCTGTAAAGGGGAACTATTTCTCTTGAATTGTTTTTGTACTTTAAAATGTTGTGAGACAAGTATATTCATTTGAAAAGTTGTGCAACATATGTAAATATGGAGGTATACTAGAGAGGCTCTAAAGAAACAAAAAGTACATGAAGTAACAACCAGACTCCGGAAAGTTAGAGCATCAAATGGTATCCGAATTCTCCTTGACCTGGTTGATGCGAGTCATCAGTAGCATTTGTTCAAGACTTGCTTGCTGGGGATGCCAATGGTTGGCTTCACTTGCTTAACCAAATGCTTGAGAATCTGAACAATGGTTTTGTAAAGGGGCTGTACTTAATTTGTTCTTTGAATAACTAGAAACTTCTCAAACAAATCCAGTTTGGCTTTATCAAACTGAAAGGAGATAATACACTATAGCCCCCTTCAATCTCTCTGGGTGAATTGAGTTAAGAGCCCCCTTCCCCCTTCAATCTTTCTCATTGGCATATATTTACACTGCAGATGGCTCCTTATGATCTTCTTTTTGTCGTTTTTGTTTTGCACAGAAGTTCTGGGAGATACACTTGCAACTCATTTAGACAAATGCCTTGTGTTTATATTGGGTGCATGAAGTCAGGCGAAGTTTTCTCTGAGCCGTGAGTATAGTCTAGAACTTCAGAAACAAGTGTTAACAATCATAAGAATTTCATGATCTTTTTATGTCTCATATTACTGCTTGCTGGTGTTTTGACAGGAGTCAAAAGTGGTATGAACCAGAATGGTGGAAGGTTGGTGATAAAAAATCGTAAGTTGTACTTCAACATATTTCATCATTTAGTTGAAAGTAGATTATATCCTGATTACTTGTAACTTCTTATATATCAAAGAATTATAATCAAATGTTTAACTAATGGGAGCAATTCACTTGGACTGAAATTCATAAAAGCTATAAATTATTAGTTACATCTTGTTGAGTAGATTAGTAGAACATCCAATGTATCAGTTGGAAGATATGCAGTTTCCGTAGAAATGGTCTTTTTAAATTTTCTTGGTAATTGGTTTCAGTTTGCATAGCTTCATGAGATATGCAAGCTCTTGGAGGTTCATGCACATTCATCCCATTTTAGACAGTTTTATACATATCTGTTTTCTGTATTCTCATAGCAAGAACAACCAACAAAATTTTATCAAGTTCAGGAACCACTCTTGGTTTGTTAAATCTTCGGAGATCCTGCCAACTACATATAATAATCACATCTTGACATAAAATATGCCTAATCTAATGGTATGAGTCACATATTTACAGCCTTGCATTTCATGCCTAATGTTGAAGATGTTATACTGAAATTATGTTTCTGCAGTCAACAGATATTTTCGCCTTGCTTCAGGTGAGATGTATGTCATTTCTCAAGGTCTGCCCAAATTTGTTTGAATAAATTGGTGAGTCTTCCTTCTGCTAAACTATTTTTAGTCTGAATTCTTCCCGATAAACTGGTTCCTTCATTAATCACTGTGCAGAGCACTAACTTGAATTCTGGTGAGTTGTTATGCTGAGTTCCTATTAGCCAATATTTTCTTACCAGGTTTATGTTTTGTCAATGGCTGATGGTATTTTTGAAATGCATGTTTATAAGTTGAACCATTTTGTGTTTGTTAGAAAGATTTGTTTTTAGTTCTGTTTTCTTTCTCTTCTGTTCACTAAAACTTGTGTTCATTTATTTGTCTACAGCTCCTATCATCATTAGTTTCATCAAGGAACAAGCACTACAAAAAAGAATTGATGTAATTGGTGAGTACTATGTATGTATGTATATATGCATCTGGGTTTCTATATGAACTCTTATTTCAAGTTGTTATGCAGAAAAGTCTGTTTTCTTAACCAAACTTACATGGGGTGAAGCTTTTGTTTATATTTCTTACATGTTCTTAATTTTGGGTCTTGGTGGAATCTGTTTGTGTGTGAGCATATTATGGTCATGACTGGCATCAAAGATATGGTTATTTTTCTGTAGAATTGTGAGTTTGATACGGTTTTATGACAGTGTACATGTTGTTAATGGTGTATATTCATATGTGCGTATCCATATGTAGTTGCTAAGTATATTCATGATTAAGATTAATGATGGTAAGATTTTTCTGGAGAACTGCAATTTCAGCAAGCTTGATTATAAGGGATTTAAGTGATAGTGTTGTATATGGGGTTTTGCATACGCATAAAAGTCTATGTGGCTGACATCAAAGATGGTTTACTGAAATTATGTTTCTGCATCCAACAGATATTTTCGCCATGCTTCTGTTGAGATATAAAAAAAATAAAATAAATAAATAATTATAAACAATGAACTTATGAGGCCAAAGAAGAGCAAAATTCCGTAATGACGTGCCACACTTTGCTGTTGGCTTTCTTTATTATACAAGATAAAGTTCCAGCCAAATAATGAAAAAAATAAAGAATAGGAGTAGCAGGAGAACGTCTTAATCAAAGATAAGGACAGTTTATCTGCTAGAGCCTTGAAGAAAGGAGACTCTAGCTATTTCATTTCATGTGGGAATCAACAACATTCACGTTTATTCTCTCCATCAGTCTACTATATAAAGCTAGCAATATTGACGCAGAGAAGAAAAAAAAAAAAGAAGAGAGCCAAGGCCCTGCTGCAAGCAAGAAGAATTCAACAGCGTGCTTTTATCACAAAGGTTGAGACTCCCTCTCTTCCTTGATCTTCACTTTCTTTTGTGTTCACAGGTTTGTCAGGATGTCATGAAAAAGGAAAAACATGCCGGAGCAGCGTCTCCGATGACCATGCCGAAGCAGCGTCTCCGATGACCATGCCGAAGCAGCGTCTCCGATGACCATGCCGGGCAGCGTCCTGATGACTCATGCCGGGCAGCGTCCCGATCAATATGCCGGAGCAGCGTCTCCGATGGCCTATAGACAGAACAGTCCCTTCCATCATCATGTCAATTTAAACAGGGCCTGCCTTTTGTCACACCAACGCGAACAATCTCCCTTCCTCCTTCGTCTTTTTTTTAAACCACCATACCATATAACCTGTCCCCAAACTCAATGTTTTCTTCCCCAAAGCACCAACTCAGACAACACATGAAAAAAAAAAAAGAATAAACAAGGTCTAAATAGTCAGACTCACCCTCAAATGGAAACTATGGAGTCTTGACTGCAGTTGCTGTCTTCGCTTTTTATACCTGCATAAAGGGGTTTATCAAATTTAAAATCCTTAAAGTTGCAGCAATGGGAGTTGACAAAGCACAAAGAAGTTGTTTTCGGTGCAAAGAGACTAAAAGAAAAGGACAAAAGACTCACCGTTGAAATCAAAAGTCTGGAACTCTGGAATTTATGACACCACAGCTCCTGTACTTGTTTTGTACCTGCCTAAAAATGATAATAATAAGGTTTTGTCAAGTTAACAAAAGCCTTGAAATCGCAGCAGTTGGTAATACAAATGAAAGGCAACGTCTTCATTGAACAAATGAGAGCAAATGTCGGTTACAGAGGTTACCAAAGTACGAAGCAAAAGATACAAAAGAAAAGAAAGCGAGAATGATGTTCTGGTGGCATTTGCAGAGGAGAGAGTTCCATCAAATTGCACAAGTATAACGAGACTGACAAAAGCAAGTGACAAGCATGTGTTCGTGGGTGCAGCGTGTCAAGATGCAGAATAAAAAGGAAAAACAGAAAGTTGAAAGCCTAGTGGTAGAATGACAAAATGACAATACACAAGACAATTTGGCACTATTTGTCAAAGATGTCTTGAAGTGCAAGGGATATGTTAAAGCCACTTTCAACTTATTCCAAGAGGCTGCAGCGAGTTTTGATGCAAGTAAACGAAGCGGTGCCGACATGAAAACTAAAGAAGTCTTTGGCGGTGGCATCTTTGTGTCTAGCATGAAACCTTGATCTAAATGGGCCAACATCATCAAAACCATTCCAGAGATTGACAGAAGCACAAAGCAATATATATATAAAGAAAGAAGAAGAGGAATGAACGTTATGATGGTGTTGCAGACTAAGAGATTAAATTAATTAAGTTATGCATAAGACAAAAGAGCTTAATTAACAAGGTGCCCAAGTGTTGGTCAATAAAGCAATTCCAGAACTTCACAAAAGCACAAAGCAATATATATAAAAAAAAAGAATTGTGTTCTGGTAATATTGCAGGCCATGTGGGGAGGTTTAATTAAGCTATGCACAATTCAAAAAGCTTAATTAACAATGATATGAGACAACCAAGTTACAAACTTGATGAGGTGCCGTCATAGAAAAAAAAAAAAGAATAGTCTGGCATTGGTTTTATAATCAAGATTGAAGAGTCAAAGAAAGCTTGGCGGTGGCTCCAGTTTGAGCATGCAGGTTTCAATTAATGGAAATCAATGTAAATAAGACAATTGCAGAAATTGGCAAAAGCAAAAAAACAAAAAGAAAGAGAAGAAAGTGAGTATTCTGGTAACAAAACCTACTCTTAATGTCAGCAATAGTCTATGTGTGTCTTCCTTATAGCACCTGCGGAAAAAAAAAAAAAAAAAAAAAAAAAAAAAAAAAAAGAGGAAAATGAAGAGAATTAATTGAAGCTCGTCAGTGGAAACAAAGGATCTCTCTGGCTCAGACACGTACCTGGAGTCAAAGACAGGAGCCTTGCTTTCGATGCAAACAACGCACTTTTGCCATGATTGAACTCACCGCGATTAAATTTCAACACCAGAAAACAACATTCAAAGCCCAGAGTCACCGATGAAGAGAATCAAGAAGAAAATTTCAGTTTTGTTGTACACAGATCAAACCAAGGAGTAAAATAAAGAACGAAATCCTCACCCAATTTGTGTGCAGAAATCTCAATTGCAGGCTCTGAAATCCTTTCTGGATAAGAATATAGTTGCGGCCCATCTTCAATTCCATTGCCAATTTGATTGCTGTCTCCAAATCCATCCCTGATTCGACTTGGCAAAAATGACAAGACAAGCTCGTGTTCATCGGTTTTCTCTTTTTTTACAGTGGAAATTGAAGTAAAGCAGCTGTGCAAAAAGGAAAACAAAAAGAATAAGTGAAAAAATAGCAGCGGAGCCCGTGTGAGGCTTTGGGCCTCTAAGAAGTCTTTGTTGGGTGTCCACATCAAAATTCGATGCCCAAAATAAAAGTTTGAAGCATGCCTCTGAATTCTGTACAAGAAAAATTGAGGCTCGGAGTCCACTCGTTACATTGAAAGTCCCCATATTAAATTTGGGGCCGAGAAAGCTTCATGGAGCTAGGAACATGATTCGCAAGGATACAAAAGAAGCCCATTTCCAAATTTGGGCCCGTTGGAAGAATATGGCAAAGCATGACGCTATGGGTTCCATTTCCAAGTACCCGAGCTTTGGTTTCGTAAAAAATGCTCCGGAACCTAAAAAATATCCCTTTGGTACAAAACCAAGAAAATTCCCAAATTCCCAAAAATTTACGAACTACAATGGTTTGATCCCTTCACAGGGTATGTCGGCAATTTGGATTTAAATCTGGATGCAACCACAACTTAAACCGAATCCCTGGTTCTTTCAAAACCAAATTCACTCAAATCCTAACCAAAATTGTTTCGATAGGTCATCTGCCTGTTGAAACCCCAAAGCAACAAAAACTTGAACTACGAGTGGCTTGATCCCTCCCGGCGTACGTAGGCAGCCTGTAAAACAACCCAGGTGCAGCCGCAATTTTTCACAAACACACACATCTCCATATGTTGACTTTATACTTGGAATCAAAGGGTTTTCCCTTAAAGTGAGGGATTGTAATTAAGAGATTATTGTTATCTTGAATGGGTCGAACCTGACATAATAAAAGCTCTGTTTTCATCAATAAGATAGAGCGAAATTGTGTTGGGTATATTTGTTTTACAATTTTTGCTCAAGAGCTTCATGTGAGATGTATGACATTTCTCAAGGTCTGGCCAATTTTGTTCGAATAAACAGGTGAGTCTTCCTTCCGCTAGAATATTTTTGGTCTGAATTCTTTTCAATAAACTGGTCCCTTCATTTATCACTATGCAAAGCACTAACTGGAATTCTGTGAGTTGTTCTGCAGAGATATTCTCCGTACCTATGCCCATGATGATGTCAGTGTCGGATCTTGGTTAATTGGGCTTGATGTTAAACATCTTAATGACACCAAGTTTTGCTGCTCCTCTTGGACAGCAGGTCTGTCTCTCTCCCTCACACACATACACAAGTTACTATATAAAATTTTGTGCCAGCCCGCGCCGATTCAGTTGATTTACTTCTTTAGGTGTTTTTTGTTACAGGAGCCATTTGTGCTGGTGTATGATTTGATTTGCTTTGAGGTGGTGGATCAAAGTAAAACCAGATGCAGGGAGATGGTTTAAAAGACATTGGATTCATATCGGTGAGATGTTTGCAGCCTGCACACTGTAGAGTATGAAGATCAAGGAAAAACCATATCTGTGATTCAGAATTTATTCTAAGAGTCTTACCCGTAGGTGAAGTAGCTTTGTTCCCATTACAGTACACTGCAGATAGGAAAGAAGGGATTTCAACAAACTATGCCTAGAGAAGGCAGTCGGTATAGCTTTATAGGTTTAAATTTGTAGAGGGTGTTCTTATCGCAACATAATCAAACACATTTCTTTTGTAGCATGTTGATTCACCTTGGGTTATTCTTTATTCAGAGTAGTAAAAAATTTGGATTTCCTTTGAAATTATGTACTCATCTCTGGAATGATGGTCAAGATTGGTACATTCTTGAATTTGTATTCCTCTTTGTGCCCCAAGTTCCTCTTCATTTTGATGAATCCTTGGCCAATTAAGGATAGCATCCTATGCATTGATACTGGGATACTTCATACCTAAACCAATTACCTTAATAGACCTATTCTGAAACCCCGAGAACCCTAGCTGATATTATCATACCAAAACTCTCAATTGTTTAATTATAATTTATGAGACAAACAAAAACACGAATTTCTCAATCTTCCTCTAGAGCTTGTACATACATTGTTATGTTGATCTGTAGCACCATCCAATTGTCAATATTTAACCTAGAATATACATCACAGGAGTGTGCACCACAACATGGCAAACCTCGAATTAAGACAGAATTATGGCGACTATCATATGTCAAGCCCAAGAGCAATTCTTTACAATCAGAGTAGAACAACAATAACACAACTAAAACATAACAGAAATTTGGAGTTTGGGGTTTTATTTTTTTTATTTTTATTTTTTTTTTTCTCATCTCTTTTTGTAAAAGAAGATCAAAGGATTTCACTCCTACCCCCATGGTGACTCGAACCCATGACTTCGTCATTAGGTAGTGGGTGCTCTAACCGCTGAGTTTGGGGTTTTGTTTAGAGTCAAACACAACAAATTCGGAAACGTGACCGCACTACCAACAAATGAATCAAAATACAGTTTTTAACTGTAGTCTGATTACCATGTTTGCTGTTGTGATAGGTTATGCCTTTCATTTCAACCATCCATGCTTCAAAGTTAACGTCACACTTTCTGGAAAATATAATAGGGTTTTCATAGTTTTTGTATAAATACAGAAAGTAGAAATTACGTCTTGAGCTGCATTTCTAATCTTTCCCCTCCAGTCTTCTGAATGTTTCACTGCACTTCCTATAAAGCCTGAAAATAGAACAAGTTTTTGCATTAGCAACATGCAGCATGTATTTATCCACATAATAGACTCGGAAAAAAAGGAGGATTCGATGGCTTTCAAGGCCCGCAATTGACCAGATAACCAAGCTCAGAAGGAAGAGTGCCAGAAAATTGATCGAGTGTTAATAAATAAATACAGCAAGTCTCTTCGAAACATAGAAGATGAACTTCATGCTAATCAATCTAACAACCCAAAATATGACGAAAAGCCCAAAATCCAATACATCAGGGACCCAGATCAAGTCCATAAAACTTATTTAAGATTCAGCAGTAAGTAATTTCCAAAAAGAAAAGCAAAGCTAAATGATTAAACTTTAATAAGTAAAGGGTTTCATACTTTCATTATTTAGTGCTGCACATCACAAAAGTTCAAAACTTTAAGAGCCCAATCGAGAAAACTTGAAAGAGAAATAGGGTCTAACCTCAAATGTGTTCTTCAGCAGCTCATCAACTGTAAAGTTTAAAAGCCAAAAAAGACGAACAAAAAACAGAGAAGAAATTTCAGATCAAACAAAAGGATGATAGATTTACATATTTGAAATGGGTTGTTCAAACTCTACCTTCCTTTATTGTCGATTGAAACTGCTTAATCGCTGCTGGATTAGGAATACCCATTTTCTTCTGTCAGTTCCCTTTGCTGATATTTAAACATAAAGAAGGACTGCAAATTTTAGTTCAACTACGATAAACCCGAAACAAATTGCAAAAGCATTTCAATTCCGTATTAATAAAATTCATAGACATCCCAAATTCAATCAATCTAACGCTTTTATACATCAATTCCATATATTCATTCCACCACAAAATTACAGATCTAATTAATCTCAATATCCCAACAGAAACACAATCACAGCTCAAAGGCTTGGAATTCTTACCTTGTATCATTTCTGCCGAGACAATAGTCTCAATGACCTACTGCTTCATGCAGTCCTCCTTAGTTCCTCGTCATCCCTTTAAAAATCAATCGAAATCAAGACCAGAAGCTCCCCTTTACATTTCAATTTGTACGAAATTCAAGAAGAACAATCAAAATTAATAACTCCATTAGAGTGAAATTGAAACTCAGCCTATTAACGAATGAGAGGCTTGGGAGAATGGGTTACCAGAACGAAGAGGATAATCCGGCGGCGTCCGCGGCGACTCTGATTGAAATCAGAAGTCGGGCCCTTGGTTTTGATAAAAGGAGAGGCACCGACTCCATTCTTGGAGGTATTGAAGCTCTATTCCATTTGGAGAAGGAAGACCGGAGAAACCCAAGGTCTAGGATTCCGGCGATAGAACGTGCAGGGTCCTTCGAGGTACGGCCGCCGGCGAGACTTCTGGATTTTGATGTCCGGCTTCGTCTGCGTGATGAGGCTAGCGGCGGTGGATGGCAGTGATCTTCTTGGGTTTTGATCGGTATTGGGTCCAGAATCGATTGGCAGTGGCGGTGTTGTGAATTGGTGGCCGGAAATGGAGGTCTCCGATGATGGCAGAGAGAAGTGGAAAGGAAAGAGGAGAGAATTAGGTGTGCGGCCGAGGAAGAGAGAGAGAGATTGTGTTTAGTTTCTAGGGTAAAATCCCAGTGGACATAAAGGTAAAATTGGTCCGCTGGAGGGAAAGAATGAAAATTGAAAATTAAAAAACGCCGCCGTTTTATTTATTTAATTTTTTTTTTAAGAAATTAATATCAACTTTTTTTAAATTCATTAATCATTGTTAAATAGTGCACGGTTTGTGTCCACAATCGAATAGAAATATGTCATACCAATTTACTACTAACAATATAAATCAATAAAACTAAAAATAAAAACATGATACATCTCAAACATTTTCAGCAATTTAAGTATAACTTGTTTATTAAGGTTATTCAAAAATAAAACCCTCCATGAGCAAAATGGGGGAGAAAAATGAATTTTTTAAAATGCCCCGCTGGATGTTGTCCGCATACGAATATATGGTAGTGGTAGAAATTTCAGCCATTTCCGCCTTCGGTTGGGCATTGATCTACACGGTCAACTCAATACCCTAATTAGAACATAAAATAAATATGCTTGCAACCGGTCCTTGCAAATTCATTTTTTTTTATCTCTTAGCTCCCACACTCTCGTGGGTAGGGGCTCTACCTGCGGATGTTAAAATTCCAGGATTTCTGTTCGCGGACGGTGCCCCTCCCCTTGGGGAAGTTTGCGTGTGCAAAGCGTTGACCGCTCCGTTAGGTGCCTTATTCACGGCGGATAGGCCTCATTTTTTAACACAATACCTATCACTGTTTCCATTTCAAAAGTTTTGGATCGCACATAATCCTTATATGCCTAGTAATGTAGTATAATTTGTTAATTAGGCTTGTTACCCACCAAAAGCAAAATGGGGGAGGAAATGGAATTTTTTTAAATGCACTGTCATATGTTGTCCGCATACGAATATATGGTAGTGATAGAAATTTCGGCCATTTCTGCCTTCGGTTGGGCATCGATGTACGCGGTCAACTCGATACCCTAATTAGAACATAAAACAAATATGCTCGCAACCGGTCCTTACAAATTTTTTTTTTTTTTTTTCTCTCAGCTCCCACACTCTCGTGGGTAGGGGGTCTACCTGCAGATTTAAAAATTCCGGGATTTATGTTAGCGGACGGTGCCCCTCCCCTCGGGTAAGTTTGCGTGTGAAAAACGTTGACCGCTCCGTTGGGTGCCTTATTCACGGCGGATCTGCCTCATTTTTTAACACAATACCTATCACTATTTTATAAAGATAAGGGAATTTTCAGATTGATCGATTTCCATTTCAAAAATTTTGGATCGCACATAATTCTTATATGCCTAGTAATGTAGTATAATTTGTTAATTAGGCTTGTTACCCACCAAAAGCAAAATGGGGGAGGAAATGGAATTTTTTTAAATGCACCCTCAGATGTTGTCCGCATACGAATATATGGTAGTGGTAGGAATTCCGGCCATTTTCGTCTTCGGTTGGGCATCGATCTACACGGTCAACTCGATACCCTAATTAGAACATAAAACAAATATGCTCTTAACTTGTCCTTAGCAATTCATTTTTTCGATCTTTCAGCTCCCACACTCTCGTGGGTAGAGGGTCTACTTACGGATGTAAATATTCCAGGACGTTTGTTCGTGGATGGTGCCCCTCCCCTTAGGGAAATTTGCTTGTGCAAAGCGTTGACCGCTCCGTTGGGTGCCTTATTCACGGCGGATCGGTCTCATTTTTTTACACAATACCTATCACTATTGTCTAAACATATGGGAATTTTCAAATTGATCGATTTCCATTTCATAATTTTTGGATCGCACATAACCCTTATATGCCTAGTAATGTAGTATAACTTGGTTTATAGGCTTGTTACCTTCCATGAGCAAAATGGGAGAGGAAATGAAATTTTTTTAAATTCACCGTTGGATGTTGTCTGGATACAAATATATGGTAGTGGTAAAAATTTCAGCGATTTCGTCCTTCGGTTGGACCTCGATCTACCTGGTCAACTCGATACCCTAAATAGAACATAAAACAAATATGCTCGTAACAGGTCCTTGGCAATTCAATTTTTTTCGATCTTTCAGCTCCCACACTCTCGTGGGTAGGGGGTCTACTTACGGATGTGAAAATTTTAGGACGTTTGTCCGCACATGGTGCCCCTCCCCTTAGGGAAATTTGCTTGTGCAAAACGTTGACCGCTCCGTTAGGTGCCTTATTCACGGCAGATCGGCCTAATTTTTTTATACAATACCTATCACTATTTTATAAACATATGGGAATTTTCATATTGATCGATTTCCATTTCAGAATTTTTGGATCGCACATAATCCTTATATGCCTAGTAATGTAGTATAACCTAGTTTAGAGGCTTGTTACCTTCCATGAGCAAAATGGGGGAGGAAATGGATTTTTTTTTAAAATTCACCGTTGGATGTTGTCCGGATACAAATATATGGTAGTGGTAAAAATTTTGGCGATTTTGTCCTTTGATTGGACCTCGATCTACCCGGTCAACTCGATACTCTAAATAGAACATAAAACAAATATGCTCTTAACCGGTCCTTGGCAATTCAATTTTTTCGATCTTTCAGCTCCCACACTCTCGTGGGTAGGGGGTCTACTTACGGATGTCAAAATTTCAGGACGTTTTTCCTCGCATGGTGCCCCTCTCCTTAGGGAAATTTGCTTGTGCAAAGCGTTGACCGCTCCGTTGGGTGCCTTATTCACGGCAGATCGGCCTAATTTTTTTACACCATACCTATCATTATTGTATAAACATATGGGAATTTTTGGATTGATCAATTTCCATTTCATAATTTTGGATCGCACATAATCCTTATATGTCTAGTAATGTAGTGTAACTAGGCTTGTTACATTCCATGAGCAAAATGGGGGAGGAAATAGAATTTTTAAAAATGCACCGTCGGATGTATTCCACATACAAATATATGGTAGTGGTAGAAATTTCGGCAATTTCTTTCTTCGGTTGGATCTCGATCTACCCGGTCAACTCGATACCCTAAATAGAACATAAAACAAATATGCTCTTAACCGGTCCTTAGCAATTCATTTTTTTTGATCTTTCAGCTCCCACACTCTCGTGGGTAGGGGGTCTACTTACGGATGTAAATATTCCAGGACGTTTGTCCGCGGATGGTGTCGCTTCTCTTAGGGAAGTTTGCTTGTGCAAAGTGTTGACCGCTCCGTCGAGTGCCTTATTCACGGCGAATCGGCCTAATTTTTTTACACAATACCTATCACTGTTGTATAAACATATGGGAATTTTCGGAATGATCGATTTTCATTTCAGAATTTTTCGTTCGCACATAATCCTTATATGCCTAGTAATGTAGTATAACTTTGTTTATTAGGCTTGTTACCCTCCATGAGCAAAATGGGGGACGAAATAGATTTTTTTTCAAATGCACCGCTGGATGTTGTCCGCATACGAATATATGGTAGTGATAGAAATTTCAATGATTTCCGCTTTCGGTTGGACCTCGATCTACCCGGTCAACTCGATACCCTAAATAGAACATAAAACAAATATGCTCGTAACCGGTCCTTGGCAATTCATTTTTTTCGATCTTTCAGTTCCCACACTCTCGTGGGTAGGGGATCTAGCAACCGCTGTAAAAAATTCCAGGATGTTTGCCCTTGGATGATGCCCCTCCCTTTAGGAAAGTTTGCTTGTACAAAGCGTTGACTCATAGTAAAAACTATTAACGGCTTTCGGCTTCATTTCAAAATCAATCAACCAAAATTACTTCAATATAACTAACAATAAAGCATAAGTTTCCAATCCATCTGGACCTTGTTCATGACCATCTCGCATAAGCTCTAGCTTTGTAACTTATATACAAAATCTATAAAAAAAAATAATTCCTACGGCTACTTAGAGAGCTTAATTTTATAATTTTTCCATTTTTTTTTTTGCCATTTTAATTTTCTGTCATGGACAAATTTGACATAACAAAGTGTAGTTTATTAAAAATAATTTTTCACAAAACCATTCATAAAAAATAAAAATGCGTACAAAATAAGTAAAAACAAAAAAACCCAAGCCCATGGAAAACGGCGAGGCCCAAGTACCACCAAGTCCAGGCCCATTTCAAGTTCTGCAAGGAACGCAGAACCACCGATACTGACAATGGCCACCAATCCTCGACCCAACAACCACCTGTCATTCAACTCCGATCGGAGCTTCACCTCATCGCAAGTATCTGGATATTAACCTCCTACTGCCAAGAAACCTTGCCTACGAACAGTATCACATATTATACCAGATCTCAACCCAGTCAACCTGTATGGATTTTCCCGTCGCTGACATCGAAGCCCGGAGAAATCACCACCAAGATCGCGTCCTATTGTGTTCATCACTTCTGATTCAACTCAAATGGTCACCAGTTCTCCTTTTGCTAACCGGGTTTCTAGAGCTGCCAGAAATGAAGGTCAGGAGGCCATTTTCGATTACCTGCATTGTACTCGAAGCCTCGGCTTCACTGATGCATAGCATATTAGCAAGAACTCCCCAAAGTTTCTTAAAAATTTGCTCTCCAAGATTGACCCAATTGACTACTGCAACTCAAAAACCCAATTGGAAAACCAATCAAAGAACACAAATTCAAGGTAAAAAGCACATCCAAAACCAGAACCCAACTCAAATTACCCCATATATCACAACAATTTTTTTCCAGAAATCCCTAATCCTATATCAACTAATCTTATTTACTACTGCAACTCAAAAACCCAATTGACCCAATTGGAAAACCAATCAAAAAACACAAATTCAAGGTAAAAAGCAATCAAACTTAAGATGGGCACCTCAGTTTTTGTGACAGTGTGAACAGATTTCTGCTTGGAATCGGCTCCAGGCTTGGTTGATGACCTCCCAATCTTGTTTTTTGTGAATCCAATCTTGGTTTTTCGGCGGAGGCGAGTAGGATTAAGCGATCCCTTGATCGGTGATATGGCTTTGGGTGTTTGGGGAGCATACTAGAGGGAGGTACCTCTACTCCTTTCTACCTCAATGAACTAAGGCCATTTACCCCCTCGTTTCTACCTCAATGATAGAGCTGAATTTTCGGCTTTGGGGACCTTGTATCCGAGCTCGGGGGCGGTGAAGAAGGGGAACAATACCGGCGGCTCCAGAGCTATTCCATTCCTTCTTGGCGTTGGCATTTTACCCACTTTTTACCCTGGACCTCTCTCAATAGGGAGTTTACCTTTTTTTGTTTCTTCAAACCCGTTTGTATGAGCACGGTAACGGAGACTTGGACGTTAGTCAGATCCGGTCAGACCTTTAGCCTAGCCATACCAATTTGCGGCTGTCATTCTGCCACGTCACCAGGTGACCCTCACCTAGGTGGATAGCATAATCTTCAGATTTTCTAACAAAAAATGGCATTTCACATCAACTATCTTGTCCATATACACCACAAAAAAATGGTCTAGCTGAAAGGAAAAATAGACACATTGTTGAAACCGCTCTTACTCTTCCGAATAGTGCCTTTTTGCCACCTAGTTTTTGGTACCATGCTTGTGCAACTGCAGTTTACCGTATAAATAGAATTCCTTGTAACAGCTTATCCATGAAATCTCCATATGAATGTTTGTTTCACAAACTGCCCATCATTGATCATATTAGAGTCTTTGGTTGTATTTGTTACCCTCTTCTTAAACCCTATAATTCCAATAAGCTTCAATCAAAAACAGCTCCTTGTGTGTTTATTGGATTTGCCTCGGGCTATAAAGGTTTCATTTGCTATAATCCTGTCTCTCAAAAATGCATTATTTCCAGACATGTCATATTTGATGAAACAAAATTCTACTACAAGTCTGCTACCGTCCAAAAACCACCAACTCCCAACCATTCATTACCTTGCTTTTTGCCTAGTCCTGTCAATCCACATGTGGTCACACAGTCACAACCTCATTTGCCTCACCATCATCCATCATCAACAGAAGACTATACAAGGGTCCCTCCTCTTGACTCCAGCTCCCAAGGCTCTTCACAAGATTCCTCACAAGGACCACAAGTCTCTGAATCATTTCAAGGCACTATTCAACCAACCATCAATCACGTTACACCACCATTAATACCATGCGACATGGCTACTGCAGATCACATGCCTTCCATAGCTCCCATATCCATTTCAGATCACACGTCTCCAGCTGAATCTCCACCTACTCAATACGATCTTGTGCAATACGTTGACACTCCATATGTGCCTATCTTAGAGATTATTCTTGATATCGATGCACCTACTCCAGAGTCTCACAGTAAAATGGTAGACTTTCTACCTCCTTCCAATCTCACTATGAATGATCATCCAATGCTGACAAGGACCAAGCATGGTATATATAAAAAGAAAGTGTTTTATGCTGCTAATGTTGCAACAACTGGTTCTGCAACTGAGGAACCCACATCTTACAAGCAGGCAATGAAGATTCCTGAGTGGAAGCAGGCAATGCAGGATGAGTATGATGCTTTGATCTTGCTTACAGTGTAAATACTGTTTGTCAGTTCATGAAAAATCCCACTGAGGCGCACTATGCTGCTGTCAAACGTATTCTTCGATATCTCATTGGCACTTCTATGCTTGGTCTTACCTATCGTGCTGCTCCACTTGAACTCCGGGCTTTCTCAGATGCTGATTAGGCTGGAGATCCCAATGATCGACGCTCCACAACAGGTTTTGTTATCTATCTTGGTAATTGTCCAGTGTCTTGGTGCTCCAAGAAACAACACTCTGTTTCTCGCTCATCTACAGAAGCTGAATATCGAGCAATGGCTGACACAGCCTCAGAAACCTTTTGGCTTTGACACCTCCTTCAGGATATCTCTATCTCTCTCCCAAGTGCACCTGTATTACATTGTGACAATGTGTCTGCTTTAGCCTTGGCCTCCAATCCTGTGCATAAGTCAAGGTGTAAACATGTTGAAACTGATGTCCACTTCACCAGAGAGAAGGTTCTGAAGGGGGAGCTCACTCTTCAGTTTGTGCCTTCACTTGATCAATTCGCGGATATCTTTACCAAAGGTCTCAGTTAAGCTCAATTTCATTATTTGTGTTGCAACCTAGTGCTTGGTGTTCCCAGCACTAGTTTGAGGGGGGATGTTAAGAGTGAAGCATCATCTGCTCATAATGAATCATCATCAGTTTGAAATCAACTAGAAGCATCATGAAGTCAAGGTCAAAGGTCAGCAGAATCAATGGACAATACTGAAGAATGATATTGGCCGTGAGATTATCACGCACGCGTTGCACATGAAGGAAATGAGAAGAACCTGTCAAGCAAATGACACGTGTCAGTCATCCATTCATTCTGTTAAGGATTAGCCAACAGAATTAGTATAAATACTCTATTTTGTTACTGTTAGTTTCAGCTAAGCATTGTTTTGTAACAGAAACAGAGAAAAGAGAAAAAGTTGTTTTAGCTCTCTCTATCATTCTTCGTCTTCTTCCTCACCATAGCCATCATCCTCGTGTTCTTTGCTATCTCATCATCACACCATGTTTTCTCACATTCTCCAACCTAGGCTTCACCACATTCTCCAGAGCATTTGACCCTGCGATTTGTACTCTTGATTGCTTCATCAAGGGTTAAAAATGATATGTTTGAAGTGAAGCAAGCTCCACAAGAGCCTCAATTGCTTTCACATAAGCAGCCTTGCACAGTTGAACCTGTTGTCCACCTCTGGGCAATCCAGTGAGGTCATTCTTGGTCTCACCTTCAGTAAAGTATTCAAATTTTGGGAGCTTTACACCAGCAACATTCTCTTGCTTTGATCGAACTTTAAGAGAGGCAGTGTTGACGTTCTCGAGAACAATGTGTTTGATGTTCTCACCAGCAACATACTTGGCTTCAGTAAGGGCGAAGGAGGAGGTTTTCATAATATCTCCCATTGATTCTTTGGTTGACACAATCTTTTTAAGAATCATACGAAAATGCACAGTTAGAGCATCACTAGTTCTTCTTCTTGAGGAGAGCATGACCTCTCGTCGCACCAACAGGACGAGCTTTCATAATTTCAAGCATTATAACAGTAGGAACCACATTCGAACGTTGGCTTTGCCCAGACATGTTTTCAAAGATCTAAATCAGAATGAAAGTAATCAGTATTAGTATTTAAAAGAAATCACATTCAATTAGCCATAGTCAAATGTAAGGAAACACAAGGAAAATATAATCAATATTTGTAATTTTGTATAGCTCAGAAGGCTGGAACTAAAGACAGCAACACAAATCTCTTTAATTTCTAATCCGGTTTGACAAACTTACCATAATTAAATAATGAAGTGAAACTTCTGAAAAACAAGTAATCCTTAAATTTCATATACAACATATACAAGCACCAACAGTAACTCGTTTTCTTCCCCCTGTAAGATGGGTATTCAACGAAAATTGCAACATGTCACATCATCTGTATGATGGAAACAACGCACAATTACAAATGAAGCGTCTTTCAGAGAACAGATTTAGGAAACGAAATTGTTGATCCAAACCAGAGTAAAAAAACAAGAGCAAGAAAACGCGAATAAGAATACAGATAAGAAATTGAACCTGGTGTGATCGGCTTCAGTGATAGTAAGGAGAGGAGAGGTCTCTCTGGCCCGCAAAAATTCGCCGACGGTGAGTGAGTAATAGAGATTAAGTGGTACCTTGGGGATGTTGGCGAAACGGATTTCGATTTTCTTGTGCAAATCTTGCCACATTGTACAAAAGACCAGTTTGATGCATATCGAGAAGAGTACAAAAGTAAGTGGTTCAGTGTTGTTTTTTTTTTTCTTGAAATCTTTTTGCAGAAATGATCTACACATTAGGGCCTAAAAACTAAACGTTGAGATGCTGAAATGTGATAAAAAACTTGGTCTAATGCCCCATCCCTAGCAAAGACCAAAAAAATAGATCTCTTAGTAGAAGGGCTGTGTGTGTGTGTGTTCGAAACATGGAGGCCTCCTATTTTTAGAGGCCTTGTGCGACGGCACTACTTGCATACCCTTAAGGCCGCCCTTGGTAGCCTCTTGCAGTGTTGGACCTGTTGTACGTCCTTGTTTGGCCAATCCAGTGAGGTCGTTCTTGGTCTCACACCAGCAACATTCTCTTGAAACAATCTTTCTAGATCGAAGCTGATGAAATTTCACAGTGAGAGACCAAGAGCATCACTCTTCTTCATAAGGAGATCAAGCATCACATAGCCTCTACCAACGACATCCTCCTTTTTGTATTATTGATTACATCTATGTATTTCTATGTTTATGTTTTTGTGCTTGTTGATCCTTGATACAGTTCTACAAAAAGTATTACTATACCTTGAAATTGTAGCGTTTTCCACTTTTCCTTGACTCTTACGTATAGCTGTTGACCTAGTCTTGTTTATGTATCAACCTAAATTTCTTCATATCACTTGTATACGTATACCTCCATCTCATATATTCCTCAAATTGATCATATCACCCTAAATTTCTTCATATCACTTGTATACGTATACCTCCATCTCATATATTCCTCAAATTGATTAAACATAAAAGTAATATGTAACTCTAGCTAGCTTTTTCTTCAACCAATCTTCAAAACTTACAACATACGAGGAATTATTCTGTGGTCTTATAGTACTACATGGCACTTTCATGTGGTGGTCCTGACCAATAATATCATTCGAATGTAGTGGAGACCATGCAAGGGGTGAAAAAAGAAAAGAAAAGAAAAATAATTTAAAAGACCAATGAGAAATCACTACGAATCACATGAGTTAATAATATCACTCCGAACAATCAGGTGTATTTTGGCCCGGAACCATACTATAATTTCTCACAACGTACGTGACCGTTGAAGAATTCATATATATAAAAAAAGATGCACGTACGTATGTTTCCCTCATCATATTCTAGCAAAGCTGGGTAATTTGTTGAAATAGCTCTCTAGCTTTGTGGTTAAGCCTTGCATAATTTACAATTTATAGGTTCAAAGGCTGGTGTAGTACTTACTGCACTGTTGCTCTTATCTGAAGTGATCCAAAAGACAAAGAAAAATGACTTATGAACTATTCATATTTTGTAGGGAAACAAAGTCGCCAAGTTCGTCTCTATGAAAAGGTTCCACCATCAAGCAATAAAAGAGGTTGGGGTGGAGGAGGTAGGTTTTCTATTCTCTTATTGGATCTTGATCTATCAACGTATTGATTTTATCCAAATCTACCCGTCAAAGATTGATACATTAATTAGGATTAGGATTGAGAATGATTGTTTTTCCTTGCTGTGGTTCTGGTTAATTTTTGCAGGTAACTACAATGTTTCCAACACAAAGAGCAACTTGCTGAAGAAAGCAAAATTAGACTATCTTTTTTTTTAGTTGAAAATGTCATTCATTATGCAATTTAGCAAACAGTATAATAATGACTTGCCCAGAGGGCTGTTAGAAAGAGTCATTATAGAGCACACTATACTAGCACACCCCTCACACAAGCATGCTACTCAGCACACTCCTAACTCACCCACCTTTTTTTTTGTTAAGCGTAAAAACAAGAAACTAGGTAACCCCAAGAATAAATAAAATTAACCAAAAAGCAACCCGTCTCTTGTCGATCTTCCTTACTCAAAAAAAGAAAAATGACTTGGGCTTAGTTTGACATTGCTGTGCTGTGAGCAGAAGTGCTTTTGGTTCTGCTGTGGCCAGAATTGCTTTTGGTATTGCTGTGAGGAGAAGTAGTTAAGTGTTTGGTAAACTATTTTTCAAAAGTGCTGTGAGAATAAAAAGTAATTAATATTAATTTTTAAAGATAATGAACATAACTTTTTGAGATTGTGATAATCAACATAATGAAACATTATTTTCATCTTTATCTCTTTCTGGTCGAGATCCATAGCCAGGAGTCCAAGACCATTCTATTTTCTATTCACTCCCCAGCAACCATTTCAATTCATGAGTTCCATTTCAATTCATGAGTTAGCAACTGCAGATAACTATTGAAATTGCATCGTGCAAAATCGCGAAACCTTTACCCACTCAATTTGCTGGGAAGAAATGGGATGAATTTGCAGATTGTTCAGAAAGGGAGAGAGAGAGAGGGGCAGAAAAAGATGCACGATCAATTAAATTTCAGACCTCGGGGAGGCGAGGCAAAGGGAGGAGAAGAAAGAGGTGAAGCTTTCGAAAGTGGTGAGGAAGTCCCTCTTGATGACTTTGAGAGCTCTGAAAGACTGAATGGTCTAGTTCAATGGGGATTGTTAATGTTTAAAGTTCAACGGTAGCTAAACCTCTACTAACGCTGGTCCGATGGGCGGACCGCTATCAATGATACTCAAAATTCCTGCTACTTGTCAAGTAAAATACAGAGGGCATCAGAGGGGGACCGCGCTGGGCGGTCTTCTCTTCTCTGATGCCTAAGTTAGCTAATGCATTTATGTTGACAAAGTAACAGTAGGTAAGTATTAATTGCGTAATCAATGAGGAAAGAGGAGAGAACCTTTCATAGGTGAGGAGGGAACTGATCTTTTCCATGTTTTCGATGTGGGACTGAAGTGCTTCAGTCCCCATCTTCTGAAGCTACTGATGCTAACTTAGGGTGGCATGTGGCGGTGCGTTAGCAGTAGTCTGGAGGAGAGCCAGGGCTCAGGTGATAGCCTGTTTGGCTGTGTTTTTGTAGGTCACTCCTTTGGCAGGAGTTGGTACCGCTAGTGGTAGCATGAGCGTGGGTCATTATAGCTAATTATGCTTGTGAATGCCTATGTAAGTACAAGTCCCCCAAGTCCCCAGTCAAGGAGGGTAATCTTGGTTGGGGAGTTGCCTAGCAGTTCGAAGCGTTGCTTCCGCCAGTCTTGCAAATCATAATTAGCGTCAATGCTTTGTCAACCATGGATTTACTGAGCAAATGCTTTATACCCTTCCGGGTAGGCCCTTATTAGGCCTCCTCGGGAGTCCCCCACTCCTTGGCTAAGATAGACCTCCGTGTGTGACAGGACCTGCCCCGAATTTCACCCTGAAATCCGAGGTGGCCCTGTGGGGCCCACCTTAGGGATAACTCAACCAAAAATTCGGCAGAGTCACCTCTAAAATGGACTACCCAAAAACCAGCAAAACACATAAAAACACTTCAAGCAAACTAACCTTATACTCCTGGAGCCACCCTGCTCCCAATTACCAACAACTCTACTTTCACATAACATAAAACACAAAACTCAACAATACTAATCCCAAAGGTTATCAGAGCAATACTACTATACGCAGGGATATAAAAGAAGAGTACAGGATCAAGGATCCTACACTGCAGAAGTAGTGACAACTACGCCTCAAATGTCATGTACGCTCGACCTCCACTAATTCACCTGCAAACTGGGCATTAGAAACCGAAAGGCCCAGGGGAAAGTAGACGAAAAACGTTAGCGTGAGTGGACAAAAATAAACAATTTAATAGAACAAGGATTTCATACTTTCCCACATTTATTTCATTAAAAACCGATGCATGCAACAATTAGAAAAACACATTTAGCTTTAAATCCAAGAATTCCAAAACAATAAATCGACTAGCCTCGCTAGTCACCACATTCGAAAACTATATCGTAAAACCGAAATCTCGTTTCTCAAGAAGATAAGACCAGCCCCGCTGGCTACAGTGAAAATCGGACTACCCCGCTAGTCAAGCAACAATAAAATATGGGGAAGAAGTTTCACCATACGAAAGAAGAGAGCCTCCCAGGCTCAGGTTGGAGTGTCCCACACTCTGGAGCATCCCATGCTCTGCTCTTACTCACCCACGAACACATAGTAAGCAGGGAGGAGTACTAATAGGCTAGCTAGCAATAAATATGACGACCCAGGTATGGTGGGTTAAAATCATACGAAAATTGAAAATCAGTAAGGCTTCCCCATAAGTCCCGCGAATAAACATAACACGGGTATGATTCCCAACCGTACCCGGAAATTCTCGTAGAAAGTCACATAAATCGACAGCGTGTCCCACACGCTAAAAGATTAATTAGATCATCATCAAGGCATTCCCAATGCCAAAACTGAAGGTCGATAAATAAATATGAAAACTAACTCCATCGAAATCTCATTTCGAAAATCTCTTATAAAATCTCAAATCGACGAATAGAAACATAATATAAGTAGTATAATTTCGGAAATCACCTCGGAAAAATAATTCGTCGAAATTCAACATAAATTATAAATTCGAATCCGAGCATAACAAATTAATATCCGAAATTCACAACCGGTATAAATCATAATTACTTCATGAAAATCATTATTGAAAGCAAATCCACGAGATAAATCGAAATCAAATTCCGAAATCAATTCATATGCTCGAAAAGTAATATGTTAATTAAATAAAGCATTAATTCAAGAAAATAAAAGCATGCATCATTATTTAAAACAAAAGTCCACTCACAGTACTATTGGGCGACCACGCAAACGAGTTCCTTCATTTAACCATAGCTCGCGGCATTGCCCTGTACACAATTATAATTCCGTGAACGGCAATCCGATAAAATAATTACGAACCTAAACGAAACCTGAAAATCCCTATCTCCATTACTTCTCAAATTCAACCCAAATCTGTCCCACAACACCAATTCCTCAATTAAAATATTCCACAACGAAAACGAGGGAAATCCGACGGCTGAATTTCCAACAATTCAATCACAAAACTTCAAACTTCAAAAATTCACAAATAATTCCAAACTCCTCCATAATTCACCAAACCTCACATACAAGCTCTACAACATATATACAATTTAATGGGCTAAAAACTGGAATTAAAACACTGCCCAACACGTGGGCTCCACGCGCCACCGGCAACCACCTCCGATGACCACCAAAATTTGGCAGCACCATCTACTCAACAAATCCAACCTCTTTCTCAACTACAACAAGTTCCAATTTTACCTGGAAGAGCTCCAATTTGGTAGGTGAAAAATTTCCAGAAAATTCAAGAACCCTAGGATTTGAAATTTCTTCGATTCGACCTCTACACTGCAAATCGTGGCTCATGGCTAGGGGGGAATGATCCTTGGCAAAAACCGCACCTTCGAAGCCGATTTGGTGGCCGGAGACGGCCAGAATCGGAAGATATCGCCGGAAATAACAAACTGCTATAGTAATCTTCTTGGCTTGAATTCGAGCTTCTCCGGCCAAATCACGACTACCCACAACCACAGGCGTATAGGAGAGGAAGAGAGGAGTCGACCGTCACCTTGGGCTCGCCGATTGGTGGCCGGACGGTGGCAAAATGAAGGGGAGAAGGAGAGAGGCCGACGCGGGGGAAAGAGGGAGAGGAAGAGAGAGAAAGTCGGGGTAGGTTTCCAGAAATGGAAATCTACCACAGTAACTTCCACATTTTAAGGTATAACTTTCGCATATGAATTCTGATTTTTACGTACCACATATGCACGTGCTCAGTTTAACGTCCTCTACAACTTTCATGAAGGAAATTTTCTCAAATTTTGACCCGAACAAAAAGTTATATTTTAGGGCCCTCTAAAAGTACTGAAACGACAGTAAAAGTGAAAGTAAATGTCGTTTACCGTCCTAATGATTAGTAAATCAGTAATTCTGGTTTGGGACGTTATAGTGTGGCAAGCGTATTGTTTGTTGAGGGGAGCTGCGTTGAGCAGAGGCTGTTGGGTAGCGAACCCAATCTTTGATACCCAATTGGCGGGGGTCAACATGCCTGATCAGGGCCGTCTAAGACTGTTGACCTGTCTCCCTACTTGTCCCGGAGGATCATGTTTTGACTGTAACGCCGCGTGGCGGTCGTTGTCAAAGTGAGGCGTTGCCTTAGGATTGCCGTTGGCGGATGTCCCTCCGCTGATATCCAGTGATCGGTGTTGTCGTTGGAGCATGCCTGTCGGCTTGACCAGTGCAGGAAGTAAAGGTTAGCAGTGTTGGCCTCCTTTGCGAGGTATAGGGAGAAGTTTTGCTAGCTGAGTTGTGCATAGCAGAGACTATCTTGCTTGCAAGATGGAAAGGGAGAAGTTTCGATGGCAGAGTTGCGCCTAGCGGAGACTATCTTGCTTGGAAGATAGAAAGGGAGAAGTTCCGCTGGCGGAGTTGCGCCTAGCGGAGACTATCTCGCTTGCTGGATGGAGAGGGAGAAGTTCCACTGGCGGAGTTGTGCCTAGCGGAGACTATCTCGCTTGCAAGATAGAAAGGGAGAAGTTCTATTAGTGGAGTTGCGCCTAGCGAAGACGATCTCGCTTGCTGGATGGAGAGGGAGAAGTTCTGCTGGTGAAGTTGCGCCTAGCGGAGACTATCTCGCCAAGTGTTCCGATGATTGATTTTCTTTTTCGATAGTTATCTTGGACAGACGCTTCGTGTGATGATGCCTGACACGTGGCGTGCATGTATTGGATTAGCGTGCGCGATAACGTCTCTTCAGCACGCCCGTCACCTCGTCATTAATGCGAGTAATTATTGATTTTGTAACCGAGGCGAATCCGGAGAGTAAGTGCGCCTGTGGGGCACGTGTACGGTTGTGGTGCGATGTCGTTTTTCAGCGGACGGCCGAGATTAACTTGATGTGGACATAAAATGGGGGGAAATCTGTAGGTTTGACACTTTGTAACTTTTGCTTCTTATCATCGTCTTAAAGCTTGACCCTGTGTTCTGAGAAGCAGACTGCCAGTATTTCGTGAAGTTGTCGTTCGTTGAAGCACGAAAGTTTTCAGAAGAAGAGACACACCTTTGATTTCGCCACAGCCTTCATCTATAAGGTTGGTACCCTGAATCTCACCCCTGTTTCATTGAATTTGTGTTTGGTTTCGTCGATTTTTTGGGTTTTCGATTTGGGGTGCTATGTTCTTTTTGACATGGTATGAGGGTGTGAAGTGGGTTGTGGGGGTGATTTTTGGTGTTTGATAGCGAGATGGGGTTTTAGGGATTTCCTAGATGGTCGAATCTGGGCTGACTGTACGAATGTGTTGTGTTCTTACTTTGGTAGTTTCTGGGAAATTGTTCTTGATGTTCTTGGGTACAACTGACATAGGGATAGCCTAGATCTTGTATGCACTGACTGGCTTTGGGTTTTAGGGTTTGGGATGGCTAGTGTCGTAGAGATTTCTAGCAATGAGGATTCCAGGTCTGATGTGTCGCTCAACGTGGCAGATAGGGTGTTTATTAACTCGTTGTGTCCGTCTACCCTTGCAGGAATCTCACTGTTCGAACCGCTAGACATCGTGCCGCTACAGACCATACCTCGGGAAGTTGGCATAGGTCGCGCTAGTCGCTCGAGAGTTCTAGGGTGAGAGAGGATGTCGTCGCTCGTGACAGGCGGGAGGAGAGGCTGGCGAGTAACAGTGCTGCGAAAAGTTCTGGTGGTGGGATGAAAGAGACTGGTGGGGAAGAAGTTGAGTCTGCGTGGGTTCTCAGTGACTGCACAGCAGTCGATGAGGCTGGAGGACCGATGACGGTGATCGCCGTCGACCGTGTGAAGCGGGTGTTCCGCCTGCCGGGTGTGGTGAAGCTGCGACCACCGCTGAAGGACGAGCGAGCGTTGATCCTACCAGCGGGGCATCCCGCCTTGCATGAGGTGATCTTCCTCCAGGGCGTGACATTCCCTCTATTGCCTAACCTCCAAATCTTGGTTTGCGAGTTTGGCCTCGCCTTTAGGCAAATTTTCCCTAACATGTGGCGGTTGCTGATGGCGCTTAACACGCTATGGCGCCTAAGTGGTCGCGAGGGTCCCACTGTGGCGGAGGTGCTGCACTTCTATGAGTTAGTGTACGTAAAGCGCCATGGATGCAGCGGGCAAGTGAATCTGAGCCGCTGCCAGGGAGCGCCGAAGCTAATCGAAAATTTAAAGGATTCCATGTCACCCTGGCGGGGGACCTATTGTGTGGCCACCATCGGATGGGAATACCAGGCCGGGTCCAACGATGGAGAGCCGACCTTCAGGATTAAGTCGGAATTCCAACCTATCCGAGGTTGTCAGTCTATCGCCGGCTAGAGTTGATTTTTGTTTGCATAATTGTATTGACCACTTGGTTTTTTTTTTTTTTTTTGGTAGCGCGGCTGCGCTATAGCTTGATAGCCACGAAGAGTGCCGCTTGGCAAGGATCCGCGGCTGCTGGTAGAACAGTAACTTGCTAGATATCCGCCTACTTACCGGTTGGAAGCTGCTGGTCAATCAGCAGTTGACACGAGCCCTTGGTAAGTATCTTATGTTGATGTGTGCCTTAGTATCTTCTGTTGACATTGCTTTTGTACAGATTCTCCGCCTGGAAACAGAGCAAGCCGCGAGGCGTTTGCAAAGGCCATGGACCGCGCTGAGATAAACAATTTCCTGGAGAGCATGTATGCCTCTGGGTTAGAGGCCCAAAAGACCACTGTCGACCCTCAGACACTGGCGGTAAGTCCATCTAAGGTACCCGTGGTGTTACTGATGCCGCATCACTCGCATCTCGGACCAGATGGCTCGCCCGTGGTGCAGGCGGGGACTGGCGGAGGCAATATCCCTGCTATGCCAGTGTATAAGAAAGAGAAGGTGCCCGCCATTAGGAGTGGGTCGAATGACAGGGCGGCAGCCGCCAAGGGTGCAGTGACCATTGCGGGGCTAGAACCGTAGACGGGAGCTCTCCCCGTCGCAGCTGGTGTGACCCGGGTGGTACACCAAGGGAAGCGGCGGCAAAACGATCCGGTCATCGAGGCTGATGCGTATGATGTGGATACCATTCGGGTCCATCAGCGGAAGAAGGCAAGGCAGGCCTCCTCGAAGGCGACAGTGATCGCTGGGCCAGAGGGGCCGACTAGCGAGCTCGACTCTTTTGCCGCATATGCTGAATTTTTTACGGAGCCTGAGCGGGAGTTTATCTTCCACCTCTGCGAGCAGCTCGGGTTTGGCGGTCTGGAGGGGATTGTGCGCTCAACCGCCGTTAACCAATCGTCCCTCAGTTTGGCCTTTGGACACTTCTCGACTAGGCTACATGAACTGTTTCTGGCGGCTTCATCACAGCCCCAGGTTAAGCGAGAGCTTAGGGAGGAGATCAAGGGCCTCCAGGGGGAGCTGGGGCAGACAAAGGATAGGTTGGCGGATGTGAAGCGACGCCTGGCCAAAGCGAACTGTGATGCAGCTAATGCCCGTGGCAAATTGGCCGTCGCCGTTGAGTGGGACCTGGAGCGGAATGATCTCATCTCCAAGCTAGAACAAGATATATCCTTGCTGCGGGATCGTGTGGCGGCTAAGGATAAAAAAGTTGAGGAAGCTGGAGAACGAGGTCGCTCGTCTGGGAGCTGAAGGGGACCGTGTGGCGGCCACCGCTATGGAGGCGTTCCAGCTGTCGGCTAAGTATATGAAGGCTATAACTGAGGCATCGAAGGAAGGTGCCATGGACAATGTGGAACTGCTGAACCAGAAGGGTGCCATCGATTGGGTTAAGGCATCCCAGCCAGCCGGGCCATCAGGTCAGAGTGTGCCGCCCGCGAGGGATGTGGTTCCTGTTGAGGTAGAAGGTGCCTGCTCAGGTAGTGGTGAGACTAGCTTGCGTTCGGCGGACGATTCTCAGCGCACCCCACCTCCTATTCAATTTAAGGTCTCCCGTGCTGGTTTTCTGGCCGCCCACACCAGCGCTGATGGTACCATTATAACCTCGAGCCCTACCGCTAGTGGGTCCTATCAGACAAGCCGTCAGTCGGAGCAACAACCGCTGCCAAAGGGCAAGGCTGCCGCTGATACCCCTTAACTAGGCCTGGCAACGAGCGGGTATAGTGCGGGTACGGGTCGGGTTTTTAACGGGCCGACCCGGTAAAAACCCGTTAAGTTAACGGGTTTCGCGGGCTTAACCCGACGGGTTTGCGGGTTTTCCGTTGGAACCCGTTAAGAACCCGTTAACAATTTTTTTTTTTATTAATTTTTTTTTATTTAAAAAAATTTAATTTTTTTTTTTTAAATCTGTTAAGATTTATGTAATTTTTGATTCATTTTTTGATCAACCGTTAGAGAAATATATTCAGATCAATTAATATATACATATGTTGGTTGAGCTAAGCTAGTAGATATAATTAAATATTTCAATAGGTTCGAAATACATATTTAATGTACTAAATAAAATACATTTTTAATGTACTAAATAAAATACGTCTAAATCATCTTAATTGCGGCTTTCTCCTTCTCCAGATCTATCTTGCAATGTCAAATCAAATACCCTCATCTATCGAGTAATTTGAATCATTAGGATCAAAGCTCTTCTCCACATATGCATCAAATAAAGAGGACAATGTATCATTAAAGACCTCTAATTGTGAAGAATCTGGACCATAAAGACCTCTAGTTTGTTATGAACCTTCTGAAGATAAGCAAGTTTCCCCAAGTCCAACTGAGTACTTCCAATAAATTAAGATCAAGTGCAAAACAACATTCCTCCTGCAGTCCTGTCATAATTAAAAGCGTCATGATTATTACATATGTATAAATGAACAACTAGTTACAAACAAGAAGCAGGACTTCATAATCCTGTCACAATTTAAAGCATCATCGTATCTCAGATATATGACTAGGTACAAACTGCCTTTGCAGGACTGAAGATGCATGCAGATCACCATGAGCAGCAGCAATGACCTGCGAAACAGTATAGTGACCAAGGAACAGGTTATTTGTTAAAAACAAGGATATACTTGTATGTTGTTGCAACAATCTCAAAATATAGTACAAAGAAGTTTCAAATACATGAACATTTACCAGGCAGAAAGTTAACCTCTACAAAAGTTGCAACTTTGGGATATCACTCATTTCTATCATCCCCTCCAGTTGCTGTGCAGAGTCAATCACTCAATCATGATACATCATCCACCAGTACGATACTGTGCACTGTTAAGTAACATACATAGCAAATTGACAAGTAAAAGAACACAAGTTTCAAAACCAGGACGAGTGCAAAAACATTTGCTTAGTCCACTGCTTGAAACACAAAAAACTGGTAACCATTGTCAAGTTGTGAGGTTTCCTTCTAATTTTTTTCCTCAGATTCCTCACATCGTTTCACAGCTATCCCTTGCCTTAGAAGTCATCTTTTTTTCAGGCTTTGGCCAAAGTAAATAATAGAGGCAAATGATTAAAATCATTCATGTGACCAATTAAAGGATAACAAGGATGAAGGATGACATGCTTTTATGCATCAGGGTACTTATGCTACTGCTACTTCTCTCCAGTCGTTACAAAGTCGAGTCTCCAAAACCGTCCAGATCTTGCCAGAAATGAACACCCCAGACATAATAGACTAATCAGTGCAGATTTGAAGCGTTTATCAGTACACAATTGCAAAAATCAAAAGTTGATAAGCAGTTCGTATCAACAAAAGACAATTTGGGGAATTGTCAAATCAGGGGATTCCTATAATGAATCATAATTAAAAAATCAATCGAACTCCATTGTTACATACATAGTTGACGTTAGAAAGATTCAAATAGTCCAACAGCAAACTCAGGCTTCCAAAAGTTACAGGAAGTATAGTCGATCAAGGTAACCCAGAAGCAGCAAAAAGGTGGCAATATTAAATTTTTGAACTTTTTCTCAGGTCCCTTAATTGAGTGCAAATAAGGGAGTATTTAAATTTGAAGCTACCATGTTGAGAGTTTGAAAGATCATACCTAGAAGAAGAAAACTGAAGTGTGGGAGTATTTAAATTTGCAATTTGCAATATGGAGTCCACACAAACCCACACATTCAGGTCAACTTGGAGTCCACACAAACCAAAATCAATACTCTAAATCCAAGATAAACGAAGCAAAATCTCAAGCTAGGCCAGTATACAAAAATCACACAGAAAATGCATTATCAACAGCAACCCATAAAACCCAACATTCGATCAAGAACAACAAAGCTTCAGAACACTCAGATCTTTAAAGAACTAGTACAACCCCAGAACCAAACAACTAGATCCTGAAACTATCTTGGGAGTCGAAGATGGTTTGAAACCAATATTATGAATCTATGTATAATAACTAGTGCAGAGAATAGAAGAAACAGAAGAAGGGTGAGAGTAGTGCAGCAGAGAAAATGCTCACCGCGATCGTCCTTGTAGCTGAACCAAGGGCTTCTGGGGGGTCTCTGGGTTTCAGATCTGGAAGAGAGAGAGAGAGAGTGGCGTGAGTGTGCGTCTACCTCAGTGCAGCAAACCCAGATTGGGTTGAGTTCCAGAGAGAGAGAGAGTTGCGTTTTGGAGAATGACGGAAAGGGTCGAAGACGGAAAGGGTTTGTTTAGAAGTAAACGGGTTCCATGGGTTCCAGTGGGTTTAGCACGCAAGGCCCGTTAATTTACGGGCTTTTTGCGTGCGGACTTTTTTAGCACGAATTTAATAAATGGACGGGTTCGTGCGGGCTTTTACCGTGCGGGTTTCGGGCGGGTTTGCGGGTAACGGGCTCAGATGCCAGGCCTACCCTTAACCATAAAGATGGCTCCAGTACCTGAAGTAGTGCTGCTAAGGCTTTTGTCTTTTTTTTTTTTCGCGCCGATAAGGTCTATTGTAATTTAACAATATTCTTGGGCGGGGAGTCCTGACCCTTAATATAAAGTTTGTACTTTGCTCGAGATTTTTTCAAGTGTGGATGCCTTTGCTGATTGTATTGTTTGCATACTTATGAACCGCTAGAGTTTTGACTTGTTTTTGCGACAATGAAACATTAAAGGGATAAAAATTGTTAACAAGTGCACGATGTAGCGGACGGAGTCCGCCGAATATTGTTGGCATTGCCAGTTGATTCTTGTGATTGGACTTGGCAACAATGGTTTGAATAATTCCTCGTTTCATTGATAGCTGATATGTCAGCGTTTACAAAAAGCGGGGTTGTACCCGTTGGGTAGCTTCCCTTAGCTAAATATTGAGTCAAAAATTTAGCTAAGTCAAGATGCTCTAGGGTAGCGGCATGACTATTTGCAGTAATACAGAAGGTGTTCGGTATTCCAAGGGTGGGTCGTTGTGACGCCATCCTTGTCCATCAGGTAGAATGTGCCAGGGCTAGCGATTTCCACTATTTTGTATAGACCCTCCCAAGTTGGGCGGAGTGCCGTTGGTGGTGGAATGACTTTCTTCATTACTCAGTCCCCCAGTTGGAGGTTCCGGGCCTTGACCCTGGGGTTATAGAAACGCGATACCCGCTGCTTGTTTTGCAGATTGTGCAAATGGGCCTTGTGTCGTTTTTCCTCTAGGAGGTCTTTGTCGAGATTGACGCCCTCGCCATTTGTCTCGGGGCAGTAGCCTTGGACCCTAGCGGTAGGTTGGGTTACCTCGATAGGTAGGACGGCCTCCGTTTCGAACATCATGCAGAACGGTGTTTCACCAGTGGCGGAAGTTGGGGTAGTTCTAATGGCCCATAGAACTTCCGGCAGTTTCTCAGCCCATAAACCCTTAGCGTCGTCGTGCTTCTTTTTTAGCAGTTTCTTGATTATCTTATTTGCTACTTCGACCTGGTCGTTGGTTTGGGGGTGAGCGACAGATGCAAAACTCATCTTGGTGCCCAAGTTAGCGGTGAAAGATATGAGTTCCTTGTTGTTGAACTGCGTGCCGTTATCTGTGATGATGGTGTGAGGGACACCATAGCGGCAGTAGATGTTCTTCCAGAGGAAGTGAGTACCCTGGCGGTGGTTATTGCAGTTAGTGGTTCTGCCTCGATCCACTTGCTATTGTAGTCAATGGCAACAATGATATACTTGAACTGGCCTTTGGCGGTTTGGAATTTACCCATCAAGTCAAGGCCTCACGTTGAGTGAATCCATGGGCCAATTATGATCGACAGTGGTTCCGCCGGGGCATGTGGGAGATCAGCATATTGTTGACATTTGTGGCAAGATCTTGATATCCTCTTGTCGTCGTCGCCGAGCGTGAGTCAGAAGTAGCCTTATGGCATTGTACGGTAGGCTAAGGACCTGGCGCCTGAATGGTTGCCACATTCCCCGCTGTGAATCATTTCCAGGACGACCTTTCCCTCTTCTGGGGTTAGGCATCGGAGGTTGGGGTGGGTGAACCCCTGGCGGTAAAGCTTGCCATTTTGGATGTTGTAGCGAGTTGTTCTCCGCTTGAGCTGTCGTGCTTCGACCTTATCCTCTGGCAATGTTCCGTTGCGCTTGTATTCTATGATCTCGTTCATCCAACTGGGATTGACTTTTATGTTGAAGATTTCCGCTAGGGTTTTAGTGATACTAGGTCTGTTAAGCGTCTCCACCCTCGTGTCCGCTGGACTCTGGTGTGGCTGAGCGGTTGCTAGTCTTGCCAGTGAATCAGCCTTGGCTTTCTTTTCCCTGGGGATTTGTGTAATGGTGTGAAATTTGAATTTTTTGAGGAGCTTCTTGACGTATCCCAAGTATGCCGCCAACTGTTGGTCCTTGGCCTGGAAATTGCCATTGACCTGGTTAACGACAAGCTGAGAGTCGCTGAATATATTGACGTTGTCAGCTCCTGAGTCTATGACGAAGAGTAAGCCGGCAATGAGGGCTTCATACTCCGCCATGTTGTTTGAGTCTTTAAAATTGAACTTTAACGCGTATTCCATGTCTAGTCCCCCTGGCCCTGTCAGGATAACTCCGGGACCGCTGTCCTTGGCGCAAGCGGAGCCGTCCACATGTAGGTTCCAGTCTGATTGCTAGGGGGCTGGCTCTTCGGCTGTTATCATTGTTGTACTGGGTTGTGCCTCTGTGTTGGGATCAGCCTGCCGCTCAGTGAGCTCAGCAATGAAGTCCGCCACTGCTTGGCCCTTCATGGCGGCTCTTGATTTGTAGTCAATGTCGAACTCGCTGAGCTCAATGGCCCACTCGCTGAGGCGCCCCGAGTGCTCAGGGTTCTGCATTACTTGCCTCAGCGGCTGATTCGTTAAGACATGAATTGTGTGGGCCTGAAAATACTGGCGGTGCCTAGCGGCGACGATGAGTGCAAGAGCGAGCTATTCCAGGGGTGGATATCTTGTTTCCGCCCCGTTCATGCCCCTGCCAGCGTAGAATACGGGGAGCTAATCCTGGCCTTCCCACCTGACAACGGCGTAGCTTACCGCTGTCTGTGATACCGCTAGGTATATGTATAGTGTCTCTCCCTGTAGCTTGGTTACCAGGGTGCATCTTGATCTGATTGTAGCTGGAGAAGGCATCCATCATGCTGAGTAGCTCGTGGCCAGCGGTTGCATTGACCAGTTGGTCTATGCGGGGTAGTGGGAAACTGTCCTTAGATCATGCCTTGTTGAGGCCTTTGAAGTCGACACACATTTGCCACTTTCCGCTAGGTTTTTTAACCATTACCAAGTTGGAAATTCACTGCGGGTTATTTACTTGGCGGATGAATCCAATGTTCTTGAGCTTGGCAACCTCCTCTCCTATAGCACGGTATCTTTCTTTATCAAAGGCCCTCCACCGCTGCTTGGTAGGGTAGGCAGATGGTTTGATACTTAATTTGTGAGTGATGATCTCGGGGGAGATGCATGGCATGTCAGTGTAAGACCATGCAAAGCCAGCGGCGTTGTCATGTAGAAACTGGGTGAGTTCAGCCGCTACCTCTGGGTCGAGCTGAGCGCTGATGCGGACTGTTCGTTCAGGGTGCTCGTCAGAGATGCCAATAACCCTTAAGGATGTCTCCGGGTTGACAGGCTCCTTTTTGACATAGTTCTTCTCGTCATCTCTGGGGTATTCGAAGATATCTGGCGCCACTGCATGATTTCCCAATGTTAAGATTTCATGGCGGCGTGCTGATCGTGCCACGGTTGTGGAATAGCACTCTCGTGCTAGTTGTTATCTTCTCCTCACACAGCCTGTTCTGTTGGGAATAGGGAACTTCATGAGGAGCATGTACCCGACGATGATGCACTTGAGTTTGTTAAGTGCCGGTCGATCGATGATGGCATTGTATGAGCTGAAACAGTCCACAATGATGAATTCCGTGTGGATCTCCACCGTTCGTGGACTGGCGCCAATAACTAGTCGCATATAGTCAGAGCTCAATGGCTGTGTGATGTCACCGGAGAAGCTAAGAAATGGCTCATGATCCTGCAGTAGTTTTCTATTTCGCCGTAGTTTGTCGTAGCACCTGTTAAAGATGACATTTACAGCGGACCTGCTGTCGACAAGGATCCTTCCCACTGACCATTTATCAAGTATGGCGTCAATCAAGAATGGATCGTCGTGGGGCAAATGTACTCCGCGCTCCTCCTCTTCTGAGAAGGTAATGGACTCCCAACCAGATTTGGGGAGCTTAGCGGACCTCTCATAGCGGATATTGCACACCTCCTTGGGGTGGTTGGCACATGCGTACCGCTTCTTTGCCCTGTGAGACATATTGGTGATTGGAGCATCATCGTCGATAGTGTTGATGCGGCCCAAGGGCTCAATGTTAGCGATCACAGGTGGTGGTTGGTGTACCTTGAATTGCTCCATTTTACTGTCTCGGTATAAGGTTTCAATGGCTGTTTTGAGGGCGTTGCAATTGTTGGTGTTGTGGCCGCTGTCCTCGTGATATTTGCACTACTTACCGGTATTTCTGGGCTTTCCCATCCGTGGGTATTTTCTTGGGGGTGGTGACGGAATCTGGTCTTTGCACTGATCGTATATTTCCTTGTATGAGGCCTTGAGGACAGAAAACACTGCGTACCGCTGGAATGACTCTGTTGGTTTATTACAGTTATCTACCTGGAATGAGTGGTTACCCTTGGTGTAATGTTGATCCTTCTGCCACTTGCTATGGTGGCTGCTCTGTTGCCACTCCTTCTTCTTATCAGCTGGCGAAGCAACAGAGGTTTTGTTAGCGGTTTCCTGCTAGCTAGAGGAGGGTTGGGTGGAATTTATAAGTGTTGGTGGTGATGGGGGGGGGGGGGGGGGGTTTCTCCATATGTGATGAATTCTGCCTGTGTATGGACGACAGCCTCGCTCATGGCATGGTCGTAAGCGGCGTTGGGATAATTGTAATTGAGGTGATAGAGAAATGGCTCCTTGAGGAGTCCCTGCTTGAAAGCTGCCAGCGGCACTGAGATGTTGCCGCTCTCCACCTGGTGACAAAAGCCTTTAATGTTTCCTCCGCCCCCTGCTTGAGGCTGAAAAGCTGAGTTGTATTGTGGTGGCCGGCAGCCAATAGGATGAACCGCTAAAGGAAAGCATTTGATAGGGCATGAAATGAGTCAATGGATCCTGGCGGGCACTCAAAAAACCAACTCATCGCCTCACTATCAAGCGTTTCACTGAACAAGTGGCAGAGGGTGGCGTCATCGAACCCCTTGTTATTGGTGACTTTTTTGAAGGTGGACCCATATGGACAAAGGGGTCAGTCATGCAGCCATAATGTGACATCTTTGGTGTTTTTGCGTGTGCCGAGCGGATGGCATGCAGGATCCTGGCGGTGAGTGGTCCTGGTTTGGACGCAAAGAGTGGATTTGGTATTGGCGCTGGGGGGCCTGCCTCGGCCCGGATTAGCCTTTATTCTAATTGTTGCATCCGCTCTAGTATTATGGCGGTTGTGTCTCCATCAGGTCCCTTCTGGATGCTTCGCTGCACCAGCTCTCGCCTAGGGACAGGCATATTACCCTAGGTTCTGGTCCTGATTGTCGAGCGGCTGGTATGCGGCTGTGACTCCTCCTCCTACTCCAACATTAGTCGGGGTTCAGGAGGTGGTCCCATTCCCCGTAGCTCTAGTGGGTTCAACGATACTTGCATCTGTATGATTGGTCCGTGTACCAATCTGCCGGTGATAGGCTGACTGAGCCTAGTGCTCCGCGACTGCTCGCTTTGTGCTGGGTTAGCGTTCTCTTCCAGCGCCTTTTTCAGTTAGTCAAACTTTGACATCAGCGTGGCTACCTGCTTTTGGGCCTCGGCCTTTTCTCTGATCTCCTGCTCGTGCTCTCTATTTGCCTTATGAAGGTCCGCTAGTGCCAGCTCATACATAGCTGCGAGGTCTTACACAGAGGGGCGGCTGCCGATCGGCTGAGCCTCCGCTGTAGTTTAAGTTGGACGGGTCTGGTAACTGGTCTAGGGTTCCCTGCTGGGGTTGACCGGTGTGTTGAATAGTGCACGGTTAACGTTAACCGCTGGATTAACGTTGATCGTAGGGTTGGTGGGGTGGGGATTGGCGGGTTGATCCGCCTGCTCCTCTGCGTTTCCCCAGCTAGCGTTAGTCATGGTGGATGTGGTAGGATGGCCTTTTGTTCAAGGATTCCCACAGACGGCGCCAATATTAATGTTTAAAGTTCAGCGTTAGCTAAACCTCTACTAACGCTGGTCCGATGAGCGAACCGCTATCAATGATACTCAGAATTCCCGCTACCTGTCAAGTAAAATACAGAGGGCGTTAGAGGGGGACCGCGCTGAGCGGTCTTCTCTTCTCCGATGCCTAAGTTAGCCAATGCATTTATGTTGACAAAGTAACTATAGGTAAGTATTAATTGCGTAAGCAATTAGGAGAGAGGAGAGAACCTTTTATAGGTGAGGAGGGAATTGATATTCTCCATGTTTTCGATGTGGGACTGACGTGCTTCAGTCCCCAGCTTCTGAAGCTACTGACGCTAACTTGGAGTGGCGCGTGGCGGCGAGTCAATAGCGGTCTGGAGGTGAGCCAGGGCTGAGGCGATAGCCTGTTTGGCTGTGTTTCTGTAGGCCACTCCTTTGACGGGAGTTGGTATCCCTAGTGGTAGCATGAGCGTGACTCATTATAGCTAATTATGCTTGTGAATGCCTATGTAAGTACAGGGGTTTTGAGTCGAATCGGTGAGGATTGGCTTTGAGATTGGGATGTCAGAGCTCGTCGGATACGGCGTCTCAACTTGTCCTCCTCCGTCTTCCTCCCGCGATCTCTGTGAGTTTGTGTCCAAATTACTAAATCTTCAGTGATTTTGCAGTCTCTGTGGATTTATGTCAAATTCTTGTTTTTCACTTTCTGTCTGCAGAAGCCATTTTGAAAAGCAACAAATTGTAACTTCTGAAAACCTGCTGTTGGGAGAAGCTAGAGTGACCAAAAGTAGCTTTTTAAGATTTTACCAAACAACTTGGATTAGACCCAAAAGCGCTTTTGGTTCTAAAAGCACCCTAGGAAGCAATGTCAAATTGGGCCTTAGCCTCCTTTGGTAAAAAAGAAGACAGGGCCAAGACTAGCACAAAAAAGAAAAACCAAAAAACTACTAATGAGACCCAAGCGTGGACCAGGAAAGCCTGAAACGTAATGTAATTTTCTATGATGAAGCATGGTGCAGCATGCCTGTATGACTTGTGTACTGATATTCTTGCCTCCAATTTGCAGTTTATTTTCCGATTTGTGTGTATCACATATGGTCTTATACAAACTAATATGGCATACAACATGTTTTTACTTGTAGGTATCATTCCTTTGTAACCGTGGTCAAGGCTCTGATTAGGATATTTTCTATTCAGTAAACATGAGATTTAGAAAAAAAAATGTCCTATACATAAAACTTGGCCTCATTTACCATAAAATGATACCCAAAACATATTGCATCAAAAAAGGTCTCAATACTTGGGCAATTATTAAAGTGTTCTGATGATTTTCTTGAAGCCCCTTTTATGCTCAATCACAGATTCTGGTTTTACATTCCTGGTATTAACCTTTTTTGCTCTTCCATTTGAGCAGTCCTACGGTGAGAAATGCTGCTGTTATGAAGAGAACTGCGTTCCAGAGGAGGTGAACTTATTTCATTCTATTTAAGTCATTTTAATGAAGTTATTCCTTCTCATCTTATTGATAGGAGCATAATTATGCGATATTAATAACGTTAATCTGTATACTTTCTTTGTTAGTTTAGTGTATTTTCTTATTCTTTACATTGTTTATTTGTTTTATACGTATCTTGGAGTAAAGAAGGAGAAAAGAAGTAAAAGATGGATTGAAAGGCCACATTAGCAAATCTGCCTGTGCAGATCAGTCAATTTCGACAAATCACTGAGACCAGCTCACAACTATCTAGAGGATGATTTTTATATTGATGGAAAGCCTCGGATGTCTATTTTCCAGATATTTTTATGTCTTGTCAATATCATTTTTCTACAAGAAGTTATGGCCGATTTAGTACAAAAATGTCAAGCTGCGGGTGAATCTGAGGTTGGAAGGGAATTTATGTTTCGAAGCCCAAATCACACCAAGAAGCCCGAGGACGAGTTTGTGCTTCATATTCCGACTTATGATGGACAAATGGCAAGATGTGAATAGTTGGAACAAGTCATCAAGTTCAAGAGCCAATAGGAAAACTCCACCTAAGCACGTGAACCCTAATTCTTTTAGGTTTTGGATTTTCTACACAGTAAGAAAGAAGGCAACCTCTAAGCATATAAAAGGAGATCAATCTGCAGCAGCTCTCCCTCTCTCTCTCTTCCTCCCCTTCTTTAGTTAATTTTTTTTTTCTATGTTTTGCTAGTTTTTATTAGTTAGGGGGCTGCTTGAAGCCCCTAGACATGAACTACAAGATGATTTGAATTTTGATTTTATTTTCTTTTAATCCAAGATGAGACGGTTGTTTACTACTTTTCCATTGATGAATGCTTGCTTGTATGCTTTGAGTGCACGCTTAGTATGCATGTTAGGATTCTACCGCTTTGATTGTTTGATGCCTGTGTCAATATTTGGACTCCTCAAACCTTCTAGAGAAGCAATTGTTAGTTTTCACTATTAAGTAACTAAGTCCTAGGTTTAGCAAGGCGCTAAGTTTATTGCGATGCCTAGTGATGTCTCAAACTCTTTTAGACCTTAATGATCTCTGCATATTTAATCTAATAAGCGTACCTCTAGGTTGTATTGCTTGGGAATAGTCTAGGTGTAGAGCACTTCCTGCCTAGCATACGAAGTAAGAAAGGGTAATAGGATGTGTTCAAGCATACCGAGCCAATCTGAGCATCTTCATCTAGATTAATTGAATTAGAATTGAACAAATTATCTTGTTTGTGATTGTCCGGGGTGGATGCATCTTCCCTAACTATCTTCATCATATTGTTTTCAAACCATCTTAAAACCAGTTTTTGTTATTTTCAGTTTCTGTACTCTATATTTTCATGTTTGTTTAGAATAGTAAATCAACTCCAAAAATCACCAAATTTTGTGTGCTCGACCTCCTGTGTATCTAGTACTTCTCTGTAAATTTTCGTAATTTTCTGGATAGTGTAGATTAGGTTTTTGACTGCTGTTCGCTAGGAACAGTGGTCACTTTTGTGACATTGTTTTGAGTAGCTATAACCTTAGTCCTCTGCAGGAAAGACCCTGATTTGCCCTTGCTACAATTGACAATCTTAAGTGTGAATAAGGAAAATCAATAGATTATAAATTTAGCTATCAATTATCTGCCTTGTATTACATAGTGCACCTCCCATGAAGAAGTCAAATGGGTTTCTGGGAACCAACTGGGTTCTTCTTCTAATTAGAGCAAGCCCATTGAGAGGACATTCAAGCCAAAGAAGATGCCGTTCTAAATGTTCTTGTATGTGTAAAGGGAGAAGTGTCGGACCGAATGCTTAATTGAGCTCTGCAACGCATCGTTGATTGAAGCACCCATTTCCAGAAAATCTTGGTGGTGACCTCAAATTCTTAGCCTCGGGGACATTCTGGCTATCCTCAGTTGTACTATTACTCCTCAATAATGATCATTTTTGTTCATTTGTTTCTTTTTCTTTGGGTCATCCTCCTTTTGTAGTATTATTATCTCTCAACAGTATCAATAACAATGTTAAGCTGATTCTTTGTCTTCATACTCATCTTTAAATTTCAGCATATCCCATTGTTAAGCCAAAATTAAATTAAAACAGATTATGACAACCAATCCCTTGATTCTGTTTGTTGGCACTTGAAAATGTGGGGAAAATGGTGACGACCAATCCCATGAGACTATGAGAGTAGATTCCTGGTGGCTGAGCCCTCCCACTAGTTTTACGAATCTGCTTCTTCATATCTAAAGCGCTACTACAAAAGTGGGCTAAGGATACCATTTCCTACCCACTATTAGGCTAATAGTGTGTCTATTTTTTTTTTTTTATCAAGAAGAAACTTCATTAATAATGAACTGGATACAATGAATTTTGGCATCATCTCATAAACAGAAATGGCCACTGGACTTCACACTGGAACTCCAAAATGACAGACTAACGGAACCAACAAGGCCCCGACTCAACTACATACTTAACTTGCACTACAACAAAAGGCAAAGACAAAACTGTATGACAGACAAAAGCGCAGAAGCAGTGAATCCTTGACATCTCACCTCTCGTCCAACTAGTAAGAACTCTAAACTAGACAACTTACTTGTGTCGACACTAAACTCACCCACCAGAGTCCTCCTGACCAGCGTTTGATCGACCAACCCAACACTCATTGTGACCTAAACCCGACCATAAAGGTTGCCAGACAATCAGACCTGGGTCTAAAAAACTCAACACCATCACCATCATCTTGTCAACACCATCCATCCACCACTGCTCCAAATTGCCATCTCCTTCGACCTGATCTCAGACAGGAAAGACCCACTAGAAGGCCAAGGATGATTGTCTATAGCCAGGCATTTTCACCACCGCTACTGACCCAACTCCAGAACAGGAACAACCTCTCGACCGGCGAAGAGAAGATTGTCTATACCAAAAATTGCAGTGCGACCCAACAGCTAAAAGTAAAAAAACCTACAAAAGACTTATTGAAGAAAACAAAATAAAGAAACCAAACACCAAAACCTCTCAGCAGGCCGCCACACCCACCACCACCGCCATTGCCGATTGACCCCCAACAGCCCTCTGCCATCAGAATCGCCTGACCACCACCCTCCACCCTCTGCCACCAAGACCACCCCAGGCCTTTCCCAAATCGGGTCCATCCCATATCAAACCACCCCATCAGATTGGACCCAAACCGATCGGGACCAACCCAGGCCACCACCACAACTCCCCCAAACCGCTACCACAACTGCCCAAACCGCCACCACCACTCCCCGATCTGCCGAAGGAACATTGACTGAGGACCCAGCATACTGCAGACTCGCACTGGGTCACCAAGCAAGGTTGGATCGGAGACGAACTCCGAGGAAAATCGCCAAAACGACAAAGAAAAACAAACAAGCAAAACAGAAAGAAAACAAGATCAAGAATGAGTACCCTCCCTCCTCTCCAGTTGGAGATCCCAATCAAATTGATCGGGATCTGGCCAGAGAGGGGGAGGAAGTAGGGAAACTGGTTTTGGGGGGTTTGTTTAGAGAGAGAGGAAAAAGGTAGGGTTTCAGAACTACGAGTTGTAATAATTTAGGGTTTAGGGTTTAGGAACTACGAGGAAAAAAGTAGGGTTTCAGCACACATTATGCATGGGTTTGTTGACAGCATATCTGATTACTACAAGTTACTTCGTTCCCATCTCATAACCAAGTTTGTTGACTGCATATCTAATTACTTCAAGTCACTTAAGTTTGTATTGTGTATTAGTATCAATCTGTGTTGCAAGAACCTTTCTTGTATTTCTGTTTTGGTTTAGCTCCCATTAGCACCCATACACAGAATATGCAGTTTTCTACTGTCGGAAGTATTTGGCTGGTCATGTGCATTGTTGTTGATTGCTACATTTAGTGTTAATGCTCCTTAATATATATATATATATATATATGAGGGTCCTTCCACTAAGCGATTTTTTTTTTTGGTCTTTTATAGGTGTACATACTAGGGAAGTCTTCACTAGGTTTGGCACTATTAGCTGGGGCCCATCGGGACTCCCAGGTACTATGCCATGGGCCGGGTTCACGACCCACCATGGCGGGGCTCATGAGGGATGCCACCCCCGGGCACCCACGGCCCAGGGCATGGCTAGCACAACCCATCTAATTACACAATAGAGGGCTGATAAGGCATCAGGAGAGCAGCCTGTGTCCCACATTAAAGATAGGGGAAACTCCTTTCCCATGCTCGAGTATTAAAGCATCAGTACAACTACCTTTTACGGGTAATGACTCCTTTATCCATTATTTACTTGATACTCTTACATATTAGTTTCTCACTCAGGAATTGGAGAGGTGTAAACCGTCCGGTACAGTTTACCCCTCTAACGCTGTATTCATTGATTCAGGATCTAGGAGTTGGATCGGTAGCTCGGACGGTATAGCATTCTATGTAAGGCACCCGGAGAAAGCCACCAAAAACAATAGGGATAGAGCATTAGACAACTTTTCGATCACATTTTGGCATCTCAACCGTTCAGTTTTTATGTCATAATGTGTAGATCATTTTTACAAATTTTTAACCAAATCGGTGATCGTTAAGTTATTAAATTAGATTAAATCAATGGACGAACCAAATCTGTCAAACTTGAACCGTTCACTTATAATTATAAATCACCTATTTGAATTCCTTAACGATCACCGATTTGGCTGAAAATTTGTAGAAATGATCTATACATTAGGACCTAAAAACTGAATGGTTGAGATGTCGAAATTTGATCGAAAAGTTGGTCTAATCCCCTATCCCTAGAATAGACAAAAAATAAAGATCCCACACTAGAAGGGTCCTATATATATATATATATATATATATATATATATATATATATATATATATAGGGCTCTTCCACTAACTAATCCATTTTTTGGTTTTTTTGGGATAGGGTATTAGACCATTAGACCAACTTTTCGATCACATTTCAACATCTTAACCATTGAGCTTTTAGGCCTTAATGTGTAGATCACTTCTGCAAATTTTCAGCTAAATCGGCGATCGTTAAGGTATCAAACTATATTAAATCAACGGACGAACCAAATCTGTAAAACTTGAACCATTTATACTTATAATCTTAAATCGTCATTTTGAATGCCTTAACGATAATCAATTTGGCTGAATTTACAAAAGTGATCTACACATTAGGACCTAAAAACTAAACAGTTGAGATGCAAAAATATGATCGAAAAGTTAGTCTAATGCCCTATCCCTAGAAAAGACCAAAAAAGGGGATATATATATATATATATATATATATATATATATAATGCTGCTTGTCATTTTACTTTTTTTTTTGCCTTGGCTTTTGTGGAATTTTGCTTTTTTTTGGATAGAATGCCTCTTAATTTATTTTACAACATGACTCTTATCTGTTTGTTTCTCTGGGGCAAAGGGTTGGACTGACTGGGATTTCTAATGTTACTATTGTTCAGTCACTATTATCAATGTCTATAATGAAGGTTAATCTGACGACTGCATGTCTTTAGATTGACAGACAAATAACTAGGGCTATTGAAGTTATTGTTTGGACAAGTTTTGGGATGTTTGGATTTCTTGAATGAATTGCTATGTTGCATTTAGCTTAGACTAGTTTGAGAAGTGAATATATGTGTGTGGAAATATGCACATGCTTTCAAAGGCTTTCCTGCAATTTTCGTTTGTGCCCACCAGATTGTTATAAGCCTGTCTCCTTGATTTTTAGGCCACCAATGTGGAAGATATATTTATCTTCTCCTTTAGGCATTACTTGATTGTTTGTTTCAGTTATGCTGCATGTCTAGTTTAAGATGCAGGGAGGCTGATTGGTTATTTTTAATTTATTGTTTCCAGTTCCAAGTCACAACGTTATGGAAACGTATATATAGTGTGTTACTTGTTTTATACTTTTATATGAAAAACAAATGGGGTAGGTACTGCAAGCAGATCTCGTTCAAGAAGAGCTTGTGTTGAACTGTAGATTGAAGACTGGTACAAATGCAGTGCTTTTGTAATATGTGCTTCTGCTTTAGTTAGTTTGTTATTGCATTTTCTCTGTTTAATCTCTTTTTGAAAATGTTTTTTACCTCTTAAGTAGGATTGTTGATTGGCTTTAATATCTCCTGAAATTAGTCATACCTTTTACAAATTGTATTGATGCTCATTCTGGTGCAACTCTAGTTGTATTGCAATAAACATGCTACATATGGACTAGCTTTGTCTTGATTGTATTACATTTTTTTCTCTTGATTTTGCTACTCTTTTTGCAGAATGCCAAATGTGCTGCAGCACTACAAACCAAATTTGTTACACACCAGGCTCCAACTATCACAAGTCTTCCTCGCAAGGCAGATACTTATTTAAATTTTTTTTAAACATGAGCAAATACTTGCTGTTAATTGCATATCTGCAGGCATTGAAAAAAGGGGAAATGATCATTTACCTAATTTTAGGCACCAAATTGTCCACTTGCTCCACTAACATTTTTTTAACCCCATTTACCCAAAACACTCTAAGGGATTATTTTCCTAATACCCAATTAATTCTTTTTTTATTCTTTTTATTTTTTGGATCCTTATTTTTTTTGGGGACTTTTTTGCCCTCTCATTCTTTCTCACTTAGAAAGAGAAGTCATCCTCCACCTTGCTGTGCTCCGGTGACCAGTGGCTGGCCGCGGTCTCCGGGGACTGGAATCCGACAACCAGTCACGGAAATCCCGAATCCAACTGCCGGACTGATGACCGGATTCCGGCGTCTAATTTTATTACCCCTCAATAATCATATTATTGCCCCCCAGTAGCAAGTTTTTAGGGATCAATATTAATTAAAAATGAAGATGTTTATAATTTTGAAAGTTTTTGTAGGTTTATCCAAATAAATAATCTTATTATTGCCTCGTAACAATCTGATTACTGCCCCAATAAATATATTATTGCCCTCCAATAATCTTTTTACTGCCGCCTAATAATCTTATTATTGGTGGGTGTAGGACGTGTGGGACGACAACTCAGAGAGAGAGAGAGAGAGAGAGAGGTGGGTTTGGTTTTCTGTTGGGTTTATTGGGATTTGAGAGTGGGGTTGGGGGTGGAGGTTCACGCGTGGGGGGTGGGGAGTGGGGATGACACGGGAGAGTGGATATCCTACGCGTGAAGCTTCTATCATCTCCATCGTTCATCATCATCTTCTACTTTGGTCAACTTCAGTTCAATTCCATCCACATCATCTTCTACCCAGAACCCAATTAGCCTCAAAACCTTTGAATTCGTTGAAAACAATCAGAACCCATATTTGGTTATTTACCAAACAACTTTTTTCTCAATTGGGTCACTAAAAACTCCTCCTCCGTGGAGCTCAAGTCGGTCATGAAAGCAAAAAGAACTGCCGCTCACCTCGTTAGATTGGAACGAGGCAGCCTGGATCACATCGGATCGGACTGATCTGATTTGGACTGGGTTTCACAGATGCCTCGCTGTACTCATTGGCAGAATGGCTTGGAGGTGCAGGTTAGAGGTTTGCCGGGCGACTTCAAATCTGTGGCGTCCAGGATCGCATCTGATCGGACTGATCCGATCTGGACTGGGTTCACAGATCCAAGCTGGGGATCGATTTACTTGGAGGAGGCAGCACTTTTATTTGGCGCGACAAGGATGGCGGAATGACGGTGTTGCCGGATTCGGGGGATGGAGGAGAGAAATCGGTGGGTGGGGAGGGGGGGAGAGAGAGAGAGAGAGAGAGAGAGAGAGATAAGTGTAATTCATTAATTAAAATTAGGGCAATACTGTCAATAGATGTTAGATTGGGTAAATGGGGTTCAAAAACTCTTAGTGGAGAAAGTGGGCAATTCTTAAGCTGAAATTGGGTAAGTGGTCACGGCCCCTTGAAACAAATGGTTTTCTAAATGTTGGAGAGCATAATGTATTTATTGTCTTCTTTATTATGTAGTATATAGTCCTTTCCGGTAAATTTTCTTGAGTGCAAGAAGCATGCATACTCTGTGAATCTATAGTTTTTATATCCTCATATATTGTTTGTGCATTAGTCCTAAAAGCGTCCATACTCTGTGAAACCATAGTGATTATTTCTAGCCAAGTAAGCTGACTTGCCCATTTGCTGCTTGCAGGAGAAAGAGCATTTTGCAGTTAAGTGATGGACCAAAAGATGATATATTGGGCACATTTACTTACTTGGAATGGAAGGGAATGATTACGGGGTAAAAATAGTAACACATGAAGGAATCGGAATGATTCCGAGTAAAAATATTCATGGTTTACTAACACATGAAAGAATCTGAATGGGTGTAGGTCCTACTCCTTATAAGGAATCAATTCCTAAATACTCAGGAATTTGATTAAGAATGGGGGAGATGGGTTTAGAAATCAATACCGATTCATTTCTTCTCCATTCCAGTTGTCTCCGATTCAAAATTATTTTCCTAGTTGTTCTTTCAGATGAAAGAAAATTCTAATGTAGAGTTTTTTAGAATAATTTGTATTTTAATTTTTAAATTTTTTTTTATATGAAGTCACCAAAGATTGTATTAGTGGGTATGAAGTCTCTGTGTGACCCATAATGGCAGACACTAAAAAGTGTTTTTTTTTAAGAGGAAAAGAAAATTACAACACAACCTCAACTATATCAAAACTAAATTGGTCTAAAGTAAAAGACTAAAAGCCGAACAAGCTGAAAGAGAAAGTTTGTCTTGCCATATAATCTCATCTGAAGATTCCCTTGGACAAACTTTCTCTTTCAGCTTGGAAATTTCCCTCATGAAGATTCCCTTGGAGATTTCATTTGTTCGCATCCAAGGCATCTCTAGGCGTCCACCACAAAATTTGCTTTACGAGGAATATGAGAAAATGAAATTTCCTCAAACATACTAGAGATGCCTTGGATGTCACGAACAAGAGAACAAATTTTCCAAAGAGGGTCACTAATCTTGTTAACACAGTCAGTCGATCACCAAAAAGTTGATGGTGAGTTCCTAGGTCTTAGTCACGGACTTACGGGATGTAGATCCTCTCCTTGGCTACTTATGGTCCTTGAGTATCCTAAGCTTTTTATTTCAGCCATTGATGACAGATCCAACAGTTAAATTAACCACGTCAGCAAAATCTTTCATTAAATACAAACTTTAATATTCTCCTGTTAGTCGGCCTTAACGCCGTCAATATTTTTTTTATTTTTATGTTTGGCTTTTTGGGTCTCGACCTGCACTTGAAATGAAACGTTATGTGTTCACCTTGTCGTGCACTTTCCATGAGCTTAAATATCATTCAACCCCATTTCATAAACTAAAAATTGTCAAATTCAATATGAGGAAGAAGTCATAAGATATCTAAATTCCCACGACTCATGAAATAACTAAATCCCCACAATGAAAATCAAGCTCGTCGCGAAGAAAATTAGGAGAAATTGTAAAAATTCTGGGAAACCATGATGGGAATAAATGGAACAAGCGATAGATTTAGGGCAGAGGAAGGAACTAGAAACAACCAATTGGTATTACACACCAATTGGTCCACTCCCCAATGACTTTTTTTTTGTTTTTTTGAGAAGAGTCATTGGTCCCCAGTGAGTCAGTGACTACTTGCAATTAAACAACCAACTGGAAAGCAATAGTCATGTTTGATGTTTCTAGTTCCTAATCCTCCAAAGGAAACTATTGTCAGTAATTTAAGGGTTATTGGGTCTCCGTCACGCCAGCAAAGGAAACTATTATCAATAATGGGTGGCTGGGCGTCGCCATTGGTGTTACACACTAATTCCCAATGACCTGACCCAAAAGACATCATTTCTTGCAATTAATCAAGGTTTTAAATTTCTCCGAAATTTCTGTAATTTTGAAGTATCGAAACGAAATTCATATGTTATTTTCCGTACATTTATACGAAATTCTTAATTTCTGAAATATCTATACACACAAAATATATTTAAAAATTCACACCGAAATTTTGTCTAAAATTTCTCTAAAATTTCAGTGAAATTTGTATGTCACCAACAATGAATTTTTTACTTCATACTTTCATAGAGAAAATATGAATTTTTTTTTTTTGCAATCAAGTTGAATACAACAAAAAACCTTTTTGATTTTATCTTCTACAAAGTTGAATGCTCCAACCATAACATAATTCCCTTTTTGCTTCGTCTCAAATGCCGTATTTTTTTTTCCCTTCTTTTCTTCTTTTAAAAGATGATTTTCACTCCTACTCCCATAGTGACTCGAACTCATGACCTCGATCGTTAGATTGTGACTCAAATGTCGTATACTTCATACATTGAAACATCATATTGGGTAATTCCACAATATCCGATATATGAATTGCATGTGAGAAGAGATCAACACACATATAATACAAATATGATGAAGTACCAAAAACAGATCCAAAATTCATGTATTTGGGAGCAGTATTGTATATATGATACTAAATGGAAGCAGTTCAAGATCGAACCGCATCGTAGTAGCTTTTAAATCCCTCCCCCCCCCGCCTCGTCCCGTCTCATCCCTTCCCGTTGTAATTTTCTAATTATACGTGAAAAAAAGGGCGATGGCCAAGCCTCCCACTAAACACTAAGTTCCAGCCATAAAAAAATTAATAATAATAATAATAAAAAATCACATTCACATTATCAATATACAACACATTTATAATTACACATAAATAAAAACACTAATTTAGCAACCTATTGCAGTACTAGTTAATTACTCGTCCATGTTAAATATCACAATTCTATTATAATGTATAATTTTAGAAAGGTTACATTGTAAATAGGTTTATTATAGATTACTTTAGTCTATGTAAAAATTTTATTCAAAAATATCATTTTATAAATGCAATTAATGTGATTTCTTTATTTTTAACCAAAATTTCCACCGAAATTTCCTTAAATTTGAAGTACCGAAATTGAAATTTGAATCCTTGCAATTAATACAAAAACAGCCAACTAGAAAGTTGTAGTCATGTTTCTAATCCTCCAATCTACCAACAAAAGATTTATACAATTTGATCTCTTTATCATTATCAGCTGAAAATATAAAAAAATGCATCATGGAACGATTTTTCCATGAATCGATAATTGATTCTATATGACTTACTTATTACCACCCCATGCCGCTTTATTCGGCACGGAACCGAGGGTCATTTTTTACTGATGGTGTGTGAAGACCAAAATTGTGGTAGTGAAGCCAACTTTATATCCCACATCAAGAGTATCAAAACATCAACAAATTATTTAGTTTGCTTGTTATCCTTATTCTTCTCTTAAAAGCACAATGTCCTCCTTTTCTTAACTTTGAATTATCTAAAATTTTGGGTCAAGTTTTGACCACATTTTATAGCAATCCACGTGCGTGTAGCATACAAACTTCGAACCATACCTGCGAAGCAGGCACATGGTTACAATTATGTACATCGAAAAGTGATTCGCAGAGCAATGTTATACTATAATAAACCAAAGACAATCCATGCAACTTATACTCAAAACCTTGAACTGATGTAAGTTTTGTGACAAATAATATAGAATAAGTAGAAACATGCGTGAGGGAGATGGAGCTTCTAAGCCCTGTATCTTCTTTAACCCGATATAAGTTATCGTATTCTCCAACCTAGGCTTCATCACATCCTCCAGAGCGTTATTGTGCCTTGTTTGCTTCATCAAGGGTTAAAAACGATGTTTAAAGTGAAGCAAGCTCCATAAGAACCTCAGTCGCTTTCACATAAGCAGCCTCTTGTAGAGTTGGACTTGATGTACGTCCATCTCTGGCCAATCCAGTGAGGTCATTCTTGGTCTCTCACCAGCAACATTCTCTTGAGTCTTGACACAATCTTTCTAGATCGAAGTTGACGAAATTTCACAGTGAGAGACCAAGAGCATCGCTCTTCTTCATAAGGAGAACAAGCATAACCTCTACCAACAAGACGAGCTTTTATATATAATTCCAAGTACCGTAACAGTCACATTCAGGGCTGGCTTTGGCCAGGCCGGACATGTTTTCAAAGAAGTAAAAACAGAATTATTATCTGAAGAAAGAAAAAAAAAATAGTCCCCATGGAGATGCCCCATAGCCAAATCTACGGAATCACTAGAAGAATATAATCAATAAAGAATTCTGTGGATCCTAATCAGATAAGTTCTTAAAATTGCTTTCCTATTTTTGATGCAACTGAATACTGTAAAGATACCTCGAGTACCTTATGATATAACAGCTAAATAGTTCTCACTAAAGTGTTGCTCCGCCCCATATAGAGACATACATAAGGATAATTGGAGAGAATAAAAGAGCTTGTATCATCCTTTGTTCAAGAGATGGCCTAACAGCACAAGGTATTTATCTTACTTTTGTATTATTGATTACATCTATGTATTTCTATGTTTATGTTTTTGTGCTTGGTGATCCTTGATACAGTTCTACAGAAAGTATTACTGTACCTTGAAATTGTAGCGCTTTCTACTTTTCCTCGACTCTTACGTACATCTGTTGACCTAGTCTTGTTCAGGTATCACCCTAAATTTCTTCGTATCACTTGTATATGTATACCTTCATCTTGGATATTGCTTAAATTGATTAAACATGGGTTTTTGTCCATTTAACCTATTTCTAGAGATTTTTTTCTCACTTACCCCATTAAGTTTTTTTAATTCCCTCTTACCCAAAACACTATAAGGAGGTTTTCCCTAATACCCCATTAAGATTTTTATTTTTGTTTTTATTTTTTTTAATACCATTTTAACCTCACCTTTGTTACTTAGAGAGAGAGAGAGAGACAGAGAGAGAGAGAGAATGGAAGAGAGAGAAACCATAGGGGACTTCGCTAGAGCCTGGTCACCAGTCACCAGTCGCCGGAATCCGATCACCTGCCGCCGTCCAACGGACTTTTCTAAAAACCTGACCGGAAAGGTTTATTGCCTCCAATAGACATCTATTGCCCTCCAATAGAGAGACAATAGACGTCTATTGCCCCCAGTAGAAGTGTAGAACTGTCAGTCACAGGAATAAGAACTAATCTTCCTAAAATTAGACAAATAAAACTTTCATAAAAAAAAAATATATATATATATATATTACATCAATTCAAAAACGTCTATTGCCCCCCCCCCCCCCCCCCCCCCCAAATAGACCCTTAACAGACCCCTATTGCCCCCTAGTAGACCATATTGCCCCCCAAATATGAATATTAATGGATATTAATACTTGATTTCTTTTTTGTCCTATATAACAAATATGAATATTAATCAAACCTGCAATATTTGACCTAAAAAATAGTTATGTAATCTCTGCAACTTATACCAAATTATGTCTGTTATAACAAAACAAAACAAAAAAAAAGAAATTTGTACTACTTTGGCCATGGCATTTATTTTTGCAGTTTAGTCAAGGGTAAAAACTCTAATAGAAGAGCGAAACCCTAAGCCTCTTAAGCCTAGGGCGACGAGCAAAGCGGCGGCCATCGGCTTCGATCGCGTCCAGCACCGGCCACGGCTTGGTGAGACTGTGCTAGTTCTTGGTCTGTGGAGGAAAGCCTGCACGTTGTGTGAGACGTGATAGGCGGTGATCGTATTGCGAGGGTTGAAGGCTTCGATCGAAATTTCTGGTCTGGGCTTCTGGGTCATACCAGAGTACAGAGGTTTGGGAGGGCAGCTTTCCGACAGGCTACACAAGAGAGTGGTTCGTTGCAAGGGAGGCGTTGGGCTGTGGTGCACCGTCAGGCTCGATCGAGGTCGCTGGTGAGGAGGAAGAGGTCGGTCAAGTAGAGGCAAGGCGGCGGGTCCGGCGCTCTGGTGCACTTCCAATGTGGTGGTCAAAGGGTTTGCCTCCGGAGGACATGACGGCGGTGACAGCGAAGAAGCAAAGGTGCAGAGAGGCTCCTCCTCTGTTTGCTTAGGTTTGGGCCTGGGCTCAATCTTGGGCTGATGGGGCAGAGAGGCATTCCTGCTAGACAAAACTTGTTTTGGGTTTGGGACTACGAGCTTGGTCTCAGGTCAAGGCAGTCTGGGCCCTAATGTATTAGGGTATTGAGCCTGTATAATGTTGGATAAACTTCTATGAATCTTCTATGACGTTTCTAGTATCTTGCTTGTTTCACAATTGCGTGATTAGCAAGTGAGGACTAATTGAATGATTTTTTTTTCCGTATGAGGTGAGGTTTTTTCATTCTTATATAGGCTCGCTTAAATGTGAGCATCCCACAGATTTTAATGATCTGCTCTAGCTTAGGTAGGTAGTTCGGATTTTCTTGCTGGATTTCTTATATAAGTTCTTATAGACTCTAGCCTTTAACTGTTGATCTAATGCATTCAACTTCTATTTAAAAACAAAAAAAACAAAAACACAAATGTTTTAAGTCCAAAAAAAATTAGCGTGTAGAAATATCTCATAAAATCCAAACTCACACTATAGCCAAATGACCCATTCCTACCATACTGTAGATGCATATGCACCACTTAGCAATTTATACTCCAATCCATGTCGATTTCTTCATAATGACTCATTGAATCCTCTGATGTTATTTGGTTGGAGCTAGGGGTGGGCTCGCGAAACCGAAAACCTAAAAAAACCGCACCGATACCCGAACTGTAGCTGAAAAAAACCGCACCGAACTGGAAAAAACTGCACTGCACCGAATATGTTTGGTTCGGTTTTCGGTTTCGGCCCGACCGAAACCGAACCGAACCGAACCGTAAAACCGAATCTGAGATGAAAACGGCGTCGTTTTTGAATAGGGTTTTAACTTACCCTAATCCAATCGGTCGCTTAACCCTCGCAGAGTCGCATCGCATCGCACTCGCTTTAAGCCTCTAACTCTCTCAGACCGACCTCTCTCTCGATCACGTTCCAGAAACCGAAGCTCTCCCGACTCAGTGACTCTCGACCTCTCTCTCAGACCTCCCTCTCTCCCGATCACGTTTCGGAAATCGAAGCTCTCATCGATCTCGTCTGTAAGCACTGTGTATCTCTCATCGATATGATATTTAGGGCTAGTTTCTGAGTTTCTCTCATCTATCTGATTGAGTTTCTGATTGACTTGATTCACTCAGCCCCCAGTTTCTCTCCTCACCAAGTCACCAGCTCGCCTCCTCAAGTCCTCCACAGCAGTTCTGGGCTCGTTCTGTCTGGAGTTCTGGGCTCGTTCTCCTCCACAGCAGCAAGCAAGCAAGCCACCTCCACCTCAGTACACTCATCCGAATCGTTACGCCGGTAAGGGTTGGATTGCATAATCTTGAATCGATGGGTGTGATTCATTTTTGCTCATTTGTGTATAGAATCGATGATTTGGAGTACTTATTAGGGTTTTGAGTACCAGGGGATTCCAAAATGTCTTTCTTTTGCTTGTAGAGGTTGGGAATTGGGATATAGGTTTGGTATTAAAAGCATTGTTTGCTCTAATTCTAATATACTCATACTTCTTTATGTGGTGTTCTATACAACTGGATGTTTACTCTTCAGACTTAAGCTTGTTTTTTTATTTCCTAGCACCAACTGGTGGCATTTGAATTTAGTTATTACGATCTGTTTGCTTGTAGAGGTTAGGATATAGGTTTGGTATTAAAAGCATTGTCAGGTTTTGTTAATGAGTTGCTAAAAGTTCTCTCTGAATTGCTAAAAGATGTTTTCTCTGATTTTCCCAGACGTTATTATATTTCATAGTTTCATACTCTTATTCATGTTCTATAGTGATGTTCTGCAATTTTAGGTAGTACTTGATTTATTATGTATAATGTGGTATTAGTATAATATTGTGTAATGATGTTCTGATGTGATTTTGCAATTTTTATACTAGACTATATATTACTGTTTTTATATGCAGTAAGCTAATTGAAATTGCAACTCCTTGAATTTGAATATGAGTGATCAGTAGCAAACATTATGAAGAGGCAATCTAAATCTGCTGCTACTAGTTCCGGTGCTAATCCGAAATCAACTTCTTCATCTCAGTTACCAATTTTGTTTCTTTTAAGTGCTATGGGATTTGGAATTTCTAGAAATTGGATTTGAGATAATCACAGTACACATGTTTATGTTGTTTGGTATATATATCAAGATTGTTTGCACTCTGCATTTTGTTTTTCTGTTTTGTGCTGGCATTATTGCAGTTTCTGCCTTTTGTTTTCTGCTTTTTGTTTTCTGCTGTCATTAGGGCAGTTTCTGTTTTGTGGTATTAGTATTATTACAGTTTCTTATATATCAAAACTGCTTATGTTTGAGTTTTGCGCACTAAAACTGTAGTTTCTGTTCTTTGTCTCTTATTGCAGTTTTTTGTATTTTGTTTATGTTTGCAGTTTCTGTTTTTTGTTACGTATTGCAGTTTCAGTTCTGTTTTGCAGATCAACACTAGTGTTGGTGAATCTACAACACCAATACCTCCCCACGAAGGAACTTCTACTGCAACTCCGGAAGTTCAAGGAACTCAAGGAAGTCAAGCAACCGAGCTTCAAGATGATGGAAGTGTGGAAAGCATCCTTGAGGCATTGCAATTAAAAGAAAGGTCAGATATTTGGAATCATTTTGAGAGGGATGTGGTGGATGGTAGAATTAAGGGTAAATGTAATTATTGTGGAAAAGTTTACTATGCCGATCTTAGGAAGAATGGTACAAGCTCCCTTAATAATCATATGGACAAGTGTCTAAAGTATCCCCCTAATATTGAGATGATAAAAGCTAAAAAACAAAAGATTTTCTCTTTTAAAAAACCAACTACTGAGTTGTGTACTGTAGAATGCACTCAACAAGAGCTATCTATGTTATGTGTGGAGTACATTATATTAGGTGAGCTACCATTTTCTCATGTGGAGGGAGAGGGGTTTAGGCGTTTTATGGCTAGAGCTCTTCCTTATTGGAGAATTCCTTCCCGTAAGACAATAGCAAAGGATGTCCTTACGCTTTATTTGGGGGAAAAGGAAAAATTGATGGATCAATTGAGTAGATATAGGTTGTCTCTTACAACCGATACTTGGACTTCTATTCAAAACATTAATTATATGGTTCTCACTGCACATTTTATTGATGATAATTGGGTGTTGCATAAGAGAATTTTAAATTTTTGTGTGATTCCTAGTCATAGGGGAGAGGCTATAGCTAAGCTATTAGAGGATTGTTTGTTGGAATGGGGTATAGAGAAGATTCTCACAGTCACCATTGATAATGCTTCGTCAAATGATGTTGCATTGAAAGAGTTGAGTATCCCTAATGCACTTTTGCATAATGGGAAGAATTTGCAAATGAGGTGTGTCGCCCATATTCTTAACTTGATTGTCAATGATGGGTTGAGTGTGATGAAGATATTCATTGGTGCCATTCGGAATGCGGTGAGGTATGTTAGATCCTCCCCACAAATGCTTGATTTTTTAAGGAATGTGTTGAAAGGGTGAAACTAGAGTGCAAAGGGCTTGTGATTTTGGATGTCTCTACTAGGTGGAATTCCACATTCTTGGTGTTGGAACGGGCTTTGAAATTCCAAAAAGCTTTTGATAGAATGACGGAAGAAGATGCGGGTAATTTTTGGGCATGGCTCCAAGGTGAAAAGGGTGAAAAGCCCAAAGAAGGGCCACCGGTATCTGTTGATTGGCAATATCGGGAGCAATTTGTGGATTTCTTGAGACCATTTTATGAAATCACTTTGAAGGTATGTTGTTCTAATTCTCCTACCATTCATAGTACTTTTGGTGATTTACTCTCTATTTATGGTCTCTTGCAAGAACAAAAGAACCCATGTTTGTCTGAGATTGCATCACCTATGCAAGACAAGTTTCTCAAGTATTGGGGTAGCTTTGATAAGTTGAATCAGTATCTATTCATTGCTATTGTTCTTGATCCACGTCATAAACTTGAGAAAGTTGTTGACTATTTTGAGATTCTTGATGATGGGGATATGGATGAAAATATGGAAGCTAACACAAAGACTGTGAAGGATCTCTTACATGACCTTTACAAGGTGTATGAGGAAGAGGGAAGGGAAAGTGGTGTTGGTGAGGTTGTTGGTTCTCAAGTATCAAGTGAGGGGATATCTAGTTCAAGTAAGGGTCTAACGGAGTTAGAAAAGAGATTGAAAGAGAATGAGCAAAAGAGAAGAGCAAAGAAAGTCGGGATCGTAAACAACGATGTGGATAGATATCTTGGAGATCCTATTGAAGGAGATGATGAAGGCTTTGACTTGTTGAATTGGTGGAGGGTAAATGGAGTTTGTAAATATCCCACATTGGCTCGCATTGCAAAGGATGTTCTAGCTATTCCGGTGTCAACCATAGCTTTGGAATCTTCCTTTAGCACAAGTGGGACGATTATTGATCCATACCGTAGCTCCCTAAGTCCTAGAATGGTGGAGGCCTTGATATGTACACAAAATTGGCTTAGGAGTGAAAATGTATATCTACATCATATGCCTACTGTTGAGGAGATGGAGTTGTGTGAAGAAGCGGAAAGAGGTAATTGTTTATATTTTCTTAGTTCTAGTTTTTTGGGTTAATGAAGTTGTAATATTTATGTTATATATGATTGTATGTATTTATTTTCTAATGTTATTTTTATTATTCTCTTATACTAATGTAGAGATGCTTAAGATGCCATGTGGAGCTACAGTGGGGAGTAGTCGGAGCGGAATGTTACCTCCAAAGTCGAAGACTTCATCTTTCCGATCTTGAGATCATGCTATTGCCCTCATTCATATGTTGATGTTGGTTCATTTTTTTTTTTATGTTTAATCTTTTAGTGAACTTATAAATTTTTAATTTGTGAGGTTAGTGTTGATGTAATGATGGACTTTTATAAACTTTGGACTCTATATTTTGATAATTTCATATGTTGATGATAGAATTTGATGGACTATATTAATTGAATTATATGGACTATGGAGCATCGAATTAGAGATTATTGTCTAGTGAAGTACAAAACATGCATTAGTAAACTTATAAACTTCTTGTTATAGATTATTATTACAGGTTTGAAGAAACAAAAACTTCTCGAGTTACAATACCAAAGGAGTATATTTGGTAAAAATCTGTTTTTCAAAAAAAAAAAAAAACCGAAACTGGGCTGAACCGTTCGGTTCGGTTCGGTTTTCGGTGCCAACTTCCCAAAACGCAAAAACCGCACCGATTCTTATTTCGGTTCGGTTTTCAGTTTAAGCTCGGAACCGAACCCACCCCTAGTTGGAGCACCCAACACCAAATTAAATATTCCCATCTTGGCTACAGTGGTAGGCTATGCCTCCACGACCACGGCTTATGGATTGATTGGCTACGGCCCGTCGTTTTGAGTTTTTGACCATCTTCGTTTTTTTCTTTTGTTTCTGTTACAGCTACTGTTCCAATTTCTCTATTTCTCACTCACTGGGATTCATAAAGATGTATGATAATAAGAGATGAGATCTGGCCTTCATTCTCTTGGAGATGGGTAAAGGGGAGGAGAGGCAAATTGTAAAGAAGAGAAAATTAAAGAGAGTAGAAGTGGGCAGCTGATAATTCGATTCTCCTTGCCCGGATCCGAGATCAGCTGGAACTCCGGGGAAGGGTTTGAGTCGGCGGTAGAGACAAAGCAGAGTAGCCACGTCACGAAGTGAGCGACGGTGAGAGGATTTCTGAGGAAGCCAATTGAGGCGGCGGTGGTGGTCGAGGTTGACTCTGGTGCCAGACGCCATAACTGACGAGAATCGTATAACTTTAAATCGGAGGGATGAGAGAGAGAGAGAGAGAGAGAGAGAGAGAGAGAGAGAGAGAGGTGTCTCATGGCAGTGGCTGGAGTTTATTAATTAGGTTTAGGGTAAAATTGTCATTTCAATTTAAATTGGGTTAGTGAGAATAAAAATATGTTGTTGGGATAAGTGGGATAATTTTGGCCAATTTTGGTGTTTTGAGTCAATGACCCATTAAACATTAAGTAATATGTAACTCTATCTAGCTTTTTCTCCACCAGGAAGAAGATTCATTATAATAAAACTTACAACGTATGAGGAATTATTATGTGATCCTAGAATACTATGGTGGTGCTGTCATGTGGTTGTCTTAATCAATAATATCACTCAAATGTAGTGAAGACTATGCAAGGAGTGAAAAAAGAAAATAAAATTAATTTTAGAGACTAAGTAGAAATCATTACAAATTATATAGTTAGTAATATCACTCCGAACAATCAGATGTATTGTGGTCTGGAACCATGTTATAATTCCCACAACGTACGTGACCGGGGGGGGGCAAATAATAGAGACGATCTCGTGAAACGTTTGTTGGTCAACTTATTATAGAAGTTAAGAATAGTCAAATATGGACTGACTGAGTCAGTCAATTGTAGGGTAACCAAATCGGTCAAAATATTAGAAAAGAGGATGGCATGCACATAAGTACTTTTCAAAAGAAAACTTTCATAAAATAATAGAATAATCATTAATAATGAAGCCAACTGTATGCATCAGTCTTTTCATTTAGTGAAGTGTGAACCCTATTTGTTCAAAGAGAAAATATTTCAAACAGTACCTGAACTAAGGCCGACTCCTATAATAGAGACGATCTCGTAAAACGTTTGTTGGTCAACTTATTATAGAAGTTAAGAACAGACAAATATAGACTGACTGAGTCAGTCAATTGTAGGGTAACCAGATCAGTCAAAATATTAGAAAAGAGGATGGCATGCACATAAGTACTTTTCAAAAGAAAACTTTCATAAAATAATAGAATAATCATTAATAATGAAGCCAACTGTATGCATCAGTCTTTTCATTTAGTGAAGTGTGAACCCTATTTGTTCAAAGAGAAAATATTTCAAACAGTACCTGAATTAAGGCCGACTCCTAACTTTAGTACCCGACTATACAAAACTAACACTTTGATACCCCAAATTTAAAACTCGACCCAAGAATGGTACACGCCATCCATCACAGCGTTAAGTCTTTGCTACGTGGCAAACCATGAGGGCCCTCAAAATATGCCACGTGGTTAGCTAGTTAACGCCGTGATGGACGGCGTGTACCATTCTTGGGTCGGACTTCAAACTTGAGGTACCAAAGTGATAGTTTTGCATAGTCGGGTACTGAAGTTAAGAATGAGCCTTAGTTCGGGTACTGTTTGTAACATTTTCTCTTGTTCAAAATGTGCAATAAGAACCATTTGTACAGTACCTTTACTTGCATACTAGTCTAATTCTAAACAAGTTGAGACTTGAGAATTAGTTGCTAATTTGCTCATTAACTCCAAGCTTCCTTCTATAAATAGGTAGGGAATAAGAGGAAGAAGATATCAAGGAGCAATTGAGGAGAAGCAAAATGGAGGTCCAGTTGCTCCTACTTGATATTACTCTCATGACCTTGTGGTCTTTGAGCTGTAGTGCAATACTTGGCGTATCATCATCACCCTCGTTAGCAAAGCCTTACTGTCAATCCCATTGTGGAGGCATAGAAATCCCATATCCTTTTGGAATTGGGGCGAATTGTTACCGGGAGCCCGACACAATGGACGGTGGGTTCCAAATATTGTGTGACAAGTCGACCAACCCCAAACCTTTTTTGAACCTTACCGACAGTAAACCGGAGGTTCTGAATATATCTCTTGCGGGCACACTAAAAATAAAATATCCTATCACCTTTTCCGATTGCCCTAACAAGTCAAACCACCGCCAGACACCCAACCTGGGGCCAACCTCTTTTTGGTTCTCCGATAGGAACATGTTCACTGCAGTGAGTTGCGGGAGGCTTGCATATCTGACGTACGCTGGAGGAACAAAAATGGCTGTCTGTTTGTCTATTTGCGAAGGCTACGGTAGCATATTAGTAAATAATAGCTGCCGTGGTATCAACTGTTGTCAGACACCCCTTCCTTCTGACAATGGTGGAAACTTCAATACTAGTTTTGGAGACTTCATAATAAATAGTACCAGTGAAAGAACAGCTAATTGTAAGTATGCATTCCTCGTAGACCCAGAGTGGTTTACGTCAAATTCAACAAATACTTCTGCCATTGCTGAGATGGACGACGTCCCCATAGTGCTAGATTGGAAGATTAGGGGAGGAATAGATAATTCTACCAAGGATGACGTGAACAGGAATTGCGAATCTCATTATGGTCCATGTTCCTGCTTAGAGGGCTATCAAGGAAACCCCTATCTTCGTGGTGGATGTCAAGGTAAGCTTCTACGACCCTTATTTGTGGATACACACACTAAATAATTTCATTTTTGAACATTGTCGATAAGACAATTCTTAAGTTGCGATTAACGCTTAAGAACTTTATAATTTTCTAATCCAACCATTCATGTTGTATAACGTAATACAAAGATTAGCCCTGTAAAAAATCAATCAAATTGAAGACATTTTAGTTATTCATTTCTATGAAATACATGGACGGTTCATCATAATATATAATAGTAAGTAGTGTTGTTAGAACCATCCATTTGTTTGATTTAATTAGGTAATTAAATGATTTTCGATTCGATTGATTTTTTACAGAGGTGATCTTTAAAGGCTTATTTAAGATATGGACGGTTGGATTATAAATTTATTAAGTAAAAATATGTTAATCTACAATGGGAATGAATATGCTCGTTCATCCTAAGGGTGAACCTAAGAATTGTCTTTGTTGATATAGCTAGAATTTTTTTTAATTGATCTTCGGTTCAGCTTTCAATTTGGTAATTTATCGTCATCAATTCAATTTTAGATATCAATGAATGCAAGGATCCGAATCGCCCTAATATATGTGGTTCCGGCAAGAAATGTCACAATTTTAATGGGTCCTTTTATTGCTACAAGCCACTGTCCCCACAACCTCGGCCATTGCAGCCGATTAAACTGGGCATTATAGGTATGCCTCTACATTCTCTAAATCCAAAATTCATACCCCTTTGATTACTAACAGGTCTATGTTTAGGGAAAGAAAAAAAAGGTTATATGAAACAAATACTTGTTAGCTTCTTCACATTATTCTAATTTTATGGAGCAATTCAGTTATCTGCAGTGTCTTTGGACTGTTGTTTCATATCATTGGCGCATGGTGGTTGCACAAAGTCATAAAGAAAAGGAAAAACATTAAGCGAAAGCAAAAGTTTTTTAGACTGAATGGTGGTTTGTTGTTGGAGCAACAGTTATCTTCTGGCGAAGTCAATGTTGAGAAGATTAAGCTGTTCAATGCAAAGGAGTTAGAGAAAGCCACAGACCGGTTTAATGTACACAGAATTCTTGGTGAAGGAGGCCAAGGTACTGTTTATAAAGGAATGTTGACAGATGGAAGAAATGTTGCTGTCAAGAAGTCAAAAGTAGTAGATGGAGGAGAAGTGAGTCAATTCATTAATGAGATTGTCATTCTTTCACAAATTAACCACAGGAATGTGGTTAAACTCTTGGGATGTTGTTTAGAGAGCGAAGTTCCCCTATTGGTCTATGAATTTTTACCCAACGGAACCCTTTCTCAATACATTCACAGCCGTGATGAGGATTTTCCTCTAACTTGGGAAATGCGATTACGAGTTGGTATGGAAGTTGCTGGAGCCCTTTCCTACTTACATTCATCTGCTTCAATGCCCATTTACCATCGAGACATTAAGTCTTCAAACATACTCTTGGATGATAAATATAGAGCAAAAGTTGCAGACTTTGGGACATCAAGAACTGTTTCCATTGACAAAACACATCTTACCATGACACATGTAAACGGAACATTTGGTTATTTGGACCCTGAGTACTTCCAGTCTAGCCAATTTACAGACAAGAGCGACGTTTATAGCTTCGGAGTAGTCCTTGCCGAACTCTTGACTGGACAAAAACCAGTTTCTGTAACAAGATCGCAGGAAGGGAAACAAGATGGGAGAAGCCTAGCAACACATTTCATTGTGTCCATGGAGGAGAGTTGTTTGTTTGATATTCTTGATGCGGAAGTTATGAAGGGTGGTAAGAAAGAAGAGATAGTGGCGCTTGCTAATCTTGCAAAACGTTGCTTGAATATGAAAGGAAAGAAGCGTCCAACTATGAAAGAAATAGCAGCTGAGTTGGAGGGAATTCTAATGTCAAGTAAATCTTCTGATGTCGAACACATTGCAGAGGTTGAACATGTCCAAACGGAAATAGCCGAGGTTTGGGATGTTTCTACATCAACAGGCTCTCATATGGACACCGGTTCTTCATTAGATGGACAACCACTGCTGTCTTTCAAGTCTCGGTGAAAATTGTTTGTGAAATTCCGTTGTCTGCTTTTGGAACAATTAGTATTTTTCTAAAATTGTTTTTGATATTCCGTTGTCTGTTTTTGGAACAATTAGTGTTTCTGTAAACTATCACCTTATATGTGTGTAAATTGTGATGCAGTTCACTTCATAGCTTGTTTCTGTCATAATTGTTAAATTGTTCAGTTTCTGTATGGTTCTAGTCCAATTAATTCATGTTGAGCTGATATATATAGAGCCGGTTAAGTATACGACTCGAGCTAGCTGGTGGTTGCATGATGCACTAATTAAGGAAATCTTCAATCACTGAGTAATGAAAACCAGGATAGAAAAGGGATCGACAGGTAAAAAAAATTAATAATAATTGAATAAAGAAATTGAGCACAATTTAATGCATGGATCATGGTAACCGAAGCAAAAAAGGAAACAAGGCTTGGCTCAACAATGGAAGCGTCATTTCCTGTCATGCTCTCCACAGGTACACAAAACCAATTTGTTCTTTGTTTTTTATTTTGAATTATCTCTATGCAATGTACGTAGACCTTCCTCCACATTGTATAGAAACCCATTTCTAGCTAAAATGTATAGCAACTTCAAATGCAAAGCAGACACGTTTGAAGTGAAGCAACTTCATATGCAAAGCAGACACGTCTATACAACATCGCGAAGTGAATCAGAGAGCAATGTTGTCGTAATATATGTAAATAAACCAAAGACCTTCCAGGCATCAAAATCAAAACCTCGCACTGATGAAGTTTACTGACAAATAATACAAAATAAATAGAAACATACATTAGGGAGACGAAGCTTTTATTCAGTACATAAAAGACTGTCCAGCTAAATAATAATAGAAATTTACCTCTTAACAACAAGAAGCACAGCCAGAATCACACATTCTAAGAACCAACATATAAAGCTAGCATCCCGATTAGAAAATGATATCCTCGTCCTTTCCCATACCTCCAGACAACAAATTTTGAGCTGAATTTAGTGAAATACCCTTCTTTGAGGAAATAACTTCTGCAGCCTGGTCGTCCGAGAAGTTCTTGGCAGCTGCCATCTGTTTCTCAATTTCCCTCATCTTAAATCCCTGTATCTTCTTTAACCTGAAGACAGGGGCGGATCCAGGATTCCAAGCTCGGTGGGGCTTGGATTTCTTAACAAAGGAAAAAAAATGTAGAGAATTTTATTAATTGAAAAAAAAAAGATCCACGTAGTCAGGGGGGAACATAATGAGCCTTACTCCTCAAATGCATATACAAAATTAAAGGACAAACTCAACAATAAAATAAACGTGCAATGCAATATAATACAAGAGCATAAACTAAGTAAATTTAACTCTACGAGTACATGAAGCTTCAAACTCTTTAATTACTGACTCATTGTCAATAGATTCAGCATAGTCTTTCTCCATGTGACCATACAATCACCAAGAAACTCATCCTCGGTCCTCCATCTTGTTTCTAAGTTAGCTGAAAATGCTCTTTCAGTGGTTGCCGTAGAAACAGGAATGGTCAAAATCAGACAAATCAATCTATGAAGCATAGGGAAAAATATATGAGAGCAATGCCATTATGCCAATACATTTATGATTTATCAAAATAACATATATTTAAATATTTAATGCCGGTATTTCCTTTAATAGCAATGCCTTCTCCTCATGTTATGTTGTATGAATCATGAATAATACAAAGTTACAAACTGCAATTGAAGAAGAAATCAACATTAAATGGAATTATGGAAACCATCAGTATCATTATAATAAAATCAAGTAATCAAGTAATAAACATCAAGTGATCAAGATCAATATACCATCAGTTAATCAGTATCCATAGGCCAAGCGATTATATCATTTTCAGACTTTCAGTCTTTGACTATCATTTTGATTTTTGAGTCTTTGACAATTCAACATCAGTAGCACCAACCGAAATCTGCAATTATACGGTTTATACCATCAACAATTCAACATTTCAACATCAGTAACACCAACCGAAATCGAACCCAGAGTTCAGAAATCAGAAGAGAACTAGAGAAGATTAGAAGAAGACTAGAAAAAAGAAAATCTAGATGGGGAGGAGAAGAACACGGAGAGTGAGAGACGGAGAGGGAGATCAGAGATGGTGAGATACCTGGTAGGGATCGAAAGGCTGGAGGCGGTGGCCGGACTACCGGAGAGGCTGGAGGCTGCGCGAAGCTCGGAGTCGGAGTCGCCGAGTCGGGAGTGCTCTGTGCTTAGTCTCCAAGACTCCAAGTCGCGGCGGGGCTTGAAAGGAGAATGACCGGTCCAAAATAAAAAAAGAAATGTATATACCTAGTTTTTTTTTTTGCCCCAAAAAGCCCGGTAGGGCTTGAGCCCTACCAAGCCTGTGGCTGGATCCGCCCCTGCCTGAAGAAGTCCTCCCTTTCCAGCTCATCCAACTCCCCCTTGATATAAGTTATATTGTATTCTCCAACCTAGGCTTCACCACATTCTCCAGAGCATTGACCCTGCGATTTGTGCTCTTGATTGCTTCATCAATGGTTAAAAATGATGTTTGATGTGACGCAAGCTCCACAAGAACCTCAATTGCTTTCACATAAGCAGCCTTGCACAGTTGAACCTGTTGTCCACCTCTGGCCAATCCAGTGAGGTCGTTCTTGGTCTCACCTTCAGTAAAGTATTCAAATTTTGGGAGCTTTACACCAGCAACATTCTCTTGCTTTGATCGAACTTTAAGAGAGGCAGGTTGACATTCTCGAGAACAATGTGTTTGATGTTCTCACCAGCAACATACTTGGCTTCAGTAAGGGCGAAGGATGAGGTTTTCATAATATCTCCCATTGATTCTTTGGTTGACACAATCTTTTTACGACGGCACGAAACTGAACAGTTAGAGCATCACTCTTGAGGAGAGCATGACCTCTCGTCGCACCAACAAGACGAGCTTTCATAATTCCAAGCATTGTAACAGTAGGAACCACATTCAAACGCTGGCTTTGCCCAGTACATGTTTTCAAAGATCTAAATAAGAATGAATGTAACCAGGATTAGTAAAAAGAACAAAAATTCAATTAGCCATAACCAAATGTAAGGAAACTGAAGAAATATGTGCTTCTGCTTTAGTTAGTTTGTTACTGCATTTTCTCATTTTCTGTTTCATCTCTTTTTGAAAATGCTTTTTACTTCTTAAGTAGGATTGTTGATTGGCTTCAATGTCTCCTGAAATTAGTCATACCTTTTACAAATTGTATTGATGCTCATTCTGGTGCAACTCTAGTTGTATTGCAATAAACATGCTACATATGGACTAGCTTTGTCTTGATTGTATTACATTTTTTTCTCTTGATTTTGCTACTCTTTTTGCAGAATGCCAAATGTGCTGCAGCACTACAAACCAAATCTGTTACACACCAGGCTCCAACTATCACAAGTCTTCCTCGTAAGGCAGATACTTACTGTTTTTTTTTTTTTTTTAAAAGAAAAAAACCATGTGTGTTCAAGTACATCCCTAATTGTATGTACATACAATTAGGGATGTACTTGAACACACATGTCTTGCCCAAACTCTAGGTTACTTAACCTAGTGGTAATAGGGTTTAATTAGAAGAATCTAGATATTCCTATTCAATGTATGATTACCTTTCCTTTGTATGATTCAGATTCAATGCATTGTAATCCTCTATATAAAGAGACCCCTATTATCAATGAGAATATATAGCACTTCTCTCTCAAATATCGTTTCCCTAAAACATGTTATCAGCACGAAGCACTAACCCTGAAACCCTAAAATCGTAGCCTTCAAAACCCTAGTAACTACCGCCAGCAGTAGCCCCGGCGTCACAACTCAACGCTAACCCTACCTGGTTAGTCTCGCTGCCCCTGCAGCGCCCGCGAATGCTTGCTCGAGACCCTGCGACCCTGTAACTCTACAACCTCAAGACCTCACGACCCCGCAACCTCACGACCCCGCGATTTCGCAACCCCCGCGACTCCACGACCACACTGCAATCCTACAAGTTTGCATGCTTACACTAGGACTGAAGCTCGTCTCCAATCCTACGACAAGGACCAAATACGTTCTGCAATCCTAAGAGGTATGTTTTACTAAAAGTTCCCGTTTTTGAGTTTTTCCTCTTTTTTTTCTCGGGGACTTGCAACCTCCCTTCTTCTAACCCCCTTTCTTCTTCATAGGGGAAACCAAAAGGCCGAACTGTGGGGGTTCGTGCTCACTCCAAGCTTGGAGCTTGTAGAGTCCTCCAAACTTAGACTTTGTTGAGATAAAAACGATCGACCACAAACATCATTGTTTTGATCTAATCCAACCCTCTCGGAATCGAATTTCTTGGAAGCAACTACGCTCGGAAATTCCCAATTTCTTGGAAGAGAATACGCTCAGAAATTTTTATATGTTTTTGTGATAGCCTTTTACACTCCGAAACTAACCCTAATTTCTTGTTCTCTTTCATGATGAGTAACCTGAACAAACTGGACTTTGCTCCATTAGGAACAACTGGCTCTAGATATCACCAGTGGGTTCATGATATTCACTAGCATCTCAAGGCTTATGGAATCCTGGATACGATTCTCAAGCCTAGCCAGGACGTGCTAACTGTTGAGCTAGCTCAAGCTTTGGAAACAAATAGAGCAGCCTTAGAGGCAAATAAGGCGAAAGTCATCATCCTAATGACTCGTCATATGAATGATTCGCTCAAGTACGAGTATATGAATGAAGAAGACCCCAGAAGGTTGTGGGTTTCACTCGAAGAATGATTTGGTAATGTCCGTGACTCCCTGCTTCCTGACCTAGAAGTGAGATGGCATAGCCTCCACTTCTGTGATTTCAAATCAGTTCTAGACTACAACTCGGAAGCACTTCGCATTAAATCTTTAATGGAATTATGTGGTAAAGAGATCACAAATGCGATGTTGATTGAGAAAACTCTCTCTACCTTCTCCGTCTCTACATTAATGGTTGCTAAGAACTATCGAATCGATCTTATTACAGGACGGATCACAAGGTTTCATGAGCTTATTGGAGCTATGAATGTCGCTGAAAAGCATGACAACATCTTTGTGAAGAACTATAATTCGAGATCCGTGGAAACAGAGCATATTCCGGAATCCAATTATAGTTGCGCCTCTAAGAGAGGGCGCCAAGAGCGAAACCATAGTCTTAGGGATACTTCTGGACATCCTAGTCCATATAATCACTCTATTTGGGAAGGTAACTACCAAAATAGGCGAACACGGAACCGAAGAGGTCAACGTGGAAAGAGAGAGAGAGGCAACGCCTCTGGCCATGTTGGTAGCCCACCAACACTAAGAGCCATCTAAATGACGCTTTCAAAGCACCTCAATCAATGGAGTCTGAGCAAAGAGATGTATGTTCTCGATGTGGAGTATCCGGTCATTGGGCACACATTTGTAGAGCTCGTGAAGAAATTATCACTGCCTATAAAGCTTATTGTGAAGCAAGAGAAGCTCACTATATGGAACAAGAAGATCAAGAAGATGATCTAAAGTGAAGGGTTGAAGACTACAAATCTGGCTGAGATCAATAGATCGCCAATTCTGTTATAGTCGTTTTATTTTCCAAGAGATGTAATAGGCAATTGCCATGTATTTTTGTAGTATATGCCAATGGTTTAGACTTTCTTCAAAGTAGGCTCACCCTAAAGTAAGTGTGATGTCTAGGAAGGTTCTGAGATTAGTGGTACTTAAGCGAGCCTTGCTCTACCGACATCTCTTTACTCACATGGTCACATTTATTTTGGAATTACTTAAAGAAGTTAGACGAGTACCATTGTTTTGCATTAGCTAGCATTTTGGATTAGATTTTCTTTAGTCAAAGAGACAATGATGTAACTCTGTTGGTGTTAATGCAAGTGACCAAGGGGTCTGATTAAGGATGAATAAAGAGAGAGAGAGGGAGAGCGAGACACAAGAAGTATAGTGGTTCGTCTCCCGCCTTAGAGGGAAACTACGTCCACTTGAAAGCTTAACTAGTGAGTTGGGCCTTGCGGCCGAAGGGGAGTACATGAGATGTAATGGGATGATGTAATGGAGTGTCTTGAGTTGTGAGAGGAGACATTCCTTTTATAGGTGAAGGAATGCTTCTCCTTTAGATGGTTTTCAATGTGAGACAAGCAACCACCATTTCTAGTCTAAAAAGCCTAGGTGTGAGGGCATGTTGGCAAGGCAGGGAAGGTGGCTTCCCGGTGACGTATTTGCCTCTTCCGGATACCGTAGCGTAGCTTGAACATATGGCTACAAGATGCAAGTAGCGGTTGGATCTCATGAGGGTGTTGTTTATGCTTGGTGAGGTAGCAAACTATCCATGCATAGTGAGAGGTATCTACAGTTGGCTTATGAATAAAATTTCGAGTTCTTTTCATTATGACTCAATTTTATTCTGAGCATACTTCTTTGTGACTACGATGGCTGGGCCATCAGTATTAATTCAAGGACATGGAATAGCCCAAGTTCCCTTTACCAAATGGCACCTTGATTACTATCACAGAAACTCTCTACACTCGTAGGGCAAATCGCATCTATAAATAGCCAACGGATTTCATGCAAAAATGCAATGAGTTTCCTTTGCAATATCTCTAATGATTGCAAATAAAGGCCCATCTAAGAGAAGTTTATGTGTCTCTCTAGTGGACTCTATGTCACTATTCGAGATATTAAATCCAATAAAGTTATGAGAGAAGAACTCTTAGATTTAGACACATATTGGCTGTCACGACAGGATAGGTCATCGTAGTTATGATATGATGATCCGTCTACTAAAGACTTCACATGGACATCCTTTCTCTCGAGTGAAACGAAGCATGAATCAAAGGTTGATTCCTAGACTAAATATGACCGCCATCGCTCACCACCAGCATAGGGCTGGCACAGTCCGTATCCATAATGCCATGGATATGGTCCATCATGGTGATGGCGCCCCCGTTGATGCCACAATCACTAACTTTGCTTCAAATAGTGTTTCACACGCTCAGGCCCAACCAAAATCCTCATTAGTTGCTTCTAAAGCCTCTCGCTCTTTTACAAAACTTGTTCCTTAGGGAATTAGGACTAAGACCGTCCTATACAAAAGATATAAAAATACTCATTCTGTTCTTATATAGAATCTATGGGGATTCTGTGGACTAGTTCAACCAACTTGCGGACGTTTAAATATCTCATGATGTTGGTTGACACGCAAACACGCTGGTCACGTGTTGTGCCACTGTCCACTTGTAATGCTACTTATGCTACATTCCTAGCAAATATCATATGACAACGGGCTCACTACCCGGATCATTCTATTCAGTCAATTGGATTTGACATTGCTAGAGAGTTTACATCGAAGACTTTCGATGGTTATTGAAATGCGACTGATGTTGGACATCATATTCCCATGTACGCACCCAAATGGTCTCGTGGAAATGACTACGATGGAGTTCCGAACATTGGTAATGCGCACCAATCTCCTTATATTCTCTTGGGGTGATGCAATATCGCATGCAACTATGCTAATTCGTCTACGACCCACTGCCACTCAATGTACCTCTGCGTTACAGCTAGTGACTGAATATAAGTATTGTACTTATGCATATTTGAGTGTGCCATTTGTGTGCCAGTTGCGCCGCCACAACGCTCTATGATGGGTCCATACAGACGAATGGGCAACTACGTTGGATTTGAGATTCCAACAATCGTCCGCCACTTAATGCCTTTACTAGGCAATCTCCTTACCACTAGATTTGAGCATGTCACTTTGATGACACAATCTTCCCGTCGTTAGAGGGAGATAAGAATACGAATGTTCAGCAGGAACGACAGGAATTGTCATAGTCTGTCCCCACTATGTCTCATCTCAATCCCCGTTAAAGTGACGAGATCACACAAATATGCTGCAAACATGCCTGCAAGGATGGACGTCTCTACAAGAGGACATAGCGACACCCTACACGGAAGTAGGCATGGCGCCAATGCCAAAGAGAGTGGCACTCTGGCGTTATAGGCCATGGCCCCAGCTAGGATGCGTAGGAGGCCCGTGGGTTCAAAGGATACTTTAGCACATTTCAATTCTTTGATCATCAACACTCAAAATCCGTCTCATGAGAATCTTTCGGGTTATGGTTATCGTTGAGGGATGCCTCACAGAACCTATTCCAGAGAATATAGAGCTCTATGAAAATTACACTAGTGTACATGAGACGTGGGATAGAAACTCCATCATAATTGATGATGTAGTTGCGCATGAGTTGTTGAGTCTGATGATATCAAACCACACTCTCTTGATGAATGAATACCAACATAGAGAAATTTGGCCTAAATGGAACGCGATCCAGATTAAGTTGGATTCTCTAAAGAAGAGGAAGGTTTTTGAGCCAGAGATGCCAACACCTCCTAACATAAAACCTATTGACTAATGGGTCTTTGTTAGAAAGCGTGATGAGAAAAAGAGATAGAAATCTCGCCTTATGGCGCAAGGCTTCTCACAAAACGCCCTGGAATCGACTACGATGAGTCATATTCTCTCGTAATGGATCTTATTGCACTCCACTACCCTGTCAGTTTGGTAGTTTCTGAATAACTGAACATGTAGCTTACGAATGTGGTCACTACGTATCTCTATAGGGATCTAGATACGAAATATACATGAAGGTTCATGGTGAACTTCATTTACCCAAGTCAAGTGACTCTAGACCACAGAAAGTATTTACAATAAGATTGAAATGCTCACTAAGATGACTACTTGATTGGGAAGGGATATGCTCGCGCGTTTCCATAACAAGTTTTGGATTCTATCGCGATTCATGTTGGACATGATATTCATTGGAAGCCCTTAAAGAGCTAAGGGAAACCACTGAACATTTGAAATCCGAGTTTAAGATGAAGGATTTTGGGAGAACACGATTATATCTCAGTTTGGAATGTCACACCCCGAATTTTGAATATCAATTCAAATCCGAAACATGAATAATTACAATTACAAATAACGTCCTAAATTTTTTTCAAATATTCATAACTTATTCATACAAACTCCGAATATTGCGTTCCGCATATGCACGCGATTGTATCGACGAGCTCTACAACTTTCATAAAGGAAGTTTTCCCAAATTCCGTAAGTATAAAAAGTCAACTTTCGCGTGCCCCTAAATAACGTACGTTTTCGAAAATAAAAACGTTCGAACTAATTCCACAACTTCTCCAAGCTTTGTACTCGCTCCCAAGTCCGTGTAATCATTTCTAAAAATCCACGGAATTTAATTTGGATTTTTTTTCGGGGTATTACAATCTACCCTCCTTAAAGAAATTTCGTCCCGAAATTTATGTGCAGGTCGATTTCTCCCGATTAAGGTTTTCTGTAAGTCATACAGAAAACAAATCAACCATCAAATCTCCATCTTTACTAACTGCAGTAATCTACACAGCTACGACTCTATGTATAAAAATACATCCCAATAGCCACTAAATCAATTCAACACTAACGTAAACTCACACAACAAGAGTTCTCAAATGAAATCCTCATTCCCACTTAAGTCATCAACATGACATTCCTTCACCGCATCATTTCTCAAAATTACAACACAACAATTGCCTTAAGCAACCCACACTCAAATCACCACGTGGCATTGCACATATAACTGTTTTCATACAGATCGTCATCCTGTACTGACATACAAGCTCAGTAACTACTCTCACAAAGCATTTCGCTACTCAATTAGTATCACGGTAAACCTCCATGGTAAAATTTAAGCATGCCCTATTCTACACAACAATAGAGATGCATCACTCAAAACAAATCATCCTCAAAAGTACGCCAAAAAAATATGTCACCCAGTGATGATGACTTGGGCTTGCTCAATCCTTGGGCTAATCACTAGGACTAGTAGTTTGGACCAAAGAAACTGAACCAACTGTAATTCGAATCGGCCCAAACCAATTTGGGCAGAAAACTCAGCCCACTAACCTTCGACTCGGCTCGGCTACAGTATGGAGTTTTACATACTATACGTATACAGTATTGACCGTATATACGGATACCGTATATACATCCGTATATAGAGCATATACAAGATCCGAAAAAAATTTGTAAGAGGTAAGGTTCGAACTCCCGACCCCGAACACGAGGGTTTTGCTCCCAACCACTGAAGCAAGAGCTGCTTTCATTAATATAAGCACACGCGTTATATTTATTATGTCATAAGCGAACATAATAAAAATAAACAAGAGGCGAGGTTCGAACCTAGGACCTCTAGTACAAAGACTTCTCTCTCAACCACTAAAGCACCAGCTGCTCTCGTTGCTATCCATGCAACTCCTTTTATTTAAACGCAACCATCCCAGCAATCCGGCCCAAAATACCCAAAAACTGTTGTAGAAATCCGGCCCATGAATTTCACCAAAACTATTTCAGAAATTCGGCCCATCGGGCCTCCACCCACAGCTACAGTGAGGGCATTGATCCGGGACAAGCCCATGTACGGCCTATTTTCCACGGCTTATCCTTTCCGTGATTTACGGGAATCAGATTTACTTTCGGCTAAAGCTATCTGCCACAGCGCCTCGAGATTCGCTCGATCCCCTTACGCGCTCTCCACGCGCCAACAGCTTTTCCGTGTTTTCGAGCAACTTTAATCCAACGTGTAGATTGAATCTCAGAGATCGTCCATCCAACGGTGGAGATCTGCTCACCTTGTTCTATAAATAGGTGCATTCCGGGGAAGCGATTGTTCACTCCAAAGAAAAGAAAATCCTTTTGAGTTCCAGCCTTTCCCTCACAAATCTTCAATCCTTCTCTTTCAGATCTTTTCTCCCACCTGAAAGATTCAATCTCATCCTTCATCTGAGAAATTCAGATCTCTAACACCACTTGATCAACTTCACTCCTTCTAACAACATCCTCCCTCAAACACTCAACAACGTCGTTCTTCAATTTTCACTTCCTCTCAACCCAACACCATGGAACCACGAACTCTGCAACTAATGGAGCTACGAACCCAGCAACAAATCAAGGATGAAGGAAACAACTATCAGGCAGACCAATAACCGGTGGACTCCCACACCAGATCAACTAAGAATCCTCCAGGAGCTTTACTATGACAAGGTGCTTAAGTACCCAACTCCAGAGCAGATTCAAGAGATCTGCCTTCATCTGCAACAATATGGGCAGATCGAGGACAAGAACGTCTTCTTTTGGTTCCAGAACCTCAAGGCTCGAGAGAGGCAGAAGTTGAGGTTAATTCAGAACGTTCGGGTTGGTGGATCTCTCGATCTCAATTTTGGATCCACTAGTTCTACTGATGATGGTAGGTCCATTGATCTAAACTTTGGTTCCACTGGTTCTACTGGTACTGATGGATCTATTGATCTAAATTTTGGGTCTTGCGTCGGCTATGGTGTTGACCCATATTCCTCCTCACCCTTCAACGCTAATACCAGTACTACCTCTTTTGGCACAACAGGAGGACAATCTTTCATGGAACAACGAGGAGGAGATCACCAGGAGGTCGAGACTCTTCCTCTGTTCCCCATGCACGGTGAGAACGTCCTTGGTAACCCGAAGACTACTTCCGAGGAAGGTAGCGCATATGGTTACTATTCCGGTGGCTCAGGCGGTTACAACAGCGGCTCTCCCGTTTCTTTTGAGCTCAGCCTCAACCCATCCGGAGCTGCTAACTTGGCTTAGTATAGTGTAGTTTTTTTTTTTTTTTTTTTGGTAATCTAACTAAATCAATAAGATTGAATGTATGTCGTCTCCTTTTTGTGTTAATCCTACGACGACACCAAGGATCGAACCTTGGTCACCCATTGCTCTTTCAAGGCCTTAGCCGACTCTGCTGCACACATCGTTCATAATGATGTAATACAAACAATCATTCAACCTAACAATCAGTTAAGTCTCACAGAGGTCTAGCTAGCATCATTTGAGTCAAACCAAACACAAACAATTTCGTTGCTAGAATCAAGGATTAATAAAGCTAAACACTTCCTGAGTTAGCTGGGAAAAAAACCCACATCCTTAGAGTTACTCTCACTACTCTTATAAAATCTCAACCATTTCCTCTATTAATTGCTCCATCAAACTTACACAATTCAAACCCTATGATTTCACGATTTAGAATCCGAATCAAACTCCATATCGCATAGTAATTCACTTGAACCACTATGGATACCCAACAATGTCACTACAATCAATACCCAAAATTGCATTTAACCATTTCACCTAAAATCCATAACCACAGAAACACACTCTCGTCTAATATCATATACAGAGAGTTGATTCTAAATCTCTCCATTATTTACCAACCAAGATCAACTCCATTGCAAAACTTTAAGTGTCCCACCTACTTAAACTTAAAACACAAAACAACCTCAAATTCACTTCAGTCCATCTCCATACTACGATCCAACACTTCAGAAAACTAATTCACAAAATCAATTTCCTTTACTTAAATAAAACTATGACCACAAGTCATAGTCAGGTCAACAGACCAAGGTGTCCAAACAGAAGAAAATCTCACTCCGGTTTTCTTTGTAAACTACAAAGTATTTTTCCAAAATGATGCTCGCAACATCAACCACTTATATGTGACACATTCCCCGAACTCAGTTTAAAGTAAAAACCACTATTACTACCACTAGTCCCATTCCTACCAACAATCCTGATTTCATAATAATTATGGTACTCAGAGACAACCCAAAAATATTGTCTCCGTCACTCAAACAAAACCTCAAACTTTGGTTTCCGCACCTAAATCCCTGCCCCAACAAACTTGTTGGCATAGAGGAAAAGACACCCACAACATTTTCCTCAATCACATTTCATAACACAACTCAAAACTGTAGAATAGGTTTACTCTACCATCACTAGGGGTAGGCGCAAGACAATTAACCAATCGAATACTCAAAGAAAGTTCAAGGAGGCCAGTGTACAAAAGGCATAGCACTAGAAGAAACCAACTAGCCTTGTACCTTACACACTTGAAGGATACCACAACAATCTCGTTCCAAACCACAACACTAGATGGTCTGATCTTCACAGATCGTAAACCGAAGATAAAACGTAAAAACGTTAAATAGTAAGGTCAAAACGTAAATCCACTATTTATCAACTTTTTCTAAAATAACCTTGTGATATATCAAAACGCTCGTATGGATGCGTAGATCATCGTCCAGATAATATAAACTCAAAATATGGTCCGACGCGCCGCCACAAGCGGTGGTCAGTGGGTGGTCAACACGGCGGTCAACCACCTCCGATGCAAAAGTCGTCAACTACAAACTTCTTCAAAATAAAAGGGTGATCAACTTTCATACCTGGAGCTAAGTCTGGTTCGGCCTAGATCGTCCTAGATCAAGCTTTGAAGTTGGGATAAACCTGGTGCGTCTGATCATATTCCAGATTGAATCAGGGACGTCGAAATCTTCAACTCGTGATCTTTCACTCCACACTCAAAATCGTCGTGCAAGGAGGATATGAGGATGATGAGGGGGAGGAGGAGATCACGAAAATGGGAAGGATCGGCCGAGGGGACGCCGGAAAACTGGAATTCCGGCCGAGTCACCGATCAGAACTGTGGCTCCTTCGATCCAAGTCTGGAGGCAGCGGCGGGCCAAGAAGACACCGGAGGGTAGGCCTCATCAAAACGCCCGCGAATAAAGTGGGCCGATGGAGGCCCGCCGGCCCTGAGGGCTTTTAGCCCGGCCCGGCCCGTCAAAAAACCCGCAAAAACCCGCCTCGGTGGGCCGAGGGCCGGCCCGCCAAAAGCCCGCAAAAACCCGGCCCTGCCCGCTAGGCCCGGCCCGTAAAAGCCCGTAAAATATTATATATATATATATGTGTGTGTGTTTATAAATATATATATATACACACACACACACACACATAGATATATATTTGTGTGTGTTTATATGTATATATATATGTGTGTGTGTGTGTGTGTGTGTGTGTGTGTGTGTTATATATATATAGAAAAGATATATATGCATTACCGCATAATAAATATATATATATATATATATAGATATATATTATATGTGTGTGTGTGTGTTTATATATATATATATTATATATATATATATATGTGTGTGTGTGTGTGTGTTTATATATATATAGATATATATATGTGTGTGTGTGTGTGTGTTTATATATATATATATAGAGATATATATATGTGTGTGTGTGTGTGTGTTTATATATATATATATATATATATATATATATATGTGTGTGTGTGTGTGTGTGGAAGTTCTTATACTTCTATTATTCTATATAGAATATGTGCATATATATATATTCTACATATCGGTTGACCAATTCGATTGGATTCGAAAATATGGTGAAATTGGCTAAATTTTGTACCACACTCATAATTTATTGTAATAAACTCATCCAACGGTCAGTTTTTCCATTTTCTTTGAATTGATATGGGTTGCTCTTTGGAGTGTATGATATATAAATATAGGCTTATAAGAGTAACTAAGTTTGACCTAGTTGATCGAATTCGAAACGATAACCAAATTGGCTGGATTTTCTAAATTGGGTTTTTGTTACTTAACCTAGTGGTAATAGGGTTTAATTAAAATAATCTAGATATTCCTATTCAATGTATGATTACCTTTCCTTATATGATTCGGATTCAATGCATTGTAATCCTCTATATAAAGAGACCCCTATTATCAATGACAATATACAGCAATTCTCTCTCAAATATCGTTTCCCTAAAACAATGAGCAAATACTTGTTGTTAATGGCATATCTGGAGGCATTGAAAAAACTCGTTTTCTAAACGTTAGATAACATAATGTATTTATTGTCTTCTTTATTCTGTAGTATATAGTCTTTTCCGGTAAATTTCCTTTAGTGCAAGAAGCATGCATACTCTGTGAATCTATAGTTTTTATCAGGGCTGGTCCTGACTTCTTAGAGGTCTGAGGCAAATATTCATATGAATTTTTTTTTTCTGAAATAAATTAAATCCAAAAGGGAGCTTCTATTCATACCTCCAAATTTGGTATTTGGACCTCCAACTTACTTTTACAAATAACCAATTTGATATCTAAACCTCTCTAGTTTTCCTATAATGCCCATTGTCTAATAAAATCAATAAAAGACCCTCTTTTTTTTTTTTTTTTAGATTCTATTCATACTTTCAAAAATCAGTAGTTGGATCTCCTTCATTTTTTGAAGATTTGGAATTGCAGCAATTTTTTTTTTTGGGAAGTTCATCCTCCATATACGAGTAACAGAGGTGCTAACACTTTTTCAATGAATTGTCGACTCTTGGTTAGCGTAGGCAACAATACCATTTTGTTCATCATTTCGTACAAATATGTTTTCCAAGTATTATTTTCATTGCATTTAGGTGTCATTGTCCCTAAACTGATTCTCTCCTACTTGTTTCCATAGCAGCTTGAAATGAACATGCATGGTCTTTTTGTTTTAGATATGTATAGGATAGTGGAGGAAATTACAATAATCAACCATGAGTCTAGTGCATTCTTCATAGATTTATATCAGATGGTCGAATTTTTCATCATATCTATAGAATAGTTCCACATAAAATTGCTCTGCACTGATGATGTGCGGGAAGATCTTGTGGACAATTACTCATTGCTGCGTTTGTCATATAAACATGCTTAAGTACTGCTTTTTGTCGCTGCTCGTTCACATGTTTGATTGCATTTAGAATGAGTAGGGCTTCATCAACTGAGGTGTCTTTATATTTCCCATTTTCTCTCCTTTTTATTTTTTATTTTTTTATAGCGCAGTGATAGATCTTGTAAATTGTCATCTATGTGAGCAAGGAAGTCTATCACTCTACGAAAGCAAAATCAAATTCAGAAAATTTTGACTTCAACGTTAAATAACATATTGCCAATTTAGGGTTTACATTGGAGGAGAAAATTTTTCCCGAGTTGAAGACTATTACAGTTAGTAGGGATACGAAGAATTTTGTTTTTTTCCCTTATTTGTGTCTTTATTGGTAATTTGACATGAGTTGACAAAGTCAACTATTACTTGGAAAAAGTGAGAGGTCCAAATACTAATTTTAGAGGTATGAATAGAAACTCCCAATCCAAAAACACTAGTAGCAATTGAAAAAAAAACAAAAACAAAAAATCTATATTGTACCCTTAAATAGTTAAATTAGAAATGCCATTAGTAGCAATGAAAAAAAAAATGAAACGTGTTTAATAAATGCCATTAGTAGCAATGAAAAAAAAATGAAACGTGTTTAATACTTGAAGAAACCAAGGAACAACACTACTACAAAAAGGTCATCAGACGACGGTGGATTTGTGTTGTGTGATGACCAAGCTCACCGTGGTCTAAGTGAGTGTTGTGTGATTGAAACATCAGACAACGGTGATTTCACCGTTGTGTGATAGTACTTTGCTCAACAGAATACTAGTTTCCGTTGTGTGAATTCTGCGCAGACATGTGTCTGGCATGGCATGAGCGGGGATGCCGCGACACAGTCAGACAACAGAAAAGGAAATTTGCCATTGTCTGAGATTCATAACACATAACAGATATAACTCATTCTTTGTTGTCTGAGATTCATAACACACAACGGATATAACTCATTCTTTGTTGTCTGAGACTAATAACACACAACAGATATAACTCAATTTTTGTTGTCTGAGACTAATAACAGACAACGGATATAACTTAATATTTGTTGTCTGAGGTAAGTAACACACAACTGAAGTAAAATTATCTCCCTAGTCTGTTGATTACTCAGACAACAGTGATCATTTTATTTCTGTTGTGTGTTATGAATCTCACACAACAGAATTTTGTTTTCTTTTGTTGTTGGTTGTTAGTTCACACAACAAATATATTTGGTTATCTGTTGTGTGAATATTGTAATCAAATTGGGTACCAACCAGTGACTGTTGTAGGAGAAGCCTCAATTTTGAACTCTTTTATCATCATACAACACATGATTTTGTACTGTGTTGTATGACTGAATATTAGATAGTAATTAACACATAAACAGTACTCTAATCCATATCATTCAATCACCATTTTTCAAACACCCATACATTCAAGATAGATAATGTCCCAAACAAGAAATCATTCCTAGCTACCTATACATGAAACAAAAGATGATATAATATCTTTTCGCTTCAACGAAGTTTCCTTTCGAAGAAGAACAAGGGCAGTCACAAGAGACTTGGCATTTGGCCTCTCATGAGGTTCATACTGCAAACACCATGACGCTAACCACACCAGCTCAATTCTTGGGATCACTAGTCTAAGATTGGGAGCTTCTTTCAGCTGTTACAGATGAAGAATAATAAGCAGCAACCACGAAAACTGCAATGTAAACAAGAATAGCAGTCATCGGAGAAGTTGCTCTTCTTTCCATTTTGGAGGGAGAGAATTAGTCTGAGGTTGCAGTCCTGTAATGGCTCAGCAAAGTGGCGAAAGAAAGAGCTACGACGGCATTGTCTTTTTGACTGTAACAGAAAAGACCAATAGTTAACCACACAGTTAACACATTTATTAAAAATGTATTTGGGACAAGGAAGAATTGTTGAGGAATTATATAACTAGAAGGACAACAGAATGAAAAAGCAGGTCACAACACATATCACGAGTAAACTGGTAACTTTCAAGTTGTGTTAGGCTTCACCCTACTCCATAGTTAGCTTCATGGTTGATGTTTGGGTTGGGCTAATTTTCATATACCATAAACGTGATCCAACAAAACCCCGCAAAACATGACCTGTTGCAAGGTCTAGTTTAAGTGGACCCTGACACTGAATATGAAGCTTATAATGCATGGCACTACCTGACAATAGCGTACAATGTCATAAAGGTTCTGCAGTCTGGAGTTTTCATAGAAGACCATTGAACTCTGCTCAAAGGAAGGTCATACATATACATTACGCAGTGTTTTAGGAATTATAAATGAAAAGGTGCAAATGGTAGAAATAGCACCTGCCTAGGCATGTCAGCAGGTCTAAAGTAAAGTAGGCATTGAGAAGGGAGTCCATCTCGACCAGCACGACCACTTTCCTGCAGCAAAGAAGGTTACAAAACGGATAAAGTTCAAAAAGTATGTAAGCTTAGCTGGAACGGTAGAAAACCTGGTAGTATGTTTCCATTGATTTACTCAAGCTGTGATGGATGACGAACCTGACTACAAGCAATAGCTAAAATATTAGATAATTAAAAACAAAACTGTCAGGAATATCCTGTGAGGGACTTTCCAGGTTATATAAAAGTATTTAAACAGTTTATTACAGTATGTAGAGTGTATATAAATGGACAAAAGATAACGGTAGTTTGGAATATTCTAGCCAATTAGTGGCCTAATAGGAAGTATGGCGACAATTATATTGTTAAAAGTATCAAGTCCTGACATACTCTCAAACTAGCAAAGTATACTTAGAGACAAACTCAAACACATGGTGGATGATGTCAAATACTAACCATCAGGTTTGTTGATTCCCATACCAAATGCTACCTGGAATGCATATGTAACCTTGGGTTAAGAAAGATAGATTTCCAAGGAAAGATAACTTTCTGTAAGAAAATGGTCAGTCCAAGCAAACATACAGTGCCAACGATGACCTGTAGTTTGCTCTTGCTCCACCTGTTCATCAATAAAAAGGGATCGACAAATTAAAACAACATAGAGTACGCACTACCGCACAATAATGCATGATCTGATTATTCGACAGCAGTCACAGCACTCAATAAAATTAGATAACTCCAAGAAAAGTCAGAGGTATCTAAACTTCTAAGAAGATTATACTAGTTCCTAAGAATAGACATCAAAGGGTGATAATTGCATTTAAATAGGTTGCCTTGAACAATCAGAGCTGGGCATACAATTACTGCCAAGAACTTCTGTCAAATAGTAATCAAAATTGTAACTGTTTTATAAAAAATCAAAACTTAGATTAACAAGTTTAAACTTAACTATAAAATCATTGGCATAGAAACCTGCCCCCAAAGAATTCAAAAAGGCTTCCATTAGAAATGAATAAAAAGGTAAAACGTACCTTTCACTAAAATTGAAACATAAAGGCAGAAACACCTTAACTTAAACACAAGCAAACCCAAAGGATGAAAGAACATTTAAACAGCCAGTTAACAACCAACCCATCTTAGCTGCACACTTACCATCTCACGGACACCATTTCATCAACTAATTGAACAATGAGAACCAAACAACAAATAACCCAAACCAAAAGAATTCCATAGTAAAATCGGAAAAAGATATAACAAAGCAAAATTCCAATTACAAAGTCACTCACAGTAGAAAGGAAGTCCAACATTAAGATGGAAAACTAACTCAATTATTTGAAAGGTAACCTCACATTTGGAACAACATGCTATTGATAAAGAATGAACAACAAGAACATAAAATCAAGAACAGAAACACAAATCAGAAAATAGAAGCTACTCACCTAAAGCAAGACAACCGAAACTCAGTTTCAGTTTCAAGAGCAGAAAAATCAGACTCTCATTCCCATTCGTTCCTCCTCCTTCTTCTTCTTCTAACACTCAATCGAAACTCATACAATTCTATAGCTTCACTGTCCTCTAATCTAGAAATACCCAATCGCAGCCTTTGAGAAAACCCCAAACTCTCAAATTCTCTCTTCTCAATCCCTCTCTGTCTCCTCCTTTCTACTTCTCATTCTTCTTTCTTTTTCAACTAGTCGTTTTCCCCTCCCCTCTCTTTTCTTTCTTCTTCCTCTTTTCATCTCCCTCTTCTCCCTTTCCTTTTCCCGTTCTCTTCCTCTTCTTTTTGGTTTCCATCCCCCACCCCCCACCGTCAGCAACCAAAACCCACTCCTTCCTCTCTCTTAACTATTACATAAATAAATAAAAAGTAACAATAGATAAAAACAAATATCATATCTATATATATATATATATATAACAGAAAATTAGCAGGGCAAATACTAGATTAGCTACACCAACAGACTACCCAGCTAGACAACCCTATTGGGAAAAGATGCAATTTGTTTGCACCAGATATTGCAGCTCCAAAATCTATAGTACAATACCAAATTAGTGTGTGAATGTGCATGTGGATGTGTGGGAGAGAGAGCAAGAGAGATACCCTGGAGATACAGCACCATGCCCAGGCTCATTTGCTGATATATTAGTCAAGTCTGAACTGCCAGTTTCCCTAACAAAAACGATTAAACAGATAAAAAGCAGCATGTTCAGTGCATTCAGCTATCAAAAACTTTGGTATGCAAATTTGTGTATCTCAACATAACTGTTCTAACTCAGTCTTACTAGCAGTCTAGCTCATCGAATCCATATTGAAACCAACATGTTTAGCATTCCGTAATTTAAAACGCAACAACTCCATAACAGAACCAAAATAAGATACAAGATGGGCCCGAATTTACCTTGTTGCCTTGGGTGTGGAAGACTCCTCCAATTTCAACAAAACTTGAGCGTTGAGATTCTTCACTAGGGTGTCCAAGTTCTTAAACTGTGATGAGTAATTACTGCCCTCATTTCTTGCACATAATCACCAACACTGCAAAATTGTTTAAAGAAAAAACCCAAAACCCAATTAACAACCAAGAATTCAAAGACTACCCAATTCCAAAACAAACAAAGAATCAAAGCAAAAACCTACTTAAATTCACAGTGAACGTTCTGAGAAGCCCCATCAGCCAAAGCATCTACACTTAATGTTCCATCAATCACAAGACACTTCACCTAAACCTTCTTCGAACCCTTTTCTGGGTTCAAATACACGAACGCGTACTCGTTCCATTTCTCAATACCCACTTCCTCTACAAAACCCCCCAAATACACAATTTATTTAGGGTTTGGGGTTTTTAGGACAGAGCAAGGTTTAGTACAATTCAAAAGGGTGAGTGACGTACTTGGCCGTTAGATTCAGTAGGGTGAGCGGCGAAGCCAAGAATGAGAGTGAAAGGAAGATGGAAGAAGAAAAGCTGGGAAGCAATACCTGTAGACGACGAGGGTCTTCTATTTCAAGATAGGACCCAAACGACACCGCTTTTGGAGTACCGAAACACCAAGTCACTGAGCCAGAGATACCAATCGAGGCGGAGAAAAACCGAAACTAGCTAGGACGAGGCTCAGGCTGTTGAGGATGGTGACTGCATGGGAGAAGAGGCTGAGAGGATGAGAATAAGGAGCGGAGTACAAAGCTTGAAATTGAATCCATTCGCCGGAAAAGGGTTCGAAAGAGAGATGGGTTTTTTGTCCAGCTTTGTTTGGAATTTTCAATCTATGAAGAAGAGGACTGAGATCGAGATGGGTTTGTAAGAGAGATGGGTTTCTAGGTTTAAGAGGCTGAGATTTCGTTTAGGGTCGAGAGAGAGCTGAGCGTCGAGCGTCAAGTGTCGAGAGGAAGGCTTTCTTCTTCTTCCTTTCTTTTGGACACGATGGCAATTAAACCTAGCTAAAAATTTTCAAAGTTATTCACACAACCCAAACCTTACTAACTGTCGTCTGAGTGCAGCACTAAAAATCAAAATGTGAAATCATGGAGGGAAACATGGCGCCTACATCATTTTGGCTCAAAATGTTGCCGCTCAGTTCCAAGTTCACACAACAGAAAATCTTAAATCTGTTGTACAATTTCTATAGCTTGCACTAGGCCTATCTAGGGGAAGACATTCAAGCAAGCTTCCTCAAACTTTGATGCTTAGTTTTTCAATCACACAACGGAAATAGTAAAACCCGTTGTCCTAGTAGCCCAAATTTCAGTGTTTCAAGAGCCAACCAAGACTCGAAAGTGGAGGAAAATCTGTCGCTAAAGTTTTTAAGACTCAGACGACAGACATTACTTCATTTCCGTCGTGCCATGTAGTTCTGAGAAAAAAGTTATCACTTAGTTGACATTCACACAACAGAATATAAATAAAACCGTTGTATGATAGAGCTTACTTAAACTCACAACAGATGATTTCTATTCCGTTGTGTGATTAGTGTTGTGTGATTAAGTTTTTGTAGTAGTGCAAAAAAGGAATATAAAAAATTGAGCTTACTGGCATCAAACGTGGGTGCAGTTAGAAGTCCACACTATAGACTTACCACTATGCTAAAGTAGCATCATGATATAATCATGCCAAAAAATATATATAAACATTCATTGGACTACAAATATATACGAAGAAAAAATTGTCGGAGGCCCGCCGGAGACCTGTGGGCAGCCTTCAAGGCTGGCCATGGTTTTTATATCCTCATATATTGTTTGTGCATTAGCCCTAGAAGTGTTCATTCTCTGTGAAACCGTAGTGATTATTTCTAGCCAAGTAAGTTGACTTGCCCATTTGCCACTTGCAGGAGAAAGAGCATTTTGCAGTTCAGTGATGGACCAAGAGATGATATATTGGGCAAGTTTACTTACTTGGAATGGAAGGGAATGATTTACGTGGTAAAAATATTATTGTGTTTACTAACACATAAAGGAATCTGAATGATTCCGAGTAAAAGTATTCATGTGTTTACTAACACATGAAAGAATCGGAATAAGTGTAGATCCTACTCCTTATATTATAAGGAATCGATTCCTAAATACTTAGGAAATTGATTACGAAGGGGGGAGATAGGTTTAGGAATCAAATCCTCCAGAATCAATACAGATTCATTTTTTCTCCCATTCCAGTTGTCTCCGATTCAAAATTATTTTCCTAATTGTTCTTTCAGATGAAAGAAAAGTCTAATGTAGATTTTTTTAGAATAATTTGTATTTTAATTTTTTTAATTTTTTTTATATGAAGTCACCAAAGATTGTATTAGTGGGTATGAAGTCTCTGTATGACCCATAATGGCAGACACTAAAAAGTGTTTTTTTTTTTTTAAGAGGAAAAGAAAATTACAACACAAAGTCTTAACTATACCAAAACTAAATTGGTCTAAAGTAAAAGACTAAAAGCCGAACAAGCTGAAAGAGAAAGTTTGTCTTGCCATATAATCGCATTAGAAGATTCCCTTGGACAAACTTTCTCTTTCAGCTTGGAAATTTCCCTCGTGAAGATTCCCTTTGAAATTTCATTTGTTCGCATCTAAGGCATCTCTAAGCGTCCACCACAAAATTTGCTTCACAAGGAATATGAGAAAATGAAATCTCCTCAAACATACTAGAGATGCCTTGGATGTCACGAACAAGAGAACGAATTTTCCAAAGAGGGTCACTAATCTTGTTAACACAGTCAGTCGATCACCAAAAAGTTGATGGTGAGTTCCTTGGGTCTTTGTCACGAGATGCAGATCCTCTCCTTGGCTACTTATGGTCCTTGAGTATCCTAAGCTTTTTATTTCAGCCGTTGATGAGAAATGCAACAATTAATAAATAACCACGTCAGCAAAATCTTACATTAAATACAAACTTTTAATATTCTCCTCTTCGTCAGCCTTAACGTCGTCAATATATTTTTTTTCTTTTTGTGTTAGGCTTTTTGCGTCGAGAAATTTTAAATACACATCTCAAACTATTTAATACACATCCCTATTATTTTATATTTCAAATAAAATTTTATAGATAGATTTAATGACTAAAATAGACATCTATATATTAAAAGAAAAATAATAATAATCATATATTCCTTATATGATTCTATCATTATAAACACAATAAATTTCTATACATGCATCCTCATTTAAAACAAGAATAAAGTTAGAAACCATCCAATTTAAATTTTCCTTAAATAAATTGTAATTAAATGGGGTGAGAAACCATATAATTTAGAATTTCAAAACCAATGGCATTAAATGTTTTTAAAATAAATCGTTTTTCTCCCAATTTTAGTTTTTTTTTTTTTTTTTCTAAAAGTTATGATTAGTCAATTTATTATCTAATATGAAACATCACAAGTATAAAATTTTGTAATTGTTAATTTGTCTGACCATCCAATGATAATTTCATAGTTCCGTCATTGTGGAGAAACTACTGATACATTTTTGGTTGAATGTTTGACTCGAAATTTTATATTTGATCAATATGGTGTTTGGTGGATGAGAACTCAAATAATACAAAACATATTTCTAAGCATCTATTTGAAGGGAACAATAATGAATCCTTATGGATTTCTCAATAGCTAAGACAAGTAATTAATATGGTTAATTATACTAATCAAATTAAATAGTAGCCTTAATGTTGTTAAATAATAGTGTATTTTATGGTTTGTTAGGTTAAAGATATTTTAGGTAATGCCTGACCACTGATGTAGGGTACAGGCATATGGGGATTACTTGTAACTGTCTTTCTGGCTTTGGGATTGAATGAAATGTTAAAAAAAAATATATATTTTAAATAATTTGAGTTGTGTATTTAGTAAAATATTATAATGATAAATTAAATAATAGATATATCTAAATATGTATTAAATAATTAGGGATGTGTATTTAAAACTTCTCTATTACGTCTCGACCTGCACTTGAAACGAAACGCTGTTAAATGGATGTGTTCACCTTGTCCTGCAGTTTCCATGAGCTTAAATATCATTCAACCCCATTTCATAAATTAAGAATTGTCAAATTCAATATGAGATATCCAAAATTTCCAGAAGACGTCATATGATATCTAAATTCCCACGACTCATGAAATAAACAAATCCCCTCAATGAAAATCAAGCTCGTCGCGAAGAAAATAAGGAGAAATTGTAAAAATTCTGGGAAACCATGATGGGAATAAATGGAGCAAGCGATAGATTTAGAGCAGAGGAAGGAAAACCCAGTTGTCAAATTGGATAGATATTGCTCAAAGAAGCTGAAGATGAACCCAGATCAAATTGAAAGAGAGAGAAAACCCAACTATTTAATTGGATAGAAATTGCTATAATAAGATGAATACAGATCAAATTGAGAGAGAGAGAGAGAGAGTTGTGAACGGGCATGAGGATAAAGACCAAAAAAAATACAAAAATTGAGTCCAGACTCCAAAGGGAAGAAGTTTGTTTTGAAGCTTTGATCAACTAGAAAATAGAAGGGAGACGGGAGAAGAAAAGAAGACACGGCCATGTCCGCCATCAAAGGAAAGAAGCTCTTATCTCCAATCCGAAATAGTCCCCACCATCGATCTCGATCTCTCTCTCTCTCTCAAGTTCCGTCTTCCTTCAGAAACCACGCCTCCTTTACCCGACCCGAAACCCAACCCCAAAAAGCCCATCAAGTTTGGATCAGATACAAAAGTAGAGGAGGAAGAAAACAACGGCATTAGTATTGAAAACTGCACTATTTGGGTATTTAAGAGCGCTTGCTGAGGTGGATTGATGCTGGCCTTCAATTTTTAATGGACGGCTAAGATTAAAAGCTAAGGAGAAAATTTAGCCAAGGACTTTGTCACGCCAGCAAAGAAAACTATTGCCAATAATGGTGACTGGGCCGTAGCTATTTGTGTTACACATCAATGATCGGTTCCCAATGACTACTTGCAATTAAACAGCGAACTGGAAAGCAATAGTCATGTTTGATGTTTCTAGTTTCTAGTTTCTAATCCTCCAAAGGAAACTATTGTCAGCAATGGTTATTGGGTCTCCGTCACGCCAGCGAAGGAAACTATTATCATTAATGGCTGGCTGGGGGTCGCTATTGGTGTCACACACCAATGATGGGTCCCAATGACCCAAAAGATACCATTACTTGCAATTAATCAAATGTGTCAAATTTCTTTGAAACTGTTGAAATTTCCGTTGAAATTTCTGTAATTTTGAAGTATTGAAATGAAATTCATATGCTATATCATTTCTATCATGAGTTTCCCGAAATTTCCCTTACATTTCCACGAAATTCTTAATTTCTAAAAGAGAAGTTTTAAATACACACTCCTTACTCAATACACCTACCATTAAATTTCTCATTCTGATATTTTACTAAATACACAACCCAAATTACCTAAATTATCTTTAAACTATGAAATACAATATTATTTAACTACATTAAGGCTACTATTTAATTCGATTAGTATATATAATTGACCATATTAATTACTTGTGTTAGTTATTGGGAAATCCATAAGGATTCATTATTGTTCCCTTCAAATAGATGCTTAGAAATAAGCTTTGTATTATTTGAGTTCTCATTCACCAAACAAGGAAACACCCTATTGATCAAGTATAAAATTTTGAGTCGAACATTCAACTAAAGCTGTACTAGTAGTTTCTCCAATCCACAATGGCAAAACTATGAAGTTGTCATTGGATGGTCAAATAAATTAACAATTACAAAGTTTTGTACATGTGATGTTTTATATTAGATAATAAAATGACTAATCATAACTTTTAGGAAGAAAAAAATGAACTAAAGTGGGAGTAAAGCGATATTTTTAAAAACACTTAATGCCATTGATTTTGAAATTCTAAATTATATGGTCTCTCACCCCATTTAATTACAATTTATTTATGGAAAGTTTAAATTTGATGGTTTCTAACTTTTATTCTTGTTTTAAATGAGAATGCAATTTATAGAAGTTCATTGTGTTTATAATTATAGAATAATATAAGGAAGATATGATTATTATTATTTTTCTTCTAATACATAGATGTCTATTTAGTCATTTAATTTACATATAAAATCTGATTTGAAATATAAAATAATAAGAATGTGTATTAAGTAATTTGGGGTGTGTATTTGAAATTTCTCTTTCTGAAATATCTATACACACAAATTATATTTAAAAATTTACACAGAAATTTTGTCTGAAATTTCTATGAAATTTGTATGTCATTAACAATGAATTCTTTACTTCATGCTTTCATAGAGAAAATATGAAATTTTGATTTTGATTTTTTTTTTTTTTTGCAATTTTTGATTTTATCTTCTACAAAGTTGAATGCTCCAACCATAACATAATTCCCTTTTCGCTTCGTCTCAAATGCCGTATGCTTCATACAATGAAACATCATATTGGGTAATTCCACAATATCCGATATATGAATTGCATGTGGGAAGAGATCAACACACATATAATACCCATATGATGAAGTACCAAAATCATTTCCAAAATTAATGTATTTGAGAGCAGTATTGTCTGATACTAAATGGAAGCGGTTCAAGATCGAACCACATCGTAGTAGCTTTTATATTCCCTCCCCCTCTACCCTGTCCCGTCCCATTGTAATTTTCTAATTATATGTGAAAAGGGATGATGGCCAAGCCTCCCACTAGGTTCCAACCATAAAAAAAAAAAAAAAAAAAATTTAAAAATCACATTCACATTATCAATATACAACACTTTTTTTTTTTTTTTTGAAATAGCAGGGTTTAGAACCCAGTCAAGCTGGGAGGCTCATCCCCACGCCCATATTATTATTTATTATAAGTTGTTGCATCGAGGGGGACGTAATACCTGAACCCCAATCGATTACATAAGCATTACAATTGTCCTTGTAGAGAACATCCTGCAGGAAAGCAGGAGTCTCCTCTAAACAAAGATCAATAGGTTGACCTAAACTAGCAAAGTGGGCCAATCTATTGGCCAAATCGTTTGTTTCACGATAAATGTGTCGAATTCTAAAATAAGCAAAAGCTTGCATGTAATCCTTACCGTCGTCAAGAATCCAACTAACCTCTGAGTTAGTGTCACCTGATTGGTTTAGAGCAGCCACCAATATAGAAGAATCACTCTCCATGTCCACCTCCATCCAACCCTGATGAATGGCCAAGAGTAACCCGGCTCTGTAAGCCTCAGCCTTGGCATGAAGGGCTGAGCCCAAATTGGGAATATACCTGGACCAAGCAGCCTTTACAGCACCCACCTCATTTCTCACAATAACGCCAATGCCACCGTTACCATTGCCCAACTGAAATGCACCATCTTTATTTATCTTCAGTTTTCTAACAGGTGGTAACTCCCATTTTGCTGTTGTGCGCTGTCTGCAAGTTCTAAGCTGTTTGGTGGGGTGAAAACGCTGAAATTCATTCAACCAATATAAGGACCAAGTCACTGCGTTATGGGGGTTAAAAGTAGCACCATTCCACACCACTTGATTTCTCTCTGACCATATTGACCAAAGGCTCATGAAGAAAATATTAATCTGGTGCAAATTCAAATTGCGAACAACGTCCAAAATCTAGGACTGAATGTCAGTAGCAATCTGATTTCTTGCACGTTAGCCAAGAGGGCTGTAGAGCCAATAACAAGCTGTGACGCTGCAATTCTTAAAAAGATGCAAGCTGGACTCAACGTCACCATGGCAAAACACACATCAAACCTTTTTATTGAGAGCCTCTTTAGTTGGTAGGATGCCTTTAATTAACCTCCACACAAAACTCCTGACTTTAGGTTGGACCCCAGCCTTCCAAATCATTTTCCACAGTGCTTTCATGTCATCCTTACCATGAGAAGAAGAAGTATGAGTTGGTAACGCAGCAACACACCTTGCAAGATGGTACCCACTTTTCACATTATAGATCCCATGCAGATCAAAGTGCCACACTAATCTATCCATTCGCTATCTCAAACTGAGAGAAATTTTACTAATCACGCTGACCTCATCTGCTGTAAAAAGTTCCTCCAGAAAGTCAAACATCCATTCCTTAGTAACCGGATCAATTAAGTCAGCAACCTTCAAATCTTCCAACCCCTCCATAACCGGAGAATAAGGCCTGAAAGTATGAGGCCGGGGTACCCATGGATCGAACCAGACCGCAATATCATTCCCCGTGCCAACCTAATAACGTATCCCTTTTTCAAGAAGCTCTTTCCCTTTCATTAAACTTCGCCAGGTATAAGAATCCCCAAGGTTCACAAAAGCATGTAGAAAATCCGAATAAGGATAATATTTAGCTTGTAAAGTTCTGGCAAGAAGTGAATTTAGGGGATGGGGGGTGGGTTCCCAGAGTGTGGCAGACTCTTCTCCTTAGGGATTGAGGGTGGGACTTTCTCCCTACATTGTCTGCCTCCGAAGAACTAATATCGCCTAATCCCTTATTTATAAATAAAAATATAAAAAAAGTCTCCACCATTGTTTGGCCAGAAGAGCTTGATTGAAAGCCACCATTTACTATATACCAAAGATGAGTTCACTGTTCATTTGAGTACTGTTTATGAACAGTAAAGTGACGGTAATACCCTCCTTTTCCTGTAGACTGTTCACTCGGTTACTGTTCATAGGACAGTAAATTGGCTGTTTTGCCCTCCTTTGATATTTTATTTTGGTTCTGCTGTGCGTCGATCTAATCTTCTACAGTCGGCTATTGCTGTGTAAATGATTTTAGCTTCTTCTCCGGTTCTCCACTCACCAATCCGCAAAAGAACAACAACCCAAAAGCAAAAACAAACAGAGAGAAATACAGAAAGAGAAACCTGAAGCCCTCCTTTTTGGACATCACGATCTTCTTCATTATCAAAGGTATTGGCTTGATTTCTTCAAAATCAGTGTATAGCACTCTTGAAGAATAACGCCAAGGCGCGGTAAGTGATGTTGGGTATCTTCTATTTTATGGGTTCTTTCATTTATCACTCTGAAGATAATAATCTACGATTTAAGAGTTGGAATTTAAATGGGTTTGGCAGCATTTGCAGTATTTTGAAGGCTATTGATCTTGAAGAAGACCTTGATTCTGAGCCTATTTGCCTTTTAATTTCTGAGCTGTTAGTTCTTTCTACTTTTCACCGAAGACCCTAGACCCTATTTCTTGACTTCATTTCTGCTTCTGAATTTCTGATTAATATCAATTCCAACCAGAGAAATAAGTATTGCCGGTCTCAATTCTGACGGAGGAAGAAGCAGCTCTAAGCGACTCAGGGTACGTAGGAGTAGAAGACAGACTGTGACTGTAAGTGGGCTCTGAACCATCTTCGTTTATTTCATTCCAGTAATTTTTGGGTATTTATTGCTGTTATAATGCATTCAAACTGTGACTCTTTGTTCCCTTTTGCCCAAATTTACTTACTCTCTCTTTGAAAATGGGTTGATCTCAAATTGTGTTTCTGTGGCTTGCACTTTTTCATTGATATTTGATGTAAAGGTTTGTAATTTCTTGCAGAAAGTCACAGACCCATGTTTAGTTTTTGACTGTGAATATTAAGTTATTAACTGATGGCCGATTGTGATCACGGAGTAATTTCTTTTGTGGTAAACACTCTGTATTTGGCTATTGATTTATGTAGAATTGAAATAGAGAAAGACCTGCATCTTTTTGTTTACCAGATAGAAAGACAGATATTAACTGATAGCACTTCAAGCTCAACTGTATAGTTTTTGACTTTGCAAACATAGTGCAGAAATATGAAAATCTGAAGAATATATATCGATCAATGAGAGTAAAGCTATATTGTCAGAGAAAATGCTTTCCATTGCTTTGTAACAAATACATGGAAACTTAGTACATCACTGACCAAATATATTACTTGACGTCAAAAATCTTTCTCCACCAAATTATAAATACTAAATACTCTATATGCTCACTAATCAAAAAAGGAACATGTAACTGCATCATGATGTTGAGCATGCAATTGATAAAGCATCAGCTAGAGAATCTATGTTTCCACACATTGATCGATAATCCTAAATTGAGAAACTAGACTGATTGCTTTGGGATAGAACCTCTTACTTCAACAAATATTTAGTATTTACTGAATGAAGTAACAGAGGAGAAGGATTAGATTGTTGGATTTTTATCTGGTTGATAAAGATTAATTTTTGATGTGTGCTTCTTCCTCCACACATATTATTATGTAACTTATCCTTGGAATTATGTTATTTGATGTATTTTCTCACACAATAATGTTCTGCTTATCTTTAGGCTGTGGTGCAGACCAGATTTGAGGTGGAACAAGCTGCTCACTATCTGATATTCAAGTGTCAAGGAAAGTAAGCATGTCTAAAATTTCACAGGATACCATCTTCCGTTAGTATAGATATAACTAGAAGAGATTAGATTCTGCTGTAGGCCGTTACTGAGGAAACAAGTCTGCATTAAAATTGAATATAAAAACTAATGATAGTGAAAGTGCCTAAACCAAACTGTATTGAGTCTTAATACCAAATCAAATGAATCTCTAATTCTCTCTATCTACCAAAAAAGTAAATAAATCAAATCAGCGTCTGCAGCTGGGATTTGTTTTATAGATAAGATGTTTGGTGGTCTGGGAATTAAAGGGACAACACAAGACAAGACAAATTTATTTTTATTATTGTTAGCAGCCATTTGTCTCAGTGCTATTTGTTTGCTACATTCTACTGAACAATCTGATGTTCTTGAGTTGAAAATCTAATTAGGCTGTAATCATAAGCTATGTTTTTATATTTTGCAATGCTATTTGTCTGCTACATTCTACTGAACAATCTGATGTTCTTGAGTTGATTAATTTAGTTTATTCCTTTCGAGCTTCATTCTTTTCTCAGTGTATATACTCAATTCACTGCTCTCTTTTTTTGTCCTGTTTTTCATTTATGATAAGATTTTTTTCTATCTACATATATTCACTTATCACCCTTTTTTCTCTTTTCATTCTGTTTTGTGTTTATGTTTATTTATTTTTTTTCACTCATACATATTATATAGGGTAGTAATGTACTGAAAGATATATTGTAGCTATTGAATGAACTGTCATTACATGGCTCCTTTTTATAGCTTGGGTTATAGAGTATTCACTTCTTTACTGGTTTTCTCAATTGAGGCTCTCTCAATACTTTGCATGTTTTTGTACAATGTACAGTAATGAGAAACTTTAATTCAGGAACGAATTTGAGACTTAGGATTTAGGGTCATTATACAGGAACTGAAACTCTGAGCCTAACTTTTCTATTTTTAGATATCATGCAATCTATTTAGGGTCCAATCACTATTACATTGGTTTCTTTTACAGTCCGCAGATTATTAAACTCTGGAAATCATTTTTTACTTTCTATTTAGTTTTTGTTGTCAATTTAGTTATATCTCTGCATTTACCTCTATGGTTTGTGTGTGAATTTCATTGTTGTTTTCCTTGGCTTTTTCAGATCTGACCTTCAAATAAAAAAGCTTCTGTTTTTTGCTGCTGTTGATTTGTTTTCAGCTTTTTTTTTTTTTCCTTTTTGGTCATGGCCTTTGTTCAACTTCTCTATAGTCAGATTCTTATTTACACTAAATGCATAACGTTTTACCTGTTTTTTCCTCCGACTTTGGGTAAATGATGTTCCATGAAATATGGTTAAAGTGAGTATCTGTCTCCTCTTTTGCATATTTCAGGATTGAGAAAAGGTTGTTTTTATGTTTGAATGGCTGGAGTTGTATCATTCAGATAATGTAACTGCAAAGACTTATGTCCTTGGTGAGTGATGCAAAGGCTGTAAAATCCCTTACAGCAGCAATAATGTATAGCCACACCCTATAAAAGTAATTACTGAACTTCGCATAGTAATACGTTGGATTGTTTAGGAACATCATTTACTGAACTTCGCATAGTAATGTATAGCCAGCTCTGTGTATAAGTATCATATGATTTAGTGAATTACAATTTGTGTTTGTTTAACAAATTCACCAAGCTGTTTCAGTTATAAAGAGTTGCATATTTATCCATTTGGTCATGTTATTCCTTTTGAGTCCTGTGAAATACACTTGCTAAATCATTTGCTAATTATTTGACATTTTGTTTGGTTATGCCATGTAGACGAATAATGAAATGAAAGTGGCTGAATTGGAAGCTAAACTTGGTATTGAGATAAGCAAAATTGAAGCCCTTATTTACTGGCAAGTCATCCAAGCTACTAACATTTTGGCGACCAAATTTGATTTGCTCAGCGTGATTTCTTCCCATGTCGCAGAAAAGAAAAAGGGATTATGTTTTAAATATTTTAGAGCATGGCACCAATGACTTATGAAAAAAGGAACTATTAATATGTAAAAGGTTTTTAGTTACCATTTATATTTGTTCCAAGAGTGATTGTCAATAACAATAGTACAATACACAATATTCTTATAATCCCACTGGTCTGTCTGATAATTTCAATGCATTACTATAAAACCCGCAGCAACGCGCGGGCTGCTATTTCTAGTATTTCTAAAGCCTAAACCACCTTCTTCTTTTGGGATACACATTTTTTCCCAGGCAAACCAGTGAATTTTTCTTCCCTGATCAGAGTCACCCCACCAGAATTCGGCCATGTAGCGGTGCATTTCCTGGCAAAGATGCTTTGGTAATTCAAAGCAACTCATTACATACATGAGAACGGATTGCACAACCTATTTAATCATCACCTCCTTGCCAGCCACACTAAGTGTTTTGTCTTTCCAGTTCTTCATTTTATTCCTTATCTTCTCCATAATAAATTGAAAAGCCTCAGTTTTGGAATAACTCACCTCAGTAGGAAGATCCAAATATTTATCATGCTTGTCAACGCGCAAGACTCCAAGGATTGCTGCTAAGTCTTCCTGAGTACCCAGACCAACATTTTTGGAGAATGAGATACAGCTTTTCTGGAAGTTTACTTGTTGACACGAAGCATTTTCATAGAGCTGCAGTGTATTCTTCAACCTCTCACACTCCTCCCTATCCGCCCTCATGAAGATGAAAGAGTCATCATCAAAGAAGAGATGACTAATAGATGGGGCACCAGAAGCTATGGACACACCATGTAATCGTTGCAACCCCTCCGCCTCATATAGCATACGTGACAATCCTTCGGCGCATAATAAAAAGAGATAGGGAGAAATTGAGTCACCCTGTCGCAACCCTCTCGAAGGAATTAAATGACCTCGTGGCTCCCCATTCAGAATGCAAGAGTAAGAGATAGTCTTCACACAGCGCATGATCCAATCAACCCAAGTTTGACTAAACCCCAAACTTCTCATCACAGCTTCAAGGAATGGCCATTCGACTCTGTCATACGCCTTGCTCATGTCTAGTTTCAAAGCACCATAACCCTGTGATCCTCCAGTCCGTCTCTTAAGAAAGTGTGAAATCTCGAAAGCGAGGAGGGAGTTATCCGAAATCTGCCTACCTGGTACAAATGCTCCCTGGTTTGGAGCAATAATATCTTGAAGCAGAGGTTTCAAGCGGTTAGCAAGCACCTTAGAACCCAACTTATAAATAACATTGCAAAGGCTGATAGGCCGCATTTGTTGAATATGCTCCACCTGTTTCACCTTTGGAACTAGTGTGACAAAAGTCCCATTTACCTGTTTCATAAGGCCGTCAGATTTCATGAAGCACCAAACTGCATTGCAGACATCCCGTCCTACAACTGACTAGAAACGTTGATAAAAAAAATTGGGGAAAAGCCATCAGGTCCAGGTGCCTTCATAGGATGCATATGTTTAAGAGCCTTTAGAATTTCACTGTCCTCAAACTCCTTTGTCAATTGGTCATTCATTTCAGTTGTAACAACGGGAGGGAACAGATTAGTAGAAACATCCAAATTTGAAGGATTACTAGTGGTAAATAATATACAACACATTTATAATTACACATAAATAAAAACACTAGTTCCTTTTAAAAAAAAACTCTAGTTTAACAACCTACTACAGTACCTCATCCATATTAAATATCACAATTCTATTATAATGTATAATTTTAGAGATGTTACATTGTAAATTGGTTTATTATAGATTACTTTAGTCTATGTAAAAGTTTTATTCAAAAATATCATTTTATAAATGCAATTAATGTGATTTCTTTATTTTTAACCGAAATTTCCACTGAAATCGAAACTTTATCTGAAATTTTCTTAAATTTGAAGTACCAAAACCGAAATTTGAATCCTTGCAATTAATGCAAAAACAGCCAACTGGAAAGCAATAGTCATGTTTCTAATCCTCCAATCTACCAACAAAAGAATTATACCATTTGATATCTTTATCATTATCAGCCAAAAATAAAAAAAAAATGCATCATGGAAAGATTTTACCATGAATCCATCATTGATTCTATATGACTTATTACCACCCCTTGTCGCTTTATTCGGGCACGGAACCGAGGGTCATTTTTTACTGATGGTGTGTGAAGGCCAAATTTGTGGTAGTGAAGCCAGCTTTATATCCCGCATCAATAGTATCAAAACGTCAACAAATTATTTAGTTTGCTTGTTAATCCTTATTCTTCTCTTAAAGGCACATTGTCTTCCTTTTCTGTACTTTGAATTATCTAAAATTTTGGGTCAATTTTTCTCCACATTTTATAGCAATCTACGTGCGTGTAACATACAAACTTCGAACCATACCTGCGAAGCAGACACGTGATTACAATCATGTACATCGAAAAGTGGTTCGCAGAGCTATGTTATACTATAATAAACCAAAGACAATCCATGCAACTTATGCTCAAAACTTTGAACTGATGTAAGTTTTGTGAGAAATAATACAGAATAATTAAGTAGAAACATCCATGAGGGAGATGGAACTTCTAAGCCCTGTATATTCTTTAACCCGAGATAAGTTATCGTATTCTCCAACCTAGGCTTCACCACATCCTCCAGAGCATTATTGTGCTCTTGATTGCTTCATCAAGGGTTAAAAACGATGTTTGAAGTGAAGCAAGCTCCACAAGAACCTCAGTCGCTTTCACATAAGCAGCCTCCAACATACATTAGTTGGACCTGTTGTACGTCCTCAATCCAGTGAGGTCGTTCTTGGTCTCACACCAGCAACATTCTCTTGACACAATCTTTCTAGATCGAAGCTGACGAAATTTCACAGTGAGAGACCAAGAGCATCACTCTTCTTCATAAGGAGATCAAGCATCACCTCTACCAACAAGACGAGCTTTTATATATAATTCCAAGTACCGTAACAGTCACATTCAGGGCTGGCTTTGGCCCGGCTAGACATGTTCTCAAAGATCTAAGAAGTAAGAACAGAATTATTATCTGAAGAAAGAGAGAAAAAAAAAAAATTTGTCCCCAGGGATCCGTTGAGTTAGGATGTCCCATAGCCAAATCTACGGAAACACTAGAAGAATATAATCAATATAAAGAATTCTGAGGATCCTATTCAGACAAGTTCTTAAAATTGCTTTCCTATTTTTGATGCAACTGAATACTTTAAAGATACCTCGAGAGCACTTTATGATATAACAGCTACTAAATAGTTCTCACTAATGTGTAGCTCCACCCCATATAGAGACATACATAAGGATTATTGGAGAGAATATAAAAGAGCTTGTATCAACCTTTGTTCAAGAGATGGCCTAACAGTCCAAGGTATTTATCTTACTTTTGTATTATTGATTACATCTATGTACGTATTTCTATGTTTATGTTTTTGTGCTTGGTGATCCTTGATACAGTTCTACAGAAAGTATTACTATACCTTGAAATTGAAATTGTAGCGTTTTCCACTTTTCCTCGACTCTTACGTATAGCTATTGACCTAGTCTTGTTCAGGTATCACCCTAAATTCCTTTGTATCACTTGTATATGTATACCTCCATCTCGGATATTCCTCAAATTGATTAAACATAAAAGTAATATGTAAATCACTTCCACCAGGAAGAAGATCGATTATAATAAAACTTACAACGTATGAGGAATTATTTTGTGGTTGTGGAGTACTACGTGGCGTTATTATGTAGTGGTCTCAACCAATAATATCACTCAAATGTAATGAGACCATGCAAGGGGTGAAAAAAAATTTTTTTAATTTAAGAGACTAATAAAAAATCACTACAAATTATATGAGTTAATAATATTATTCCGGACAACCAGATTTATTATGCTCCGGACCGATGATATAATTTTCCACAACGTGACCAGACGGGCAAATAATGGAGACGACCTTGTGAAACGTGTGTTGGTCAATTATAGTGTAAAAAGAACAGACAAATATGGCAGATCAGTCAAAATATTAGAAAAGAGGATGGCATGCACATAAGTACCTTTCAAAAGAAAACTTTCATAAAATAATAGAATAATCATTAATAATGAAGCCAACTGTATGCATCAATCTTTTCATTTAGTGAAGTGTGAACCCTATTTCTATTTGCATTCAAAATGTACAATAAGAACCATTTGTACAGCACCTTTACTTGCATACTAGTCTAATTCTAAACAAGTTGAGACTTGAGAATAAGAGGAAGAAGATATCAAGGAGCAATTGAGGAGAAGCAAAATGGAGGTCCAGTTGCTCCTACTTGATATTACTCTCATGACCTTGTGGTCTTTGAGCTGTAGTGCAATACTTGCCGTATCATCACCACCCTCGTTAGCAAAGCCTGATTGTCCATCCCATTGTGGAGAGATAGAAATCCCATATCCTTTTGGAATTGAACCGAATTGTCACCTGCTGGAGACCCAAAGAAACTCTTACCGTGGGTTTCAAATATTGTGTGACAACTCGACCAACCCTCCCAAACCTTTTTTGAACCTTAACGGCAGTCGACCGGAGGTTCTGGAGATATCTCTAGCGGGCACACTAAAAATAAAAAATCCTATCACCTTCTCCGATTGCCCTAACAAGCCAAACCACAGCCAGATACCCGACCTAAGTCCAACCCCTTTTTGGTTCTCCGATAGGAACAGGTTCACTTCAGTGAGTTGCGGAAGACTTGCATATCTGGCGGACGATGAAGGGGAAAAAATAGCTGCCTGTTTGTCTATTTGCGAAGGCAACTGTTTGAGCCCAAAATAACATTTTTGCCCGACGAAGGGAACTCGAAGAAATTCGGGCCAATATCGGTGGCCCAAGTTATACATTTTCGACAAGTTCGAAATATATTGTTTAGAGGCCAAGTAAAGCCTACTTGGAGGCCAAGCGATTCTGAGGCGAATCTGAATATTCATTGATTATCAAATATTTGATAATTAATAATGGTTAGTTTGCTTATGAGTACTGCACAAGTTGGCGTGAGAATTATATATTTATATAATTACTTACAGGGGGCCAATTAAGGAAGGAAGATTGGACATTGGGCTATGCAATTAAGGTGTCCCATGCAATTATTGCTGGACGTGGAATTTATGGAAGGAAGCAAGCATCTTTAATTGCAAAGAATATATACATGATCTTATTATACATGCATGATTGCATGCACGGTAGTGTGCTACTGAGCTCCAGAATCATCGGGAAGAGACGTGCATATCAAACAGCTCGCGGCCAAGAAGATTACGTCCAGGACTCTAGAAGGTAATTAACCTTGCCTAGAAGATTGCTACAACAGAGTTAATCTCTTATCGCTTACGATAATATCAAAACTATTAAGAGTTTTGATTTGATTCAAGGCCAATAACTGTGGCCTAAAATATAGTATTCCAGTCATATTAGGAAAGTGAATCTGCAGCAGCCTATATATAGAGGCTAAAGACGATACAGAAAAGGGACCCTCTCAATTCAATCAATCCCAGCGATTACAAAGCCTCCCCGGAGCAAACCCTCAACCTCGTTGAAACCCGGTGACCGCCCGCCAGTCCTAGTCTCCTCGCGAGCCGACTGTCAGCCTCACCAGATCAACTCGGCAACCGTACTTCCAGTCCTAGTCTCCCCAGGAGCCGACTGCGAGCACAACCGCCACTGTTACTTCCAGCGAAGCAAGGGTAACGCCCTCGCAACCCAGCAAAGCTAGAGTCACGCTTTAGCAAACCCGTGCTTCTCTCAACTTCCCAGTGATTGCTCTGCTTAGCCTACAACACTAAGTATCGATTCAGTGAACGCAAAGAGACCACAACCAAAGCCCTTACCCGCGTAAGGCAAAGAAGTCCTTTTCCGAAAGGCAAGAAAAGAACCCTGTGACGAGGTTGGTGCTCTCCTCGTCCACATCGCTTGAAGAAGAAGTCAGGTCACGGGACTACCCCAACGACTGCACCCCGCGGTGCTGGCACGCCTGCGCAACCACTCGCCCAAAAGAGACTGTTTGCACACCAGCTGGTTTTGGAGCCAAACAGCAACAGTAGCATATTAGTAAATAATACCTGCCGTGGTATCAACTGTTGTCAGACACCCGTTCCTTCTCACCTTGGTGCAGACTTCACTACTAGTTTTGAACCGTTAATAATAAATGGTACCAGTGAAAGAACTTGTAAGTATGCATTCCTTGTAGACCCTGAGTGGTTTACGTCAAATTCAACAAATGCTTCTGCCATTGCTGAGATGGACGACGTCCCTATAGTGTTAGATTGGTCGATTGATGGAAGTATAGATAATTCCACTGAGGACAACGTGAACAGAAATTGCGAATCTGATGATGGTCCATGTTCCTGCTTAACGGGCTATCAAGGAAACCCCTATGTTCGTCGTGGATGTCAAGGTAAACTTCTACAACCCTTATTTGTGGATACACTAAATAATTTCATTTTTGAACATTGTCGAGGTAGCAATAATTTTTTAATGATCTTCAATCCAGCTTTCAATTTGGTAATTTGTCGTCATAAATTCAATTTTAGATATCGATGAATGCGAGGATCCAAATCGCCCTAATATATGTGGTTCCGGCAAGATTTGTTACAATTCTAATGGGTCCTTTGATTGCTACACCCCACTGTCCCCACAACCTCGGCCATTGCAGCCGATTAAACTGGGCATTATAGGTATGCCTATACATTCTCTAAATCCTAAATTCATGAGACAAATACTTTAGGTTCTTGATCAAGTTATTACATTATTCTAATTTTATTGAGCAATTCAGTTCTCTGCAGTGTTTTTGGATTGTTGTTTCATATCATTGGCGCATGGTGGTTGCACAAAGTCATAAAGAAGAGGAAAAACATTAAGCTCAAGCAGAAGTTTTTCAGACTGAATGGTGGTTTGTTGTTGGAGCAACAGTTATCTTCTGGTGAAGTCAATGTTGAGAAGATTAAGCTGTTCAATGCAAAGGCAGAGCCGGCCCTGGGCATAGGCCCAATAGGCGCAGGCCTAGGGCCCCCAGTTTCATGGGCCCCCAAAAAAAATATAACTCCTTTTATATATATGTTAAAAAACGTCCATAATCTTTATTTTGTTCTGAAAAAAAAAAACAAAAAAAAAAGATTGGTTGTTCCTGACTTTTGTCCTTCCGCCGACTGCTGCTCTGAGTGTTCTCCCAAATCTCTCTCCTCACTTTCAGACGAAAGTCACGAAATTCGTCCAGAAATTTCTCCAGGTAATTCTCTCTTGCTCGAATTCCATGTCTCTTCTAGTTCTTCAATTGGGTAGAAACGAAAGGTCGAGATCTGGGATTCTGGGTGATGATGATTTGTGTTTGGGTACTGGGTGATGATGGTTTGCGTTTGGGTACTGGGTTGGTGAGTGGGTTTGTAGGAATGTAAGAGATGAAAGCCTCTGGTTTATTCTTTAATTTCAAATTGATTGTTTGTGCTACTACTGTGCTTCGTATCTCTTGGTTCATTTGTGCTGATCTAATCTTAATAAGAATAATGTTCTGTAGTTCATTTCTAGGTTGTCTAGTTATGATCATTGTTCTGTACCTTCATTATATGTTTATTATTTTCTCATTGTTGGTTTGATACATTTTTGTTCTGTTTTATCTTTTATAGGTTATGATGGCTCCGATTAGGAAGTATCCTTCTGGGGTTAAAAAAAGAAAAGAGAAGCAAAAGAGAGAGGCATTGGTTAAGCTTCAAGCCGGATGTACTTCAACGCAAATGATGAACAAGTACAAGAGAATGAGAATGATAATGTGAATGACAGTACATAAGAGATTTTTTTTTTTTTTTTATAAAATATATTTAAAGGTAGGGAGCCCCAACTTTTTTTTTTCTGCCTAGAGCCCCGGAAATCCCAGGGCCGGCTCTGTGCAAAGGAGTTAGAGAAAGCCACAGACCGGTTTAATGTAGACAGAATTCTCGATGAAGGAGGCCAAGGTACTGTTTATAAAGGAATGTTGACAGACGGAAAAATTGTTGCTGTCAAGAGGTCAAAAATAGTAGATGGAGGAGAAGTGAATCAATTCATTAATGAAATTGTCATTCTTTCACAAATTAACCACAGGAATGTGGTTAAACTCTTGGGATGTTGTTTAGAGAGCGAAGTTCCCCTATTGGTCTATGAATTTTTACCCAACGGAACCCTTTCTCAATACATTCACAGCCGTGATGAGGATTTTCCTCTTACATGGGAAATGCGATTACGAGTTGGTATGGAAGTTGCTGGAGCCCTTTCCTACTTACATTCATCTGCTTCAATGCCCATTTACCATCGAGACATTAAGTCTTCAAACATACTCTTGGATGATAAATATAGAGCAAAAGTTGCAGACTTTGGGACATCAAGAACTGTTTCCATTGACAAAACACATCTTACCATGACACATGTAAACGGAACATTTGGTTATTTGGACCCTGAGTACTTCCAGTCTAGCCAATTTACAGACTACAGCGACGTTTATAGCTTCGGAGCAGTCCTTGCCGAACTCTTGACTGGACAAAAACCAGTTTCTATAACAAGATCGCAGGAAGGGAAACAAGATGGGAGAAGCCTAGCAACACATTTTATTGTGTCCATGGAGGAGAGTTGTTTGTTTGATATTCTTGATGCTTGTTGAGCAAAAATATGCACACTGTGAGCGTAAATGTCACCCAACATAATTTCACTCGTATTCATTCAGTGAATAGAGTTTTTATTATTTCGGGTTCGACCCATTCAAGACAGAATGTGTCTCTTAATTACAATCCCCATTACAAGGAAACACCCTTTGATTCCATTTATGAAGAAACCAATTGTGGATGTGTGTTTTGTTTATTTGTTTTTGCGGCTGCACCCGGATATTTGAATGGGTTGCCTACGTACCCTTGGAGAGGGATCAAGCCACTCGTAGTTCAAGAATTCCAATGGGTGAATGACCCATTGGAGGGTATTGCTTTTGGAATGTGAATAGTGTTTGGACGAATTTGGTGTAAGTGAACCAGGGATTCGATTTGTTTTGGATTTGTTTGGAAAGGTTGTGACGTTTCCTGGTGTTTGACCGAATTTGACTGATGAGGTCAGGGATTCGGATTGGATGAACCAGGGAGTCATGGATATTATTTGGAAAGGCTGTGACGTTTCCTGGTGTTTGGCAGAATTTGACTGATGAGGTCAGGGATTCGGATTGGATGAACCAGGGAGTCAGGGATTTTGTTTGGACTTGCGGTTGCATCTAGTGGGTCGCTAGATTGCCTACATACCCTGTAAAGGGATCAAACCGTTGTAGTTCTTGAATTTGTATTTCTAGTGTTGGCAGAATTTGACTGGAGTCAATGATTCAATTTAGGACTGGCTAAATTTTGACTGGTGGAGTCAGGGATTCTGTTTGGACTTGTGGTTGCATCTAGTGGGTGTTGCTAGATTGCCTACGTACCCATTGTGGGATCAAACCGACCGTAGTTCATAAAAATTTTGTATTTTTGAGAATTTTTGGGGTCGACTGATGTACATATATATATATTTTTTTGAATCCGTCGGATGTATTTCTCTGCAGACGTCGAAATTTAATTTGGGCACCCGATGTGTTGAATTCTTGTACTGGGCCGTATGAATAGGCTTTATGTTGTCAACAAACAAACTTCGTCGGACCCGAACATCGGAATAAACTGTTTGGCAATGGGCCTCAACATTTGTGGATGGGCGAATTTAGCAAGCCCATAGGTTGGAGAACCGTTAATTTAATATTCACACCAGTTTGAGCCCAATTTAGTCTTGCACAAGTGTGAAACTCCCAGCCCAATGAAGGCAGCCCAGTCCATTAACAAAAAGAAAAACTTGAGACTCGACAAGATTGAGAGTTTGGCGTGATCATCAGAGCCTGATTTAGAAGTCGAGTCGGAGATGGACATCAGCTATTGTAGTCCAAGACGGAGAAGAAGCTGTACCGCGGAGGCTTGTATAAATGGATTGGATCCTGTACCCCATTCTTGCATTCTGTCTCTTGCGTCTGCGATTAGGTAACAGCTTCGATCTCCATATTTTCCCTTGTTAGCTCCAATTTAATTTTCGCACATTGACTGACCTTAGTCAATCCTACCCAGATCTGCTGCTGCGGTCGATTGGTCGTGTGCAGGAACGAAAAGCAGGTGCAACTCTTCTTCTGGTGATAGACTGGTACGACTCTTCTATGCACCCATAAGCAACTGCTTCATTTCTGATTATCAATCGCCTGGGTTTAGTTGAAATCTAAAGCTGGAGCATTTTCTTTCTTTTAATTTTTCTTTTGACTGAGAGACGAGCACGTAGCATCATGTTTCTTGGGCTGTGATTTGTATTCAACACCGATCTGCAGCACACTTGCTTGATTACATATATTTGAAAGCTTTGACAAACTCTCATTCAATTATCAAAATTATTTGTCATTATCTGCAGGTCTTGACCACTTTTCCACAATCAATACTTAGGCTTATTTATTTGTTCACCACCGCTTGACCTTGCTGCCATAGAAATTTGATATACTCTGCTTCTCTTTTGACATGGCATGTCTCTGCATGTTTGAATAATCAAACCTGGGCCTTTGTCTTTTCTTGTTCATCACCACCGTTTGCTATATATAATTATGCAATGCATGTTTAAAGCAAATACATGTTTAAAGCCTTTTGCTTTATTGCTGCACGTTAAGTTTGTCATCATCTTTCTGACCATAGCAGCTGATCATAATTAAATTGCCACATATCTTGCTTTGATTGCCACCCTTGTGCACCACCGCTTCAAATGTGCGCAAAAGCCACTCACCCATTTTAGCTTGTCCTTTTGTCAATTAAAATCATTAATTCTAAGAACAAATAGATGAATTTGATTATGACTTTGCCTTTCAGCTAACAATTGACACGAAAGCTTCTGCATATGCAGGGTCAATTGAGTCTACACCGCCAAGCTCCAGAGATCAATTTCAGTGTGGTAAGTACTGCAAAAACCAGCAGTCCTGCTAACTCACTTCTTTTATTTCTCTTCCTTTGTCTGCGACTCTGCCTTCTAACTTTCTTCTTTTATTTATTTTTTGTATGCAGGTTACAGAGGCGAAACATCAAGGGTGAGGCTTTGTGTTTCTTTGCTTGGCATTTTGGATTGGTGGTTTAAGATTTGTATTTCTTTTTGGAAGTGGTGGTGGAAAAGTTTTTATACGGTGGAAGGAGAAAAGCAAGGCAGCAAGGGAACTTTTTATGTGATGGTGCTACGTTTGGAGGAAGAGAATGTACTGCATAGGTTGTGATATCGGAACTCGGCCTTTCATGAACGATCCTATGTTCCAATATTTAAAACCCCAGCAGCCATGTTGCATTAAGACGTCAGCCGTTCATGAACGACCATGTTAGTCTTAATTCAAGGGAAGATTGCTCGGCCGTTTTTGAACGACCATGGTTGTTTCAAAAGGGTGTTGGTTGTTCATGAACAGCCCCCTTTTGCTTGAAGAAAACCTATTAATTCCATGCCGAAGCAAGCAAGAGCAGCATGGTGCAGTGTATACCTGAACTACTCCTTCTAGCTGCTTTGATTTCGCTCTCTGTTCTGGCAGAGTCTTGGCCTCTTGTTTACTGAATATTTCTCTCTTCCCCCTGTATTTCTTTTCACGTTGCCACCTCTATATAGCAGCAGTTGGATAAGTGTAGCTGGGTAGTTGATAACCCTTTCCAACTTTGTATTTGAATTTGAATGAAAAGTTTATCTCCAGCTGTTATCTTCACATTTGAATTGGTCAAGCACTTAACCAACACTTGAATAGTCAAAGCTAGCAGAACATGTATCCTATCCTTGACGTCAGTTGTACTTATCAACTCAAAGACCAAAATTTTGAATAGCAATTATCCTCATTTGCTGGATATTCAAACATTAAGCTCATCAATCAGAGATGTATGAATATATTTCTCTTTTTTTTTTTTTTTTTTACATCTCAACAATGCTGAAGTTATGAAGGGAGGTAAGAAAGAAGAGATAGTGGCGGTTGCTAATCTTGCAAAACGTTGCTTGAATATGAAAGGAAAGAAGCGTCCAACTATGAAAGATATAGCAGTTGAGTTGGAGGGAATTCTACTGTCAAGTAAATCTTCTGATGTCGAACACATTGCAGAGGTTGAACATGTCCAGACGGAAATAACCGAGGTTTGGGATGTTTCTACATCAACAGGATCTCATGTGGACACCGGTTCTTCGTTAGATGGACAACCACTGCTGTCTTTCAAGTCTCGCTGAAAATTGTTTATGAAATTCCGTTGTCTGCTTTTGGAACAATTAGTATTTTTCTAAAATTGTTTGTGATATTCCGTTGTCTGTTTTTGGAACAATTAGGGCTTGTCCAGTAACGTTTTTAAAAATGATTTTTCAAAAACCGATTTTGAAAATAAAAACGAGAAAACAAGATTGGATTTTTGAGATCCGAAAATGTGTCCGGTAGCTTATTCCGAAAACAATTTTCAAAAACAAGAGAAGATTGCGACTAGAGATGAGAGAGAGACCTAAGAAGAAGATAGCGACGTGAGAATATGGAAGAAGAGAGCACATTCTTTTTTTTCTTTGTTTTGGACAATATATCTCCGTATTTTCTAAAATATGAGAATGAAAAGGTGAAAACGTTTATTTGTCGTTTTCCTGTTTTACGAGTAAAATAAAAAATTATTTCCAAAAATTATTTTCTGCATTTTTGAAAACAGACCAACGAACACATTTTCAAGCAATTTTCATTTTATAAAATGAAAAATATGACTTGAAAACGTTACCGAACGCCACCTTAGTGTTTCTGTAAACGATCACCTTATATGTGTGTAAATTGTGATGCAGTTCACTTCATAGCTTGTTTCTGTCATAATTGTTAAATTGTACAGTTTTTGTATGGTTCTAGTCCAATTAATTCATGTTAAGCTGATATATATAGAGCCGGTTAAGTATACGACTCGAGCTAGCTGGTGGTTGCATGAAGCACTAATTAAGGAAATCTTCAATCACCTAAGTAATGAAAACCAGGATAGAAAAGGGATAGACAGGAAAAATAATAAAACTAAAAATAAAAATAATAGTATAAAATAAAATATAAAATAAAAATAAAAATAATAATAATAATGTTAATGTTAAACGAAAAGCATATTATGTGTCTTCGTCAAAGAAACAGACGAAAAGGGAATCAAGCAATTACAAATCACAGCTCAATCAGTGTCACGCCCCAGATTTTACACACAATAAAAATCGATATATAACCCCATAATTATATATGCGTGAAACGTTCAGCCATCAATACAAAATACTTAGAAACTTTTTCCCCTTTTAACCCAAGTACATATTGATGCCCTGAACCCACAATTCCAATATTGACTTGCTCCACAGAGTCACGTAATACACGAGCTTACAAATTAAATTGTCAACAAAAAAATAAAACTTAAATGCTCCTCAGAGCTCACTACAAGCGGAAGTCTTTATAACGGTAAAGTCACAAAATTGACTTCTTACCATTAAGCTGCAAGCATGCTACCTCAGCATCAGCCACGATTAACCTGACCTGCAGAAATAACCCATACACCGTTGGAATGGTGTACCGGGTTGCCACACAACAAACCCGGTAAGCTTTTGCAAGCCCGTATGAGTAACTCAAAACCACACATGCACAACTCGCTCAACGAGCAAACCCATCAACTCGTAAAAAGGACACACATCCTGTTTTCCCAAAACAACACATTCTTTTCCCAAAAGAAAACAACTCAAATCACCCCGTGACGGAAATCATATAAATTTAAACTCTGACAATTAAATATGATACACAAGTCCTCCCCGGACATTTAAAAGAAAGAATCCCCGAAACTCTCTTTTAAAAACACGTACTCATGGGCATCAGATAGCTCCCCGCTACCCCCCCCCCCCCCCATGATATACCAACAACGAATCAGTCTAATCTAGACACACAATACATCAACGCATCCTCAATCATATGTATCGTTAACCTAACAATAGAATATGATTCACAAGTCCTCCCAGGACATTTAAAAGAAAGAATCCCCGAAACTCTCTTTTAAACCACGTACTCATGAGCATCAGATAGCTCCCCGCTACCCCCCATGATATACCAACAACAAATCTTGACACTTCCAAACAATAGGAATTCCCAATTCCTAACACATTGTCTCCCGAAAGTCAAGCCTCCAGCAATAGAATGAAACCCCTCAATCCCTATTGCATAAATCACCCATCAACCCACAAGAATATACATATTTCACGTAAATATATATATATATACACGCGTGGTCATTCACTCAGGAGTGCCACTAATACCAACAATAGTTTGCAGTTAACTAAATAACTCTCAAAACAATATGGTAAACCCGTTCGTGAATGAACATCGTGAGATTACTAACCTTAAAACTCCTGCTGCGTCTTCTATACAGAATAAGGTAGCCACACCACCAAACAACCGTCCAAGGATACCTCGTCAAGTACCTAATCACATACGGTTTCAACTTAGCAACAATCCACAAACGATTTAAGTCTGAAACCCCTGTTTTGAACTAAAATCCCCAAAGTGACGCCAATCGAGGCGAAACCACATCCGAGACCACCCAATGTCTCCAGAATACATCTACGATCAATATGTCCAAACCACAAGTCGATCGGACGCTCGGATCCTCACGGATCAAAGCATCAAACGGTCCGAAACCGTAAAAATCACAATATATTCATACGATCTCCAAAAATTGCGTATTATATATCAAAACGCTCGTATCGACGAGTGGATGATATACAATACCAGAAACTAACCATTCCATGGCCAGAAGGCCACCATAACGCCGCCATAGTCGGCGGTGCAACCACCACCGGCCAAAACTCAAAACCACAACGATCAAGCCAACCAGAAATGTTCATCATGAAGAGTAGAGCAACTTTCATACTTGGAGCTAAGTCTGGTTCGGCCTAGATCGTCCTAGATTAAGCTTGCAAGATCAGCCAATTGCGTCCGTCTGATCAAACCCCCGATTCGTTGTGCACCGCAGATTTTCAAACCTAAATCTTCCACTCCACACGCAAAATCGTCCTTCAAGGCGGGCGTGAGGATGATCAGAAGGAGGAGGAGATTCCAAAACCAAGAAGGATCGGCCGAGACGTTGCCGGAAAAGTGGATTTCCGGTCTGGTCCAGATCGTGTCGACTGTAGCTGCTCCGATCTCTACCTTCCGGTGAATCGCCATGCAAACCAACACCACAGGGAGGAGCGCATGGAGGAGGCGAACTGATCTGGGCTCGTCTGGTGGTCTGCCGTCACCGGAGCTCGTCGGAACATCCGAGTCAGATCCACTGGGTCTGGATCGGGTCAGTCGAAAATCAGGAAAGAGAACGGAGAGAAAAGAGAGTTTCCGAAAATGGAAACTTACCAAATGAGAATAGTAGCTTTCCCGATAGGGAAACCCCTATATACAGTAACTTTCCAAAATTTTCAAACGCTCATAACTTTCTCATACTAACTCCGATTTCCGCGTTTTACATGTCCACGAACTCGTATCGACGCGCTCTACAACTTTCGTGAAGGAAGTTTTTAGAGAATCCCAACGTATTAAAAGTCAACCTTGAACCCCCCCTAAAGTCATACTTTTCAAATAATTAATTCGTCCGAAACACTTCCGCTCCATCCACAAGCCACGAAACCGTCCAACAACCATAAATTAGATTCCGGAAAATACTTACGAATTTCCGGGGCATCACAATCAGCATTTATTATCATCAATGTAATTGATATTTCTGTTGTAATCCTATTCCTATATAAAGGGGTTATGAAATGAAATGAGTAGACCAATTCCAATTGTCATTTTACTTTAACACGTTATCAGCACGCTCAGAGTCAATAGCCATGATTATATATTAGATTTTTGAGCATGCCATATATATCTATATAAATTGTTATATATTATTTATGAAATTTTGAGCTTGTTTTTATTTTATTTACGCTTATATAAATTATGTCTACGCATGCTTTGTATTATGCTATTGTTTACATTTTATTTTATGCATGATATATTCTTGCTATTATTATGTGTAGAATATAATTTGTTGTATATTTGTGAAATTTGAGCATGCCATGTAGTTTATTTTTATATGCTATGTTTAAATGTGCTATGATTAATTTCTAGTATGCAACATATACAATCCGTTTTGCCATGATAATGAAATTTCATGCGCATTATACACACAACATTACAGTGATAAAGTATTTTCACATAGCATCAAAAAATAATGTGACCATTACGAATTTTGGTCTTGAAACCTAATTCATATTTTTGGAAAATAATTCACGTGGATGTCTTTATGACTGCGTAATTTATATCTTCCCTCTTGTTTTATGTAGATGGTTGATCCAACTCGACTTCAGTTTGACATTTTGGAATCAGAAGGACTTGAGTACCATCGTTGGGTTTCCGATATGGAAACTGCGTTTGTGGCAAAAGACTACACTGCCACCATTACTGACCCCGAAGATGATGAACTATCTAATAAGGTGAAAGCATATGAACTATCTAATAAGGTGAAAGCATATGCCTTAATGTTTCTGAGGCGATATATTGATCCTAGCCTACGCTGGGAGTACCTTCAGTTGAAGACATCCAAAGAATTGTGGGATGCCCTTAAAGGACTTTTTGGGAACATTCATAACACTTTACTCCCAAAACTAGCTATTCAGTGGAATGGAATCCTCTTGCTTGACTATAAAAAGGTCAGTGACTTCAACAAGGACATGTTGCGCTTAAAAGCACGTCTCAATTTTTGTGGAAGGGAAATCACAGAAGATGATATCTACAAGACTCTTACCACATTTCCTAATTCAGATTTTATACTAGCGAACCAGTATCAGTTGGATTATGACAACAAAAGAATCACAACCTTCAATAAGTTGATAAGCCTACTGCAAGTGGCTGAGAGACATAATGAGATTCTCTTGAACAACAATGCCAGGCCCACTGGGACAAAGAAAATTCCCGAGGCTCATTATGGAAAAATGAAAGGTGGAAAGACCTCCAATGCAAAGGGGTTTAGACGTGTTGATCCCTACCCACGTGGCAACCATGCACCCCGTGGAAAGGGACATGGGGATCATGGAAACAAGATGCAAAAGGAAAAAGTTGACAATGAACCATGCTATAGGTGTGGATTCATTGGGCATTGGTACAAGAACTGCCAAGCAAACAACAGAGTAGCAGCCAATTACAAGAGGTATAGAGAGTCTAAAGAACAAGAGGCTCACTATATGGAAGAAGGAGGTCATAACCTAAACGTCAACCTTACAATTGCAGACTTCAATGACAAAGAGGAACTTGCTAAGTCAATGGATGCTCTCAATCTTGACTGATCTGCTTTATTCATTTTATTTTCCAAGATAGTTGTGAAGGCATAATGCCTCATTTTTAATTAATAGACTATTATTTGGTCTTAAAGAATGGTTTGATGAATTAGATTTCTAAACAAAGACCTTGATTTGCTTATCGTTGGCTTATTAATAAATTTTGAATTTTATTCTGAAGCACTGAATTTATTCAAATTTATTTACTATACACATATTTACATGGTTCGATATAGCACTATAAAGATGTAAAGCAATACATCTAAAGAAAAAATTATTAGAATGAAAAGAATACCATTCTACGCAAATAGAAATACTCTAAAGAATATGAGTTATATTTTCTAAATACCTCCCATTTATTTGTAGGAATGAATGGAGGAGAACTTGAGTGCTTAGATGATAGTGGGACTACTACCCACACAATATAAGAAATAGGCAATTATTCATTGAACTAATAGCCTATAATTCCTCTGTGACTACGATGATTGGATTATCACAACTAATAAAATGGTGAGGAACTGCCAAATTTTTGCTGCCTAATGGCACAACATTTAAAGTCATAGACGCTCTATATGCACTAAGAGCTAATCGAATCTTGTTAAAGTTTTAAAGCTATTTGTGCCAACGGTTATCATGTAAAACACACCGTGAGAATGGAACTGAATACCTTGATAATACATCTAATGACTGTGGAGGGAAACACATCTTAGAGAAACTTATGAGTCAATCTAGTGGACTGTACCTCACTACGATTCGGATCATTGAATCCTATATTGTCACCAACAATGAAATGTGGGACACTGACTCATATAGGATTTTGCATGACCGCCTATGGCACCGAGGTCGTGACATGATGATTCGTATTTTTAAAGAACTCACATGGACATCCCTTCTTTCGAGTGAAAAATGGGAGAAAAATCCGTCACACTGCAAGGTGTCGGTTCTAGTATTGCTCAAATGCAGTCATTGCCTTCTGAAGTACCAGAAGCACTACCTCCCTCCCATTATGCCTCATTGACTATTTCAAAGGCACATCACTCGTATTGCAAAGCCTGCTCTTTAGCAAAAACAGGATCGAGACCTTCCTATGCTAAATATACAAAACAAAACATTCCATTCTTACAAAGGATACAAAGAGATGTCTGTGGACCTATCCATCCAAAATGCGGACCATTCAAGTACTTTATGGTTCTGGTGGATGCTTCGACAATCTGGTCACATGTCGTTTTATTGTCCACAAGAAATGCTGCAATACTCCTAGCACAGATTATACGTTTAAGGGCTCACCACCCTGATCACCCTATCAAGTCTATAAGGCTTGATAATGCTGGAGAGTTTACATCAAAAGCATTTGATGATTATTGCATATCTATTTGGATCGATGTAGAGCATCCTGTACCCCATGTGCATACACAAAATGGTCTCGCAGAAGCCACCATCAAAAGGATACAGATGGTGGCTAGGGCATTGGTTATGCGCACCAACCTGCCTATATTTGCATGGGGTTATGCAATATTGCACGCAGCTTTACTTATTCGTTTCAGACCCACAGCTAGCCAACCATTTTCTGCGTACCAGTTGGTAACTGGATATGAGCCTGACACTTCACACTTACGCATATTTGGTTGAGCAGTATATGTGCCTATTGTGCCCCCACAGCGCACCAAAATGGGTCCTCAGAGACGATTAAGTATTTATGTTGGATACGAATCCCCAACAATTATCCGTTATTTGGAAACCTTGACAGGCGATCTCTTTACCGCTAAATTTGCGGACTGTCACTTTGATGAGACAGTCTTCCCGTCGTTAGAGGGAGATAGGAAAAAAGATTTTCCAAGGGAACAACAGGAATTGTTGTGGTTTGTTCCCACTCTGTCTCATTTTGATCCCCGCACTTCACAAAGTGAAAGTGAAGTGAAAAGAATAATCGATCTTCAGAAAGTAGCAGATTCGATGCCTGATGCGTTTACTGATATCGTAAAAGTGACGAGATCACATATACCAGCTGCAAATATGCCTGCAAGGTTAGAAGTCCCCAACAAGGGGCACGGTGCCGCAGATAGAGGCACCGCAACCGCACTTAGTGGAGGTGTGGTTGAGGCCGTGGCTCCCCAAGGAAGAGGGGGAGGCCACTTGGTTCGAATGACACTTACCAAAGGAAGAAGAGGGTGAGTAAGGCACAAACCAATCATCAATGTATAGAATCCCTCTCATGAGATTGTCTCTGATTATAATTATGTCCATGAATCAATACTGGAGGACGCTCCGATGTTTAAAATGATTCCAGAGAACAAAGAAATCTCAATAGACTATGAGAGTGCGTATGAGTTGATAGAAAGATCTTCCATACACATTGATGATGTATTTGCATACACTGTTGCTCAAGAAATCATAGAGCACAATGATATCGAACCACGCTCTATTGAAAAATGTCAGCAAAGAACAGATTGGCCTAAATGGAAAGAATCAATCCAGGTAGAATTAGATTCTCTGACAAAGAGACAGGTATTTGATCAGGTAGTGCTAACCCCACCAAGTGTAAAGCCTGTAGGACATAAATGAGTCTTTGTCAGAAAGCGTAATGAGAAGAATGAAGTCCTGAGGTACAAGGCTCGCCTTATGGTGCAAGGTTTCTCACAACGCCCTGGAATTGACTACGAGGAGACATACTCTCCCGAATGGACGTTATAACGTTCCGCTACTTAGTTAGCTTAGTAATTTCCGAAGGACTGGAAATGCAGCTCATGGATGTGGTTACTGCATATCTCTATGGGGATCTAGATTCAAAGATATATATGAAAAGTGTCTGATGGCCTTGCGTTACCCAAGTCAAGTGACTCTAAACCACAGAGTGCGTTTGCAATTAAGTTGAAACGTTCACTTTACGGATTGAAACAATCCAGGTGGATGTAGTATACCCGTCTAAGTGACTACTTGCTTGGAAAGGGATATAAGAACGATGAAGTATGCCCCTGCGTATTCATAAAGAAAACAAGTTCCGGATTTGTAATTGTAGCTGTATATGTCAATGATATGAACATAACTGGTACTCTTGATGAAATAAGAGAAACCGCGAGCTACTTGAAATCCGAATTTGAGATGAAAGATCTTGGAAAAACTCGATTCTCTCTTGGCCTTGAACTAGAACACCGAGTTTGTGGAATACTAATCCACCAGTCTGCGTATGTCCAAAAGTCAGGCGATATAACATGGACAAAGCACATCCTGCAAGCACTCCCATGATCGGTCGAAGTTTGGATGCAAGGAAAGATCCATTTCATCCAAAGGAAGATGACGAAAAGGTGTTGGGAGCTGAAATTCCCTATCTAAGTGCAATAGGCGCATTATTGTACTTAGCCCAATTTACTCGACCAGACATTGCATTCTCAGTGAACTTGTTAGCTAGATTTAGCTCAGCGCCAACGCAGCGTCACTGGAATGGTATCAAGAACATCTTCGATACCTAAAAGGAACCATTGACTTGAGACTGTTCTTTCCCTACAGAGAGACAAGAGGGACCGCAGATGGAACTGCAATCCCTAAAGGAAATGTTGATGGTGAAAGCGCCACTCAATACAATGAAACACCAAACGACATTTTGGTTGGTTTTGCTGATACTGGGTACCTCTCTGACCCACATAAAGGTCGTTCCCAAAATGGTTATGTATTCACCATTGGGAATACGGCGATATCTTGGAGATCAACCAAGCAAACCCTTGTGGCTACCTCCTCGAACCACTAAGAGATCATTGCTCTACATGAGGCGGTTCGTGAGTGTGTATGGTTAAGAGCTATCATTACACATATTCGAGGGACTAGTGGTTTGAGTTCTACCACTGAAAAGTCTACTTGCATTTATGAAAATAATGCAGCTTGCTTCGAACAGATGAAGCTAGGATATATCAAGGGTGATAATACAAAACACATATCGCCAAAGTTTTCCTACAATCAGCAACAACAGGGTCTCCTCAAGATTCAAATGAATCAAGTAAGGTCTGAGGAGAATGTGGCAGATTTGTTCACCAAATCACTGCCTCAGGACACATTTGAGAAACATGTGAAAAGCATAGGAATGCGAAGACTTTCCAAGCTCCCTAGATTAATGTAAGTATCAGGGGGAGGTGTAGACGTCAGGGGGAGTCTAACACACACATGTCATTCTCAAATGTAGAAGGTGTGTTGTGCTCTTTTCCTTCGACCAAGTTTTATTTTTGTCCCACAGGGTTTTTATTGTTACTTGGCAAGGTTTTTAGTGATGCAACAACTCATGCACCATTTCGTCTTTGACTCGGCACAAAGGGGAGTGTTAAAGGAAAAGCACATTATGTGCCTTCGTCAAAGAAACAGACGAAGAGGGAATCAAGCAATTACAAATCCCAGCTCAATCAGCATTTAGTATCATCAATGTAATTGATATTTCCGTTGTAATCATGTCCCTATATAAAAGGGTTATGAATGAAATGAGTAGACCAATTCTCATTATCATTTTACTTTTACAGCACGTATGTTTCCCTCATCATATTCTAGCATGACCATAAAAGATACCCAAAACATATTGCATCAGAAAAGGTCTCGATACTTGAGGAATTATTAAAGTGTTCTGATGATCCACCACAAGTGGTCGAGTTGGTAAGAGCCTCTAGGTGTGGAACCCCCATACCCGGGTTTGAATCCCGCTGACACTTATTGGAGTTAAATCCCAATATATTCTTAGTGGCTAGGGGGGAGGAAGTGTTCTGACAAGATCCTCCGAGCACGGATTAGTCTCTGGGCCTAGGAAGCCTTTGAGGACACCGTGTGATTGAATAATAAAAAAAAAAAAAAAAAGTGTTCTAATGATTTTCTTGAAGCCCCATGTATGCTCAATCACAGATTCTGGTTTTACATTCCTGGTATTAACCTTTTTTGGCTCTTCCATTTGAGCAGTCCTGAGGTGAGAAATGCTGCTGTTATGAAGAGAACTGCGTTCCAGAGGAGGTAAACTTACTTCTTTCTATTTTTGCATTTTAACGAAGTTACATCCCCTCTCATATTAACTTCCTTGTATTACACAGTGCCCCTCCCATGAAGAAGTTAAATGGGTTTTCTGGGAACCAACTGGGTTCCTCTTCTAATCAGAGCAAGCCCATTGAGAGGACATTCAAGCCAAAGAAGATGCCGTTCTAAATGTTCTTGTATGTGTGAAGGTAGAAGTGTCGGACCGAATGCTCAATTGAGCTCTGCAACGCATCGTTGATTGAAGCACCCATTTCCAGAAAATCTTGGTGGTGGCCTCAAATTCTTAGCCTAGGGGACATTCTGGCTGTCCTCAGTTGTACTATTACTCCTCAATAATGATCATTTTTGTTCATTTGTTTCTTTTTCTTTGGGTCATCTTCCTTTTGTAGTATTATATCTCAACAGTATCAATAACATGTTAAGCTGATTCTTTGTCTTCACACTCATCTTTAAATTTCAGCGTATCCCATTGTTCAGCCAAAATTAAATTAAAACAGATTGTGACAACCAATCCCTTGATTCTGTTTGTTGGCACTTGAAAATGTGGGGAAAATGGTGACAACCAATCCCATGAGACTATGAGAGTAGATTTCCGGTGGCTGAGCCCTAGCCTCCCACTAGTTTTACGAATCTGGCTAAATATATTGGGACTTCTTCATATCTAAAGCACTACTACAAAAGTGGGCAAAGGATACCATTTCCTACCCACTATTAGGCTAATAGTGTGTCTACCCAATTTGTGCTCACTGCTCACCAATATTTCTGATGGTGTGTCTCTAATTGGTTTTTATTTTAATAGAACCAATAAAAGCAAAAAAAAAACAAAAGAGTTTTAGTGACACCAAGACCCTTAACCTGAAAGAGTTTTTTTTTTTTTTTTCCCTCTTAGTATATCTCTCTCTGATCGTCAAACACTCAACTACCAGGGAAGGTTGATGTTCTTGCTTCTAAAATGTCCAAGGTAACTTCAACAAATCTCATTGGCCTTAATTTGTCTGGTGCTTTATCTCCAATCATCCTTAGTTGAATTCAATGTGTCCAAGAACTTCTTCAAGAGTGCCATTTCCAAATGGTCTTGCTAACTATCATAATCTAGGAGTGATAAAGTTCTGCGAATTATGACCAATTTGTGGTTTTGGCTGTAGTCCTTTGGCAATTGTTAGTTAGGGTAATCCAGACTTTAGTAGGGAAATCGCAAAGGGTAAATCGGTAGTGGTAACTTGTTGCATTTACCTGATCTGCTTTTTGTATAACTCATCAGTGTGTAGCTTGGTTGGCATTCTGTTTAGTTAAGTTCACTATAGTTCAGTTTATGGTAGATGTGCATTTGCAATGCTGGTGTAACATGCTGGTCACTAGATCGATGTTGTTTACTTTAGTTTCATCTTAATTAATTGATTTATATGCCCTTGATCTTGGTTGCTGCACAATGATGTCTGCATGTATGTTTGTTTATGATACAAATATTACTTTACCTTTTCATCTCAAGCTGATTAACATATCAAAAATGTGCAGGAACTTCCAGAGACAGCTGTGAGGAAGTATGGAAGTTAGCACCCATAGGTGGTGTTTGTTACATGGGATTGGACGGGATTGGACATCCTTATCTAGTCTAATCCCAGTTATCCCATGTTTGGCAGCAAGGAGGACTATTTTTAATGAGACTCCACAGTCCCAACAGCAGCTCCAACACCTTCTTCCACAAACTCACCAAAAACCATGGGATTGTGCAAGCCTCCTTCTACTCCACTATTCATCATTCTCACGACCCCGCTCTCTCTCTCTCTCTCTCTCACTTTCCTCACCAGACCTTAACCCCCAAAACCAGAGGCCTCTTCTTCCTCCTCCCTCTATTGCCTCTACATTTCCAGGCGTCGAATTCAAAGAAGCCAACGGCTCAACGCCGGCCAAGACCCACGGCAGTGCGTGCACATAGGGATGGTGGCCAAGGAGTTTTGAGAAGTGGGTTCGGATATCGGTCAAGAAAGGAGTTGAGGAGCTCGATCTCGACATCTTTCAGGCGACGGTGCCATTTTGCGTCCCTACTAATGCTGAAGAGGCCAAGCTAAAAGAGCTTAAGCTCTATTATTCGGTGATCCATATGCTATTTAATTTGAAGGCTCTGGTATCTCTGATCACCTTGGTTTTGAGGCAGGTTGATCTGACGGACCTGATCATTGAGGTTGTGTTCAAGAACTGTGTCCATAATCGATGGGTCTCATATTATGGGCTGGAAGCATAGACGAAGACGAAGATGAAGCTCAGATTCAGACCAAATCTGGGATGATTGCGATCCTGGGGAAGGGTTTCGATGGAGTCGGAGAGGCTTTCTTCAATGATAGTCCTATCATCACCAAACATGAGTCTAAGTACTAGAAGAGCATAAGCCAGGCTAGAGGAGTCCAGGACTCTTATAGAAATTAAGGTGGGCAATGACAATCCTGTGTAACAAACGCGGCTACAGAATATGCATGGGTTTGTTGACTGCATATCTGATTACTTCAAGTTACTTCGTTCCCATCTCATAACCAGGTTTGTTGACTGCATATCTAATTACTTCAAGTCACTTAAGTTTGTATCGTGCATTAGTATCAATCTGTGTTGCCAAAACCTTTATTGTATTTCTGTTTTGGTTTAGCTCCCATTAGCACCCATACACAGATTGTTGCTGATTGCTGCATTTAGTGTTAATGCTCCTTAATATATATGTTAAGGAGATATATAAATATATATATATATATATATATGCTGCTTGTTATTTTACTTTTTTCGGTCTTGGTTTTTGTGGAATTTTGCTTTTTTGGATAGAATGCCTCTTAATTTATTTTACAATTTTTGTCTTTCTCTGGGGCAAAGGGTTGGACTGACTGGGATTTCTGATGTTACTGTTGTTCAGTCACTGTTATCAATGTCTATAATGAAGGTTAATCTGACGACTGCGTGTCTTTAGATTGACAGAGAAATAACTAGGGCTATTGAAGTTATGGTTTGGACAAGTTTTGGGATGTTTGGATTTCTTGAATGAATTGCTATGTTGCATTTAGCTTAGACTAGTCTGAGAAGTGAATATATGTCTGGAAATATGCACATGCTTTCAAAGGCTTTCCTGCAATTTTCGTTTTTGCCCACCAGATTGTTATAAGCCTGTCTCCTTGATTTTTAGGCCACCAATGTGGAAGATATATTTATCTTCTCCTTTAGGCATTACTTGATTGTTTGTTTCAGCTATGCTGCATGTCTAGTTTAAGATGCAGGGAGGCTGATTGGTTATTTATAATTTATTGTTTCCAGTTCCAAGTCACAATGTTATGGAAACGTATATATAGTGTGTTAGTTGTTTTATACTTTTATATGAAAAACAAATGGGGTAGGTATTGCAAGCAGATCTGGTTCAAGAAGAGCTTGTGTTGAACTGTTGATAGAAGACTGGTACAAATGTAGTGCTTTTGTAATATGTGCTTCTGCTTTAGTTAGTTTGTTACTGCATTTTCTCATTTTCTGTTTCATCTCTTTTTGAAAATGCTTTTTACTTCTTAAGTAGGATTGTTGATGATTGGCTTCAATATCTCCTGAAATAAGTCATAGTCATACCTTTTACAAATTGTACTGATGCTCATTCTGGTGCAACTCTAGTTGTATTGCAATAAACATGCTACATATGGACTAGCATTGTCTTGATTGTATTACATTTTTTTCTCTTGATTTTGCTACTCTTTTGGCAGAATGCCCAATGTGCTGCAGCGCTACAAACCAAATCTGTTACACACCAGGCTCCAACTATCAAAAGTCTTCCTAGTAAGGCAGATACTTATTGGTTTTTAAAAAAAAAAAAAATTAAAAAAAAAAAACATGAGCAAATACTTGTTGTTAATTGCATATCTAGAGGCATTGAAAAAACTGGTTTTCTAAACGTTGGAGAACATAATGTATTTATTTGTCTTCTTTATTCTGTAGTATATAGTCCTTTCCGGTAAATTTCCTTTTAGTGCAAGAAGCATGCACACTATGAATCTATAGTTTTTATCGGGGCCGATCCTGACTTTTTAGAGGCCTGAGGTAAATATTCATGTGAAATTTTTTTTCTAAAATAAATTAAATCCAAAAATACTAGTAGCAATTGAAAAAAAAAAAAAAAAAACCCAAAACAAAAAATCTATATTGTACTCTTAAATAGTTAAATTAGAAGTGCCCTTGGGTGGGTCTATTCAGACCTCTCAATTTACTATTTGGACCTCTCTTCATTTTTTTTGCCACTGAACTTCCTGATTTCCCCTTATTTTTATCTATTTACACCTCTGTTATATATGCGATGTTCCAATAATAAAAGAAAAAAAATTTGCACCTCCAAATTCCAGTTAGCTTTCATGATCAACTGGGAGCACACCCAAAAAAAAAAAAATCTTGTAAGATTAACGTTTTCTCTATTTTTTATAATTACGATAGACTAATTTGAACTCTCAATTTCAAACCCCATTTTGTGTTCTTTCATACAATTTGGCATTACTTGATGCAGTTGAAGTTGGATTTCCATTGGAGCAATTTAAAGAACCTTATAATTCTTGATTGCTCAACTAGGTTTGATGAATCTTGGTCAACCCTTTTTAGGTTGAGAGAAAAGTCAGTGAAAGTAAGTCTTGACCCTGTTTTTGTTTTCTGATTTCAAAGATATATATATTGACATTGAAATTGCATAAATTTAAATTTAAAGATTTCAAATATCATCTAATCTATAATTTATAGAATCTAATAATAAACTTGAGATGAAACAATGAAGACGTCTCAAGCTCCTAGAGCCAGTGACAACCAATTATGTGATGGGTACGAGAGGAGAGAGAGGGAATGAGAAGAAAGACATGAAGGAATAGTGAGGAAGAGGGAAAGAAGAATAGAGAGAGGATTACAATAGAGAGTTGGAGAGAAAGAGAGATGTCTACTGCTCAGATCATATGATATATGTTTTTCTTTTTCTGTTTTCCAGTTTTGATCAAAACGTGTTTCTTCCTCTTCTTAATCTTTGATTAGATGGTGATTTCAAATAAATAAGATGGAGTAGTTATTTCAAAGTTTGAATTTTAACTTTCTAAATTCTGTGGATAGGGATAGAATTGGAGAGAGAACTGCAAGATGTAAGAGGGGAGCTGCAGCTCCCACGATGTAGATGCAAGTTTTTTTATTTTTTATATATTTGTAGAGGGGTAAAATTGGTTTTAAAATTGTGCAAAAAATGAAGGAGGTCCAAATAGCAAATTGGGAGGTATGAATAGAACCACTCAATGCCATTAGTGGCAATGAAAAAAAAAACGTGTTTAATACTAGAAGAAGCCAAGGAAAAAAAAAAGGAATATAAAATGGAACTTACTGGCATCGAACCTGGGTGCAGTTAGAAGTCCAAACTACAGACTTACCACTATGCTAAAGCAACATCCAGATATAATCATGCCAAAAAATATATATAAACATTCGTTGGACTACAAATATATACAAAGAAAAAATTGTCGGAGGCCCGCCGGAGACAGGTGGGCAGCCCCTCAAGGCCGACCATGGTTTTTATATCCTCATATATTGTTTGTGCATTAGTCCCAGAAGCATCCATACTCTGTGAAACCATAGTGATTATTTCTAGCCAAGTAAGCTGACTTGCCCATTTGCCTCTTGCAGGAGAAAGAGCATTTTGCAGTTCAGTGATGGACCAAGAGATGATATATTGGGCACGTTTACTTACTTGGAATGGAATGGAATGATTACGGGTAAAAATATTTTTATGTTTAATAACACATAAAGGAATCGGAATGATTCAGAGTAAAAGCATTCATGCGTTTACTAACACATGAAGAATCAGAATGGGTGTAGGTCCTACTTCTTATAAGGAATCGATTCATAAATACTCAGGAATTTGATTAGGAAGGAGGGAGATGGGTTTAGGAATCAAATCCTCCGAAATCAATATCGATTCCTTTCTTCTTCCATTCCAGTTGTCTCCGATTCATAATTATTTTCCTAATTGTTCTTTCAGATGAAAGAAAAGTCTCATGTAGAGTTTTTTAGAATAATTTGTATTTTAATTTTTTTTTAAATGGAATATATGTAGTCACCAAAGATTATATTAGTGGATACGAAGTCTTTGTGGGACCCATAATGGCAGATACTAAAAAGTGTTTTTTTTTAAGAGGAAAAGAAAGAGAAATTTTAAATACACACGCCTAATCACTTAATACACATTCCTATTATTTTATATTTCAAATTAGATTTTGTAGGTAGGTTGAATTACCAAAACAGACATCTATGCATTAGAAGAAGAAAAAATAGTCATATTTTCCTTATATTATTCTATTTACGTATAATAGTTAGATAAACACAACAAATTTCTATACATGGCCTCCCAATTTAATACAAGAATAAAGTTAGAAACTATCTAATTTAATTTTTCCTTAAATAAATTGTAATTAGATGAGGTTAGAGACCATAATATTTAGAATTTCAAAATCAATGGCATTAAATATTTTTAAAACATATCGCTTTACTCCCATTTTTAGTTAATTTCCTTTTTTGTTCTAAGAGTTATGATTAATCAATTTATTTTCTAATATAAAACATCACAGGTGAAAAAACTTTGTAATTGTTAATTTGTTTGGCCCCTCTAATGACAACTATTAAGTTCCGCCACTATGGAGAAACTACTGGTATAGTTTTGGTTGAATGTTCAACTCATAATTTTATACTTGATTAACATGGTGTTTGATGGATGAGAGCTCAAATAACACAAAGCCTATTTATATGCATCTATTTAAAGAGAAAAATAATAAATCTTTATGGATTTCTCAATAACTAACACAAGTAATCAATATGGTCATTTATAAAATGTCAATATACTAGAATATACTAATCATATTAAATAGTAACCTTAATATAGTCAAAAAGTAGGATATTTCATGATTTTTGAGATTAAGGGTATTTTAGGTACTTTGGGTTGTGTATTTAGTAAATTATTAGAATGAGAAATTAAATGGGTGGTGTATTAAGTATGGAGTGTGTATTAAGTAATTAAGGGTGTGTATTTAAAACTTCTCGAAAAGAAAATTACAATACAAAGCCTCAATTACACCAAAATTTAATTGGTCTAAAGAAAAAGACTAAAAGCCGAGCAAGCTGAAAGAGAAAGTTTGTCTTGCCATATAATCGCATCCGAAGATTCCCTTGGACATCAGGTAATTGCCTCCGCCACAAAATTTGCTTCACTAGGAATTTTCTCAACCATACTAAAGATGCCTCGGATGTCACGAATAAGAGAACGAATTTTCCAAGGAAGGTCACTATTCTTGTTAACACAGTACGTCTTTGGTTGATGGTGAGTTCCTTGGGTCTTTGTCACGGGATGCAGATCGTCTCCTTGGCTACTTATGGTCCTTGAGTATCCTAAGCTTTTTATTTCAGCCGTTGATGACAGATCCAACAGTTAAAAAAGGCCATGTCAGCAAAATCTTACATTAAATACGAACTTTTAATATTCTCCTGTTAGTCGACCTTAACGCCGTCAATATTTTCTTTTCTTTTTGTGTTTGGCTTTTTGCCTCTCGACCTGCACTTGAAACGAAACGTTCTTAAATTGATGTGTTCACCTTGTCCTGCACTTTCCATGCGCTTAAATTTCATAAACTAAGAATTGTCAAATTCAATATGAGATATCCAAAATTTCTAGAAGAAGTCATAAGATATCTAAATTCCCACGACTCATGAAATAACTAAATCCCCACAATGAAAATCAAGCTTGTCGCGAAGAATATAAGGAGAAATTGAAAAAATTCTAGGAAACCATGATGGGAATAAATGGAACAAGCGATAGATTTAGGGCAGAGGAAGGGAAACCCAGTTGTTAAATTGGATAGAAATTGCTATAAGAAGATGAATACAGATCAAATTGAGAGAGAGAGAGAGAGAGAAAGAGAGAGAGAGTTGTGAACGGGCATGAGGATACAAAAACTGAGTCCAGACTCCAGAGGGATGGAGTTTGTTTTGAAGCTTTGATCAACTAGAAAATAGAAGGGAGACGGGAGAAGAAAAGAAGACACGGCCATGTCCGCCATCAAAGGAAAGAAGCTCTTATCTCCAATCCGAAATCGTCCCCACCATCGATCAGATACAAAAAGTAGAGAAGGTAGAAGGAGGAAGAAAGCACTCGCTGAGGTGGATTGATGCTGGCCTTCAGATTTTTAATGAACGGCTTAGATTAGAAGCCAAGGAAGCTAAGGAGAGAATTTAGCCAAGGAGAGGATCCGGACCTGCAATGAAACTATTGTCAATAATGGGTGGTGACTACTTGCAATTAAACAGCCAACTGGAAAGCAATAGTCATGTTTGATGTTTCTAGTTTCTAATCCCCCAAAGGAAACTATTGTCAGTAATGGTTATTGGGTCTCCGTCACGCCAGCGAAGGAAACTATTATCATTAATGGCTGGCTGGGGGTCGCTATTGGTGTTACACACCAATGATGGGTCCCAATGACCCAAAAGACACCATTACTTGCAATTAATCAAGGTGTCAAATTTCTTTAAAATTGTCGAGATTTTCGTAATTTTGAAGTATTAAAACAAAATTTATATGCTCTATCATTTTCGTCGTGAGTTTCCGAAATTTTCAGTACATTTCCAAGAAATATATATCATTTTCGTGAATACAACAAATAACATTTTTGATTTATCTTCTACAAAGTTGAATACTCAAACCATAACATAATTCTCTTTTTGCTTCGTCTCAAATGCTGTATGCTTTTTTTTTTCTTCTTCTTTTCTTCTTTTAAAAGAGAATCAAATGATTTCACTCCTACCCTCATGGTGACTCGAACTCATGACCTCAATATTAGGTAGTGACTCAAATGTCGTATGTTTCATACAATGAAACATCATATTGGGTAATTCCACAATATCCGATATATAAATTGCATGTGGGAAGAGATCAACACACATATAATACCCATATGATGAAGTACCAAAATCATTTCCAAAATTCATGTATTTGGGAGCAGTATTGTATGATACTAAATGGAAGTAGTTCAAGATCGAACCACATCGTAGTAGCTTTTATATTCCCTCCCCCCGCCCCGTCCAGTTGTAATTTTCTAATTATACCTGAAAAAGGGGTGATGACCAAGTTTCCCACTAGATTCCAGCCATAAAAAAAATCACATTCACATTCACATTATCAATATACAACACATTTATAATTACATATAAATAAAAACACTAGTTTAGCAACCTACTACAGTACTAGTTAATTACTCGTCCATATTAAATATCACAATTCTATTATAATGTATAATTTTTGTAAATAGGTTTATTATAGATTACTTTAGTCTATGTAAAAGTTTTATTCAAAAATATCATTTTATAAATGCAATTAATGTGATTTCTTTATTTTTAACCGAAATTTCCTTAAATTTGAAGTACCGAAATTGAAACCGAAACTAAAATTTGAATCCTTGCAATTAATGCAAAAACAGCCAACTAGAAAGCTGTAGTCATGTTTCTATTCCTCCAATCTACCAACAAAAGATATATACGTACTATTTGATCTCTTTATCATTATCAGCTAAAAAAAAAAAAATGAGTCATACCATGAATCCATCATGGATTCTATATGACTTATTACCACCCCTTGCCGCTTTATTCGGCACGGAACCGAGGGTCATTTTTTACTGTTGGTGTGTGAAGGCCAAATTTGTGGAAGTGATGAAGCCAGCTTTATATCCCGCATCAAGAGTATCAAAACACAAAACATCAACAAATTATTTAGTTTGCTTGTTATCCTTATTCTTCTCTTAAAAGCACATTGACCTCCTTTTCTGTACTTTGAATTATCTAAAATTTTGGGTCAAGTTTTCTCCACATTTTATAGCAATCTACATGCGTGTAACATACATCAAACTTCAAAACCATGCCTGCGAAGCAGGCACGTGATTACAATTATGTACATCGAAATGTGATTCGCATAGCAATGTTTTTTTTTTTTTTTTTTTTGAGTGGAAGACGACAATAGAACCAACACACACACCCATGCAGTGTATCCCAGCATAGCCAGACTAATCACTGCACCGCAGATGCACGAACCATTGGGTGTTTAACTAACCCAGGTCCCTCAAATGTACTGGCCACGGGATGGAGCTGGGATTCGAACTCTAGACCTAGGGGTTCCAGACTAGGCAGCTCGACCAACACACCACACCACGTGGTTAGCAATGTTATACTATAATAAACCAAAGACAATCCATGCAACTTAAAACCTTGAACTGATGTAAGTTCTGTGACAAATAATACAAAATAAGTAGAAACATAAATGAGGGAGATGGAGCTTCTAAGCCCTGTAACTTCTTTAACCCGAGATAAGTTATCATATTCTCCAACCTAGGCTTGACCACATTCTCCAGAGCATTATTGTGCTCTTGATTGCTTCATCAAGGGTTAAAAACGATGTTTGAAGAACCTCAGTTGCTTTCACATAAGCAGCCTCTTGCAGAGTTGGACCTGTTGTACGTCCTTCTCTGGCCAATCCAGTGAGGTCGTTCTTGGTCTCACACCAGCAACATTCTCTTGACCCAATCTTTCTAGATCGAAGCTGATGAAATTTCACAGTGAGAGACCAAGAGCATCACTCTTCTTCATAAGGAGATCGAGCATCACCTCTACCAACAAGAAGAGCTTTTATATATAATTCCAAGTATTGTAACAGTCACATTCAGGGCTGGCTTTGGCCCGGCCGGACATGTTTTCAAAGAAGTAAAAACAAAATTATTATTTGAAGAAAGAAAGAAAAAATTAGTCCCCAGGTAGATGTCCCATAGCCAAATCTACGGAAACACTAGAAGAATATAATCAATGGAGAATTCCACAAATGGTCACTCAACTATGACTCATTCGACATTTTGATCACTCAAGTTTCAAATATATCACTTTGGTCACTCAATTATTACTCTGTCAATCACTTTAGTCACCCAAGAGGCATTTTATCTCACTTTAATCAATTCTCCGAATTTCTCAATTTTTCACAATTGATTGAATGAAAACATTATTAATATTGTGGCAAATAATTTTTTTTTAATGAAAAAAATTAAAGAAGTGACTAAAGTGAATAACATAGTTAAAGTTGAGTGACCAAAGTGATATATTTAAAAGGTGAGTGACCAAAATGTGGAATAGGTAAAAATTGAGTGACCATATTCTCCATATAATCAATATAAAGAAGGAAAATGATTTGTGGCCTCAATGAGGCCTAAGATTTATGGCCTCAATCCTAGGTGTCATGCCATGTCACCTACACACATCACCTATTTGCCAAATCATGCCATGTAATTCTTGAGTAAAAAGACTATCTTATCCTTCCAAAATCTAATGGCTCTAAATTATTTTGGTTTTCATCTAAAAATAAAATATATTATTTTTTTCTTTTTCTTTTTTTCGTTATATATATAATTATATATATATATATATGTTTGTGAATATATAATATATATAATTAGTCCAAAAAAAAATTATACAAATATGTGTTTGTGTATAAATATAAATATAAATATAATATATACTATAATATATATATTTATTATGTATATATATAATTCGTACATAAATTTATATAGGGATAATGATAAAGAGGTCATTTTAAAGTGCTTTATTATAATTCAGACACCACAAATGTTCTCATGATAATTAAGGTCACTTCTTTACAACCTGACACTGAAAATACAAATAATTACAAAGACTGCCACTGACGGCTCTCTCTCTCTACCCCTCCTGTTAGCCAAGCTCGTCTGAACCATTATCCATCAGGCTCGACCTTACCAAAATCTCTCTCTCTCTCTCTCTCTCTCTCTCCCTCCCACCCTCCCTCCCAATATGATAATGCGATTGCAATCACTGCAATCTGAGTCGCCGTTTGCAATTCGTCGGGGTTTGATTGGACTAGGGCTTTACGACAGCGCGGCGGCGAAGGAGGAGAGCTAGGTTAGTGTTTGAGTTTCTGGAGTTATGTTGACGGTGAAGGAGAGTTCTAATTGGAGTGCCGCCGGTGGATTTGCCGCTGAGGATTTCGATGGCGAGGACATGTCGATCGATCTCGATACATTATATAGCCTTCTCGAGGAAGAACCCCCGGTAATTATCTGAATTGATATTTCAACGTTGTATTTTGATTTAATACTTCGAGGATGCTTAGTTCTATATCAACACGATGTGATTTGTTAATTTGTTTTTATTGTTGATTCTATGGAAATTCAATCTGTAATTGATATTGAATTATAGGTTTCATTTTGCTAATCGTCAGGAAATTATTGGATACAAGAGTGTGTCTGTGTGTATACCAATCGGTTTGCCTTCTATGCAGAGATAGTGCATGGAACTTGAAAGGATACCAGCTTCATATTGTACATGTTAACATTACAATATCACTGTTTAGTGAAACTTTCTTATTTGAGGTCCTATTTATTTCTCTTAACCTATTTCTTACGTAGGTTGTAGGCAAGAGATGTAAAAATTTGGATTTCAATCATGTGGTATTGCATTGGATATTAAGGGTTAGTATTTGTTTCAAAATTCAAATGAATGTATGCATTTAAACTGTTCTGTTTTTCTGTTTCTTATCGTAGGTTGTAGGCAAGAGACTCAATCACCTGCAATGTGAATTTCATTGATTTGTATGCTTCCCATGTAAGTCCTGAATAAGCATTTTCCCTTTGCTTTACAATCCTCTCATGTTCTTCCTGTCATGAGCATTAAATAATAATAAATAAGAACATTTTTTGGTTATGAAATAGAAATCAGCATGGTTTGAATGAGAATTCAGATTTACTCAAATGGTACAGATGTTTCAAATAAAACAAATCCATCATCTGTCAATTACATGAGCTTCTGTTTGGTATATTTGTCTGTTGTTAGATACTTGCTGAGGAAAAGTAAGATGAATAATGCAAATGTTAACGGTCACATTGCTTCTGTTTGATATCTGATTTAATTTTGATCATGGTTATTTCAGGTCTCTTAAGCTTGGTGTAGTAATTTCAAGCCCAACGTCAATTGGATATAGAATTCTATTTACATTTATGGTTGCCTTTTGGACTTGCATTAGCTATTGATCACCAAGTAGGATCATCTAGGCTAGAAGATATTTAAGTAATATGAAGATAAAGAAACCAACTCCTCTCTCACAAAAAAATGCCTCATGCAGATCCATTGGTTCTTCTTCTACAACACTTCTAGGTATGTGTCCATTGTTCGAAAGGAAGGGCTTGAAATATTACAACCAGCACTTGATTTTTCCAAGACAGAGGTGAACTACATGGAGAAACTTTCGAAAGAGGAGGGGATTCAGAAGAAACTCAGCAAGAATATTTTGCAATATAAATCTCATATAATCAAGATATTTGCGGAACATAGGCACAATTGGATCTCTGCAGATTTAGAGTTTTAGAAATTTGCCTAGGGCTTAGAATGCAAGTCACTGGTGAATTGTAAACTCTAGTTTATTAAATAAATTAGCTTTTTGTATCTTTTTATGATGTCACTGTTATGTTTAATTTTCCTTAATAAAACATTACTTTTATAGATCTTTTACAGCACATTCTAATTTTCGGCATCTTTTGAATTCAACAAATCAATGTCACTGACCATGTCCAAGGTTAACTTGGCTATTAACTTGTGACTTGGCTACTGACAGTTACTTGGTTAGTGACATGGTCAGTTACTTAGTTAGTGACTTGGCTATTAACTTGTGACTTGGCTACTAACAGTTACTTGGTTAGTGACATGGTCAGTGACATGTAATGTGACATGGTCAGTTACTTAGTTAGTGACATGTGATTAGAAGTGACTTGGCTACTGACAGTTAATTGGTTAGTGACATGGTCAGTGACATGTAATGTGACATGGTCAGTTACTTAGTTAGTGACATGTGATTAGAAGTGACTTGGCTACTGACAGTTACTTGGTTAGTGACATGGTCAGTGACATTGTCAGTTACTTAGTTAGTGACTTGGCTACTGACAGTTACTTGGTTAGTTACTTGGTCAGTGACATGGTCAGTTACTTAGTTAGTGACTTGGCTATTAACTTGTGACTTGGCTACTGACAGTTACTTGGTTAGTGACATGGTAAGTTACTTAGTTAGTGACATGTGATTAACAGTGACTTGGCTACTGACAGTTACTTGGTTAGTGACATGGTCAGTTACTTGGCCAGTGACTTCACTAACAGTAGGTCACTATTAATCTCAAGTCACTGTCAATCACATGTCACTGGCAAAGTCACTGTTATATTGCATGTCACTGGCTAAGTCACTGGCCATGTCCAATGTTGATCACAAGTCAGTAGACAAGTTACTGGTCATGTCATTGAAATTGTCGAGTCACTGACCTTGCCACTGGCTATGTCCAATGTTGATCAAGTCACCGACCATGTCACTGAAATTGGCAAGTTACTTACAAAGTCATTGACCATGTCATATTGCATGTCACTGACTAAGTCACTGACAAAAACAAAATCCATTCTGATCAGTTTTTGGTTCACAAAAACAGATATCATATATCTTAAACTTGATGCTAATGCATCAAATCAAAATGCTGCTTTATCTGCCAAAGACAAGATTTTATTTTTTTATAACGTTATTGTGTATAACAAATATATGCAACACCACCTCAAAAATAATCATCAATCCGTGGGATATATGTATGAACACAATACATAAGAGGTATATAATAGTATAATACACAAGCACCTAAATATGGAGATCTATAGATCTTTATAACGTCAATAGTTTACAAGTGACAATCATGAGGGAAAATACCAAGGACAAATATGCGGGAAAACACTTTTGAATACCCTGTATTTGGAAACTTCAACCTCATTCTGAAACAAAATGAAGAGGCTGTCCCCCATGCAAGATGCATGAGCCCTACAGATATTTTCGTGCAAGGGCACGGACTTTGGTATCAAAATGTGACGATGTTATTCATAAACCAGGCAAGTAGGTCGGATTAAGAAGAGTCTTGATATAAAGCTCATGAACCTCTTGGAAAAAGCTCTTAATCCCGTCATCATTACGGGAGTCATAAAGCAGCATAAGTCGTGTATGACTAGCTGTAACTTGCATCTCTCCTGTTAAAAAATAAACCATAAATGATAGAAGCAAAGTCGTGTATGACTAGCATGATGTTGATAATAATCTTGAACATAGAAGCAAAGCATTTACACATATCCTGCGTACCATTCAGACCATGGTTAGTCTGACCTGAACTACTCCTTCTCCTCTCCACAACTGAAGCAGCACCACAGCATTTGCAACTCATACTTGTCCACAGTAAATACTTCTATCTTCTAAACCTGCATAATTTGCAGTACAAACATCAAAAAGACTTCAACTTGATCATATCCACCTTCCCAAATCAGATTTTGAGAGCTACCCAGATTGCCAAATTCATCAAATTTTCAGCAAAGCACCCAAAGATGAAATCTTTAATCTCCAAAACGAAAAAACACAATATATAAACAAAAGTTGAAGACCCACCTGGTCGATATTTGATGACTAATCAACTTCAAATCCTGATCCCTTCAAATTGGGCTAACATCTCCTACCTGTTGGCAAACTTGCAGAGCTTGAAATTCTCTAATCAACTATTAAATACATAAACAAATAATATCAAACCCACCAAAGCAAAAAAGAGTACAGCTTTATCAGGGTCGTCTTCTTAGTCATACAAAAAATAAATACACTAAACAACTGGAAGCATGTTCAGCTCTGACAACCACCATCTAATTAACTCTATTGAATAACATAAGCACATAAAGTGATAGGTAGATATTCAGGAGGACTGCAGCAGTTAAAAGTTAAAAGACAAGTGATACTGGGCAATACATAAAACTGTATGTGGGTTAAAGTCAAAGATCATGTCTAGTATAATAATTCTGTCACAATCTGATAAAATTTTGGAACAATTTGAGCACAAAATTACACACAGTGCCAAAACTGAGAGAGAATGGTGTACCTTCATAGGCATGTGAGCCTAGAGTTTTCATTTGAGTAATCAAAATGGTTTACTCACATGTTAGTTTTCAAATTTGTCAATGAAATCATCATAATAGCTTGAGAATTCTTCCTGCACACAATAGGTAAAATTAGAAGAGGCAAAAGAATCAGCTCTAGCATAACACAGCCCCTAGAACGGTTTTGTTTTAACATCAAACAAAAGGTTTACTCATAAGAACCCATATAATTTTGAATAACACAATTCTAACCAGTTCAAGAAGTTCAACTTGCTTTAAAATGGAAGGAAATATATGCAATGCCTACCTTACTCATCCCGTCTGGTTTCTCTATCCTTATCACATCAAAATAGATTTGCCCGAGCAATATTGGTTTAACCCTAAGCAATCAGGAATTCTATACTAAACAGCAAAATTGACAACTCAACTACACATGTTCTTCCACTTCAATTTACTTCGAGTACTAAAATACCGTATCGGAGGTTCAATCATTTTTCAATTTTCAGTGAGTAGAATGTAGCACACTAAACATCAATTTCTCAAACAATTTTATGAAATGCACAATTACAAAGAAGCATGATAATAGAATTGATTCAAACAGTAGAGGCCAACCTTCTTTACAGCCAATCTCTGCAACTTGGGAACCTCTTTAAGCAATCGAGCCTTGGTCCGGCAAATCTCGGCATTCAGAGCAACTGCAGATGCCGTGCTTTCTCTTTTGAAGCAAGCTCTGCTTTCTGCATATCAAAATTACTCAAAATTCAATCTCAATTTGAAAAATAGGACCAAATCATAACTAAAATTCTAGTCAATTTCAAAGAGATTCAAAATTCTGAACTCTTAAAAAGATTTCATCGCTCCGAAACACACAGTTTGAATCCGAAAGAAACTGAGAAAGAGACTGAACCTGAAGAGCAGCTTCAATGTCGGACTCAACGGTGGAGTAGAGGCGAGCGAAGGCATCGTCGCTGGAGACATTAGAGTACTTCCATTCTCGCCGACGGCGACGTGTTTCGGCGGATCACGGCCAAAGAAACCGATCAAAATTGTTCGAGATCTCGGGAGTGAGAGAGAAAACGACCGTGAATTAGATATGAAGATTCTCTTTCCAAACGTGTATTTGGCTCTCAGGGCAAAATCGGAATAAAAAAAAATTAAAAACTAACCTTTTTTAACATCAACTTATTATTCATAAGGATTAAATTAATATTACTATCAATTCACAATGGACATTTTTATCAAGTGGAAAACTATGTGACCTTTTTATCATTTCACTCTCTAAAGTGACCTTTTCATTCATTTCCCTATTTATATGTATATTCGATGTAGAATTAATATGGAATATATATATATATATATATTAATGTCATAATTCTAACCCACAATTTCTTTTAAAAAAAATTGATTAAAAAAAAAGTCAATTTAAAATTGATTCCACAAAAATGGAAAGAAAATATATTAATATCTTAATTATAACCCATCAAATTTGGTAAATTGAAGTAATATTCAACTCTTTTAATAATTGAATTTAATAAAATTAATGGAAAATTAGTTTACCTTACACTAACAAGTTAATTAGAAAAGTCAAAAATTAAATTGGATAAATAAAAATGGAAAGAAAATGTATTGAAATCGTAATTAAAACCTAGGGGTCATCATTTGGCCCGCGGGCCTAAAAGCCCATGGGCGCCCGCCCGGCCCGCAGAAAAGCCCATCTCGGCCCTGCCCATTGGGCACGAGGCAAGGCTAGGGCGGAGGGTTCAAAGCCCAAGCCCGGCCCGCGGCCCGGCCCGTTATATGCCCATTAAAGCCCGCCCGAAAGCCCATTCAATTTTTGTATTAATATATTTTTATGTAGTTATATTGAACTCATTATTGCATTAGGCCATATGTTTTTTTAATTTTGTATTTTATTTTGTTCAATAATTAACATATCATCATTTTTTCATAGGTTTTTGTATTTTTTTAACAAAATAATATGACATATAAATATAATGGATAGCAATAATCAAATAAAAAGTGCAATTAAGGAGGGTGTAAAATAGAAGTCATCGTCCACATTAACATTAAAGTCAGGTAACATGTCTTACACGAACAAATAAGTAATAAGTAGCTAATAATGAGCCAGCAAAGTTTACTGGGGACTTTTCCCTAATGACATATTTACACAGAAATAGAACATCATCCACACTGAAATTTAAAATCAGCTAACATGTCTTACAGTAACAAATAAGTACTAAGTGTCCAATGACGAGCCAGTAGAGTTCACTGGAG